>QXEO01000429.1:2194956-4594956 GCA_007115705.1 Dactylis glomerata | reverse complement strand
TCATTGTCACATAAAAGAGGCACTTTGTCACAATTGACACCGTATTCCTTCAAAGTTTGCCTCATCCATAACAATTGAGTGCATCCACTTGCGGCGGCAATGTATTCGGCTTCGGCGGTGGAGAGAGAAATACAATTTTGCTTCTTAGAAGACCAACACACCAAAGACCTACCAAGAAATTGGCAAGCTCCGGAGGTTGATTTCCTATCATCCTTGTCACCGGCCCAATCCGAATCCGTGAAGCCACAAAGAGAGAAATCCGAGCCTTTGGGATACCAAAGCCCATAAGTTGGGGTATGAACCAAATATCGAAAGATTCTCTTAACCGCCATAAGGTGGCTTTCTTTAGGAGCGGCTTGATACCTTGCACACACACCTACACTCAACACAATATCGGGTCTAGATGCGCAAAGGTAAAGCAAAGAACCGATCATAGAACGGTATACCTTTTGATCCACATCTTTACCATTGGGATCAAGTTCAAGATGACATTTTGTGGCCATTGGTGTTGCGGCTCCATTAAGTTCCTTCATCTTGAACCTCTTGAGCATGTCTTGGACATATTTGGCTTGATAGATGAAAGTCCCTTCTTTCAATTGCTTGATTTCAAAACCAAGAAAGAACTTCATTTCGCCCATCATAGACATCTCGAACCTATCGGTCATAAGCTTTGAAAATTCATCATTAAAAGCTTTGTTAGTAGAGCCAAAGATAATATCATCAACATATAGTTGGCATATGAAAAGCTCCCCATTGACCCTCTTAGTAAAAAGAGTAGGATCGATTTGCCCAACTTCAAACCCACGGTCTACCAACAACTCCCTAAGGTGCTCATACCACGCACGTGGGGCTTGTTTAAGGCCATAGAGTGCCTTATGGAGTTTGTAGACATGGTTAGGGAAGTTGAGATCCTCAAACCCCGGGGGTTGCTTAACATACACTTCCTCTTTCAATGGACCATTAAGAAATGCACTCTTAACATCCATTTGTTGCAACTTAAAATTATGATGAGTGGCATAAGCAAGAAGGATACGGATGGACTCAAGACGAGCCACGGGAGCATAAGTTTCTCCAAAGTCAATGCCTTCAACTTGAGAGAAACCTTGAGCAACCAATCTTGCCTTGTTCCTCACAACAATTCCATGCTCATCTTGCTTGTTCTTGAATATCCACTTTGTGCCAATCACATTGCGGCACTCCTTTGGCTTTTCTACTAACACCCAAACATTATTGCGCTTGAAGTTGTTGAGTTCTTCATGCATAGCATCCAACCAATCCGGATCTTCAAGTGCTTCAAATACTTTCTTGGGTTCAACCATGGAGATATAAGCATGATGGGAGCTAAATTGTGCCAATTGACGCCGAGTTGACACTTTGCTTCTTAAATCTCCAATAACCCTCTCAAGGGTATGACCTTTAAGTTCCAAGTCTCTTTCAACTCTTTTCTTGCGACGGGCTTCGATCTCCTCATTAGACCTTGAAGGAGATACTTGATCATCTTGATCATTTTGGTCCCCGTCTTGACCATCAAATTGACCTTGATCATCATTATCTTCGTGAGTAGGTTGATCTTGGTCATGTGAAGAATTGGGGGCGGTTGAGATAACCGGAGAGGATGGTGGTGCCCCTTCTTCTTCATGAAGGTCCTTGTCTTGTTCTTCGGTTGGTGCACTAGTTGCTTCCTTGGGAGAGGCTTGTTGAGCTTGTGAAGATGAAGGCTCCACTTGAGTAGAGCATAGTCCTTCCCGGTCGGCCACAAGGTGTCCCTCAATGGGGCGGAAAAATCCCACGCCCATTCTTCCTATGGCTTCTCGAGGTATTTCATCATCTACATCACAAGAAACAACATCTCGCCCCCCTTGGGAGCCGTCATTCTCTTCGAATACCACACTACAAGATTCTTCAACACATCCGGTGGACTTGTTGAAGACTCTATAAGTGTGGGATTCGGCACCATAACCAACAAAAATACCTTCTATTGCTTTTGGATCAAATTTACCTAAACGAACTCCTTTTCTTTTAAAGAAACACTTACACCCGAAAACCCGGTAGTAGGAGATGTTGGGCTTGCTTCCGGTGAGTATTTCATATGGAGTCTTGTTTAGGCCTTTGCGGAGGAAGAGCCGGTTTGAAGAATGACAAGCCGTAGAGATAGCTTCGGCCCAAAAGTTGTATGGAGACTTAAACTCCGCCAACATGGACCTAGCCATATCCATAAGAGTCCGGTTCTTCCTTTCGGCTACACCATTTTGTTGAGGGGTATATGCAGCGGAATATTGATGACGAATCCCCTCATCACTAAGAAATCCATTTAAGGTGTAGTTCTTGAACTCCGAGCCATTGTCACTTCTTATTGCCAAAATAGTTTGACCATGTTGACGTTCAACTTCCTTGGCAAAGTCGATGACGGTTTGTTGAGTCTCACTCTTATGCTTGAAGAAGTAAACCCAAGTATATCTTGAATAGTCATCAACAATCACCAAACAATATTTCTTCCCACCAAGACTTGCATGAGAGGGAGGACCAAAAAGATCCACATGAAGGAGCTCCAAGATCCTCTTGGAAGAAATGATAGTCTTGCTTGGGTGGGGAGAATCATGCATTTTTCCTAGAACGCAAGCCCTGCAAACACGATCTTTGGCAAAAGAAACATTCTCTTTTAGTCCGAGTATGTGGCCACCCTTGTGAAGGCTTTGCAAAGTTCTCATATTGACATGGGATAAACGGCGATGCCAAAGCCAACCCACATCGGCCTTTCCAAATAAACACATTGCACTTGTAGTGGTTTTCCCCGAAAAGTCCACCACATACAAGTTATTTTCAATGTGTCCAACGAAAGCGACCTTTAGAGACTTGCTCCACAAGAGTACCACAATTTCATTATCAATGAAGACGGCAAAGCCCATCTTACCAAGTGCACGAACTGAAAGTAAATTATAACCAAGGGTCTCAACAAGCATGACGTCCACAAGGGAAATATCCGGTGCGACCACCACCTTGCCAAGACCCAATACCTCGGATTGTGACATGTCTCCATAAGTGACGGTTATATGATTGTCATTTGGTCTCATCTCCGTCATAATCTTCTTGCTTCCGGTCATATGACTTGTGCATCCACTATCAAGCACCCATTTTGACCCACCGGAAGCATAGTCCTACAAGAGATCATTGCTTGGTTTTAGGTCCCCATTTTTCAATGGGTCCTCTTTTGTTAGCAACAAGGGTCTTTGGAACCCAAATAGACCAAGCAACATAACCATCATTTGGACCAACATATTTTGCATAAACATCACCATAATAATCACGAAATAAAACATAGTGAGGGTTAGCAATTCCCGCATGATCATCATGAGTGGCTTTGCCACCCACAATAGGATCCTTCTTTGCTTGTGCGGGCTTGGCCTTTTTCTTCTTGTTGTTCTTCTTCTTCTTCTTTGAGATGTAGCTAATCCCCGTTTTATCACCAAATGCCTTTTGCTTACTCAAAAGGTCATTCAAGTTTTTCTCACCAATGGGAATGGAGGACTTGGCAAGCTCATCTTTCAACCTAGCATTTTCTTCAATGACATTTGCATGATCACAAGTAGAAGTAGAAGAACTAGGCACATTATTCTTAGTCAATTGAATTTGAAGTTGTTCATGTGACTTGGTAAGAATAGAGTGTTCACTTTTCAAGGCCTTGTGAGCCTTGTCAAGATCTTCTAAATCCTTAACAAGTATATCATGACCAACACCAAATTCAACCTTTTCCTTTTTAAGCATTTTTACTTTAGCACGAGCATGGTCACGCTCTTTAGTGAGTTTGGAAACCACTTCATTATTAGCTTCCTCAATGGAATCGAGCTTCTCTTCAAGAGTTGCTCGTTCCTCTTGCTCTTCTTCAAGAGACTCGGTTAGTGAGGCAATATCTTGAGCATATTCTCTTTCAAGCCTCATTTGTTCATCTAGTTTTTCAAGAGTTTTACCATATTGGCTCAATAGACGTTCAAAGTGAATCTTATGAGCACCATCTACACTAGACACATAATCATCAAAAGCAATAATTTCTTCCTTTACTCTAAGACTAGCAAGATCATTCAAGGAAGCATCATTTGTCTTAGAGGAAGAGAAACATGTGGGTGATACCTCGGAAGACTTGGCCATAAGGCACTTGACATTCTTGGCAAGAGAGTCCTCATTGGGGGATTCAAAGAGTGATGTGGAAGAAGTGGAGGTGGTTGCCATTGCGGCCATCTCACTAGTAGTGGTTTCTTCTTCATCACTCTCACTTGCGGAGTATTCTTCTTGAGTCAAGAACACAAACTTCGGTTGTTTCTTCTTTGGTCCACCCTTCTTCACAAATGGCTTCTTGGATGGTGACTTGGTCTTGCTTTTGAAGATGAGCTTCCCACCATGGTCTTCTCTCTTCTCATAAGGACACTCGGCAACAAAATGAAATCTATCATTGCAATTGTAGCATGTCCTCACCCTTTGACCATTGTTGTCATTCCTTTGAAAGCCACTTGACTTGCTTCTTCTTTGATTGTCTTCTTTGGCCTTGTGAGGATCAACCCAAAAGGTTTTTCCATAGAAGGCCATGTGCTCATTGTACTCATGTCTTATGTCCTCGGGACACATTTCTAGCCTTGCATCAATGCTTGCTTGAGAAGGAATCTCTTTCTCAACCACACTAGCCTTTAATGCAAGATTGGAGCTTCTTTGCATTCCAATGGCACGAGCACGAGCATCCTCCGCATTTTGTGCGGCAACCTTGTAGGCTTGAATCTCTTGCATCACTTGATTTGAGGTCATCTCATTGAAGTTGTGCTTGCCTTGAACACTCTTCACATCCGCGGGCTCATATGGAGTAAGAGCAAGAATATACTTCATCTTGATCCACTCATCATCAATATGGTGAGCACCGAGGTTCTTGAAGGTGGTAGCGATTGCCTTGAGTCTTCTATACATCTCTTGATGATCCTCACCATCCAACATGAAGAATCCTTCCGCTTGATTTGAGAAGGCCACATATCTTGTCTTCTTCATGCTCTCATTACCGACAAAGACGTCGGAGAGTCCTTGCCAAGCTTCTTTGGCGGTGGAGAAATGTTGGATGTGAGGCAAGTCCTTGGACCCAACGGCGACTTGAATCATATGGAGAGCGGTAGCATTGAGTTGGCTATCGACCGTCTCTCTTCTTGTCATGTTTTGGGGATCCACGGCCTTGAATCCTTCCTCAACGATCCTCCAAAGCTCGATGCAAGAACTGCGCATATGAGAGATCATTTGATATTGCCATTGACCAAAATTTAATGCATCAAGCTTAGGTGGATCTCCTCTATGGTTAATATGAGGATGAGGAACCGGCGGGTCGGGTGAATACCAATGAGGGAATTCACCTTTCCCGTCGCCCTTAGAGGAAGACTTAGCATCGCCATTTTTATCGGCACCCTCCTCTTCAATCCCCACATTCTCCACTTGTGGAGTAGCGGTTTTTCCGGAGGTGGAGGAGCATTAGCATTTTTAGCTTGCAAGAGTTGCGCTATCATTTCACGCAACTCATTTACTTGAGTTGTCATGGAAGCCATGGATGATTCCAAAGATTTGAACTCACCCATGGAAACTTGACCCGAGCCCTCACTCGGAGAGGTGTCCATATTCTTAGGCGGTTAAGCCCGAATAAAGAGCCGAGGCTCTGATACCAATTGAACGGATCGTATGGGCACCTAGAGGGGGGGGGTGAATAGGTGCTACTCAAATTTTAATTCTTTTTCAATTTAGGCTTGACACAAAAGGTAAATTCTCTAGATGTGCAACTAAGGTGAATTTACCTATATGTCAACGAGCAAGCTAAGCAAGATACAAGTAGTAAAGGCAATAAAGGAAAGAGGTAACCGAGAGTGGAGCACACGGAGACACGGATGTAATTCCCGTAGTTCCTTCCTTTTTAGGGGAAGTACGTCTACGTTGGAGGGGTGTGGTTGCCACAAAGGCCTAACCAACGCCACAAAGGCTCACCCTATTCTCCGGTGCAAGCTTCCGCCACAAAGGCCTAGCTCACTTTCCACTAAGGGATTCCTCAAGGCGGAACCGGCCTTTACAAAACTTGGGGCACCACTCCACAACTGAATTGGAGGCTCCCAAGCACCACAAAGATCTCAATCAACAAGTATCAAGATTTCAATCACACAAACAAGGTCAAGGGACACAAGGGAACCCAAGACCAAAGGGCCCTCTAGCAAATGAGAGGGGAAATCAAATCGCTTCGGTGAGGATGTAGATCAAGGCCTTCTCCTTCGATTCTCCAAAGATCAACGACTTTGGTGGGTTGAGGGAGGAGATCTTGCTAATTTGGTGGCTCCAAAATGGGGTCTTTTCTTCACAGCTCGAGCAGCTTGAGGTAGAAGAAGGGGAGGGGTATTTATAGCCCCTCCCAAAATGTAGCCGTTGCTGAGTTGGAGGGGCGGATAATCCGGCCAAAGTTGGGCCGGATAATCCGGCTGGCCGGATAATCCGGCCCCTGGCCGGAATATCCGCCCCCCCTACCTGGGTGACGCCGCGCCAGGTCCTTAGCAGAATTTCAGCCACCCCCGGGGGAGGGCGGATTATCCGGCCAAAGCTGGGGCGGAATATCCGGCTGGCCGGATTATCCGGCCCCTGGCCGGAATATCTGGCCCCCCTATCTGGGTGACGCCACGATAAGTCCTTAGCCGTTTTTCGGCCACCCCAGAGGGGGCGGATTATCCGGCCATCCCTGGCCGGATAATCCGGCCTGGCATTTCTGCAAAAGATAATCCTGCAAATCTTAGCACACAATTAGTATCACTAATGTTGTTATCTAACACACAAAATCTGAGGGAAACAAAGTTTGCACTTTCAACAGTGTCATAAAATGAGAAGTATTTTGAAGGTTATTTTGAAGGTAGCACATGAAAATTTACTTGGAATGGCTTGAAAATACCATGCATAGAAATTTATAGTGGACTCTTTGTAATAAACTTGGTTTTTGGTGGTTGGATGCACAAGAAGTATTCCCTCTCAATATAGATGAAGGCTAGCAAAAGACTGGGAGCGACCAACTAAGAGAGCAATAACGGCCATAATCATGCATAGCGAGAAAACATTATTAACCAAAGCATAAAGTGGTATCAAAAGTCAAAAACCAAATGATCATAGAGGCTTAAGGCGACTGGTTAAAGCCAAACATGGTGTAAGCATGTGTCAAGTCAACCCAAATAAAGCATCAAAGGAGAATACCACAATAATATGCTCCCATATAATAAAAACAACGCATGATTCTTTCAAAGGCACATTAAGAAATCTCAGTCATTTGAGACAAGTCATGCTACAACAAAAACTACTAAGCATATAATCAAAATAACATCAAGCATGACATGCAAAAGTCTAAGCCATAGTCTAAACAAGCTCCCATTTGTACCACTATAGGCATGAAACTTTTTTTCTCTTTTCCAACACCAAACAACCTTTTTGAAACAACTCTTAAAGATGAAAACCAACATATACCATAGGTCTAAGCACACCTAGCTACAAAGAACTAACAAGTTCTGAACAAAAATCAAGGTGAAGAGCGAAAGCTAAAGACAGTACTAGAAAAAGAGAACACTCGTTGAACGAAAAGAGTAAAAACTAGGGTGTTCTTGGCAATGAAAAACGGAGTGTGTCTTCTCCAAAAGAAACATGTTGGGGTCCAACCATTTATTTCAGCAAACAAAACAAAAGAAAACTGAAAGCAAAAATAAAGATGCTCCAAGAAAAATGCATAGTATACGAAGCAATAAAAATATAGTGTCTTGAAAGATGACTTGATATTTGTCGATGAAGAAGGGGTGCCTCGGGGAATCCCCAAGATTTGATGCTTGTACCTCTTGGATATTTTTTGTCCATTATTCATCTCATCTCATCATTATCCTTTCCCTACACTTGAAAACTTCCTTCATACAAAACTTCACACAATTCTATTAGCAACGTTAGTGTAAGCACGATAGTAAATCTACTCTTTTGGTTCAGTTTCAAACTCAAGTATAACACCCATTAAAGCATAAGCTACTGTAGCAAATTCCTCAAAAGTTCCGTGATCAAAAGAACTCAAAAAGAAAGAGATCAAGAGGCAAACACAAATAGTGGTAGAAATCTATCAAAATAGACCAGCTGGTAAAGATCAATTTTTTTTGAAAATTTTCTATTGCTCAAATCGAAAAGTGCAAAACTAATGGAAGTTAGGCAATAACCTGGGGCACATGCACAAGAAATGTCAGATCAAAAAGACGTTCTGAGAATTTTTATAAATTTTTACGGTACAGCGCAAAAATCTATTTCAAGACAGCAACTTCCCCAAATCTTACCTTCCTCCAATTAGAGGTTATTCTTGGCACAAAAATGAAATAAAAATGATAAGGAGAGGTCATTACAGTAGTAATAACTTCCAAGACTCCACAAAAATAAAAAGTACTGAAAAGAAAACATTGGTTATCTCCCAAGAGTGCTTTTCTTTAACGCCTTTGAGGTAGGCGCAGAAAGTGGAAATCAAGTATTTTCAAATGAAGCATTAAGATCAATAGCAGAAGTCTTTTCAATAAGGAATTTTATTATATCCAAATGAGTTTTTGAAGAAACTTTATGAACACTCTTGGGTTCACTACTTTCATCAAAAGGGTTTTTAGGAACAATCCAATCAAAATTCTTTTCCAAAGCTTCATGCAATCCTACGAGTTTGAAAGGTATTGGTACTTTGATTTCTTCCTTATTTGTACCAACAACCTCTACACGTGAGCCAAGCATATCAAAACGCTCAAAAACTTTCCTAGCTTCTATAACAACATCTCTAAATTCTTTATGCAAAGTCTCCAAAATAAAATCTTTCTTTTCGGAGTCTTCGATATCATGAAGCTTAAGAAACATTTGCTGCATAAAGGGATTAAGTTTAACAAACCTAGCCTCCAACATGTGAACTAAGTAAGCAGCAACAACTTCATAACTGGGAGCAAGTTCAGCTAAAGATCTATCCTCAATATCTTTATGCTTACTGACATGATTAAAGAACTCCTAGATGTTATCTTTCCCAATTATAGAACCACTACCTATTGAAAGGTCTTCTAGGACATACTTAGGGAACAACATAATGAACTAAAAGTAAAAGTAACAAATGAACTATTTTATTTTTATTTTTGATAAAACGATGCAAATAAAAATAAAGTAAAGAAAGTAAGAAAAACAATAACAAAGTAAAAGATTAGAAGCGAGAGACTCCCCTTGCAGAAATCCTCTTTCTCCCCGTGACAAGGGTATAGATAATAGAGCCCGTTACTTGAGTACCCCTGAGGCCCGTTAAGCTAGGCCCAAGTGTAATCCTAGTCAAAATACGAGTTCATGTCGTATACCGATATTGTAATATGTATCAGACCCTTCCCGTTCCTTGAGACCTGGACACCTATATATAGGGGCTAGGAGAGGACGGTGAGGGACAGATTGAAGGCAAGCCAAGTTCACCACCACGTTTACTTTCGATACACACCTTGTTTAACTGATTTTACCTTCGAGTTCATCCGACGCCCTACTTCCCCGATCCTAAGTCCTTCATCTAGGACATTTGTAGAGTTAACCTTCGTCAATTGGCGCCGACCGTGGGGAGCAAGGGTGTTGGAATCATGAATTCAATGGCTTTTTCACTTTTAGCCAACAGCAATCCAGAAGTTGACGAAAACCAGAAGATGGAGTTGAAGATCGGAAGTCTGAGCTTCTACATTGGACCTTCGGGTCCGACTCGCCTTTCGGATCCAGCAAAATCGGGTCCGTCGGCAAGCAAAACCAAGACAATCACAATGTCTGGATCATCTGTGGGCTCTTCCAGTGAGGTAAACTCGCCGGTCAGTTTCGCAGCAACAGAAAATACGCAAAAGAAACTCGAAGAATTTGACAGAACTCGGGAAGAACCCGACATGGAAATAGCAGCGGATAAATCATATGATAGTCAAAGGGACTTCGCCATCGGAAGCAGTGGCGTCTCCAGGAGCATACATCAATTATGCGTCATTATCACCAAAGCAGCGAAAGAGAGCGGTCATGCAGATAAGGCAGAAGTCGACGCGCAAGTCGACAAATCAAGAAGCAATGGTAAGAAAGAGAAAGAGAAAATTCACGTCTCCAACGGGGAGTAGAGAATCATCATGTCAGCTATCAACCACGGTATAGAAGTACCGGCCAATTCAAGAAGGGAAGTTTTGATAGGATATCAATACACATTGCATCAACACAGAAAGAAGTTGAGGGAGGAAAAATACGAGTTCGGGAGAAGTCAAGAAAACAACAGCGTGTCAAGTGGACCATATTGGGACGAATACAACGACGCATCAGAGTCCAGTAGAGAAAGGCATAGAGACCCGAAGCACAGTAGGAGGACAACAGCATGGGCAAGAGAAGAAAGCCGCATAAAAAGCATAAGCGAACACCCATCAGATAATGAAGAAGATTTTGTGCAAGAAACACCAGAGGCAACATTGGTAGCAGCACAGGTGTCGGGGGGATGACCCCCGGTAGGGTCAAGAAACTAGAAAGATACAAGGACTATGGTTGACTTTATGCCGGTTGACCAAGGAAGGGCCTGGCCGGAATATGTGTATCCCGGCTAATGTTCGGATATGCCGGTATAACCGGAATACTTATTGAGGAGTGCCGGCATATGCTTAGATATGTCGGCCTAACTTGTCTGATATATTGTGCAGGGGCAGGGGAGGCCGGATTACCCGACCTTCATAGGTCGTTGGTCCGACATATAGGTCCTGGATATGGCCAACGGTCATATCCGGGATACAGAAGTCAACTAAGGTGTCATGTCCCTACAGTCAAGGAGAGATTCTGCCAAGTATGGAGAGGGATCATGTTGACAGGGTGCACAGTGGTGGTCTACCTACCCTCACTGTGCACAAGTATAGCCCTTACCTCACAGTGGTAAGGTCACAGTCCAAGAGGTACAAGGTACAGGGATGTGGAGTCCCATCGAGAGCAATCAGGGGCAAAGTCAAGGGTCTTAGCCATCGTCAGCATGTCCAGTTTGGAGTGTAGTTGGTGTCTTCTGGTCTCATGTGACCGTTGTAACCCTGGCCACCACTATATAAGGTGGCACATGGAGCCCTAGTAAGGGGTTGGTGACTGAGTGTTCCTACACTTAGCAGTTCATCTTCCTCCTCTAGTAGAGAGCTTGGAAGCACCATTGTTGTATACTCCATCGATCCAAATATATAACCAGTAGAGCAGGAGTAGGGGTGTTATCTCCTTACGAGAGCCCCGAACCTGGGTAGATCTGTGTTCCTTTCTGTCGTGCTTTTCAGCTCGTTCCCCTCTCCCGAATCCTCCAGCATCTAGTTCGGCCCCCATTTAAGCCATCCCATGGCATATGTTGTTTCACCACGACGACATTTGGCGCCCACCGTGGGGCAGATCGATATGCTGGGCGGAGTGTTTATTCGGACGGGGTCCATGATAGCAGCTTCGGGAGTGCGTGTGGTCTCTGGCCTCGTCCAGGGGCTAGGCTCGCTCAGTTTCATTAGTGACAACGCCGGATGTCTCGGCGGCCGGCCGTTCCCCAGGGATGGCCGGATCATGTCTTTCGGTTCCCACGAGGTGTACGTGGGGACTGAGAGAGTTTGCAGGGAACAGGTGCTGATGGCGGCGGATCCGCCGTCACATCGGCTGGCTCACGCTGGGCGTAGCGCTCGCTCAGTAGAGTCGGCCGAGGTGATGATGGCCGGCACATCTGTGCCGCCGGCGGAGGATGCCGGCAAAACAACAGCAGCAGCAGCAGGAGATACTCCCCCGGAGCCGCCGAAGGCCAAGAGGTCGGCGCGTCCTCCGTTGGAGCGCGTTGAGAACTTGGCCGGTACTTCCGGCGTGCCGGCTAGGGGCCAGGTGCTTCTTCCCATCATCGATCGGCTTCTCGAGCCGGTGCGATCCGGCGATGATCCGGAGCAGACAAGGGAGGTCCTGGAGGGATCTCGCCAGGCCCTCGTCGACGAGGCCCTGGCCATGCACCAGGAGCGCGAACGGTTTAACCGGCAACTCCGTGAGTATGAGGCAGCACATGGTTTTACTCCTGTGGTAACCCGGCCTAGCCGGATAGAGGAAGTTAGAACTAGAGGTAGAGATCTTAACACTGAGCTAGGTAAAGATGCTAAAGCTAAGAGTCATACTGCAACTAGTACTGTGCCTAAGGTAGTCTATAGCTCACCAGTAAAGAACCTTAGAGCAGCAGCAGAGGTAGCTAAGGACTTATCTAGTTTATCCGGCGAAGCACTGCGTGAGCAGCAAGCCCGGCTTAACCATCTTTTTTCTGAAGCTACCAAGCAGCAGGAGGCCTTTAAGAAGGCAAACCCAGGTGCCGGGGCATCCTAGTACGTTGCCGGGGCATCCTAGTAGGAGGTGCCGGCGCAAGGTCGAGGGGGGAAGCTTCATCCCCGCATCCGAGCGCCCGGCGTGCCGGAAGTGTGACCTCTGGCCGCCGGGACAAGCAGATCCAGGTGTATGATCCGGCAATCGCCGGAAAGCAAGCAATAGTTCAAAAGAGTGCCGGCCAAGCTGACAAGTATGTCGGCAGCAAGAAGGCTTGCCAAAATATGCCGGCCGGGCAAGGAGCAGTGTCGGCCGGTGGTGGCCGGAGTAATAGTGCTGCTCGGCGTCAGCAGCAAGGCGCCGAAGGTGCAACACAGCAGCAGCAAGGTGCAGGTCAGCTGAGACATCGGGAAGATGATGGGAATTCCGCCCTTGCCAGGGCGGGATATCAGCAGCAGCACCAGCAAGGCCAGCAGTATCAGCAAGGCCAGCTAAATGAGCAGTGTCAGCCGGAGCAGCAGCAGCAAAGGATGATCGCGGGCCCAATTGCATCCCGGCTAGGACCTCGGTCCTTGGCAGCAAGTGATGCGCGCTTCAAGCTGGACAGGATTCACCATACAGAGTTGGTGGAGAGGCAAGGAGCTCCGGGTCCTATGTGCTTTGGACCCCGGATTATGGGTGAGCCGGTACCTTACTATTTCCAGCTCGCGCGTGGCGCGAGGACATATAACGGCAGTACAAAGCCGGAAGATTGGTTGGAGGACTACTCCACCGCAGTAAACATTGCCGGAGGAAACCTCAGATGGGCGGTATGATATGTGCCGCAAATGCTAGAAGGACTAGCCAGGATATGGCTGAATAATCTGCCGGCCGGAAGTATCAACGGCTGGGTTGATTTCGAAGAGCAGTTTGTGTCAAATTTCACCAGTACATACAAGAGTCCTAACCGTCCTCAGCAGCTGGCTAACTGCCGGCAAGGAGTAAATGAGACCGACCGTGACTACCTGACCAGGTGGTGCACATTGCGCAATTCCTGCGAAGGAGTTGTGGAGCAGCAGGCCATCATGTGGTTCGCTCATGGGTGCCGGCATGGTACCATGTTGTGGCAAAAGCTTCAGAGGGAAATGCTGGCCACGTTGGCCGAGGCAATCAAGATTGCTGATAGTTATGCTCTGGGAGATCCCATGCAGCCCACCCTTGATTCACAAGGACAGGGGCAGACCCAAGGGAACAACAACAGCACCGGGAGACCAGGGCAATACTATCGCTCTGATAACCGGAACAAGAGAAGAGATGAAAGGCCGGATTACCGGTATGGAACGGCACAAGTAGCCGCTGTGGAGGAAGAACAAGGGGGCGCCGGTGGTAGCCAGCGTCCGAGATATGAGGGCAATCAGCAGCCTCAGCAGCAACAGCCACAGCAGCAAGCGCAGCCCTTCCAGAAGAAGAGTGTCTGGATCAACAAGTATGCCGGCGGCGGCGCCGGCCAGAAGAAGCAATGGCCGAAGTATATGGTGGGTCTGGCCATGGACAAGCCTTGTGTGTTTCACACATTCCACCTGGGTAAGCCGGCAAATCATTTGACGAGAAACTGTTCATGGCTGGACGACATATTAGCAGGTCGTGCAGGCCCCTGGGGACCGGCTAGACCATCTATCCCGGCAGCTCCATCGCCGTTGACAGGTGCAAATACGGTTGCAGTCCCGCCTAGGTCGGTTAATCCCGGAAATCAGAGCAATACCGGAAATGCCGGCGTAAATCAAGTAGATCAGAGCTATAATCCGGAGTACTATACCGGAGGCCCAGCAGCAGGCCGGAATGAATACAAGGAACATGACCAGAGCTACATGGTCTTTGAAACCGAAAGAACAGACAAGCAGAGCTTGTACCGGCGGAGTTTGGAGGTGAACGCCGTTATGTCGGCTGTTCCGAAGCTGATGTACTGGTCTGACCAGGCCATTGGCTGGGACAGGGCAGATCATCCCCGGATCATGCCAAACCCCGGCGGGTATGCTCTGGTGATGGATCCGACATTTGTCGGGCCAGCTAATAACGTGAGGTTCAGCAAGGTCCTCATTGACAATGGGAGCAGCATCAATATCATGTATCGGGATACGATGCAGAAACTGGGCATCAAGGAAAATATGCTGGAGCCAAGCAAGACCACATTCCACGGCATTGTGCCGGGACTTTCGTGTGCGCCGATGGGCAAGATCCGGATGGATGTCATGTTTGGCAACCGGGATAACTGCAGGGTGGAGAACCTCATGTTTGAGGTGGTGGATCTGGAAAGCCCCTACCATGCTTTGCTGGGTAGGCCGGCACTGGCTAAGTTCATGGCCTCTACGCATGTTGCGTATCTGAAGATGAAGATACCGGGGCCCAAGGGAGTGATCACCATCATTAGTGATTACAAGCGCTCGATGGCATGTGCAACAGCCGGATCTAATCTGGCCGAGACTCTGATCATTGCAGAGGAAAAGAAGAGGCTCAAGCGAGCAGTGGAGATTGCTGAAACAGTCGTGACCGGCACACCTTTGCCGGGCATGACAAACCCAAGTGGCGGCACTTCTTTTCAAGTGGCCAAGGAAGTCAAGAAGGTGCCTCTGGATGAGGCTTTCCCGGAGCACTATGCCCTCATCGGGGCAGGTTTGGATCCCAAATAGGAAAGCGAGCTCATCAGCTTCCTCCGTGAGAATCGGGATATCTTTGCATGGTCTACTTCAGACCTGCAAGGTGTGCCGAGGGAGCTGGCTGAGCACGCATTGCATGTGAGACCGGATGCTAAGCCGGTAAAGCAACCGCTCCGGCGGAATGCAGGTGATAGAAGGAAAGCCATTTGGGACGAAGTGGCCAGGCTCCTAGCCTCCGGCTTTATCAAAGAAGTGCTTCATCCGGATTGGGTGTCTAATCCGGTTTTGGTGGAAAAGAAGAAGGATGAGCCCGCCATAGTGAAAGTATGGCGGATGTGTGTCGATTACACCAACTTGAACAAGGCATGTCCTAAGGATCCATTCCCGCTACCTCGGATCGATCAAGTGATTGATTCCACGGCCGGATGTGAACTGTTATCATTCGTAGATGCTTATTCTGGTTTCCACCAGATCCCCTTGTATGAGCCGGATCAAATAAAGACATCCTTTATTACCCCGTACGGGGCTTATTGCTATCTCACTATGCCGTTCGGTTTAAGAAATGCTGGCGCAACTTACCAAAGGTGTATGCAAAAATGTTTGCACGATCAAATAGATAAAAATGTGTAGGTATATGTCGACGATGTCGTCCTAAAGACCAAGGAGAGCAAAACTCTCATAGATGACCTTCGGGAAACCTTTGCAAACCTGAGGAGGTTCCGGATGAAGTTAAATCCGGCTAAATGTACCTTCGGTGTGCCAGCGGGCAAGTTGCTCGGTTTCCTTGTTTCCAGCCGGGGTATTGAGGTGAATCCCGGCAAGATTCGTGCCATAGAAAGGATGAAGCCGCCGACAGATTTGAAGGAAGTGCAGAAGTTCACTGGGTGCCTCGCATCCCTGAGCCATTTCATAAGCCGGCTGGGAGAGAAAGCTTTGCCGTTATATCAATTGATGAAGAAGTCCGATACATTTGTCTGGACAACACAAGCAGATGCAGCTTTCAAGGAATTGAAACAGATGTTGTCAACAGCGCCGGTGTTGGCATCTCCGATGCCCAGGGAACCAATGCTGCTCTATATAGCGGCGACCAACAGAGTTGTCAGTGCAGTGGTGGTAGTAGAGCAAGAGGAAGGAGGCAAAACCGTGCAGCGGCCGGTATATTATTTGAGTGAAGTCCTTTCCACCTCGAAGCAAAACTACCCCCATTATCAGAAGATGACGTATGGTGTTTATATGGCGGCCAAAAAGCTCAAGTATTACTTCCAGGAGCACCCAATCCGGGTAGTGGCCGAGGCCCCTATCTCGGAAATCATAAGTAACAAAGATGCCAGCGGCCGGATAGCAAAGTGGGCAATAGAGCTTTCACCATATACACCTCAGTACGATAAGAGGGATACAATCAAGTCCCAGGTGTTGGCTGATTTCTTCATTGATTGGGCCGAGATACAATATGAGCCACCATTGCCAGATGCAAATTATTGGAGGATGCATTTCGACAGTTCGAAGACAATACATGGCCTGGGTGCCGGCATAGTTCTCAGTTCACCCAAGAATGACCATTTGAGATATGTTCTGCAGATTCATTTTGCAGCATCAAACAATGTGGTGGAATATGAGGCACTTGTGCATGGCCTGAAGGTGTCCAAGGACATAGGAATTCGCCGGATTATGTGTTTCGGGGATTCTGACTTAGTGATTCAGCAGTGTTCTGGCATATGGTATGCGCATGATGCAAACATGGGATCATACCGTTTCCTGGTGCAGCAGTTAAGTGGTTACTTCGAAGGTTGTGAGTTCCGGCATGTCCCCCGGGCTCAGAACGAAGCGGTCGATACATTGTCCAAGCTAGGATCTTCCAGAGATTCAATCCCGCCCGGCATTTCGCTGGAGCATCTGAGGAAGCCATCAATCAAGCCCTCGCCGGAATCATCATCCATATATGTCCCGCCAAGCCCAGAGGATGCAGTTCCAATGGAGATAGATGCCAGAGCCAGGTCGGATAACCCGAGGACTGCTCTCTCAGTCCTGGGGACTGGGCCGACATATGCTGTAAGTGCAGTATTCCGGAGCAGAAATAAAGGCAAGGGGAAGATGTACCAAGAGGTTGTGCCGGTATACCCGGGGACTGCTCCGGCGTACCCGGGGACTGATCCCTCAGTACCGGGGACTTCGCAGCCCATGGAGATCGATTATGTGTCGGCCGAAATGATGGAGATAGATCAGGCAGTATTCATTGCCAGGGAAGTGCCCTCATGGGCACATCCTATCATGGATTTCTTGGTGGATGGTCAAGTGCTGGCGGAGGAAACCGAGGCGCGCCGGGTTACAAGGAGATCCAAAGGATATACCATCATAAACAAGGAAATATACAAAAGAAGTGCCACCGGAGTATTGCAGAGGTGTGTCGAATCTGCGGAAGGCCTGGAGATGCTCCGGGAAATTCATCAGGGGGAGTGTGGTCATCACGCTTCATCCAGAGCATTGGTGGCAAAGGTATTCCGGCATGGGTTTTACTGGCCGACGGCACTACAAGATGCAGAAGACTTGGTCCGGAAGTGCAATGGATGTCAAAGATATGCTCAGATTCAGCAGCCGGCGTCAGCATTGAAGACTATCCCGATAACCTGGCCCTTTGCTGTTTGGGGCCTGGATATGGTCAGGGCTTTTAAGCCGGCAAGGGGAAAGATGACCCATATCCTGGTCATGGTGGACAAGTTCACCAAATGGATTGGAGTAAAGCCCATAAGCAAGTGTGATGGTCACACAGCAGTGAAATTCTTAAAAGATATAATCTTGAGATATGGCGTTCCCCATGGCATCATCACTAACAATGGGTCGAACTTTGCACAAGGGCCATTTGCCAGATTTTGTGAGGAGGTGGGAATCCGGCTGGACATTGCGTCGGTCGCTCACCCTTGTACCAATGGCCAAGTAGAGAGGTGAAATGGACTAGTGTTGTCCGGCATAAAGCCCCGGCTGATAGAGCCACTGGAGAAAACTCCGGGATGCTGGCTAGATGAATTGCCAGCAGTGCTTTGGAGTTTGAGGACAACTCCGAATAGGTCAACAGGCTATACACCATTTTTCCTTGTGTATGGACACTAGTAGAAAATAGGGCTTTCGTTTTTTGCTCCAAACGGTATTTGCACCGGTTGGCTTTCGAACCCAGACTAAAGGGGTGCTTTAGCACCGGTTCGAGCTGCCAGAGAGCTAAATTGAGCCCGTGGAGCTCTAGAACCGGTTCGTTAGGAACCATTAGCACCGGTTCGTACCACGAACCGGTGCTAAAGGTGTTGCGTCTGCCGCGTGGCAGACGCCACACCTTTAGCACCGGTTCGTGGCACGAACCGGTGCTAATGGACACCCTTTTGCACCGGTTCTGGACACGGACCGGTGCTAGAGGCCCTGCCTATAAATACAGCCGCCCACCAGCCTTCTCCTCTGTTTTTTTTCCTTTGGAAGGTGTGAGAGGGGGTGTGCTAGTTTGGTTTTTTTCCCTATGCACAAGAGATGTTTGATGAAATGCCTAAAAGCATGAACCAACTTAAGCTCACACAAAATAAAGATGATATGAGGTGCCCGAGCGATACTTAGGTCTTCTCCTCGTTCTTTCCTCCTCGATCGAGGTTAGCAACTCTATTCTTTTATTTGTCATTGATACAAATGCATGTTTTGTCATTTTACTATTTATGATGTTCGGTAATAGTATTAGTAAACCTAATTATATGACGCAGATGAACCAACGACAATGGATGTACGGTGACCGACGCACTTCCGAGTTCATTGAAGGTCTTCGTAATTTTGGCGATGTGGCTCGGGCAAATATTCAGAATGGTTTTATGTGTTGTCCATGTGTTGACTGTGGGAACAAGAAGGAGTACTCTTCCTGGAAAATCATTCACGCCCACCTGCTTCGGAAAGGTTTCATGCCTAGCTATAATTGTTGGACCAAGCACGGAGAAAGAGGGGTTATAATGGAAGACAATGAAGAAGAAGAGGATGATGATATGTACCCTGAATATGGTGATACTGCAACGGGGGAAGCTGAAGCTGAAGGGACAGGAGAAGCTAAAGATGTAGAGGCATCAGATGAGCCTGATGATGATCTTCGTTGGGCCATCGTAGATGCACACAGAGAAGCAGAAAGTGTGAATGAGAAGCGGAAGTTAAAAGGTATGTTAGAGGATCATAAAAAGAAGTTGTACCCAGACTGTGAAGATGGGAACACAAAGCTCGGTACCACACTGGAGTTGCTGCAATGGAAGGCAGAGACTGGTTTATCTGATAAGGGATTTGAGAAATTACTGAAAATAATGAAGAAGAAGCTTCCAAAGGATAATGAATTGCCTAACAGTACGTACGAAGCAAAGAAGGTTCTCTGCCCTCTAGGATTAGAGGTTCAGAAGATTCATGCATGCATTAATGACTGCATCCTCTACCGCGGTGAGGAGTACGAGAATTTGGAAGCATGCCCGGTATGCACTGCACTGCGATATAAGATCAGACGAGATGACCCTGGTGATGTTGATGGCGAGCCCCCCAGAAAGAGGGTTCCTGCCAAGGTCATGTGGTATGCTCCTATAATACCACGGTTGAAACGTCTGTTTAGAAACAAAGAGCATGCCAGGTTGTTACGATGGCACAAAGAAGACCGTAAGAAAGACGCGATGTTGAGACACCCCGCTGATGGGTCGCAGTGGAGAAAAATTGAGAGAGACTACCCAGACTTTGCAGGCGACGCAAGGAACTTAAGGTTTGGTCTGAGTACAGATGGCATGAATCCTTTTGGGGAGCAGAGCTGCAGTCATAGCACCTGGCCTGTAACTCTATGTATCTATAACCTTCCTCCTTGGTTGTGCATGAAGCGGAAGTTCATTATGATGCCAGTGCTCATCCAAGGTCCGAAGCAACCTGGCAATGACATTGATGTGTATCTAAGACCATTAGTTGATGAACTCTTACAGTTATGGACCAAACCAGGTGTACGTGCATGGGATGAGCACAAACAGGAGCCGTTTGACCTACGAGCGTTACTTTTCGTAACCATCAATGATTGGCTTGCTCTTAGTAACCTTTCAGGACAAACAAACAAGGGATACAATGCATGCACGCACTGTTTAGATAAGACTGACGCTATATATTTGGAAAAATGCAAGAAGATTGTGTACTTGGGGCATCGTCGATTTCTTACGACCACGCATTCCGTAAGAAAGAAAGGCAAGCATTTTAGAGGTGTGGCAGATCACCGGCAAAAGCCTAATCTCCGTACTGGTGATGATTTATTTGATATGGTCAGGGACCTAGAAGTAATCTTTGGAAAGGGTCCTGGCGGTCAATCTGTTCCAAATGACGTCGCTACCGGACACGCACCCATGTGGAAGAAGAAATCTATATTTTGGGAGCTTGAGTATTGGAAACACCTAGAGGTTCGCTCTTCAATCGACGTGATGCACGTTACGAAGAATGTTTGCGTGAACCTGCTAGGCTTTCTGGGCGTGTATGGAAAAACAAAAGATACATCAGAAGCACGGGAGGATCAACAACGTATGAAAGACCCAAACAACATGCATCCACAGAGCAAGACGGATAAAGGGCGTCACTTAAGTCCTGCCAGCTACGCTCTTACAAAAGCAGAGAAGGAAATCTTTTTTGATGTCCTTTCAAGTATTAAAGTGCCGTCTGGCTTCTCATCAAATATAAAGGGAATAATAAATATGACAGAGAAAAAATTCCAAAACCTGAAATCTCATGACTGTCATGTGATTATGACGCAGTTGCTTCCAGTTGCATTAAGGGGGCTTCTACCGGAAAATGTTCGTGTACCCATTGTTAAGCTATGTGCATTCCTCAATGCAATATCTCAGAAGGTAATCAATCCAGATATGCTACCAAGGTTACAGAAGGATGTGGCCCAATGTCTTGTTAGTTTTGAGTTGGTGTTCCCGCCATCCTTCTTTAATATTATGACGCATCTCCTGGTTCACCTTGTCGAAGAGATTGCCATTCTCGGTCCTGTATTTCTACACAACATGTTCCCCTTCGAGAGATTCATGGGAGTCTTAAAGAAATATGTTCATAACCGTGCTAGGCCAGAAGGAAGCATCTCCAAGGGCTACGGAACAGAGGAGGTCATTGAGTTCTGTGTTGACTTTATCCCTGACATTAAGTCGATTGGTGTTCCTGAATCGCGGCATGAAGGGAGACTACGTGGAAAAGGCACGGTAGGAAAGAAATCAATGTATTGTATGGACGGGATTTCTTTCACTCAAGCACACTACACAGTTCTACAAAGTTCCGCCTTGGTGGCCCCGTATATCATTGAACACAAGAATATTGTACGCTCCCAACACCCGGCTCAGTCTGACTCCTGGATTACACATAAACATATGGCGACTTTCGGCGGTTGGTTCCGGACACATCTCATAAATGACAACATTGTTGGAGATCAGCTATACTTGTTGGCCGGGTCACCATCTTCGACTATATTGACTTTCCAAGGGTACGAGATCAATGGGAACACATTCTACACGATCGCCCAAGATAAAAAGAGCACCAACCAAAACAGTGGTGTCCGCATTGATGCAACAAACAACAACGAGCAAAAGGACACCTATTATGGTTACATAGAGGAGATATGGGAACTTGACTATGGACCTTCTTTTAAAGTCCCTTTGTTTCGGTGCAAATGGGTCAAGCTAGATGGAGTAGGGGTAAAGGTTGACCAGCTGTATGGAATGACAACAGTGGATCTCAACAATCTTGGTTACAGAGACGAACCATTCGTCCTAGCCAATGATGTGGCTCAAGTTTTCTATGTGAAAGACATGTCCTCCAAACCAAAAAAAAGAAAAGATAAGACAATGAATACATCATACGACGAGCCAAAGCGTCACATAGTTCTTTCAGGGAAAAGAAACATCGTGGGAGTTGAGGATAAGACAGACATGTCAGAAGATTATAATAAGTTTGATGAAATTCCGCCCTTCAGAGTGAATATTGACCCAATCATCGCGTTAAATGGTGAACATACTCCATGGTTACGACCGAAGCGATCCTAATCAAGGGAGATATGTGAAGGGAGGTTCATGGCCTCCAAGACGAAAAATCAGAAGAAAGGGAAACACAAGAAGAAAACTCAGAAGACTAGATAGGGATCATAACTTGTGTATCTCAATATGGAAATTACTTTCCCATTTATTTTTTGTGTAATGATGTTATTGTATGAGGGAAATTTTTCCGAGACGGAGCTTCCAAAGATATCGTAGGGCGTGAGCACCAAAGATATCTTTGAGAAGCTCCGCCATGGGAGATTTCCCAATAATTTACCTAACATTCTTAGAGGAGATGGAGTCTTTCACTCTCCCTACCTTCTAGGTATCGATGCTCCTTTTATAGGCACGGCACCGCTTCTACTTTGTCTTGTTCCTCCGACAGGGGCATCGTGCGTCCACCCACGCATCCTTATCTCATCGAGCAGTGCATCCACCCATGCGTCCTTATCTTGCCGATATCTTTAGTCTCGGTTGCACCCACCAACCGGGACTAAAGGTTACCCACACGTCCTTATCCCACCGACAGTTTTGTTAGATGACACAAAAACCACCTTTAGTCCCGGTTGTACCCACCAGCCGGGACTAAAGGTTAGATGGTTCCCCGCGCCATTGTGTTCCCGCCTATTTTCTTCCCGCGCTTTCGACCACTTCCCGCCTCCGTCTTCCCGCCATTTTTCACTATATATATGTAGGCTTGGCCTCCATTTACATATCACATCTAGACTCATATCTGCAAACCTCATCACTCTCTTCCATGGCTTCCATCGTATCTCTAACCCCCCAGGAGGCGGAGGCACTTTGCGCCTCAAACTACCCCTGCCCGCCGGGCTACCGCGTCCCCACCGGCTGGATGCTGAGCGTCGGAGGCGTACCGGTCCCTCCTGTCCCTGTAGGTGTGGCCCGCCAGATGGCCATCACGAACCACTACTACTTCGAGCTCACGGCAGAGCAGCGGAGGAATCCTCAGTGGCATCCCGACTACAGCCCGACTTGGGACGCCTTCTTCATCAATCGGCGTGAGAGTGCGCTTGCCAGGCACGAGGAGGACGGCTCGCCTCGTTCGAACTTCAACGAGGCCGGCCGTCGGCTATGGTGGCGCGGCCGGACTCTCCAGAGCGTCATGGCCTACCGTGGCCCCCGCCTGCGCTACCCTCACTCTCAGCCCACGCGTGCTCACCAGTCGAGGTTCGACTACCGCGACCCCGATGCCAGCGACGATGACACCGGCGACTACGACGACTACAGTGGCGATGTTTATAGGGCTAGGCACGACTATGACTGAATCATCCAACATTCGAAAACAAGCTCGGCCGATTGTGACTTAATCTGGCCATGTATCTTAATTTTCAGTTGAGATATGTACTTCTTTTCCTGTTCAATCATTTTCCCGCCCTTTTTCTTTCCGCCCTTTTCTTCCCGCCCTTTTCCTCTCACGGAAATATAACTAATCAAAAGAAAATAGAAAATCAAATATAACTAATCAAAAGAAAATAGAAAATCAAATATAACTAATCAAAAGAAAATAGAAAATCAAATATAACTAATCAAAAGAAAAAAGAAAATCAAATATAACTAATCAAAAGAAAAAAGGAAATCAAATATAACTAATCAAAAAGAAAATCAAATATATCTAATCAAAAGAAAATAGAAAATCAAATATAACTAATCAAAAGAAAATAGAAAATCAAATATAACTAATCAAAAGAAAAAAGAAAATCAAATATAACTAATCAAAAGAAAAATAGAAAATCAAATATAACTAATCAAAAGAAAAAAGAAAATCAAATATAACTAATCAAAAGAAAAAAGAAAATCAAATATAACTAATCAAAAGAAAATCAAATATATCTAATCAAAAGAAAATAGAAAATCAAATATAACTAATCAAAAGAAAAAAGAAAATCAAATATAACTAATCAAAAGAAAAAAGAAAATCAAATATAACTAATCAAAAGAAAAAAGAAAATCAAATATAACTAATCAAAAGAAAAAAGAAAATCAAATATAACTAATCAAAAAGAAAATCAAATATATCTAATCAAAAGAAAATAGAAAATCAAATATAACTAATCAAAAAGAAAATCAAATGGAATGTTGATGATAGCTTCAATACCGAATTTGGCGGGAACAACTGAAAAGTTTAAAACAACCTTTAGCACCGGTTCGTGGCTCAAACCGGTGCTAAAGGTGGTGGCGCTGCAGCTCCCAGCCAGCCACCTTTAGCACCGGTTGAAGCCATCAACCGGTGCTAAAGGTCTGACCTTTAGCACCGGTTGGTGGCTTCAACCGGTGCTAAAGGGTCTTTAGCACCGGTTGAAGCCACCAACCGGTGCTAAAGGTGCCTGCTTTATAACTCATCTTCTTCCTCCCCCGCATCACTGGAAACTGCTAAGTCCCCGCGCGTAGGAGCAAGATCGACGCCGGCAGGCTGTCAAATTTTTCCACCGCCGCCACCGTCATCGTCGCCGCCGTCCCCGCCCGCCGCGCCACCCGCGCCCGCCGCGCCACCCGCGCCCGCCGCGCCACCAGCGCGCGCCCGCCGTCCGCGCCCGCCGCCCGCGACCGCCGCCGCTGCCGTCTGCCTGCGCCGCCTGCGCCGCCGCCACACCGCCTGCGCCGCCGCCACACCGCGGCCGCCTGCGCCTGCCCGCGCCGCTCCGCCGACCCGCGCCGCCCTCGCCCGCGCCGGCCGTGCCCTGCCCGTGCCTGCAAGAGGTACATTTTTTTTAGGTATTTTAGATTTTTTTTTGGTATTTTTCTAGGTATTTTATTCCTGCAAGATTTGTTTGTTAATTTTAAGATTAGTTAATTAATTATTTAGTTATTTTGGGTATTTGATTTATTATATGATTAGTTAATTAATTAGTTAATTGTAGGATTAGTTAATTAACTAGTTAATTCTAGGATTTGTTAATTAATTAGTTAATTCTAGGATTAGTTAGGATTTGTTAGATAATTAGTTTATTTTTTCTAGGTTTTTTATTCCTGCAAGATTTGTTAGTTAATTTTAAGATTAGTTAATTAATTATTTAGTTATTTTGGGTATTTAATTTATTATATGATTAGTTAATTAGTTAATTCTAGGATTAGTTTGGATTAGTTAATTAATTAGTTAATTTTATAACTTTAGTTATTTTAGGTATTTAATTTTTTTAGGTCTTTTATTACTTTAGTTATTTTAGGTCTTTTATGGGTGTTAGGGTTCCGTTATATAATGGGGGCGTTGGCCGGGCGCCGGCGCGGTGTGGGTGTTCCCTCCCCACCGCGCTGGCGCCCGGCCAACGCCCCCTTTTTTTTTGGTCTCCGTATCATTATAATTATTTGTAATAATTTTTTGCAGAAACTATGGATCTCGGAAGAGACGACTTCCAGGAAAATATTATCGAGGACATCATCCGCGATAATAATGATGACGATGTCACCTCGTTGTTTCTAAACAACTCCGGTGAGGGAGACGAACAAAATCGTAGAGATGGCTTCGATGAGGGAGAAGGTGCCGGAGAGGATGGCACCGGTGAAGTAGAAGGTGCCAGAGAGGGAGAAGGTGCCGGAGTGGATGGAGGCACCGGTGAAGGAGAAGGTGCCGGAGAGGGAGAAGGTGCCGGAGAGGGAGAAGGTGCCGAAGATGAGGGAGAAGGCACCGACGAGGTAGATGTGTATTAATAATAAATTAAGCATTTGTTGTATAGTTGGATTATTTGATTTGTGTATATACATATATTAACGCTCCTTCTTCTTTTAGCCCTCCGGATCGAGCCACTCTTCTGCAAATAGAAGAGGTCCGGCCAGAAGGTTGGAAGAACATGAAAGGTACCGAATAGAAGAAATCGGTGAAGATGGCGAACCGATTGCTCCCGCGGCTCACGCAAGTAAATTTATAAGACAATGCGGAGTTCTTGTTAGGGACAACATTCCGATCACCATTCGAGAATGGAAGAAGACAAAGACGGAACCAGTTAAATATGTCCGCAACAGATTGAAGAATATTCTTTGGAAGAAGCTCATGGTTAATTTTACCCTACTAGAGGCGCCAGAGGTGGATCGAACTGAGGTGGATCGAAATGAGGAGGATTCAAATGAGGAGGATTCAGATGACGATGATCGTCATCTGAATATCATAGAGCGGAAAGTCAAGAAGTGGACTCTTTCGAGGATGGCAATACAATTCAACACCTGGAAGAAAAGATTGTACAAGGATTTTGTCGACCAAAAAAAGACTCCGGTGTTCACTGGACAATATGAGAAGATAAAAGATCACTGGGACGCATTCGTGGAGTACAAGACTTCAGAGGCAGCTAAGCGAAGGTCAGAAATAAATAAGAAAAATGCTGCTAAAAAGAAGTATCACCATACTATGGGGCAAGGAGGCTACAAGACTGGCAAGCCTAAGTGGAAGAAGATGGAGGACGATCTAATTGCCAAAGGGATCATTCCGGAGACATTGAAATGGAATGATCGGTCAAGGGATTGGTTTTACGGGCATGGAGGGAAGTTGGACTCGGAAGGGAAGTGTGTATATACAAAAAAGCATGACGAAGACCCTCTTCCCATTGATGCCCTTAGAAGCGCATCAAAGGATGTTGAAGAGGGAAGGTTCCATCCCGAAAGAGAGAAGGACGAGCTCACGCGTGCCCTTGGGAATGATGAACACCCAGGACGAACACGAACCACTCCCGGCTCCAAACCGTGGAAACTCGGGTTTCCCGTGGAAATGAAGAAATTTCCCGATAGAAGCCGTCAGAGAAGAAAGGAAAGGGAAGCAGACCGCATGTCTCAGATAGAACAAGAGCTGAAGCGGCAATCAGACTTGTTAAATCGGATAAGCCAGCAAGGAACCGCCGCATCTCAGCCACAGATAGAAGCCGGATATGATGCTACCGGCCCACCATCTCAGCGGAAAAGCAGCGTGGCTTCCACGGACCTCCCAGCGGATGATGATGAACCGGCGATCCGCTATCCAGTGGATGATATCACGGAGTCGACATCTTGCGAGCTACATGTGAAGGTCGTGAACATAACCATGAAGGTGGCGGTCGGCTATGCCTTACCCATTGGACCTGATTCAACTTATCATTGCCGTCCGATTCCACCTGGCTATGCTGTTGCCGGGGTGGATGAAGTTATGGGCGGATTTGAGCAGCTGAAGCTTGACCACCCTGCGGGTGAAGGGGATTTGTACGAGCTGGGAGAAGCCAAGAAGACCACCGTTCTATGGCTAAAGGAATTAATCGTGCTTCCAAATTGGACGCCAAGGTCTCCAGCCCGTCACCCTTCTCCACCGCCACATCAGCCATCTCCGCCATCTCCGCGTCAGCCTTCTCCGCCATCTCCGCGTCAGCCTTCTCCAGCATACCAGCCTTCCCCAGCTAGTGAGCCGTCTCCGCCACCTCCACCCACTGAGGCTCAGAGCCAAAGGCAGAAGCGTACCATCGCCGCTCCCAAGAGTAACCGATCACCGATCCGTCGACAGGAGCCCCTTCCAAGAGTACCTAAGGTTCCTCCAAAGAGACCTTACGACTATACTCCGGAGGAAACCGCGGCGAAGGTACAAGAGAAATCATCAAAGAACTTCTTTGAAAATTTGAAGAGAAAGAAGACCGAGCAGTCCGCCGAGCAGCCTCCTCTAGATCCAAAAGTGTTAAAAATGTTGAAGAACCTTCACCAACCCGAGCCAAGGCTTGCATCAGATTATGACCGCACTATTCTCAAGTCAGATGCAGCAAAGCGGTCGAAAGGTAAATCAGTTCCTCAGCTCGGAGAACAGATGAACTCTTGCCCCCCGCTCCAAGTGTTTCCCGATGTCCAGTATGATCCAGAGATCATAGCACTGTACAAAGAGGAGGCCAAAGCTGCAGGTATGTCTGTTGCTCAATACTTAAGCAGGTGTGATTTCCCCACGGCTGAAGTAGTAGCATACAAATACCGGTATGGGAGCCCTCTCATCAGACCCGAGGAGATTCCTAATCTACCAACAAGAATGCGAAAATTGCATAACTGGTACTTGGAAGCCTCACAGCGTGGGCAGAATTGGATCGTAATAGGAATTAATGATGAGCATTTCTTTCGTGGAAACGACGACATAAACATCGAAGTTGCTGAATTATTTCAGTTATACAATCATGACGCCCTCGACAAATCGATGATCAGTGCCTATTGTTTGTAAGTATTATTTTTCCTTGTAACTATAAGTCTTTATCTCATCTCATTTATTGCATGCATAATTTTACTCACTATATTATGCAGATTGAAGAAACTCGAATGCAAAAGAGGACAAATCTATGATATTGGGTTCATTGACCCATATACCGTGAACGAGGTAACTCTCCATAACCATATCAAGGACACGGAGGATAACTTGGTACGGGCGTTAAGGAAACAAGAAACCATGACGAAAATACTATTTCCTTACAATTTCAAGTGAGTGTGTTAACTGTCTTATACACATTACTATATATTTTGGTTACTCGATGTTAAGTGTGTGTTATGTGTGTGCGCAGCTATCATTTTATTCTGCTAGTTATTGAACTTGATAGAGGACGAGTACTAGTCATGGACTCGAAAAAAAAATCCCTTGAGACATTCGGGGACATGATTGATACACTCCAGCGGTAATTTCAATCATTATGCATGGCACTATATCAGCTACTTTCGTTCATTTCCCGATATCAAGTAATTACTAACTTCTTTATTCATTTTCTTTGCGGGGCAGTGCTTGGAAACGGTTCACGGCTAAGGCACCGGGTCCCTGGAGAAATGAGCTTGAATTTAAACAAGTACCGGTAAGTACTACTAGCTAGGTCCGCGCATCTCGTTGGTTCTAGTTTCAATACCATTATCATCCTTGATTATTATTTTGATTGAACTCTATTCTCGTAAAGTGCTTGAAGCAAGAAGACGGGAATAATTTATGTGGATTCTATGTCTGCGAGTTCATGCGAGAGACTTGTCGTGAGAAGAGAAGACTAGAACAACTAGATGTACGTAAACAATATTCACAATTTTATTTTATTACCATCATTTATGTTGAGTTTCTTCATTCATATATATTGATCCTCTTCTTTACATTAGATCGAACTGAAGCGGGATCGTCTTCTAGCAACTGAGCGTATACGAGCAATTCAAGAGGAACTGGCGGGATTCCTACTTGATGAGGTCATAGCACCAACCGGTGAATACCATCGGCATTACGATTTTGGAAAATCGTAGCTGAAATTATATTGTATATATTCATGAACGCGTACAATGTTCCATTATGTAATATGTTCGACCAAACACGATAAAAGATAACACATACTAGCTTCGATCTCTATATGTATGACGATATTGTGTACTATATATGATGGTTTCTTTTATATGTGCATCAACATTTTTCAAATACCCGAAAAAACCGTATTTCAAAAGGCTAGGGATTAGGGTTTTAGCCAAACACTGCAGGGGCTGCCACGTCGCCATCCTCTAGCACCGGTTCATATTACAAACTGGTGCTAAAGGTCCTCCGACGGGGGCCCGTGTGGGAGGCCACGTGGAGGGCCTTTAGCACCGGTTCGTAACGCAACTGGTGCTAAAGGTTAAGGCTTTTAGTCCCGGATGCGTTGCACCGGTTCCAAAACCGGTGCAAAAGGTAGTTACAAACTGGTGCAAATTCCCCAATTTCCACCAGTGGGAGCAGAAGCTGTGCTTCCAACAGATGTAATACATGATGCACCAAGAGTGGTGCTATATACTGAGGAAGAGGCTAAAGAAGCCAGGGAAAATGATGTTGATCTGCTGGAAGAAGCAAGAGAAATAACACTGTCAAGAACAGCAGTATATCAGCAGAACCTCAGACGCTATCATGCGCAGAAGGTGTATCCAAGAAGATTCCAAGAGGGAGATCTAGTACTCCGGCTAAGGCAAGGCACAGAGGGCCGGCATAAGTTAACTCCTCCGTGGGAAGGGCCATTCATTGTGAGCAGAGCTCTGCACAATGATGCCTATTATCTTATAGATGCGCAGGCCCCAAAGAAGGACAAGGTGGACAGGTCCGGAGAAGAAACCAAGCGACCGTGGAACATAGCGCTACTCCGCCCCTTTTACTCCTGAGCAGCATAATGTATGTATTTCCATTTTGGTTTGTATGCCGGTATAAGGCTAATGAATGAGATGTCGGCATCCCGAGGAGATCGGGCACTGCCTCCGAGATATATCGGCATTTATTTTCAGTTTTTATTTATATGCCGGCTGGCTTGATTTGAATGTTTCCTGTGTCGGCCTAGTAGTGTGTCGGCACCAAAGGCCACTCTTCGACTTAGCTGCTGTCCGAAACCTGGCTTCATGGCTAGCAAGAGTAGATGCCGGAGATTGTCTACACATGGAAAACGGCTAAGGAAATATAAAGCAAGCGAACCGACATTCATGTTATTGCTAAGGATAAAACTTGAAATGTCGGATGATTTGAAGTCTAAGTTTCAAAGTTGAAGTACTATATGTTTAATGAAGCAACCTTGAGACTCATAAGTCAAAAGCCAAAAGAGGTAGACAAGTAGCCAAGGTTGTGGAGTTAGGGAAACAGGAAAACAAACTCGGTGACTTAGCCAAAATATGATCCGGCGTTGATAAACAAGCAAACCAAGTTAAAACTTGTTCATGTAGCAAACGAAAGGGAAATTAAAACGTATGTCTTACAGTTGCACCCGGCATACCGGGGATCTAATAAAGCTTAAAGTTTGGTGGTGCAAAGTTCAAAGAGCAGGGGCAGAAGCAGAGCCGCCGGCTGGTGGGGCTGTAGCAGTGGAGATGTCGGCTTCAGGAGTGCCGGACCCAGCAGATGGAATGGAGCCATCACCTCCGGCCGGGACAGATCCTTGTCCCGGAACGTTGGTGTCGGCTTCTTCAGTTTATTCTTCATCTTGGCTGGAGTCGGAGCCCTCAGCGTCAGCAGCGTCCTTGGCGTCATCCCCCTTCTCTGGCTCGCGGATGTCCCGGACAAAGGTTTCGGTGTCGGCATAATCCACATAGCTGTGGGCTAATTCTTGCCGACGCCGGATATGTTCCGGATCCGTGGTCCAGATGGATCCCTCGCGCACAGTGCGCAAAGTTTCCAAGTCAGCTTTTTCATACCAGGAGAGGAAGTAGCTGAGAGCTTCATCAGCTCCCACCGTTGCGCCGGAATCCCGCCATTCTCGGAGGCGAACCTTGGAAAGCTGCAGATCATTGCCGAGATCAACAGGATCAGTGGGCGTCCTTTGTCCCAGCCAGAGGGCAGAATATGCCTCCTGGGCGCCAAGAAAGAGTTCTTCCGTGTAGAAGGTCATGGCGTTCTTCCGGGATTGCAGGGCCAACAGCTGTTCCGACATGTCCCAGTTGGCCGAGTCAACCAGAACACCCCGGTCCACTCGATCCAACTGCAGAGCCCTCTCAACGTCTTCGACGGAAGCAGGAAACATGTCTGAAAAATAGAAAGTATGTTAGCAAAAGAAGTATATGTCGGCATAGAGGTTGTGCCGGAAAAAGGACATGGTATGTCGGGCAGGATAGGGAAAAAGGATTTGAAGCTTACTGGCGAGGTCGGCATTGAGCTGAGCAACTGTAACTTCCCATTTGGTTGCCTGCTCCTTCAAGCTAGACAGTTCGGCGTGGGCATTGGAGGCATCAGTTTCGGAGGTGACAAGCAGCTCCTGGGCTTTCTTGAGTTGGCCCTCCCTCTGTTCCTTCTCCTCCAGAAGCTCAGCGATCCGGCCCTTCAATTGCTCGACCTCAACCTTGTGGGCGGCATCCCGGTCATCCAACTGCTTGGCCACATCCACTGAGGGCGTACAGTCCTGGTGGCGGGCCTCCAGTGCGGCTTTCTCATCTGCGAGGATTTGAAGTTCAGAGAGTGTGTAGATAAGAAACAGTGACAAGAGTTAAAGGATTTGAAGTACAAGACGAGTAGTAAAAGATCAGCAGAATCCGACATACCGGTCAACTCCTTCACCCTCTGGAGGAGCGCGGTGACTTGCTCTTCTATAGAAGCTGAAATATGCCGGTAAAAGGGTTATTTGTCGGCAAGAGAAATATGCCGGAGTAAAAGGAGGCAAGACATCCGGCATATATGGTTATGACGGTTGAGATTACCTTTCTGGCGCAGTTCCAGCCGGAGCTTGCTATGCGCGTCAGCTAGCTTCCGGTGCTCGCACACCAAATCATGGTACATGTCGGCGCGGGCGTTATTCATGCGCTGCAAAAGAGATAGGATTTGAAAGGTTATAAGAGAAGCCTAGCATATCAGTGCAATTGAAGATTATATGAAGTGTTCATGGAGTTGAAGACCCGGCACAGGTGCTGCGCACCTATCCCGGCCCTCGGTGACTAGGATTTGAAGCTCGAATCGAGCTTTATATCCCGGCCAAGAGGATTTGAAAAGTGCTTAAGATATTAGTTTGTTGAAGACCCGGCACAGGTGCTGCGCACCTATCCCGGCCCTCGGTGACTAGGATTTGAAGCTCGGATCGAGCTCATATGTCGAACAGTTAATTTGAGAGCAGCTAACTAAAAAAGGTATTGGAAAATCCCGGATGTCCGTATCCCGGACAGCCGACATTTTCGGGGACTGGGGATATATATATAGAAAAGACTTACGTTGGTGGCATCGGCCAGAAGGTGAAGTCGTTGCTGGATGCTGAGAAGCTCGCAGGCAATTGGAATGGGCTTCGCGGCCAGGATATCAGTTGGATCGCCAGTAGCCGAAGCCTCGGCCGCCTTCTTATTTCTGGACTCAGCAGTATCCATGGTGTCGGCATCATTCCACTTGATGCAATGCTCCTTAAGAGATCCAAGGCTCTTGTCACTTTTTGACAGTAGGGAGACGCGACCTTCGAGCTCCGGCGTATCAAAGAAGCTGGGCCGGGCTGCTGCTTTGCCAAAGTGAAGTGCCGGGGCAGAGCTGGGCCGAGGTGCTGCTTTGGCAGGTGCAGTGGCAGCGGACTGTGTCCCGGACTTGATGATCTGCTTGGTCTTAAGGGTGCCAGACTTGGGCGGGGCAGCGGTCTTGGCCGGGGCAGCGGTCTTGGCCGGGGCAGCGGTCTTGGCCGGGGCTGGAGTCTTCTCAGTAGAGGGAGTCTTGGGCGCGGGCTGTTCCAGCGCGGCCGGTGCAGCTTGGCCAGCAGGGGCAGGGGCCGGATCAGTTCAGATATCTGGTACTTCTAGGGCTTTGCCCTTATCTAGGCCGGCGCTCTTGGTGCCTACGCCGGCATCTTCAATAGTCCCGGCGCTGCTGGTGGGCGCGCCGGCATCGGGGGCATCTTGTTGGGCTCCTGTGTCCATGTGGACATCAGAAGCCGAAGGTTCCTGTTGAGCCCCCGAGTCCATGTGGACGTCGGGGGCAGAGTTGTCTTGCTCCGGCGGAGGATCGTCCTTCGCCGGGGAGGTGGTTTTATCGGGCGCGGGCGAAGATGCCGGCGCCGGGGAGGTCGTGTGACTTGCAGAAGGTATGTCGGGGGTGGCAGTGGCCGCCGGCTTTTCAATGATGGGGCTGGCGCTTGTGCTGGAAGCATGTTCCGGCGCAAGAGGAGCCCTGAAAGAGAGAAAACACCAAGTTAGTAATCAAAGCAAGAGATATGTCGGAAATGAAACAAAGAAAAGAAACTTACCCCGAGGCAACAGGTCGTGGTTTCTTCGGGCGAGGCGCCGAAACCTTCTGCCTCTTCTGTGCCGGCTCAGCCTAGGGTTTGACCCCGCGCTTCTTGCCACTACGTACGCCGGCAGGGGAAGGTCCCTGGCTTAATGGCGCAGCATCGATTACTTCATCGTCCGGGATAGCTGAGGACGGCATAGGATAAGCAAAGGGTGTGGGAGGAAAGGCATATGCAAGCGGCATTGGGTCATAATACATCAGGATCTCCTCGTCAGAATCATCCCCACTCCAGTCTTGAGTAGATTGCCGGGGTGAGGAGGCCTTACCCGTGGCAGCTGCAGCACGGGTGCTCCGGGGTAGCTTGTCCCAGTGATCCGGGTCTTCAGGGTCTGCAGCAGTGCAGTCTGCCGCGATCTTGATCCGGGAGTTCTCCATATTCTGGAAGCTGAACTTCTGCATAAGGCAAAGTAAATGGGTCAGAAGCAAGAAATATGTCGGTGCAAGAAGTATGTCGGATCAAGCATTATAAGTATGTCGACAAATAACAATATCTCGGGCCATGCATGATAAGTGTCTATATGCCGGACAAGAGAGTATGTATCGGCCAAAGTATTTACCGTTGGGGCGGGCCGATCCCGACTGTATGGTTCAAGTCCCCAGGCAAAGATGGCTTGAGAGGACTTGCAGATGTCCTTGATCCGCCGCAGAATGTCGGCCGGAGTAAGCTCATGTGTAGAATGCCGGGTGGGGTCCATGGGCCCGCTCATCTGGCAGATTTTATGTGACCGGCGCTGCAGAGGGGAGACGCGCCGGCTGGTAAAGCATGCAACTAAATCTTGAGGGGTAAGGCCGGCATCCCGGAGCTCGCCCTTAACCCGGTGGAGAGCATTCACCGGCATCACGGAGTTCTTCGGGTTATAGGTCTAGTTCTTCATCGCCAAGGGTGGCTCATCCACGAATGGCGGCAGGTTGAGCAGGTCGACGTCGGTGGTGTTCTTGACGTAGAAGAAGCTCTTCTGCCACTTCTTGCAAGATTCAAGCAACTCCACCTTGGGGAAGTCCGAGCCCTTCCGGGACATGATGGTGGCCGCGCCGCATAGGGTCCTGGGGCGGTCCTTCTTCTCCTGGGGCCGTCTCCGGCGGGTCATCCTTGCTCCGGGGCGGCTCTTGGATGACTTGCTTCCGTAGTTGGAAGTACTTCGCCCAGGCTTGGGAGAAGGGCTCTATGCCGGCGAAGCCTTCGCAGAATGCAGCGAAGGCGGAGAGGATCATCACCGCGTTCGCCGGGATATGGTGAGGCTGCAGGTCGTAGGTGTCGAGGAAGTCCCGGAAGAAGTCCAACGCCGACAGACCGAAACCCCGCTCGAAGTGGGCAATGAAGACAACTCGTTCGCCAGGTTCAGGTGCCGGCACAGTCTCTCCCGCCGGTAGCCGGCATGCAACACCCTCCGGGACTCTCCTGGTGGATGTGATCCAGGATATGTTGGCCGGGGTAACCTCCGACCCCTCCCAGCCAGAGCGTCCTTGGAGCTGGGCCGAGGTATCTTCCTCCGAAGCCGAGGTGGCCGTCATACTTGATGATGCCATCTTAGTGGCCGGGACAGGGCACGAGAGCCGGAGTCCCGTGATGTTATTCCTATCAAGGCCAGAGAAAAGAGGGAGGTTAGTCTCTCCGGCATACCACTCTCGCAGAAGTTAGCAGGAAAAGAGGATCTACCATCGCAGTTAAAATCGGAAACAAACGTGGGTAAAACTTCTAAGGAAGAACACCTGCGAACTGCTAAGGAATGTTGCTAGCAATGCTAATCAAATCAAAGAGATATCAAGCAGAGGAACTGCAGCAGATCTATGCGAGTAGGGTTACCATTGCGAAGCTACAGATAAGCAGAAAAGATGAAGAACAAAGACGGAAGAAGAACCAACCGGAGCTTGGCCGACGGCGGTGGAACAGCGGCGGGGAACGTGCAGAAGAAGGTCCAATCTCCCAGCTATATCGCGGAGGAAAGAGGCGGCGGCGGCGTCGTCGACGAAGATGTCGGGCGTCGTCGAGCATCGGCGTCGGTGTGGAGCAGATCGACGGCGGAGCAGGTTCTCTGTTCATCGGTCCGGCGGTGAAGCGCAGGAGGCAGAGGGACAGGGGAAGAAGATGATGGTGTGGGGTAAAAAGGAGAAGTTTACCCCCGCCGCCCTATTTATATATCGCCGGGTAAGGGTCGTGGGGGTGGTAGTGCTCCACTACCCCGACCGTTTCTGCGGTAAGTCGCCACGTGGCGGCACGGAGTGGGGCGGCGGTTACTGTAACCGTGCCACTAGGCAATGATGGCAGGGAGTAAATGCACTGTGAACCGTCACATCGTGTGACCGTTCGTGGTGGCAGGGCAGTTGCAAGTTTCGATGCAAACTGTCAGGCATGGCTTCTCAAGGAAGTCTCATCTATATGCCGGCATAACTGCCCGGAGAATAAGTTCCGTCCGGAATACCCTCAGGGCCGGCCAGATTAACTTTTGGAGAAGGAACAGTGGCCGGTATATGCGCGAATGTCCCGGCATATAATCTGGTCATCGGGATATAACGGAGAGCCGGGGTATAACGAAAAGATGATATGATTGAACCTGTCAAGGCTCCACAGTTGAGACTGGGGAACCTCGGCAGCTTCGGGGACTAGTGTCGGGGGGATGACCCCCGGTAGGGTCAAGAAACTAGAAAGATACAAGGACTATGGTTGACTTTATGCCGGTTGACCAAGGAAGGGCCTGGCCGGAATATGTGTATCCCGGCTAATGTTCGGATATGCCGGTATAACCGGAATACTTATTGAGGAGTGCCGGCATATGCTTAGATATGTTGGCCTAACTTGTCTGATATATTGTGCAGGGGCAGGGGAGGCCGGATTACCCGACCTTCATAGGTCGTTGGTCCGGCATATAGGTCCTGGATATGGCCAACGGTCATATCCGGGATACAGAAGTCAACTAAGGTCTCATGTCCCTACAATCAAGGAGAGATTCTGCCAAGTATGGAGAGGGATCATGTTGATAGCGTGCACAGTGGTGGTCTACCTACCCTCACTGTGCACAAGTACAGCCCTTACCTCACAGTGGTAAGGTCACAGTCCAAGAGGTACAAGGTACAGGGATGTGGAGTCCCATCGAGAGCAATCAGGGGCAAAGTCAAGGGTCTTAGCCATCGTCAGCATGTCCAGTTTGGAGTGTAGTTGGTGTCTTCTGGTCTCATGTGACCGTTGTAACCCTGGCCACCACTATATAAGGTGGCACATGGAGCCCTAGTAAGGGGTTGGTGACTGAGTGTTCCTACACTTAGCAGTTCATCTTCCTCCTCTAGCAGAGAGCTTGGAAGCACCATTGTTGTATACTCCATCGATCCAAATATATAACCAGTAGAGCAGGAGTAGGGGTGTTATCTCCTTACGAGAGCCCCGAACCTGGGTAGATCTGTGTTCCTTTCTGTCGTGCTTTTCAGCTCGTTCCCCTCTCCCGAATCCTCCAGCATCTAGTTCGGCCCCCATTTAAGCCATCCCATGGCATATGTTGTTTCACCACGATGACAACAGGCGTATCTACTAACTACACAACCGGAGCCTGGAGATCCGCGGGAGCATATGCATCAAGCCGTGATATGAAGCCTCGGGTTGGTAGAGGACAGACTAAGGAAACACCCTCTAGAGAAAAAGGCAACATGTCACAAGGAGAAGCGAAGGGAAAGTTTTAAGCGCCAACCCTCGCAAAGCCAAACAAGCGAGTCATGAGGTGACGAAAAGCTTAAGGCACGAAGGGAGGACGCAAGGAATATTATAGCGCAAGCAAGAGTAAACAATGCGCTCTATGCGTGGAGAGAAGAAAATTATGAAGACGACGAAAATAGGTAAGCTTGTGCATAGTTTTGGTAGTCTTGTAAATAGGTAAGCTCCCCTCCCCCCCTTCCTCTTTGTATATTTGTTGGGCCTTGAGGTTGGGTTAATAAAATGCTGTGGGGCTAATGCTTCACAGTCCTTCATAGTCAAAAAAAAAGATGACGAAAAAGAGATGGGTGCGCTATGCTTTACCCGAAGGGTTCGTAGAACGCGGGTACCCAAAGGATTCAAACTGCCACCCGATCAACAAAATTATGATGGATCACAAGAACCCACGCTGTGGTTATCAGACTACCTGCAAGCAGTGAAAATACTCGGAGGAACGAGAGCAATGGCAATGCAAAGCCTGCAGTTACACCTCACCGGCGTAGCACGGTCCTGGTTAAACACACTACCCAATGATTCCATCGGGAGTTGGGGAGAACTAGAGAGCCAATTCACAAGAAATTTTCGTTCGACATATAAATGCCCAGGGTCACTAGAAGAAGTCAAGTCATGCATGCAGATGAAAGACAAAACTCTACGCTCCAATATACAGCGGTGGAGTATAATCAAAAACTCTGCAGAAGACATCTCCGATGAGCGGGCGGCCGATGCTTTTTCGGCTGGCCTTTGCCATTCGGACCTCGTGGAAGAGCTAGGGAGAACGAAGCCTAAAACAGTATCGGAATTAATGGAAGTAGCCAATAGATTCGCCGATGGAGAGGATGCATATAATAATAAAAGGGGACGTTCACCAGAAGTTGACAGAGCAAGCAGGCAAAGGCGAAGGTACCGCAATGAAGATGGCCGCGCAAGGTGAAATCAGATAGCCGCTGGTTATGAAAGAAGGGACAAGGAAGGCTATGAAAGCAGGGAGTTTCAAGGAGGAGGCAATCGTAGAGCAGAAAAGACTAAGTACTCCGGCCCATCGGCGGAGGACATGCTCCATGGTCCCTGTCGCATCCACTATGCGTACTTAGACGGGAAGAGAGTTTCTAATCACCAGATGAAGGATTGCAGAACATTCTTAAGGTTGCAAAGTGCTCTGAACCAAAACAAAGGAGCACATCAGGGAGGAAAAAGTACAAGTCAAGGATACCAAATGCAGCGTCTAGCAAAACATCTAGAATCAAAAGTATATATATCTGCAATGATCCAACCGGTGCCAACATCCAAGAAAGAGCGGAAGAGCATATCCAGACAAGTAAATCTAGCAATATCATCACCACCAGCCACAACAGAGTACTTGAAATGGTCTGATCAACCAGTCAGGTTCAGCAGAGCAGACCACCCAAGAAAAGTACCAAGACCAGGGCACGTGCCCATGGTGTTGAAGGCACAAATAGGGGGATATGATGTTGGGCGAGATGTAGGAAGCGACATAAATTGAATATATGCAAGAACCCTGAAGGCAATGTGCATCTCATTGAAAAGCCTAAAGCCGACAGATTGCTCCTTCCATGGAATAGTACCAGGAGGCACAAATTACCCCCTCGGGAAAATAGAACTTGACGTTTGCTTTGGCTATAGTAGCAATTATTGCAGAGAAAAGTTAGAGTTCAAAGTCATGGACTGGCCTTCACAGTATCATGCAATCCTGGGGCGCCCAGCATTTGCAAGGTTCATGGCAGTACCTCATTACGCATATCTCACACTCAAAATTCCAGGACCTAAAGGAACAATCATGGTACAAGGCAACTTCAAAGTATCCAACACTTGTGAGAAAGAATTCAACAGGTTGGTGCAAACTTTCGGCATGACAGCGGAATACGCAAGGCTGAAGGGCGAAACTAACCACAATGTGCTACCCGACGTCGGACGATCCCTGCTAGATCAGGCTTTTGATGCAACCCAAGACTCAAAGAAAATCTAGGTCCACCCTACGGACCCAAACAAAACCACCTCCATAGCAGTAAACCTGGACCCCGCATAGGAAAGCGCGCTCGTCGAGTTCCTCCGTGAGCGCTAGGAAATCTTCGCCTGGTGTCCTTCAAACATGCCAGGGGTTCCCAGGGAACTCGTCGAGCACGCATTAAATGTGGATCCTAAAGCAAAACCAGTCAAGGAACCGCTGTGACGATTTGACGAACCCAAAAGGAAAGCAATAGCATCCGAGCTACACAGGCTAGAAAATGCAGGATTCATCCGAGAAATCAAAGCATCAACTTGGGTATCTAATCCAGTCATCGTCCCCAAGAAAAATACAGACGTACAAAGAGTGTGTGTTGACTACACATCTCTCAACAAACACTGTCCAAAGGATCCCTTTCCTCTACCTCGCATTGATCAGATAATAGACTCAACAGCGGGGTGCACAAGGCTTTCCTTCCTGGACGCATATTCTGGTTACAACCAGATCAAATTGAAGAAAGAAGACGAGGAAAAAACAACATTTATCACACCAAACGGCGTGTTCTGCTATCAAGTCATGCCTTTTGGCTTAAAAAATGCAGGAGCAACCTACCAGCGGATGATGCAGAATTGCCTCAGAAGTCAAATAGGATGCAACATTCAAGTCTACATCGACGATGTGGTCATCACCACAAGAAAAGAAAAGTCCTTAATTAGCAATTTGGCAGAAACCTTCGACAACCTAAACAGGTACAAGCTCAAGCTTAACCCGACAAAATGTTCTTTTGGTGTGTCAATAGGACAACTTCTAGGATTCCTGGTATCAGCAAGAGGAATAGAAGCAAACCTAGAGAAGATCCAAGCAATACTAACAATGGGAAAACCAATGAAACTGCACGACGTACAGAAGCTCGCAGGGCGCGTCGCGACACTAAGTCGATTCATCGCACGATTGGGAGAAAAAGCGCTTCCTTTCTATGCACTCATGAAAAAATCAGACGACAAATTCAAGTGGACAGAAGAAGCAGATACAGCTTTCGCACAATTGAAAAAAGTGCTCTCCACACCGCCGGTGTTGGTCCCACGAAATGAAAAAGAGCCGCTACTACTGTATATTGCAGCAACACATCAAGTGGTAAGTACAGTATTATTAGTCGAAAGAAGCGATGAGGAAAAAGCTCATGGAGTCCAGAGGCCAGTATATTTCCTCAACGAAGTACTATCCCCAACAAAGTAGAGGTACCCGCACTATCAAAAACTTGCATACAGCGTATTCACAACAGCACGAAAGCTATGGCAATATTTCATGGTGCATCCAATCATAGTGGTTAACAAAGCACCACTATCCAATATATTGAATAACCCTTCAGCAACAGGATGTGTCTCCTTATGGGGAATCGAATTGTCACCCCTGGACATCACGTACGAAAAGCGAAAGGCAATCAAATCCCAAGTGTTGTCGAATTTCACAGCAGAATGGCTAGAGTTACAAAACACAGGACTGCCAGATCTATCAAGTGTGTGGACAATGTACTTCGACGGATCAAAAAGAGTCCAAGGCGCAGGAGCAGGAGTAGTCCTGATATCACCGCAAGGTGACAAGTTAAAGTATGTTTTAAGGATGAGTTTTCCTCAAGCTTCTAATAATGAAGCCGAATACGAGGCTCTGCTCCACGGAATGAAAATGGCCAAAGCATGCGGAGCAACTCGACTGAAAATATTCGGGGACTCAAATCTTGTCGTCCAACAAGTGATGAACCGGTGTGACGCCATCAGTGACAACATGACAACATATAGAAACTTATACTACTATCTAGAGGGAACATTCGATGGATGCGAAGTTTCGCACGTCAGCAGGGCCAGCAACGAGGAAGCTGACAATTTAGCAAATATCGGGTCCCAATGCTTGCCTATACCACCAGGAGTCTTTTGGGAAGAAATCATAGAGAGATCAATAAAGAATAACAAAACTTCGACTATAGAAGAACAAGGCCAGCACCCAACAACAGGCTCGGGGGCTGGCAAGCCTAGCATAGGAAGCACAATAGAACCAGAAGAAGTTATAATGATTGAAGGAACCTGGATGCAGCCATACTTGGCGTACATGATAAACAAAAACTACCTGAAGACACAGTAGAAGCAAGAAGGATAATACGACGATCCAAGGCTTTTGTCGTGTTACAAGGGAAGCTGTACAAGAAAAGTATAACTGGCATTTTACAACGGTGCATCACTCCTCAAGAAGGACAAGGAATACTAAAAGATATCCACGCAGGAGTATGCGGGCATCACGCTAGCAGAAGAGCTATTGCGGCTAAAGCCTTTCGTGTAGGGTTCTACTGGTTAACAGCCATTGAAGATGCAAAAGATATAGTCAGAAAATGCGAGGCTTGTCAATGATTCACATCTCGACCACACGCACCAGCAGCAGAATTGCAGCCGATACCATTATCCTGGCCTTTTGCGTAGTGGGGTCTCGACATGGTAGAGAAATTACATAAATCTTGGTCAGGAGGGCATGTCTACATGTTGGTGGCAGTGGACAAATTTACTAAATGGGTAGAGGCAGCCCCAGTAACAACCCAAGATTCCACAGCAGCAATCAACTTCATCAGGTCTATACTATATCGCTTCGGAGTACCACACAACATCATCATAGACAATGGGACAAATTTCACATCAAAAGAGTTCAAGAGTTTCTGTGAAAGTATGGGAATCAAACAAAAATTCGCGTCTGTAGCACATCCAAAGACAAATGGACAAGTTGAAAAAGCCAATGGCTTAATACGCAACGGGATAAAAAAGAGGCTGTTAGCACCCCTGGAGAAAGCCAAATATGCCTGGGTAGATGAGCTACCCTCCGTGCTTTGGAGTCTCAGAACTACACCAAATGCGGCCACCCAAGAAACAACCTTTTTTCTGGTCCATGGCGCAGAAGTTGTGCTTCCAGTCGAAATCACCCATGAAGCCCCAAGAATCGCGGCTTACGCCGAGACAACTTCCACAGAAGCACTTCAGGACGATGTTGATGCACTCGACGAAGCAAGAGACATAGCACTTGCCAGAGCTACGCAATACTAGCAAAGCCTACAAAACTACCATAGCAGTCGAGTTCGTCCACGATCTTTCATGGTAGGAGATTTAGTCTTACGACTCAAACATGACGGTCATGGCAAATTAGAGTCCCCATGGGTGGGACCTTACATCGTGACAGAAGTAATACTAGGAGGAGCTTATCAACTACAAGACAAGAAAACAAGAAAAGATGAGAGCAACCCGTGGAATGCAGAACAACTACGGCGGTTCTATGCATAGAAGGAGTATGGCGACAGGAACTTTCGAGTTATGACCCTCTGAACCTAGAACATGAGGCCACAGGTCGGGTTCTTTGGGTCAACTCGACAATATGTATAAACATGTTTCTATTTTTCCACTCGGGGGCTCCGACCCTCGAGTCGTATGAAATAAAACAAGCAATTATCGAGATCCTGTATCCATGATTATTCGAGAAATCTTACAAGGTTGTTCTCAACCCGATATTGACAAAAAAAAGTAAGCACAGTTCAAGGCAACTCGATGGTAAATCAAAAGCATACCTCAAAACATCAATTAGTTCACATGGTCTATTAATAGATAAACAAGGTGGCACAAAATAATGTTCATCATGAGTACTTATTACATGAAACACGACATAACTAAAAACTAAACATTACATCAAAGGAGCATCTACTGAAAGTGTACTTCAGCCTCATACTCCTTCTGGCACGGAGTACCATCATAGATCTTCACATCAAACTTTGATGTACCGCAATGGTAATCAAAGATCATGAAAAACCCTTGGTGGAGGTCATGGTCTTCCACAAACTGGGACCAGCCACCCCTAAAGTACATCTCATCGTCTCCATCGTACCACACCTCTACCTTGTAGGGAGTTCCTCCTCCAGAATGTTCGCGAAGAATTGCTTCACGAAGTTCCTGCCCATCCATGAACTTAGTACATTTCAGCGGCACCCGCTGAATCTCACGACATTGAGCGTCACCGATGCAGAAGAAGGAATAAATTTTGGGAAGAGGAGGAGGAGAAGCATTATGTGGCGGAGCGCTAAGACCTGGCGCAGCAGTAGAAACCTTGGGCTTGTTCTTACTCCCCACAGGGCGGCCAAGGCGCCGCTTCATAGGCATGGACGATGAGGCCACCGCAGCAGGGTCTTTTGATTTATTTTTACTGCCGCGAGGGCAGGCGCAACCCCGCTTCTCCACCGGCGCACCGATGTTCAGGTGCGAACCAGCAGCATCCGCCATGGAAGACAAGTGCTTGGAGAAGAAAACCCTAGATGAGATGCAGGAGACGAAGGCGATGCGGCGGAGAAAGATAGTAATGAAAGAGTTAGGGTTTTCCCCTAGCCAATGTGCTTTATTTAAAATTAACTTTAATGGGCCTCCGCAAATTAAAGGTCCAAATACATCTACGGGCTTTTATATTTTGCCCCGAGCAGAAGATATGACAGCAACAACATATCAGGGACAAGACATATGTGTAGCTGTAAGGAGAAAAGTGGAGTATGGACAAATAAGTGTAGAAGTATGTCAAGGAGCACACCGCACCTCGTCATGGACTCGGGGGCTCATATCGTCAGAAAAGCAGGAAGAAAATTTAAGCACAATCGTGCCAAGACTATCGCAGGAGAAAATTTATTAGGCAACCGTATTTTGAGCCTATACCCGAAAAATTTCGGCTATAGCCTCGGGGGCTACTCCCATCGGGAGCACTGGTCGTGCACCCAATGGCAATGGACCAACTAGAAGAAAAATATAAAAGGTGCAATCGACTACCTTTCGTCGGCAACAAACTTTGACTTCATTGTCGATAAAATAACGATCGATTACTCCCATCGGGAGTTATTTATGAGATTCTAAAAGAACAACTCGAATATTTTGTACATTCCAATAGTCAAACAAGGCAGCAACATATGATTCTTGAGTTACATCATCGCGATGAAACCCGAATGCCATGATTGAAACATATCGTGAAGGTAAGACCCCAGGATCCGTCCTGTGTGGCCTGGTATACGCACATGAATGCGCTCTGCTAGTAATTATCCGTGTCTACGACGTGAAAAAAATCCTGGTGGACGCACTGGGTACCCTGAGAACCACTGGAACTCATTTTTGTAAGTCCTAAATGCGGCAAAAGAATGGGTTTGACCAGTTTTCCGGATTCAAGTCCAAGGGGATTGAATTTGAAGTAGGTGTCAAGTATCTGTTCCGGCAGTTAACTGACCTCTTGATCCGTCAGATTTGTCAGGCTTGTTCATCAAAACCCCTTGCGAGATAATATAATGAAAGATATTTATTTTTGAGTACAGGAAGGAGAAAAAGTCGAAAGATGGATCAAGTCGAAGATATGAAGATTTAAGATTCAACCCGAATCTACAATTCTGGTAGAATCTCGGGGGCTACTGACAAGGGTATAGATAATAGAGCCCGTTACTTGAGTACCCCTGAGGCCTGTTAAGCTAGGCCCAAGTGTAATCCTAGTCAAAATATGAGTTCATGTCGTATACCGATATTGTAATATGTATCGGACGCTTCCCGTTCCTTGAGACCTGGCCACCTATATATAGGGGCCAGGAGAGGACGGTGAGGGACAGATTGAAGGCAAGCCAAGTTCACAACCACGTTTACTTTCGATACGCACCTTGTTTGACTGATTTTACCTTCGAGTTCATCCGATGTCCTAATTCCCCGATCCTAAGTCCTTCATCTAGGACATTTGTCGAGTTAACCCTCATCACACTGGCAACGGCGCCAGAAAAATGCTTGATGGTGCATAGTAGGCACCTAGTTGGGAATGCCAAGAGGAAGGTATGATGAGCACAATAGCAAGTTTCCCTCAGTATGAAAACAAGGTTTATCAAACCAGTAGGAGAAAGAACCAACTTCCGAAGGTTGATGCTAGCTGGCTTGGCGACAGCTCCAGACAATTTATATATGGCGCCTTATGTGGGGCGTAGCTTTGCACCAGTAGCAATGTGGAACCTGCACACAACACAACCACAGTACTTTGCCCCAACTAGCAATGAGGTTGTCAATCTCACCGGTTTGCTATAAACAAAGGATTAAACGTATCGTGTGGTAAAAGATATTTGTTTGCGAGAAAGTAAATAATGCTTGTAAAAGTAAATGATAACATAAATGTAAAAGAATGGACCAGGGTCCACAGTTCACTAGAGGTGTCTCTACATAAAGATAAATAACATGCTGGGTAAACAAATTACAGTTGGGCAATTGACAGAATAAAGAATGCAAACAAATGCATGTATGTCATGAGGATCACTATGAGATTCACTTGGGCATTACAACATAATACATAGACCGTAATCCAACTGCATCTATGACTAATAATCCACCCGCCGGATGTCATCCGAGCAACTATTGAGTATTAAGTTGCAAGCAACAGATTATCGTCTTAAGCAAAGTGTGTAATGTAAACAATACAAATGTCCTTGAACACAAGATTGTTGTTTTCTCCCTAGTAGCAACAACACATCTACAACCTTAGAGGTTATTGTCACTCTCCTAGATTACTAGAGGCATGAACCCACTATCGAGCATAAATAATCCCTCTTGGAGTCACTAGCATCTACTCGGCCAAGATATCTACTAGCAACGGAGAGCATGCAAGATCATAAACAACATAGAGATGATAAATCACAAATCAACTTGACATAGTACTCAATATTCATTGGATCCCAACAAACACAACATGTAGAATTACATAACGATGATCTTGATCATGATAGGCAGCTCACAAGATCTAAACATGAAGCACATGGAAGAGAAGACAACCATCTAGCTATTGCTATGGACCCGTAGTCCAAGGTAGACTACTCACACATCACTGCGGAGGCAGGCATGGTGATGAAGAAGTCTTCCGGTGGTGATTCCCCTCTCCGGAAGGGTGCCGGGAAGAGCTTCTGGACCCTCCCGATCTCGCGTCAACGATGGCGGCGGCTTGCAGTATGTTTTTTGGAAAAGAGTTTGGGCCTTAGGGTTTTCTCATCGAGGGGAATATATAGGTGGAAGGGCGATGTCAGTGGGTGGACCAGGGGTCCACACCACCTGGTGGCGCGGCCAGGGGGTGGCCCGTGCCACCCTATGGTGTGGCTGCGATTGCTATAGATGGCGCGGTGATGATGAAGTAAATGACCGGCCAGTTGGGAAACCCCAAGAGGAAGGTATGATGAATATAGCAACAAGTTTTTCCCTCAGTAAGAAACCAAGGTTTAATCGAACCAGTAGGAAAAACCCAAACTCAAGAAGGTGATGCTTGCTAGCCTAGTGACACTCCAACAAGGGCGCCGTTAATGATTTCTTGTTAGCGCATCTTCAACTAGTAGCAACGTGGAACCTGCACACAACACAACCAAATACTTTGTTCCTAACTTACGATGAGGTTGTCAATCTCACCGGTTGGCTTGAAACAAAGGGTATGAGCGTATCGAGTGGAAAGTTATAGTAGTATGCGAGTAAAGTAAACAGTGCGAGTAAAGTAAACAGGTGATAGAAATATAATGGAAATAGGACCAGGGTCCACAGTTCACTAGTGGTGTCTCTCCATAAGATAAAATAACACATGCTGGGTAAACAAATTACAGTTGGGCAATTGATAGAATAAAGATAACATGCATATGTCGAGAGGATCACTATGAGATTTACTCTGGGCATTACAACAAGATACATAGACTGTCATCCAACTGCATCCATGACTAATAATCCACTTGTGGCGAATCAATCCGAGAACTCCACAAGTATTAAGTTGCAAACAACAGATAACTGCATTAAGCAAAGTGTGTAATGTAAACAAAGCATATGCCCTTGAGCATATGAATGTTGTTTTCTCCGTAGTGGCAACAGCACATCTACAACCTTAGAGATTTCTGTCACTCCCCCAGATTAAATAGAGGCATGAACCCAACTATCGAGCATAAATACCCCCTCTTGGAGTCACTAGTATCTACTCGGCCAAGATAGATACTAACAACGGAGAGCATGCAAGATCATAAACAACATAGAGATAACATAAGATAATATTCAGCACATCAACTCAATCATAAAACCAATATTCATCGGATCCCAACAAACACAACATGTAGAATTACATAACGGTGATCTCGATCATATAAGGCAGATCACGACATCTAAACATGAAGCACATGGTGGAGAAGACAACCAACTAGCTACTGCTATGGACCCATAGCCCAAGGTAGACTACTCACTCATCGCGCCGGAGGCAAGCATGGTGATGAAGAAGACCTCCGGTGGCGATTCCCCTCTCTGGTAGGGTGCCGGGAAGAGCTTCTAGACCCTCCCGATCTCGGGTCGATGGCGGCGGCGGATCGCGATGTATTCTAGAAAAGTGATCGGGTATTTAGGTTTTTCCCGTCGGGGGGTCTTTATAGGTGAAGGGGCATCGTCAGAAGCGGATCGAGGTGGCCACACACATAGGGGGCGCGGCCTACCCTGGGCTGCGCCACCCTATTGTGTGGGCCCCTCGTGGCCCCACTCCGTCTCCTCTTCGGTTCTCTGGAAGCTTCAGTGAATTTCTGGATGTTTGGCTTTTGTTTCGTCCAATTCTGAGAATATTTCCTGTGTAACTTTTCTGAAACACAAAAACATCAGAAAATAGGGAACTGGCACTGTGGCATCTCGTTAATAGGTTAGTTCTGGAAAATGCATAAAAATGCCGTGAAGTGTAACGAAACACTAAGCAAATGGTGTAAAAACAAGCATGGAGCATAAAAAATTATAGATACGTTAGAGACGTATCAGGCTGCCCTCTAGACCCCCTCCGTCTCTGCTTTGGACTCCGTCTCATGTCGGAAAAAATAGGAACTTTGGCTTTTGTTCCGTCCAATTCCGAGAATATTTCCTATGTAACTTTTCTGAAACAAATGGTGCATAAACAAGCATGGAGCATCAAAAATTATAGATATGTTTGAGACATATCAGTCCTCAAGTAGGTACGTGATAACAAAACAATAATTTTTGAGGTGACATGCAGCAACACAATCTTTATCAAAATGATGAAAAACATTGAGTGCTGAGATCAAAGTACTCTAAACATGGGCATAAAAGATATAATTATTGACAATAGAACTTAGCAACCATGTTATAACATGAAAAGTAACACAAACAAAAGATCATGAGTAATAATGCATTGAAAGTCAATTGTTTATTTTGAGCATATAGAAAAACATAGCAAAGTGGTATTCAGCTTGTCCCTCATGGAGTAGCAAAACATAAATGCATAGGACACCTTCAAGTTTAAGAGGGCGACTAGATACAAATAATTTGAGAACAAGCAAAACCATAATCATGAATCAATCAATAATAAATGCTAGAGAGGAGGTCATTCGAGAGAAGCTCGCCGGAGAGCCCATCGTTGGTGAGGAGCTCGCCGGAGAGGAGGTCTTTGGAGAGAAGCTCGCCGGAGAGGTGGTCATTGGAGAGGAGCTCGCCGGAGAGGAGGTCATTGGAGAGTAGCTCACCGGAGAGGAGGTCATTGGAGAGGAGCTCGCCGGAGAGGAGGTCGTTGGAGAGAAGTTTGCCGGAGAGGAGCTCGTCGGAGAGGAGCTTGCCCGAGAGGAGGAGCTTGGCCGGGAGCTTGCCGGAGAGAAGCTCACCAGAGAGGAGGAGCTTGGCCGGAGAGAAGCTTCTCATGCTCATGTATGTGTGTTAGAGAGAGGGGGAGGGAGTGAGGTAGAAGAGATATGAGGTGGGTGAGAGAAGAAGGAAGGAGAGAGAGAAGAGGTGAGATAAGGACAAAGAGAGAGAGAGATCCGCTTGACCTCCTCCCAGCCAATCACAAGCCTCCATTGAAGATACCACGGATGTGTGTTTGTTTGGAAACGTTGTGAGCCGTCGGATGCGTGGTGTAGATTCTCACTTACCCGTAGCGCACCACTTCACCCATGCACTACGGGTAAGTGATTCAAATTTCGTAATTTATTTCGCACCAAAAACTAGAACGTCAAAAAACTGCGTCTTCCCTTTCGAATTTTGAGATTCTAAAATTTGTCGAAACGACAATAGGTCATTGAATTCGGATGTAACTTTTCGTTCTGATACTTTTTCATATAAAAAACTTTTTAATCCGAGTTCGTATGCAAAAGTTATGCCCGTTTTATCGAGATATAATTTTTTTTGAAAAAAACATCAAAATTCATGTTTATTATTTTTCCTACCTACTAGATCACATAACATAACTAAATCTCATTTTTTAATTTTTTTTCAAACCTGTTATCATTTTCTTTAATTTTTCAAAAGACTAGAAAGGCGATCCACAGGGGGGTGGGGTGTGGCGGGTGAAAAAATTCTGGAAACTTACCCGTAGCGCATGGGCTATGTGGCACGCTACGGGTAAATTTTCAAATTTTCAAAATTTTGCCGCCAATTCAAAAAGGTTTGAAAATTTTCCCGCCGATTCAAAAAAATTGGTAGAAAACTTACCCATAGTGCACCATATATGTATACCTGTAGCGCACTGGGCGGTGCGCTATGGGTAAGTCTAAAATTTCAAAAAAAATTGAATTTTGTTCCCGCCCAACTTACCCGTATCGTACGGGCCTGCATGCGCTACGGGTAGTTTTACTACCCGCAGCGCATATCAGACACATGCGCTACGGGTAAGTTGGGGGAGGGCACCCCCTTCAGGCCTACAATTACCCATAGCGCACTAAATATGTGGTGCGCTGCGGGTAAGTCATATACCCGCAGCGCATGGGCACAGGTGCGCTACGGGTAGCTGTGCTACCTATAGCTGTTTTCCTAGTAGTGTAGAGTGTTCTAGGCAATGAAAATGGAGCATGTCTTCTCCAAAAGAAACATGTTGGGGTCCAAACATTTATTGCAGCAAACAAAACAAAAGAAAACTGAAAGCAAAAATAAAGACACTCTAAGAAAAACACATAGCATATGAAGCAATAAAAATATAGTGTCTTGAAAGATGACCTGATATTTTGTTGATGAAGAATGGTGCCTCAGGGCATCCCCAAGATTTGACGCTTGTAATTCTTGGGGTGACATGGGCATCCCCAAGCTTGAGCTTTTGTCCATACTTCATCTCATCTCATCATTCTCCTTTCCCTACACTTGAAAACTTCCTTCATACAAAACTTCACACAATTCTTATTAGCAACATTAGTGTATGCAAGATAGTAAATCCACTCTTTGATTCAGTTTCAACTTAAGTTTAACAACCATTAAAACATAAGCTACTGTAGCAACTTCTTCAAAAGTTTCGTGATCAAAAGAACTCAAAAAGAAAGAGATCAAGAGGCAAACGCAAATAGTGGTAGAAATATGTAAAAATAGAACAGCTAGTAAAGATCATTTTTTAAAAAAAATCTTCTATTGCTAAAATCGAAAAGTGCAAAACTAATGAAAGTTAGACTATAACCTGGGGCATGTGCACAAGAAATCTCAGATCAAAATGACGTTCTGAGAATTTTCACAAATTTTTACGGTACAATGCAGAAATCTGTTTTAGGACAGCAACTTCCCCAAATCTTACCTTCCTCCAATTAGAGGTTCTTCTTGGCACAAAAACAAAATAAAAATGTTAAGGAGAGGTTATTACAGTAGTAATAACTTCCAAGACTCAACAAAAAAAGTACTGAAAAGAAAACATTGGGTTATCTCCCAAGAGTGCTTTTCTTTAACGCCTTTGAGCTAGGCGCAAAAAGTAGAAATCAAGTATTTTCAAGCGGAGAAGCATTAAGATCAATAGCAGAAGTCTTTTCAACAAGGAATTGTATTTTATCCAAATGAGTTTTAGAAGATCCTTTATGAACACTCTTGGGTTCACTACTTTCATCAAAAGGGTTTTCAGGAACAATCCAATCAAAATTCTTTTCCAAAGCTTCATGCATTCCTACGAGTTTGAAAAGTATTGGTACTTTGATTTCTTCCTTATTTGAACCAACAACATCTATACGTGAGCCAAGCATATTAAAACACTCAAAGACTTTCCTAGCTTCTATAACAACATCCGTAAATTCTTTACGCAAAGTCTCCAGAATAAAATTTCTCTTTTCAGGGTCTTCGATATCATGAAGCTTAAGAAACATTTGCTGCATAAAGGGATTAAGGTTAACAAACCTAGCCTCCAACATGTGAACTAAGTAAGCAGCAGCAACTTTATAACTAGGAGCAAGTTCAGCTAAAGATCTATCCTCAACATCTTTGTGCTTACTAACATGATTAAAGAACTCTTCAATGTTATCTTTCCCAATTATAGAACCACTACCTATTGATAGGTTTTCCAGAACGTATATAGGGAACAACATAATAAACTAAAAGTAAAAGTAACAAAATACCAACTATAAAAGGAACTAATTTTTTGTATTTTTGATAAAAAGATGCAAGCAAAAATAAAGTAAAGAAAGTAAGCAAAGCAATAACAAAGTAAAAGATTGGAAGCGAGAGACTCCCCTTGCAGAAATCCTCTTTCTCCCCGGCAACGGCGCCAGAAAAATGCTTGTTAGTGGTGCTAGCCGCCCAGTTGGGAACCCCAAGAGGAAGGTGTGATGAGCACAGCGGCAAGTTTCCCTCGATTGTGAAACCAAGGTTTAATCGACTAGTAGGAGAAAGAAACCACTTCTGAAGGTTAATGCTAGCTGGCTTTGGCGACAGCTCCAGAGAATTTATTTATGGCGCCTGTCTGGGGCGCCGCTCCATGCCAGCAGCAACGTGGAACCTGCACACAACACAACCAAAGTAATTTGCCCCAACTTGCAGTGAGGTTGTCAATCTCACTGGTTTGCCGTAAACAAAGGATTAAACCTACCATGTGGTAATAGATGTTTGTTTGCAAGAAAGTAAATAATGCTTGTAGAAAGTAAACGGTAATATATATGTAAAAGAATAGACCGGAGTCCACAGTTCACTAGAGGTGTCTCTCCATAAGATAAATAACATGCTGGGTAAACAAATGACAGTTGGGCAATTGACAGAATAAAGAATGCAAGCAATGCATGTACATGTCATGAGGATCACTATGAGATTCACTTGGGCATTACAACATAATACATAGACCGTAATCCAACTGTATCTATGACTAATAATCCAACCGCCGGATGTCATCCGAGCAACCGCTGGGTATTAAGTTGCAAGCAACAGATTATCGCCTTAAGCAAAGCGTGTAAGGTAAACAATACAAATGTCCTTGAACACAAGATTGTTGTTTTCTCCCTAGTAGCAACAACACATCTACAACCTTAGAAGTTATTGTCACTCTCCCAGATTAGTAGAGGCATGAACCCACTATCGAGCATAAATACTCCCTCTTGGAGTCACTAGCATCTACTCGGCCAAGATATCTACTAGCAACGGAGAGCATGCAAGATCATAAACAACATAGAGATGATAAATCACAAATCAACTTGACATAGTACTCAATATTCGTCGGATCCCAATAAACACAACATGTAGAATTACATAACGATGATCTTGTTCATGATCGGCAGCTCACAAGATCTAAACATGAAGCACATGGAGGCGAAGACATCCATCTAGCTACTACTATAGACCCATAGTCCAAGGTAGACTACTCACACATCACTCCGGAGGCAGGCATGGTGATGAAGAAGGCCTTCGGTGGTGATTCCCCTCTTCGGCAGGGTGCCGGGAAGAGCTTCTAGACTCTCCCGATCTCGTGTCGACGACGGCGGCGGCTTCCAGTATGTATTCTGGAAAAGAGTTCGGGCCTTTAGGGTTTTCCCGTCGAGGGGACTAAATAGGCGGAAGGGCGATGTCAGGAGGTGGACCAGGTGGTCACACCCCCTGGTGGTGCGGCCTAGGGGTGGCCAGCGCTACCACCAGGTGTGGCCGCCCCTTGCCCCGCCTCCGACTCTCCTTTGGACTCTGTCTTCGTGTCAGGTAATTAGGAACTTTAGCTTTTGTTTCGTCCAATTCCGAGAATATTTCCTGTTTAACTTTTCTGAAACACAAAAACAGCAGAAAACAGGAACTGGCACTGTGGCATCTTGTTAATAGGTTAGTTCCAGAAAATGCATAAAAACGCCACGAAGTGTAAACAAAACACAAAGTAAATGGTGTATAAACAAGCATAGAGCATCAAAAATTAAAGATACGTTTGAGACGTATCAGGCGGCTTGCTAGCTTATATATGGGAATCATTTGTTTCAAAAAAATAGCATCTGCATAGACTAATCATATGATATGTATTTTCCGAAGATAATGATTCAAATTTAAGAGGGTACCCACTCACATGAACATGGATTGCTGTTGCTCCTCAAAGCAACTTGAGAACATTTTTGTTTGATGTAGCACTCATTGGTGGTGCGGTGTTGATGTAGGAATATTATAGATGACCGCCCAGTTGGAAACCCCAAGAGAAGGTGTGATGAGCACAGCAGCAAGTCTTCCCTCAGTATGAAACCAAGCTTTATCGAACCAGTAGGAGAAAGAACCAAACTTTAGAAGGTTGATGCTCGCTAGCTTCGTGACAGCTCCGGACAATTTATATGGCGCCTCGTCCAGGGCTTAGCTTTGCACCAGCAGCAACATGGAACCTGCACACAACACAACCAAGTACTTTGTCCCAACTTACAGTAAGGTTGTCAATCTCACCGGTTCTCTTAAACAAAGGATTGAGCATATCAAGTAGTAAAAGGTAGTAGTTTGCAAGAATGTAAATAAAACAGGTAAATAGTAAATGGTAATAGCAATGTAAAAGAATGGACCGGGGTCCACAGTTCACTAGTGGTGTCTCTCCATAAGATAAATAACATGCTGGGTAAACAAATTACAGTTGGGCAATTGATAGAAAAGAAAGCGTACAAATGTCATGAGGATCACTATGAGATTCACTTGGGCATTACAACATAATACATAGACCGTAATCCAACTGCATCTATGACTAATAATCCACCCTCCGGATGTCGTCCGAGCAACCATTGGGTATTAAGTTGCAAGCAACAGATTATCGCCTTAAGCAGAGTGTGTAATGTAAACAATACAAATGTCCTTGAACACAAGATTGTTGTTTCCTCCCTAGTAGCAACAGCACATCTACAACCTTAGAGGTTTCTGTCACTCCCCCAGATTACTAGAGGCATGAACCTACTATCGAGCATAAATACTCCCTCTTGGAGTCACTAGCATCTACTCGGCCAAGATATCTACTAGCAACGGAGAGCATGCAAGATCATAAACAACATAGAGATAACATAAAGATGATAATGCAAAAATTCCACTTGACATCATACCAATATTCATCGGATCCCAACAAACACAACATGTAGAATTACACAACGAAGATCTTGATCATGATAGGCAGCTCACAAGATATAAACATGAAGCACATGGAGGAGATGACAACCATCTAGCTACTATTATGGACCCGTAGTCCAAGGTAGACTACTCACACATCACTCCGGAGGCGGCCATGGTGATGAAGAAGGCCTCCGGCGGTGATTCCCCTCTCCGGCAGGGTGCCGGGAAGAGCTTCTGGACCCTCCCGATCTCGCGTCGACGACGGCGGCGGCTTGCAGTAGATTTCGTGGAAAATTGATCACGCGCTTTTAGGTTTTCCCATCGAGGGAAATATATAGGCGGAAGGGCGGCGTCAGAAGGTGGGCCAGAGGGCCACACCTCCTGGTGGCGCGGCCAGGGGCTGGGCCGCGCCACCCTATGGTGCGCCTGTCCCCTGGTCCCCCCTCTGTCTCATCTTCGGACTTCGTCTCGTGTCGGGAAAATGTAACATCCCAAGATTTTATCAAATTTTGGGGGAAATTTTTTGCTTTTGTTTTGCTTGAGATGATTGGAAATTCACAGGGATTTAAAACTTTTGAGTCTATTTGAAAGTTTTATTAGAAAACTATTTTAAACTTTCTATTATTTTCTTGAAGAACTTCTTTGAGAAAGATCAAGTATCAAAATACTATTTTCCATCCTTTATTCAAACCTATGCAAGCTTGCTTGCAAAGGAGTGAACCACAAATGTGTTTTATTTAGTAAAGATTGTATTTTAAAAACTAAGTTTGAAAGATAATTGCAAACATTATTTTATAAAGTTTTATCTCTTAATTCAAAGGATTTATTATCTAACCCTTTTGTTAAGTTTATGAAACCTTTTGAAAATCTTGTTCCAATTCTGAAAACTAGTTTTCTTGCAGTGTTAAATCATTGCATTGATTTTTAGAAAATTTCTGAAAGTGGTTTGAATTGATTTGAAGCATTTTTGCAAAAGATACAAAAGAAATAAGAAAACAGAAAAAGAAAAAGAAGAAAACAAAATAAAAATAGAAAAGGGCCGAAGGGAACGGTTCGGCCCAGTAACAGAATCAACCCGCGGCACACTTACCTTCTCCCCGAACCGATACAGCCCTCCTCTCTCCTCCTCGCCGACATGTGGGACTCGGCTATCATCCCTCACCTCCAGCCCGAAGATCACGCCGGAGATCGAGTCCCTTATGTTAATTCTCCCTCTTCAATACGCATTAACCCCCTGCCGTTTCAAGCTCTCCCCTGCGCCTATAAAAGCCCTACCCCTCCTCTCCAGTTTCCCCCTCTTTCCCCTCTGTATTACGCCACCAGGCTGGCAAAATCTCTCGCCGGAGACCGCAGGTGCCTGCGGCCTAATCCACTGGATTCCGACGACCCGAGGTAAGCCAGCCCCCCTACCCTTCCTCCTAAACTTCTTCCCTTGATCCGACGCATCTTTTGAAGCCACCGTCTTGTCCAATCGTGCAGCAGGTCAACGCGTCCGCACAAGCCGAAGCTCACCTCCGCCCGCCTCACCTCCGGCCACCTCTCCCCACCTCTACTGGAAGCATTTGAGCTCCTAGATCACGGATTCGACTCCGCCGTGATCCCCTGCATCTCGTCCATGTCTTCATCACCTCGGGAACCACTGGAAGCATCGCCGACGACCACCTCCAGTGCACAGACCTCGCCGGCGATGACCGGAAACCTAGCCCCCACGGTGAGCTTTCTCTCTATCTCTCTCATCCGTTGGATTCCGATCTAACGCCCTGGAACAGATCACTTAACGAAGGGGTACGAAACAATCTAAGCCGCCCAGATCTCTTCTAATCCGACGGTCTCAAATCGCGATCCGCACGAACTGGTATCGGCAAACCACAATGCGCCACGTGTCGATCTGCGAATCAAACAGAAATTCGAATTAGAATTTGAAATCAGATTTGATCCAAATCTTAAGAAAATCATATCCTTTGATATGTAGGTCCAAAAATAACAAATGATATACCATTGGAATCCTTAGGAAATATAGAATCCAGTAGTATAATAATATCTTATATTTTATGGGTTCAATTTGAAACTATTTTCAAATTGAGTTAAACCCTTCTGTTAGCTTGATAAATTCATATCTTTTGTTCTGTTAATCCAAAAATTACAAATTTGTAGTCTCTGGAATCCTCTCAACTTGTAGAACATCATAGGATCAAGAAAATCCAATTTTGATATGTGCACACACTTTGTGCATTCAAATCTATCCAAATCACTAATCTGATCATAATTCGAATTCTATAACTTATTTTAGGATGATTCCAATTGCAGTGACCTTATATTACTGCAAGCTATCCAGTAGCATCACTCCCATAATTTCTTGAAACCCTTTGCAATTATTCAAATTCAAATATGAGAATTTGAGTAATTCATTATAGAATTAATTCTATAATTCTTTTCAATATAATTCCTTCTACCTAGACCTATCTAGTTCACACATATTCAAATTACAATTGTGTTGTTTGAGTAAAGTGTGATACATCTCAATCATAGATTCTATTCTTGCTATCCTTGTGGTGTTGATCTAATCAACATTATAGCACCTATCCAATACTCCATGTACCCAATAGAAACCTTAAACCATAATCTCAAATGTCATCTACCCCTACTGAATCGTCTGTCCACTTGATCCTGATTTCATGTGTAGAACTATTCAATTAATAAATGAGTTAATTGAGTAACTCAATGTTTCATGAATACTTGGCCCATACCTTGTCCAACTAAACATATTTTGTCTAATTCATATATGTACTCAAATTGCAATTGTGCTACTTGAGTAGAATATGAATTCATCTCAAACCTAGGTTCTATTAATGTGGAGTTGTTATAACCCGTACCATAGTATGTGTTATACACCATGTTGAACAATGAACCATTGAGCCATGTCCTCAAATATCAATCATTCATACCCAATCCAATGCCTACTTAGTTTTGTTCACATGTATTGAACTATTCAACTTGCAAATGTGCTAATTGAGTAGTTCAAGCATTCATAAAACCTAGCCTAGTTCCTAAGTGCAATAGATACTATTTAAGAGTAATTGTTGTCACATTTACTCAATAGTATTGTAGTTGCACAATTTGACTCTTGTGTAAATTATTACCCATGAGCTATTCCTAAAACTCATTCATGCTTTAATAAAGCATAAAAACTTCATCAATTATATTTTGCCTAATCCAATTCTCTCTCAAATCATATTAATCTTTCCCAACTAAGCTCTCAAATCCATATCTCACAAATCATGATCCTTTGCCATATCTTTCTTGTCATAACATCTCAATAAATCTAAATTTTTAAACAAACATTCTTCAATTGTTTGTTTGTTTGATTGTGTTGTATGGATTGTTTATGTCTTGCTATTTCTGTGTTATAGTTTGTGCGAAGAGCTACGTGCTTAGTTGAGAGAAGTGAAACATCGTGATCTTCAAAAAGGCAAGTGACACACATATCCCCTACCTATTTTTACTACTGCATTAGTGTGTTTCAGTAGTATGCATGATAGGTGGTATATTCAACTGTTTTATAAAATGCTTAGATCCTAGTAGTCTGTAGCTATCCTTAAACCCCACCTGTTAGGATGCTAAATACCTTGAAAATATTGATGCCATGCTATGATCACTTGATAAAAGTGTTTTGTGAACAAATTAAGAACTTCAACTAAAATGAAACACCTGGGTGGATTGGTTTGATGATGGAGGCGATGTTGAGTGGCGACCCGGGGCTACACGTTGTGTAGTTGCTGCCTGGGCGTTCACTTGTGGATTGCCACCCAGGAACAAAGAGGTTACTATGTCTTCCATGCTTAGAGTGCTTCCAGTGCAGCCTTATGACATTATGGGCTCTGTCTTGACTGATTAGATGTGAGGGTGCAACTTGTGTGCAGGAAGTGGCAGGTAGTTGAAATGTAGGTTGGAACGAATCTTGCTAGTTAGTTGCTCTCTCCTCTAAAAGGTCTCATCTCATTTTATGTATGGGCATAAAATGAGTCGTAAGGTGAAAGTGCACAACCCCTGCAGGGTGTCAAAACTAATCGATTAGCTGAGTCCTCGGAATGGACAATTGAGTCTCTAGACATGGAATGTACGGAAGAATCTCATCACCTTTTTGAAATAATTAAAACTTGTGTAGAAAGTGGGGATGCCTCAGGGCTACATGCCTGGCAGTGAAAACCATGTATGTGGTGGTGACCTGAGGGATTAACCTGGTTTTGTAGAGTGACTACCCAGGGCTACATACTGGCAGTGAAAACCATGTATGTGGTGGTGACCTAGGAGTTATGTTGATATTAAAGAAAAATCAGAATGCTTTAAAATGTTTTGGTTTGGAAAAAAAATATAGGATAAAATTGGCTTTATGCAAATCAGCCTATGGGATCCACCAGCCAAATGTCATGTAGTTAGTTCTTTCACAACAGCCACCAAATATGTGTCATTTGCCAGTACATCATTGTACTGACCCCTCTGGGGCTGCATATTCAAACATGCAGGTTTTATTTCGAGTAAGGAACCAGGAGTAGGATCTCGAGCTTACATTCCAACATGTCTGCCTGTGGCACTTGATGAAGATGGAGGCTCATTGCAACTATGCTTTATGCTGTGTACTCGTAAGGTTGAAGACCTATGTAACTGGATTTACGTTATAAAATTGATGCTATTGCAATGATTACTTATTTTGTACTGTGGTGCTATCTACTGATCCAGGGAATGGCACTTAACATAGATGTTCCACCTCCATACAAAGGTGGGGCGTTACAGAATGGTATCAGAGCATAGTGTTACCTGTAGGATCGAGACCCTAGGTTTGGAATAGACTTGGAAGCCCTAGGATTCTTTTCTCACCTTCACAAGAAAATCAATTTAGTTTTCTAAATGAGATCAATCTATATACTTTTAGTTTGAAATTTTCTTGTAAGAACTTACCCCATTCATTTGTTTTACACTACTCTTCTTTCTAATTTAGATGACCAGCCTCATTGAATCACTGAAGAAAGGACCAGTGATGATCATGACCCTGAAGAGTGAGACTGAGTTTCCCAAAGCATTGAAGAACCTCATGTTAAGTATGGGAATGCAAGGAGAAGCTATTTACAAAGGATTTCCCGTGATAGATGAAGGTGAAGAATATTGGTGGGTGTAGCTTCATTTATACAAGAATAAAGAAGATGACCACAAGAAGATGGGACTTTGGATGTTCACCAACTCCGAGATGTATCCATCATTTCTAGACTCAGCGAGATGTGCTGCTTGGTCAGCTATAAAGGAACTTGGAGAAAGACTCAAGTGGAGACTTCATAATACGCAGCAGGACCTCAAAGAAGAAAAGGAAGATACTACTACATTGAAGGAAACCATAAACCAACTTCAAGGTGACATGGAAAAGTTGGTATCTGAACTTAGTGTTCAAGGAGACCTCATCAAACCCAAGGATGAGCAAATTACCAATCTACTAAAGCAGCTGGACCAGAACAATGGATCTGCTTAGAAGAGTACCAAGAAGCCTTAGTTGGACCTCCATTTAGGAAATTTTAATAAGCAACGACGTGTATTAAACGTTATGGTCATACCGACTTGTGGATGATCGTACCTTCCCGTTTGTTTGAAAACTAGTTTGCTTGTTATGATGAATGGTTGTTAGATATTGTTTGTAAGATGATTTCTCTTTATCTGCTGTGTTTGGGTAGGAATTATCTTTAGACCTCTTCTATCTAATTCTCATCTATGCTAAGACCTAAACTTTTCCCAAAATGCAAACCAAAGTTTTCTCAACGACAGAACAACTACAATGACCCTCAGTTGGAGATAAGGATACAGAGTAAAACAACAAGAGGTAGTATTTCAAGTACAAGAGACTGGAACATTTCGCCAGAGGGTGCACAAAGGATGATACCCCAAGACTCCAGTAAGCTAGGATAGCTGAAGGATACCTCGCAAACAATAAGAAGACACCCCAAGGTGTAGCTAATGTAGAAGTAATACTATTCAACCACCTCATGCAAGAAAGGTGGAAAGGACAAACAGAGCAATAGAAAGAGCAAACTGAGCAATGGAAAGAGCAAACTGAGCAATGGAAAGGATTTTAATTCCTCTTAAATGGCAAACCAAAGGATCTACAACTTAAGGATTATTGCCATGAACTTTGTTGAAAACCTCTAGCTAGGAACGATAGATTTTGTTTTCAAAATTCAAAATAAGATTTGGGAACTTGGTTCCAATTTCAACAAAACTTTTGTTTAAAAAGCTAGTGAGGTTGACCAAGAGTTAGAATGCGAGATGCACCAAACCAAATACAAGGTAACGATTGGGTGCGACATGGATTGGCCCCCATGACAACTACTCATATTGTTCGCTCTTGTATGAGGAATGGTGAATCTAGAGAGACATACCTACATGAGAGACGACGTCGTTAAACCATAACCTTAGGAGGATAATATATTACACCCCTTATAGTGAGCCAGTGTGGCCAAAACGTAGGAATACGGTGAGAATTTGGTTTTTGAACGACTACACGAATCAGAAACGTTTTGCTCAGTGGGCTTTGAATACGAAGGCTGTTCAGCTTCGGCTGCTGCCTGTTCGTTTCACTTTCCCGACCCTTCGTTTCGACTCCCCACGTGGCCTGTTCGGCTACCTCCCTGAGCCTATAAAAGAGAAGTCACTCCTCTCCAGAGAGACACAACAGAGAGAGCCCCCACTACCTATGAGATTCCCTTCTAGTTCCAAAGCTTTACGCCGCCGAAGTCTACCTGTCGTCGTGGTGAAACAACATATGCCATAGGATGGCTTAAATGGGGGCCGAACTAGATGCTGGAGGATTCGGGAGAGGGGAATGAGCTAAAAAGCACGACAGAAAGAGACACTGATCTACCCAGGTTCGGGGTTCTCGTAAGGAGATAACACCCCTACTCCTGCTCTACTGATTGTATATTTGGGTCGATGTAGTACACAACAATGGTGCTTCCAAGCTCTCTGCTAGAGAAGGAAGATGAACTGCTAAGTGTAGGAATACAGAGTGACCAACCAACCTTCAACCCTCTTCCCCCTTTACCAGGGCTCCCTATGCCACCTTATATAGTGGTGGCCAGGGTTACAACGGTCATAGAAGACCAGGAGACACCAACTACACTCCAAACAGGACTTGTTGTCGAGGGCAGACGCCCACGACTTCCTCCCTGATTGCTCTCGATGGGACTCCCCTTGCTGTACCTTGTACTTCCAGGACTGTGGCCTTACCTCTGTGCGGTAAGCTTGTACTTGTGCACAGTGAGGGTAGGTAACCTCCACTGTGCACCCTGCCATCTTACTCTGCTACCATGCTTGGATGTTTTCTTCCTTGATTGTAGGGATGTGACACCTTAGTTGACTTAAGTATCCCGGATATGACCGTTGGCCATACCCAGGACTTATATGCCGGACCAACGACCTACAAGGGTCGGGTAATCCGGCCTCCCCTGCTCCTGCACAACACACCAAATGGTTTAGGCCGGCATATCTAAGTATATGCCGGCACACATATACCAGTATTCCGGCTATACCGGCATATCCAGACACCAGCCGGGATATACATATATGCCGGCCTGGCCGATGCTCCTATATTCCGGCCAGGCCTTTTCTTGGTCAACCGGCATAAAAGTCAACCATAGACCTTGTGTCTTTCTAGTCTCTTGACCCTACCGGGGGTCATCCCCCCGACACTAGTCCCCGAAGCTGCCGAGGTTCCCCAGTCATAACTGTGGAGCCTTGACAGGTTCAACATACCTTTCTTCATTATGCCCCGGCGATCAGGTTTATATGCCGGCACATCTGCACATATCCTGGCCTCTGTTCCTGTTCCAAAACTTATTCCGGCCGGTCCCGAGGGTATTCCGGACGGAACATATTCATCGGGCAATTAATCCGACATATAGACGAGTCTTCCTCGAGAAGCCATGCCTGACAGCTTTGCATCGAAACTTGTAACTGCCCTGCCACCTCGAACGGTCACCCACGATGTGACGGTTCACAGTGCAGTTACTCCTCGCCATCATTGCGTCATGGCACGGTTACCGGAACCGCCGCCCCACTCCGTGCCGCCACGTGGCGACTCTCTGCAGGAACGGTCGGGGGAGTGGAACACTCCCACGATCCCCACGACCCTGACCTGGCAACATATAAATAGGGCGGCGGGGGTAGACTTATCTTTTTACCCCCCCCCCCACCATCGTCTTCCTCCCCTGCTCCTTTGCCTCCTGCGCTTCACCGCCGGTCCGAAGAGCAGCATCGCCGCCGCAGCCGACCTGCTCCCCGCCGACGCCGACGCCCGACGACGCACGGCATCACTGTTGACGACGCCGCCGCCGCCGCCTCTTCTCTCTGCAGCATTGCAGGGAGATTGGATCTTCTTCTGCACGCTCGCCGCCGCTCCATCGTCGCCGGCCAAGCTCCGGTGAGACCTCCCTCTGTTCCTCCTCCTTCACGCTTTTTATAACTTCGCATTGGTAACCACGCTTGCATAGATCCGCTTCAGTTCCTCTGCTTGTTATTCTTTGGATTCGATTAGCATTGCTAACAGCGCTCACAGGTGTTCTTCCTTAGAATTTTTACCCTTATTTGTTTCCTGTTTTAACTGGCTCGGTAGATCTTTGATTTCTGCTAACCTTGGGGAGAGTGGTATGCCGGAGAGACTAACCTCCCTCTTTTCTCCGGCCTTGATAGGAATATCATCACGGGACTCCGGCTCTCACGCCTTATCCCGGCCAGTAAGATGGCATCTTCAAGCATGACGGGTACCTCGGCCTCTGAGGAAGATACCTCGGCCCGAGCCCAAGGACGCTCCGGCTGGGAGGGGTCGGAGGTTACTCCGGCCGAGATATCCTGGGTCACCTCCACCAGGAGAGTCCCGGAGGGCGTAGCATGCCGGCTACCAGCAGGAGAAACTGTGTCGGCACCTGAACCTGGCGAACGCGTCGTCTTCATCGCCCACTTCGAGCGTGGCTTCGGCCTGCCGGCATCGGACTTCTTCCGGGACTTCCTCAACACCTACGACCTACAACCTCATCATATCCCGGCCAATGCCGTGATGATCCTCTCCGCCTTCGCTGCTTTTTGCGAGGGCTATGCCGGCATAGTGCCCCTTACTCAAGGCTGGGCGAAGTACTTCCAACTGCGGAAGCAAGTCGTCCAAGAGCCGCCCCGGAGCAAGGACGACCCGCCGGAGACGGCCCAGGAAAAGAAGGACCGCCCCATGACCCTCTGCGGCGCGGCCACCATCATGTCCCGAAAGGGCTCGGACTTCCCCAAGGTGGAACTCCTGGAATCTTGCAAGAAGTGGCAGAAAAGCTTCTTCTACGTCAAGAACACCACCGACGAGGATCTGCTCAACCTGCCGCCATTTGTGGACGAGCCACCCTTGGCTATGACGAACTGGACCTACAACCCGAAGAACTCGGTGATGCCGGTGAATGCGCTTCACCGGGTTAAGGGCGAGCTCCTGGATGCTGGTCTTACTCCTCAAGACCTGGTGGCCTGCTATATAAGCCGGCGCGTCTCCCCTCTGCAGCGCCGGTCGCACAAGATCTGCCAGATGAGCGGGCCAATGGACCCCAACCGGCACTCCACACACGAGCTGACTCCGGCCGACATTCTGCGCCGGATTAAGGATGTCTGCAAGTCCTCTCAGGCCACTTTTGCCTGGGGGCTAGAACCATACAGCCGGGATAGGCCCGCCCCAATGGTAAACCATCTTATCCGATACATAAGGTCCATGTCCGGCACATAGATACTTAAGCCGACACATGTCTGTTTGCCGACACATATCATATTGATCCGACATACCTCTTTCACCGGCATATTTCCTTGTCTGAATACCTGACTTTACTGTTTATACAGAAATTCAGCTTCCAAACCATGGAGAACTCCCGGATCAAGATCGCGGCGGACCGCACTGTTGCGGATGTTGAAGATCCGGATCATTGGGATAAGCTTCCCAGGAGCACCCGTGCTGCAGCTGCCATGGGTAAGGGCTCTTCATCCCGGCATTATACTCAAGACCGGAGTGAGATCGATTCTGACGAGGAGATCCTGCTGTACTATGACCCGATGCCACTTGCGTACGCCTTTCCAGAAACACCTATTGCTTACGAGTTTGCAATGCCGTCCTCAGCTATCCCGGACGATATGGTTATCGACGCCGCCCCTCTGAACCAGGGACCTCCTTCCACCGGCGGACGTGCCGGCCGGAAGCGAGGGGTGAAGCCCCAGTCCGACACACCTCAGAAGTCGAAGAGGCAGAAGGTCGTCGTGCCCATACCGAAGAAACAGAGGCCTGTTGCCTCGGGGTAAGTTTCCTTTTCTTTAAATATCCTCCGACATATCTCTTGCTTGTATTACTGACTTGGTGTTTTCTCTCTTTCAGAGCTCCTCTTGCGCCGGAACAAGCTTCTGGCTTGAGTGGCGACCCGAAGGTTACCAAGCCCGCTGCCCCTGCTACCTCCGACATTCCCTCTGCCAGTCACACGACCTCCCCGGCGCCGGCATCTTCGCCTGCGCCTGAGAAGACCACCTCCCCGGCGAAGGACGTTCCTCCGCCGGAACAAGATATCTCTGCCCCCGACGTCCACATGGACTCGGGGGCTCAACAGGAAACCTCGGCTCCTGATGTCCACATGGACACAGGAGCCCACCAAGAAGCACCAGACTCCGGCGCGCCCACCAGCGACGCCGACACAACTGAAGACGCCGGAGCAGACATCAAGGGTAAAGGCCCTTTAGTGCCGGAAGTCCGGACTATTCCGGATCCTGCCTCTGCTGGCCAAGATGCACCGGCCGCACCGGAACAGCCCGCGCCCAAAACTCCTTCTGCTGAAACGACTCCTGCACCGGCCAAGACCACGGCGCCGGCCAAGACCTCTGCCCCGGCCAAGTCCGGCACATTGAAGATCCAGCCGACCAAGTCCGGCACTCCATCCGCCGCCACTGCTCCTCCTAAGGCAACGCCTCGGACCAGCTCTGCTCTGGCCCTGCATCTTGGCAGGGCAGCAGCCCGGCCTGGCTACCGGCGCAACTTCTTCGACACGCCAGAACTTGAGGGCATCATCCCCCTGGTGACAAAGAGTAACCAAAGCCTCGGGTCTCTCAAGGAGCATTGCACCAAGTGGAACGACGCCGGCAGCATGGACACCGCGGACTCCAGCAGCAAGAAGAAGGCCGAAGCCGCGGCTACTGGCAGCCCAGCAGATATCCTGCCCGCGAAGCCCCTACCGATCGCCTGCGAGCTCCTCAGCCTCCAGCAGAGACTTCACCGATTGGCCGATGCCACCAACGTAAGTCCTTTCTACCTATACACATATCCCCAGTCCCCGAAAATGTCGGCTGTCCGGGATACGGATGATCACTCTAAGATTTACACATATATCTGAACCTTGCAACCATAAAACTTGTCTGTTTTACCTCATTTCTACTAGTGTTGCACCAACATTTTACATCATTTGATCATTTGTCACAGATCAGTGCGCCAAGGCACTTAAATCTACAAGTCAGAGTAATTCAAACATCAGACCAAGCCACCAGGAATGGAGGAGTACATCTTGAGGAGCAAGAAAGAAGCCAACGGCAGGAGCTGGCTGCCACGGCACAAAAGGACAGGAAAAACGGAAAAGCAGACTAGCTGCTGCCGCCACCTTTTTCCCTCCACTCCATCCATCGCCACACATATACACCATCCCATCCCCATCTCCATCTACCATCTCGCCACACAACCACTCCATCCATCCACCTCTCCACCAAAATCTTCCTCCTCCATAGTCCAACACACCGAAAACCTTCACCTTTTCCACCCACTTTTCCCTCTTCTCCTCTTCTGCAACAAGATCAGATCAACGGCGCAAGCAAGAACACCATGAACACCACCAAGAACACCTCCAAGAACGTCAAGATGGACAAGGCTCGAAGGATCTGAAGGCCAAGCTCTTCCTCATCCCTCTTCATCCTCTGCCACGACAGCAACATCTCTGCCTTCTTCTACTTTCTCTGCCACGGCAAGCCTTCGGTGACCAACAACAACCTCTCTTTTCTCCCCCATGCTCTGTGATCTGATTTGTGTTGATCTTGCACTGTAAAACAGTTTGAACCTTGTCCTGGATCTTTGCTATGGTTTGAGTGACACACTCCATTGTAAACTCCAAGATTACTGTGATTTCTGTGTTGCATCTGCTTGATCTGTTAGGTGCAAGACTAGCCTCTGCATCTAGTCCCAAAAATGCATCCCTGCCTCACTTGCTCATTTGTCCTTTGTTTCCTTGCCTGACAAACAAGAAACATTGGATTTGTTATGTTAAAAACTTCCAACCTAAAACCTCCTGTTATTTTCCTGTTTACAACACCAAAAACCCCACTTTTCTGCTTAGCTTCTGGAAATTAGGAAATAGTCTCATTTGTGTTGATCCCTGTGGAGACGACTAGAAAAACCCCCCTATAATCTCAGCTAGATCAAAATTGGCGCCGTTGCCGGGGATCAACTTTTGATTGTTTCCTTAGATTACAGTAGACTAAGCTGTGTAAATACTTGTTCCAATTTGCAATCTTTGATTGTATGTTTTAATGACTTGTCTGTGATCAAGCTTAGAACTTTTATTAGGGGATTTAGTTCACTAACCCTTGATCAAGTTCTTGTCTGTGATTGTGTGTAGAACAATGATTTCATCTAATCTCCGTGGGAATTCAGTTGATGCAGTCCTCTGAAGATTCTCCATTAGCCCCATTTGATCCTGAGCCAGAGAGGACTTTGTTTGCAAGAAAGAGAGCAGCTTCTGAAGTTTCTGCTGAAGATTTGGAAACCTCTGCCTCAGATTTGGAATCGTCATCCTCAGATTTCAGCATGGGTGATAAGAAGTTGAGAGATTTGTGGATTCCCAAGGACCAGATCAGCAATGCAGATGTGATTATGCCTGCAATACAAGCAAACAACTGGGAAATCAAGCCAGCTCTGATCAATATGGTGCAACATAATCCCTTCAAAGGTTCTGCTTTGGAAAGCCCCCATGAGCATATCAGAAATTTTCTGGAGTACTGCAACACTTTGAAGCACAATGGTGTTCCTCCTGAAGCCATCAGGATGCAATTGTTTCCCTTCTCACTGTCTGGACTTGCAAAAGTTTGGTTCCACTCTCTTCCTATTCACTGCAGAGACACATGGGAACATGTTCTTCAAGCCTTCTTTGAGAGATATTTCCCTCCAACCAAAGCAGCTGAGTGCAGAGACAAGATAACAAGATTTGTGCAATATGAAGGAGAAAGCCTGTATGATACTTGGCAGAGATACCAAGGTCTCATCAGGATGTGTCCCAACCATGGCCAGGAGCAATGGCTCATCTTGCAAACCTTCTACAAGGGTTTGACAGAGCAAACCAGATCATTTGTTGACTCAGCTGCTGGAGGTGGAATCATGAACAAGACCCTTGATGAAGCTACTGAGTTGATTGAGAGCATGGCATCACACAACTTCTCCTGGACAAATGAAAGAGCTGTCCACCCCAACAATCAGCTGCAGATTCAGTCAAGTGGCCAGAATGCTTTGGAAGCCAAGTTGGAGAGTTTAACAACTCAGCTTGCCCAGCTCATGACAGAAAGAAACAGCCAAGCTTTGGTTCCTGTCAACCAAGTTACTTCTGCCTGTGCAATTTGTGGAAAAGAAGGCCATTCTCTCATGGAATGTACCTTGTCTGCACCTCCTGAAGCCATGATATCAGAGGTGAACTATGCCCAGAATCAAGGGCCATATTCCCAAAGTTACAACCCCTCTTGGAGAAACCACCCCAACCTTTCTTACAAGAGCAATAATCAGCAAAGTTACCCAGTACCAGGGCAGCAGCATTATGCCCAAGCATCCCAGCAGAGTTACCAACAGCCTGGACAACAAAATTTCAGACCCCAAGGTCAAGTGCAACACCCACAACAACAACACCACCCAGTACATCAGCAAACTACTTCATCCAGCAGTAGCAGCCAATCTGAGCTTGGAGAAATGATGAAGCTACAGAAGGAAATGTTCAGTGGAATGCAAGAAACTATGAAAATGCAATCTGAACTTTTCTACAAGACTATGCAGCAACTCACTGCTGGAATCCAGACCAACAACATTGGAAAACAAGCTAAAGGAAAACTGCCAGCCCAAGCAGAGAAAACCCGAAACAGTGTGGTGCCCTTTCCACTACTGAAGTTATTGATGCAGTCACCACTAGGAGTGGGGTGAACTCTGAACCCTTACTCAAAACCCCACCAAATGTCACTTATGTTGCTCCACAGAGAAGACCCACCGTGCAGCAACAAACACCTCCAGAAATTGTTCTGCCAAGGCAGGAAAAATCAACAGGACAGCCTGCCCAGACAGAAAACCCTGCCAAGGCACAGATCTCTGCCACAGAACCAACAGAGAAGCCTTTGTTGATGAAAGTGCCATTTCCAGAGAGATTGGACAAAACCAAGGAGGAGAAGCAATACTCTAAATTCCTTGAGACCATGAAGGAAGTGCAAATCACCATCCCCATCTTGGATGCAGTGTTGCACATTCCCCTATATGCAAAGTTTTTCAAAGATCTGATCACAAGGAAGAGGAGTTTGGACAGCCCTGAGTTAGTAGCCTTGACAGAAGATTGCAGTGCTGTGATCTTGAACCACATGCCCAAGAAGCTACAAGACCCTGGAAGTTTCAGCATTCCCTGTGTAGTGGGAAGAAAAACCTTCACAGCCCTTTGTGACTTAGGTTCCTCTGTGAGTGTGTTACCCTCTGCTGCAAGCCCGATTCAGCAGCTGGGAACGTTGAAGCCTACCCCAATGACACTTCAACTTGCTGATAGAACCTTGAGAAAACCAGTAGGAGTCCTTGAAGATGTGCCAGTCCAAGTTGGCAACTTTGCATATCCTGTGGACTTTGTTGTGCTAGAGATGGAAGACAATGCTGAATCAATGATTCTAGGCAGGCCATTCTTGGCAACTGCTGGTGCCATCATTGATGTCAAAGGTGGAACCCTCAAATTACAATTTGGATCAGAGCAAGCTGAATTCAGCACGAAACATGCTACTCACTTACCCAATGTTCCTGAACATTGCCATTCCATTGATATTGTTGAAAGAAGTGTGCTAGAAACTTTGCCAGAACCTGAGCAAGAAGAGCCTGAAGCTCAAGTCTTTGTTACTGCTGAAACCACCAATGTACAGCAGCTCTGTGAAGTGAAAATTCGTGAAATTGTACCTGTGTCAAGTGCAAGAGAACCAGCTCATCTAGCTCACCATTCTGTTGTGGAGCTCAAAGAATTGCCTTCCCATCTGAAATACTCATTCTTGGAGAAGGAAAAGTTACACCCTGTGATTATTAGTTCTGCCCTTTCAAGTGAGCAAGAAGAAAGTCTTCTGTCTATTCTGAAGTTGTACAAGAATGTCATTGGATATTCCATTGACGACATCATTGGCATTAGTGAGAAAGTGTGTTCTCACAGGATCCACTTAGAAGAAGGCAGCAAGCCAACAAGAGAAGGACAGAGGAGACTAAACCCTGCTATGCAAGATGTAGTAAAGAAGGAAGTTCTGAAATTGTTAAAGGCTGGAATGATATACCCCATCTCTGATAGTGAGTGGGTGAGTCCTATCCACATTGTGCCCAAGAAAGGTGGCTACACTGTTGTTGAAAATGAAGAAGGAAGGCTCATGACCACAAGACCTGTTACAGGATGGAGGATGGTGAATGACTTCAGAAAATTGAACAAAGCTACAAGAAAAGATCACTTCCCTCTGCCATTCATGGACCAGATGCTAGAGAGACTTGCTGGCCAGAAGTACTACTGCTATCTTGATGGTTACTCTGGATTTCTGCAGATTCCAATCCACCCTTCCGACCAAGACAAGACCACATTCACCTGCCCATATGGAACCTTTGCTTACAAAAGGCTACCATTTGGCCTTTGCAATGCTCCAGGCACCTTTCAGAGATGCATGATGTCCATATTTTCTGATTACATTGAGAAGATTATGGAAGTTTTCATGGATGATTTCACTGTGTATGGAAAAGACTTCGAAGCCTGCTTAAAGAACCTCACCTTAGTCCTTCACAGATGCTCTGAGCAAAATTTGATTCTGAACTGGGAAAAATGTCACTTCCTTGTCTCTGAAGGCATTGTGTTGGGCCACCTTGTGTCTGCTAGAGGAATTGAGGTGGACAAGGCAAAGGTAGATGTGATTGCCAAGCTACCCCCTCCTGAAAATGTGAAGGGAATTCAAAGCTTCCTGGGCCATGCTGGCTTTTACAGGAGGTTTATCAAGAACTTCTCCTATCTTGCCAAGCCACTCACCAATCTCCTGAATCATGAAGTGAAGTTTGTGTTTGATGACACTTGTTTGCAAGCATTCAACCAATTGAAAGATGCTCTCATCACAGCCCCTGTTGTTCAACCTCCTGACTGGACACTGCCATTTGAACTTATGTGTGATGCAAGTGACTTTGTTGTTGGAGCAGTCCTTGGCCAGAGGAAAGACAAAGCTGTACATGTTATACATTATGCAAGCAAGACTTTGGATGATGCTCAGATCAATTACACCACCACAGAGAAGGAGCTGCTTGCTGTTGTGTTCTCATTTGATAAGTTTAGACCATACCTGGTTGGACACAAGTGCATTGTCTACACAGACCATGCAGCAATCAGATATTTAGTGAGCAAAAAGGATGCTAAACCAAGGCTCATCAGATGGATCCTTCTGCTCCAAGAGTTTGACATAGAAATTAGAGACAAGAAAGGGTCAGAGAACTCAGTTGCTGATCACTTGTCCAGAATCAACATTGATGAAAACAGAGAGATTCAAGACTTGATGCCAGGAGAACAGCTCATGGCAGTTAGTGCCACTTCACCTTGGTATGCTGACTTTGTGAACTTCCTAGCTTGTGATATTGTGCCAGCAGATCTCTCCTACCAGCAAAAGAAAAAATTCCTCCATGATGTCAAGAGTTACTATTGGGATGAACCTTTTCTGTACAAACATTGTGCTGATGGCATTGTGAGAAGGTGTGTCCCCTCTGATGAAAAAAGTGATGTGATGTTCCAATGCCATTCAGGATTGTATGGAGGACATGCTGGAGTGCACAAGACTCAAGCCAAGATTTTGCAAGCTGGTTTCTTTTGGCCAAGTATGTTCAGAGATGTTCATGAGTACATAATGAAGTGTGATCCTTGTCAAAGAGCAGGAAAGATGTCAAAGAGAAATGAAATGCCCCAAACAGGAATCTTAGAAGTGGAATTGTTTGATGTTTGGGGAGTTGATTTTGTTGGACCCTTGCCATCTTCTCAAGGCTACAAGCATATTTTAGTTGCTGTTGACTATGTGTCAAAATGGGTTGAAGCCATTCCCACTGTTAATGCTGATGCCAAGGCAGTTTGTAGAATGTTCAAGACTGTCATTTTCCCAAGATTTGGAGTGCCAAGAGTTGTAATTAGTGATGGTGGTGCTCACTTCAACAATGACCAGTTTGAGAAGCTTCTGACCAAGTATGGAGTGAAGAATCACAGAGTGACAACTCCTTATCATCCGCAGGCCAATGGCCAAGTGGAGCTGTCAAACAGGGAAATCAAGCAAATCTTGGAGAAAGTTGTGTCCAAGACCAGAGGAGATTGGTCAATGAAATTGCCCGACACTTTGTGGGCTTACAGGACAGCATACAAGACACCCATTGGCATGTCACCTTTCAGAATTGTCTATGGCAAGGCTTGCCATCTGCCAGTCGAATTGGAGCACAGAGCGCATTGGGCAATCAGGAAGCTGAACTTGGACATTGGCAAAGCAGGAAACATGAGGAAACTGCAGTTGTGTGAGCTTGAAGAGCTCAGGAATGATTCCTATGAAAGTGCAAAGATTTACAAGGAGAAGACCAAGAAATGGCATGACTCCCACATTCTGAGAAGGGAATTCAAGGAAGGGCAGTCAGTGCTGGTGTATGATTCCAAGTTACACTTATTCTCTGGAAAGTTCAAGTCCAGATGGTTTGGCCCTTGTGTTATCAAGAAAGATCTAGGCCATGGTGCCTTTGAGGTTTATAGCTCAGCTGAGGGAACATTCAAAGTAAATGGCCAGAGGTTGAAGCACTACAGGATTGGAGATTTGATTGAAAACCAAGTTGAAGAAGATGATGAACCAGAGGATGGCTCCAATGCACCCTCTATCCATGCAAACCAGTGATGATGAAGCTATAGTCAAGCTAGTGACTTTAAACAAGCTCTCTTCCAGGAGGAAACCTGGTATCCCTTGTATCATATGTTTCCCTTTCACCTTTTTATGTTCTTGCCTTGTGTGTTTGTTTCTTTTTTGTTGTTTTAGTAAGAACTTGGATAAGGAGAAAGATTGCTGTTGATTGTCAAGGCAGAGAAGCAGGAAAACCACCAGGTGAACACTTTCCATTTCCACACATTTGTTAAAATCTGAATCAGAATATACTATACTGTTGGTTGATCTTGTGTGAAAGTACTTTGTTAAGGAATGAATCAATTTCGCTTGCTTGGACCTAAAAATATCACTTTGCATGCTATGAAGAACTTTGCTTTGAATCTGCTTATAACTCTTGCAAATGCTTTGTTCAGAGCCTAGTTCCACTTTAGAACTTTTGTATGGCTTTACTCAAAGAACCTGTGAAACATCAGTATATTTGTTAATTGCCCTAAGAATGAAGTTCATGATCCATTTCTTAGCCCCTAACCAATTGCATCTGTTGCATTTTTTGCATTAGCAAACATGATCTCTGGATTGTGATTTGTGAAGCACTAACATACTAACATACTAACATATTAACAGAAAGGAAAAAGTTTAGCATTAGCAACCATGATCTCTGGATTGTGGTGTGTGAAGCACTAACCTGAAAATGCTAAGTAAAACTTGTTGTAAATACCCAAAGCACTAGCACCTATGATCCTGGGATTGTAGTGTGTGAAGCACTAACTAAGCTGACCCATCAAGCTAAGTTACTAACTGACTAACTTGTCTATGCATTAGCCTATTATGTTCCTGGGAACTGTAATAGGTGAAGCACTAATTTTGCATTACATATTGGGCTATGTACTGGATCTTGAGTTTTCAATTTCAGAGTCAATTACTTTATACTCATGTGTCCATGTTGTTTGATCTAGACATACTCAAATTCTCTTGTGAAACTTGTTTTTGAATTGGCAATTGCAAGATTTATCTGCATTGAGTCAGCAATGTCCCTCATCATGCTCTGTTACATTTTGTTTGGTACAATGCACCATTCTTTACTTGAGGACAAGCAAAGGTTTTGGTCTGGGGGTTTTGATCACTCTAAGATTTACACATATATCTGAACCTTGCAACCATAAAACTTGTCTGTTTTACCTCATTTCTACCAGTGTTGCACCAACATTTTACATCATTTGATCCTTTGTCACAGATCAGTGCGCCAAGGCACTTAAATCTACAAGTCAGAGTAATTCAAACATCAGACCAAGCCACCAGGAATGGAGGAGTACATCTTGAGGAGCAAGAAAGAAGCCAACGGCAGGAGCTGGCTGCCACGGCACAAAAGGACAGGAAAAACGGAAAAGCAGACTAGCTGCTGCCGCCACCTTTTTCCCTCCACTCCATCCATCGCCACACATATACACCATCCCATCCCCATCTCCATCTACCATCTCGCCACACAACCACTCCATCCATCCACCTCTCCACCAAAATCTTCCTCCTCCATAGTCCAACACACCGAAAACCTTCACCTTTTCCACCCACTTTTCCCTCTTCTCCTCTTCTGCAACAAGATCAGATCAACGGCGCAAGCAAGAACACCATGAACACCACCAAGAACACCTCCAAGAACGTCAAGATGGACAAGGCTCGAAGGATCTGAAGGCCAAGCTCTTCCTCATCCCTCTTCATCCTCTGCCACGACAGCAACATCTCTGCCTTCTTCTACTTTCTCTGCCACGGCAAGCCTTCGGTGACCAACAACAACCTCTCTTTTCTCCCCCATGCTCTGTGATCTGATTTGTGTTGATCTTGCACTGTAAAACAGTTTGAACCTTGTCCTGGATCTTTCCTATGGTTTGAGTGACACACTCCATTGTAAACTCCAAGATTACTGTGATTTCTGTGTTGCATCTGCTTGATCTGTTAGGTGCAAGACTAGCCTCTGCATCTAGTCCCAAAAATGCATCCCTGCCTCACTTGCTCGTTTGTCCTTTGTTTCCTTGCCTGACAAACAAGAAACATTGGATTTGTTATGTTAAAAACTTCCAACCTAAAACCTCCTGTTATTTTCCTGTTTACAACACCAAAAACCCCACTTTTCTGCTTAGCTTCTGGAAATTAGGAAATAGTCTCATTTGTGTTGATCCCTGTGGAGACGACTAGAAAAACCCCCCTATAATCTCAGCTAGATCAACGGACATCCGGGATTTTCTCATAGTCTTTTAGCTAGCTTCTTTTGAATTAACTGCCGACATATGAGCTCGATCCGAGCTTCAAATCCTAGTCACCGAGGGCCGGGATAGGTGCGCAGCACCTGTGCCGGGTCTTTATCAATTTCACATCTCAATTATCTTTCAAATCCTCTCGACCGAGATATAAGCTCGTTTCGAGCTTCAAATCCTAGTCACCGAGGGCCGGGATAGGTGCGCAGCACCTGTGCCGGGTCTTCAGTAGAATGATCACTTGATAGAATTTTCAACTTAATTTCCATGCCGAATTTCTCTGCTGATATTTTAAATCCCGGCACTTTTGCAGCGCATGAACAACACCCGGGCCGACCTGTATCATGACTTGGTATGCGAGCATCGGAAGTTATCCGACGAGCATAGCAAGCTTCAGCTGGAGCTGTCCCAGAAAGGTAATTTCAGCCGACATACCTTGCCCCTTCTCAATAGACCTCTGGCCGGCATATCTTAATATGCCGACACCTAATCTTTGTCCGACATTTCGCAGCTGGTGCCGAAGCCCAAGTCACCGAGCTTACCAAGAGAGTGAAGGAACTGACAGGTATGCCGGATCCCCTTAATCTTCAACTAATCCTTCTGTACTTCAAATCCTTTAATGTTTTCACTGTTTTCTTTCTTCAAATCCTTGTTTTGACTTCAAATCTTTTCAGACGAGAAAGCTGCACTGGAGGCACGCCACCAGGACTGTGTGTCCTCAGTGGATGTAGCCAAGCAACTGGACGACCGGGATGCCGGTCACAAGGCCGAGGTTGAGCAGCTGAAGGGCCGGATCACCGAGCTTCTGGACGAAAAGGAACAGAGGGAGGGCCTACTGAAGAAAACCCAGTCCCTGCTCGTCATCTCCGAGACTGATGCCTCCAACGCCCACGCTGAACTGGATAGCCTGAAGGAGCAGGCCACCAAATGGGAGGTTACAGTTTCACAGCTGAATGCCGATCTTGCCAGTAAGCTTCAAATCCTTTCCCTTTATCCTTCCCGACATAGTGTAATTCTCTCCGGTATATTCTCCTTTTGCTAACATTGTTTCTATTCCTCAGACATGTTTCCCGCTTCCGTCGCAGACATTGAGAGGGCTTTGCAGTTGGATCGAGAAAACCGGGGTGTTCCGGTTGACTCGCCCAACTGGGACATGTCGGAGCAGCTGTTGGCTCTGCAGTCCCGGAAGAACGCCATGTCGCTCTACACTGAAGAACTCTTCTATGGCGCCCAGGAGGCATTCTCTGCCCTCTGGCCGGGACAAAGGACTCCCACTGACCCCGTCGACCTCGGCAACGATCTGCAGTTGGCCAAGGTTCGCCTCCGGGAATGGCGAGATTCCGGCGCGAGGGTTGGAGCTGACGAAGCTCTCACCTACTTCTTGTCCTGGTATGAAAAGGCTGACTTGGAGACTTTGCGCACTGTGCGCGAAGGATCCATCTGGACCATGGATCCGGAACATATCCGGCGCCGACGGGAGCTGGCCCATAGCTATGTGGACTATGCCGACACCGACGCCTTCGTTCGGGATATCCGTGAGCCGGAGAAGAAGGACGATGCCGGGACATCCGCCGCTGCTGAGGGCTCCGACTCCAGCCAGGATGAAGATGAAGCTGAAGAGGCCGACACTGATGTCCCGGAACAGGCATCTGCCCCGGGCGGAGGTGATGGCTCCATTCCATCTGCTGGGTCCGGCACTCCTGAAGCCGACATCTCCACCGCCACTGCTCCACCTGCCGGCGGCTCTGCTTCTGCCACTGCTCCTTGACTTTGGAGCATAAAAACTTTAAGTTTTATCAGATCCCCGGTATGCCGGGTGCAGATGTAATATACACGCTTAATTTCCTTTGGTTTGCTTCCTGAACAAGTTTTATCTTGGTTTGCTTGTTACTAATGCCGGATCATCTTTTGGCTAAGTCACCGAGTTGTTTTCCTGTTTCCTTAATTTCACAACCTTGGCTGCTTGTCTACCTCAATTGGCTTTCGACGTATGAGTCTCAAGGTTGCTTCCTCGAACATACAGTACTTTAACTTTGAGACTTAGACTTCAAATCATCCGACACTTTAAATTTTGACTTTAGCTTTAACGAAAATGTCGGTTCGCTTGCTTTGTATTTCCTTAGCCGTTTTCCATGTGTAGACAATCTCCGGCATCTACTCTTGCTAGCCATGAAGCCGGGTTTCGGACAACAGCTGAGTCGAAGAGTGGCCTTTGGTGCCGACACATTACTAGGCCGACATAGGAAACATTCAAATAAAGCTAGCCGGCATATAACAAAGAACTGTAAATAAACAACAAATATACCTCGGAGCTAGTTACCCGGCTTCTTCGGGATGCCGGTATTTCATTCATTAGTCTTGTGCCGGCACAACACGCCGGTCATACAAAGGAAAATATGGAAATACATACATTGTGTTGCTCAGGAGTAAAAGGGGCGCAGTAGAGCTATGTTCCATGGCCTCTTGGTTTCTTCTCCGGACCTGTCCACCTTATTCTTCTTGGGGTCCTGCGCATCTATAAGATAATAGGCATCATTGTGCAGAGCTCTGCTCACAATGAATGGCCCCTCCCATGGAGGAGTTAACTTATGCCGGCCTTCTGTTCCTTGCTTTAGCCGGAGTACTAGATCTCCCTCTTGAAATCTCCTTGGATTTACCTTCTGCGCATGATAGCGTCTGAGGTTCTGCTGATATACTGCTGTTCTTGACAGAGTTATTTCCCTTGCTTCCTCTAGCAGATCAACATCATTTTCCCTGGCTTCTTTAGCCTCTTCCTCAGTATATAGCACTATTCTTGGTGCATCATGTATTACATCTGTTGGAAGCACAGCTTCTGCTCCATACACCAGGAAAAATGGTGTGTAGCCTGTTGATCTATTCGGAGTTGTTCTTAAACTCCACAGCACTGCTGGCAGCTCATCTAGCCAACATCCCGGAGTTTTCTCCAGGGGCTCTATCAGCCGGGGTTTTATGCCGGATAATACTAGCCCATTCGATCTCTCTACTTGGCCATTGGCACAAGGGTGGGCAACTGACGCAACGTCCAGCCGGATTCCCACTTCCTCACAAAATCTGGCAAATGGCCCTTGGGCAAAGTTTGACCCATTGTCAGTGATGATGCTATGAGGAACACCATATCTCAAGATTATATCCTTTAAGAATTTCACTGCTGTGTGACCATCACACTTGCTTATGGGCTTCACTTCAATCCACTTGGTGAACTTGTCCACCATGACCAGGATATGGGTCATTTTCCCTCTGGTCGGCTTAAAAGCCCCGACCATATCCAGGCCCCAAACAGCAAAGGGCCAGGTTATTGGGATAGTTTTCAGGGCAGATGCCGGCTGATGAATCTGGTGGGCATATCTTTGACACCCATTACATTTCCGGACCAAGTTTTCTGCCTCTTGCAGTGCCGTTGGCCAATAGAAGCCATGCCGGAATACCTTTGCCACCAATGCCCTGGACGAAGCATGGTGACCACACTCCCCCTGGTGAATTTCCCGGAGCATCTCCAGACCCTCCGCAGATTCGACACATCTCTGCAATACTCCGGTGGTACTTCTCTTGTATATTTCTTTGTTGATGATGGTATACGCTTTGGATCTCCTTATAACCCGGCGGGCCTCGGTTTCATCCGCCGGCACTTGACCATCCACCATGAAGTTCATGATAGGACGTGCCCATGAGGGCACTTCCCTGACAGTGAACACTGCCTGATCTATTTCCATCATTTCGACCGACACATAATCGATCTCCATGGGCTGCGAAGTCCCCGGGACTGAAGAATCAGTCCCCGGGTATGCCAGAGCAGTCCCCGGGTATACCGGCACAACCTCTTGGCACATTTTACCCTTGCCTTTAGTTTTGCTCCGGAATACTGTACTAACAGTATATGCCGGCCCAGTCCCCGGGACTGAGGAAACAGTCCCCGGGTTATCCGTCCTGGCTCCGGCATCTATCTCCATTGGAACTGCTTCGTCTGGACCTGGCGGGACATAAATGGAGGATGACTCGGGCGAGGGTTTGATCGATGGCTTCCTCAGATGCTCCAGCGAAATGCCGGGCGGGATTGAATCTCGGGAAGACCCCAGCTTGGATAATGCATCGGCTGCATCGTTCTGAGCCCGGAGAACGTGCCGGAACTCACAACCTTCAAAGTAACCACTTAACTGCTGCACTAGGAAACGGTATGATGCCATGTTAGCATCATGCGCGTCCCATATGCCGGAACACTGCTGAATCACTAAGTCAGAATCCCCGAAGCACATAATCCGGCGAATTCCTATGTCCTTAGACACCTTCAGGCCATGCACAAGTGCCTCATATTCCGCCACATTATTTTACGGTGCAAAGTGAATCTGCAGGACGTATCTCAGCTGGTCATTCTTTGGTGAACTGAGAACTATGCCGGCACCCAAGCCATGGATTGTCTTGGACCCATCGAAATGCATCCTCCAATAATTTGCATCTGGCAATGGTGGCTCATACTGTATCTCGGCCCAGTCAATAAAGAAATCAGCCAAGACCTGGGACTTGATTGTATCCCTCTTATCGTACTGCGGTGTATATGGTGAAAGCTCTATTGCCCACTTTGCTATCCGGCCGCTGGCATCTTTGTTGCCTATAATTTCCGAGATAGGGGCCTCGGCCACTACCCGGATTGGATGCTCTTGGAAGTAATGCTTGAGCTTCTTGGCCGCCATATAGACACCATAGGTCATCTTCTGATAGTGGGGGTAATTTTGCTTTGAGGTGGAGAGGACTTCACTCAGATAATATACCGGCCGCTGCACGGTTTTGCCTCCTTCCTCTCGCTCTACTACCACCACAGCACTGACAACTCGGTTGGTTGCCGCTATATAGAGCAACATTGGCTCCTGGGGCATCGGAGATGCTAATACCGGAGCTGTTGACAACAACTGTTTCAATTCTTTGAAAGCTGCATCTGCTTGCGTTGTCCAGACAAATGTGTCGGACTTTTTCATCAATTGATATAACGGCAGAGCTTTCTCTCCCAGCCGGCTTATGAAGCGGCTCAGGGATGCGAGGCACCCAGTGAACTTCTGCACTTCCCTCAAATCTGTCGGCGGCTTCATCCTTTCTATGGCACGAATCTTGCCGGGATTCACCTCAATACCCCGGCTGGAAACAAGGAAACCGAGCAACTTGCCCGCCGGAACACCAAAGGTGCACTTAGCCGGATTCAACTTCATCCGGAATCTCCTCAGGTTCCCAAAGGTTTCCCGGAGATCACCTATGAGAGTCTTGCTCTCCTTGGTTTTTATGACGATATCATCGACATATACCTGCACATTTTTATCTATCTGATCGTGCAAACACTTTTGCATACACCTTTGGTAAGTTGCGCCGGCATTTCTTAAACCGAACGGCATAGTGAGATAGCAATAAGCCCCGTACGGGGTAATAAAGGATGTCTTTATTTGATCTGGCTCAAACAAGGGGATCTGGTGGAAACCAGAATAGGCATCTACGAATGATAACAGTTCACATCCGGCTGTGGAATCAATCACTTGATCGATCCGAGGCAGCGGGAATGGATCTTTAGGACATGCCTTATTCAAGTTGGTGTAATCAACACACATCCGCCATACTTTCACTATGGTGGGTTCGTCTTTCTTCTTTTCCACCAAAACCGGATTAGACACCCAATCCGGATGAAGTACTTCCTTGATAAAGCCAGAGGCTAAGAGCCTGGCCACTTCCTCCCATATGGCTTTCCTTCTATCGCCGGCATTCCGCCGGAGCGGCTGCTTCACTGGCTTAGCATCGGGTCTCACGTGCAATGCGTGCTCAGCCAGCTCCCTCGGCACACCTTGCAGGTCCGAAGTAGACCATGCAAAGATATCCCGATTCTCACGGAGGAAGCTGATGAGCTCGCTTTCCTATTTGGGATCCAAACTTGCCCCAACCAGGGCATGGCGCTCCGGGAAAGCTTCATCCAGAGGCACCTTTTTGACTTCCTTACTCACTTGAAAAGAAACGCTGCCACCGGGATTTGTCATGCCCGGCATATATTTGCCGGCCACGACCGTCTCAGCAATCTCCACTGCTCGCTTGAGCCTCTTCCTCTCCTCTGCAATGATCAGAGTCTCGGCCAGATTGGATCCGGCGGTGGCACATGCCATCGAACGCTTGTAATCACCAATGATGGTAATCACTCCTTTGGGTCCCGGCATCTTCATTTTCAGATACGCCACATGCGTAGAGGCCATTAATTTTGCCAGTGTCGGTCTACCCAGCAAAGCATGGTAGGGGCTCTCCAGATCAACCACCTCGAACATGAGGTTTTCCACCCTGCAATTATCCCGGCTGCCAAACATCACATCCATCCGGATCTTGCCCATCGGCGCACACGAAAGTCCCGGCACGATGCCGTGGAACGTGGTCTTGCTCGGTTCCAGCATATTTTCCTTGATTCCCAGCTTCTCCATCGTATCCCGATACATGATGTTGATGCTGCTTCCATTATCAATGAGGACCTTGCTGAATCTTACGTTATTAGCCGGCCCGACGAATGTCGGATCCATCACCAGAGCATATCCGCCGGGATTTGGCATGATCCGGGGATGATCTGCCCTGTCCCAACCAACAGCCTGGTCAGACCAGTACATCAGCTTTGGCACAGCCGACATAACGGCATTCACCTCCAGACTCCGCCGGTACAAGCTCTGCTTGTCTGTTCTCTCGGTCTCAAAGACCATATAGCTCTGATCATACTCCTTGTACTCATTCCGGCCCGCTCCTGGGCCTCCGGCGTTATATTCCGGATTATAGCTCTGGTCAACTTGATTTACGCTGGCACTTCCGGCGTTGCTCTGATTCCCGGGATTAACCGGCCTAGGTGGGACTGCAATCGTATTGGCCCCTGTCAACGGCGATGGAGCTGCCGGGACAGAGGGTCTAGCCGGTCCCCAGGGACCTGCACAACCTGCTAATATGTCGTCCAGCCACGAACAGTTCCTTGTCAAATGGTTTGCCGGCTTTCCCGGCTGGAATGTGTGGAACACACAAGGCTTGTCCATGGCAAGACCCACAGTATACTTCGGCCACTGCTTCTTCTGGCCGGCGGCTCCGCCGGCATTCTTGTTGGTCCAGACATTCTTCTTCTGGAACGTCTGTGCTTGCTGCTGCGGCTGCTGCTGAGGCTGCTGATAGTTCTCATATCTCGGACGCTGGCTACTGCCGGCGCCCCCTTGCTCTTCCTCCACAGCTGCAACTTGTGCTGCCCCATACCGGTGATCCGGCCTTTCCTCTCTTCTCTTGTTCCGGTTATCAGTGCGATAATATTGCCCTGATCTCCCGGCATTGCTGGTGTTCCCCTGGGTTTGCCCCTGTCCTTGTGAATCGAGACTGGGCTGCATGGGATCTCCCAGAGCATAACTATCAGCGATCTTGATCGTTTCGGCCAGCGTGGCCGGCATTTGCCTCTGAAGCTTTTGCCACAGCATGGTGCCATGCCGGCACCCATGAGCGAACCACATGATGGCCTGCTGCTCATTGATTCCTTCGCAGGAATTGCGCAACGTGCACCACCTGGTCAGATAGTCACGGTCGGTCTCATTCACTCCTTGCCGGCAGTTAGCCAGCTGCTGCGGACGGTTGGGCCTCTTGTAAGTACTGGTAAAGTTCGACACAAACTGCTCTTCGAAATCAATCCAGCCGTTGATACTCCCGGCCGGCAAATTATTCAGCCATATCCTGGCTGGACCTTCCAACATCTGCGGCACATATCGTACCGCCCATCTGAGGTTTCCTCCGGCGATGTTCACCGCTGTGGAGTAATCCTCCAACCAATCTTCCGGCTTCGTACTGCCATTATATGTCCTCGCGCCACGCGCGAGCTGGAAGAAGTAAGGCACCGGCTCCCCCATAATCCGGGGTCCGAAACACATAGGGCCCGGAGCTCCTTGTCTCTCCACCAACTCTGATTGGTGGATCTTGTCCAGCTTGAAACGTGCATCATTGGCTTCCAAGGACCGAGGTCCAAGCTGGGATGCTATTGGGCCTGCGATCATCTACTGCTGCTGCTCCGGCTGATGCTGCTCACTATGCCGGCCTTGCTGGTGCTGCTGCTGATATCCCGCCCTGGCAAGGGCGGAATTGCCGTCATCCTCTCGATGTCCCGGATGGCCTGCACCCTGCTGCTGCGCTGCACCTCCGGCGCCCTGTTGCTGACGCCGGGCTGCACTGTTACTCCGGCCACCACCGGCCGCGCCTGCTTCATGCCGGGCCGGCACACTCTGGCCGGGCTTCTTGCTGCCGACATACTTGTCAGCTTGGCCGACATTCTTCTGCACCATCTCCTGCTTTCCGGCGACAACCGGATCGTACACCTGGATCTGCTTGTCCCGGCGGCCAGAGGTCACACTTCCGGCACGCCGGGCGCTAGGATGCGGGGACGAGGCTTGGCCCCTCGACCTCGCGCCGGCACCTCCCGCCGACACAATGTACTAAGACGCCCCGGCACCCGGGTTTGCCTTCTTAAAGGCCTCCTGCTGCTTTGTAGCTTCAGACAAAAGTTGGTTAAGCCGGGCTTGCTGCTCACGCAGTGCTTCGCCGGATAAACAAGATAAATCCTTAGCTACCTCGGTCGCCGCTCTAAGGTTCTTTACTGGCGAACTATAGACTACCTTAGGCACAGTACTAGTTGCGGTATGACTCTTATCTCTAGCATCTTTTCCTATCTCAGCATTAATATTTCTGCCTCTAGTTCTAACCTCTTCTATCCGGCTAGGCCGGATTACTACAGGAGTAAAACCATGGGCTGCCTCATACTCACGGAGTTGCCGGTTAAACCGTTCGCGCTCCTGGTTCATGGCCAGGGCCTCGTCGACGAGGGCCTGACGAGATCCCTCCAGGATCTCCCTTGTCTGCTCCGGATCAACGCCGGATCGCACCGGCTCGAGAAGCCGGTCGATGATGGGAAGAAGAACCTCGCCCCTAGCCGGCACACCGGAAGTACCGGCCAGGTTCTCCGCACGCTCCAACGGAGGACGCGCCGACCTCTTGACCTTCGGCGGCTCCGGAGGAGAAGCTCCGGCCGCTGCTGCTTTGCCGGCATCTTCCGCCGGCGGCACGGATGTGCCGGCCATCATCACCTCAGCCGGCTCTACTGAGCGAGCGCTACGCACAGCGTGAGCCAGCCGATGTGACGGAGGATCCGACGCCACCAGCACCTCCTTCCTGCAAATTCTCTCAGTCCCCACGTACACCTCGTGGGAACCGAAAGACATAATCCGGCCATCCCTGGGGAACGGCCGGCCACCGAGACAACCGGCGTTGTCACTGACGAAACTGAGCGAGCCTAGCCTCTGGACGAGGCCAGAGACCACGCGCACTCCCGAAGCTGCTATCACAGACCCCGTCCGAATGAACACTCCGCCCAGCATATCGATCTGCCCCACGGTGGGCGCCAAATGTCGTCGTGGTGAAACAACATATGCCATAGGATGGCTTAAATGGGGGCCAAACTAGATGCTGGAGGATTCGGGAGAGGGGAACGAGCTAAAAAGCATGACAGAAAGAGACACTGATCTACCCAGGTTCGGGGTTCTCGTAAGGAGATAACACCCCTACTCCTGCTCTACTGATTGTATATTTGGGTCGATGTAGTACACAACAATGGTGCTTCCAAGCTCTCTGCTAGAGAAGGAAGATGAACTGCTAAGTGTAGGAATACAGAGTGACCAACCAACCTTCAACCCTCTTCCCCCTTTACCAGGGCTCCCTATGCCACCTTATATAGTGGTGGCCAGGGTTACAACGGTCATAGAAGACCAGGAGACACCAACTACACTCCAAACAGGACTTGCTGTCGAGGGCAGACGCCCACGACTTCCTCCCTGATTGCTCTCGATGGGACTCCCCTTGCTGTACCTTGTACTTCCAGGACTGTGGCCTTACCTCTGTGCGGTAAGCTTGTACTTGTGCACAGTGAGGGTAGGTAACCTCCACTGTGCACCCTGCCATCTTACTCTGCTACCATGCTTGGATGTTTTCTTCCTTGATTGTAGGGATGTGACACCTTAGTTGACTTAAGTATCCCGGATATGACCGTTGGCCATACCCAGGACTTATATGCCGGACCAACGACCTACGAGGGTCGGGTAATCCGGCCTCCCCTGCTCCTGCACAACACACCAAATGGTTTAGGCCGGCATATCTAAGTATATGCCGGCACACATATACCAGTATTCCGGCTATACCGGCATATCCAGACACCAGCCGGGATATACATATATGTCGGCCTGGCCGATGCTCCTATATTCCGGCCAGGCCTTTTCTTGGTCAACCGGCATAAAAGTCAACCATAGACCTTGTGTCTTTCTAGTCTCTTGACCCTACCGGGGGTCATCCCCCCGACACTACCCCATCCCGACCTGAGATGTTATGAGGCAACCCTCCGAATCCTTGAAACTACTTTCCTGCCCATGAGAGCTTCGTTAGATCCCTTTTTCGTGCAAAGGAATTCACCTTTGAGATATGATCAAGTTGTCCAGCGTCTTCCAATGACTATGAAGATGGTTGCGAAAGGAATTCTTAAGGACCATCTGGTGCTAGTGGCAGATAGCATGATGAGCACCGATATCAAGAAAAGATTCAACAATGCTGGTTATAAGGCAACCTTCCGTCCCTTAAAAGTGCAAGTACCTCTTACAGAGTCCACCTTGTTTACCCCTATGAAATGCATGAGAAGACTGCAGAAAGATGTCATCCAAATTCATTGGGATGTGTGGTCTCATCATGTTCGTGGGGCAAGCATGCAGTACTTGGCACTGGGTCATCTTTTGAGATTCTGCAACGAAGATCAGCTAAAAAGCAACAAGGAGTATGGTGATGGCCTGTATGCTGCCTTGACCTTAGTGAGGACCGACCAAGAAAAGGCTAGATACACATTCTTGGAAGATGTGGACTACCTTGTTGATGACAACGCGATGGATGATATCTGCTTATCACCAGAATTGGATGGAACCCTTGGTATGCCCACTTTTGAACACATTATTGATCATCAAAATTTTGAGAAGGGCGATTCAGAGAAAATGGCACAACAATGAATGCAAGCTGGGAACAAAATGCAAGTGCCTAAGGAAACATCAAGATACCACCAAGAGAAATTTTCTTTTAAGGGTGGTAGCAACCTAAGTACCCCAAACCCTTCTACCCTTCTAGCCTCTTCAAATCTCGAGGACGAGATTTCTTTTAAGGGTGGTAGTCTGTAACATCCCAAGATTTTATCAAATTTTGGGGGAATTTTTTTGCTTTTGTTTTGCTTGAGATGATTGGAAATTCACAAGGATTTAAAACTTTTGAGTCTATTTGAAAGCTTTATTAGAAAAGTATTTTAAACTTTCTATTATTTTCTTGAAGAACTTCTTTGAGAAAGATCAAGTATCAAAATACTATTTTCCATCCTTTATTCAAACCTATGCAAGCTTGCTTGCAAAGGAGTGAATCACAAATGTGTTTTATTTAGTAAAGATTGTATTTTAAAAACTAAGTTTGAAAGATAATTTCAAACATTATTTTATAAAGTTTTATCTCTTAATTCAAAGGATTTATTATCAAACCCTATTTAGCTTTATGCAAGCTAACCCTTTTGTTAAGTTTATGAAACCTTTTGAAAATCTTGTTCCAATTCTGAAAACTAGTTTTCTTGTAGTGTTAAATCATTGCATTGATTTTTAGAAAATTTCTGAAAGTGGTTTGAATTGATTTGAAGCATTTTTGCAAAAGATACAAAAGAAATAAGAAAACAGAAAAAGAAAAAGAAGAAAACAAAATAAAAATAGAAAAGGGCCGAAGGGAACGGTTCGGCCCAGTAACAGAATCAACCCGCGGCCCACTTACCTTCTCCCCGAACCGGTACAGCCCTCCTCTCTCCTCCTCGCCGACATGTGGGACCCGGCTGTCATCCCTCACCTCCAGCCCGAAGATCACGCCGGAGACCGAGTCCCCTCTGTTAATTCTCCCTCTTCAATACGCATTAACCCCCTGCCGTTTCAAGCTCTCCCCTGCGCCTATAAAAGCCCTACCCCTCCTCTCCAGTTTCCCCCTCTTTCCCCTCTGTATTACGCCGCCAGACCGGCAAAATCTCTCGCCGGAGACCGCAGGTGCCTGCGGCCTAATCCACTGGATTCCGACGACACGAGGTAAGCCAGCCCCCCTACCCTTCCTCCTAAACTTCTTCCCTTGATCCGACGCATCTTCTGAAGCCACCATCTTGTCAAATCGTGCAGCAGGTCGACGCGTCCGCACAAGCCGAAGCTCACCTCCGCCCGCCTCACCTCCGGCCACCTCTCCCCACCTCTACTGGAAGCATTCGAGCTTCTAGATCACGGATTCAACTCCGCCGTGATCCCCTGCATCTCGTCCACATCTTCATCACCTCGGGAACCACCAGAAGCATCGCCGACGACCACCTCCAGTGCACAGACCTCGCCGGCGACGACCGGAAACCTAGCCCCCACGGTGAGCTTTCTCTCTATCTTTCTCATCCGTTGGATTCCGATCTAACGCCCTGGAACAGATCACTTAACGAAGGGGTACGAAACAATCCGAGCTGCCCAGATCTCTTCTAATCTAACGGTCTCAAATCGTGATCCGCACGAACCGGTATCGGCAAACCACGATGCGCCACATGTCGATCTGCGAATCAAACAGAAATTCGAATTAGAATTTGAAATTAGATTTGATCCAAATCTTCAGAAAATCATATCCTTTGATCTGTAGGTCCAAAAATAACAAATGATATACCGTTGGAATCCTTAGGAAATATAGAATCCAGTAGTACAATAATATATTATATTTTATGGGTTCAAATTGAAACTATTTTCAAATTGAGTTAAACCCTTTTGTTAGCTTGATAAATTCATATCTTTTGTTCTGTTAATCCAAAAATTACAAATTTGTAGTCTCTCGAATCCTCTCAACTTGTAGAACATCATAGGATCAAGAAAATCCAATTTTGATACATGCACACACTTTGTGCATTCAAATCTATCCAAATCACTAATCTGATCATAATTCAAATTCTATAACTTATTTTAGGATGATTCCAATTGCAGTGACCTTATATTACTGCAAGCTATCCAGTAGCATCACTCCCATAATTTCTTGAAACCCTTTGCAATTATTCAAATTCAAATATGAGAATTTGATTAATTCATTATAGAATTAATTCTATAATTCTTTTCAATATAATTCCTTCTACCATAGCAAATCTTATAATCATACCTAGTCATCAATGTTATCTAAATAACATCTTGATCAAGATCATATCTACTTAGACCTATCTTATCTAGTTCACACATATTCAAATTACAATTGTGTTGTTTGAGTAAAGTGTGATACATCTCAATCATAGATTCTATTCTTGCTATCCTTGTGGTGTTGATCTAATCAACATTATAGCACCTATCCAATACTCCATGTACCCAATAAAAACCTTAAACCATAATCTCAAATGTCATCTACCCCTACTCAATCCTCTGTCCACTTGATCCTAATTTCATGTGTAGAACTATTCAATTAACGAATGAGTTAATTGAGTAACTCAATGTTTCATGAATACTTGGCCCATACCTTGTCCAACTAAACATATTTTGTCTAATTCATATATGTACTCAAATTGCAATTGTGCTACTTGAGTAGAATATGAATTCATCTCAAACCTAGGTTCTATTAATGTGGAGTTGTTATAACCCGTACCACAGTATGTGTTATACACCATGTTGAACAATGAACCATTGAGCCATGTCCTCAAATATCAATCATTCATACCCAATCCAATGCCTACTTAGTTTTGTTCACATGTATTGAACTATTCAACTTGCAAATGTGCTAATTGAGTAGTTCAAGCATTCATAAAACCTAGCCTAGTTCCTAAGTGCAATAGATACTATTTAAGAGTAATTGTTGTCACATGTACTCAATAGTATTGTAGTTGCACAATTCGACTCTTGTGTAAATTATTACCCATGAGCTATTCCTAAAACTCATTCATGCTTTAATAAAGCATAAAAACTTCATCAATTATATTTTGCCTAATCCAATTGTCTCTCAAATCATATTGATCTTTCCCAACTAAGCTCTCAAATCCATATCTCACAAATCATGATCCTTTGCCATATCTTTCTTGTCATAACATCTCAATAAATCTAAATTGTTAAACAAACATTCTTCAATTGTTTGTTTGTTTGATTGTGTTGTATGGATTATTTATGTATTGCTATTTCTGTGTTATAGTTTGTGCGAAGAGCTACATGCTTAGTTGAGAGAAGTGAAACATCGTGATCTTCAAAAAGGCAAGTGACACACATATCCCCTACCTATTTTTACTACTGCATTAGTGTGTTTCAGTAGTATGCATGATAGGTGGTATATTCAACTGTTTTATAAAATGCTTAGATCCTAGTAGTGTGTAGCTATCCTTAAACCCCACCTGTTAGGATGCTAAATACCTTGAAATATTGATGCCATGCTATGATCACTTGATAAAAGTGTTTTGTGAACAAATTAAGAACTTCAACTAAAATGAAACACCTGGGTGGATTGGTTTGATGATGGAGGCGATGTTGAGTGGTGACCCGGGGCTACACGTTGTGTAGTTGCTGCATGGGCATTCACTTGTGGATTGCCACCCAGGAACAAAGAGGTTACTATGTCTTCCATGCTTAGAGTGCTTCCAGTGCAGCCTTATGACATTATGGGCTCTGTCTTGACTGATTAGATGTGAGGGTGCAACTTGTGTGCAGGAAGTGGCAGGTAGTCAAAATGTAGGTTGGGAACAAATCTTGCCAGTTAGTTGCTCTCTCCTCAAATATCAATCATTCATACCCAATCCAATGGGCATAAAATGAGTCGTAAGGTGAAAGTGCACAACCCCTGCAGGGTGTCAAAACTAATCGATTAGCCGAGTCCTCAGAATGGACAATTGAGTCTCTAGACATGGAATGTACGGAAGAATCTCATCACCTTTTTGAAATAATTAAAACTTGTGTAGAAAGTGGGGATGCCTCAGGGCTACATGCCTGGCAGTGAAAACCATGTATGTGGTGGTGACCTGAGGGATTAACCTGGTTTTGTAGAGTGACTACCCGGGGCTACATACTGGTAGTGAAAACCATGTATGTGGTGGTGACCTAGGAGTTATGTTGATATTAAAGAAAAATCAGAATGCTTTGAAATGTTTTGGTTTGGAAAAAAAATATAGGATAAAATTGGCTTTATGCAAATCAGCCTATGAGATCCACCAGCCAAATGTCATGTAGTTAGTTCTTTCACAATAGCCACCAAATATGTGTAATTTGCGAGTATATCATTGTACTGACCCCTCTGGGGCTGCATATTCAAACGTGCAGGTTTTATTTCGAGTAAGGAACCAGGAGTAGGATCTCGAGCTTACATTCCAACATGTCTGTCTGTGGCACTTGATGAAGATGGAGGCTCATTGCAACTATGCTTTATGCTGTGTACTCGTAAGGTTGAAGACCTATGTAACTGGATTTACGTTATAATATTGATGCTATTGCAATGATTACTTATTTTGTACTGTGGTGCTATCTACTGATCCAGGGAATGGCACTTAACACAGATGTTCCACCTCCATACAAAGGTGAGGCGTTACAGAAAAATAGGAACTTTGGCTTTTGTTTCGTCCAATTCTGAGAATATTTCTTGTGTAGCTTTTCTGAAACACAAAAACAACAGAAACGAGGAACTGGCACTGTGGTGTCTCGTTAGTAGGTTAGTTCTGAAAAATGCATAAAAACGCCACAAAGTGTAATAAAACACAAAGCAAATGGTGTATAAACAAGCATGGAGCATCAAAAATTATAGATACGTTTGAGACGTATCAAGCATCCCCAAGCTTAACTCCTGCTCGTCCTCGAGTAGGTAAGTGATAACAAAACAATACTTTTTTAGGTGACATGCACCATCACAATCTTGATCAACGATGTAAAGCATTGAGTGTTGAGATCAAAGTACTCTAAACATGGGCATAAAAGACATAATCTTGACCATAAAACTTAGCAACCATGTTATAACATGAAAAGTAACACAAACGAAAGATCATGAGTAATGAAACATTAAAAGTCAAGTATGTGTTTCAACCATATAGAAAAACATAACAAAGTGGTTTTCAGCTTGTCCTTCATGGAATAGCAAAACATAAATGCATAGGACACCTTCAAGTTTAAGAGGGCGACTAGATACAAATAATTTAAGAACAAGCAAAACCATAATCATGAATCAATCAATAATAAATTTTGGGACTATGCACATTAAACTCAGAATGACAACTATGAAGGTAGAAGGTGGAGACTCAACATAAAAGTAAAAGAAAGGCCCTTCGCAGAGGGAAGTAGTGATTGCAAGTTTTATAAACCTCCAAAAATTATGATACTTACTAGCTTTGAGCTCTCATTGCCCCCATCATAGGCATCTTGAATGGTTAAGGTTAATGCCAGTACAATTATGAAGCATATGCTTAACAAATCATAAGTTGAAAATCTCGTGTCCCGTGAAGTACGAACACCCAAACCTCATGCTATTCGACTTAGGTCCCAAGCAAGTTCTTGTCATTGTAAGCATACATGTATCATCGAGAACCGCCAATGGGGTACCTCTTGCCCGATGACATGGAACAAGCCCACATCAAAATGACAAGACAAACAGACAATGAACACCTTGACATCTCTTTTATTTACCATTGGTATAGCTTTTTATTGTGAGATGCGTCGTCGAATGTCCACTATGGGCATGCTGTAAATTTCCACCATGAATGATGCATGCCTTAGATTAGCCCCCCAGGCGTTTATCTAACACATATACAAACTCCATGAGCTCACAAGTTTCCAACTTATTTCACATTGCATGTATCCGTAAACAAAAGATCACGATATCAACTAAATGAGAAAAAGTGCAATGTTGAAAGCTTGCCCCATGACAGCATGGCTGGGCTAACCTCCAACTTACAACTTGCAAGCATAATGTCAACATAAGAGAGCCACAATGTCAAATTTATTAAAAGCGAGAAAAGTAAAGTGTGCTGTCAGGTTTGTGAGAGCTTTACTGACTAATTTTCACATAACACAAAAAGTTTAATTTGAAGGATAGATAAAAGCAAGACAAACATGCTTGGAATAGCAAATTGCTAATAGGTAGATATGGTGGACACATTGGAAAACTTGGTTTTTGGGAGTTGGATGCACGAGAAGTATTCCCTCTCAGTACAAAATGAAGGCTAGCAAAAGACTGGGAGCGACCAACTAAGAGAGCAATAACGGCCATAATCATGCATAGCGACAAAACATCATTAACTGAAGCATAAAGTGGTATCACAAGTCAAAAACTGATGCAGGCAGGATAACCACCCAGTTGGGAACCCTAAGAGGAAGGTATGATGAGCACAGTAGCAAGTATTTCCCTCAGTAAGAAACCAAGGTTTATCAATCCAGTCGGAAAAAGCCAAACTCCAGAAGGTGATGCTTGCTAGCTTCGTGACACTCCAGCAAGGGCGCCGTTTACGATTCTTGTTGGTGCATCTTCAACTAGTAGCAACGTGGAACCTGCACACAACACAACCAAGAACTTTGCTCCCAACTTACGATGAGGCTGTCAATCTCACCGGTTTGCTGTAAACAAAGGTATGAGCGTATCGAGTGGAAAACAGTAATAGTATGCGAGAAAGTAAACAGTGCGAGTAATAGTAGACGGTGATAGCAATGTAAAGGAAATTGGACCGGGGTCCACAGTTCACTAGTGGTGTCTCTCCATAAGATAAATAACAACATGCTGGGTAAACAAATTACAGTTGGGCAATTGATAGAATAAAGATAACGTGCATATGTCACGAGGATCACTATGAGATTTACTCTGGGCATTACAACAAAATACATAGACTGCCATCCAACTGCATGTATGACTAATACTCCACCCATAGGGATATCGTCCGAACACCCCACGAGTATTAAGTTGCGAACAACAGATAACTGCATTAAGCAAAGTGTGTAATGTAAACAAAACAAATGTCCTTGGACACAAGAATGTTGTTTTCTCCCTAGTGGCAACAGCACATCTACAACCTTAGAGGTTTCTGTCACTCCCCTAGATTAAATAGAGGCATGAACCCAACTGTCGAGCATAAATACCCCCTCTTGGAGTCACTAGTATCTACTTGGCCAAGATAGCTACTAACAATGGAGAGCATGCAAGATCATAAACAACATAGAGATAACATAAGATAATATTCAGCACATCAACTTAACATAACACCAATATTCATCGGATCCCAACAAACACAACATGTAGAATTACACAAAGATGATCTTGATCATGTAAGGCAGCTCACGAGATCTAAACATGAAGCACATGGTGGAGAAGACAACCATCTAGCTACTGCTATGGACCCATAGTCCAAGGTAGACTACTCACTCATCGCGTTGGAGGCAAGCATGGCGATGAAGAAGACCTTCGGTGGCAATTCCCCTCTCCAACAGGGTGCCGGGAAGAGCTTCTGGACTCTCCCGATCTCGGGTCGACGACGGCGGCGGATCGCGATGTGTTTCTGGAAAATTGATTGGGTATTTAGGTTTTTCCCGTCGGGGGGTCTTTATAGGCGAAGGGGCAGCGTCAGAGGTGGGCCAGGGTGGCCTCACCACCAGGGGCGTGGGCCAGGGGCAGGCCGCGCCGCCCTATGGTGTGGCCGCCCTTTGGCCCCCCTTCGTCTTCTCTTTGGACTTCTGGAAGCTTCGTTAAATAATAGGAGGTTCGGCTTTTGTTTCGTCCAATTCTGAGAATATTTCCTGTGTAACTTTTCTGAAACACAAAAATAGCAGAAAACAAGGAACTGGCACTGTGGCATCTTGTTAATAGGTTAGTTCCGGAAAATGCATAAAAATGCCACGAAGTGTAACAAAACACTAAGCAAATGGTGTAAGAACAAGCATGGAGCATAAAAAATTATAGATACGTTTGAGACATATCAGCATCCCCAAGCTTAACTCCTGCTCGTCCTCGAGCAGGTAAGTGATAACAAAAGAATAATTTTTGAGGTGACATGCACCAACATGATCTTGATCATCTATGTAAGCATTGAGTTCTGGGATCAAAAGAACTTAAAACATGGGCATGAAAGATATAATCTTGATAGAAGAAACTTAGCAACCATGTTATAACATGAAAAAGAACACAAATGAAAGATCATGAAAATGAAACAATGAAAGTCAAACGTGTGTTCAAATCATATGGAAAAACATAGCAAATGGTTTTCAGCTTGTCCTTCATGAGAGAGCAAAACATAAATGCATAGGACACCTTCAAGTTTAAGAGGGCGACTAGATACAAATAATTTAAGAACAAGTGAAACCAAAATCATGAGTCAATCAACGATAAACTTTGGGACTATGCACATTAAACTCAGAATGACAACTATGCTCTCTTAGATGGTGCATAAAGGTAGAAGGTGGGGACTCAATAAAAAAGTAAAGAAAGGCCCTTTGCAGAGGGAAGCAGTGATTAAAAATGTGCTAGAGCTTTTTATTTGTAAAACAGAGAGATAAAAATTGGGTTTTGAGAGGTGGTTGTTTTTGTCAACGACTAGCAATGGGGTTCTTACTATCTTCCATACAAAAATGAAGTAAGTTTTTGAGAGAGAGATTGGCACTTTTGTGCTCTTTTATAAAGCTTGGCACTCCTCCCCACCTTTTTTCTTTCTCAAACCATGGCTAACCGATTCCATCGGGTGCCCACCAACATTCACATACCATGGAGGAGTGCCTTTTTCTGTTTTTATTTTTTTTATTTTTGGAATAAACAATATGGAAGATAGGAAATCCGACCACTATGTCCCCATGAGCTGAAAACAGTGTCACAAAATGAGAAGTATTTTGAAGGTTTTTTTGAAAGGTAGCACATGAAAATTTACTTGAAATGGCTTACAAATACCACGCATAGGAATTTATAGTGGACACATTGGAACAACTTGGTTTTTGGGATGTGGATGCACGAGTAGAGCTCATACTCAGTACAAAATGAGGGCTAGCAAAAGACTGGGAGCGACCAAGCAAGAGAGCAATAACGGCCATAATCATGCATAGTGACAAAACATCATTAAGAGAAGCATAAGATGGCATCAAAAGTCAAAAACTAAATGATCATAGAGGATTATGGTGACTTTGTATGAGTCAAACATGTTGTAAGCATGCGCCAAGTCAACCCAAATAAAGCATCAAGGAGAAAACCAAATTAATGCTTCGAAATAATAAAAACAACGCATGATTTTTTCAAAGGCTCATTAAGCAATCTCAGTCATTTGAGACAAGTCATGCTACAGCAAAACCACTAAGCATACTATCAAAACGACATCAAGCACGACATGCAAAAGTCTAAGCCGCAGTCTAAACAAGCTCCTTTTTGTACCACTTTTTTGCATGAATTTTTTTCTCTTTTCCAACACCATTTGAACCTTTTTGAAATAACTCTTTTGATGAATACCAACCTGGACCAGAGGTCAAAATACACCTTGATATAAAGATATAACAAGATCTGAACAAAAATCAAGGCAAAAAACAAAAGCTAAACCCAGTTCTAGAAAAAGAGAACACTCGTGGAATGATAAGAGTGAAAAATGGAGTGTTTTTGGCAAATTAAAAGCTAGGCAACTTCTCCAAAAGAAATTTGTTGGGGTCCAACCATTTATTGCAGCAAACAAAACTAAACAAAACTGAAAACTAAAGACAAGACGCTCCAAGAAAAATGCATAGTGCATGAAGCAATAAAAATATAGTGTGTTGAAAGGTGACCTGATTTTTGCCGATGAAGAAGGGGTGCCTCGGGGGCATCCCCAAGTTTTGATGCTTGTACCTCTTGGATATTTCTTGGGGTGCGTGGGCATCCCCAAGCTTGAGCTTTTGTCCATTCTTCAACTCATCTCATCATTCTCCAATCCCTACACTTGAAAACTTTCTTCATACAAAACTCAACACAATTCCATTAGCAACATTAGTGTAAGCATAATAATGAATCAACCCCTTTTTGCTTCAGATTTCAACTCAAAACCACCACATATAAAGAATATACTACTGTAGCAACTTCCCCAAAAGTTATGTGATCAAAAGAACTCAAAAAGAAAGCGATCGAGAGGCAAACACAAATAGTGGTAGAAATCTGTCAAAACAGAACAGCTGACAAAGGTCAATTTTTTCGAGGGTTTTCTGTTGCTCAAATAAAAAAGTGTATAACTAATGAAAGTTTGGATATAACCTGGGGCATATGCACAAGAAATCTCAGGTCAAAAATATATTCTGAGAATTTTCACGAATTTTTACGGTGCAGCACCAAAATCTATTTCAGGACAGCAACATCCCCAAATCTTTACCTCACTCGAATTAGAGGTTTCTCTTGGCACAACAACGAAATAAAAATGATAAGGAGCGGTTATTACAGTAGTAATAACTTCCAAGAATCAAATAAAAGAAAAAGAACTGAAAGTAAAACAATGGGTTATCTCTCAAGAGTGCTTTTCTTTAACGCCTTTGAGCTAGGCGCAGAAAGTGCAAATCAAGTATTTTCGAAAGAAGCATTGAGATCAATTGTTTCCTCAAGATCACCACTTACCACACTAGGCACTTTAGAGGTTCCCGAAGATGATTCAACCTGCAAGTCACTCTTAGTTGAACTAAAACTCTTTCCAATCTTAAAAACATGTTGAGGTTTAGGCACAGACACCTTGGGAACATACATAAATTTTTGCTCTTTTCCAACAAAAGCTTTCTCCTTCTTAAACTTAAGAGAAGAGAAAATTGAACTCAAAGTTTCCATAGATTCCTCTAGTTTCCCAATCCTAAGGTTTTGACTATCAAAAGTAGTGCTAGCTTCTAAAACAGTGATTCTCTTACCGATACTTTCTATCGCTTCATTAACTCGGCTAGCGTTATCAAGGATATTTGGCAAACTTTTTTCTAAAGAGCCTAGTTTTTCTATAACTTCCTCCAAAGTGATCTCAGTTTTAACAACATGAATAGGTGGTACTCCCACTAAACTTTCTATTAAAGTGCATGCTTCAAGAGCGGGAGTACCCAGAAAATTACCTCCTGCAAGAGTATCAAGAACGTACCTATTCCAACTAGATATACCAACATAAAAATTTCTAAGGAGGATCATGGTAGAATGCTTCTTCATACACCTATGATAAGAATTGCTAATACGGTACCAAGCATCTTTCAAACTCTCTCCCTCTTGTTGCTTAAAAGTACAAACTTCAACTTCAGGATTACTCATTCTAACAAAACTAAAAGCAAGTAAATAAAAGCAACTATAAAGGAAACTAATTTTTTTGTATTTTTGATAAAAACGATGCAAGTAAAAATAAAGTAAAGCAAAACAATAAACAAAGTAAAGGATGTGCGTGCGAAACTCCCCTTGCAGAAATCTTCTTTTTCCCCGGCAACGGCGCCAGAAAAACAGCTTGATGCGGGCAGGATAACCACCCAGTTGGGAACCCCAAGAGGAAGGTATGATGAGCACAGTAGCAAGTCTTTCCCTCAGTAAGAAACCAAGGTTTATCGATTCAGTAGGAAAAAGCCAAACTCCATAAGGTGATGCTTGCTAGCTTCATGACACTCCAGCAAGGGCGTCGTTTACGATTCTTATTGGTGCGTCTTCAACTAGTAGCAACGTGGAACCTGCACACAACACAACCAAGAACTTTGCTCCCAACTTACGATGAGGTTGTCAATCTCACCGGTTTGCTGTAAACAAAGGTATGAGCGTATCGAGTGCAAAATAGTAATAGTATGCGAGAAAGTAAACAGTGCGAGTAATAGTAGACGGTGATAGCAATGTAAAGGAAATTGGACCTGGGTCCACAGTTCACTAGTGGTGTCTCTCCATAAGATAAATAACAACATGCTGGGTAAACAAATTGCAGTTGGGCAATTGATAGAATAAAGATAACATGCATATGTCATGAGGATCACTATGAGATTTACTCTGGGCATTACAACAAAATACATAGACCGCCATCCAACTGCATCTATGACTAATACTCCACCCATGGGGATATCGTCCGAACACCCCACGAGTATTAAGTTGCGAACAACAGATAACTGCATTAAGCAAAGTGTGTAATGTAAACAAAACGAATGTCCTTGGACACAAGAATGTTGTTTTCTCCCTAGTGGCAACAGCACATCTACAACCTTAGAGGTTTCTGTCACTCCCCCAGATTAAATAGAGGCATGAACCCAACTATCGAGCATAAATACCCCCTCTTGGAGTCACTAGTATCTACTTGGCCAAGATAGCTACTAACAACGGAGAGCATGCAAGATCATAAACAACATAGAGATAACATAAGATAATATTCAGCATATCAACTTAACATAACACCAATATTCATCGGATCCCAACAAACACAACATGTAGAATTACACAAAGATGATCTCGATCATGTAAGGCAGCTCACGAGATCTAAACATGAAGCACATGGTGGAGAAGACAACCATCTAGCTACTTCTATGGACCCATAGTCCAAGGTAGACTACTCACTCATCGCGTCGGAGGCAAGCATGGTGATGAAGAAGACCTCCGGTGGTGATTCCCCTCTCCGGCAGGGTGCCGAGAAGAGCTTCTGGACCCTCCCGATCTCGGGTCGATGACGACGGCGGATCGTGATGTGTTTCTAGAAAATTTATCGGGTATTTAGGTTTTTCCCGTTGGGGGGTCTTTAAAGGCGAAGGGGCAGCATCAGAGGTGGGCCAGGGTGGCCTCACCACCAGGGGGCGCGGGCCAGGGGCAGGCCGCGCCGCCCTGTGGTGAGGCCGCCCTGTGGCCCCCCTCTGTCTCCTCTTCGGACTTCTGGAAGCTTCGTTAAATAATAGGAGGTTCGGCTTTTGTTTCGTCCAATTCCGAGAATATTTCCTGTGTAACTTTTCTGAAACACAAAAACTGCAGAAAATAGGGAACTGGCACTGTGGCATCTTGTTAATAGGTTAGTTCCGGAAAATGCATAAAAATGCCACGAAGTGTAACAAAACACTAAGCAAATGGTGTAAGAACAAGCATGGAGCATCAAAAATTATAGATACGTTTGAGACGTATCAAAAACAAAATGATCATAGAGGCTTATGGTGACTTGTTAGAGTCAAACATGTTGTAAGCATGTGCCAAGTCAACCCAAATTAAGCATCGAAGGAGAAAACCACAATAATATGCTCCCATATAACAAAAACAATGCATGATTCTTTCAAAGGCACATTAAGCAATCTCAGTCATTTGAGACAAGTCATGCTACATCAAAAACTACTAAGCATACTATCAAAATAACATCAAGCATGACATGCAAAAGTCTAAGCCATAGTCTAAACAAGCTCCCATTTGTACCACAATTGGCATGAAACCTTTTTTTTTTCTCTTTTCCAACACCATTCAACCTTTTTGAAACCAATTTTTTAGATGAAAACCAACATGGACCAGTGGTATAAATACACCTTGATGCAAAGATATAACAAGATCTGAACAAAAATCAAGGCGAAAAATGAAAGCTAAACGCAGTTCTAGAAAAAGAGAACACTCGTTGAACGATAAGAGTGAATAACTAGAGTGTTTCTTGGCAATGAAAAACGGAGTGTGTCTTCTCCAAAAGAAATTTGTTGGGGTCCAACCATTTAATGCAGCAAACAAAACAAAACTGAAAGCGAAAGTAAAGACGCTCCAAGAAAAACGCATAGTACATGAAGCAATAAAATATAGTGTCTTGAAAGGTGACCTGATTTTTGCCGATGAAGAAGGGGTGCCTCAGGGGCATCCCCAAGCTTTGACGCTTGTACCTCTTGGATATTTCTTGGGGTGACATGGGCATCCCCAAGCTTGAGCTTTTGTCCATACTTCATCTCATCACTCTCATTTCCCTACACTTGAAAACTTCCTTCATACAAAACTTCACACAATTCTATTAGCAACATTAGTGTAAGCATGAAAGTAAATCCGCTCTTTTGGTTCAGTTTCAAACTCAAATATACCATCCATTAAAGCATAAGCTACTGTAGAAACTTCCTCAAAAGTTCCGTGATCAAAAGAACTAAAAAAGAAAGCGATCGAGAGGCAAACACAAATAGTGGCAGAATCTGTCAAAACAGAACATCTGACAAAGATCGATTTTTTTTCGAGGATCTTCTGTTGCTCAAATCGAAAAGTGCAAAACTAATAAAAGTTTGGAAATAACCTGGGGCATGCGCACAAGAAATTGCAGATAAAAAATATTCTGAGAATTTTCACAAATTTTTATGGTGCAGCGCAAAAATCTGTTTCAGGACGGCAACTTCCCCAAATCTTACCTTCCTACATTAGAGGTTCTTCTTGGCACAAAAATGAAATAAAAAATGATAAGGAGAGGTCATTACAGTAGTAATAACTTCCAAGACTCAAATAAAAGAAAAAGTACTGAAAAGAAAATATTGGGTTATCTCCCAAGAGTGATTTTCTTTAATGCCTTTGAGCTAGGCGCGGAAAATGGAAAACAAGTATTTTCAAATGAAGCATTAAGATCACCTAATGTCATACGTCTTCCTCTCTTACCTTTGCTCTTACTTCTAGGAAAGACATGTCGATTACCTGATGGGGAAGTGAACTGATACGTCCATTTTGCATCACTATTTTGTATCATAATTTACTATTATTCATTGATATATTTCACATTTAGAGATGATACTTATGTTATTTCCTCTGTTTTTACATGTTTGATGATCATTGGAGGATTTGCTGCCAGAGTCAGGATTCTGCTGGAAAAAGGACCATCAAGACACCATATTTTGAAGATCAGGAAAATTCTAGAAAAATACCAGAAAATTATATTTTATCAGAAGACTGAAGAAGCTAGAAGGAGAAGGCGAGAGGGGCCTCAAGACAGCCTCACAACCAGGGGCGCGGCCCAGCCCCTGGCCGCGCCGCCCTGTGGTGAGAGCCCCCTGGCCCACTTCTGCCAGAGCCCCTTCGCGTATTTCATCATCCCTCAAAACCTAAGTCAAGGGGGGGCTCAGAGATACACACCGCCGCCGCTGCGGGGAGGAAAACACCAGAGAGAGAAAAGCTCTCTGGCAGGCAGAAATCTGCTGGGAAAATTCCTTCCTGGAGAGGGGAGATCATCACCATCGTCATCGCCATCGCACCGGACTTCATCGGGATCATCATCATCATCTCCATCACCAGCACCTTCATCTCCACCATCACCACGCCATCCCGCTGTAACATCTTGAGTTGAATGTTATTAAATTCTTAGGGGAAACTTTTTTGGTGTTGATTACTCTTGTGGTTGATGCTATTGAGTGGAACCGTTGAATTAAGGTTTATGTTTAGATTGTTATTTACCATTATTTCACCTCTGATCATGATCCATATGATGTCTTGTGAGTAGTTCGTTTAGTTCTTGAGGACATGGGAGAAGTCAAGTCGTTAGTAGTGGAATTATGTTGAGTAATATTTAATGGTTTGATATTTATTTGTTGTGGTGCTATTTCACTAGTGGTGTCATGTGAACATGGACTACATGATACTTCACCATTTATGGGCCTAGTGAGATGCATTGTGTATTTCGCTACCAATTGTGGGGTTGCTGGAGTGACAGAAACCTAAACCTCCGTTGGGAAACCATTGCACCAGGGAGCATAGGATCTTAGAGTTTAAGGCTGTGGTTAGATTTATCTTAATTACTTTCTTGTATTTGCGGATGCTTGCAAGGGGTATAATCACAAGTGTGTATTTATCCTAGTAAGGGTAGTGCGCTAGCACAGGTTCACCCCCATAACACTTATCAAACCAATAAAGATTATTTAGCGGTATGAAGCGAAAGCACTTGACAGAAACTCCCGTGTGTCCTTGAGAACGTTTGGTCATCATAAGTTACACAACCGGCTTGTCCTTTGCTCTAGAAAGGATTGGGCCACTTGCTGCAATTATTATTATTGTCTTTCATTTACTCGCACTTTATTTATTTATATTATCAAATACCCCTGAAAACCCGTTTGCTAGTATTTATAGTGAATCCTTTATTAAAACCACTTGTCAACACCTTCTGCTCCTCGTTGGGTTTGACACTCTTATTTATCGAAAGTACTACGATACACCCCCTATACTTGTGGTTCACCAAGACTATTTTCTGGCGCCGTTGTCGGGGAGTGAAGCGCTATTGAAGAGTGGATTTGGTAAAGGTAACCGTTGCTGTGAGTATTGTTTTTATTTTTGTCTTTTATTTTTATTTTATTTTGCTATGGAGAATTCTCCATTTGGTTTCCTATTTGGGAACACTTCTACCACTGCTACACGTGTGGATGAACCACCACCACCACCTGCTCAATTAGATCCTTTTAAAATACCTATGAAAATTGTTGAACGTGTTATGGATAACTGCTATTCAGGAGATGGAACTGTCCATCCGGGTGATCACTTACTTTTTATACATGAATTATGCGAGTTGTTCAAGTGTGCAGGTATTTCACCGAGCCAGGTCAAGAGAAAGCTATTCTCTTTATCACTGAAAGGCAGAGCTGAGGAGTGGTATCGGCTGCTTAAAGATGGTCCATCTATTGCATGGGAGGAAATTGTGCCTCTCTTTTATTCCAAGTTTTATCCTCCAAGTGAAATTCATAAAGATCGTAATTGAATATATAACTTTTGGCCTCATGATGGAGAGAGTATTGCCCAAGCGTGGGGGAGATTGAAGTTACTAATGCTCAAATGTCCCATTCATGAGCTCCCCAATAATATTGTTATTGATAATTTTTATGCGAGGCTTGCTCTTCATGATAAGGATTATTTGGATGCCTCCTGTTTTGGATCATTTACCCATATGAAAGAAGATGCTAAATGGAATCTCCTCGACCGTATTCAAGAAAATGCTGAAGGATGGGAAAACGACAAAGGTAGGAGGTCAGGTATAAATTATGATTATGAATGCATTAAAACTTTTATGGGAATCGATGACTTTCATAATGTTAGCACTGCTTATGGTCTTGATTCTCAAATACTTGCTAACTGTCTTAAGGCTTTTGCCTCTTATCTTGATGTTCCGAAGAAAGATTGGAACAAATATCATGCGCCTTATAAAGATTCTATTAGTCATATTCCTGCTACGGCTACTGAAGTTTGTATTGTTGATAGCATTGTGCCTGAACCTTATTTTGAGAAGACAGCTTTCCCTGCTAAGGTAAAAGAGCATTCTACTTTGGTAAGTGTGTCTAATAAAAGTACTAAGAAAGTTGTAGAGCCTGATGAGCAAATTACTATTAAGTCCCCTGTGGCTATATTGAAGGACCTTGTTACTAAAGATGTAGGGGAAGAATATATTCTCTTTTGTGAAGATGCTTCTAACATTATCTCACATCCTAATAGGCGTAGGAAAATGAGTGTTCCTATTATTTCTGTTAGGATTGGCGATCATTGCTATTATGGTTTATGCGACATTGGTGCTAGTTCAAGTGCCATTCCTTTAGAGCTCTATAGAGAAATTATGCATGAGATTGGCGCTTGTCAACTTGAAGATATTGATATGGTTGTTCAGCTTGCTAACAGAGAGACTGTTTGGCCTCTGGGTATTGTTCAAGATGTGGAAGTTCTTTGCGGTAAGACCAAATATCCCACTGATTTCCTAGTACTTGGTAAGGAAGCTAGTAAAACTTGTCCTATTATTTTTGGTAGACCCTTTTCGAATAGTTGTGGTGCTGTGATAGACTGTAAGAAGGAGAAAATTTTCACTAAGTTTAATGGAGAATCTTATGAGTTTAATTTTTCCAAGTTTGCTAAGACTTCTTATGAAAATGACATGCCTAATGAAATTTTTTGAGTTGAACAGCTTGCTTCTATTGCTCTTGCACCTAATAATGCTTTGCAGCAATTCATGGAGGACCATGAAAGTGATGTTTACAGGAAGGAAAGAGAAGAGATTGACGATATTTTCTTCCGTCAACCACCGTTGATCAAGCACAATTTACCTGTGGAGGATCTTGGTACCACTTTGCCACCTAAGGAAGATCCTGTTTTTGAATTAAAACCTTTACCTGATGATCTTAAATATGCTTATATAGATGATAAGAAAATATATCCTGTTATTATCAGTTCTAAACTTTCAGGAAAGGAAGAAGAAAGGTTATTGGAGATATTGAGGAAACATCGAGGAGCTATGGGATATACTCTTGATGATTTAAAAGGGATTTATCCAACTTTATGTCAGCATGCTATTAATATGGAGGAAGAAGCAAAGCCAGTTGTCGAACATCAACGCCGCTTAATTCCCAAGATGAAGGAAGTGGTAAGAAATGTGGTATTGAAGATTCTTGATGCTGGTATTATTTATCCTATTGCTGATAGTAGATGGGTTAGTCCTGTTCATTGTGCTCCTAAGAAAGGAGGTATGACTGTTGTGCCTAATGAGAATAACGAGCTTATTCCTCAAAGGGTAGTAGTTGGTTATAGAATGTGCATTGATTTTAGAAAGGTAAACAAAGTTACCAAGAAAGATCATTACCCTTTACCGTTTATAGATCAAATGCTAGAGAGGTTATCTAAGAAGACGCACTTTTGTTTTCTTGATGGTTATTCCGGTTTCTCTTAGATTGCTGTTAAACCGGAAGATCAGGAGAAAACCACTTTTACTTGTCCTTATGGAACTTATGCTTATAGACGTATGCCGTTTGGTTTATGCAATGCTCCTGCTACTTTTCAAAGATGCATGTCTGCTATTTTTCATGGTTTTTGTGAAGAAATTGTGGAGGTTTTCATGGACAATTTTTCTGTCTATGGAACTTCTTTTGATGATTGTTTGCACAATCTTGATACAGTTTTGCAGAGGTGTGAAGAAACTAATCTTGTTCTTAATTGGGAGAAATGCCACTTTATGGTGAATAAAGGAATTGTCCTTGGACATAATTTTTTTGAAAGAGGTATTGAAGTTGACAGAGCAAAAGTTGAGGCAATTGAGAAAATGCCTTGTCCCTGAGATGTTAAAGGTATTCGTAGTATTCTTGGTCATGCTGGTTTCTATAGGAGGTTTATTAAAGATTTCTCTAAGATTTCAAATCCTCTTACTAATCTTCTTCAAAAAGATGTACCATTTGTCTTTGATGATGATTGTAAGGAATCTTTTGAAACTCTTAAGAAGGCTTTAACTACTGCTCCTCTTGTTCAACCACCTGATTGGAATTTATCCTTTAAAATTATGTGTGATGCTAGTGATTTTGCTGTTGGTGTTGTTCTTGGACAGCGCGTAGATAATAAGTTGAATGTTATTCATTATGCTAGTAAGACTCTTGATGCTCCTTAGAAGAATTATGCTACTACTGAGAAAGAGTTTCTTGCTGTTGTCTTTGCATGTGATAGGTTTAGACCTTACATTGTTGATTCTAAAGTTACTATTCATACTGATCACGCTACTATTAGATATCTTATGATGAAGAAGGACGCTAAGCCTAGGCTTATTAGATGGGTGTTGCTTTTAAAAGAGTTTGATTTGCATATTGTAGATAGGAAAGTTGCTGAAAATCCTGTGGCTGACAACTTGTCTAGATTGGAAAACATTTCTTTTGATCCTATTCCTGTTAATGATAGTTTTCCAAATGAACAGTTGGCTTCAATAAATGTAACTTCGCGAGACCTTCCTTGGTATGCTGATTATGCTAACTTTATTGTTTCCAAGTATTTGCCTCCAACCTTTACAGCTCAGCAAAGAAGAAAATTCTTTTATGATTTGAGGCATTACTTTTGGGATGACCCACACTTATATAAAGAAGGAGTTGATGGTATTATGCGAAGATGTGTACGAGAGTATGAGCAACAAGAAATATTGAGGAAATGCCATGGAAGCGCTTATGGAGGACATCATGCTAGAGATAGAGCCGCACAAAAGGTTCTGCAATCAGGTTTTTATTGGCCAACCCTCTTTAAAGATGCTAGAAGGTATGTTTTATCTTGCAATGAATGTCAAAGAGTTGGTAATATTTCTAAACACAATGAAATGCCTATGAGTTATAATCTTGTTATTGAACCATTTGATTGTTGGGGATTTGACTTTATGGGCCCTTTTCCTCCTTCAAAAGGCTATACTCACATACTTGTTGCTGTTGATTATGTTACCAAATGGGTTGAAGCCATACCTACAAAGAGTGCCGATGGTGAGACCTCATTAAAAATGCTAAAGGATGTTATTTTTCCTAGGTTTGGTGTGCCTAGATATCTTATGACTGACGGAGGTTCTCATTTTATTCATGGCGGTTCTAGAAAAACTCTTGCTAGATATGACATTAATCATAGAATTGCTTCTGCTTATCATCCCCAAACTAGTGGGCAGGTAGAGCTTTCAAATAGAGAGATCAAGTCTATCTTGCAGAAGACTGTCAATAGATCTAGGAAAAACTGGGCTAGCAAGTTAAACGATGTTTTATGGGCTTATAGAACTGCTTATAAGAACCCCATGGGCATGTCTCCTTACAAAATGGTTTACGGAAAATCATGTCACTTGCCTTTAGAATTAGAATACAAAGCTTTTTGGGCAGTGAAAGAGGTTAATAGGGATTTTAAACTTGCCGGTAAGAAAAGGTTGTTAGATTTGAGTTCTCTAGATGAGTGGAGAAACGAAGCCTATGAGAATGCCAGACTTTTCAAAGAGAAAGTCAAGCAATGGCATGATAAGAGAATTCTTAAAAGAGAGTTTCATGTTGGTGAGAAAGTTCTATTGTATAGGTCTCGTCTCAGATTTTTTGCAGGGAAATTACTCTCTAAATGGGAAGGACCATATGTTATTGTGGAAGTGTGCCGCTTAGGTGCAATAAAGATTGCTTCGTTGAAAGATGACACTACACAAGTGGTGAATGGGCAAAGACTCAAACATTATATTGCTAGAGATTCTCATAATGAAGATGTTGATGTTATTCAAACAGTTTCTCCAAAAGAATTCATCCAGGACAATTTGCAGGAACCTGCAGAGTTTGTCTTTGAATAGGTAACAGTTCTAGTCAGAAAAGGTTCGCAAAATGTCGGGGGGATGACCCCTAGTAGGGTCAAGAGACTAGAAAGATATAAGGAATATGGTTGATTTTATGTTGGTTGACCGATGTTGGGTCTGGCCAGAATATAAGAGTATCGGCCAGACCGGCATATAAGGCGTATCCCGGCCGGTGTTCAGATATATCGGCGTAGCCGGGATACTTGGAGAGGTGTGCCAGCATGAGTATAGATATGCCGGCCTAACCTAATTGTTATATTATGCAGGAACAGGGGAGGCCGGATTACCTGACCATGGGTCGTTGGTCCGGCACATAGGTCCAGGATATGGCCAACGGCTATATCCGGGATACAGAAGTCAACCAAGGTGTCAAATCCCTACAATCAAGGGAGGAAACATCAAAGTATGGAGGAAGATCATGATGACAGGGTGCACAGCGGTGGTCTAACAACCATCACTGTGCCAAAGTACAGTCCTTACCTCACGATGGTAAGGTCACAGTCAAAGCAAGTACGAGGTACATGTATGGTGAGTCCCATCGAGAGCAATCAGGGGCAAAGTCAAGGGTGGCAGCCATCGTCACCTTGTCCTATTTGGACTATAGCCAGTGCCATATGCACGTGTATGACCGTTGTAACCCTGGCCACCACTATATAAGGTGGCACGGGGAACCCTAGCCAAGGGTTGGTCTCTTCTCACTCTCTCAGTTCATAGTTCATCTTCCTCCTCTCACAGAGAACTTCGAAGCCCCATTGTTGTACACTCCATCGATCCATCGATCCAAATATACAACCAGTAGAGCAGGAGTAGGGGTCTTATCTCCTTACGAGAGCCCCGAACCTGGGTAGATCATGTGTTCCTTTCTGTCGTGCTTCTTAGCTTGTTCCCCTCTCCCGAATCCTCCAACATCTAGTTCGGCCCCCATTTAAGCCATCCCATGGCATATGTTGTTTCACCACGACGACATTTGGCTCCCACCGTGGGGCCTATCGATATGTTGGGCGGAGTGTTTATTTGGACGGGGTCCGTGATAGCGGCGTCAGGGGTGCGCGTGGTCTCTGGCCTCGTCCAGAGGCTAGGCTCGCTCAGCTTCATCAGCGACAACGCCGGATGTCTCGACGGCCGGCCCTTCCCTAGGGATGGCCGGATCATGTCTTTTGGTTCCCACAAGGTGTACGTGGGGACTGAGAGTGTTTGCAGGAAGAAGGTGCTGGTGGCGGCGGATCCTCCATCGCATCTGCTGGCTCACGCTGGGTGTAGCGCTCGCCCAGTAGAGTCGGCAGAGGTGATGATGGCCGGCACATCCGTGTCGTCGGCGGATGGTGCCGGCAAAGCAGCAGCAGCTGCGGATACTCCCCTGGAACTGCCGAAGGCCAAGAGGTCGGCGTGTCCTCCATTGGAGCGTGCAGAGAACCTGGCCGGCACTTCCGGCGTGCCGGCTAGGGGCCAGCCCCTCCTCCCCATCATCGATCGGCTTCTGGAGCCGATCCGATCCGGCGATGATCCGGAGCAGACGAAGGAGGTCCTGGAGGGATCTCGCCAGGCCCTCGTCGACGAGGCCCTGGCCATGCATCAGGAGCGCGAACGGTTTAACCGGCAACTCCATGAGTATGAGGCAGCCCATGGTTTTACTCCTGTGGTAACCCAGCCAAGCCGGATAGAGGAAGTTAGAACTAGAGGTAGAGATCTTAACACTGAGCTAGGTAAAGATGCTAGAGCTAAGAGTCATAGTGCAACTAGTACTGTACCTAAGGTAATCTATAGTTCACCAGTGAAGAACCTTAGAGCAGCAGCAGAAGTAGCTAAGGACTTATCTAATTTGTCCGGCGAAGCACTGCATGAGCAGCAAGCCCGGCTTAACCATCTTTTGTCTGAAGATACCAAGCAGCAGGAGGCCTTTAAGAAGGCAAATCCAGGTGCCGGCGCATCCCAGTACATTGTGTCGGTGGGAGGTGTCGGCGCGAGGTCGAAGGGCCAAGCTTCGTCCCCGCATCTAAGCGCCCGGCGTACCGGAAGTGTGACCTCTGGCCGCCGGGACAAGCAGATCCAGGTGTATGATCCGGCAATCGCCGGGAAGCAAGCGATAGCTCAGAAGAGTGCCAGCCAAGCTGACAAGAATGTCGGCAGCAAGAAGGCCGGCCAGAATGTGCCGGCCGGGCAGCAAGAAGGCTCGGCCGGTGGTGGCCGGAGTAACAGTGCTACCCGGCGTCAGCAACAGGGCGCCAGATGTGCGGTGCAGCAGCAAGGCGCGGGTTAGCCGAGACATCGGGAAGATGATGGAAATTCCGCCCTTGCGAGGATGGGATATCAGCAGCAGCAGTAGTATCAGCAAGGCCAGCAGAATGAGCAGTACCAGCCGGAGCAGCAGCAGCAAAAGATGATTGCGGGCCCAATTGCGTCCCAGCTCGGACCTCGGTCCTTGGCCGCAAATGATGCGCGCTTCAAGCTGGACAGAATTCACCAGTCAGAGTTGGTGGAGAGACAAGGAGCTCCGGGTCCTATGTGCTTTGGACCCCGGATTATGGGTGAGCCGTACCTTACTGTTTTCAGCTTGCGCGTGGCGCGAGGACATATAACGGCGGTACAAAGCCGGAAGATTGGTTGGAGGACTACTCCACTGCAGTAAACATCGCCAGAGGAAACATCAGATGGGCGGTACGATATGTGCCGCAGATGCTTGAAGGACCAGCCAGGATATGGCTGAATAATCTGCCGGCCAGAAGTATCAATGGCTGGGTTGATTTCGAAGAGCAGTTTGTGTCAAACTTCACCAGTACCTACAAGAGACCCAACCGCCCGCAGCAGCTAGCTAACTGCCGGCAAGGAGAATTGACCAGGTGGTGCACATTGCGCAATTCCTGCGAAGGAGTTGTGGAGCAGCAGGCCATCATGTGGTTCGCCCAGGGGTGCCGGCATGGCACCATGTTGTGGCAAAAGCTTCGGAGGGAAATGCCGGCCATGTTGGCCGAAACAATCAAGATTGCCGACAGTTATGCATTGGGAGATCCCATGCAGCCCACCCTTGATTCACAAGGACAGGGGCAGACCCAGTGGAACAATAACAACACCAGGAGACCGGGGCAGTTCTATCGCCCGGATAACCGGAACAAGAGGAGAGAGGACAGGCCGGATTATCGGTATGGCTCGTCGCAAGTGGCGGCCGTGGAGGAAGAACAAGGGGGCGCCGGCAGTAGCCAGCGTCCGAGATATGAGGGCTATCAGCAGCCTCAGCAGCAGCAGCAAGCGCAGCCCTTCCAGAAAAAGAATGTCTGGATCAACAAGAATGCCGGCGGCGGCGCCGGCCAGAAGAAGCAATGGCCAAAGTATACAGTGGGTTTGGCCATGGATAAGCCTTGTGTGTTTCACACATTTCAGCCGGGTAAGCCGGCGAATCATTTGACCAGAAACTGTTCATGGCTGGACGACATATTAGCGGGTCGTGCAGGTCCTTTTGGGCCGGCTAGGCCACCTATCCCGGCAGCTCCATCGCCGTTGACAGGTGCAAATACAGTTGCAGTCCCGCCCAGGCTGGTTAATCCCGAAAATCAGAACAATGCCAAAAATGCCGGCGTGAATCAAGTTGATCAGAGCTATAATTCGGAGTACTATGCTGGAGGCCCAGCAGCGGGCCAGAATGAGTATAAGGAACACGATCAGAGCTACATGGTCTTTGAGACCGAAAGAACAGACAAGCAGAGCTTGTACCAGCGGAGCTTGGAAGTTAATGCCGTTATGTCGGCAGTGCCGAAGTTGATGTGCTGGTCTGACCAGGCCATTGGCTGGGATAGGGCAGATCACCCCAAGATCATGCCAAACCCCGGCGGATATGCTCTGGTGATGGATCCGATGTTCGTCGGTCCGGCAAATAATGTGAGGTTCAGCAAGGTCCTCATTGACAATGGAAGCAGCATCAACATCATGTACTGAGATACGATGCAGAAGTTGGGCATCAAGGAGAATATGATGGAGCGAAGCAAGACAACATTCCACGGCATTGTGCCAGGACTTTCATGTGCGCCGATGGGCAAAATCCGGATAGATGTCATGTTTGGCAACCAGGATAACTGCAGGGTGGAGAACCTTATGTTTGAGGTGGTGGATATGGACAGTCCTTACCATGCGCTGCTGGGTAGGCCGGCATTGGCAAAGTTCATGGCTTCTACTCATGTGGCGTATTTGAAGATGAAGTTGTCGGGGCCCAGAGGAGTGATTACCATCATTGGTGATTACAAGCGTTCAATGGCGTGTGCCACAGCCGGATCTAATCTAGCCGAGACTCTGATCATTGCAGAGGAAAAGAAGAGGCTCAAGCGAGCAGTGGAGATTGCTGAAATGGTCGTGGCCGGCAAATCTTTGCCGGACATGATGAACCCAAGTGGCGGCACTTCTTTTCAAGTGGCCAGGGAAGTTAAGAAGGTGCCTCTGGATGAGGTTTTCCCGGAGCGCTGTGCCCTCATCGGCGCAGGTTTGGACCCCAAATAGGAAAGCGAGCTCATCAGCTTCCTCCGTGAGAATCGGGATATCTTTGCATGGTCTACTTCAGACCTGCAAGGTGTGCCGAGGGAGCTGGCTGAGCACGCACTGCATGTAAGACCGGAAGCAAAGCCAGTGAAGCAGCCGCTCCGGCGGAATGCAGATGATAGAAGGAAAGCAATTTGGGAGGAAGTGGCCAGGCTCCTAGCTGCCGGCTTTATCAAGGAAGTACTGCATCCGGATTGGGTGTCTAATCCGGTTTTGGTGGAAAATAAGAAGGATGAGCCCGCCACAGTAAAGGTATGGCGGATGTGTGTTGATTACACCAACTTGAACAAGGCATGTCCTAAAGATCCATTCCCGCTCCCTCGGATTGATCAAGTGATTGATTCCACAGCTGGATGTGAACTGTTATCATTCGTAGATGCATATTCTGGTTTCCACCAGATCCCTTTGTATGAGCCGGATCAAATAAAGACATCCTTTATTACCCCGTATGGGGATTATTGCTATCTCACTATGCCGTTCGGTTTAATAAATGCCGCCGCAACTTACCAGAGGTGTATGCAAAAGTGTTTGCATGACCAAATAGATAAAAATGTGCAGGTATATGTCGACGATGTCGTCATAAAGACCAAGGAGAGCAAGACTCTCATAGATGACCCCCGAGAGACCTTTGCAAATTTGAGGAGATTTCGGATGAAGTTGAATCTGGCTAAGTGCACCTTCGGTGTGCCGATAGGCAAATTACTCGGTTTCCTAGTTTCCAGCCGGGGTATAGAGGTAAATCCCGGCAAGATTCGTGCCATAGAAAGAATGAAGCCGCCGACAAATCTGAAGGAAGTACAGAAATTCACTGGGTGCCTTGCATCCCTGAGCCATTTCATAAGCCGGCTGGGAAAGAAAGCTTTGCCGTTATATCAGTTGATGAAGAAGTCTAACACATTTGTCTGGACGACGCAAGCAGATGCAGCTTTCAAGGAGTTGAAACAGATGTTGTCAACAGCGCCGGTGTTGGCATCTCCAATGTCCAGGGAGCCAATGTTGCTCTATATAGCGGCGACTAACAGAGTTGTCAGTGCAGTGGTGGTAGTGGAGCGAGAGGAGGGAGGCAAAACCGTGCAGCGGCCGGTATATTATTTGAGTGAAGTCCTTTCCACCTCGAAGCAAAACTACCCACATTATCAGAAGATGACATATGGTGTCTATATGGCGGCCAAGAAGCTCAAGCATTACTTCCAGGAGCATCCAATCCGGGTAGTGGCCGAGGCCCCTATCTCGGAGATCATAAGCAACAAAGATGCCAGTGGCCGGATAGCCAAGTGGGCAATAGAATTGTCACCGTATACACCTCAGTATGACAAGAGGGATACGATCAAGTCACAGGTGTTGGCTGATTTCTTCATTGACTGGGCCGAGATACAGTATGAGCCACCGCTGCCAGATGCAAACTATTGGAGAATGCATTTTGATGGGTCCAAAACAATTCATGGTTTGGGTGCCGGCATAGTTCTCACTTCACCCAAAAATGACCAGTTGAGATATTTTCTGCAGATCCACTTTGCAGCATCAAATAATGTGGCGGAGTATGAGGCACTTGTGCATGGCTTGAAGGTGTCCAAGGGCATAGGCATTCGCCGGATTATGTGCTTTGGTGATTCGGATTTGGTGATTCAGCAGTGTTCCGGCATATGGGATGCACATGATGCAAACATGGGATCCTATCGCTTTTTGGTGCAGCAGTTGAGCGGCTACTTCGAAGGTTGTGAGTTTTGGCATGTTCCCCGGGCTCAGAACGAAGCGGCCGATACATTGTCCAAGTTGGGATCTTCCAGATAGTCAATTCCGCCCGGCATTTCGCTGGAGCATCTGAGGAAGCCATCAATCAAGCCCTCATCGGAGTCATCATCCATATATGTTCCGCTAAGCCCAGAGGAAGCAGCTCCGATGGAGATAGATGTCGGGGCCAGTTCAGATAACCCGGGGACTATTCTCTCAGTCCTGGGGACTGGGCCGACGCATACCGTAAGTGTAGTATTCCGGAGCAGAGATAAAGGCAAGGGAAAAATGTACCAGGAGATTGTGCCGGTATACCCGGGGACTGCTCCGGCATACCTGGGGACTGATCCTTTTATCCCAGGGACTTCGCAGCCCATGGAGATCGATTATGTATCGGTCGAAATGATGGAGATAGATCAGGCAGTATTCACTGTTAGGGAAGTGCCCTCATGGGCACGTCCCATAATGGATTTCTTGGTCGATGGTCAAGTACCGGCGGATGAAACTGAGGCACGCCGGGTTACGAGGAGATCCAAAGGATATACCATCATAAACAAGGAGATATACAAGAGAAGTGCCACGGGTGTGCTGCGGAGATGTGTTGAATCCGCGGAAGGCTAGGAGATGCTCCGGGAAATTCATCAGGGGGAGTGTGGTCACCACGCTTCATCCAGAGCCTTAGTGGCGAAAGTGTTCCGGCATGGGTTTTACTGGCCGACGGCACTGCAAGAAGCTGAAGACTTGGTCCAAAAATGCAATGGGTGTCAAATGTATGCCCACCAGATTCATCAGCCGGCATCAGCATTGAAGACTATTCCAATAACCTGGCCCTTTGCTGTCTGGGGCCTGGACATGGTCGGACCATTTAAGCCGGCACGAGGGAAGATGACTCATATTCTGGTCATGGTGGACAAGTTCACCAAGTGGATTGAAGTTAAGCCAATAAGCAAGTGTGATGGCCACACGGCAGTGAAATTCTTAAAGGATATCATCTTGAGATATGGTGTCCCCCATGGCATCATCACTGACAATGGGTCGAACTTTGCCCAAGGGCCATTTGCCAGATATTGTGAGGAGGTGGGAATCCGGCTAGACATTGCGTCGGTCGCTCACCCTTGTACCAATGGCCAGGTAGAAAGGTCAAATGGATTAGTGTTGTCTGGCATAAAACCCCGGTTGATAGAGCCACTAGAGAAAACTCCCGGATGTTGGCTAGATGAATTGCCAGCAGTGCTTTGGAGCTTGAGGACAACTCCGAATAGGTCAACAGACTATACGCCGTTTTTCCTTGTGTATGGAGCAGAAGCTGTGCTTCCAACAGATGTAATACATGATGCACCGAGAGTGGTGCTATATACCGAGGAAGAGGCTAAAGAAGCCAGAGAAAATGATGTTGACTTGCTGGAAGAAGCAAGAGAGATAACATTATCAAGAACTGCAGTGTATCAGCAGAACCTCAGACGCTATCATGCGCAGAAGGTGAATCCAAGGAGATTCCAAGAGGGAGATCTAGTGCTCCGGCTAAAGCAAGGCATAGAAGGCCGGCATAAGTTAACTCCCCCATGGGAGGGGCCATTCATTATGAGCAGAGCTCTGCACAATGATGCCTATTATCTTATAGATGCACAGGCCCCCAAGAAGAACAAGGTGGACAGGTCCGGAGAAGAAACCAAACGGCCATGGAACATAGCTCTACTCCATCCATTTTACTCCTGAGCAGCATAATGTATGTATTTCCATTTTGCTTTATGTACCGGCACTGTATGCCGGTGCAAGATTAATAAATGAAATGTCGGCATCCCGAGGAGTTCGGGCAATACCTCCGGTATATATCGTTGTCTATGTTCAATTTTCATTTATATGTCGGCTGGCTTGATTTGAATGTTTCCTATGTCGGCCTAGTAATGTGTCGGCACCAAAGGCCACTCTTCGACTCAGCTGCTGTCCAAATCCCAGCTTCATGGATAGCAAGAGTAGATGCTGGAGATTGCCTACACATGGAAAACGGCTAAGGAAAGATAAAGTGAGCGAACCGACATTCGTTTTATTGCAAAAGTAAAAATTGGAAGTGTCGGATGATTTGAAGTTCAAGTTTCAAAGTTTAAGTACTGTATGTTTAATGAAGCAACCTTGAGACTCATAAATCGAAAGCCAAATAAGGTAGACAAGTAGCCAAGGTTGTGGAGTTAGGGAAACAGGAAAACAAACTCGGTGACTTAGCCAAAAGATGATCCGGCATTCATAAAAAAGAAAACCAAATTAAAACTGGTTCAGGTAGCAAACCAAAGGGAAATAAAGTATATCTTACAACTGCACCCGGCTTACCGGGGATGTGATAAAGCTTAAAGTTTTTGATGCTACAAAGTTCAAGGGGCAGGAGTGGAGGCAGAGCCGCCAGCAGGTGGAGCTGTGGCAGTGGAGATGTCGGCTTCAGGAGTGCCGGATCCAGCAGAAGGAATGAAGCCGTCACCTCCGGCCGGCGCAGAACCCTGCTCCGGAGCTTCAGTATCGGCATCCTCAGCTTCTTCTTCGTCTTGGCTGGAGTCAGAACCTTCAACATCCGCGGCATCCTCCTTCTTCTCTGGCTCACGGATATCCCAGACAAAGGCCTCGGTGTCGGCGAAGTCCACATAGCTGTGGGCTAACTCCTGGCGACGCCGGATAAGCTCCAAATCTGTGGTCCACATAGATCCTTCGCGCACAGAGCGTAGAGTCACCAGGTCGACCTTTTCGTACCAAGAGAGGAAGTAAGTGAGAGCTTCATCAGCTCCCACCCTTGCGCTGGAGTCCCGCCATTCCCTGAGGTGAACCTTTGAAAGCTGCAAGTCATTGCCGAGATCAAGAGGGTCAGCGGGCATTCTTTGTCCCGGCCAGAGGGCAGAGTGTGCCTCCTGAGCACCAAGGAACAGATCTTCAGTGTAGGATGTCATGGCCTTCTTGCGAGCTTCTAGAGCGATCAGCTGCTCAAACATGTCCCAGTTGGGCGAGTCAACCAGAACATTCCGGTTCGCCCGATCCACCTGCAGAGCCTTCTCAACGTCTTCGACGGAAGCAGGGAAAATGTCTGAAAAATAGAGAGTATGTTAGAAACAGGAGTATATGTCGGCATAAAGGTTATGCCAGAAAAGATCATGGTATGTTGGGCAGGATAAGAGGAAAAGGATTTGAAGCTTACTGGCGAGATCAACGTTGAGCCGGGCAATATCAACTTCCCATTTTGTGGCCTGCTCCTTCAAGCCGTCCAGTTCTATTTTGGCATTGGATGCCTCGGTCTCTGAAGTGACAAGCAGCTCCTGGGTCTTCTTAAGTTGGCCCTCCCTCTGCTCTTTCTCCTCCAGAAGTTCAGCAACCTGGCCCTGTAGCTTGGATATCTCAGCTTTGTAGCCAGTGTCCCTTTCATCCAACTGCTTGGCCACATCCACTGAGGACACACAGTCCTGGTGGCGTGCTTCCAGGGCAGCCTTTTCATCTGCAAGGATTGGAAGTTAAAAGAATTTGAGGTTAGAAGAGCAAAAGAGAATGTGAAGATAGAGAACAATCAAAAGATTGAAGGATTTGAAGTACAAAGTGCTTAGTTGAAGATTAGCGGGATTCAGCGTACTTGTGAGTTCTTTTACCCTCTTAAGAAGCTCGGTGACTTGTTCTTCAGCAGCAGCTGAAAAATGTCGGTAAAATGTTATGTGTCAGCAAGAGGAATATGGTGAAGTAAAAAAAGAGGAGAATAATCCGACATATAATCGTATGTCGGCTGAGTTTACCTTTCTGGGTCAGTTTTAGACGAAGTTTGCTGTGTTCGTCGGATAACTTCTGGTGTTCACAAACCAGATCATGATACATGTCGGCGCGGGCGTTGTTCATGCGCTGCAAAAATGTTGGGAATTGAAATATTATGAGAGAAATTTAGCATAATCAGTTAGGTTGAAGATTCTACCAAGTGTTCATTTTTGGAAGACCCGGCACAGGTGCTGCGCACCTATCCCGGCCCTCGGTGACTAGGATTTGAAGCTCGAATCGAGCTCATATGTAGGTCAGGTGGATTTGAAAGTTACATCAGGTTTTAGTCTTTTGGAAGACCCGGCACAGGTGCTGCGCACCTATCCCGGCCCTCGGTGACTAGGATTTGAAGCTTGGATCGAGCTTATATGTCGGACAGTTGGATTTCAAAAAAGCTAAGTGGAAGAGAATAGTTGAAAATCCCGGATGTCCGTATCCCGGACAACCGACATTTTCAGGGACTGGGGATATATAAGGAGAATACTTACGTTGGTGGCGTCGGCCAAACGATGAAGTCTCTGCTGGATGCTGAGGAGCTCACTGGCAATAGGAATGGGCTTGGAGGCCAGTATAGCATCAGGAGTGCCAGCGGCCGAAGCTCCGGCCAGTTTCTTCTTCTTCGAGCTGGCAGTGTCCATGCAGTCAGCGTCATTCCACTTCATGCAGTGCTCCTTGAGGGATCCAAGGCTTTGGTCACTTTTGGTTAGAAGGGAAACGCGGCCCTCAAGTTCCGGCGTCTGGAAGAAGCTGGGCCGGGCCGCTGCCTTGCCATAGTGAAGTGTCATCGCAGAGCTGGAGGGCGCGGGCTTAGCAGATGCCGGCGCGGTAGTAGCAGGTGATGCTGCGGTCTTGATGATCTGCTTGATCTTGAATGTGCCGGTCTTGGCCGGGGCAGCAGTCTGTTCAGGAGTTGGAGCTTTGGGTGCTGGTTGTTCCGGCGCGGCCGGTGTAGCTTGTCCTGTTGAAACTGGTGCCGGGTTAGTCCAGACTTCTGGTACTGCGGGGCCCTTTCCTTTCTCTATGCCGGCGCTCGTGTCGCATGCGCCGGCATCTTCAGCAGTTCCGGCGCCGCTTGCGGGCGCGCCGGTGTCAGAGATATCCTGATGAGCCCCCCGAGTCCATGTGGACTTCGGGGGCATATTTGTCTTGTTCCGGTGGAGGATCATCCTTCGCCGGGGAAGAGGCCTTCTTGGGCGCAGGCGAAGATACCGGCGCCAGAGAAGTGGTGTGGCTGGCTGTAGGTATGTCGAGGCGTGTAGGAGACGCCGGCTTTTCAACGTGCAGGCTGGCACTCGAGCTAGAGGCATGTTCCGGCGCAAGAGGAGCCCTGAAAGAGAGAAAGCACCAAGTTAATAGTCGAAAGGAGAAATATGTCGGAAATAATGCAAAGGGAAGAAACTTACCCTGAAGCAACGGGTCTCTGTCTTTTGGGCTGGGGCACGCCGATCTTCTGTCTCTTAGTTTGCTGAGATGGTTCGGGCTGGGGCTTCACTCCTCGCTTCCGGCTGGCACGTCCGCCGGTAGAGGGAGGTCCCTGGTTCAGAGGAGCAGCCTCGACGACTTCGTCGTCCGGAATAGCTGAGGATGGTATTGGAAAGGCATAAGCAAGGGGCATCGGGTCATAGTACATCAGGATCTCCTCGTCAGAATCATCCTCACTCCGGTCTTGAGTGGAATGCCGGGAGGAGGAGGCCTTACCCGTGGCAGAAGCAGCACGGGTGTTCTTCGGCTGCTTGTCCTCATGATCCGGATCTTCTGCGTCCACAATAGCGCGGTCTGCGGTGATCTTGATCCGGGAATTCTCCATGTCCTGGAAGCTGAATTTCTGCATATGACAAAGTAAATTGATCAGAAACAAGAAGTATGTCGGCAATAGAAATATGTCAAAATCAAGCATCATAACATCGGCAACAACAGTATGTCGGCTTAAGCATTTACATGCTGGCAGAAGGGATATGTTAGGCGAAAAGCAGAAGTATCGGCCAAAGGGATTTACCGTCGGGGCGGGGCGGTCCCGGCTGTATGGCTCGAACTCCCAGGCAAAGGTAACTTGTGAGGATTTGCAGATGTCCTTAACCCGCCGCAGAATGTCGGTAGGGCTCAGCTCGTGTGTAGAGTGTCGAGTGGGGTCCATGGCCCCGCTCATCTGACAAATCTTGTGGGGCCGGCACTGAAGAGGAGAGACGCGCCGGCTAATGAAGCATGCTACGATGTCCTGGGGCGTCAGGCCGGCATCCCGCAGCTCGCCCTTAACCCGGTGGAGGGTATTAACCGGCCCCACTGTGTTCTTCGGATTATATGTCCAATTCCTCATTGCGAAGGGCGGCTCGTCCATGTATGGCGGCAGGTTGAGCAAATCGGCGTCCATGGTATTCTTCACGTAGAAGAAGCTCTTCTGCCATTTCTTGCAGGACTCGAGCAATTCAATCTTGGGGAAGTCTGAACCCTTCCAGGACATTATGGTGGCTGCACCACATTGGGTCATGGGGCGGTCCTTCTTCTCCTGAGCAGTTTCCGGCGGGTCATCCCTGCTCTGGGGTTCTTGGACAACTTGTTTGCGCAGCTGGAAGTATCTCGCCCAGGCTTGGGCAAAGGCCTCTATGCCGGCAAAGCCCTCGCAGAAAGCAGCGAAGGCAGATAAAATCATCACTGCATTCACTGGCAGATGATGGGGCTGCAAGTCGTAGGTGTCCAGGAAGTCCCGGAAGAAGTCTAACACCGGCAGACCAAAGCCCTGCTCGAAGTGGGAGATGAATACGACGCGTTCGCCGGACTGAGGTGCCGACACAGTTTCTCCCGCAGGTAGCCGGCATGCTACGCCGGCTGGGACTCGTCTTGTGGTGGTGATCCAAGATATGTCGGCCGGGGTCACCTCGGACCCCTCCCAGCCGAAGCGTCCTTGCAACTGGGCCGGGTTTTCCTCCTCCAACACAGAAGTGGCCGTCATACTGGAGGAAGCCATCTTGGTGGCCAGGACAGGGCGTGAGAGCCGGAGTCCCATGATGTTAGTCCTATCAGGAGCAGAGTAAAGGGGGAGGTTAGTCTCTCCGGCATACCAATCTCACAGAAGTTAGCAGGAAGAGAAGATCTACCGGCGTAGTTAAAATCCGAAATAACTATGGGTAAATTCCTACGGGAAGAACACCTATGAACTTCCTGGGAAGATTACTAGCAATGCTAACCAAACCAGCAAGATGCTAAGCAGAGAAACTAAAAGAGACTTAAGCAAATAGGGTTACCATGGCAAAGCTACAGAGAGGCATGAAGGAAGAAGAAGTTAGAAGAAAGAAGAACTCACCGGAGCTTGTGCGGCGGCGATGGAGCAACGGCGAACTTGCAGAAGGAGATCCAATCTCCCCCAGTAATGTCTGGGAGAGGAGCGGGACCGGTGGCGTCAAGGGCGAAGAGGCTAAGCGACGATGAGGATAGGCGCCGGCGTGAAGGGAGACTACGGCGGTGCAAGTCCTCGGTCCGGTTGCTCCGACGGAGGAGAGCTCCAGGGAAAGGGGAAGAGGAAGAAGAAGGAGTGGGGGTAAAAAGAGAGAATTACCCCCGCTCCCCTATTTATACCACGGGCTGTGGTCGTGGGCGTGGTAGTAGTGCTCCACTACCCCGACCGTTTTGGCAGGCATCGCCACGTGGTGGCACGACGTGGGGCGGCGGTTTCTGTAACCGTGCCACTAGGCCAGTTATGGCAATGATGGGAGACAGTAATCACACTATGAACCGTCACTTGATGTGACCGTTCACAGTGGAAGAGCAGTTGCAAGTTTTGAGGGAAACTATCGGGCGTGGCTTCTCGAGGAAGCTTCAGCTATGTGCCGGCGTGACCATGTGTGAAACAAATCCCGTCCGGAATACCTTCGGGACCAGCCGGATTAACCTTTGGAGAAGGAAGAGGAGCCGGTATATACGCGGAGGTCCGGCATATAATTTAATCGCCGGCGTATAATCAAGAGCTGGGATATGAGAAAAGAGATGGTATGTTGAACCTGCCAAGGCCCCTCAGTTGAGACTGGGGGACCTCGATAGCTTCGGGGACTAGTGTCGGGGGGATGACCCCCAGTAGGGTCAAGAGACTAGAAAGATATAAGGAATATGGTTGACTTTATGCTGGTTGACCGATGTTGGGTCTGGCCGGAATATAAGAGTATCGGCCAGACCGGCATATAAGGCGTATCCCGGCCGGTGTTCAGATATATCGGCGTAGCCGGGATACTTGGAGAGGTGTGCCTGCGTGAGTATAGATATGCCGGCCTAACCTAATTGTTATATTATGCAGGAACATGGGAGGTCAGATTACTTGACCATGGGTCGTTGGTCCGGCACATAGGTCCAGGATATGGCCAACGGCTATATTCGGGATACAGAAGTCAACCAAGGTGTCATATCCCTACAATCAAGGGAGGAAACATCCAAGTATGGAGGAAGATCATGATGACAGGGTGCACAGCGGTGGTCTAACAACCATCACTGTGCCAAAGTATAGTCCTTACCTCACGATGGTAAGGTCACAGTCAAAGCAAGTACGAGGTACAGGGATGGTGAGTCCCATCGAGAGCAATCAGGGGCAAAGTCAAGGGTGGCAGCCATCGTCACCTTGTCCTATTTGGACTATAGACAGTGTCATATGCACGTGTATGACCATTGTAACCCTGGCCACCACTATCTAAGGTGGCATAGGGAACCCTAGCCAAGGGTTGGTCTCTTCTCACTCTCTCAGTTCATAGTTTGTCTTCCTCCTCTCACAGAGAACTTGGAAGCCCCATTGTTGTACACTCCATCGATCCAAATATACAACCAGTAGAGCAGGAGTAGGGGTCTTATCTCCTTAAGAGAGCCTCGAACCTAGGTAGATCGTGTGTTCCTTTCTGTCGTGCTTCTTAGCTCGTTCCCCTCTCCCGAATCCTCCAGCATCTAGTTCGGCCCCCATTTAAGCCATCCCATGGCATATGTTGTTTCACCACGACGACACAAAAAACTTTTCTATTAATATTTTTATTGTTTTTGCTAAATATGAAAAATCACGAGATGAAAATGGGCAGGAGATGGAGTCCGGTGGCTCCTGACCACCAGGGGGCGCGGGCCCACCCTAGGCCGCGCCGCCCTGTGGTGAGACCACCCCGGAGGTCGTTTTCGTCCCGGTTTCCTCCTGTGATTTCGTCTCGATGTTTAATTTTCGCCTATATAATCCCCCGGGTTACCCGAGGTCTGTATATCGTTTTCTCGTCGTGTTTTGTTTCAAGTTGTTTCTGTCAGGGGATTGTTCTCAGCTTTGAGTTGCAATGTCTTCGTCCGGTCCATCCAAGGAGAACCCTCTTGCGGATACCATTAATCCGTATATGAGGGAACTGAAGATGCATCCGAAGGAGTTGTTGCTCAAAGATGGGGAGTTGCAGATCAAAGATGTCCAAGTTCCTAAGGGAGAATGGAGTCTCGAAGCTAGGATGGAAGCACTGGAACAAGAAGTTTTTAAGTATAAGAAGATGGCGGAACGCGAGGTGGACATCATCCATAGGATTAATCAAGAGCTTGTTACCAAGTACAAGAATGAGACTACAGAACTCTGGAAGGATATCTTTTCGCTCCATGAGACCACTAACCAATTACAAGCACAACTCTACGACTTGCAGAACCAAAATTGTGAGTATGAAGCTAGATTTCAACAAATGAGTGTTGCTGCAAGTTTCAGGATATTGGAGACCAAGACATCCTTCCTTGACGGGGGACCTCTGCCTTGGAAGTACGCTGATGACAAAGACTCACCACCACCGCCGAAGGGGTAATTCATCATGGTATAGGCATCCCCTTGGCTTGTCCCAAGCTTGGGGCAGTGCCGCGGTATCACATCATCACCTTTTACTCATTTACTTTTCAAGTAGAGTCATATCATGAATAGAGAAGTTATCTTATAGAATAGTTTGCAGTGTGGAAGTATCCTCCTTAGTTGGTTATTTATGTATCCCTTGGTGTGAGTTGCGGTAATGAAATATTAATGAGAAGTTTTATCGTTTACTTTCCGCACACTTTATTTTAGTTTGTAAAATTTCTTATATGATTAGTCTTGTTGATTAGTATTGGTATCACTTTGGGAGCATGAGTAATTTAGTTGGTTTTGGCAAACTTAGCTTGGTCAGTAGCAACATTACCTTGAGGTTTGAGTAGAAAAGAAGAAAGAATTGCTTGTAGTTACATCACTTCAGTTTTCCTTCATGTTTGGCTTATAAGCAATATTATTCTCAAAGTTAAAATTGTTGTACCTTCAAGAAAGTTTGCATGATTGTTCTTATTATATGTATGTTTGTTTGTTTCATGCAACTCTTATGCTTGCTACCCAGCCTTGCTAGCCAAAAACCTGTACTGAGAGGAAATGCTTCTCATGTATCCAACTCCCAAAAGCCAAGTTACTTCCAAAGAGTCCACTATAAATTCCTATGCATGGTATTTCAAGCCATTCTAAGTAAATTTTCATGTGCTACCTTTCAAAAACATTCAAATACTTCTCATTTTGTGCCACTATTTTTAGCTCATGAGGACGTAGTGGATGGGTTTGTTATCTTCCATACTAAATTAAGTACCCCTCGACTAGGCAGCTTCATCTGCTCGTCATTAATTTTGCAAGGGAGCTGGTCAGACCATTGTAATCTCAAAAAGAAAAGAAAAAGGCACTCCTCCATGGTATGTGAAAGATGGTTGGCACCCGATGGAATCGGTTAGCCATGGTTTGAGAAAGGAAAATGTGGGGAGGAGTGCCAAGCTATAAAAGAGCACAATTGTGCCAACTAATCAAACATCTCGGAACCGCTCTCACTTGTTTAGTATGGAAGATATCAAGAACTCCGTTGCTAGTCGTTGACAAAAGCAACCACCTCTCAAAACAATTTTTACCTCTGTTTTACAAATGAAAAGCTCTAGCACATGTTAAATCCCTGCTTCCCTCTGCAAAGGGCCTGTCTTTTACTTTCATGTTGAGTCAACCTATTCCTTTCTATCTCAAGCAAGCATTTGAGTTGTTATGTTTCACTCATCCATATGTTGATCCGTTTAATCATGTTTATTAACTTGTTTTGTTAGTACAATGGTTTTGTCTGAAGGAATATATCTTTGAAAGCTTTCTATGAATGCAAAAGTTTGTTTCATTGAGCATATGGTTTTTGCTATATTAGCTCTATTTTAAAAAGGCTCCATTCAAAAGCTAGTATAGTTTGTTCATTGTTCTCTGACCAAGAACTAAGGTTTGCCACCACCAATTATAGTTTACCTTGTGCATCTTTATTTGTGATTCCCTTTTACTTATTGCAAGTCTATATCATATAAAGGGAAGTTGCTGTCTATTATAACTTGTGCCTTGGTGAATGTGATGCTTCTTGTCCGTATTTTGATTATCGACACTTCACTCCATAAACCTGTGGTCATGTTTACCGAGTTTAGTTTTCGCTTGGGGACAAGCGAGGTCTAAGCTTGGGGGGGTTGATACGTACATTTTGCATCACTATTTTGTATCATAATTTACTGTTATTCATTGATATATTTCACATTTAGAGATGATACTTATGTTATTTCATCTGTTTTTACATGTTTGATGATCATTGGAGGATTTCCTGCCGGAGTCAGGATTCTGCTAAAAAAAGGACCATCAAGACATCATATTTCAAAGATCAGGAAAATTCCAGAAAAATACCAGAAAATTATATTTTATCAGAAGACTAAAGAAGCCAGAAGGAGAAGGCGAGAGGGGCCACAGGGCAGCCTCACCACCAGGGGGCGCGGCCCAGCCCCTGGCCGCGCCGCCCTGTGGTGAGAGCCCCCTGGCCCACTTCTGCCAGAGCCCCTTTGCGTATTTCATCGTCCCCGAAAACCTAAGTCAAGGGGGGCTCAGAGATAGACACCGCAGCCTCTGCGGGGCGGAAAACACCAGAGAGAGAAAAGCTATCCGGCAGGCAGAAATCTGTCGGGGAAATTCCTTCCCGGAGAGGGGAGATCGTCGCCATCGTCATCGCCATCGCACCGGACTTCATCGGGATCATCATCATCATATCCATCACCAGCACCATCATCTCCACCATCACCACGCCATCCCGCTATAACATCTTGAGTTGAATCTTCTTAAATTCTTAGGGGAAACTTTCCCGGTGTTGATTACTCTTGTGGTTGATGCTATTGAGTGGAACTGTTGAATTAAGGTTTATGTTCAGATTGTTATTCACCATTATTTCACCTCTCATCATGATCCATATGATGTCTTGTGAGTAGTTCGTTTAGTTCTTGAGGACATGGGAGAAGTCAAGTCGTTAGTAGTGGAATTATGTTGAGTAATATTTAATGGTTTGATATTTATTTGTTGTGGTGCTATTTCACTAGTGGTGTCATGTGAACGTCGACTACATGATACTTCACCATTTATGGGCCTAGTGAGATGCATTGTGTATTTGGCTAAAGTGTAGGATCTTAGAGTTTAAGGCTGTGGTTAGATTTATCTTAATTACTTTCTTGTATTTGCGGATGCTTGCAAGGGGTATAATCACAAGTGTGTATTTATCCTAGTAAGGGTAGTGCGCTAGCACAGGTTCACCCCCATAACACTTATCAAACCAATAAAGATTATTTAGCGGTATGAAGCGAAAGCACTTGACAGAAACTCCCGTGTGTCCTCGAGAACGTTTGGTTATCATAAGTTACACAACCGGCTTGTCCTTTGCTCTAGAAAGGATTGGTCCACTTGCTGCAATTATTATTATTGTCTTTCATTTACTGGCACTTTATTTATTTATATTATCAAATACCCCTGAAAACCCATTTGCTAGTATTTACAGTGAAACCTTTATTAAAACCACTTGTCAACACCTTCTGCTCCTCGTTGGGTTCGACACTCTTATTTATCGAAAGTACTACGATACACCCCCTATACTTGTGGGTCATCATGAACCTCATGGTGCCTTTTCCCACATCTATTACTGCTCCCATAAGTTTTAGCAGTGATCTTCCAAGTCTGACTTGCCCATTTCCTACACATTCAATAACAAGATAATCAGTAGAAACCATTTTCCCTAGGATCTTTGTAAACACTCCTTCAGCTATTCCAATGGGAAATAAGGTAGAATTATTGGTAAGAGATATTTCTTCTCCTCCCTCAGAAAGTTTCCAAAGATTCAAAGATTCATAAACATCCTTAGGCATAAGGCAAAATTCAGACGTAATATCACAACAAGCATGAAAAGTTTCACCATTGATAGTGATTTTTACCGTAGGGAACCAACTTGAGGGCTCAGAATTTATTGGCACATAATCATGATGCTCGCGCAACGTACCATAACAATCTTTTAAACAAGCAGTTTGAGTCTCAAGAGTATTAAGTCTAAAAAAATGCTCGCAAAAGAAGAATCAAAATCACTTGGTAAGCTATAAACTACAATCAAATTTTTCATAATATTGAAAGCTTGATCTCCATCACAATGAAGGAAATCTCCTCTTGCTGTAGCATCCAAAGCATATCTATAACGAAGAGCAAGACCAAAGTAAAAGCTACTAAGAAGCAAGCTCAAAGTCATTTTTGGTTCAGTTTTTCCATGGCAATCATAAATTCTAGACCAAGCTTCTTTGAAACTCTCTTCACTCTTTTGTTTGAAAGTGAAGATCATTTCCTCGGCTGACATAGTAACAACAACTAAGCTAGACATAAAAAGAAACTTGAAATAGGAACTAATTTTTTTTGTATTTTTGATAAAAAGATGCAAGAAAAAACAAATAAAGCAAAACAATAACAAAGTAAAAGATTGGAAACGAGAGACTCCCCTTGTAGAAATCTTCTTTCTCCCTGGCAACGGTGCCAGAAAACTTGTTGGTGGTGCAGTGTTGATGTAGGAATATTGTAGATGACGGCCCAGTTGGAAACCCCAAGAGAAGGTGTGATGAGCACATCAGCAAGTCTTCCCTCAGTATGAAACCAAGGTTTATCGAACCAGTAGGAGAAAGAACCAAACTTTAGAAGGTTGATGCTCGCTAGCTTTGCGACAACTTTGGACAATTTATATGGCGCCTCGTCCAGGGCTTAGCTTTGCACCAGCAGCAACATGGAACCTGCACATAACACAGCCAAGTACTTTGTCCAAACTTACAGTGAGGTTGTCAATCTCACTGGTTTGCTTAAACAAAGGATTGAGCATATCGAGTGGTAAAAGGTAGTAGTTTGCAAGAATGTAAATAAAACAGGTAAATAGTAAATGGTAATAGCAATGTAAAAGAATGGACCGGGGTCCACACTTCACTAGTGGTATCTCTCCATAAGATAAATAACATGCTGGGTAAACAAATTACAGTTGGGCAATTGATAGAATAAAGAAAGCGTACAAATGTCATGAGGATCACTATGAGATTCACTTGGGCATTACAACATAATACATAGACCGTAATCCAACTGCATCTATGACTAATAATCCACCCTCCGGATGTCGTCCAAGCAACCATTGGGTATTAAGTTGCAAGCAACAGATTATCGCCTTAAGCAAAGTGTGTAATGTAAACAATACAAATGTCCTTGAACACAAGATTGTTGTTTTCTCCCTAGTAGGAACAGCATATCTACAACCTTAGAGGTTTCTTTCACTCCCCCAGATTACTAGAGGCATGAACCCACTATCAAGCATAAATACTCCCTCTTGGAGTCACTAGCATCTACTCGGCCAAGATATCTACTAGCAACGGAGAGCATGCAAGATCATAAACAACATAGAGATAACATAAATATGATAAATCAACAATTCAACTTGACATAGTACCAATATTCATCGGATTCCAACAAACACAACATGTAGAATTACACAACGATGATCTTGATCATGATAGGCAGCTCACAAGATCTAAACATGAAGCACATGGAGGAGATGACAGCCATCTAGCTACTGCTATGGACCCGTAGTCCAAGGTAGACTACTCACACATCACTCTGGAGGCAGCCATGGTGATGAAGAAGGCCTCCGGTGGTGATTCCCCTCTCCGGCAGGGTGCCGGGAAGAGCTTCTGGACCCTCCCGATCTCGCGTCGACGACGGCGGCGGTGGCTTGCAGTAGGTTTCGTGGAAAATTGATTGGGTGCTTTTAGGTTTTCCTGTCGAGGGGAATATATAGGCGGAAGGGTGGCATCAGACGGTGGGCCAGGGGACCACACCACCTGGTGGTGCAGCCAGGGGCTGGGCCGCACCACCCTATGGTGCGCCTGGCCCCTGATCCCCCTCCGTCTCATCTTCGGACTTTGTCTCATGTCGGGAAAAATAGGAACTTTGGCTTTTGTTTCATCCAATTCCGAGAATATTTCCTGTGTAGCTTTTCTGAAACACAAAGACAGCAGAAATAGGGAACTGGCACTGTGGCATCTCGTTAGTAGGTTAGTTCTGAAAAATTCATAAAAACGCCACGAAGTGTAACAAAACACAAAGCAAATGGTGTATAAACAAGCATGGAGCATCAAAAATTATAGATACGTTTGAGACGTATCACTCATCCAAATCAACCTTGAAACTGCGTGCCCTGACAATAAGTTCTTTAGAATGATCAAAAAGAAATCTGACATACCAAAGGGATAATCACTTTAGCCATCTGCGTCGGCATTTGGTATAGTCTCAACTTCGTGTAGGCACGATGGAGGTGTGTAGGAACAAGGGGTAGGTTTTGTCGACATCAAAGAGTTAAGCGACATGTCCAGCTACTTGTTTGGCCTCTTTGAATGATCGCACTAAGGTATAGGGGGAGGCCCGATATTACCCATAGTTTTTCCCCCTTCTTTATTTTCATGAAATTCACCATGGTCAACGCATGTTTATTGTTGAACACCCTAGCATTCCTTTCGTTCCAAATCTCCCTTGTCACAAGTAAAGTGAGGAAAGCCAAGGCCCTTGCAGATATGGGTTGGAGATCTCGTCATATGTAATTACCAAGCATTGAGAGGTTTCATATTCCACTCTTGGGGTTTTATAGAGACAATTTCTAGCCAATATTTAAGAAGGCCCCAATGCACAAAAAATGTGTCGTCACTCCATGGTTCTCTTGCATAATGCACAAAGACCATAATTTAGCCACCATCTCTTATCCAATCTGTCGTCTCTTCTATGATCTATCTGCCGTCCATGAATAACCTATTTTGAAGTGCAAGCCAAGCAAAGGACTTGGTTTTTTGAGGCGCCCAAACCTTCAAACCATCTTATTCATGTTGGTGGGGATTGCACCAAAAAATTGTGCTTTGTAAGCTGAAGCCACGGAGTATTTACCATTAGCCATTAGGGTCCAAGTGATATTATCTTCAGTGTCATCAATGAGGTGGATTCCTTGGAGTTGCGTCCATAACTCAACAAATTGCACCACGTGATCATAGGTGAAATTTGGGGACACCTTAATTTTTTTTGCCAAGTCGTTTTCAACTAAAGTGATCTTCACATTCCATTTCTTTCTCTTGGAGCTCATAAAGATCCATAAGAGCGATATATTGGGCTTCACTCCATTTGACCAAGGTGCATCCCAAAAAGGAGTTTTGCCATTCTGCCAACTGTAATCTTTGTGGCTACATGAAAGAGGTTCATATCCGTTGATGTGCAAGGGTTTCCCAATCCACACATATTTTCTTTGGGTCTTTCTATTGTAGCAGCAACCATCCTAAACAAAGGGCCGTTGTAAATTAACTTCTCTGCACAAAGAACTCTGAGTCCTCCAAAATTATAGGGGCAAAAAACCATCTAACAATTCACCTTACATGTGTGTTGCTGTTTGATGGCGCCCAGTTGACGAGGGAGATTATTCTTCTGCGTTCCCCGGCAACGGCGCCAGAAAAAGTCTTGTTGCTATTTGATGGCGCCCAGTTGACGAGGGAGATTATTCTTCTGTGTTCCCCGGCAACGGCGCCAGAAAAAGTTCTTGATGCTTGCGGTGGTGTTATCTTTTCACCGTCCAGTTGGGAACCCCAAGAGGAAGGTATGATGAGTATAGCAGCAAGGTTTTTCCCTCAGTTAAGAAACCAAGGTATGTCGATCAGGAGAGGAAGGAGCCAATACAACTGAAGGTGATGCTTGCTAGCTTGCGACAGCTCAGGACAATTTATAGGGCGCCTCGTCCAAGCTTTGCTTTGCTAGCTGCAACGCGGAACCTGCACACAACACAACCAAATACTTTGTTCCCAACTTACGATGAGGTTGTCAATCTCACCGGTTTGCTTGAAACAAAGGAATGAGCGTATCGAGTGGAAAATAATAATAGTATGCGAGTAAAGTAAATAGTACGAGTAAAGTAAACAGATGATAGCAATATAACGGAAATAGGACCGGGGTCCACAGTTCACTAGCGGTGTCTCTCCATAAGATAAAATAATACATGCTGGGTAAACAAATTACAGTTGGGCAATTGATAGAATAAAGACAACGTGCATATGATGAGAGGATCAATATGAGATTTACTCTGGGCATTACAACAAGATACATAGACTGCCATCCAACTGCATCTATGACTAATAATCCACTCACGGGGATATCGTCCGAACACCCCATGAGTATTAAGTTGCGAACAACAGATAACTGCATTAAGCAAAGTGTGTAATGTAAACAAAGCATATGCCCTCGAGCATATGAATGTTGTTTTCCCCCTAGTAGCAACAGCACATCTACAACCTTAGAGGTTCATGTCACTCCCCCAGATTAAATAGAGGCATGAACCCACTATCGAGCATAAATACCCCCTCTTGGAGTCAGTAGCAACTACTTGACCAAGATAGCTACTAACAACGGAGAGCATGCAAGATCATAATCAACATAGAGATAACATAAGATAAATTTCAGTACATCAACTCAAGCATAACACCAATATTCATCGGATCCCAACAAACCAAACATGTAGAATTACATAAAGGTGATCTCAATCATGTAGGGCAGCTCATGAGATCTAAACATGAAGCACATGGTGGAGAAGACAACCATCTAGCTACTGCTATGGACCCATAGTCCAAGGTAGACTACTCACTCATCGCTCCGGAGGCAAGCATGGCGATGAAGAAGACTTCCGGTGGCGATTCCCCTCTCCGGCAGGGTGCCGGGAAGAGCTTCTAGACCCTCCCGATCTTCGGGTCGACGGCGGCGGTGGATCGCGATGTGTTCTGGAAAACTGATCAGGTACTTAGGTTTTTCCCATCGGGGGGTCTTTATAGGCGAAGGGGCATCGTCAGGAGTGGACCGAGGCGGTCTCACACATAGGGGGCGTGGCCAGGGCCTGGGCCGCACTGCCCTGGTGTGTGGCCACCTCGTGGCCCCACTCCGTCTCCTCTTCGGTTCTCTGGAAGCTTCGGTGATATTCTGGGCGACTGGCTTTGGTTTCGTGCAATTCCGAGAATATTTCCTGTGTAGCTTTTCTGAAACACAAAAACAACAGAAAATAGGGAACTGGCACTGTGGCGACTTGTTAGTAGGTTAGTTCCAGAAAATGCATAAAAGTGTCACAAAGTGTAACGAAACACTAAGCAAATGGTGTAAAAAGAAGCATGGAGCATCAAAAATTATGGATACGTTGGAGACGTATCAGCATCCCCAAGCTTAACTCCTGCTCGTCCTCGAGTAGGTAAGTGATAACAAAAGAAATAATTTTTGAGGTGACATGCACCTACACAATCTTGACCATCTATGTATGCGTTGTGCGCTGGGATCAAAAGAACTTAAAACATGGGCATGAAAGATATGATCTTGATAGAAGAAACTTAGCAACCATGTTATAACATGAAAATGAACACAAACAAAAGATCATGACAATGAAACAATGAAAGTCAAACATGTGTTCAAATCATAAGGAAAAACATACAAATGGTTTTCAGCTTGTCCTTCATGGAGAGCAAAACATAAATGCATAGGACACCTTCAAGTTTAAGAGGGCGACTAGATACAAATAATTTAAGAACAAGTGAAACCAACAATATGAATCAATCAATGAAAACTTTGGGACAATGCACATTATACTAAGAATGACAACTATGCTATCTTAATGGTGCATAAAGATAAAAGGTGGTGACTCAACATAAAAGTAAAAGAAAGGCCCTTCATGGAGGGAAGCAGTGATTAAACATGTGCTAGAGCTTTTCATTTGTAAAACAGAGGGATACAACTTGAGTTTTCAGAGGTGGTTGCTTTTGTCAACGACTAGCAATGGGGTTCTTACTATCTTCCATACAAAAATGAAGCAAGTTTTTGAGAGAGAGATTGGCACTTTTGTGCTCTTTTTATAAAACTTGGCACTCCTCCCCACCTTTTTTCCTTTCTCAAACCATGGCTAACCGATTCCATCGGGTGCCCACCAACATTCACATACCATGGAGGAGTGCCTTTTTTCTTCCTTTTTTCTCTTTTTTTTCTTTTTGGAATAAGCAATATGGAAGATAGCAAATCCGACCACTACGTCCACATGAGCTAAAAATAGTGGCACAAAACGAGAAGTAGTTGAAAGTTTTGAAAGGTAGCACATGCAAATTTACTTTGGAATGGCTTACAAATACCATGCATAGGAATTTATAGTGGACTCAATGGCAAACTTGGTTTTTAGGAGTTGGATGCACGAGTAGAGCTCATACTCAGTACAAAACGAAGGCTAGCAAAAGACTGGGAGCGACCAACTAAGAGAGCAATAACGGCCATAATCATGCAAAGCGAGAAAGCGACATTAAAAGAAGCATAAGATGGCATCAAAAGTCAAAAACTAAATGATCATCGAGGCTATTGGCGACTTTGTAAGAGTCTAACATGTGTGAGCATGCGCCAAGTCAACCCAAATAAAGCATCAAGGAGAAAACCAAAATAATGCTTCCAAACAATAAAAAGAACGCATGATTTTTTCAAAGGCTCATTAAGCAATCTCAGTTATTTGAGACAAGTCATGCTATAGCAAAACCACTAAGCATACTATCAAAAAGACATCAAACACGACATGCAAAAGCCTAGGCCGCAGTCTACACAAGCTCCTTCTTGTACCACTTTTTTGCATAAAGCTTTTTCTCTTTTCCAACACCATTCAAACTTTTTATAAACACCTCTTTTGATGAAAACCAATAAAGATCAGAGGCAAAAATACACCTTGATGAAAAGATATAACAAGATCTGAATGCATATCAAGGCGAAAACGAAAACTAAACGCAGTTCTAGAAAAAGAGAACACTCGTTGAAACAAATAGAGTGAAAATCGGAGTATTCTTGGCAAATGAAAAAGAAGGCAACTTCTCCAAAAGAAATTTGTTGGGGTCTAACCATTTATTGCAGAAAACAAAACTAAACTAAACTGAAAACTAAAAACAACTAACGCTCTAAGAAAAACGCTTAGTGCATGAAGCAATAAAAATATAGTGTCTTGAAAGGTGACCTAATTTTTGCCGATGAAGAAGGGGTGTCTCGGGGGCATCCCCAAGCTTTGACGCATGTACTTCTTGGATATTTCTTGGGGTGATGCATGGGCATCCCCAAGCTTGAGCTTTTGTCCATTCTTCAACTCATCTCATCACTCTCCGATCCCTACACTTGAAAACTTCCTTCATACAAAACTAAACACAAATCTATTAGCAACATTAGTGTAAGCATAACATAGAATCAACCCTTTTTGCTTCAGGTTTCAATCTAAAACCACCACATATAAAGCATATACTACTTTAGCAACTTCCCCAAAAGTTCCGTGATCAAAAGAACTAAAAAAGAAAGCGATAAAGCGGCAAACACAAATATTGGCAGAAATCTGTCAAAACAGAACAGCTGACAAAGGTCGAATTTTTAGAGGGTTTTCTGTTGCTCAAATCAAAAAGTGTTCAACTAATTAAAGTTTGGATATAACCTGGGGCATATGCACAAGAAATCGCAGGTCTAAAAGATATACAGATAATTTTCACGAATTTTTACGGTGCAGCACCGAAAACTGTTTCAGGACAGCAACATCCCCAAATCTTACCTCGCTCAAATTAGAGGCTTCTCTTGGCACAAAAACGAAATAAAAAGGATAAGGAGAGGTCATTACAGTAGTAATAACTTCCAAGACTCAAATAAAGGAAAAAGAACTGAATGTAAAAACATTGGGTTATCTCCCAAGAGTGCTTTTCTTTAACGCCTTTGAGCTAGGCGCAGAAAATTGCGAATCAAGTAATATCAAGTGATGCATTAAGATCCATTGAAGAGGTCTTCTCAATAAGGCATTGTATTTCATCCACATAAGTTTTTGAAGCCCCTTTGTGATCACGCTTTGGTTCACTCAAATCACTAAAAAGATTTTTGGGACAGATCCAATCAAAATTATTTTCAAAAGCTTCATACAATCCCAAGAGTTTGCTAGGTATAGGTATCTCAGTTCCCTCATTGTTTGTACTAATAACCTTTATAGGCGAACCCAGCTTATTAAAGCGCTTAAAAACTTTTCTAGCTTCAATGGCAACGTCACTAAATTCTAAGCGCAAAGTTTCTAAGATAAAAGCTTTCTTTTCAGGATCCTCAATTTCATGAAGCTTAAGGAACATGAGTTGCATAAAAGGATTGAGGCTAGCAAACCTAGCTTCCAACATGTGAATTAAATAAGCAGAAGCAACTTCAATACTAGGAGCAAGCTCAACCAAAGACTTTTCCTCAACTTCCTTATGCATACTAATATGATTAAAGAACTCCTCAATGTTACTTTTTCCAATAATCGAACCACTACCTACTGAGAGGTCCTCCAAAACGTACTTAGGGAACAACATAATGAACTAAAAGTAAAGAAATAACAACTACCAAGGATTCTAATTTTTTTGGGTTTTTGATAAAATGATGCAAGTAAAATAAATAAAGTAAAGCAAAACTTAAAACAAAGTAAAGGATGTGCGTGCGAAAAACTCCCCTCGCAGAAGTCTTCTTCTTCCTCCCCGGCAACGACGCCAGAAAAAGTCTTGTTGCTATTTGATGGCGCCCAGTTGACGAGGGAGATTATTCTTCTGCGTTCCCCGGCAACGGCGCCAGAAAAAGTCTTGTTGCTGTTTGATGGCGCCCAGTTGATGAGGGAGATTATTCTTCTGCGTTCCCCGGCAACGGTGCCAGAAAAAGTTCTTGATGCTTGCGGTGGTGTTATCTTTTCACCGTCCAGTTGGGAACCCCAAGAGGAAGGTATGATGAGTATAGCAGCAATGTTTTCCCCTCAGCTAAGAAACCAAGGTATGTCGATCAGGAGAGGAAGCAGCCAATACAACTGAAGGTGATGCTTGCTAGCTTGCGACAGCTCAGGACAATTTATAGGGCGCCTTGTCCAAGCTTTGCTTTGCTAGCTGCAACGCGGAACCTGCACACAACACAACCAAATACTTTGTTCCCAACTTACGATGAGGTTGTCAATCTCACCGGTTTTCTTGAAACAAAGGAATGAGCGTATCGAGTGGAAAATAGTAATAGTATGTGAGTAAAGTAAACAGTACAAGTAAAGTAAACAGATGATAGCAATATAACGGAAATAGGACCGGGGTCCACAATTCACTAGCGGTGTCTCTCCATAAGATAAAATAATACATGCTGGGTAAACAAATTACAGTTGGGCAATTTATAGAATAAAGACAACGTGCATATGATGAGAGGATCACTATGAGATTTACTCTGGGCATTACAACAAGATACATAGACCGCCATCCAACTACATCTATGACTAATAATCCACTCACGGGGATATCGTCCGAACACCCCATGAGTATTAAGTTGCGAACAACAGATAACTGCATTAAGCAAAGTGTGTAATGTAATCAAAGCATATGCCCTCGAGCATATGAATGTTGTTTTCCCCCTAGTAGCAACAGCACATCTACAACCTTAGAGGTTTTTGTCACTCCCCCAGATTAAATAGAGGCATGAACCCACTATCGAGCATAAATACCCCCTCTTGGAGTCACTAGCAACTACTTGGCCAAGATAGCTACTAACAACGGAGAGCATGCAAGATCATAAACAACATAGAGATAACATAAGATAAATTTTAGTACATAAACTCAAGCATAACACCAATATTCATCGGATCCCAACAAACCAAACATGTAGAATTACATAACGGTGATCTCAATCATGTAGGGCAGCTCATGAGATCTAAACATGAAGCACATGGTAGAGAAGACAACCATCTAGCTACAGCTATGGACCCATAGTCCAAGGTAGACTAGTCACTCATCGCTCCGGAGGCAAGCATGGCGATGAAGAAGACCTCTGGTGGCGATTCCCCTCTCCGGCAGGGTGCCGGGAAGAGCTTCTGGACCCTCCCGATCTTCGGGTCGACGGCGGCGGCGGATCGCGATGTGTTCTGGAAAACTGATCGGGTACTTAGGTTTTTCCCGTCGGGGGGTCTTTATAGGCGAAGGGGCATCGTCAGGAGTGGACCGAGGCGGTCTCACACATAGGGGGCGCGGTCAGGGCCTGGGCTGTGCCGCCCTGGTGTGTGGCCACCTCGTGGCCCCACTCCGTCTCCTCCTCGGTTCTCTGGAAGCTTCGGTGAAATTCTGGGCGACTGGCTTTGGTTTCGTCCAATTCCGAGAATATTTCCTATGTAGCTTTTCTGAAACACAAAAACAGCAGAAAACAGGGAACTGGCACTGTGGCGACTTGTTAATAGGTTAGTTCCGGAAAATGCATAAAAGTGCCACGAAGTGTAACGAAACACTAAGCAAATGGTGTAAAAACAAGCATGGAGCATCAAAAATTATGGATACGTTGGAGACGTATCAATGTGCACCTCATGACTTTGTCGGCGGCCGACCAAAGAAAGCCTTCTCAACTTTTCCATGTTGTCGATTACCCCCGAGGGATAACAAGTGGCGCCAAAAGATAGATGGCTTGGGATGCAAGCACCGATTTAACAAGAGTGGTACGGCTGGCCATATTGATATATTTGTCATTCCATGTAGGAATTTTTGCCACCGTCTTATCTTCAATATATTGAAAGTCAACTCGTTAGAGGCGCCAACTAATAGCGATAGGTTTGAGGTACCTCAGAGGAAAGGTGGCCCGCTCCACCGAGAGGACCTCGAGAGTATCATCTAAATTAAAAAGCTCACAATGGATAGGCAAGACGAAGCTCTTTTGGAAGTTGGTTTGAAGGCTGGTGACCACACTAAAACTATTGAGGATGGAGGATAGATTTTGGATATCATGTTTATGAGGTGTCACAAAACTTCCGCATCATCAACGTAATGAGAAGTTCTAAGAATTGTACATCAGCCTCTAATGTTCCAAAGCAACCCATGCGTGGTGGCAAGATCTAGATTATTTTGTAGAGGCTCAATGCCAATGTCGAAGAGGAGGGGTGATAGTGGAACCCCTTGCATTAGCCCACTGGCATGCAAGATTGGGGGGAGGGGAGGCCACCCCATTAAATCGAATCCCGGAATCGATTAGGGAAGCCTCTTATTTGGAAGAGATTGAGCAAATATTCCCATCTAATCGGAGTCAAAAGCCTTGTGGATATCGAGCTTGAACAACAAGCATGGTTTCTTGCTATTGTGCAATATTTTTTGCCATATTTTTGACATAAAAGCAATTGTCGTGGATGTGTTTTTGATGAAAGCACTTTGACGAGCTCATTCGTGAGAGGACAGAGCCTAAGAGCAATAATATTTTCAATTGAGTGAGAATGAGGCTACTGGGTAAAAGTTGGATGTTTCTCCAACCCTTCTTTATTAGGCAAAAGAGTGATGTTTGCAGAGTCGAGTGATGGCATGCCTCTATTTTTTAAGTGTCATTCACTGGGACTCCAAGCATAGAGTGATGCAGCAAGAGAAGTTTTCCACATAAAGGTAACTCGGTGTTTATATCGAACTCTCGGGAAAGGCTGAGGTGGCTCCTTTACTTCACTCTTCAAGCAACCTGCAATAGTAAAACAATTTAGTTTTGCATCCCCAACTAACTGTGGTGGTTGTCAGTCACCAACAACCCACAAGTTTACAAAACCAGAACAAAACAAAGTAAGTAACCAAGGTTTTTGTGATATTGGGCTTTAAAAACTGAAAGTAAAACATCATAAAAGTAAACTAAACTTTTCTTATAGCTAAAACAGGACCGAGGAGTATGGTTTCACTTGATCTCTCTCTCTCTCTCTCTCTCTCTCTCTTGTATATACATGGTGGTAATAAATCACAAGCGACAAACTATGAGCATGCAAACACACAAGATGTCATTGATAAGCATAAATATGAGAATCATGCTCTAACATAGAGATTATACAAATCAACTCACTAATACTCCTTTGACAAGGAAGTCCACCTCAAGTATTGCATTAAGAACTGTAACATGAAGTTGAAAACACATATACATACTTGCAAACAAGGCATCCCTTCTATCACTCAATGTTTATTCAAGGTAATCCTTTCTCCCTAGTGACACAATTATAGAGAGGTAAAAACAATAACAACCCAAAGATTTCAGTCACTTCCCCAAGATCACTACAAGATTACTCCAACTAATGCACACATCCAATAACATAGTAGTTTGATCAGAACAAGAATATAAGAACGGGGTAAAATATACATCAATAACAAAGAGCATATCAACCAAAGTGCATATTGTGCTCCTAGTAGTGACCAAGACCACTTGTCCAACTTATAGGTCTTTACACTCGCATAAAATCTTGTAGTCTCCTCTATGGAAAGAAAAGCGTCCATCTGCTTCCGTGTTTTACGGAATGCGGCTGATACCGCCACCTCCAACACGTAGTCTGGTATTGCCTTCATTAGGCTTGCCAAGAGAGAGAGAGAGAGAGAGAGAGAGAGAGCAAAGCACTCCGGTAATTTTTGTTACACGAAAAAACATTGTCAGACGACCGCCACGTGATATGGAAACAAATAAGGGAGAAAGTAAGATATGGAAAGCACACGTGTAAGGAACTTTCCATCTCACTGCTGTCAATGTTATTCCTTTCCAAGCGGGTAACAGAAGGAATCCTGATGTATGGCATCAGCTGGAGGAAGGATTTTCTGGAGGTATGCTTTCTCATCCTCCGTAAGATTGCATCTCTGAGAAAAAATGATACCTCCAAAAAGACCTTCCTCATCCTCATCGCTATCTGTGTCCTCCTCATCATCCTTCCCTCACCGTCATCATACCCTCCCTCATCATTATCATCACCCTCACCACCATTGATATATGCAATATCAATCCTTGGAAATTCTCCTTGAGAAAAGAAAAATAGCATGTGTCCTCCCAAGAGATGGTTCTTTGTGAGAAACCGTCTCCACTCTAGACCTCCAATGCGGGTTCTTGTCGCACCCTTCTTGACATCCCATAACAATGGATGGGCAAAATATCCGCAAGTAGCATCCGTGGCAGGCCCTTTAGGAAGGAGGAGGGGTCGCACGGTCACGCCCATAGGAGAGGAGCAGGAAGCTCCAGTGGGCGTGTGGTTAGTGCAGTGGGCCTTCATGGCTGGGTGGTGCTCCATTCAAGCGTCCGGGTTAGTTAGAGAGGGGAGGGGAAGGGTGATGATGGCTAGAGAGGGAAAGGGAAGGGCAGCGATGGCTAGAGAGGGGAGGGGAAGGGCGGCAGAGGAGGCAACGGCGGAAGCCTAGCTAGGTTTGCATGCGGTGAGGTGCCTTGTGTGTTGTGTGGTGTGGTGCTTGGTGTGGGGCGTGGTGTGCGCGTGTCGTGTGTGGTGTGTGGTTAGGTGGGTTTTCTTTCTTCCTTTTTTTGAGATTTTATTTGTTTTGTAGCCTATGTGTCCACTTCAGAAGGAGAAGGAAGGGATCATGGGAATACCCTCGGCGTACCATATACTGGGTTCACTAGTAGTAACTTTATACTGCTGGTGTACCACAAATATGGTGCGCCAGCAGTAATTCCAAATATAGAGGCAACCCAGGCTGGCATTACCGCTAGCTCACGATGTTTGCTGTCAGCAAGTGGTAGCAACTTACTGTTGGCGCACTATTAATTTGGAACGCCAGCAATAGTTTCTGGGACCTAGGGATCCCGCACCTCCACTTATTGTTGGCTCGCCGTTTTCGTGGTATGCCAGCTGTAAGTTTCGTCTGCTGGCGCACCACTATTCACAAAGGCAGTGGCCAAGCAAATCAGAGATTACGCACCAATCTCAACCTAATGACTGTAGGTTTAAATCTAGGGAGTAATGTTAGACATAATCGCAATAGGATCAAAACCCTAAATATCATGTAATCGGCAATTTTCGTGTATATGCGATACTAACCTATCCTAGCACAATTGGAGCATATCAGATTTTTTAAGGGTAAAACAGTGGGAAATAAGTATAGATATTTACAAAGTAACTCTATAGAGAAAAGAGACTAGAAAAAACGTCAAGAAAATTATTGCATCCATTCTTTGAACTGACTATCATATCTCTTTTTCATTCTGTGGCTGACTAATCTGAGCTCTTGGAGGTAAATTGTCCTCCAAGTTTCAATAGATGGATTGGAGTTCTTACAAATTTTATTATTTCTGATTATCCAAATACTCTAGGCTGCCAGAATAATTATCTCCATGAAGAAAGGGACATTCAGTTTCTCTTTGATATTAGATTATGATCTGATCTGATGTATACTTGTCAAGAGGATCATCTTATATAAATAGAGAGGAGAATCCGGTGGGCATTGTACGGCAATATTACTAGTTTCACTGTTACGAATGATCCCTTCCATTGTTGTGCTTAATGCGGTGAGTGTGTTTTTTTTCCCCTTGACAGCCCATTTACTCTCATATATAATATCTTCTAAATTTTGTTGATCTGGTACATCGGCATTATCCTGTTGGCTCCAATGTCAAGCGTAGCTGGCTCTAGGCCGTGGCGGTGAACTGCTAGTTTCTCTTTGATATTTGATTATGATCTGATCTGATGTATAGTTTTTGTATAAGAGGATCATCTTATATAAATTAGAGAGAAGAATCCGATAGGCATTGTACGGCAATATTACTAGTTTCACTATTACGAATGGTCCCTTCTTTTTAGGGAAATTTTTGTTTTTTCCACACTAGTTTTGGCCCAGTTTGCTTTTGCATTCTAAGTTTTGTCATTTTGTTTTTGCCCTATTCTCTCCCATTGAGGGGCAAAACCAAAACTGAAACAACAACAAAAGGGGCAAAAGCAAAACAAAAACTCATCATTTTGATTTTGATTTTGCCCCACATGGGGCAAAAATGATACATTACCAAGAACTGGCGGGGCAAAAGCAAAATGTCAAAATTTAGAGTGGTAAAAGCAAAATGGGCAAAAACTAGTGTGGCAAAAACAAAATTTTGCCCCACATGGGGCAAAAATGATACATTACCAAGAACTGGCGGGGCAAAAGCAAAATGTCAAAATTTAGAGTGGTAAAAGCAAAATGGGCAAAAACTAGTGTGGCAAAAACAAAATTTTCCCTTCTTTTTACTCATGTTCGGTGACCCATCCATTGTTGTGTTTAATGCGGTGGATGTGTTTTTTTTGCTGTGACAGCCCATTTACTCTCATGCAGAATATCTTTTAAATTTTGTTGAAGTGGTACATCGGCATTATGCTGTTGGCTCCGCTGTCAAGTGATCGTAAGTTGCCATGTTTGGCCTGGTTCTATCTTGAGAAGTATTTGTTGCAATCAGTTATGTCATTTACCTATGAGAGCCTCATCAACTTAGGAGACCTGTAGATGTTTTTGGAAGGCCAATTGAACTAGTGCATATCTTTTCTGATTCAATACTCCCGCTTTTACCTATGAGAGTATCATAATCATAGCTGGAGAGCTGAAGTGGCTACCCATCGTGTTCGAGGTCGCTCCCGCTTTTATGGTCTCTCGTTGACGCCACGCTTGCCTCCATGAGTGAGAAGGATACATGTACATAACTGTACGTTTCCTTGCACACCATGATAGAAAAAATGGTGTCCAGCGATAGCAAACATATGAGCTCGACCTCTTTGCGGACAATCCCATGAATTCATCAGGGCTGACAGCCAGGAAAATTTCAATTCCACATTTGACCTCGCATACTACATTGAAGTCCCTGCACCGCACTGACACTGACAGGAACGATCCACGGTTCCACGATATAAGCTCGCGCAGGCCAACGCCGGTGCTACCTGAGCGTCCGTGTCCGTCACTACGAAGATCAGTTGGCCAAGTAGCTAGCAGCTGTGCTCCACCAGGTAGCCAATTGAGTAGAGAGCCGTGCAGGCGAGCGATGGCACCGGCGCTGGCTAGGCTGCAGGCGGCCGCGACGTCGCCGCGGGCGGAGACCCTGCTGCGCGGCGCGTGCGCAGCGGCGTCGGCGGCGGCGGCGCTGCTGCTGGGGCTGAGCGCGCAGACCAAGACGGTGTTTTTCGTCCGGAAGAAGGCCGTGTCCAGGGACGTGGAGGCACTCTGGGTGCTCATCGTGGCCGCCGCAGTCGCCGCGGGGTACCACGCCGCCAGGCTCGTCATTCGCGTCTACTCCGGGGGCCGCTTCGCCGGCGGCGGCAACGACGACGGCCGGAGCTGCACCAAGGTCGTCGCGTGGATCTCGTTCCTCCTCGACAAGGTGAGCTGTCTGACCAACTGGCCATTAAATTCTCGCTTAGTTTCCTGAAAACATGGAGGTCGACAGAGAGTATCGTGAAAATCAGGGGGGAGGAAACAGGCCGGGCGCGTGTGCGTGATTGGCTCGGCGCCCAACTGTTTCCATTAATGGCGTCCAATGGAATTATCGTGAGCTTTGCCAGAGGCTAGCGACGGGTGTGGCTGCCGTGCGTACCTAGCTTCTAGCAACTTAAAATGCAGTCTATTTCTGTTGATTCGGATTCACCTACGCTAGCTAGCACACCATGTATGTCACCACCACCACCATTGACGTGCTTCTCCCCCGTCTTCAGATTTAATCGTGTGTGTCCATGTCTACAACTCGTGCGCAATAACTCATGCCGATGGTATATGGTTGCAACCGTACGCAACGGGTCGTCTCCGACAGCGCCTTTCTTAACTCGCGCGACAGGAATCTCCATGGATTGATGCTGGCAACGGCAACACATTAACACCCGTTAATGGAGTAGTGTTCTCGTGGCGATGAACATGAACAGATGGTGGAATACGTGGATCTGTACCTGCTCCGTTTGTTGACATATACAACGTGCCTATATTTGTTGCAGGGCTGCGCGTACGTGGTGTTCGCGAGCAGCGCGGCGGCGCTGCAGGCGTGCTTCGTGGCGCTGACGGGGGTGGCGCCGCTGCAGTGGAGCAAGCTCTGCAACATCTACACGCGCTTCTGCGTGCAGGGCGCCTTCGGCATGGTCTGCGGCCTCGCCGCCGCCGTCGGCATGGCCGTCCTCTCCGCCTTCTCCGCGCGGGACCTCTTCCAACTCTACTCGCCGCCCGGCCGCCGCCAACGACGCGACCAGACGCACCGGCAGCTGCTGGGATCGGCGGAGGAGCCGAGCCTCGTCGTGGATGCAAAAGATGCGTCGTCGATCACCACCGACGGCATGAGAAATGCATGATTAATTAGGCTCCTTCTGGTCTCCGTTAGCCTATGCTTTAGCGGCTAAAAAGGTCTGAAACTGGAATACGGATGACGAATATGGTTATAGTATGAAGAAAAAAAATGAATATATATCAATTGTTTCGGGATTTTTTGGTAACACGATTAAGAGGGCCAGGTTTACTAGCTTGTTTAAACCTCATGAAATTTTCATCATGGACAGAAGCATAATTTGTGAACAAAATATGTGTTGGGCAACATATAGACTCCAAGGAGATGTCCATTTGTGGCATTTTTTTTATGAGCCAAACTGCCACTACGACCAGGAGATGTTAATTCTCCCATCGAGCCACCACTAGGTGAAATGACGTAAATCTAGAATAGCCTCCATTAAAAAAACCGAGAGAGGAGAGAAGAAAAAGAAATTGAAGGACTAGGTTGAAATCAAGCACCAGGTGGGGGCAGCTAGCTTACGGTCACCCGTCGTCACGGGCGAAATTCCGACAGGCAAAGCTGTCACATGGAGGCGGGGAAGAAGAAGAGGAAGGGAAGGTGCACCGCCGCCGTCCGCCGGAGAGGGGAAAAGCAGGAGCACCTCCACCGCATCAACATACCCACCTAACCTCCATCTCCCCCGCCACTTCCACCGGCCTCCCCCCCCCCCCCTCCGCCCCGCCCACGGGCGCCTCGCCGCCCCTTCCTGCCCCAATCACCTCCTCCGCCGATTCGCCGCCGCCACGGCCTTCCCTCTGAAGCCACCTCCACCATGTTCGTCTCCGGCGACGACGACCCGCACCCCCCACCCTAAGTTTTCTACCTCACCACCGCTAGCGCTGCCGCTGCCGCATCGTGCGCCGCTTCCAGTGAGGTACAGGCTCGTCGCCCCCGTGTCCAGCCGCGCCATGACCGGCCCCGGCGTGCTTTATGTTTAGGCCTCTTCTCGTTTCAGATTATACCCGAGGAAGAAGAAGGAAAGGGATAAGATACGGCTGGAATAGGGGATAGTGGTGGGCCCAAGGTAAAACGTTTCAAGCAGCCAGTTTCAACCGTCCTCACGGTCAACCGGAAGGGAGCCAACCTGGCACCAGGTACTCCCTGGAAAGTTATGAATGCCAGATCCACTACCTTGCCTCCTTCAAGATATGGTTTCCTCTATCTATGGTGAGATTGTTCCAAGCCTTAACCCTTGTGTGTTAAATCTTGTTGTAGCATCTAAAATGTATGATATCTTGATCCTATGGTGCTAGCTACAGAAGAGCCTTGTTGTACAAAAACATTCATAATAATGGAATGAGGTTTAGATGGCTTCGTCTCGTGTTTTTCTTTTTAAGTGGAGAAGTTTTTCACATCGAAGGTTGTGTATTAATGTGCTACTATAGTTCTAGCTTCTGAAATATTAAGCACCGGATTACACATTAGCTATGTGAGCTCTGCCCAAGTGCTAACATATTGTCCATATAAGTTGTTGCATATGTATTCTTCCAGCACGAGCAACGATCCGTGAGTTAGTATACAAGTTGAGCTGAAGTTACACTAGATTTCACTTCGTATTTTCATAACACGTTTAAGTGTGCTAATCTCAAATTAAGGATTAACCGGTGTGCCCATTTTTGTAATAATGTGGACACTAATTATTAAGCTAAATGAGACCCAGTTTTATTAAAAGGACATGGATATCGTCTAGAGGGGTGGGGGTGAATAGACGATTTATTAACAAATATGTGTTGGGTATTAGTCTGTGAGGAGATGTCTATTTGTAGCAAGGCCAAACAACAACTACCCATTACAATCGGACTAAGAGTTATTCTAGACAATGCACATAAAGGAAGAACATGTTAAGTCTCTCATCCAGCCATCACTGAAGTGGCATAAATCTAGAATATGCTACATTAGAGAAGAAACCAAGAGAGAAGGTAGGATAGTGTCCAATTCAAAGAATTTCATCCATAGGAACCAAAGCATAACGAATAGAAAAGGAGATAGTGTTGAATTCCATCCAGATCTGGGCATATGGTCATGCCTCCAACTTTTGCTGGCGTGGGTCCTAGGGCTTACTGGTCGGGCCGAGCTTCTTTTAGCTTAGTGACTGACGATGATGGAGTTTTGGGTGGACTAGCCTTTTTTAGGTCGGCGGAGTGTGGAGCTACCAAGCGAAAGCCTAGTTTTGGTTGTGATTGAAGCCCTCAGTGATGGCGCTCATGATGTCGTCATCCATGATGTCGTCATCTTGTCGGAAATGTTGCGGCAATGTTGTTTTTGCCTCCCCTTTCCCGGCGGATAAGGGAGAAACCCCAGATTGTGGTCTTCCGGCGATGACAACGCTCGGTGTTGTGTCCCTCATGTGGGTATATTTTGTGGAGCTAGAACTAACCGGATGGATCACTAACATGGATCCGGGTGGTGGTTTCACCAATTGTTTTGCATACATATTTGTTTGGCAACAAGCAGAGTTGGATTCGCAATATGGGTTTTGGTAGTCCACTTTGCCGGCGTGTCTGATGGGCTTTCGACGCCTTATCATTCCTTTTGAGTCGGACCTACGTGGGTGTCTTGCCCTTTGCATGCTTTTTGCATATTTTACCTGATCACCATGAAATCCAGATATGTTTGTCACTGACATGTGTAGTTTGCCATGTGTCAACAAGGATGCAATTATTCATGAGGACCGATGACTACTCCATTGATTGTTATTTGCGTGAAATCGGAGTTGTTTGTACTCTCTCTATACCAGATTAAAGGGCAAATTAGCAAAACGCTGATAGCTATAGGTGGAAGAAAATCTCTCAGATATGCTTACTCCCATTTATTTATATTTATATTTGGTAAATTTAGTCAATAATGATAAATTATTTGATAGTAGTAGCCCTTTAAACCGGTATGGAGGGAGTAGCTTGATTCAATAGATGCTCCCCTATGGCCGGTGTGTGTGGAGTCGAGACTGGTAACCAGGTCGGCCGATGGTTATGTTTTATGGGCATCGGTAACGTTTTTACCCATTTTTCTATTAGTTAAATTGCAATTCTTATTCTCCTCATAATTAATAAATGCAAACTATGTTGGCTCGTTTCAAAAAAATAGGTAGTGTATACATTGCACCCTTTGGAAATCAGCCTTGTTCATTTCTTACATGGTCAAAAAAACATTACATCTATATATATCATTTCATTTTATCAACATTACACAAGCAGGACGAACCAACAAACTGATATCTCCTGGAAGAATCTTATCATGTACCCTCCCTTAGTTTCTGTCTCCATTTGGTGGAGATCAACCAATATTACGTGTGGTCTATAACAGCACCGTGGGTGACTGCGTTCCTGAGAAGCGGAGAAAGGCGGCGGCGTCGGCCCTTAGCTTCTCGGCGTGGCGACGTCGGTGGGGATACCAGCGGCCAGCCTGGCTCTCAAGTCCTTCCTTAGGATCTTGCCGGAAGGGTTCTTGGGAATGGAGTCGGTGAAGTAGACCTTGTTGATCCTCTTGTAGAAAACAACCTGCATTCCATCATCGAGTATCTTAGAAAATGAGTACAGTACATGACACATGAGCTCTGCAATTGCTCGTAAAATAGATGCAAATAATTGACTAGCTGAACATTATTAGCACTAAAGGGTTATTAATCACATAGTGGTAAACCAGCTTCTGAACTTTCTGTACAACAACAGTTGCTGTGTTATACTGAAACTTGGGAAGAATGACATTAATTTACCTCCTTTGAGACGAATTGTTTGATGTCGTTCTCGGTGATCTCAGATCCATCGATCCGCTTAATGAAGGCGACCGGGACTTCGCCGCAAAGATCATCTTTCACTCTGAAATGGGAATAGCCAGGAGGAAAGTGAGAAAAAAGAGGAGGAAACATGTCACTCCAGTTCCATGTTGCAGCCACGAACTGGACAAAAGGGGAAGAGGAATGCAGTATGTGACTTACCCTACGACGGCGGCGTCCTTGATCTCCGGGTGCGTGATGAGGAGGGCCTCGAGCTCCGCCGGCGCCACCTGGAAGCCCTTGTACTTGATGATCTCCTTGAGCCTGTCGACGATGAAAATCTCGTCATCGTCGTCCACCAAGCCGATGTCCCCGGTGTGCAGCCAACCGTCCTTGTCGATCGTGTTCTTGGTCGACTCTGCGTCGTTCAGGTAACCTGCGTGATTCATTCCAGAAAGCGGTGCTTGTTAGTTCAGAGGAACCATCGCCATCGTCTCAAAATTCTAGTACTCGTTATAATAAAGATCTTTAACTATTCAGCATTCACATGGGAGACCGCAAGGAGACAGACATTCAGAAACAGCCACCATAACCGAACTGCAGTTTGCACATGACAGCATTGGATGCTGACCCAAACTGGATTTGCGGAGGTTTAAATCCCCCATATATGGCAATGGTAGTACTGCACATCTCAGGTGGGCGGTGCCGACTGCCGACCAACATTCAAGTGCATTCAGATGATGGCTTCAGGTAAGCCAAAGAAACTCATTACTGAACGGAGCCACACTGAAGCACTGACGACACTGCTTATTTGATGTTAATGCAGCATACAAATTTTCTGAAAGTGAAGCCTCACATGGGATCAACGAACCCAAGGTTCTTGGGAGGATCACACTAAGAGTTGGTAGGACAGGCCCCATTCAGGAGAAATGTTGGAACTGACTCGTGACACCAGCTTGATTCTTCCACAGGCTGGAGTTGGTCACCCAACCAGAACCAGGGCTTTATGCCTAGCTCACAGGATGGATTGGGTCACCAAACCAGCTTATACATTAGCAGTGGCATCTAATATTCAGCTATAGCATAACACTAGTTTATCCCCAATGAGATGCCAACAGTACTAAACTGGTTCCCTTTGCCAACTCCAGCAATTCTGTGGGTGTCGATGCTAATCATTGTGAGCATAGCAATAGCCCTTTTGGTCGTTGGTTTGGTTCTGTTTGGTATGGTTTGGTTCATTAGTGGTTGACAGAAACAGATAGATGCATAGGAATCATGGCGTGAGTCCCTCCTTGATCACGACGGCACGACCTCCCTGCACTGCAACTGCAGCAACTATCTGACCTGATCTTCAGTTCTCCACTTTGCACGCCAAAGTACGCCAACCGACGTTGATTCGTCCAAGTTTTCAGTACAGCTAACAGAGTCCAGGTAGCTTGGTAGTAACTTAAGATGCTTCATTCTTTTTTCTCCTGGATCTATCAGGTTATTGTATTCTGAGTTGAGCACTATGGAGTATCGACAAATGAGATACTAATTCTGTCAAGTGGATAAACTAATGTTAGTGGCCGGTTCCTCCAACAGGCTTGTGCAGTCTCACCCGTTGGTGCCTCCACTACTGCCATGAGTATGCTCACAGCCTGCCAATACCTAAATAATATCCTTCCTCCTGTTCCTCCACCAAATTTTGGCTTGATCGCCTACTTGCGCATGTGTGAGGCCGCTGCATCTTCTGATCATGTTCAACTTGGATTTTGGAAGGCTGAAACCACCGTGACATGATGATTTGCAGGCTGTTAGCAACGTGCGTCGCTGTTTATTTATCGCCTAACAGTATGCTGCAGGTTGTAGCCTGTCTGTCGTGCCAACAACCACGAGCCTGCGGCTGCTAGCACGAAAACGTGGAGTGGAGTGGACGGGAAATTCTGTCCTGATGAACAATCATTAGAAATCGACTTTCGACCAGACCACTAACTAAACAACTTTCTTCTCACCAAGTCTCCAACCACCTAAAAGTGGCCTAACTACACATCAACCTCATCTAGTTTTATTTGTTTCGCGATGAAAGGGAGTCTGAAGTTGCGAGGAAAATTCAGGTAAAATGGGACAGTGTTTTCTCCTTCAGAACAAGTCCAAACGGAGTTGCGCTCACCCAAAGTCTCCATCGGCGAGCGACGAGTTGGAAGAGAAATTTGTTGGTGGTGGTCGTTCAGCCTAATCGCACCAGTACGGTCGTTATTTACCAACCAAATTAGCGACGTTTCCTTTCAGAGACGCACGACAACAACGTGAAGCGAAATGGGACGTGCCAACAACGCAAAGCGCCAAGTGGAGCTAACAGAGGTTGACGCCACGACAGTCGACAGCCGATCGAGAAAGAGACTAGAGACTACCGAGCTAAGGAATGTACATGTTCGATTAGCGACGGGTCGTGCGTACCTATCATGATCTGCTCGCCGCGGATGCAGATCTCCCCTGGCTGGTTCCGGCCCAGGGAGGCGCCGGTGTCGGGGTCGACGATCTTGAGCCCGGCGTTGCGCACCACCGTGCCGCACGACCCGGACTTGACCTTGAACGGCTCCTTGGCGAACGCCAGGCTCATCGCCAGCACCGGCCCGGCCTCCGTCATCCCGTACCCCTGAAGCACACACACAAGCTCAAATGTTCAGTTGACATTCAGAGAACAGAGGGCAAATTCGCACGAAGCATTGCGCGATCAGAAGGGTCTGTGTGCCGACCTGCCCGAGCACGGCGTTGGGGATCTTGGCCATGAACGCGTCCTGGAGATCCTTGCCCATAGGCGCGGCGCCGGACATGACGATGCGGATGGAGGCGAGGTCGTCGGCGGTGACGCGGTCGCTCTTGGCGATCTCCACGACGATGGGGGGCACGAAGGGCGCCACGGTGATGCGGTGCGCGCGCACCAGCTCCACCAGCGCGCCGATGTCGAACTTCTTCATGATCACCATGGCGGAACCGGCGCGGAGCCCCGCCAGCAGCACCGAGTTGAGCGAGTAGATGTGGAACAGCGGCAGCAGGCACAGCAGCACGTCATCGCTGCTGAAGTGCAGGTTCGGGTTCTCGCCGTCCACCTGATGATGAACAGCAGAAAATTTTGGTTAGCTAAGTATTACAGTTACTGCTTGAGATTGAGACTGGGTTAATTTTGAAAATTCTGCACGTTGGCGCCAAACGCATCACGCGAGCACCAATCTTGGCGTCTGGGCCAGCACCTGATTCGTGGACCCCACACACAGCGAACCGTGGACCGTAGAACACAAGTGGGCGGTTTTATACGAACCTAGGCGTGGAGCACGAGATGCCAAGAATATAAACCGGAAATAATCCTACTTGCTTCACACCCAGAGCTCTGACCACTTACATGAAACGCAAGAAGGAGCAAAAATATATGCTAAGCGACAATGACAGGTGGGTCCGTATACTAGACGCGTTGAGCATGGGCCCACCATTCGGCCTGCGCGGCAGCTCAGCTGGCTCGGCGCCGACAGAATTGTCCCGAGCTCCGTTGACCCAGAAATGGAAGCAGAGTTGAGAGCAGAGGATCTGGGAATTGAATGGCGTTCATTACCTGCTGGGCGACGCTGGTGATGAGGCTGCGGTGCGTGAGCATGACGCCCTTGGGGAGCCCGGTGGTTCCCGACGAGTACGGCAGGGCGACGACGTCGTCGGGGCTGATCCCGGCCTCCTCGGCCTCGGGCAGCTCCTCCCCGCCGATCAGCTCGCCGAAATCAACGCACCCGTCGCGCTTCCCGTCGACGGTGACCACGGGGAGGCCACGCTCGGCGGCGAACTCCAGCACCTTCTCCACGGCGCAGGCCTCGGTGACGATGACCTTGGCCCCGGCGGCCTCCGCCTGGCGGTGGATCTCGTGAGGGGTGTAGAAGGGGTTGGCGGTGGTGGTGGCGGCGCCGAGCCTGGCCGCGCCCAGGAAGGAGAAGGCGAACTCGGGGCAGTTGCGGAGCAGGTTCATCACCACGTCGCCCTTGCCCACGCCTATCCGCCGGAGCCCGGCGGCCGCGCGCCGGGTCAGGGACTCCACCTCGGAGTAGGTGTAGGAGGCGCCCGTCTGGCCGTCGATGAGGCAGGGGCGGGACCCCACCGAGGAGATCTTGGCGAAGCAGTAGCTCTGCAGCGTCTGCTCGTTGTTGATCTCGATGTCCGGCAGCTTCGACCGGAACACCACCTCCCCGGCCGCGGCCGCCGCCACCGACTCCTCCGACACGGACCCCATGTTCTTGTGAATGATCTAGCTAGCTAGCTACCTCGACGGCCGGCGATCGAAATCTAAATCTTCTAAGGTGGTTAAATTAGTCGTCGCAGGAGAATGGAGACGGCTTGTGCGTGCGCGCGCTTGCTTGATCTCCTGAAGAAGAAGGGAGGAACGGAAGATGGCGGGTATAATATACGGGGAGGGCGTTTGGGAGTGGGTGAGTGGGTCCATGGGAGGATGGCATGTGGGGCCGTGGTGTCAGTGAGAGTGGGAAGGTTGGTGAGACAAACTAGAGTGTGGCTGGGGTTCGTTGACTGGGCATGCCATATCGACGTCGTTTACCTACTCCAACTCCATGATCAGCGGCAGCTTGAGCTTTGGCTTGGGTAGCCGTTCTACGGAATCCACCTCGCATTGGTCGGTCATTGGTGCGCTGGGGTTGGTGACGATGGTTCGCTTCTCAAACCGCTAAAAAGTCTCATCCCCAAACCTACTCCGGTAGTACATGTGTCACCTTTTTATTTTCGAAAAATAAAACATGTGTCACCTGCAAGGCTGGATTTCGCATTACACCATTTCTGGTGAAGGATTCGGAAATACCAGAGGTTGGTAGAGATTTCATGTTCAAACTCCTCATGTTTTGGGGGGTCAAGTTCGTTGATTTTGTGGTCTACGTACGGTGGTTGTTGCATTTGACAGGCATGTCTCAACTTTCAAGTCGCCGATTCTGTTCGCTCGTGTCTACTTAGTCTTCAGATTCATATGTGTACACGAAAATGTGCGTTTTTAAAAGGAGCTGTGTTTTCTAGTTTTTCCTTGTCAACAACAATGTTTTTGTATGAACTACGGTGGTATTGCACATCTAGCTCACGGATCGAGCCTTAAAACACAAACGGAGGGAAGAGTAGCTATTGCATCCATCGGAAATCTAATTTGGCTCCCGGGTACATATAAATCATTCTTCAATAACATCTTTTAAAATATAAGATAAAATTTAGAAGAAAAAATCGATGTATATCTGGACATTCTATGTTCGTATATAAGTTTCGGGGAAAATTGTTCCTTTTCTCGAAAAGCATGTGTGTGAATATATAATATACCGGTGGTAGAGCGGATCTAGAGCTAAGAGCATCTCTAGCAGATTCCCATAATTTAGAGGAGCAAATAGAGTAGTAAACTTAGAAGAATATAGTTTTACTCCTGTAACGGTGGTGGTTTATAGCCGATCCCTCAAATTTAACTCCTTAAATACATTGACCCCACATGGAAGTCTCTCTACCTCTCTTTTTTTTTTGCTTTGGTGTTGTGGACCTTGATAAATATTGGTCATGGTGATGATGGCTGGCGCGTGGCGCTGGACATGCCAGGGAGAGTTCACGGTGGTGCTGCCGGACTCGGGGCCACTGGTCAGCCTCCCGCCATCTGCCAAGCTTCACCACCAACCAGCCCTGCCGCAGTCAGTGCAACCGCCACTAGTAAGCATTCTGCGCCACCATGCCTTGCTTACCGCCTCGCCCTTATTACCCCTGAGTGCTAAGCGACTCCCGTCCCTGAAACTCCTCTATGGGTAGCACCATCGGTCCTTGTCCTAGACCCCCGCACCGTCAGGCCATCGGAGCTGCTTCGCCTACCGCCGCCGCCCTCAACCTGAGCTTCCTACGCCTCTTCGGAGCATACATCATTGCCTCGGGCCCGTGTTCCTTGTCATCGGTGAGATTGTAGCATCGACGAGGGTCACCGGAGTTGTGATAGAGCCTTTTGGTTCCATTCCGGCCGGAAGCAGGGGCATCAATTTTGTCGACGGCGAGATTGGTCGGGTAACAAATTATAGGGATCGACCTCGGTGGTGATTACAAATAGGAGAATTGGGCTCCTATTTACGCGGGGGGGGGGGGGGGGGGGGGGGGGGGGGGGGGGGGCTCTTATAATTTTACTCCTCTAGCCGTTTTGAGAGTTCACCTAGGTGCGGTTTAGAGGAAAAACGCAGAAAGTTTACTCCTCTAACCGTTTTTTAGGGATCGGCTAGAGATGCTCTAAGATAGTTATCGATCAACCTATTACTAGCAGACCGGTTGCATCTAGGTCTAATTGTTGGTATTTTTGTAAAAAGGACCCTGGCATTAATAGAAACATCGAACAGTACAAAATAACTCAACAAAAGCGAAAATTACATCAAAATTCATAAGATGCTCTTCGTCTTTAACCTCCAGACCGTGTCGACGGCGCGTCGCCACCGCCGCTTTCCCCTGAGCCGGCATGTCGTTGTTGTTTACGGACGGGGAGTCGCTGAATAGATCAAGAGACCACATCTGCCCCCTTAGACAAAGAAGAAGGAATAGCCGCCGACTAGTTGTTGGTGTTATTTCTGAAGCTTTGCATTTCTGCGACTTGGGAGTTCCAACCTAGAAGGCATAGCTTACTTTAAAACTCGTTCGAAAAGCATACTTTGAACCCACTCGTATATAAGGTGGTAATATATTAAGCAGTTTGAATTAGCAATGCGAGCGGAAAGGCAAGTGCGCGTTTCTAAATTAGCATCCGAAAGTCAATAAACCTCGGCAGCGAGTGCGTGCGTGAAAACATGATCTAACTGGCCTTGCATTATTGTCGGCCAGTCTAGCAGGAGTATTGTAGTACTAGGTCACATGGTGCGTGTTATTGTATATTGTGTGCTTAAGCGACTTGCTATTTCTCCGTTTTCCTTTCTTTGTTATTACATACACAAAAATGTTATTTACGCACATCACTGGTGGAAAAAAGGCCTTCAATCCCGGTTTGTAAAGACCATTAATCCCGGTTTTCGCAACCGGGACTAACAAAGCGCGACTAAAGGTTTCAGCCACGTGGCCCTGGGCATGTGCTGCGGCTTGAGGACCTTTGGTCCCGGTTCCTAACACGGACCGGGACTATAGGTCCATTAGGTATAAAATTGTATTTTCTGTTTCAGAATTTCTGTATTTTCTTTATTTCTCTATTTTTCTTTATTTCTCTATTATCTAATCATCTCTATTCTCATATAGAATTAGATACTTATGGCTCTCTCCATATCACATATTAAATTACAAGTACTTGTGGTCCTCACTTCCCGGTCGGTCACCCATCCTCACACTGCTCCACCCTTAGCACGCTTAACTTCTCCATTCCTTCCCTACTAGCTTCCAAGACTGCGCTCGCGACTTCTTGATAATGGTATGGTACCTATTCTATTAACCTATACACTTTGGTAATATATAATATTACTTTTTTAAATTCCAAATAAATTCACAAAATAAGAAACAATGATTACGAATAATAAGCACCAATGAATTTCAAATATTCTTTATATATAATTTAATTATTAATTTTCAGATGATTAAAATATTCAAAAAAGCAAAAATACTTGAAAAATCACAAATTCGAAAATTAATTGACTTTGTTAACCGAAACAAAGGGAGTACATTTTTTCAAACATACTCATCCAATATGGCTCATCCAACATTTTTCCAATTTGCTCATCCAAACATTTTTCCATACATATAATCATCCACACCTAATTATTAAGGTTAAGACGATCAACATTGCTATTGTAGCCCTTTAGCTTCCAGAATCTCCTAGCTATCTCAAAGCCTAGGCGAGCATCTAAAGCGGCATATTTTAGTTGGTTCATGCTCAATGGAACTTTTTCCCAACCAAAAATTAGATCATCTTCTTCTTTTCTTTTCTTTTTTTCTTCTTCATCTTCTTCTTCTCCCTTCTTCTTCTTGTCCTTCTTCTTCTTGTTGTCCCTCTTCTTCTTCTCAAGATGTGTCCCAATAATAGCATTGGCCAAATCATAGAGACTCGGTGTTGGCTTGCTAGTGGGGTTTAGGACAACTTGTTGAAGATCATATGCGGACGGAATAACAATTCCGTATGGGCTTAGCTTGCGCAGATCATTGTCGATGGCGGCACCAACAAACTTGATGGTGGTGTCCTTCAAGAAGTCCTTGAGGAGTTGCGGCACGGCATTGGCCTTGCAAATTTGAAAGACCAATACCTCGGACTCCACCGAGAGTTGAAGGACGGCGGCACGTTGAGGGCGCGCGTGAGTGGTGAACTCACAGTCCAAGCCCACGCACTTGACCGGTGCGTCGTCGAGGAACCGGCGCTTGACCATGCCGATCCACTTCTCCACCCTCGAAGCACGGAGGGTCTCCGTGATGGTGAAGTTCATCTCTTCGATGACCACGTAGTAGACCCGAGACCGGGGCCAATGTTGCTCCTCCATTGTCGCCGAGGGAGAGCTCGCGGGCGCCGGCGGTATGGTGATGTGTGGGAGGTTTTGGGGAAGAAGAAGAGAGATGTTTTGTGGGGAAGAAGATGATCAAATGAGTGAGTGATTTATATAGTGAAAGAGGGAGAAGATGAGAGATCACACGCCGGCGGCGATGTGAATGCAGATCGAGCGAGTTCCAACGCGTCGCCGGCGGTTCCCGATCAGCACACGACGATATACGAAGCGTCGTCGATCGTTAATGCATGTCGTCGATCGATAACTGGCGCGAAGTGGGCGGTTCGTTTGAACGGGTGATTGGTCCCGGCTCGTGTAACGAACCGGGACTAAAGGGCACCTTTAGTCCCGGTTTGTTACACGAGCCGGGACTAAAGGTCCACGGGGCATTAGTCCCGGCTGTTAGGTGAAACCGGGACTGAAGGTCCCTTTTGAACCGGGACTAATGCTCCCTGGCCCACATTTTCAAATGAACCGGGACTGATGAGCCCTTTGGTCGCGGATTGAATTTGGTTCGAGACAAATGTGTCGAATGGAAGCCCCTTTTTCCACCAGTGCATGAACCCTGTTGAGGACTTGTAAAAAAGAATGTGGCACGACGTTTGGATGGTTGAAAGTTGATGATTTCTATTTCCACATTGTCGTTGAGCATTGATCATTTTCAATTAAAACAAAAAAAAAATACTATGAGGAAAGGAAACTAGATAAGTGTAGGGAAGTTTCCTATATTAGATGAATCTTTATTTTCGCACCTACCAAATTTGCTCTTGGATGAAAAAAATATACTACTCTTCTCGTTAACAAGTATTGGGCAATCTAGACCACCGGATCTCCTAACTTGAACGGCTAGTATTGTTTTGACCCTACCGTAAAAGGCTTCTTGTATTATTGGCGGCCAGATTAGGAGTATTGTAGTACTCGGAGGTCACATGGTGCGGTGTCGTTGTATATTGTGGAACCTAATACAGTAAGTAATAAGCAGTCAAACAATGTTAAGAACGTGAGTAGTATCTGACGGGGAGGGCAGTCGAAGATGGGTCGGTTCCACTTACCTACTACCGCCACAGACCGTGGCGAGGCAGACGAGTCCGACTCCGAGCGAGCGTGTGGAGCTGGAGCGAGACGTACGTGAGACGTCACGCTGACCTGCGACACATGGCCGTCCGATGATCGGATCCCGGCGAGGCTCCGACGGGTGTGAGTGGGTCGGTGGTACAGGGCAGGGGTAGGAGGGGGAAAGGCTGCGAGACACAGCGTGTAGAGTGGCTGTGGGTGGGCGGCATGGCTGCATAGAGCTAGTGGCGGCGGTCCACACCGGAGCCACGACCACTCCGGGGTTGTTGGGCAGGAGACCCCCGACTGGCATCCGCCCGTTGATCGATCGCAGAGGGTACCGTCAACCTTTTTCTTCAAATCAGATGGAACGATCCGCGCGGCCTGATTACTGGTTACAGATCATTGACGCCGTAATTTACCAGTTCGGCCAAGACGCAGATCATCAGGTCTGCCGTCTGAGAATACCTAGACAGGTCGTTCTCCACCCTTTCCTGCCCGTCCTGTGTCAAGACACAAGAAACATGGGTATCGCCTTCCCATTACCTAGCACGTTGATGCTACCACTCCATATATAATCATAGGGCTGTAAAGCATATTGTTTTATCTTTTCCAAATGTTTTTTAATAAGGAGTGTAATAATAATAACTAATGGAAGCGTGGACCGCGTGTGCGTTCCTGTCCCCTTCGTCCCTGCTCACGAACCTGCTCTGACAAAGCTCGGAATGGTTGTTTTACAGACGGTCTCAATGTCATCTCTGCTTGCTTGCTCGCTCGCGCAAACTGTCTCTGATGGCGTCTCAATCCTTCAATATGCGCCATGGAAATGGAACGGATGTAGGCCGGCGAGTGACCAGACGTATATATGCAGAACGGATGAGGCTCTGTTAAGTTAGAGTACTATTTTTCCTGGATGTATTCAGGCTCTAGTTGCTTTCCAAGTCGCTGTTACCAACAAGTCAGCCAGGTTTGGGCTGGCTTCATTCTCAATCTCATGTGACGCGTACGTGCTGGTTGAGGGTAAACTTGTGGGGCGATGGATGGAACTTATATGTGCCGTTTTGTAATTTCCTTGATTGATATGCAACCGGGAGCCATGCTCCTTCAGCTGAAAAAGGAAATGTTATCTTTGCTTGGCATCGGGAGGATTCGCATTGGTCTCAACGTTTGTTTATACCTTTTCGCTAGTTCTCAGTTTGCCTAGAAATAACTTTGTAATGATTAATGAATCTTTGCTACTCTCTCCGATTCATATTACTTGTCACTAATATTGGATGTATCTAGATATTTCAGTGCCTAGTACATCTATATCATCGACAAGTAATTAATATAGATCAGATGGAGTAATAGTTTCCTTTTTTCTAATGAGAAGAATCGTTGATGGTGGGCTTTTCTGTTCGGTCTATTAGGCCTTTTCTGTTATGTCTATTAGGCCTTTTCTGGTTTTGTAGACCTTGTTTTTATATTTTTTATATCTAGGGCATTTGCCGAGTTAACCCTCGTCAGTAGTCCAGATACAGACTAAAATGAATAAAGCTACAAAAAAGCTAAAATGTCTTATATTAGTGAACACATGGAGTATATTCCTACTTTTTACTTTGATGCTATTCATGGTTTTTTGACATTGGAAGATGTTGACGTGATTTTCGACAAAAGCCTCAGCAATGGCGATGCTTGTGGGTGACGTGGCCCTCTTGGGATGAAAACTCTTGACTTGTTTGGTCTCGACAACAGCAATGCATGATGTCGTCACCTTCTTGGGGGCAACGTTGCAGAACCCCGGTTCATTTCGCTCATGTTATGCTTTCATCGACCAACATGCTTGGATCCTATCTTGATGATCTCCGGCCCCGACAAGAGGAGCTCTCGGCGGCCTCCTATCCTATACACATGGCATACTTGTTTCCAATCCTGGTACTCGGTGTTTGCTGGTAGGCTCGCTCAACACTTCATGGCCCGGAGCAAGAGACGAGTGATCCTTTCCAGCTATAGCTTGGTGGATCCGAGGCAACATCGTCCGATGGTTTTACAAGGAGACGTGGTTACACCTTTAATCGATTGTCTTGTGTATTTTGGAGAGAGTGCGATAGCTTTATTTATAAAGTGGCACGAAAGCTTTTTTCGAGGAAAGAGCTAGGTGCTTAGTCCCCAAATTAATATGGAAGAAAAAAGTGAAAGGTCAGGGGCAATATTTTTATTTTTCAGCAAGACAATTGATGGAGTACAAACCCACCTAGAACTTATTAGTATTACTATCTATCTATGGTTGATCTAGCTGTTTATCACTAAACACCACCACAACACTCGAAGGGGGCCCCAAAAACTTATCGAGTCTATGCAAACTACAAGTCTAACTGCTTATGATGTTACTTTTGTGTTTATATCACTTCAAAAGCCACTCAATTCGTGGTGTTAGATAGTCGTCAAGCCCGGATAGCCGCGTGGGCTCGAGGGACACAACGCCCGCAGACCGCAGCCACGACGTTTGGCGCTAGTTCCTCACCTCCGCCATCACGCAACTTCTGATAGCTGATGGGACACTCCATGGGAACATGTGCTGCGTGGAGGTGCCAAACGGAGTGTCTGCTTGGTTGGGAGAGACGATCCTTTTATTCTCGGTGCGTCATGTGGAGCTCTTCATTGTGGCTGACAAGGTGGGAGGGGCAAGAGGTGAGTTGCATGGTTAGAGCATCTCTAGTGGCTCGTCTATACCATCGTCCAAATGAATTTAGACGACCATGAGCCTAAAAATCGTTCCCAGCGGCTCGTCTAGAGCATCGTGCAAATTTAGACGACCTCTATATTCTGTTGCACATCGTCTACATGTGGACGATGGAGCCACAATGTGCAAACCAAATCACTCGCTCCTGAGCCTTCCCTCCCGCGTTCCTGAGCCACAATGTGCAAACCAAATCACTGCGCATCGGCTAGTCGGATCCGTCGATTCCTGCCGCCACCGCACCTCAATTAGCCGGATCCGTCAATTCCCGACGTGTACAGATCTGCAGCCGCTCATGGGTGCTGGCTAGAGAGGAGGAGGCGAGCGGCGCATCTCGTTCGGGCAGACGGCAAGGAGCCACACTGGTGAGAGGGCAGCGCGGCGAGGTTTTCCAGCATCGAGAGACATTTTGTGCTATCTTCAGCTGTTGTATACTTGTATTTAGCGCAGGATTTCATACGGATACAGGCGAGGAAACATTGGATTACAACTTTTCAAGTGCTCTGCCTGCATCTTGTGGAGAAGACAGACTGAATTATAGTTGGAAATATCGCCGGTGAATGGTGAGAGTATTAGAAAAATAGAAGAGAAAATTTAGACGTCCTGATATAGATTAGCCGCTGAAAAACTAGCAAGGTGTAAACGGAAATCCTTATTGACGGTCGTGCATACGGAGATATAGAGGATCAAATATACACCTTCCACTAAAGATGCTCTTAGGGATACATTCATGTTTATTAAACTAAGCTGTAAACTTGGTGGTGTACCCGCCGACTGCGCGTCATTGTATTAAAGAGAAAAGAACAGTTAGGTTCCAGAGAAATGACCGGCCTAATCGAGGCCACCACCTTGGCCTTCTTTGGGTGGCCATGAGGTCCTTGCTACGGGATCTCTCTCACTCGCCCACGTCTAGCCTCTACCCAAGCCTCCCACTCGGAACAAATAGAAGCGACTACTTGTTCCGTCGTGGAATGGGCCCTATCGAAAACCCTAGCGTTGCGCTCAAGCCAAAGGGCGCGAACGACGAGCATGATCAGCGAGTTGGCCACCTTCTCCGCTGGCTTTGAAAGGCACTCCGCCGCCTGCGTCCACCACCCGGGGATCGTGCCGCTGCGTCACCCCATACCACACCTGCTTGGTGAAAGGGCACTATAGTGAGAGGTGATCAAGGGTTTCCTCATGCACCCCGCATAGCGAGCAGGGTTGGGGGCGCGCTTGCAGGCCCTGCGAATCCACTGATGCGCAGTCCAGCAGCGCTTGCTGAGCGCTAGCCAGGCATGGAACTTCACCCAGAACAGCGTGAACAAGTGCCACACTGGTGCCACACTAGGCAATGCCTTTTTTCGAAAAAGAAGACCCGATAAGCCGAAGCGGAGGTGTAGATGCCCGGCTCGTTCCACTTCCACACGAAGCGGTCGATGTTTCGCTCTCCAGTCATCGTCATGAAAGCTACTGCTAACCAGAGCCGCATAAACTGAACCACGACGTCAACTGAGAGTACCTCGCCGATGTCCCTAGCCCACGCAGCGTTGGCGAGGCCCTCACGAACCGTCCTCCGCCGCTTCACACCTGGGTTGACCATGTCCAGAATAGCTGGTGCAATGGCCTCGATGGCATGCTCAGAGATCCAAGGGTCCTCCCAAAATAGGATCGCCAAACCGTCACCCACCGAGATCGACACGGAGGCGTTGAAAATTTGCATCGCTTCCGGTAGGACTCTGAACTCCAGCCTAGACCAGGGCTTAGGGGCGCCAGTCTTTTGTAGCCAAATCCACCTCGCGCGAAGCGCCGCGTTCATGTACTTGAGGTTGTGAAGGGAAATTCTATCTCCCGCTCGTTGCGGGAGAGATTCCGTCCCGCACGCATCGTTCTGTCCGATGGGCCGGCCCAGGTAAGGTTGTTTTTATTTTTCTTTCCTTTCTTTTCTGCTTTCTTTACTGTTTCTTTTTTCTAAATCTAAAAAAATTTAAATTTTAAATTAAAAAATCAGTTTCGAATTTTTGTTCCATTTTCGAAATTTGTTTCAATTCGAAAGTTGTTCCTTTTTTGAAATTTGTTCCAATTTCAAAATTAGTTCCAATTTGTAATTTGTTCCATTTTAAAATTTGTTCCAATTTCAAAATTTGTTCTAATTTCGAAATTTGTTCCAATTCTAAATTTGTTCCATTTTTAAAATTTGTTCCAATTCAAAATTTGTTCCATTTTCGAAATTTATTCAAATTTGTAATTTGTTCTTTGAAATTTGTTCAAATTTAATCTTTGTTCGAATTCAAAATTTGTGTAAATTCTAAATTTGTTCCAACTTAAAATTTGTTTAAATTTGTTCTAATGCTATTTTTGAATCTAATTAGTTTCAACACGAAATAATAAAAAACAGAAGGTAGAAAAAAACTGAAGAAGTAAGCCTGGGCCGGCCCAACCCGGACGTTACGTGTGCGGAGCGCTACTCGCTCCCAGTAAAAGCGGGGCATAGCAGCTCCTGGTTGTGAAGCCCAAGGCCGCCCAAGCACTTAGGCTGGCACACCTTGTCCCACGCGACAGCGCAATTGCCGGATCTAGCATCTGCCTTCCCGGCCCAAAGTAAAGCGCGGCGCGGCCTGTCCACCTCCTCGAGAAACCACGGCGGCAGGTCGACCGCTATCAGCTGGTAGATGACACACGATGTCGTACGCAGTATGCACCGACCCGATAAGGCTCACGTTTCACGATGGGCGACTGGAGGGGTTGCTTTTGCGGAGCAAGAAGCGAGCGGGTTCAAGGCGCACAAGGAGAGGCTGTGGGAGTTTGTCAAGCTGCACGTGGAGTGGCTGCTCGAGGCAGATAAGCTCGCCCTGCTAGGCGAGCTGGAGCGCCAGGAGGAGGGCGATCTGTCCATCAAAGTAAGAATTATTTTGCTGCTGCCTCTTTGATTTCAGCGATGAAGTCATGAAGAGCAAGCTGGAGGAAGCACGCTTGTGGTGATGGAGTGGACGCTGGTGGAGCATCTCGCGCCGGAGGAAGCACAACCCTGGTACCCGCAGGAGGACTTGTGGACGGCCAGTGGACGAGCCGGAGGAGCAGGGCGAGTAGCCGCCGTCAGCCACCATGCTCGCTGCCTTCTGCCGCCATACAGGTTACAGAGTTACATAGGGTAAGACAAGGGCCCGACCGGCCGTTTAACGGAAGTCCTATTCGGCGCCTTTAGTTACCAACTGACGACACCTGAGGCATTCCCATGCAGACCGCCCAACTCGGGGTGAGAATTTTTACAGGTGTTTTTATTAAAGTAAAATAAAAAAATATTCTATAAGCCATAACGGCTTTGCTGACTACATGTGAAAACCCATCACGCTATCCACTTAGTGTTAAAGCGTAATGTAGGCGGGCCGGGCGAAGCCGGGCCTGTCCGTCTAGTTTGCTTCCATGCATACACAATCCGAACGTTCAGTTGCTAATGACGTTTTGCGTTGATTGATGATCTTGCTACCTGCTTCCTACGTCGCTGCCCTCACAGATGCAACTCAATGTGATGAATCGTTGTATTAATGCATTGTCGGCATCTGCTCCACCATGTTAGGGCAGAACCTTGATCGTTAGGGTTGGACTCAGAAGCTCGATCCAAGGACGGAGTCGCTCTTTTGTAATACTTGATAACCTGATGTTATTCTTCTTTTTTCAAAAAAGGGGAAAACGAACCTCTCCATGGATTGGTGGATATAGCCGGACACTGTTCTTCTAAGCTGGGAGCACCACTTTAACCTAGCTGCTGCCTGCTGCCGCCTCTTGTGCTTCTTCAAGTCGAGGAACGTGAGAGTGCACCTGATAGGTACGTTGCCGTTGTTGTCGACACACGACGATTCCAACCGCTCTTTTTCGACAGGGAAAACCCTCAGCCAGCTGTCGTCGCCTAGCGGCCGCTCCGTGTGAAAGACGGTGTGCTCCCAGTTCTTGTCCAAGATTTCTATGCAGATGTTGGTGCCGGATGCCGAGTGCTTAACCTTGGTCGAGACGAGGACATAGATGGAACTCGTTATGCCTTTGTAAAGATCCTCGGTGTACACCTCGACTTTCCAAGTATGGCGGCGGAAGTGCATGGTCATCAGAGGCCGTGCGGACGCGGCAGAAATCCGCGACAACCTGGAGTAGCCGGGTATTACGAAGAGGCTCGTCGTGGACTCCGTAGCTGACGAGCCACCAGCCATGGTATATACGCGTTTGTAATCTTCGATCAGTATAGCAAAAACTTATGGAGTAGGTATGCAATCTATGTACATCTGGCGTCTGTTTATATATAGCTGTACCTGTATCCGAGTCGACCTGGGATTACATGTACTCCCTCCGTCCACTTTTATAAGTCGCGGAGCAAAATTCCGACAACTCCTAAACATGTCGTAATGGACCAAACTGCCCCTAATCGATTCAGATGAATTAGGAACAGATCGCGACAACACCTTTCTCTCCGATCCAGCGCATCTTCCTCCCAGATCTCGAGCGCCCAACCTCGGCGGCCGGTCCCAGCTGCAGCGCACGTCGCCGGCCACCGGTTGCCAGCACCTCCAGGAGCCGCGCAGCCGCACACGCCCAGCACCTCCAGGCGCTCGCCGGCCCAAGCAGCAGAAGCGCACGTCGTCGGCCGCTTGTTCCCAGCACCTCCAGGCAGCCGCGCACCACCAGCACCTCCAGGCACTCGCCGGCACGTCAACTCGCAGCGCATGTCGCCGGCCGCTGGTTCCCAGCAGCAGCAGCGCACGTTGCCGGCCGCCGGTTCCCAGCAGCAGAAGCGCACGTTGCCGGCCGTCGGTTCCCAGCACCTCCAAGGCAGCCACGCACGCCCAACAGCAGCTATGGTCCTCCCGACAAGGTCGACTCGCTCCATATGATAACAGCAGCAACAGAAGCGTTTGATCAATATTGACAGTTTCAGGAGTGCGGTTTCAATCTGTAGTCCTTTCTCCAGTACTCTGACGTGAAGATTGTCTTCAGACCTGAGAGATCACTTGAGAATTGAGATTCATTGTCTCTGTGTGGTGCTGAATGATGCTAAATGCCTTGGACCATGCTAATCCTGAAAATGCAAACCAGCAGAGGTAAATGCAGTTGCTTACACAAGAAAATAACACACCCCCGCAGGCAATACAGCTGTTGCTGTTGACAAGTGGGTATACATTTGAGAATAGTTCATGTTTGAACCTTCTGACATAACTTGATTCAGTGAACATACAGATTAAAAAGTCACACCAAGTGTTTATAGTCACACCAAGTAGTAACATACAGATTAACACATCAGCCAAAATTTATAGTCACACCAAGTGATTTTCAAAACAAAAAGTCACGCCAAGTGTTTTTTAGGGTATATTGACAGGAAGACAGAGCTCCTCCCAATCAAAGGGAACCAACTTGACTGACTTAGTTTTCAAGAATTACCTAGCTAGGGACCCTAACAACGTCCTTCAGTGGAGTAGAAGCAATAATGAATTTTTGTTGACTAGGTTCAGTTAACTGCATCTTTTTATGTTCAACTAAAGTCACTTCAGTCAGCTGCTACTCAAGCAATTCACTGGGTACCAGTAGTATCTGATTGCTCAAGCAGCTCACTAGGGGACAGCATCGTGCTCGTGCACGAGTGAGTTCAGCACAACGCAGATAACTTTCGGGAATTTTCAAGCAAGGAATTGATCGAGTGCTCGGTTCAACTGAAGAGCTTGATACTTGGCCGGTGTTGCCGCTGATGAAGACGTTGCTTCAATTGTAGCGGGGTCGTGGGCGTGGAGTTGCCGAGTTGGTCGAGTTCCTCGAGGATCTGGCGCACCGACTTCTTGAGCGCCTTGACGGAGTCGGAGAGGCACCTCGGCGTGGAGGCGGTCAACCATGGCGGGGTCCGTGACCGCCAGGGCGCGCCGGCGCACCGGCAGCAGCAGCTCGGGGCAGGCGACCGTCGCCGCATCTTGGTAGTCCCCGCCGGCCAACACCATGATTGGAGCTCGACCTTGTCTTTGGCTCCCAGATCCCGCATCACCGCAGAAAATCCAGCAGTGTCGCTACAGATCCGGCCGCCGGACGGGAAAAAATCCATCTTGAACTCCACGAGGAAGAGGGATATGCGAGAAGAGGGAGATGGGAGGACACATGAGAGAAAGAGGGGGGTGTAGACGCTCGCGAGGGATGGGGTGGCGCCGGCGATGGATACGGTGGTGCCAACGAAGACGAGGGCAACATGCGAGCGAGGCGAGCGGCAAAATGCGAGAGGCGAATGCGACTGGCCGACCTGTCAGAACTCAAGGGCAAAATTAGAAATCTACAATATGTCGCTAGCGTTACGGAACTTACCGCGATTTCGTTCCGCGACTTATAAAAGTGGACGGAGGGAGTAAAACAGAAACGGGGTCGAAGTCGGCTCGCTCCACGTAAAAGCGCAAACCGGATCCAGCGCGACCGGATCGTACGTGCTGCTTCGTCCGGTTTTTTGCCTCCGTTTAAAAAAATAGTACGCTAGGTTGCAAAATGGGGAACCGCGGTACCACAAGTTGTCACGCCAAATCAGATCGGTCCAAATAATTCAAAACGATGACACGCTGGACTCAGACCCGATCAAATAATTAGCGTTTTGCTCCATGTAAGTTGATCCGGAATGCTTTTATTGCCCTTCCGCGAACGTGGCCGTGGTAGTTTTACGAAATGCATCCACGTTTTTTTCCTCTGTTAGTCAAATGTCCTTACCTTTTCATGCCAAATACTCCATCCGTTCGTAAATATAAGATGTTTTAGCTTTATGAAGCAAAATGTATCTACTCCCTTCGACCCCTAATACTCTTCGCTAATGTGGATATATCTAGACACTTTTTAGTGATAGATACATCCGTATTTGCGAAGAGTAATATGGGTCGGAGGGAGTAGATAAATTGTAGTGTGTAGGTTTATTCGAATATACACTAAAACTTGTCTTAATACATTTACTTCACAAATCTAAAACATTTTATATTTATAAATGGATGGAGTAGAACGGAATTATCGCCGAGGATCAGGCGATCAGTTCGAGTCTCAATGTGTGGACGGAGGCGAACACGTTCTCCTCTGCTTTGTCGTCCGTGGCATCGATTTCGATGAGATGCCGCTGGACCTGCACTACCTCTCGACTGGAACGAGGATCCACCGCAGTATGGTAAGGCGCGCCGGACCTACAGAATCTTTCCGTTTCCGTTTCGGATCGCAGAGGCTGGTCGGAAACCGATTGCTCGGATGGATCGGAGCGATCGATCGCCAGCTAGGGTCGCCCAAGGGCAAGTGCTTGTTTCTAAATTAGCATCTGAAAGTCAATCCTCAGCGGCGAGTGTGTGCGTGAAAACATGATCTAACTAGCCTTGTATTATTGGCGGCCAGACTAGTATTGGAGTACTACTATCTATAGCACTACTAGGAGGTCACATGGTTCGTGTCTTTGTATATTGTGGAACCTAATAAGCAGTCAAACAATTGTAGTGTGAGTAGTATCTGACGGGGAGGGCAGTCAGTCGTCGTCTGAACCGGACCGGAGTAGATCGCTCGGTTCAGCTTACCTACTACTGCCACAGATTGGCGCAAAGTCTTTTCTGGCGGTGCCGGTGCCTAGCGGTTCCGCATCCACCGTTCTTTCACTTCGCGATTCGGAACGACACGTCAGCAGAGCGTTGTATAAGGAATAGATATAAGCTATAATGCAGACCGTTATTTCATGCCGTTCTTTCTACGTGGGCCCAGTATAGATGGGAAACGGTAGCAGTTACTCGGCTTCACCAACCAGTTATTACTGAGGCATCGACACCATCGGCACAAAGCTGCGTCTTCTTCATTTTCCTCTCCCTTGTTCTTCCAGCCGCCGCCGCTCCGATTCGGGCCGACAAGCCGCCGGCCATCTCCAATCCAGGTACGAAATCGTTTGTCGAGGTACATTGCTTGATTTTGGATGCAGCTCTGTTCCGTCCGGACCAACATCAGCATGAATCGCCTTGATTTGCATCCGCACTGCTTTGCCATAGTTGCCCATCTTGCCGCCATTGTTCATAGATCTAGGGTTCACTGTTCTCTTCTCCCGCTGCCATGTTTTACTAGTATCCCTTGTGCATGTTTGTTTTGATTCCATGGGCAGAGGTTAAGAAATATTTTACGAAGCGCGTATAGCTTGGCTTAATGAGTAATAGATGCCGGTAGCTCGAACTGTGGATTTTGTTGTGTACGTGCGAGCGTTGCACTAGATGAAGTTAGCAAGTTTCAGATTTTATTGGAAAATAGTTACAGAAATTTTTCAGAATCGAGCTATTACGTACCAGATAATTTAGATTTTTCTTTAGCAGTGCCCATGGTGGACCCTGATGAAGATGATTACGAGATGCATACCCGCACGTCACCTAGATTCACAGGCAAGAAACCAATTGCGAAGGAAATCATGGAGGAAGTAATTTCTGATTCCAGCTCTAAAACCAGACCGCGTAAGAAGATGAAAACTCAGTCAAAAGCGAACCCAAAGAAGGCCAATGCCAAGCAGGTATGTTTTCCCTGCAACTCCAGTTTTGTAGTTTTGTATTTTTTTTCTCATTGATACAGTGTATGAACGTGTGTTTGTACAATTTCACTAACACTTTGTTAATACTTGGATGCAGAACGTTGGATTTAAATGTTCCCCTCACCTCTTGCACGATTTATTCAAGAGGCTTGATAAAGATCAGAAATTATGGGTAGAGGAACTTGGTTTTGGTGTTCTTTTATCCATGCCTAATTGCAGGCTGCCAAAAGGATTGACAGTATGGTTGATCAACCATGTTAGCTGGAAGAAAAGAGCTCTTGTGGTTGGTGGCAAAACCATAAGAATTAAAGATGTTATCAAGAAAGTGCTAGAGATTCCGGATGGCCCATTCCCTGTCCCTATGCCACGTAGTAATCGCGGTAAATCGAAGGGACCAAATACTACTTTGCAAGAGAAAGACACAAAGGCTGACAAATCTGGGAGGGGGATCAGTTACAAGGAAACTTTTGAAGCATTGATAGCAAATCATGATCCAGTACAGTTCAAGCGCGACTTCATGCTATATGTCTTATGTATATACTTTGCTCCATCTAGTGGACACTTTATTAACAGGAGCTACTCAGCAATTATCAGCAACGTTGATCTAATTAAAGATATGAACTGGTGTGAACATGTTGCTGAATTCCTGATTGAAGGGATACGTGAGTACAGAGAATCAAGGGCTGCTAATGTTAACGTGCATGGTTGTGTACATGTCTTGCTGGTAAGGAAACAGCTCCACTTTCTAAGTTTCTATTAAGGTGGCACAACACAGGTGACAAGGGTATAGCTAATAGTGCCCGTTAGTTGAGTACCCTTGAGGCCCGTTAAGCTAGGCCCGATTGTAATGAAAATCGAATACGAGTTTTTACCGTATGTCGATATTGTAATCTGTATCGGACCCTACCCGATCCTCGAGACCTGGCCACCTATATGTAGGGGCCAGGAGGGGACGGTGTGGGGCAGATTGAAAGCAAGCCAGGTTGAACACCCAAGTTTACTTTCGATAGACACTTATTTCGACTAACTTTACCTTCGAGTTCATTCGACGCCCTGTCTCTCCGATCCTAAGTCCTTCATCTAGGACATTTGTCGAGTTAAACCTCGTCAATTGGCGCCGACCGTGGGGACTCTGGACGTTGGAATCATGAATTCGACAGCTTTTTTGCTTTCAGTCAACAGCAGCACAGAACTCGACGGAAGTCAAGAGATGGAATTAACAATTGGAAGTTTGAGCATCTTCGTCGGGCCATCGGGTTCATCCCGCCTTTCGGATTCGACGAAACCAGATTCGTCGGCGAGCAAGCCCGAAACAGAGGTAATGTTGGAATCATCAGAAGGCTCTTCCAGCGAGATAAACTCGCCGGTCAGCTCGGAAAAAGCACCAATCGCAGAAGGCGACAAAATTTGGGAAAATTTCGACTCAGAAGAAAGAGCGTGTCAAACGCACAACATCGCAAGGGACTTCGTCGTTGGAAGCAATGGCGTCTCCAAGGTACATCAGCTATGCGTCATTATCACTGAGGCAGAAGAAGAAAAAAAACAACGAAGGAAGTAAAAAGGTCGATAGGCAAGTCGACAAAGTAAAATAACACAACAAAAAGGAGAAGGAGAAAGTCCACGTTTCAGCTGGAGAATGGAGGATGATCAAGTCAGCTATTAATCATGGTACAGAAGTACCCAAAGGATCGAGAAGAGAAGTTCTAATGGGATACCAGTATGCATTGTACCAGCATAAGAAGAAACTAAGGGAGGAAAGAGACATAGTTTTTCAAGACAATAACAGTATATCAAGGGAGGAATACTGGGATGATTATAGTGAGGACTCCGAGTACAGCAGAGAAAGGCACGGAGACCCAAAGCACAACAGAGGGGCAACAACACGCAGCAGAGATGAGAGGTACTCGAGGAACCCTACTCCACGGTTAGAAGAGGAGGAAGATGACTTCATACAAGAAACGCCAGAAGCAGCATTGATAGCAGCACAGGCATACTTACTAACTACAAGGCCAGAACCTGGGGACCCGCGAGAAGATATGCACCGGGCCGCGATACGAAGCCTCGGGATAGTGGAGAACAAGATCAGGGAAAAAGGACCAGAGACAAAGTCGACGAGCCACAAAGAAAAGTGAAAGGAGAAGCTTAGGTACAACTACACAGATAACGAGTACAGCGAGTCATCAGAAGAAGAAAGGCGACAAAAAAGGAAGGAGGACGCAAGAAGTATAATAGCACAAGCTCGAGTGAACAAATCACGCCATGCCTGGAAGGAAGAAAATTATGAAGACGACAAAAAAAATATGGGCGCGTTATGCTTTACCCGCAGGGTTCGCAAAACGCGGGTACCCAAAGGATTTAAGTTACCACATGACCAGCAAAAATACGACGGATCGCAAGAACCTATCCTATGGTTATCAGATTACTTGCAGGCAGTACAGATACTAGGAGGGACAAAAGCAACTGCAATGCAAAGTCTACAACTACACCTCATCGGCGCAGCACGGTCCTGGTTGAATACCCTACTCAATGAATCCATTGGAAGTTGGGGAGAACTCGAAAGCCAATTTGCAAGAAATTTCCGTTCGACATACAAGCGTCCAGCGTCACTGGAGGAGGTCAAAGCATGTGTGCAAAGGAAAGGCGAAACTCTACGTTCTTATATACAATGATGGAGTGTAATCAAAAACTCAGCAGAAGACGTCTCCGACGAAAGAGCAATAGACGCTTTTTCAGCCGGACTTTGTCGATCAAATCTCGTGGAAGAGATAGGAAGAACAAGGCCAACGACAGTAGCTGAACTAATGGAAGAAGCCAACAAATTCGCTGACGGAGAGGACGCATACAATAACAAAAGAGGACGATCACCAGAAGTCGACAGAACGAGCAGACAAAGGAGACGACACCGCAGCAGGGATAATCAAGAAAGACGAAACTAGGTAGCTGCGGGTTACGGAGTAAGAGAAGAGGAAGAAGACAAAGGTAGGAGGTTTCAAACAAAGGGAACAGAAAAGTCTAGAATAGATCTAGCGAGGAAGTTGCGGCCGAGGTCGTATCTCGATGGAAAAAGGGTTTCAAATCATCAGATGAAGGATTGTAGAACTTTCTTGAGACTACAAGGCGCCATGGGTTCAAACCAAGGAAGATGGCGTGGAGAGAAGCACACAAGTCAAGGATACCAAGTGCAAAGATTAGCAAGGCACCTAACATCAAAAGTTTACATATCAGCAATGATTCAACCGGTGCCTAAGTCGAAGAAAGAGCGAAAGAGCATATCCAGGCAAGTGAACGTAGCAATATCATCACCACCAGCCACTACAGAATATCTACGGTGGTCAGATCAACCAGTCAAGTTCAGCAGAGCAGATCACCCAAGAAAAGTTCCTAGGCCGGGCCACTCGCCTATGGTTCTAAAAGCGCAAATAGGAGGGTACGACATCGGAAGAGTATTCATGGATGCAGGAAGTGGCATCAACCTAATATATGCTAGAACCCTGAAGGCAATGTGTATCCCGTTGTCGAGTTTGAAACCAACAGACTGCTCCTTCCATGGAATAGTACCAGGAGCCGCAAACCACCCTTTGGGAAAAATGGAACTCGATGTCTGCTTTGGCAGCAGCAGCAACTACCGCAGAGAGAAGCTGGAATTTGAAGTTATGGACTGGCCATCACAGTACCATGCAATCCTGGGGCGCCCAGTATTTGCAAAATTTATGGCAGTACCTCATTACGCGTACCTTACGCTAAAAATCCCAGGACCCAAAGGAATAATAACAGTACAAGGGAGCTTCAAAGTAGCCAACACCTGTGACAGAGAGTTCAATAGAATGGCGCAAACCTTCGGTATGACAGCAGAATACGAGAGGCTAAAAGGAGAAACAGATCATAATGTGCTACCCGATGTTGGACGATCCCGACCAGATCAGGCTTTCGACACAACTCAGGACTCGAAGAAAATTCAGGTCCACCCCACGGACCCAAACAAGACGACATCAATCGCGGTGAACCTGGATCCCGCATAGGAAAGCGCGCTCGTTGAGTTCCTCCGTGAGCGCTGGGAAATCTTTGCATGGTGTCCATCAGACATGCCAGGGGTTCCCAGGGAACTTGTCGAGCACGCATTAAATGTAGATCCCAAAGCAAAGCTAGTCAAGCAACCATTGCGGCGATTTGATGAACCTAAAAGGAAGGCGATAGCATCAGAATTGCACAGGCTAGAAAGTGCCGGATTTATCAGAGAAATCAAAACTTCGAGTTGGGTATCGAATCCAGTGATCGTACCCAAGAAGAACACAGACGTACAAAGAGTATGTGTCGACTACACATCTCTCAATAAGCATTGTCCAAAGGGTCCCTTCCCTCTACCCCGCATCGATCAGATAATCGATTCAACAGCGGGATGCGCAAGGCTTTCCTTTTTGGACGCATATTCTGGTTACAACCAGATCAAATTGAAGAAAGAAGACGAAGAAAAGACGGCCTTCATCACACCGTACGGAGTGTTTTGCTACCAAGTAATGTCGTTCGGCCTCAAAAATGCAGGAGCAACTTATCAACAGATGATGCAAAACTGCCTCGGGAGCCAAATAGGATGAAACATCCAAGTTTACATTGATGATGTAGTCATCACCACAAGAGAGGAAAAATCTTTAATCAGCGACTTGGCAGAAACCTTCGACAACTTGAGCAGGTACAAGCTTAAGCTTAACCCGACGAAGTGCTCCTTCGGCGTATCGGCAGGACAACTTTTGGGGTTCCTGGTATCAGCACGAGGCATAGAGGCGAACCCAGAGAAGATTCAGGCAATTTTAACAATGGGGAAACCCACGAAACTACACGACGTGCAGAAACTTGCGGGACGCGTCGCGGCATTAAGTCGATTCGTTGCTCGATTGGGAGAAAAGGCGCTTCCTTTCTATGCACTTATGAAGAAGTCAGATGATAAATTTGAATGGACAGAAGAAGCAGACGCAGCTTTCGCGCAGCTGAAAAAAGTGCTTTCCACGCCGCCAGTGCTGGTTGCACCAAAAGAAAAAGAACCACTACTACTCTACATCGCCGCAACCCATCAGGTGGTGAGTACAGTATTGGTAGTCGAAAGAAGTGAAGAAGGAAAAGCCCATGGCGTCCAGAGACCGGTATATTTCATCAATGAAGTACTATCCCCGACAAAACAGAGGTACCCGCATTATCAAAAGCTCGCATATAGTGTTTTTTACAACAGCACGAAAATTGCGATAGTACTTTGCGGTTCACCCAATTATAGTGGTCAATAAAGCACCACTATCGAACATATTAAACAATCCTTTGGCAACGGGACGTGTCTCTTTGTGGGGAATCGAATTATCTCCCATGGACATCACGTACGAAAAAAGGAAGGCGATTAAGTCGCAAGTCTTGCCAGATTTTACAGCAGAGTGGCTGGAGTTGCAGAGTACGGAACCGCCAGACTTATCTAGTGTTTGGACAATGTACTTCGACGGTTCTAAGAGAGTCCAAGGCGCAGGCGCAGGAGTGGTCTTGATATCGCCCCATGGCGACAAATTGAAGTATGTCTTAAGGATGAGTTTTTCACAGGCTTCTAATAACGAAGCAGAATACGAGGCTTTATTGCACGGAATGAAGATGGCTAAAGCATGTGGAGCAACTCGCCTAAAAATATTTGGAGATTCCAACCTTGTTGTCCAGCAAGTTATGAACAGATGTGACAAAATCAATGACAACATGATGGCCTACAAGAACTTATATCATTATCTCGAAGGAACATTCGATGGATGCGAAGTCTCGCACATAAGCAGGAACAGCAATGAAGAAGCCGACAACTTAGCAAATATCGGGTCACAATGTTTACCCGTGCCGTCCGGAGTATTTTGGGAGGAAATAGTGGAAAGATCAATAAAAAGTGTAAAAAGTTTGACTACTACAGCAGACTCGGGGGCTACGCCGGAACCCGAGGAAGTCATGATGATTGAAGAAACTTGGATGCAGCCATATATCGCGTATATGATAAATAAACAGTTACCAGAAGATGCAGTAGAAGCCAAGAGGATAACTCGACGATCGAAAGCGTTTGTCGTGTTGCAGGGGAAATTATCCAAGAAGAGTATTACCGGCGTTTTGCAGCGTTGTGTAACGCCCCAAGAAGGACAAGTAATACTAAAAGATATACACGGCGGAGTGTGCGGCCATCATGCTAGCAGCAGAGCAATAGCGGCAAAAGCATTCCGAGCAGGATTTTATTGGCTAACAGCCATCGAAGACGCGAAAGATATAGTCCGGAAGTGTGAAGCATGTCAAAGATTCGCATCTCGCCCGCATGCACCAGTAGCAGAGTTACAACCAATACCATTGTCCTGGCCCTTTGCACAATGGGGCCTCGATATGGTGGGAAAGTTGCACAAATCCTGGCCAGGAGGACATGTTTACATGCTAGTGGCAGTCGATAAATTTACCAAGTGGGTGGAAGCGGCCCCGGTAACGAGTCAAGATTCGACAGCAGCAATCAACTTCATCAAGTCAATAGTATTCCGTTTCGGTGTACCATATAGCATCATCACGAACAACGGGACAAACTTCACTTCAAAGGAATTCAAGAGTTATTGCAAAGGACTAGGAATCAAACTCAAATTTGCATCTGTGGCGCACCTGAAGACAAATGGGCAAGTCGAAAAAGCCAATGGCCTTATATGTAGTGGGATAAAAAAGAGGCTCTTAGCACCTCTCGAGAAAGCCAAGAGCGCTTGGGTAGATGAATTACCCTCCGTTCTTTGGAGCCTAAGAACTACGCCTAACGCAGCAACTCAATAAACTCCTTTCTTCCTGGTCCATGGCGCAGAAGCCGTGCTTCCAGTCGAAGTTACACACGAGGCTCCAAGAGTGATGGCATACGACGAGACAACATCAACAGAAGCATTGCAAGACGATGTCGATGCACTAGATGAAGCAAGAGATAAAGCATTAGAAAGAGCCACGCAGTATCAACAGAGCCTGCGAAACTACCATAGTAGTCGAGTTCGTCCACGATCCTTTGTGGTGGGGGATCTAGTTTTGCGACTTAGGCAAGACAGCCATGGCAAATTGGAGTCCCCTTGGGTGGGACCTTACATCGTCACAGAAGTAATACCAGGAGGAGCTTATCGACTACAAGACAAGAAGACAGGAAAAGACGAGAGCAACCCGTGGAATGCGGAGCAGCTACGACATTTTTACGCGTAGAGTAAATCTAGAGGTATCAATAAACTCGAGTTTAACCTTCTGAACCCAGAACATGAGGCCATAGGTCAGGTTCCTTGGGTTGAACTCGACAAAATTGTACAAATATTTTTACTTCTCCGCTCGGGGGCTTCAACCCTTGGGTCGTACGAAAGAAACTTTTATCACGACATGGAGATCTTTGACAAGGTGGTGCAGTCAACCCGATATTCTTCAAAATAATTGGTTCGCAAAGAACCCGATATATATAAAGCATACCTCAGAACAATGATTTGTTTTCATGGTACTAATAAAAGCGTCAAAGCAAAGTACGAATATTCATTACATATAGCACGGCAGCAAGGACATTATCAAAAGAAATTACATATAACGCAGATCCTAATGAAAGTGGACTTCAGCTTCATACTCCTTCTGGCACTAAGTGCCATCATAGATCTTCATGTCGAACTTTGACGTGCCGATATGGAAGTCGAAGGTCATGAAGAAGCCTTGATGGATGTCGTGGTCTTCTGCAAACTGCGACCAGCCACCCTTAAAGTACTGATCACCGTCGCCATCATACCAAACCTCCACTTCGTATGGAGTCCCACTGCCAGATTGTTCACGGAGAACCGCTTCTCGTAGTTCTCACCCATCCATAAACTTGGTGAAATTCAGCGGCAGGCGCTAAATCTCACGGCACTGCGCCATGGCAATGCAGAAGAAAGAAAAGATTCTAGGAGGAGCATTAGGAGCAGCGGGAGTAGCAGGAGGAGGAGCGCTTGGACCTGGGGCAGCGCCTGTCACATTGGGCTTGTTTTTGCTACCAGGTGGGCGGCCGGGACGACGCTTAACCGGAGCGGCCGATGACGATCCTGCGGCGGCCGGAGTTGTTTTGTTCTTGCTTCCACGAGGGCGGCCCCGACCTCGCGGCGCCACCAGAGAGCCAAGGTTCAAATGAAAACCATCTGCATCAGCCATGTGGAAAAGTGGGACGGCTGGAAACCCTAGATGACGAGAGAAGATGATGCGGCGGAGGAGGAATCTGATTAGGGTTTTTACCCTTGCTAAAGATGCTTTATTTATAAGCACGTATTATCGGGCCCCCGTTATAAGCAAGGCCCATAAACATATTTTACAAAGGAGTTAAATTCTGCACATAGCAGACGATAAAAACCAAAGAGGAAAAAATAAGAAGGGGAGAGTGTGGTCGCACGATATGAAAAACCTTGCCTTGGGCTCGGTGGCTTATAAACAGGAGAAGTTAAAAGAAAGAAGAAGTGAATTTTGAGCCTATGCTTGACTACAAGTATCCAAACATAGCCTCGGGGGCTACTCCCATCGGGAGCGCTGAGCGCGCACCCGATAGAGGATGAGATAATCAATAGTGAAGATGAAGAAAGATTATCATACAAACTTCGACTATATAGTCGACAAAATACAGAGAGATTACTCCCATCGGGAGGGAATTGGAAGAAGTTAATTTAAGTTCGAAATTCTTTGATTTTATCAGTCAAAACTTGGCCGCGACATAAGATTCTCGAGTTACGTTATCGCAACAAAACTCGAATACCGTGATTTATCACGAAGGTAAGACCCCGGGATCCGTCCTGTGTCGCCTGGTATACGCACATGGATGCGCTCTGCTAGTATGTATCCGTGTCTATGACATGAAGAAAATCCTGGTGGACGCACTGGGTACCCTGAGAATCACTGGGATTCATTCTTTGTAAGTCCTAAATGCGGCAAAAGAGTGGGTTTGACCGGTATCCCGAATTCAAATCCAAGGGGATTGAATTTGAAGTAGGTGACAGGTATCTGTTCTGGCAGTTAACTGACCTCTTGATCCGTCAGAGTTGTCAGGCTTGTTCATCAAAACCCCTTGCGATATATTATTATGAAAACAAGTCGAAAGACCGAGTCGAAGATTTGAAGATAAGAAGAAGTCGAAGAATTGACCAAGTCGAAGATTTAGAGATTAGAGATTCAACCTGAATCTGCAATTCTGGTAGAATCTCAGGGGCTACTGACAAGGGTATAGCTAATAGTGCCCGTTAGTTGAGTACCCCTGAGGCCCGTTAAGCTAGGCCCGATTGTAATGAAAATCGAATACGAGTTCTTACCGTATGTTGATATTGTAATTTGTATCGGACCCTACCCGATCCTCGAGACCTGGCCACCTATATGTAGGGCCCAGGAGGGGACGGTGTGGGGCAAATTGAAAGCAAGCCAGGTTGAACACCCAAGTTTACTTTCGATAGACACTTTTTTCGACTAACTTTACCTTCGAGTTCATTCGACGCCCTGTCTCCCCGATCCTAAGTCCTTCATCTAGGACATTTGTCGAGTTAAACATCATCAACAGGTCTTCATGTGTCTAACCTTTTTTTTCCCTGCAGCTCATCTATATTGATATGGTGAAATCTGCTCTGATTAAAGTTCCAGAAGGAACCCCACGCATCAATTTTGTTACATCTAAGATGCTAGATATGCTAGACTATCACGATTTGAAATACACAAACAATGATGGGCCAGAGTATGGGAAACTAGAGGTAATTTTTTACCTATCTGGAATCGTGTGCCTGGCCAGTTCATGTTATATATAGTCGATTTAGTGCTATCATAGTAATTAAATCTACCTAATAGTTATTTTGCCTCACAGATTGACCAAGCATTACACGTTGATGAAGGAAAACCAGTGAACCAAAAGTCTACCACTGCAACTTCCGCAAAAAACAATATCATACCTGATTGCAGTACCAGTACAACCAACGTTAATGGTGATGGGAAAAGCGACCCCATACCTGAGTGTCCTAACAGTACAGCCCCGGACGTGGGTGAAAACGTATGTCACATTTTCCGTTCTACATTTTTTGGTGCATTTACCTAATTGCTGTAGAAGGAAATTTATGGAAAGATCTAAGCACTAAACATTTTTCACCTGTGTGTTTGCAGTATTACTGGGATGAGTTGAGCAAGATAGAATCCCAGTACAATAAAGAAAGACAGAGTATTTACTCAGAGTGTCTCCAAATGCTTAACACCAAGATCAATAAGATTGATTCCATACGTTCTTCTGCAATTGGTTCTCTCCACAAGAAACTATTCAGCACTGTCAATTTGGGAAGTCCTAGATTTGACGGAGTTATCAATGTTGATTGTTCTCCGTCAAGACCAAAAAGCAACTCCCAACCTGAACGCTAAGATGGCCCAACCCGGACACCAGATTTCAGTACCCCCAATAAAGATTCATCAGGTATTGATACATCTTTAGGTCAAAAGCGTACCGAGTTTTATGAGGCCCATAATCCCCAGGAATTTTCATTCCGAGTTCATCCTCGTAACACAGTTAGAAAGATGAATGTTAGATTTCTATCCCCAACACAAGATAAGGCATGCACTTCAGGAATTAGAGCTGAGCAAGATGGAAATCTAACAAGAGACCATTTAGATTCAGCAATGATTCATATGATTTGCAACATACTTGCCACCAGTTGTCAACTGTATTTGTCAGGAGGGACGGAGGCAGTCGTTTGGGAAATCCTGTTAAGTCGTTCCAAAGTGGTAGGTTGTTCTAGGAAAACCATACCCCCGTCACTGACATACCTGGGAAGGAACCTGAAGACACTTCCGATCCTCTAGGATTTGATTTAATGGCTGAGGTAATGGCCATTGGCAAAGAATCAGAAAAGCAGGCTGTTGTTGACGCGGGAGACAAAGATACAATGGCCGATGGCACTCATATTGGGATTGTTGGTGTCAACAGTCGTGACACTTGCAGTTTCCCTGTGCAATGTGCTCAACAAGAGCAGGCATCAATCGCCCAGACTTCCGTAGGCCCTGCATCCCTGAGTCCTTCTCAAGTAGATCTAACACAACAGAAATCCAATTCGTCGCAGTGTTTTCTGATGATAGCATCGAAAAATCTGCTGCATTAATAGCGGAAGATCAGGCAATCAACCCAGCTTCCACCGTTGTTTCCAGTGTCATTGAAAACCAGCCTGGACCCTTTTCCTGTCATTCCTCTGACCTATCTGCACCCGCACGTGGAGGCTCTGATGAGGCATTTTTAACGCAGAAAAAAGGTAATATCCCTCCTTAAGTGCTTACACAAACCAAAGGCATTTTTTGTTTTAGTAAGATCCACGTTAATAAATGCCTACTTTTATGCAGAGTGCCGTGCAGACATTCCAGATGCATTATACATTCCACTCTCTCCAGAAAACTATGCACACCAGGATGCCCAAAAAGTTATCCCACTTACCTCACCGATAGAAGACGGTGAGTTTTTCGGTGTTGCTGGAAGTGTGAATATAGCAGTGCGTTCTAGAGCCAAGCGTTTCGGGAAGAGGAAGGAAAATATTGATGGGATAGCAGAGTTAAAGAAATCTCCTTGTAAAAATCACTCGGAGGTCAACTTAACATACGCAGAACATGTGGAGAATTCTTGTTTCCGGGTGACCAAAAGGAAAAAAGCATCTTCTGTTTGTAGAGTTGGTGGCAATGAAGCAAAGATTATTATACGTGGTGTTCATGTCACTGCAGAAGAATTTGTGCATACATTAATGCCTAACGGTGAGGTCGATCTAAACTTCATGTGGCTCTGTTGTGTTGCCATAATGCTCGACTGGGGTTCTAAAACAAAGACAATCCTCAATCAACCAACTATTGTATGTTTTATCGCGCTTATATTATACACTTATAGTCCAACTTGTTTTGGTGACATCTAACTTCTATAAATTCACCTTTATGTTTGCAGAAGGAACTGATGAAACCACCAGGCAGATGTGACCACCAGTTAATAGCAGAAAAACTGAAGAAACTCCAACTACACTCAATTGACCAGGTAATGTTTCAGATAGGCCATTGAACTTTTTAAAGATAGTTTGTGTTTTCCAATAGGATTTTTAGTGACCAATGTTTTGCATGATTATATGTACTCAGATATACCTTCCAGTATGCAATGCCGACCAGTGGATTCTTATACTAGTTAGCTTATCTGGGGAGCTGGTCGAGATATATGATTCACTAAAGCCTTACAAGAGAGGAGAAGATCCCTACAAAGGTTTATGGGAAATTATTGTAAGATCTTCATTTTTCAGTGGAAACTAGTTAGCTTATCTTTTTCTTGTTTATTTTCTGGAAGTGGCAAACAGATTTCCTACGAATGCAGGGATACAACTCGCATGTCTCCTACCAGCATGCAACTTCGAAAGCTATCCTACTTCTTGACAAGTTCCAGAAACACTATGCCCAGATCCATACACAAGATAACTTGTAATTTTGTGATTGCCCTTCCACTATCCTCACACCTAGTATTATTCCAAATGTTTGTTCGTTCTTAATCTATTTTCTACCTTTGTTTGGTCATAGGCATGATTCTGGACTTGAAATCATCCGGATTCTGGTTTCACATAATGGGAAAGACCTCATTGGATATGGAAAGGTATAAATTTCCATGGCTTCTTTTTTTAATTTGCTGTGTGCAAACTGGTAGTAACAAACTTCATGTTCTCTGCCCTTTTTTCAGAAAAGCATGGCTTCGTTCAGGAAGGAAGTTGCTCACATTCTCATATATCACCGATACAATGACCTGAATCCAAGACGCCATAACCCTGTTCTCGTTGAAGATGTTTGAAGATGGGCCTGTTGTGATTTTGCTGAAACACTGATATGAATTTTTCAGCAACCTTGAACGTTTTGTAACTTATTAACTTTGTTAAACCATGATGCACACGTCGGCTACATGACAAGTCGATCTGGCTGTCCGCACATACTATGATCATTTATCAGTACACTCTAGGTGTTTTTATGTGTGATGGCAGTACTTACCAGTTAATTTGATCAGTACTATTATCCACAGCCTTTCTGGCAACTTACAATTACACAGACGCAACCCGCTAAAAATTGCTTAATATACCTCCCCCATATGATGCGAACAGCATTCTTCAGAATATCTCTTTTTTATTACTAGGATATGTGTGTCATATATCGTTAATTAGGTATTTCAGTCTATATCGTTTCTGAAAGCGTGTTATACTACATAGTACTAAACTCGTGCATATTTCTCCATGTATCCGTTCCAGTACCCATTCCTTGATAACTAACCCTAACCACCAAATACTTCTTTGTTTGGATATGTACACATTACCGTCGAAGATCCAATTTCAGCTCAAGACGAATCAATTTTTTTTATTCATTTTACAAGGTTTTTTGTACTGACGAAGACCCAATTTCAAAACATTAACACTACTGCCATACCACTAACAATCTATTTGAATAAAATATGTAGCTCCTCTCTCTGCATTCACAATTGTGTGTAGGTAATCTTGCTAGCCAAATTCTATCGGAATACAAAATCTTAGTAATGTTTGTCTGATAACCTTTTCATTTTATATCTCTAAGGTTAAGATCCGAAGCCATTAGTATATCGTGTAAATTTCTTTCATTATTCCATATTGGTGTAGTTTGAAAATTGAAGTTTTGAATTGACTTCCGAAAAGCTAATACTAACAAGCATGACAAACTTCGGATGAAGCTGAATCATATAAAATCCATGTCAACTTACCTGAATCAACACTTCGACTTGTTAAATGTTTTCCTCGTTTCTCCACTAGACGTCCACTTCGCAATCATTGTAGCTTGTTGGAATACACGATTTGCTTACCAATTTAACCGTAGGCAAATACAAAGCCCGTCTCAAGTGGATTCCTATGTTATTTGAAACCTTTTTTTCCCTTGATCATTTGTAAGCTATATTATTTCATAAATAATAACAGCTTAGTGAATAAATTATGAGTACCAAATTTGACAACATTAACACGGCTGCGATACCACTAACAATTTTTTTTATGAAAATACGTAGGTCTTCTTTTTTCCATTCACAATTGTGTGTAGGTCATCTGTGCAGTTATATTGTCTGGGAATATTAATCATGAGTATTTGTGTTCCTGCTAACTTTTTTGTTATATATCTCTAAGGTAAACATCCCATGCTAGTTCTATTTCGTGTTAATTTTTTTTCGTTGACGAATCATTTTTTTGTTCATTTTACTAGGTTTTTTTGTACTGACGAAGACCCAATTTCAAAACATTAACACGACTGCCATACCACTAACAATCTATTTGAATAAAATATGTAGCTCCTCTCTTTGCATTCACAATTGTGTGTAGGTAATCTTGCTAGCGAAATTCTATCGGAATACAAAATATTAGTAATGTTTGTCTGATAACCATTTCGTTTTATATCTCTAAGTTTAAGATGCGAAGCCATTAGTATATCGTGTAAATTTCTTTCATTATTCCATATTGGTGTAGTTTGAAAATTGAGTTTTGAATTGACTTCCGAAAAGCTAATACTAACAAGCATGACAAACTTCGGATGAAGCTGAATCATATAAAATCCATGTCAACTTACCTGAATCAACACTTCGACTTGTTAAATGTTTTTCTCGTTTCTCCACTAGACGTCCACTTCGCAATCATTGTAGCTTGTTGGAATACACGATTTGCTTGCCAATTTAATCGTAGGCAAATATAAAGCCCGTCGCAAGTGGATTCCTATGTTATTTGAAACCTTTTTTTTTCCTTGATCATTTGTAAGCTATATTATTTCATTAATAATAACAGCTTAGTGAATTAATTACGAGTACCAAATTTGACAACATTAACACGGCTGCGATACCCCTAACAATTTTTTTTATGAAAGTACGTAGGTCTTCTTTTGTCCATTCACAATTGTGTGTAGGTCATCTGTGCAATTATATTGTCTGCGAATATTAATCATGAGTATTGTGTTCCTGCTAACTTTTTTGTTATATATCTCTAAGGTAAACATCCCATGCTAGTTCTATTTCGTGTTAATTTTTTTTCGTTGCTCCATAATTTTGCATTTTCAAATTTTAGATTTAGAAATTCTATATGTACTCAGCAGTAGAGTGATTCATATCAATACAAATATATGATCCTCACAAGTATTGCCAGTATGTATCGAGTATTATAGCGGTCCCATTCCATCCGCCCATACATATTGTATTTATATGGTTCAAATATAATAGGCACATGAGACATTGCGTCATCTATTTGCATCTATTAGTCCTCGTAACAAGGATACCTGTTGGGATATATTCTTCATCATACGATCACCTCTAAATAACATTACAAGTTGTATTTAACTAATAAAACTTGCCTACCGAAAAGATAATAGTACGAAGCACGCGACATACTGCGGATGAAGCAGAATCATATGAAATTCGTTTCAACTACCCTAAATAAAAACTTCGACTTTTCAATGTTATCATTGTTGCTCATCTATGCGTCTACTTCGCATTCTTTTTTGTTGTTGGAATACACGTTTGCTTCTCAAGTAAACTATAGCCAAATACGAATCCCGTGTTAGGTACATTCAGAAGGTATCCGAAACCAATTTTGTATCCTTGATCATTTTCAAGCTATATTATTTAATTAATAATAACAGCTTACTGAAATACTGAAATAACAATAGATCTGATTTCATTTTTACATTTATGTTTTACAACATTGAGTTTTGCTGTGATGATGAATTATTTACAAAGAAGAGGTCAAAGGCAGTCATGCAACATGTAGAGATTCATGTTTTTCTCATGATAAGCGTACACCAAAATTATATGAATGACAAGTTAAATCATCTAGTATGTTTCTAATTTTTCATGTGTCACTGATATTTCAATATATGAACGTCAAGGTACATCGAAAATAAATTGTACGAACTTATTGAACTCAAGATATTCTTCAGAAATGCATTTCAAACTACCAAGCAAGCATGAAAAATACAGAACGAGTTCATGGTTAATGAAACAGGAATGCTGCTGGTACATTTTGATCGAAGCTAATAGTCCAAATATAGGTTCAATATTACAAAAATATAGTTCAGATTACATAAATAAAACGATACAACCATAATTGTTCTAGATAAACAGCACACATATTGTTATCTTTGTGTGCATAATACCATAGTTGGCAGCTCCTCAACATCATGGAACAGCTCTCCAGGGCTCTGAAACTGCGTAAATCCTTCCAAGCATTCCAGTGCGCACCACATTGGTTATTTCACGGACAGTTCCACTGAGCATGTCCACTTCGAACATCCCAAGATCAAAACCAAATGTGAGCATCACAAATCTAGCATCTGTACAAGCGCTGCGCACTTGCACAGAGAAGAAATGGTCTGAGCCAAGAGGGAATTCTTGAATGCTTATCACTCTCTGCCATACACCAGCTGTAATCCTCCCTCTGAAGCCTTCAATCAAATCCACCACGGTTTGCAGTGTCAGTTGGGTGCACCATCCACATAGCTAAGCACCCAAGTGTACAGAACAGCTTTGGAGTACTGGACTAGCACGATCCCTCCTTCACAACGACTAGCTACTGTGTAGTCATACCAAGATCTAACATTATCCTTCACTTGTGTAGGTAGTGGGATTTCAGTGAATTTCTCTCTAACCATATCATAGCAATGCAGAGATCTCACTAAGTACATCATGTACAGTTTTGTCCCATCAAGAACACTATATGGGTTGCGGTGGAACAATGCAGCCTCTCTAGTTAGGTATGGGTCAGAAATGTGTCTTACCCATCCTAATGCATCATCATAGACGCAACAATGTATGAAGATTGGTGTGGACGAGCAGAAGCTTACCCCATCGTAGCAGGTGAGGAAGGTTCTAGACGCGTCCTTCACGAAGAAGGACATGCCTGACCTGCCAGCATTCGACAGCACACCGAACTGCCCGAAGGTATTCACAGTAAACACCTCCGTGTTTCGCGGCATCCTTGGGATGACTTCCGATGCACGCGTGTACACCCTAGGGACGTCCGCCGGGAAGCTGAAGAAGTAGCCTTCACCTTGGCGTTCATTGAGGGTGAATCCATTGGTCACCCCGACCACCGCGTCTGCAGACACCCCCGCCTCTTGGACGCGCGCTCTTATGAATAGAGCTGTTTCCTCGCCTAGCTTCGCGTACGAAAGCTTCACGATCCTCCCGCTCCCTTCTTGCATCTCCACAAGGAAACCAACAAAAGCGGTTTCAAATGCAGATCCTCTTGAAACAGCCCTCCATAGTGGGCTCACTCTGCTGCAACGGATCTGGTGAATGGACGAACCTAGTTTTAGGATGATCTGGCTAAGCAAGTCTTCATTTTCTAGTACAGCTGAGCTCGATGAGTGGTGCTCGTTGATAGCCATGGTGGGGTGGGAGGTAGAGTTGTTCTCCCCTCTTTGACCTTTTATGTGAGCAAGTGCAGTGCTAGAGTAATGCACGCGTTGTTTTCCTTTCTTCCTTCTACCTTTCCAAGCTATTTCACAGTTATAGGTATCATACTGAAAGTTTAGCCTACTACAATTAGCTACCACCATGGTTTATCAATTTTGTTCATCACGAGTTAATTGTTGCGTATTGTTTATCTGGCTAAAAAATACAAAATTATAAAGAAATTCTTTTCATATCGGAAAGACATGCGATATACTTGTTATTCGAATATCTAACTTATGTTCTTTATATATTCCTTGATCTCTAGTTTTAAGTCAAGATCGTTTATTTCTCCGCCCTACTTATCTAATACAATATTTTTTTTATTATATGATTCAATACCATTGCGCCGTTAGTTTTACAGGCCATCGAACCTCTAAGACAATTAGCATGTGCGTATTGTTTCCAATCAAATGGTAACATCTAAATATGATAATTAAGACTGTCCGGAGCGAAAACACAGTTTGAAATTGTAGTATACTTGTTGAAGACAGAACATGAGCCGTGTCCGACAGACAGGGCATCCAAGTTATATATTTCAAATATCCGCTGTTTGTAAAAAAAAATTGAGAACGTCATGTTGGAACCCTAAACCATCCGGAATGGATGTTCATTAGGTTTCACCACATTTAGTCTGCTAAGGATACCTCCTCCATTGTACAACTGTCATGGGATATGTCGTTAAATATGTGATGAAATGTGACGCCGATGCCATCGTTTGGTACACCGATCTTTTTTTCCTGCTTCCTCGAGAAGGGTGCTTGTCGTGCCACCTTCTCATTGTGGATATATGGGTTCAATTTCGTCATTATGTTACCTTACAGACTCGGCTGGTAATGTTCGAAAATCTACACTCCAGACAACATATAGAAAACTTAGGGATAAGAAAACTTCCGATATAAGCAACGCTATCCATAATCATTTCATAAAACGTTTTGGGTGATCTTCAATTCACTTTATGGGTGTCAATTCCTTCCATTCACACAAACTTTTGGTATATATTTTGGTGAAATATACGCGCAACATGAGACATTGCACCTTTTTTTTCAGACTGTGATGTCGTTCATATAAGAACCGTTTAAGTTCTTTGAGAGTTTAACCATTTTTGGTAATATGAAGTAAATGATTTCTTAATGGAAAGGTGACACTACTTTTACTTATTCACTGGTACACATATAGAATATGGTTTCCACTTTTTTACAAACACATCTATTGTTCATAAAGTAAACACTCACTATTCTTATCGGAGTCATACCTAACAACCAATGTATAGGTGGTGCATGCATGTACCTGCATAGTACAGTACCACATTGCTTCCTGCCGTCCTCCGCACTGCACTCCATTGTGCACGCATCAGCTACGCTGACTAGCTCCTGAGCATGGACTGCAAATGCGTATGGGCAGCAACGTCCCACTCACCAGTCATTTTTTAGTACAGCTAAGAGACATAGACTACTTTGCTAGTAAGAGGACTGCTGTTGGAATATTGAAATTGAAATATAGCCGTTTAGGACATGCAGAGTAGTATAATTGTCCATCTTGAGTCCATTGTCATGTGGACTTGAACATCTCCCTACTCCATCTTCTCTAGTAACCAGCATATTCTCACTTTGCCATGTCTCATTTCTCATACTCATTTCAAGGCGCACACGATCCAGCTCCACCATTACTACTTATTATGTCTCCGTGATGTGGCTTACTATTATGGTTTTTGTGTTTCTCATCTAATATATTTAAGCCACATGTATGAGGTGTTATTTCTGAATCTTTGTGATTTCTTTGTGAATCAGTGAAATGGTTGGAACAATTTGCGTACTTTCATCTGGTAGAGATCCATGATTCAGCGACAATATTTTCCGCACATCTAGGTCACTTTGGATACTATACAATAAAATACGAGAGAAATGTCCGCGACGAAAGAACTCAATTTGTGTAGATATGCAGTCACTTCAAGATTTCATTTTGTTACATTTAAATTGAAATTTAAGGAAGAGATCACCCATTTGTAAGCAAGCATGGATCATGTTAGATGTTCTTTTTTTGATATGCTATATACATATTTTGTTTTCTTGGAGAAAATATACCTGCCATCTAAAACATATTATTACAATTGTTTTATACCATGATGATTAATACCTTATGTTTTTTCAGTATGATAGGGGAAAAAACGTTTGCTTCCGTCGAAATAGAAATTTTGTTCTCACGTCCTGCTGTGTATATATTGGAAGTATCATAACTATGATGCACAACTAGTCCATAGTTTTTTCTCTCATGTTTTGGCCGTCTACATGGATAGGTAGCTAAGCTATCTTCAACAATAAAATAAAAAATGATCTTTTTCCCTCCAAGTTGCATTCTTGGCAGATTTGCAATGTCTAACAACATGCACAATCGTATCCCTATAGTACAGACAGTGTGTGCCCACGATGGGACACACGACGTGCAAGACCGTCTTCAAGGCATGCAACAACAGTGCTAGCATAGCACTACTCTAACTAGTCCTGTGAGCACATCCTGCTTTGGCAGTTGACAAGTTTTTTACGATTCCACTACGTAACAATAACTCTTCTACTACAGTTTTAACTTTCACTAGCCTAGACATCCCACTTTCGCAGCTGACATCCCGGTTGTCATCAAGTTGATGGTTTAGATTCATATTGTATTTTTCTCACATTTGAAGTCCTCGATGTAAGTACTACATAAATGTCGTATCGTTAACATGAAGAACTGATGAGAATAAGATATTTCTCTAGTTTAGGACATCTGAACAACAACGTGGCACTCTCTCTAATAGCAAAAGATATGTCAGTTGGGGCATGGACACACTTGGAAACATAGGGAAAGTTGATTTTTCATTTATATGAACGAGAAAATCGGGCCATTATATACGAAATCTCCAAATAGGTATTTTATCTAGGAATACGTGGGTCACACATATCAGTCTTACCGTCTTACTTGTAACAACTCTGCAGTTGTACGCCCAAAAGTAGTCGTACATCGCCCTTTTTCAAACTACTCGTTTATGATCGAGAAATAGGTCTACAATTCTTTTAGAATTATAGGACGTAAGCTTCAAGAATAAAGCCGGTTAGCAACAACGCTGCTGCCGCTCTCCCGTTGTTCAAAGGCGTCTATAATTTCTTTTTATTTCATTTCTACTCTGCTAAATTCGGCACAATGCTCGCGTATATTTTATCTATAGTGTTTCACAAGTCATCTTGAAAGGACATGGCCACCCCATTCCACCTCATGTCCGAATATTATTTAAGATGTTGTGCAATAAATTCACATCGCTCTCTCTCAGCGCATGACATCACGAAGTACGCTGCTGCATTGGCACGCCACCATACTATAATCCTTCTGTTATAAAGTCAGGCGGACTGTATTTGGATTAATTACTTTATGTTATTGTTTAATTTGAAAATATGTCCGGAAAGAAGACATGATTAATTCTAACACAGGACCATTCGAGGTAATTAGTACTAGTTTGCAATTTTCTGAAGATTCGTTGTGAATACAAATTCGTGCTGAAAATTAAGATACATTTGATATTCTCCGGAAAGGGGATACCATATCCCTACGAAACCTTCTAAATGGAAACAAGAGATAGCACACACTACATGGTACTAATAAATAGATAATTCTAGTTATTGGAGCTTGAACTTGCTACTGCTAAGATCTTTGCCTGCAACAGTTCTTCATTCATCTCGTTGATCTCGAAAACTTCTTATGCGAAGCGAGTGATGACATCTTGCCAAACCCACACATCGCACATGAGATGCTGCAAAAAACAAAGAAGTACAGTTATAGTTCGAAGAGTCTGTGCATCTCGTTTCTAGCAAATATGAGATACATGAACTGACCTTAGATCTTACCCTCTTCAACAGTGGATCCTCTTCTTCGGTTGTGCTGTTATCAACCCATCCGTTGCTGCACCGGTAGAACCATCTCCCCTTATGCATTCCTACAGAGCACTTCCTACTGGCCGCCCTAGTGCCGCATGCACAATTGAAAGCAGGCTCGATCATCTCCTTCTCAGGTAACACTACCTCTACTGTCACTGTGACACCCATCTTCTGTGCTTCTTGACTAGATAGCTACCCTTTCTCCCCCAGCATAGCTAGGTGTGTATATATAGGCATAGCAGTGGCATTTCTATGATTTTTTGCTTCCACAAGACAAGAAACTAACTTATTGTGTGAATGACGAAAGCAATACAGATCCCATATGTAAGTAAAAATTACTTCATGAACATTTTTTCAATACAGCCCGTACTTGTTTGCCCTAACATTCTGTACAAGTATCTAAGAGCATCGCGACCGGCGCCCATAATATGCATACCATACAACATCTGACGCGGAATTTTGGGCTTCCAGGATAATAAAGACATGCACTGGTGTCCCCTTAATCATGGCGGCGCTATATTGACGCAAAAATACGAGGGCGCCATCCAATGACTGTCCAGCCGCGACATGATCCTATCCTAAACCCTAGTAAAAAATCCGGGCCCTTATGCAAGCGATTGCATTTCTTTCACGCATCTGCTTCCCGCTAAAAAGATCCCGCCGCTTATTTCCGACCACTTCCTTTGAAGCCGCGCTTTCCCATCAAGGAGTCGGCTTACAGCAGCTGGGGGTGGTGGGTGGGCGGGCAACTACAAGATAGATGGTCCGTCAGTGGAGGAGGGACATCCAAAAAACTGCGAACCAGCGGAGGAGGGACATCCAAAAAGTTCATGAGCTCACGTCAAGATAGCTTTTCGACGTGGAGGAGGCTGAAATGTACGCCATCAGACGTGACGTTTTAGTGGAGCAGCATGGCCTCCTGGTCACACCGCCTTCACCGGCATGGCGTTCACCGTCAAGGTTCATTGGGAGCAGCAGGTGTAGACCAGCTGTTCTGGCCGCAATGAGGAGGAGTACATGCATGTAGACGATGAACTCATCACCAACATAATCCCTGCGGTCGGCTAGCTGGCGTCGTCGCAATGAAGGTCGCACCACTTGGCTCAGCGCAACAGCTGCAGTTGCGAGCGGTGAGAGTAGTACGAAGGCAGAACGAGGGTATCGGCGCTGCCGATGGCACTAGAGCAGTAGTACCCCCGTCATTGGACTACGCCGATGCTGCCATCCTAAGAGTTTCCCAACGGAGCTGCCGTCGCCCGGTGATAGCCATCCCTGTTTGCTAAGCTTCGGCAAGCAACGGTGCGGGATGCTCCGGCACGGGCAACCTATGCGCGGCCAACTCTGAGGCATACTAGTTTTAAGAGGACTGGAACTCGAAAACTAGCATTTCTATGCTATGTTTTAATATCGGATCGTGGGTTGAACGGCTAAAAAAATATATAAAATTCTAATAAAATCAGACAAGTATAATCGCCAAAAAACGAGGGCGCCATCCACTGAATGTCCAGCCGCGACATGATCCTATCCTAAACCCTAGTAAAAAATCCGGGCCGTCATGCTAGCAATTGCATTTCTTTCACGCCTCTGCTTCCCGCTAAAAAGATCCCGCCACTTATTTGCGACCACTTCCTTTGAAGACGCGCTTTCCCATCAAGGAGTCGGCTTACAGCTGCTGGGGGTGGAGGGTGGTGGGTGGGCGGGCAACTACAAAATAGATGGTCCGTCAGCGGAGGAGGGACATTCAAACAATTCTGAACTAGCGGAGGAGGCACATCCAAAAAGTTGCTGAGCTCACGTCAAGATAGCTTTTCGACGCGGAGGAGGCTGAAACGTACGCCATCACACGTGACACTTTAGTGGAGCAGCATGGCATCCTGGTCACACCGCCTTCACCGGCATGGCGTTCACCAACAAGGTTCATTGGGAGCCGCAGGTGTAGACCACCTGTTCCGGCCGCAATGAGGAGGAGTACATGCATGTAGACGACGAACTCATCGCCAACATAATCCCTACGGTCGGCTAGCTGGCGTCGTCGCAACGAAAGTCGCACCACTTGGCTCACCGCAACAGCTGTAGTTGCGAGCGGTGAGAGTAGTACGAAGGCCGAGCGAGGGTTTCGACGGTGCCGATGGCACTAGAGCAATAGTACCCCCGTCAGTGGACCACGCCGATGCTGGCGTCCTAAGAGTTGCCCAACCGAGCTGCCATCGCCTGGTGATAGCCATCGCTGTCTGCTAAGCTTCGGCAATCAATGGTGCGGGATGCTCCGACACGGGCAGCCCATGCGCGGCCGTCTCTGAGGCATACTAGTTTTACGAGGCCTGGAATTCGAAATACCAGCATTTCTATGCTATGTTTGAATATCGGTTGGTGGTTTGAACGGCTCAAAAATATATCAAATTATAATAAAATTAGACAAGTATAATCAAATTTAACAAAATCAAATTCTTGTAAATTTGTTGGTAATAGCGTCTGTAGGATGTGGCTGTGGGGGTTCTACCCCAATTTTAGGTATGAGCATGCCAGGGCTACCAAAACCACCTAGCCCGCTAAAACTTTGTTTACTACCGTACAGATGCTGGAAATATATCAACTAGAAAACGTAGCTCATAGCAGCACAGTATGTTGGACAGGTAGAGAGAGAAAGGTTACAGATGTAGCTTTCTGAGGCAAAATCTTTTATGCACGCCGTCCAGTACTTGATATCTTTGCTTCCTGACATGTACATCCCTAGTACTATCTGATTGACAACACCAAAAAGTACTTATAGTCCTGTCTAATATGCTCAGCTACATTGTCCACCGTTTCACGGACATGGAACTTTTTCATTGACTGACCAAATGTAGTTTTCTTCTACCTGTTGATATTAACATTTAAATTGTACAGAAGCATCTGTTTTAGACGATCAACAGCTAGGATTAATATACGTTTTTCCGCCCTGATTATGTATATCGCATATATGTTATACTTCCCTAAGTACCTAAACGCGCATTTCTAAACTGGCAGTACAAGAAGATATGCCATATGCATTATATTTCTCCCATACTAATGCCAAAACATATAGGTACCCGCATCGAGGAAAACTTTTTTTATTCTCAAAATAACCCACGATCATATATTGAAAATAACTAGCTACTTACTAGTGAGAATAACATACTGAAGCTAAGGTAGGTTAGGAAGTTTTTGTTTTACATCTCCAAGAACAGGAAGGTTTAAAAGCTTGTTTGAGTTGACCATGTATATGGCATATATGTTATACTTCCCTAAGTACCCAGGTGTCCCAGTACTAATGTTTGTGTAGAACAAGCTATGTTATATATGGATTATATACTTCCCATACGAACGCCTAAACAACTTGATATCCCCACACGAGGAAGCTATTTGCTTGCTCTGCATATAACCCACCTTGGTATGTTGAAAAAACTAAAATTTTATTGTTGGAAGAACATGTTGAAGCTATGCTAGTTTTTCCAATATTATAATATCGTTTTGAAGGTGAACATCTTGTGGCATACATCCCAAAACTGCACCTTCTGCTGATGGTTTACACAATTAACGAAGTACATTGTATAGGATTTATCAATCATACATTTCTTCGAAGACACCGACGATTTTCAGCTCAATAGCTCTTGATTAAGCTAGTTTATGGTCTCTATGTAACCATCAGGACATATGCCGTAGTTATCACTAAGAGAAACCATCTCATACAGTACAAGCTTGCTGAATGCATCAAGTTTTTCCTGAATTTACCAAAAAAAATGCATCAAATAATTAGCTGCTAAACCTCCAGTATAACTAGTTGGTCCCAGCAACATAATTGTTCTTATGAAACCATACCTCATTGACATCTTCAACAAACTTGGCTCCATCAAACTTTTGTATGGCTAGTAGTGTGAGCAATCCATCAGACCCACTGAATTTAAAAAAATGTTATGTGATGCATCATACAAATTACACACATGTCTGATTACATTTATGAAAAGAAAGAATATACCTCTTTGGTGTTGCCATAATAGGCTTCATGAAATTAGATCTGAACTCAGCCCATTTTACATACCATCCATCGAAAAGCAGCGCTACGATCTTACACAAGCACTTTTGAATTTCTTCAATGTTTTTCTTGTGCAATTTTTTGATTGGTTCAGCTTCATAATTTTCATACAATGGATCTATAATATGGACTCTCAACTCCTCCATATCCCAGAAGTACACGCACCATGATTCATTAACATGAGCAGGGATTATGATCTAAATCCACACGAAAACAACCATAAGGTCACAATAAAGGAATGAAATCTTATTTCAATTATTACAAGGAAGAAATACCATTCTGCATTCAGAAATATCGTAGTCATTGAATCTCATTGTGAACTGATCTATTATGGACACACTTTTAAGAGGATCTTTGTTGGTAAGAACATCCATCTGCATGTTTCAATAAGGCATATAACTTATTCATTTTTTTCGGTTTAAACATCTTTATAGATAGGATTCAAACGTACCGCGAAATCGCTCTCCATGATATGTCTCCAGCATAGTTTTCTTGCTTTCCCATACATGTCAGAATCTAGCTGAGCAATCCTTCTTATAGCAATATCTAAAGCTTCAGACGTAAAATTGTTTCTCTTAATAAATATGTCCTTTAGAATATATCCATCCAGTTCGATGTATTTTGGCAATGCATGTATGACATAGTTGCTGCATGTTGAGTTTAAATATTAGATACACTAAGTTGACGACGAAGAATTGTGTCCACAAATATAGTTGATTAATTTTCAAATACTAAAGGATGTAATATTATTGACCTTCTTAGTGTCGACATCGTGTTGTTTTGGAGCCACACATGTAGATAATTTGTAACATCGATTGTCACTGTCTTCTTCGGAACACCCATTTTCCATGGGTCTGGTGCGATCCTTTTTTGCTTGCAATGAAGTCTATTCACACACATAGCTGGCTGTACAAGACTACCCTTGTCAGTCACAGGCGTAGAAGCATGCTCGATGATCGAATCGATAGCACTTTCCGATAGTATGAATCTCTTGTGATCCCCAATTTTTTGTACTGACATAATTCCATCATTTAGGTCTTTTTTCTCTATCTTTATCCGCTTTGCACTACTGGTACTATCATCTTGGAAAAGCTGTTTGCCTAATAGCGGTGTTAATGTGGTACCTGTCTAGTTGAATGGAGAACAGTCATACGAGGCAGTTAATATTTTTGGAATGCTCAAAACACAACATGTATGTTGAAATGTTCACTACCTTGTAAGTTTGAAATCGAATTATCACTTGCAGTCGCTGACATTCCACCAACCGAGCTTTGCCCTGAATGTGTACAGTTTTATTATACATATTAGCTTTTTTTGAAGTTCATATATGTTGGGCATATCGTTAGAAATAACATAAAAAACCCAAAACATGATATTACCATCACTTAAAGTGTTGCACCTATCTGAAGATAGATTAAGTGAAGTGCCACACATCAAAATTTTCTCACAAGGTGTACTGTTTGCTGAAGCATGTTTGTGGAGCCGTTGCGCCATGGCAAGATTGTCTTGAAAAATCTTAGCCATAAGTGCTTCCATGTGAACTTTGATTATTGATCTAAATCCATCCCCACGACAATTAATCGGTCCAACTTCTAGTAGGACTTCTTTAGTTTTCCTAACATGTTGAGTCATTCTAGCATTGTGCCATTTCAATGCATCAATCTGACCATATGATAGCTGTTGGGATAGGAAACGACTTTATTACATTCTTAACTAATATGATATAGAAAACAAAACCCAAATATTTTTACCTTTTGCTCGAATGATCCTCTCAAATATGCTGTCAAGTATGTCGAAACTGCTAGTTGCGGAGCTTTCAAATGCACCTCATTGGTATGTACGGGGCGTTTCTGATGAGTTGAACTACTCCGTGCTTCGAAGTGCACCTTTTTCTTCAGAATGCTCTCCTAGTTGAAATGTAAACTTAATTAGCAGGTACCTAACTCAACCTGACGAAAAGATACAGCTATACAACACATACCGTTTTCGATGAATTGTCAGAATTTTCTGTGTGGCTATATGAAATAGTGTTGCCTTGGTCAGCACCAATCATCTTGTTCAGAAGTCCTAGGTCAAACAAACCTATCCTTGGAACATGCTCTGCTGGAAGTGAATATCCAACCATTTTCAAGCTGTCCAGGTACAGAACCTTCAGAAAGAATTATAAGATGCGTGAGTACTTGTTTTTCATGCAATCAACGAAAAGAAATTACATGAACTAAGCATTTCACAGTTTTTTTATTACCTGCAATCCTAGTGTGCATCCAGTGACATTCTTTACTCGGCGATTACATCGCAATTCTTCCTGTACTCTCTTTGCAGACTCAACTATCTCCTCGATAACCAAAGAGCAGAAGTTGTAATGATGGATTTCATCGGCGTTCAGTAAAGAACCCCAATAATCATCCATCCCATGATTTGTACGTGTCTTTGCAACAAGGAAATGACCAACAACGAAAACAACAAAGGCTACTTTGAACCTGTCACGCTGTTCTTTATTCATCCCATTTTTATATTCCATGGTTATAACATCTTCCGCTACTTTTAGACTGCAAGTTTCCAGTGGATCAAGGCTGATGGAACCAACAACAAGCTTTATGAAATCCATCTTCTCTTGGAGCTCATTGCTCTGTAAACCCATTAGCAACTTAGGCCCACAAGGTATGCCAAGCACCCTATGGAATGCTTGGTCAGATAGATGAACTTTGGATCTCCCTTCAACAACAATTGTCCTTGATGCAACATCTACTTTGCTAAGTAGCCAGACTGTGAATTTCCTAGGTAGCTTATTTATCTGAGGCATGTGGAGAATTCCAGAAAAACCTATTTCGCAAACCAACTTCTTCTTGAAATCACAGAATTTGCTGACAACTCCTGCTACTCTCTTGGCTGAGCTACGGGAAGTAGCTGCATCACAATTGGCCAGATCTGAATTTAGGAACATTTTTTTGTACCAAACAACCAAGCCCAAGTTTTTTCTGAAACATCCATATAGAAGAAGTATTTTAAATGGCTATTGGGATCGATTTATGTGGACTATCTATTCTACAAATTTAGCAAAATCGCAACAACAAAATTAATGGAAATAACAGCTATGAAATGTTGCAAAGCTAGTTTAAACATTGCTAACAGAGAGGAAAACATTCAAAGGATGCTCATGCCAACACTTGTACAGAGGCGACATCAATAATCATGCCGCTATACAGGAAGAAGTTGATGGTTTTGTACTAACCCTTTGTTGAGTGACTTTCCTTCTGAAGAGGGGCTGCGAGAAGAAGACTCAACTCAATCCATGGAACAACTTACACCAACCAATGACTGGTTAGGTGGGAGGTAGAGGTACAAAGTTATCTTGAGGAGCCTGGGAAGGAGCTCAGTTTTCATTGAACACCTCAATATTTGTCAGCCATACAACAATAGCCTCCCACCGACCACACTTGCACCCACGAGTAGAAGTGTGTACCAACAAAGATGGCCATTATGCACCGGCCTAAGGACATCCACATCCCTACCCCATAACTAGATATTTTTTAACGAAGGAAGCAAATTTTACCACGCTAGAAGATTTCACCGCGTACTCACATTGTGTGTGCATAGGATAGATAATACTTACGGGTGGGCCTAGAATGTTTGAATTGTGTTTTTGGGGGGAAACTAGGCTACCTAGCAGAGTTCAAGTCTGGAACTCTCTATATAGCAACCACGCATGAGCTTTGGGATGAACAACCAAACTCATATGCTTTCATTCTTCAAGGTCTAGATATCTCTTCCATATTTTTAGGATGTCTGAAGATCACTCTGCACAGGTTCTGGATGGCACCAATGTATCATCGATACAGTCTCCATCACTCTCCAAATATTAGGCCAGCTCATCTGTTGAGGCAAGCTTCTATCCTTCCTATTGAATTTTACAGTATTCTGGTGCACTTAGATTTACCGCATCTGGGACAGGCTAAGAGGTCAGTGTTTTCGAACTCATCTTCTTGCGAGGATGATGCTGACTCTGGTGTAAATACAGCGCATGATTCAGTGAATCAATCAACTGTTGTGTCACAAATCGAGGTCAGGAAGTCCATGTCATATTATACTTTTTTAAGAAACATTTACTTTATTACAATAACTAATTTTGTGTTTGACACACTTTTTTTGCAGAGTTCATCTGAAATCTCTGTCGTCTTTATAGCCGATGCGGCTAATAGCAACGTTGTTCCCATGGCTGCTCTTGAAGATGGAGACGCCTTTTTCCTCAAATTCAAGTCAAGAAGGTGACGATGGAGAAGAAGAAGTGGCAAGCAACCTTCGGATTCAAAGAAGGCATTTTTAGGGCACAAGATTAAGATTTATGGACCGTTCATTGTTTAGAGCAGAGCTAAATATTTCCTATGTATTTGTACTGTTCAAAAAAAATGCTGCGTGCTGTCATTTTCAAGTTACCTTTCCAACTTATGGGTGCATTTAATTTTTTTCGGAAAACTGTGTGTTTGTAAAAGAAAACATGTAAGATATAACAAGAAATTCACATACTGTCCTTAGTCCTGAATATATAACTATTAATAAACTTTTGAATCACACACAACCACGACCATAGTTTAGGTAGTGTGCAACATGTCAGCTGGTATAGCATGCTGCCCTCCCGAAAACATCGAATCATGGCAAATGCCATGCCGTGTAGTACAGTGTAGTGGTTAGACTAGCTCAATAGAGTGTGCAACACTGTCACAAGCATGCATCGCCCTATACTATGTACTGCTACACATCAGAATTCAAGGTATGCTAGAGAGCCTAGTCAACTATGCAAACTAATAGCACGCATCACTGTTTGTACGTTCCTTTTGTAGGTTGTTGTGGACATAATATCAACCTTTTGGTAATCTACTTAGTGCTATGGAGAATTATTGTTACGTATTTACAGTTTCCTATATTTTGTAGGATTATGTGCACCCTATTACTACCCATTTCAACAAGAATATAGAGGCGCGAATAAAAGGACAGGACTAAAATCATCTATCCTTGCAAGTTAGCAGGCATGCGTATTGCTCGTCACCGGGGCAGCTAGTGTAGTACTCTTAATTTGTCAAGTTGTCCTCAGAGTTAGAAACATTAAAAAATTGGATAAGGGTGAATTTGTTCACATTCAGTATACTTAGACCAGTAACTACCATTTATCTATATCCATAAACTGGGAACACATTACTAATGAAATGAAGAAATGATAGGCACCTGTCTACTGGACATATAGTAGCTACTCTAAAACGGTAATACAAATAAGTTTGCTGACCGTACTACGAACTTACTATTTTCAGAAAATAATTTTTGCTTACTAATTTATTGGGTGTAACATTTTTTTATAACAAAACAAGGCAGTGCTGAATTTTCCATATCATAAGGACTCTCTATCTCAAAAAACAAAAAGGATTCTGTAAATGCCATCACTACAATATCATTCAATTTTGACACCAGTGCAGGTGGCCCAACTGAGCTCATTTGTATCATTTTTCTATAAGTAATCTTTATCACATGTTCTTCATACCACATCATAATTCTTGTTGATATCATTGAAATGCACGTCATATATGTAGTACAATCTCATCTCCTTAAACTTCGTTGCAAACTTTAAAGTACACCGAACATGAAAGACCCCTATGTGCATTGTCAAGTAGGCACACCACACCAGGTCTGTACGACATAGCACCCTACATAGTAGACAAGATGTTACCTGCCTTACTAGCAGGTTAGGTTCAAAAAATCTGCCATGCATTCGGCATATTAGGATTATTTTGCATAGAAATTGTAGAGGAAACCACCTAGCCCTAGATCTGTGTGACCATCCCAACACAAGCCCCCGTCACCCCTTATATACTGCTACTCCTCCCACGTTGTGATGTTCTTACCTCACCAAATCTCAGACTGCATAGTTCCCCACATCTCCCTTTCTTCCCCAAGGATACCCTAGCTATGGAATCAGGAGCAGATCAAGACCTCATCTTTATCGATCTGACGGTTTCATCCGCAACTGAGGTAATATTGGAAAGATACAGATGCCATATCCTCGCAGTACTCTTTTGCTTTCCTTCTTATTTCTGTTCTCTCCTCTAAACAAATTTCGTTTCGAATCTGCAGTCGCAAGTAACTACCCCTCACAGCTTCCTGCTAAGTAATCCTGCAGGCAGGCAGAATCGTCCTATAACAAAGGTGATTAAGACCTATGTGCTATCCCCAATTTCTACGATTTAACATTATGGAACTAGTAACAGCAGAACATCCCTACTTCCTGAGATGCTTGTACAGTAGAACAATAAGAAGAATAGATAGATTCCATTCCTAGGGTTCCTATGCATAAAACAGATCGGTAATAGAATACTTTTTCATCCTACAGGTGTATGCAAGGTCAAGGTCATCAAAAAACCTGGAGGATCCGAGTAGGATGGAAGTGGAGAAAAACTCCCCTTATGGAGGCAGACAAGTTGGCCCTGCAGACAAGGTAGAATACACATATAAGGAACCATCAGAAAACATTTTATATGTTCTATGAAAACTCGTCCAATATCTTCATGCTATGGTCATGTATTCCTTTACTACCAGCAAAGCCATACAACTTGCAACAAATATGATTATATTATTTCCTTTGTTTAAGAAGGCAACTTATAGTTTTATTACAGTGATTTGTTTGCTGAAAATGTTTCAGCACTACTTCATCCAGACTTTAAAATTAAATGTTTGTGGTATACTTGTCCAAACTAAATTTGGTATGTACTAATACTACAAACCTGACTATGGAGTTATCTCTTCAGTAGCAAGTAGCTCCACGATATTTGAATTATGCATGCTTGGCATGGTTTTCATATAGCACTGATACGTTGTCGTGTACTGAAACTTGTACATACATATAATGGAGTAGTATACTTTTATTACTGATACTTGATGGTTGCCATGGTTTTCCTAATATGAATTGCCACTCTAGAATACCAGTCTATGTAACTAGTGCTATTTTCATGAAACAGGACATATTGCAACTCTAGAATACCAGTGCTATACCTTAAGATATTTTAAATCATCTTAACTTAAAAGTTAAAATCTATGTGTTACCTCCAAATTTTCAGGAACAACTGGTGAGTAAAATTCCTCAAGCCAGTAAGCAACATGATAGTTTTAATTCTCCTGCCCTTTCATCAGGCGAAAATCCAGTGATAAGACATCGACTATAAAGTCTACATGCAGGAAACATAATCCTATGGTGCAAACAATATTCTCAAATAATGTATTTAGAAAGAGAAGCACCTTGATCTACGCGTTCATTAAATTCCTCATTAGTTTAGTTTCCCACAAAAGAATTCCTATCCTGCATAAGACAAGTAGAATGTATATTATGATCATATCTGGTAGATTTTTTGATCATTTTTGTAATCATGGACAGAATAATCCTTGGAAATTCGAAATATCAGCAAATGTTCATCAGGGATCTTCTAAATGTTGTGACATACCATCCGAGGCATATGAACAGGTCAGGCAAACTTTTTTTTTGAACCTGGTCAGGCAAACTTCACAGCCCAAGACATGCTATGAACTAATCATAACACCCGTAATGCCACTTAACAAAACAATCGTACTGAATCCCCACAACAAATTGAAAGTACTATCTAAGCTTTTTTATGTTGGGTCAATTAAGGCATGTTTTTTATGCTAACCAACACACGATTGAAGGTATGTCGTCAAACATTGTACGTTTGTTGATACGTTTAATTAATTGAACAGAAATTCTTCGATGATGTAAAAAATGGGACTTACCAAAGGCAAAGCATGGTTGAGCTATTCAATAATGTCTGCAGCATTTCTAGTCCCTTAGTGCTCTTACCTGATGATGAGGTAATTGTCAGCGCATTTAATAAGGAAGCAGAGTGATATATGCAACATTGCTATAATATGCAAACTTATGAAATAATTGTGGCATGTACAAATTACTAAGAAATCCCTGTCATCAGTGTTCAGTTATTTTATATGTACTGCTGCTAATAATATAAGAAAGACTTGTTATTTTTGTTTAAAAAAAATAGTCAATCTGTATTTTACATGACAACTTCTCGCACATCATAGGTAAATAATGCAAATATGCAAAGGAAACCAACTAATTCAATAGAAACTTCCCCGTACAATGGACCAGAACATGCATTTCTAGGAAACTCGGATACAACAATTCAGCACACGGACACACTATCAAATGTATGTCGGCTATTTTCCAGTTTTCGTGGGGAGAAGGTCAAACTCCTGAGGTCTATTGGTTTTGATGGTCTTTGCAAATTGCCAGTTCATGAACCTACTGATTTAAGGTTCTACTTATGGATCCTATCTAAGGTCGACGTCAGGAGGTCGGCACTGCATTTAGGTTCCAACCGTACAATCCCGATAACTGATAACGTCATCCGACTGATAACAGGATTACGATCAAGTGGATATTGTGTCATTAGGAATGAGAAGTCACCTTTGGTTAAAAGATCTCACACATCAACTGTCAAAAAATTCTTATCTCTTGGTAGCCAGGATGCTAGATTCTCAGTTGATTATGTCGAGTCCGTTGTGAGGAGAGAGTATATTTCTCCAATGAGCAATGAAGAACGCTACGGTTTCTGCGTTGCTGCTACTTTCTATGCTCTTGCAAGTTTCCTAGCAGTCGACAAAAGCAAAATGAGATTACCATTTGAGTTGATACATAGCCTAGTTGATCCCTTGGAAATAAAATCGCATAACTGGTGTCAGCTAGTCAGGAAGTGTTGGCTGATACAAGCTATATCCGTGCAAAAACAAATAAGCCAGGGAGTCAAAAATATAACTGTGGGTGGGTGCCCTCTTATTGCCAAGGTTAGTTTTAGATAAAACATGCTGGAATTTGCATTTTCTAAATTTCATGATACACGGTTACAACATGTCAATCTAACTGTTCAAAATATTTCTTCTTTTTTAATTTTCCATCCAAGGTTCATTACCTGGATAATGTTCAGTTCGGTATCGAAATGCCTCCCGGCGATGTGTACCCTAGAGGTTGTTTGTATACCAAAGAAGTGGTTGACAAGCTAACCCGATTGGACACAAAGATAAACGTTATGACTAACAAACTTCAATATGGCAATTATGAGGTCTTAGTCCCATTACCCTACATTATCGCTGCTATTCACAAAATAAAGGTGTGCACTATTCAACAATCTGCTGACAAATCCCATATTCCTAATTCTCAGTTCAAGCGACATTTCGGAGTTCCTTATAGAAGATTTAAAGAAGGTGTTTCACAAACATGCAATCAGAATTCAGAGGGGACAAAAAGGAAAAGAGATCAATATGAGGAGAATGATCTCATACTTCAGAAGGAAATAAATGCAAGGAATGATGGTTAGTTTTCCATGTTTATTACTAGTATATTACTATGGAAGGACATGACCCCTAATTGTCTAATTCCTTCTAAATTATTGAATTCCACCCAGCTGTCAATCACAAAGGGCGCATGTTGTCTGTTGGGGAATTGATTCTGAATGTTCATAGAAACTGCACCGTCCAAAAAACAGGAACAAGAAAAGGTACATTTTTTAGAATTGGTCATGATCTATCCCCCATCCTTGGTCTTGTATATTAAACTATTTCGTAATTTTCTTTTCTCCTTATCCAGTTGATACTGGACTAAGGCTGTCAAGATATGCTTGCAGCAAAGAACGAGACTTCGACCTAAATGCCGATATTTCTAGTGAGGCATCATTCAATTACAAGTCGCATCTTTATGTGCTTTTTTCTTGACATGGATATGATATAACATGTTGCCATTAAATTTTCATGAATGTAAAATTGAAGATAAAGCTGAAGAAGATCAAGCTGAAGAAGAACACCCGCCAGTTATTGCAAACATGGAGCAGTTGCAGGAGCACTCTTTCTACCAGGATGATATTTCGAAATGTTTCAAATTCTTCAACGTGCTACAAATGGGTTCACAGTACGACCTATCTTGGTAAGAAGCATATTTTACTAAACGATAGGTCTTTCAAATTGGACAAGTCAACATCTACTAGCTGTCTCACGCTTTTCTATTTTCTTTGCAGTATGAACTGGTACGAACACAGCCAGCCATTCCTTCTCAAGATCAGAGGGCAGGAAATTGTGGACGAGTGTCCTAGAGGATCAACATATGGGAAAAAAATACATGGATGCTGTCATGAGAACAATGACAACTGCTCATGACAGGCTGTATTTGGGCAGATCCACAAGAGAAACCCATTACATGGCATTCAGTTGGGCGGTAAGTTCTATTGTATTAGCACATACTGGAACTATATTCTAATAATATCTAGGAAAACTATTCCAGACTCTTTTATAACTAGTGACATTAATCGAATGTAGGACAATTTTTGCAATAATTCACCAAAACCAACTCTGCAAGCATGTCAGTAATACTTTGTCGGAGAATTCTATAAGTACGAAGTTGACAAATGCACGAAGGTAAATAATTTCTATATAGTTGTACCTTTTATTCCGTTGGACAGTTTCATCTGCTTCACACATGCTTCATATGTTATCAACAGATTGTGGCCACTGTTGACATTGGAGGAAAGAAAAGCTGTTACATATGGAAGTTGCCAGCCAGAGAGATTACTGTGCTTGATCCTAGTTTGATGAATTCCCCAAAACTCAAAATTTAAAAAACCCATGAAAAGAATGTTGTTAATCTCACAGGGTACCTATGTGACGGCATGAAATTCTTTTATCCACAATGGGAGGTTGACAAATTCGACATGGAAATATCCTACATCAACGATGCCAGCAGGGCATCTAGATGGTCGGTTATACACTAATTAATATCAACCCTAGGAGCCACAATATTATAACCTCATTGCTAACCTGATTTTCCATGTGCATTTTTTCAGGCCTAAAACTGTTGTCTATGCCCTCCATTATGCTCAATTCTTCTATAATAAAAAGCTCACTATTCCAATTGCCAATGTGAGTACCTGATATTTTAACAATATTGTACTAGAATACATGGAATATGTGCAAACACCACAAAATGATCATTTGTGGTGTTTTCCTGTTCAGACTGATCTCGGCGATATTAGAGCCAGGCATCTATGGGAGGTTATGACAATGGATGGCAATACAGGATCAGTTCCAGTAGCCTTGGGTGTCATCAAGTATGAGGATGATTGTGCCATCTTCAAGTAGTTGGCATGTACAATAGGAAGAAGAACTGGTTACATGCGGGATGTATTTATCTATCTTGAAACTAATACATCCAGCATGTATTATCCAGCTAGAGCCTACTTAAATTTGAACTATCACGTGCAAGCACTTGTCCCGGTGATGCTGATATTTTGAGTTCTCCAACTCACATCTCCATGTAACATTTGCTATGTATTTCTTAATCATCCCCTATGTACAATGAAGACGTTACACTATATATCTATTTGCAGATGACCACGAAATGAGTCATTAATTATGAATATCTACTACATATGAATGCACGTATCGTGTAATCCTTTGTACCTGCATGCTTTTTTGTTTTATTACAGAAAACACACAAGCTATTTTTTTTACATGTTCGGTTCTCAAAAACCACGCTTTTCCTATACGTAACACCTATATACACATATTCTATACCAGAGGAAAAAATTCTTTTTTCCTTCGAAACACCATAACGCTCTCTATCCGAAGTAATATTTAGTAGACCCGTTTTCTTGAATCATCCTCTTAGGTTTTGTCAATGCTGTCATATAGATGCAAACTATAGTTCCCTATGAACTCAGCACGCACACCATTTTTTTGATTTCTGAAAACAAACTCTGTCTGCATTATGCTAATAGAACGTTATAGCACTGAAATAGTTGTACACTTTACCTATTAGTTACCTTATATCTTTGTTATACTACCCTTGCAGAAAAACGTAGCCATTGTTAAGTAGGATTTTGTTGTTTCGTTTCATAAAACAGCGTCCATATCCCGGTGATATTTGTTTTGCAATCATAATTCTAAGAAATCCATTTTTGCATCTCAGGTTGCATACTATAGGCATTTTTTCCCTTGGATACTTGTTGCAACCACCCTTCGTTTGAAAATATAAGATGTTACATTTTTTATTTTGAATCTACGTAGCCATCTTCTAGTCTAAAGGTTCACTAGGATCTATGCACGAAAATATGTCTAAAGAGATCAGCTTCACAAATCTAAAAATCCTTATATTCCTATACGGAGGGACTTCTATAAATTACGCATTGCCGAAAGCCTTGGAATGTTATATTGTTAACATATAATTCCTTAACTGTTTTTTCACATAAATGAACATGCAAAATTTCAGCCCAATGGCATTCCGCTAATCAATTCGGAAAACGTGAAGTACTTTAAGCATCCCACTAAAATAAGTAGTTAATAAAGCTGAACAGTATTTCGGACAACTAATAGCATTACATCAATTTTAAATAATAAGTCGCAGCACCAATATTAAATATTTTATCAGCGAATACAAAGAATATGTCTATCTAAAATTCAAATTCTTCTGCAGCCTTTTTCTGTTTCTTTTTCTTGCGCAATTCGGTTGCACCTTTCTTCTGAGGGCATGTCCTTATATCATGACCCGGTGATTTACAGCCACTGCAGAACCTAGTTTGATGAACACCTGTTCTCCCACCTGGAGTTTTCGACTTTGCATTATCAGTCAACGCCTCTTTGTTCCTCTTTATATTTGAATCGAAGCATGTCAGGTATATCTTATTTGTAGGTCTCCCATGCTTTGTCTTGATAATTGGAGGTTTAATGGAACTAACTTCTATTCCCAAATTCTTTTCCCGGTCAAAAAGTTGTAACCCACATGACCCTGTGTTAACTGATTCATCTCCACTTTCCATGTGACTTGGGAACATGTTACTAGGACCGGCAGGTATATTGTAACCAACTTGGCATGTACGACTGATTGTACATTTATACTCAGCAATTTTAGTTTTAGCTACTTCTAAATATTTGATTGCTAGTTCAGAAGTAGTTTCATCATACTCACCGACGCTTACTAATTCAAGTACTCGCATGTACAGGTTCCTGTGCCTCAACGTGCGAGACACCTCTCCATGGATTGAGCTTCTCGACACATTGCCATCTCTGAACGTCTCATCCCTAGCTTTCATTGTCCATCTTTTCATTATATGGCTTTCGGGGATTTTCATCACTCCGCTTGTATCATCACCTGTAAAAATAAATCCCGTTGTGTTGTCAGATAACATGTAGTGCATGCTCTTCATTCTCATACTTTTTTCTAACGAGCCATACAGACATTAATACTTACAAGCATTATGTGGCAGCATATAATACCAAAATGTTCATACAGCCGACATTGGCAATTATGTAACCCACTATCTGGTTGTACAGTAATGGTGAAGTTCACTCGGCTCCAAGCATCTCGGCTGTCAGCATCGACATGCTTCACTTCATAAGAAATCCCTCCAGAATTGGAGACAATAACATATGACGACGACTTCCTCATCTCAGCTTTAAATAACTTAAATACGCTTGGAGTATAAATCTTGGATGCATGTTTCTCAATAGGATAGCCAAAGTGTGGTTTAGATGTTTTCTGCGAAAGCAACATAAACGTGTAGAATTAGCTATGAACAAAGTGCAGTTCAAGGAATGATTGTTGCGTAAGTAGTGCTAGAAGTGTTAATACCTGGGACGTGTTTTTCTCCTCCTCGTCGTCTGCTTTTTCTCGATCATCAATTAATTTCGTGTACTGCTTGATAAACATGTTTATTGAAGACTTGCAAGGTACGTAATCCTTCAATACATGGTTAGCACTCTTACTTCGTTGTGTGCTCGTCATACGAGGACAGAAGACATTATTAAAAAATGGCTTTGCCCATTTCTCCCTCACTTCATAAGCACGGGTCATGAAAGGGTTCCCACCCAAATTGTACCTTTCAATCAAGTAACCCCACCCTTTTTCAAATTCTTCGACTGTGAGCATGTGGTTGATAACTTTATTGAATTCATCACTAAAACTAGGGTGTGCCTTGTGCACGTGCCACAAAGCCTCTTGAGCTTTGCGGAGAATGTGCCACTTGCACCATCGGTGATGTGTATTTGGTAGATTTTCCCTTATTGCTATTGTCATGGCCACGCTCTGGTCTGCAAAAAAAATGATAGATGACAATGGATTGAGGTTTATTCTGATGGCAGTGGTCAAGGAAATGATGAACACGATACATTACCTGTTAACATTGTTTGCGGTGCCTTCCCACCCATCATGGCGATGAATTCAAGGAAAGCCCACTTGAAGTTGACAGCCCTCTCGTTTGACAATAATACCCCAGCAAAGATAACACTCTGGAAGTGATTGTTAACTCCGACAAACATGCCAAAAGGCATCTTATATATGTTTATTTCATATGTTGTGTCAAATGTAACAACATCTCCAAAATGCTTGTACAGTGATCTGCTTCTTCCACTAGTCCACATCAGAGATGACAACCTGTTGTCCTCGTCCAATTCAGCTGTAAAAACAAATCTTGAATCTCTCGATATCTTGTCCCTAAAAGTTTCCAATGTTTTCCTCATATCATCCTCAAGAGCCTCTTTTGCGATGTTTGAACAAACCGTTCTCAATGTTTTCTTGCTGAAAGGAACTCTATCCATTGAACCAAATAAGTTGCCCATTACTAGATTCACTCTTGTAAGGCTGACATTGTTTTCTCTGAGATGTCTGATCATTTCTTTTGTGTGCGTGTCAATTTGTCGATGCGATGCTAGATGTTTCTTTTCACCACAACTCTCCACCATTTCATGGGTGTGGTTAGATACAAATTTCTTCACATACAACTTCCCACTATCATTCATTAAGACTCTCATCATAGCTTTACATCCACATCTGGTTGATGATATCTTTGTAGCTTTGTCAAACCCCTGGAACAAATAGTTTGCAAGGAGTGAGGTTTCCTTCTAAATCCATTAGTACGATAACAGCAACAACAAAAAAAGCATACCACACAATAAGCATGAACACACCTCACGTTGACACTTGTATTCTTGCATTGTACGTACTCATTTCTTGTTTACATAGTTATCCCCCAATCTGATGCTAAAGCCAGCAACCCATGAATACATGTTAAAAAACTGGTAGGATAAGCTTCCTTAATCGACGAAAACTCCATTCCCAACTCTGGTTTGAACATAACAGTACTCCTGTCATTGCAGTACATTCTCATTGACTTTTCAATGTTCCCAGCTATTTTTTCTCTGCAATTTGTTTTTTTTTTGGTGTGTTAGCAGGATGGTTTGAATGCAAATTTATTTTGTTGCGGTCTATAAGCAAACCTTACGTTGTTTGAGATGTGACTTCGGATGCGACGACTTCTTCCTCGACTATCTTATAACTGGAAAAAGTCCTAGATCCACCGGCCATCGATGCCGAATCGGAGTAGTTATCTGATCCGGCATTTATAAAACTGTCTTCAAACAAAGAGGTGTCCACTGATTCGGATGGTAAGTGTGTATCAAATTGCAATCTGCAAGTTCAAATAAATAACCACATTACGACAACAGACGTGCGTATCAGACAATTAGAAGAAAAATAAATCCGAGCACTCACTGAGAAGGTTCTACATCATCATGTTCATCATCACTTAATACATGGTTGCGGAAAGCAGACCCGTCGTTCATTTCTAATGGGCTGTCACTGCAAACAGGGAAAAAGATACGTTGGACGCGAGAACACAAATAACATGCCCTACCTACAGATTTGGAAGGCAGAAGCTTTTATTTGTGCACAAAACTCACTTGTTGGCACAGCTTTGTAAAGGAATCACAGAGCTCTCCTTTAGTGATAATGCTGGATACATGCTTACTTCTTCTATCCATTGTCCATGTTCGCTGCACATAATGTAGTCAGAACACTATTTCCTTGGTCGCTATTTTTCGCAAACAAATTACAGGAAAAAACAGTATGGTACAGATTATGGTCAGATAGTGTCTGCTAAGTATTTCACTAAATTTGCCCACTACACAAATTACTTACGAAGAACCACTGCTGTGGCGCCTAAATTAATTATCTGGACGAAGCACTAAGCTGGAGCAAATGAATGTGCAAGCATCATCGCGTGCCGTACTTATCATTGCCCCTTAGAACTAAACTTCTCTTAATAAGAGGAATGTTCTATAAGAGGAAAAAATGGTGTACCTGATATTCTTGCAAACTGCCTCAGAAGCGACTCTATTTAGAAGATCCGTGAAAGAAATTGGTCCGTCCACGCCATCAGTGTTCGTGTGGAAGATGCAGTCCATTCTATTTTCCTCATCCAGATCCATTACTCTGAGAGGTGAATATATCTGGTGCCAAATCCACAGATGCCAACTGCAGGCTATCATTCAAGGGGATTCGTGCAAGATTTCAGAAAAAGATCTGTGACCACGAAATCTCTAACAGACAGCAGGGGGAATCGAATAGCGAGCAAGAACAGTACCTCTCGTCTGGCCACCTTAATCGTTCGGCGGCGAAGGGAAGGAGGAAGACGATGAACAGAGCCAAGCTGCTAGCTGAGATCTAGGTCATAAGTCTTTTTTTTTGCAGGGTCTAGGTCATAAGTCAGGAAAGATGGGTCGGGGGGGGGGGGAATCCAGCGCCACCAACCGCACCCATCCGCTGCACGGTCCCATCCCGGTATCATACGGAGCTGTCGGGTGATACAATACAATCCCAAAGACAAGCCGAACGAATACCATCGAATAATGAGATATACGGGAACAGGGGGTCACAATCTTGATGCATGGCTAGACGGGCGATGCGGCACCGCTAGGCCGCGGCACCGCCAGAAAAGCCGCACCCCACAGATTGGTCCGACCGAGCGTGTGGAGCGAGACGTGAGACGTCACGCTGACGCAGCAGGGCCGTCCGATGATCGGCTCTCTACGACTACGAGGCTCCGACCGTCGGTGACCAGGAGCCGAGCGCGCGTGTGCGTGTGGTCATTCACTAAATATAGATGTATCTAGATATATTTTAGTACCAAATATATTCATATTTACGAAAGATAATATGGATCAGAGGAAGTAACATGTTTTTGCCAAGATGCAGGTCATCGGGCAAGACTCCGCGTACTTTGTCATCCGAGGATAGCAACACAGCTCGTCGAGCCTTTCGTGGCTGTCCTGCCTAGAAACGAGAAACATGCGTATCGCCTTCACATTACCTAACACGTTGATGCTACCACTCCATAATCATATATATGATTAAATCACTTTTTTGAAGGGCTAAAAATACTTAATTAGCCAGAGGGATTAGCGGTTCGACCTTTCCAAATGGTCTTAATACTAATCGAGGCGTGGACCGGGTATGCGTTCCTGTCCTCTTCGTCCCCGCTCACGAACCTGCACTGACAAATATCGAAATGGTTGTTTTACCGCGTGTGTTAGTTTACTTATTTTGTTTCAAACCTACGTACTAAAAGGTGGATAGATATATTTGTTCTAGAAAAAAGTCTAAAACATCTTATATTTAAAAATGGAGGAAGTAAAACGAATAAGGCTCTGTTTTGTTACTCCCTCTGACCCATAATACTCTTCGCTAATATGGATGTATCTAGACACTTTTTAGTGATAGATACATCCGTATTTGCGAAGAGTAATATGGGTCGGAGGGAGTACTATTTTCCATGGATGTATTCAGGCTGTGGTTGCTTTCCAAGTAGCTTTAACTAAGAAGTCAACCAAATTTGGGCTGGCTTTATTCTCATGTTACGTCGTGCTGGTTCAAGTAAACTTGTCAGACCATCGGGAGCTATGCTCCTTGGATTTGAAAAGTAAAGTTATCTTTGCTTGGCATCGGGAGGATTTGCATTGGTCCGAAAGTTTGTTCATGCTCCCTGTGTCTCAGATTGGACTTCTCAACTCTATATGCATCTACTTCCTCCGTTTAGAAATATAAGATGTTTTAGCTTTATGGAGTGTATTTAGACATGTTTTAGTATATAGGTTCGTTCGAATCTATACACTAAAAGATGTCTAAATACACTCAATTGACAAAACTAAAACATCTTATATTTTTAAATGGAGGTAGTACACACTAAAAATTTCTAGATACATGTGTATCTAGATCAATTTAAACAGATAATTTGGATTGAAGTCAGTACTACATTTTTTACTGCGGAGATTGATGTTTTAGGAACCCCATTTCAAGGGCTCAAGCTTTAGAACGAAAGGAGGGAGGCGAACCAATACACACGCTGGCCCTAGAAGGTGCTCGTACGATTCGCCTCCAACTACTCCAGCCCTACCTTACACTTTTCATGTATCGGAAATAGAATGGTACTTCTGAAACAAAACATGTCATATAGATGAACAATGCGGATTTGCTACTACAGGTGGCTACCTATGCATAACCTCATAGCCGTTGGATATAAAGAGCAATATATTACATTGCCTAGGATGCTATCTTCTGGGCTCTAGTTTGAGTAACGGCATCCAACGGAAATTTACATGCAATATAACAGCTCATTGACATGATGTGTATGTGGTGAAATGGATGGTTGGGTACTTTGTCCCGCCATGCAACCAGAGCAAAAGGCTCAACCATGGAGGGTGCAAATGGCAGTATGCATGCAAAAAAATAGCTCATTAATAAGATAGCTATGTGATGAAATGAATGGTTGAGTATATTGTGTTGCCATGCATCTTGAGCACACCGCTCGACCGTGAGAACAGCAAAACTTTTCCAGATCGTGCGTGAACTCGACCCGATCTCGTACTCCGCCTGCTGATCGAGGAAAATATACAAAGTGTTACGAGCGCGTACAGACAACTAACAGGTTATCTGAAAATTATCAAATCAGTTCGCGTGCGTTGAAAATCATGCAATTTTGGCACCAGATTTCAAAAGGAAAAAAGACCATCATTCAGATATGTAAACACGTTATCTACTTCCGTGAAGCGACACAATACTGGACCTTTTCCAGATCTACATTAGCAAAACGTTAAGGAAATAACAACTGGAGCTTTTCCCAGCGCATGGGCCAGCCGCCAGGGGTGTATAGTGATGCATTTTCGGCAATGTGTGAGAAAAAATCAGCTTAGTCTAGGAAAAAGCACGTTAACGGGCAGGGGTGAAACTCTTCCACATGTCAAGATAGCAGAAATGCGGGGATAAAAGGGATAGTTTTTTTCCTAGGCACATACCGTTCCAAACTTGTCATAGCCTCCTAAGCTGTGCTGGTCCAAATTGGAGTATAGTTGAAGCCTCTTAAACTGGTCCAAAATGTAAAAGTCTTAGCCTCCGAATCTGGTGCGAATTGGAAGCATTTTTCTAAATATGTCTGAATCTAGTGCTGTTGAGAATGAGGGGGCATGCATCATGAGGCCAGTTTAGGACCAGAGGAAAAGCAACAATTGTGGCTTCACATCACATGCCCTGTCTATGATGGTAAAGCGATCACTCAGTCCTCATGTGGATAAAATAATTACCATTTTTGCTCTCATGTGGCTTGGTATATTTAAATGGATTTACAAAGTGTGTGATTAATTAACCTTTGCACACTTGTTTGCCTATGCGTGACACGAAATTGTTCGTCTCCTCCTTTTACCAAAACAAAAACAATGAAAGATAGAAATGAATCTTGCCACAAGAACGACAGATCAGGAAGAATTGATGCAGAGGTGAAGCAAGCATGGGAGGAAGAAGAAGAAGAAGAAGGCCTAATCTAGCACGAGCGAACAAGCTCTATCAAGCTCAGTGTCAGGGCAGGAGACTTCTGGCGTTCTTGAGCGTGTGTGCGAACTTGGTGAGGTTGAGGGTGACGCTCTGCTTGTCGAGGTAGATGGTCTTAATGGCGTCCCAGCCCTTCTTGTGCACGTCGTAGGGGTGCTGTAGGTAGAAATGGTCCTTGGGGTAGAGGTTCGTGAGCGAGCTCTCCTCCAGTGACACATTGTACTCCACGTAGGTCATGTCCATGTCTTTCGCTGGGTCCTTGAAGGTCACGCGGGACAGCCACTCCAGCCCGCCGAACGGCACCACCTACACCAGCACGGCGCAGCTCAAAAAAAAACACCATGTTGGTCAGCCCGGCGCCGTGCACCCCAATTATAACGTCGGCGGTGTTCACCAGCCGCGCGAACTTGGGCATGCATGTCCGTGTGGTTGTCCGGCTCGGCGATGCGCACGTCGAACCTCGCCAGCACGGTGGCATGCGCCATGGCGCGCTCGTTGAGGAACCGGCGGGAGGATATCTGGGAGATGATGAGGAGCTAGCCGGGGCCTAGCGCAGGTGGCGATGTTGCACTTGAGGTGGAAAGCGCGGCGGAGGAGTGAAGTCGGCGACGGTCTCGCCGCCCGAGGAGCGGGTGGCATCGATGCCCATGGTGCGGTGGAAGGTGGAGCCGATGACGATCCGCGGGAAGCAGTGCACCTCCTAGTCGTTGTCCACGTCGATGACGTCATAGCTGGAGAGGTCGCAGAAGAGGGGCGTGAACTTGTCTAGCCACCAGTCCTTGATGTCGGTCAGCAGGAACTACACCTCGCCGCCGAAGTGGTGGGTGATGGTGAAGAGCGGGATGAGGACGTCGGTGTGATTGCTTGATTGATGGTGTCAATTTGACGCACCCAGTTGGGAACCCCAAGAGGAAGGTATGATGAGCACAGTAGCAAGTTTTCCCTCAGTAGGAAATCGAGGTTTATCGAACCAGTAGGAAAAAGCCAAACTTTAGAAGGTGATGCCTGCTAGCTTCGCGACAGCTCCGAACAATTTATAAGGCGCCTCGTCCAGGGCTTTGCTTTACACCAGCAGCAATGTGGAACCTGCACACAACACAACCAAGAACTTTGCTCCCAACTTACGATGAGGTTGTCAATCTCACCGGTTTGCTGTAAATAAAGGATTGAGCATATCGAGTGGAAAGCAATAGTAATATGCGAGAAAGTAAACAGTACGAGTAAAAGTAAACAGTAATAGCAATGTAAAGGAAATTGGACCGAGGTCCACAGTTCACTAGTGGTGTCTCTCCATAAGATAAATAACAACATGCTGGGTAAACAAATTACAGTTGGGCAATTGATAAAATAAAGATAATGTGTATATATCACGAGGATCACTATGAGATTTACTCTGGGCATTACAACAAGATACATAGACCGCCATCCAACAACATCTATGACTAATAATCCACTCGCGGGGAATCATCTGAGGACCCCTTGAGTATTAAGTTGCGAACAATAGATAACTGCATTAAGCAAAGTGTGTAATGTAAACAAAGCAAATGTCCTTGGACACAAGATTGCTGTTTTCTCCCTAGTGGCAACAGCACATCTACAACCTTAGAGGTTTCTGTCACTCCCCCAGATTAAATAGAGGCATGAACCCAACTATCGAGCATAAATACCCCCTCTTGGAGTCACTAGTATCTACTTGGCCAAGATAGCTACTAATAACGGAGAGCATGCAAGATCATAAACAACATAGAGATAACATAAGATAATATTCAGCACATCAACTTAATATAACACCAATATTCATCGGATCCCAACAAACACAACATGTAGAATTACATAAAGATGATCTCGATCATGTAAGGCAGCTCACGAGATCTAAACATGAAGCACATGGTGGAGAAGACAACCATCTAGCTACTGCTATGGACTCATAGTCCAAGGTAGACTACTCACTCATCGCGCCGAAGGCAAGCATGGCGATGAAGAAGACCTCCAGTGGCGATTCCCCTCTTCGGCAGGGAGCCGGGAAGAGCTTCTGGACCCTCCCGATCTCGGGTCGACGACGGCGGCGGATCGCGATGTGTTTCTGGAAAATTGATCGGGTGTTTAGGTTTTTCCCGTCGGGGGTCTTTATAGGCGAAGGGGCAGCGTCAGAGGTGGACCAGGGCGGCCTCACCCATAGGGGGCGCGGGCCAGGGGCTGGCCACGCCGCCCTATGGTGTGGCTGGCCCGTGGCCCCCCTCCGTCTCCTCTTCGTACTTTTGGAAGCTTCGGTAAATATTAGGAGGTTCGGCTTTTGTTTCGTCCAATTCTGAGAATATTTCCTGTGTAACTTTTCTGAAACACAAAAATAGCAGAAAACAGGGAACTGGCACTGTGACATCTTGTTAATAGGTTAGTTCCGGAAAATGCATAAAACCGGCACGAAGTGTAACAAAACACTAAGCAAATGGTGTAAGAATAAGCATGGAGCATCAAAAATTATAGATACATTTGAGACGTATCAGGGTGTAGTCGTGGTACAGGTTGCCTGCGAACCCGTCGCTGGAGAAGAGGAAGGCCGGGACGGAGTGGTTCTGGGTGCACAGCGGCCGGATGACTGTTTTTGTTGGAGATCGCGAAGGTGAGGAGGCCGAACTCGCGCACTTTGTCCATGGCCATGACATCATGCTGGCGCGCGTACGGCTTGGTCTGCCACTACCTGTCCAGCGGGCTGATGTAGATTTTGGAGTGGTTGTCGTCCACCCAGATGTCCCCCATCGCCGCGCACCACTCGGAGCATTTGATGGTGTTGTAGCAGGTGGGGCGGCTGGTGTCGAAGTCCTCCTCCCCGATCGGGATCTTGTACCGGTTGTCGTCGTAGTCGTTGTCGATCTCCACCTCAAGCAGTGGCGCTGGCTTGTTGGCTAGGTTCCTCTAATGAGGTGTGAAAAGTTCGTCCCTTCCTGGTAGCCCAGGCAGCGTTGCCACTGCTCATGGTTTGCAGGACTAGAAGAGCTGGGTCGATCTTGCGCAAATAAACCAGATCAAAGGGGAGTGCGGCATAAGAGATCGCATGGAACTGAACAAAAATTAATGGGTGTAGGGTTTTAACCGCAGCAACAAGAAGATTTAAAACGCCGGTGATGTATATTTTTGGAACAAGAGAGGCGGGAAATAGAGCTTGAACAGAGCATGCGTGGTTGCTTGGTGGTTGATCCTGCACATAAACGGGAAAAAGAGAGGATGCGGCATAAGATAATCATAGCATCAACACATGAGAAAGAATGGGTGTAGGGTTTTTATCGCATCAACAAAAAGAATTTTAGAAAAAAGAAACGATGTGTGCAGAATGATGATTACATACAAATCGGACTGACTGACCTTCCATATCTGCTGTGTTTTTTCGAGGGACTCAATTGAAGCTATGCAGTAGAATGAGGATGCTTAGAATTTTAAAACGTCGGTGATCCAAAAAATATTTGAAACAATAGACGCGGGGGGAAAGTCTTTAACCGAGGAAAGGTGGTTGCCTGGTGGATGGTGTGCATGGATGGGGGGTTTGGTAAACTCATGTTGGTGGTGCAAGGCTCTGAAACGTGCTGAGCTTTTCGTGGTGGTGGATGGATGAGAAATCGTGGTGAGCTTGTGGTCATGCTACGTGGACGAGAAATCGTGGTAGAACAATGGTTGTGGTGGATGGTTCAATGGATGACAAGAGAATGGACGTGTTGCATGTCTATTTCCATGGTGGATGGATGAGAAACCGTGGTGAGCTTGTGGTCATGCTATATGGACAAGAAATCATGGTAGAGCAATGTTTGTGGTGCATGGTTGAATGGATGACATTTTGAATGGACGTGTTGCATGTCATTTCTGATGGTGGGAACGACGGTAACGGCGTTGGAACACACATTATGTTTTGTGCTCCCGGAGACGCTATCTTGTGCTCCCTATATGGCATCTAAGGGCTGCTAGTGGGTGCATTGCTATGCCCCATGGTAGCCCACTATTTCCCTATAGATGAAACTGGCCTCACTTTATTAGTATGTGCTTTGGTTCCCTATCGGTTTTAGAATGATGCTTTTTAAACTGTGTGTTTCCTCACTAATAGGCTCCCCAGCCGTTTATTTCTATGAAAACCCCCTTAAACGCCTCGTAGGTGAAGTAACAGATTATACTTTATTCAAAGTTTTTAGATGTGCTTGTTGGCCACATCTCCGTCCATACAATTAAAGCTAACTTGAGTTCGAATTCAAAAGATGTGTCTTCCTTGTTATAGCTCTGTACATAAAGGTACAGATGTCTACATGATCCCACCAATCGTGTTTACATTTCCCATGACGTTGTCCTTGATAAGAATGTTCTCAAATTTTCTCAATTACCTTTGCACTCCACACAATCATCCACTTCCACTTCTCCTTTACACCTTGACCAATTTGATGATGTTGCTCTTGGTTAACCATGATGCAGGTTCAGTACGTGGTGCCCTCTTGGAGCTATTGGATACTTCGCCTCTTATTCTAGATCTGCGCGTTGATCACCAGGACGTCGATCGTCTATGCATGCGTGGCGATCCTGTGAGCCATGCCGATAGGGCCTCGCCTGGCCCAGCTTCTCCCATGCAATCAAGCTCATCCACTCCACTAGGTTCTTCTCCGGTACTGGACCAGGCCTCTCTGGACTCTGCCTCTTCCACTACGGGCTTGTCCACGATAGCCCATGCGTCGCCATCTCGTTGTTCCACTAGGTCATCTGCCTAGAGCTTGGCTCCTGCTACACCCCCCGCCAGGGGTCATGACAAGATTATAGAAAGGTTTTGTAATCCTAAATTGCGGACTAACGGCAATGTTGCCTAGTCTAGTACTCGGCAGGTGCTTGTATTTGATCTTTTGCACACTAAACCTCGCAATTATCGTGATGCTATGGCATGCCTCACTTGCGTGACACAATGGAAGTTGAATTTGCTGCTCTACAAGCTAAAAGACATTATTGACTGTAAGTGAGTTACTACGGTAAAAGGAGTAAACATTATTGACTGTAAGTGAGTTTTCAAAATAAAGCAAAAATCTAATGAGTCTATTGAGAGATACAAAGCACGTGTTGTAGAGAAGGGGTTCATGCAACATTTTGGGGTTCACTATGGAGATAACTCCAGTTCTATTATCAAGTCCACTACCATTCCCCTTTGTTTATCGATGGCATTTACTCATGGTTGACATGGTAGATAGAGGAGGTATTTATGCTCTTTTCCAGAGATTCGTGTTGGCTAAGCTCTGCCCCCGACAGGTTAGCGGTTTGTTGCTCAGTAGTTGTGTCATTCTTAATTCTCATAAGAACAGTTTGCAAAAGAGTACTAGTTTATCTAAATATTACATGTTTAATCTAATCACACATAACATCTTTGGAAACACTCATCATAATTTATTATCTACGCACTCATCATAATTTTGTTTTTAGGTTGTTTCAAACTTGATCCCATGTTTAGAAGAATCAAGCTTAGGGAGGGCATTGTCCCACAAATATTGTGCAATTTTTTTTTACAATTTGATACGTTCAGAATAATTAACTATTCAATTAGGTCTATCTTTACATAAGAAAAATAAAAAAATCTTTTCTACCATTATATTTTAATGAGTTTGCAAATGTAAATTTTATAAGGTTTTGTAAGTTCATAACATTATTGATGACTTGAAAAGAAAACGTAGGTCCAAAATCTATGGAACAGTGACATAAGATTTTTGTTTTATCTATACAAGTTAACAAACATTTTGAAATTAATGACGCTTTACTGGTTCTACAAACTAAATATGAAAAAGTATTCTTTTGTTGTGTACATGGGGAAGAATATATAAGTTGAAAAACTATATGCATGGCTTGTCACTGTTGAATATAGTTGTTGAGTGTTACTATTTATTAAGCTAGATATTTTAAGTGATGACGATGTATCCAAGATTTTTACTTGCGTGGAAAAGTGTGAAGTTAGGTAAGTTAATGTGTAATGACACATTTCAACTATTTTGAAGAGTAAAACACATATGTGGTCCTTGATTGACGCGGCACAGCCCATCTAGTACTCTAACAACTAAAAGTGTCTACTCCCTCCATCCACAAACAAGTTTATTTTTAGATTTTGTTCGAAGTCAAATTTTATTAAGTTTGACCAGCTTTGTATTATTTATAACGTGAAATTACATTCCAAGATGCATTTAGTGATATTAATTTGGTGTTATAGTTATTTTTTTTATGAAGTTGGTCAAACTAAAACAATTTCACTTTAAAAAAAACCTTAAAAACCCTTATATGTGGACAGAGGGAGTATATGTGCTTGAGCTCTAAATAAACACCGAACCATATATTTGTACCAAAGATAGGATTGTGAGAACGCCCCCCAACATAGAAAAACTTAGATCTTCTATCTTTTTTTGGTAAATAAACCCCTTCATTTTGTTTCACAGCTAGTGCTCGAAAACGAGTTTATCAGGACCTTAGGGCGCCCGGCCCGTATCGCTGGCCACACGTAGCTATTGGAGATTCGTGTTTTACGTTCTTGCAAAAAAGCCCCTGCAGTTTATGCGAATCAACCCGCAGTGCTAAGGTGACTAGGTATATAAACAACACCGGAGGGAGAAACCCTAGCTAGACCGCATCCGCCCCGCTCCCCCCTCCCGCTCCCCCCCCCCCCCCCCCCCCCACACCCCGCCATCGGCTATTCCCGCTGGCCACCATCTCCCCCGGCCACCGCCCCGACCACCGCCGTCCTCGACAACCACCGCGCCGACCACCGCCATCCCCGCCGACCACCATCTCCCCCGGCCACCAGGATCTGTTTGGATATTTTGGATCTTGGATCTGTTGGATTTTTTTTATGTATTTGTATGGATTTGATTCATGTTTTGTATGGATCTTGTTAAAATCAATCCAAGTTACTTTTGAAAATATTCAAAGAACTTTGTATGTGTATGGATTTGTTGAATTTTATTCATGTTTTGTATGGATCTTGTTAAAATCGATCCAGGTTACTTATGAAAACATTCAAAGAACTTTGTATGTGTACATGGACCGATGTTCTTTATGAATAAACCTAAATAACTCTACTGGAGATTACAAAACTGGAACATCTTATCTGAAAATTCCAAAGAACTTTACACCTACACTCGTGGATCCATATGGAAGATTCCGAAGAAGTTTATTACATTCTAAAAGAAGTGGTGCGAAAATGGGAGGACTCTGTAGTAATAATTCATAAATGTTTGGGTTCTTTTTTGTAAAAAATCTAGCACCAATCTTGATGCACAGCGTATATTGGACGGTGCGCGATATGGTCTTGGCGCCATAATGTCCGGACACAGGGCCGGATCTATGTTTGGCGGGGCCCTTGGCCAAGTTAGCGGCATGGGCCCTAAGTCTAATGTATATGGGCCCTAAGTTAGCGGCATGGGCCCTAAGGCTGGAGGCAGGGGCAATCGGCGAGGTTACGATCGCGATCGGCTGTGAGGACCGCGAGGAGTCGAGTCGGCGATGCAGCTCGCAGGGTACATGCTGGGCCGACCCTTGCAGTTTTTAAAAATGTATATGAATATATGGAAAAAGGTATACAAAATTATGGGCCCCTCCTGATATGGGCCCCTAACCGTCGCACAAGGTCGCATAGGCCCAGATCCGGCCCTATCCGGACAAAATCCGGGTTAACTAGTGCTAGCTGATTGTGACCTTATGAACTTGGAATAAAAAATCTCGAGTTTCCCCGCAAAAAAAAAGTACATGAGAGTGGAATACAGTCCCTTTTACAAAGCATGAATCTGGTTAATAAAAGCGGAAGTCCAATCCAGCAAAAACACCCTGTCCTTGTAAAAGTGCCTACACCCACAAACCATAGAACTGATGTCGGCGATTCGCATTGTCGTCGGTAATGGTCCAACAGGAGCCGAGCTCGAGCGCGCGTTCATCGCAGGGTACGATGCGCACGGCCTGATTAGTAATTACTAATTACACAACATTGAGGCCGAGTAATAACCATTTCTGGCAAGATGCAGATCGCATCAGGTATCGCGGCTGTCCTGTCCAGAAACAAGAAACATGCGTATCACCTTCACATTACCGGTGGGAAGAGCTAAAACACTTGGCCAGAGGGAATGGCGATTTGACCTTTTTTTTTCAAACGGGTTCGTGGAGCGCGTGTGTTTTTTTTTCTAACCTGTTCGTCCATGCTCAGAAACCTGCTCCGATAAAGATCGGAAATGGCTGTTTTACGGACGGGTCTCAGTGTATTCTCTGCTTGCTTGCTCGCTCGTGCAAACTAATCTCCGAACTCCGATAGCGTTTCAAGTGTTAAATATGCGCCATGGATGGAGGCCGCCGAGTGACAAGACGATATGTACTGTAGAAAGGATGAGACTCTAATTATTTTTAATTTTTCGTGGATGTATGCAGGCTACAGTTGCTTTCCAAGTCGTCAACCAGGATTGGCTTCGTTCTCATGTTACGCGTGCAGGTTCAAGTAAACTTGTCGTACGATGGCTGGAACTTGAGTGCCGTTTTGTTTCCTTGCTTGATGCAACCGGGAGCTATGTCTTTGGGTTGTGCTGTGAGGTCAATATTTTGGCCTCCGGATGGTAGGCGCTGGGGGGCTAGGATCGCATCATGCGATGCAAAACTATTTTTGGCATCTCGTTTGGTTGTTCACGAGACACTGTTTCGCACATGAGAGAAAACGATGACTGTAGTATTTGGTTGCTAGGAGCGAACCATATATCATGCAACACTCACTCTGGTAACCTCTTCCTTCAAGAGGTGAATATACCCAGCACATATATATCACACAAAGCTGAACGACCTTAAACTAACAGTTCATCATAGTTACGGATGCATCACGAGCTACCCCAAAAACCAACACCTCATGATGCATCACAAGTTCATTAGCGGAGTGGTATGAGTACCACCTCCCAAAATATTACAGGTCTGACATGAAGTTTTCAACAGTTCCTAGCTAGTGGAATGAATATTAGGCGAGGAAACATAGGACATGTGAACTAAGCATGGTGCTTGCGCAGCCACGTCCTAGCCAAATCTTCCTGTCTGCCGGTGTCATGCAAGCGAAGGTAGTACCGTCGGCCTTGTTGTCCGCAAGGTGGTCGATCGCTGCAATCAGGTTGGAGGTAGAATATACCTTCTTCCAGTTCATGAGAGCTGGTTGATCGAAGATGCGCTTCATCTGGCGCTAGTTGATGATGGGCTTGTTCATCAACTCATCGTCCTTCGGGAATTTCTAACAATGAGATGACATTTGGTTACTTGAGTGAACCATAGTAGTTTGAACATGTTGAACAAAGATGTGATATGCAAAGCTCACCATGATGTGATGCTTGAACTCCTCCTTGTCCACCACGATCGCACAGCTAGTGCTATTAAATGTCACCCCTGGAAGAGTCTTAAGCTTGCACACCGTCGTCCACTTCGCTTTCCACTTCCTCATATGGTTGTACACCTGACAAGGGGAGACGGTAATGCCTGTGAAGTCTTTTACATCATTGCAGACACTTTTCAGATAGCACTCTTTGAAGTCGCGCCCAAGTTAATCCCCCTGTTGACTAGCTCGCAAATCCTATTTAGGACAAACCCTGACAAACTAGGATTCCACACCATGTTTGGTCTCGCCTCCACCACAGATGGCGAGTTGTCAGGCACCATCTATGCCATAGATGGAATGTGTTTCATTAGATCGGGAGAAGGCGGGATGACCTACAACACAACAATGAACAATGTCAATCATGACAATTGAGTAAATAGGGTTCAACACTTCAACGGGATGACATACATCACAACAATGAACAATGCTAATGCCAAGAAGTGCTCACAGTCAGGGGAGCCGGATTAAGCGCTAATGTTGGGGAGCTCGAAGGACTGGACGGTAGCACCACCATGCCAGTGCTAGACGGGGTGGAAGGCAGCACCACCGTTCCACTGCTAGACGGGGTGGAAGGCAGCACCACAGTGTCAGTGCTAGACGGGGTGGAAGGCAGCACCACTCTGCCAGTGCTCGACGGAGTAGAAGGCATGACGTACAGAACAGACAAATCCACTACTAAATCGACTATGAGGCATAAATCGATTATGGTACTACCTAATCTAAGCATGTGCGAATTAGATCTAAGACATCTACAGATAGATCTACAAATTTTCACCCTGATTACACATCTACCACAGCCAGGGTTTCAGAGTTTTTATCGCCACCAGAAGAGGATCCACCGGAATAGGGGTCTGTGAAGAAGGAGAAGGGACGCCGGTGAAAGCCGCCTCCGAGCTCCTCATCACTGCCGCTGCACAAGCTCCAGCCATTGCTTTGGATCTACAAAGGGGAAGAGCTCGATTGGGGGGAAATGGCGGGTCTGGATTTTGGCGGTGAGCGCTGAGCTAAATAAGGGGCCGGAAGTAAGCGGGCGGTGACCGAAATTCTCCCGCCGCTTTTTCGCCACACAGCAGCTCGCGCCATCTCCGCCGCCTGCATCCGCTCGTACGCCGCGTCCTAGAAAAAGCTCGAGACGAGGGTGGCTCTGAGGAAACGCTCGATTCGGACATTTCTTTAGGGCCTCCTGGAGGTTCTTTGAGCAGCGTGCGGGCGACAACGCAGGCTTGGGCCAGGAATCCAATCAACAGGCTCTTGGCTCCCCAGGGCCTGGTTCAACTTCTTACAGGCTACCAATCGCGCCCCAAGCGTAGTTTCATGGCTATGAGTCGAACCAACAAGCTGACCCACTTTTTATGGGTTGCTCTACTACATTTTGAACCGGCTCAATGGCCTCTTTGGTTCGCTTTGTTGCAACATGGCGGATGGTCTATATAGCACCTGCAAAATACTCTTTCCTATCTTTGGTTTGATGATATCCCTGGTTTTTTAAATATCAAGAGAGCTAGATGCTTGGTCTCAAATTAATATTAATATGCATCGACTAAAAAAAGGAATAGTCATAATAATAATTTTATCTCACAATGGTGGTTCAAAATATGTCTTCCAAAATTAATCACTTGTTGCCTAAGAACATCACTACTTCCACATACTTAGTCGTCCATACAGTCCAGTTGGTTATATCAGCGTAAAAAAATCACAACATGGGTCCACAAACTTGGCCCTCGGATGTAGTTTAATCCATCAAGTCACAAATTCAGTTTGTGACAAGTCGCTCCATGTCAGCAAAATTTGCAACCGTGGCGGTTCAGGTAGCCTTCAGAGGTCTGGAAGGGCTTTTAGCAAAACAATTGATGGAGTTATGTTAGCGATCAACCCTTCTCTCCCTTGGGCTGGGCCATGGGTTTCCACCATTACGCTTGGGCGTTTGGAAAGCGACAAAAGATAGTAACTACAAATACAAGGGAAGTGGCTTAGAAACAAGGTGGCTTGGAGCTAGGCAACTTCGGCCTCCACCCCTTCTATCTCCTTCCTCCTCTCTTGTTCATCTAGTGTCCAATTCTCCATTGATAAGTTTATGTTCTCTTTGTAATTCGAGATGTAATTGAATCCTTGATGTAGTTGACTGATTCTAGTCTCTAACATATAAACCTACCTAGAACTTATTACTATCTGTTAGACAAGATATTCCCTCCATTCCGGTTTAAAGGGCCTACGCGTATTTCTAGGTTATCAATTTGAACAACATAGTATAAGATATATACTATAAAAATTATATCATTAGAAACTTTGGATCTTCTATTTCTAATGGTATAATTTTTGTATTATATAATTTATATTTTATTAGTCAAATTGACAACTTAGGGATACGCGTAGGCCCTTTAAACCGGAATAGAGGTAGTATGTCACATAACTCCCTGATCTTCTAAATCGTGGAGAGCATTTATTATTATTATCTCTCATTTATGATTAGGATTGTAATTCTTATATAAATATAAATGCAATGGAAAGGTTCAAGTATGGTCAATCTCTCACATGGTGTTAGCCTAAAAATTCTAAACCGCTTACGCTCCTCCTGCTCCCCACTCTGGCCGTCGTCGGCCTCCACTACGCCAAAAAAGGCCTAGCAATGATGGGCGTGATTTTTGCTTCATTGACGATAGAGGCCTTCGTCACCAATATACAGCCACTGGTAACCGCAACCACTGATGTCTGACCCTCCTATCATCCTTATCAGCAGCAGTGACGTTTTCTTGGGGATTTGCCCGTCGACGATTGTTGCTAAATATGGCGAGCAGCGATAAATTTTTTGTACAATGATGTTGAGAGAAAGTACGAATCTTCAGCACAAAAGTAGACACTAACGAGGTGGGGATTCGCAGAAAAGTAATTTTCTGCAACTTTATGTAAGACCTGGCGAGGATTGGAAGCCTTCCCATCGAATTTAGATTTGCTGTGACGTAGATATTGGTTTTATACGGTCATCTGTAACTCATAAGTGATACTCCCTCCATTCCTTAATATAAGGTGTATAGTTTTCTTGCACGAATATTAACGTACAGGCTAAAAGGGCAAATCTCGATACTTTTAGACGCTAATACAGGTAGGTGATCAATGTGAGTATAGAGGAAAAATATGGAAATCTCGATATCTTATCTCTCCTAATTAAATTTACTCCTAAATTGTGTAAAAATATCACACAATCCTGACATACACCTTATATTCTAGAATTTTTCACAGAAAACTATACACCTTATATCAAAAGTATTTGTGAGAGAACTGTCCGTCATTGGTACATTATCACCGGCGATCAAATTTTGCACATCGCCCGTCTTTACTTATTTACCTCTGACATGCAAAATAATAATACTTACGTCATTGTTGGCGAATATTTCAAATCTTTATATTTAGCAATGACGCACACATTACTGATGTCCGTCTATCCTGCTGGCATAGCAGTGATAATTCATATATTTTTGCTCGTCATGGGTACATGTATCCAAAATTAAAAAATGTTGCATTAATAAAATCCCGGTTGGTGTACATACAAATGCACTCAATTTATAGGATACAATAATTTATTGTTGTATTAATACAATACCTAGGCTGGTGTACCTATAAATGCACTCAATTTAATGAAGGGTTTCGCAGCATAGAAAACAAATTTTTTCATACGATGACGAACAAGAACAAGCCAAGATCTGATCTACGAGATGCAAAACAACGAGCGGGAAAGATTAGATCTACATACCCTAGTAGATTGCACAGCGGAAACGTTCAGATGAACGTGGTTGGCGCAGTCGTACTAGCGTCTCCTCCTCGCGATCCGATCCGATCCAAGCGCCACAACGGGCGGCGCCTCCGAGCGATGCACACGTATAGCGCAACGACGACTCCTCCTCCTCGGTCCAGCAAGGTGCGGTGGAGTGGTAGATGGGATGAGCGTTAAGTGTGTGACCCTACAGGTTCGAGAATGCATGGACATGATCTCTATCAATAATCAACAGCGGGATCTGGAAATCCATATTGACTCCCACACGTGCAACGAAGATCATTATCGGTGAACCACGATGTCAGGATTCATTAATCCCATATACAAATTCCTTTGTCTCACGATATTTTACTTGCCCGAGATTCGATCGTCGGTATCGCGATACCTAGTTCAATCTCATTCACAGCGAGTACTCTTTACTCATTCCGCAATTCAATATCACCCTATGATTAAACTCATTTAATTACGTATTTGCAAACGGTGTATGATATTGATTACCGAGTGGACCCGGAGTATATCTCTCCGACATGGAAGGGACAAATCTCAATCTCGATACATGCAACCTAACAAGTATTTTCTGATTACCTGAGAGACACCTTTATGATCACCCTCTCATAGGATAACGTTTGATGACCTCTGATGTCTACACACGCTTCTGTTCTTGTAGACAGTGTTGGGCCTCCAAGTGCAGAGGTTTGTAGAACAGCAGCAAGATTCCCTTAAGTGGATCACCCAAGGTTTATCGAACTCAGGGAGGAAGAGGTCAAAGCTATCCCTCTCAAACAACCCTGCAATTACGATACAGAAAGTCTCTTGTGTCCCCCAACACATCCAATACACTTGTCAGATGTATAGGTGCACTAGTTCGGCGAAGAGATAGTGAAATACAAGTGGTATAGATGATTATAAGTAGTAAATGCAATCTAGAGTAAAAATGGCAGCAAGCAAACTAGTAATAAAACAGTAAGTAAACGGTGTGCAAAGCTTGGAAACAAGGCCTAGGGATCATACTTTCACTAGTGGACACACTCCCAACAAATATAACATAATTGAGCAAATAAATAACTTCTCTTCACTATGGTACTCTGAATTACTCTCCTATTGAATAACAATAATCATTGCGTAGGGCTACGAAGCACTCCTTAAAGTTCATCAAGTACTTGACAAACACCACTCATAGAGATATCCAAATCAAATCACAACTCAAGATAGATATTATTGCAACTTAGACCAAGTACTAACATGGTGCACACACTGTCAACATTACACCATGAAAGGAGGAATAGATCACTTCAATACTATCATAGTGATAATTATTCTCATAATCCATAAGAGATCACAATCGTAGCCTAGACCAAGTACCACCATGATGCACGCAATGTCACCGTTACACCATGGCAGGAGGAATAGATTACTTTAATAACACACTAGAGTACACATAATGAAGAAGAGTAACATCTACTTATTCAACATGATACAAAGCTCACGATCACATAAAGATCACATCATGGGAGAGAGAGGTGAACCACATAGCTACCGGTAAAGTCCTCAGCCCCGGGGATGAACTACTCCCTCCTCATCATAGGAGACAACAAGGTTGATGGAGATAGCAGTGAGGTCGATGGAGACGGCGATGGAGACCGATGGAGATGGCTCCGGGGGCACTTCCCCGTCCCGGCAGGGTGCCGGAACAGAGACTTCTGTCCCCCGAAATATGTCTTCGACGGCGGCGGCGCTGCGGAACTGTTCTGGAAATTTCGCCGACTCCCTTAGGGTTTTCCGTCCCGAGGCTTCTTATAGGCGAAGGGGCGTCGTGAGGGGGCAGCCAGGGGCTCCTCACACCAGGGTGGCGCGGCCAGGGCCTGGGCCGCGCCACCTATGTGTGAGGGCGGCCTCTGGCCCCCCTCCGGCTCTCTTTCGGTCTTCGGGAAGCTTCCGGGGAAAATAAGACTTCTGGAACTTGTTTCGTCCAATTCCGAGAATATTTCCTGTGTAGCTTTCCTGAAACACAAAAACAGCAGAAAATATGGAACTGGCACTGTGGCGACTTGTTAATAGGTTAGTTCCGGAAAATGCATAAAAGTGCCACGAAGTGTAACGAAATATCGGGTAAATGGTGTAAAAACAAGCATGGAGCATCAAAAATTATAGATACGTTGGAGACGTATCAGCATCCCCAAGCTTAACTCCTGCTCGTCCTCGAGTAGGTAAGTGATAACAAAAGAAATAATTTTTGAGGTGACATGCACCTACACAATCTTGATCATATATGTAAGCATTTGTGAGCTGGGATCATAAGAACTTAAAACATGGGCATGAAAGACATAATCTTGATAGAAGAAACTTAGCAACCATGTTGTAAACATGAAAATGAACACAAACAAAAGATCATGAAAATGAAACAATGAAAATCAAACGTGTGTTCAAATCATATGGAAAAACATACAAATGGTTTTCAGCTTGTCCTTCATGGAGAGAGCAAAACATAAATGCATAGGACACCTTCAAGTTTAAGAGGGCGACTAGATACAAATAATTTGAGAACAAGTGAAACCATAGTCATGAATCAATCAATGAAAACTTTGAGACAATGCACATTATACTCAAAATGACAACTATGCTCTCTTAATGGTGCATAAAGATAGAAGGTGGAGACTCAACATAAAAGTAAAAGAAAGGCCCTTCGCAGAGGGAAGCAGTGATTAAACATGTGCTAGAGCTTTTTATTTGTAAAACAGAGAGATAAAAATTGGTTTTAAGAGGTGGTTGTCTTTGTCAACGATTGGCAATGGGGTTCTTACTATCTTCCATACAAAAAATGAAGCAAGTTTTTGAGAGAGAGATTGGCACTTTTGTGCTCTTTTATAAAGCTTGGCACTCCGCCCCACCTTTTTTCCTTTCACAAACCATGGCTAACCGATTCCATCGGGTGCCCACCAACATTCACATTCCATGGAGGAGTGCCTTTTTTTTCTTTTTTTTTCTTTTTGGAATAAGCAATATGGAAGATAGCAAATCCGACCACTACGTCCCCATGAGCTGAAAACAGTGTCACAAAACGAGAAGTATTTTGAAAGTTTTTTGAAAGGTAGCACATGAAAATTTACTTGGAATGGCTTACAAATACCATGCATAGGAATTTATAGTGGACACAATGGCAAACTTGGTTTTTGGGAGTTGGATGCACGAGTAGAGCTCATACTCAGTACAAAATGAGGGCTAGCAAAAGACTGGGAGCGACCAACTAAGAGGGCAATAACGGCCATAATCATGCAAAGCGACAAAGCAACATTAAAAGAAGCATAAGATGGCATCAAAAGTCAAAAACTAAATGATCATAGAGGCTTATGGCGACTTTGTATGAGTCTAACATGTGTGAGCATGTGCCAAGTCAACCCAAATAAAGCATCAAGGAGAAAACCAAAATAATGCTTCCAAATAATTAAAACAACGCATGATTTTTTCAAAGGCTCATTAAGCAATCTCAGTTATTTGAGACAAGTCATGCTACAGCAAAACCACTAAGCATACTATCAAAAAGACATCAAGCATGACATGCAAAAGCCTAGGCCGCAATCTACACAAGCTCTTTTTTGTACCACTTTTTTGCATAAAACTTTTTCTCTTTTCCAACACCATTCAAACTTTTTATAAACACCTCTTTTGATGAAAACCAATATAGATCAGAGGCAAAAATACACCTTGATGAAAAGATAAAACAAGATCTGAACAAAAATCAAGGCGAAAAATGCAAGCTAAACGCAGTAGCAGAAAAAGAGAACACTCGTTGAACGATAAGAGTGAAAACTAGAGTGTTCTTGGCAATGATAAACGAGTTCATATCCTCCAAAAGAAACATGATGTGATCTAACCATTTATTGCGGCAAACAAAGCAAAAGAAAACTGAAAACAAAAGCAACTGACGCTCCAAGAAAAACACATAGTGCATGAAGCAATAAAAATATAGTGTCTTGAAAGGTGACCTGATTTTTGCCGATGAAGAAGGGGTGCCTCGGGGGCATCCCCAAGCTTTGACGCTTGTACTTCTCGGATATTTCTTGGGGTGATGCATGGGCATCCCCAAGCTTGAGCTTTTGTCCATTCTTCAACTCATCTCATCACTCTCCGATCCCTACACTTGAAAACTTCTTCATACAAAACTAAACACAAATTTATTAGCAACATTAGTGTAGGCATAACATATAATCAACCACTTTTGCTTCAGATTTCAACCCAAAACCACCACATATATAGCATATACTACTGTAGCAACTTCCCCAAAAGTTCCATGATCAAAAGAACTCAAAAGAAAGCGATAAAGCGGCAAACACAAATATTGGCAGAAATCTGTCAAAACAGAACAGCTGACAAAGGCCGAATTTTTTAGGGGTTTTCTGTTGCTCAAATCAAAACGTGTTCAACTAATTAAAGTTTGGATATAACCTGGGGCATATGCTCAAGAAATCGCAGGTCCAAAAGATATACAGAGAATTTATACGAATTTTTACGGTGCAGCACCAAAAACTGTTTCAGGACAGCAACATCCCCAAATCTTACCTCACTCAAATTAGATGCTTCTCTTGGCACAACAATGAAATAAACATGATAAGGAGCGGTTATTACAGTAGTAATAACTTCCAAGACTCAAATAAAAGAAAAAGTACTGAAAATAAAACAATGGGTTATCTCCCAAGAGTGCTTTTCTTTAACGCCTTTGAGCTAGGCGCAGAAAATTGCGAAGATGCTCATGTGGGCGCCATATAAGAGCTTGAGGCAAAGGCGCCATATAGGAACTTAAAGCAATAGAGAGCATCAAAAAGCAAATGTGAAAGACATTTATATCTGAACCACTTCCTATGCATAGGAATCTTGTAAGAAAATAAATCAACGAGGCATATAGTAGCAAGCATGGATAGATAAAACAAGTGCCACTTCAAGATTTGCAACATAAAGAGGGGAAACTCAATATTGTTGAGATCAATCAAACCATGTTTCCCTCTCTCATAATAACTTTCAGTAGCATCATGAATAGAACTAACAATATAACTATCACATAAAGCATCCCTATCATGAGCCACATGCATAAAAGAATTAATACTCACCACAGGAACAATAGTAGTAGGAGCAAATTCAATAGAATAATTATTCTCATCACCATAATCATCATAAATAGGAGGCATATTGTAATCATGACTAATTTTATCCTCAATAGTAGGTGAACTGAAAATATTATACTCATCATCATAGCCATCATAAACTAGAGGTTTAGTATCATCACGAGCTAGAGAGCAACTATTTCGCAAAGCATATTCTTCAAACATATTATCATAAGAAGGAAAATCACATATGGGAGATAAAATATTATCAGAACAAACTTTCTCCACTAAAGCTGGGGAACTAAAAATATCATGCTTAACAAAACCAGCTTCCCCAAGCTTAGACTTTTCCATAGCATGAGTAATAACAATGTTTGAAACATTTATACTAACAACACTATTAGCATGCAAATTAAGCTCCAAAGGTTTTTCAATTTTCTCTTCAAACACTTCATATCTAAACTCAGGAAAAAGACTAAAGAATTCTTTGTTTTCCATTAAGCCTAACTAGTGAAAAATAAAAACAAGAAACAAAAAGATGTAATTGCAGAATCTAAAGGAAATAACTCTGAGCACTCACACAGGAGGATGCGAGTACCTTTTACCTTACCTCCCCGGCAACGGCGCCAGAAAAGAGCTTGATGTCTACACATGCTTCTGTTCTTGTAGACAGTGTTGGGCCTCCAAGTGCAGAGGTTTGTAGAACAGCAGCAAGTTTCCCTTAATTGGATCACCCAAGGTTTATCGAACTCAGGGAGGAAGAGGTCAAAGCTATCCCTCTCAAACAACCCTGCAATTACGATACAGAAAGTCTCTTGTGTCCCCAACACACCCAATACACTTGTCAGATGTATAGGTGCACTAGTTCGGCGAAGAGATAGTGAAATACAAGTGGTATAGATGATTATAAGTAGTAAATGCAATCTAGAGTAAAAATGGCAGCAAGCAAACTAGTAACAAAACAGTAAGTAAACGGTGTGCAAAGCTTGGAAACAAGGCCTAGGGATCATACTTTCACTAGTGGACACACTCCCAACAAATATAACATAATTGAGCAAATAAATAACTTCTCTTCACTATGGTACTCTGAATTACTCTCCTATTGAATAACACTAATCATTGCATAGGGCTACGAAGCACTCCTTAAAGTTCATCAAGTACTTGACAAACACCACTCATAGAGATATCCAAATCAAATCACAACTCAAGATAGATATTATTGCAACTTAGACCAAGTACTAACACGGTGCACACACTGTCAACATTACACCATGAAAGGAGGAATAGATCACTTCAATACTATCATAGTGATAATTATTCTCATAATCCATAAGAGATCACAATCGTAGCCTAGACCAAGTACCACCATGATGCACGCACTGTCACCGTTACACCATGGCAGGAGGAATAGATTACTTTAATAACACACTAGAGTACACATAATGAAGAAGAGTAACATCTACTTATTCAACATGATACAAAGTTCACGATCACATAAAGATCACATCATGGGAGAGAGAGGTGAACCACATAGCTACCGGTAAAGCCCTCAGCCCCGGGGATGAACTACTCCCTCCTCATCATAGGAGACAGCAAGGTTGATGGAGATGGCGGTGAGGTCGATGGAGACGGCGGAGACGGCGATGGAGACCGATGGAGATGGCTCCGGGGGCACTTCCCCGTCCCGGCAGGGTGCCGGAATAGAGACTTCTGTCCCCCGAAATTTGTCTTCGACGGGGGCGGCGCTGCGGAACTGTTCTAGAAATTTCGCCGACTCCCCTAGGGTTTTCCGTCCCGAGGCTTCTTATAGGCGAAGGGGCGTCGTCAGGGGGCAGCCAAGGGCTCCTCACACCAGGGTGGCGCGGCCAGGGCCTGGGCCGCGCCACATATGTGTGAGGGCGGCCTCTGGCCCCCCTCCGGCTCTCTTTCGGTCTTCGGGAAGCTTCCGGGAAAAATAAGACTTCTGGAACTTGTTTCGTCCAATTCCGAGAATATTTCCTGTGTAGCTTTTCTGTAACACAAAAACAGCAGAAAATACGGAACTGGCACTGTGGCGACTTGTTAATAGGTTAGTTCCAGAAAATGCATAAAAGTGCCACGAAGTGTAACGAAATATCGGGTAAATGGTGTAAAAACAAGCATGGAGCATCAAAAATTATAGATACGTTGGAGACGTATCAGCATCCCCAAGCTTAACTCCTGCTCGTCCTCGAGTAGGTAAGTGATAACAAAATAAATAATTTTTGAGGTGACATGCACCTACACAATCTTGATCATATATGTAAGCATTTGTGAGCTGGGATCATAAGAACTTAAAACATGGGCATGAAAGACATAATCTTGATAGAAGAAACTTAGCAACCATGTTGTAAACATGAAAATGAACACAAACAAAAGATCATGAAAATGAAACAATGAAAGTTAAACGTGTGTTCAAATCATATGGAAAAACATACAAATGGTTTTCAGCTTGTCCTTCATGGAGAGAGCAAAACATAAATGCATAGGACACCTTCAAGTTTAAGAGGGCGACTAGATACAAATAATTTGAGAACAAGTGAAACCATAGTCATGAATCAATCAATGAAAACTTTGGGACAATGCACATTATACTCAGAATGACAACTATGCTCTCTTAATGGTGCATAAAGATAGATGGTGGAGACTCAACATAAAAGTAAAAGAAAGGCCCTTCGCAGAGGGAAGCAGTGATTAAACATGTGCTAGAGCTTTTTATTTGTAAAACAGAGAGATAAAAATTGGTTTTGAGAGGTGGTTGTCTTTGTCAACGATTGGCAATGGGGTTCTTACTATCTTCCATACAAAAAATGAAGCAAGTTTTTGAGAGAGAGATTGGCACTTTTGTGCTCTTTTATAAAGCTTGGCACTCCGCCCCACCTTTTTTCCTTTCACAAACCATGGCTAACCGATTCCATCGGGTGCCCACCAACATTCACATTCCTTGGAGGAGTGCCTTTTTTTCTTTTTTTTTTCTTTTTGGAATAAGCAATATGGAAGATAGCAAATCCGACCACTACGTCCCCATGAGCTGAAAACAGTGTCACAAAACGAGAAGTATTTTGAAAGTTTTTTGAAAGGTAGCACATGAAAATTTACTTGGAATGGCTTACAAATACCATGCATAGGAATTTATAGTGGACACAATGGCAAACTTGGTTTTTGGGAGTTGGATGCACGAGTAGAGCTCATACTCAGTACAAAATGAGGGCTAGCAAAAGACTGGGAGCGACCAACTAAGAGGGCAATAACGGCCATAATCATGCAAAGCGACAAAGCAACATTAAAAGAAGCATAAGATGGCATCAAAAGTCAAAAACTAAATGATCATAGAGGCTTATGGCGACTTTGTATGAGTCTAACATGTGTGAGCATGCGCCAAGTCAACCCAAATAAAGCATCAAGGAGAAAACCAAAATAATGCTTCCAAATAATTAAAATAACGCATGATTTTTTCAAAGGCTCATTAAGCAATCTCAGTTATTTGAGACAAGTCATGCTACAGCAAAACCACTAAGCATACTATCAAAAAGACATCAAGCATGACATGCAAAAGCCTAGGCCGCAGTCTACACAAGCTCTTTTTTGTACCACTTTTTTGCATAAAGCTTTTTCTCTTTTCCAACACCATTCAAACTTTTTATAAACACCTCTTTTGATGAAAACCAATATAGATCAGAGACAAAAATACACCTTGATGAAAAGATAAAACAAGATCTGAACAAAAATCAAGGCGAAAAATGCAAGCTAAACGCAGTAGCAGAAAAAGAGAACACTCGTTGAACGATAAGAGTGAAAACTAGAGTGTTCTTGGCAATGATAAACGAGTTCATATCCTCCAAAAGAAAAATCATGTGATCTAACCATTTATTGCGGCAAACAAAGCAAAAGAAAACTGAAAACAAAAGCAACTGACGCTCCAAGAAAAACACATAGTGCATGAAGCAATAAAAATATAGTATCTTGAAAGGTGACCTGATTTTTGCCGATGGAGAAGGGGTGCCTCGGGGGCATCCCCAAGCTTTGACGCTTGTACTTCTCGGATATTTCTTGGGGTGATGCATGGGCATCCCCAAGCTTGAGCTTTTGTCCATTCTTCAACTCATCTCATCACTCTCCGATCCCTACACTTGAAAACTTCCTTCATACAAAACTAAACACAAATTTATTAGCAACATTAGTGTAGGCATAACATATAATCAACCACTTTTGCTTCATATTTCAACCCAAAACCACCACATATATAGCATATACTACTGTAGCAACTTCCCCAAAAGTTCCATGATCAAAAGAACTCAAAAGAAAGCGATAAAGCAGCAAACACAAATATTGGCAGAAATCTGTCAAAACAGAACAGCTGACAAAGGCCGAATTTTTGAGGGGTTTTCTGTTGCTCAAATCAAAAAGTGTTCAACTAATGAAAGTTTGGATATAACCTGGGGCATATGCTCAAGAAATTGCAGGTCCAAAAGATATACAGAAAATTTATACGAATTTTTACGGTGCAGCACCAAAAACTGTTTCAGGACAGCAACATCCCCAAATCTTACCTCACTCAAATTAGAGGCTTCTCTTGGCACAACAATGAAATAAACAAGATAAGGAGCGGTTATTACAGTAGTAATAACTTCCAAGACTCAAATAAAAGAAAAATTACTGAAAATAAAACAATGGGTTATCTCCCAAGAGTGCTTTTCTTTAACGCCTTTGAGCTAGGCGCGGAAAATTGCGAAGATGCTCATGTGAATAATTATTCTCATCACCATAATCATCATAAATAGGAGGCATATTGTAATCATAACTAATTTTATCCTCAATAGTAGGTGAACTGAAAATATTATACTCATCATCATAGCCATCATAAACTAGAGGTTTAGTATCATCACGAGCTAGAGAGCAACTATTTCGCAAAGCATATTCTCCAAACATATCATCATAAGAAGGAAAATCACATATGGGAGATAAAATATTATCAGAACAAACTTTCTCCACTAAAGCTGGGGAACTAAAAATATCATGCTTAACAAAACCAGCTTCCCCAAGCTTAGACTTTTCCATAGCATTAGTAATAACAGTGTTCGAAACATTTATACTAACAACACTATTAGCATGCAAATTAAGCTCCAAAGGTTTTTCAATTTTCTCTTCAAACACTTCATATCTAAACTCAGGAAAAAGACTAAAGAACTCTTTGTTTTCCATTAAGCCTAACTAGTGAAAAATAAAAACAAGAAACAAAAAGATGTAATTGCAGAATCTAAAGGAAATAACTCCGAGCACTCACACAGGAGGATGCGAGTACCTTTTACCTTACCTCCCCGGCAACGGCGCCAGAAAAGAGCTTGATGTCTACACACGCTTCTGTTCTTGTAGACAGTGTTGGGCCTCCAAGTGCAGAGGTTTGTAGAACAGCAGCAAGTTTCCCTTAAGTGGATCACCCAAGGTTTATCGAACTCAGGGAGGAAGAGGTCAAAGCTATCCCTCTCAAACAACCCTGCAATTACTATACAGAAAGTCTCTTGTGTCCCCAACACACCCAATACACTTGTCAGATGTATAGGTGCACTAGTTCGGCGAAGAGATAGTGAAATACAAGTGGTATAGATGATTATAAGTAGTAAATGCAATCTAGAGTAAAAATGGCAGCAAGCAAACTAGTAACAAAACAGTAAGTAAACGGTGTGCAAAGCTTGGAAACAAGGCCTAGGGATCATACTTTCACTAGTGGACACACTCCCAACAAATATAACATAATTGAGCAAATAAATAACTTCTCTTCACTATGGTACTCTGAATTACTCTCCTATTGAATAACACTAATCATGACGTAGGGCTACGAAGCACTCCTTAAAGTTCATCAAGTACTTGACAAACACCACTCATAGAGATATCCAAATCAAATCACAACTCAAGATAGATATTATTGCAACTTAGACCAAGTACTAACACGGTGCACACACTGTCAACATTACACCATGAAAGGAGGAATAGATCACTTCAATACTATCATAGTGATAATTATTCTCATAATCCATAAGAGATCACAATCGTAGCCTAGACCAAGTACCACCATGATGCACGCACTGTCACCGTTACACCATGGCAGGAGGAATAGATTACTTTAATAACACACTAGAGTACACATAATGAAGAAGAGTAACATCTACTTATTCAACATGATACAAAGCTCACGATCACATAAAGATCACATCATGGGAGAGAGAGGTGAACCACATAGCTACCGGTAAAGCCCTCAGCCCCGGGGATGAACTACTCCCTCCTCATCATAGGAGACAGCAAGGTTGATAGAGATGACGGTGAGGTCGATGGAGACGGCGGAGACGGCGATGGAGACCGATGGAGATGGCTCCGGGGGCACTTCCCCGTCCCGGCAGGGTGCCGGAACAGAGACTTCTGTCCCCCGAAATTTGTCTTCGACGGCGGCGGCGCTGCGGAACTGTTCTGGAAATTTCGCCGACTCCCCTAGGGTTTTCCGTCCCGAGGCTTCTTATAGGCGAAGGGGCGTCGTCAGGGGGCAGCCAGGGGCTCCTCACACCAGGGTGGCGCGGCCAGGGCCTGGGCCGCGCCACATATGTGTGAGGGCGGCCTCTAGCCCCCCTCCGGCTCTCTTTCGGTCTTCGGCACTAGTAGGAAAACCCTTATAGGTGGGATGCAATTCTGTGGCGCACTAGCCAGCAGTGCGCCACAGAAAATAATTCTGTGGCGCACATGGTAGGGTGCGCCACAAAAATACAGCATTTCTGTGGCGCATCAGAAGGCTATGCGCCACAGAATTTGGGTAGGGCCCACTCCATGCCAGCCCCAATCATTGGTTCCACTAATTCTGTGGCGCACTGGATGTGATGCGCCACAGAATTAGTACATTCTGTGGCGCATAAGGTCTGGTGCGCCACAGAATTAGGACATTCTGTGGCGCATCTGGTTTGGTGCGCCACAGAATTAGGACATTTTGTGGAGCACTTGACCAGATGCGCCACAGAATTAGCTCGTCCCACACCTTTAAAGTGCCAACCTCCCACACCTCCCACACTCCCAAGCCATTCATCTTCCTCTCCTCCATCTAGATCTAGTTCTAGCTCCCTTCCCTCTCATCCCATTTTGGCCATAGTTTTCACTTTCTTTGGTACTTATTGTACTTACTTTGGTTGATACATAATTGGCGGTGAGGAGAAGCCTCTCCATACTCTCTCCTCCTCTCCAACTCATCGATCGCGGTCTCGTCTCGGTATCGAATCTACATGGTGAGTATTTGGAGGGGACATGCATGCGCATGTCGATCTTGTGTATGGATGATTGTTGCACGTGAAGCGCTTGTGTGTGTGCCGGTGTGGTGCATGGATGTTTGTCGAGACGTTGATTCATTTCCGTTTCGGCAAATTTTTGTACTACCCATACGTCCTACCTTTAGGAGAGGTCATGCCGAATTTTTCCGCTCTATGTATACCTTTAGGAGAGGTCCATGCATGTGTGTGCATGTGTTGCGGTTCTAATTTTCTGCTCTATGTGTACCATTTGCAGACAACCATGGTCCTCTTGATGAGTTCCGCTCGAATTAGTAGATACAAGAAAGACGCGAAGGAGGACATGATTCGGAAGAATAGGCGCCAGATAAGATGTCCTTGTCGATCATGCAAACTCGAGCGCTGGATCAACCCTGATTCCTGACAACTAGAGGAGCACCTGCTGAGGCGCGGTTTCATGCAGGACAACCAGGCGCGGCCGGCCCCAATAAATGGTGCGCATGAAGACCTTGGTGGCGAGCGAGATGACGAAGCACCACATGTCGGTGGAGAATATCATCATGAAGAAGAAGTCAGCGGAGAAGATCATCATGAAGTAGAAGTTGCCGGCGGAGAAGATCATGATGAAGAAGAAGATTCTGGCGCGACTCCGCTAATTTCGGCCTTGCGGGACTCTCATGTTCAAGATCTGCTCCTCCATGAGACGAGCAACGACAGAGCTGCAGCCAGAGAGAGAGCCAAGCTGGCGCAAATGGAGAAAGACGGGATGACTCCGATATTTCCTGGGTGCCGTCCGCAGGATACGCGCTTGCATGTAACGCTTGATTGTCTGCAGATGAAGACGCAGAACAAATGGACCGATTCCAGCTTCAGCAAGAACATGAAATTCTGGCACGATCGTCTCCCAGAGGGGAACACATTGCCAAGTAGTATCGAGGAGGCCAAGAAAGTTGTGTGCCCTCTTGACCTACCGCACGAAAGATACCACGCCTGCATCAATGATTGCGTGATTTATCGGGGGGAGTACAAGGACATGACCACATGTCCTGTGTGCGGCCACGGACGGTACAAGGTTGGGAACAAGAAGGTACCTCGAAAAGTGGTATGGTACTTTCCTATCACTCCCCGTCTGCAGCGGTATTTCATGGACCCTAAGGAAGCAAAGCTCATGCAATGGCACGTGGAAAGGGAGAAGCCCGAAGAAGATCCGGAGATGGGCTATATGCTGACACACCCTTCAGATGCTGGCCAGTGGGAAGCATTGGACATCGCCTTCCCTAGGTTCGGGGGCGACGGAAGGAACATCAGGCTGGGTATGAGCACCGATGGACTCAATCCGTTCGGCAACCAGAGTAGCACGCATAGCACCTGGCCTATGTTTGTATGGCCTTACAACCTACCCCCGTGGCTGTGCACCAAGCAAAGGTACATACACCTGAGTATTCTCATTCAGGGGCCGAAACAACCAGGTGTTGACATGCATTTGTATCTCGGGCTGCTGAAAGAGGAGTTAGACACGTTGTGGAAGACGCCACCCCGTACGTGGGATGCCTACAGTAGAACTTATTTCGATATGAGAGCCGCGTTGATCACGACGGTCACGGACTATCCTGGTTGCGCATACGTATCTGCCTAGGTCAGCCACGGATTCTGCGGCTGTGTGAAGTGCATGGACGAGACCCCGCATCTACAGCTACCAAGGGATCCCGGGTCCTCGAAAACCATGTACCCAGGTGCTCGAAGGTGGCTTCGCTTGGATCACCCGTGGAGAAAACGCGCTGATCTGTTCAATGGTAAAGATGAGCCCGATGGACCCCCGCGACAGAGGAGCGGTGCAGAAATCGACGATCTTCTAAAAAATTGGAAGGAGTGCCCAGCGCCGGGAAAGAAGCGACCGAAGCCAGAGCCGCTGCTCGGTGTATGGAAAGCGACGGAAGGGACTCAACGTCTCCGCAAAAGGGCTAAGAAGAACGCGGTGGTGCTTCCCGCTGCCTGCTTCACAATGAGTCCGGAGGAGCTCGAGCAGTTTTTCAGGTGCCTCCTACGAGTGAAACTTCCGCACGGTTACTCGGGGAATATAAGCAGATATCTAGACGTAGCGAAGAAGAGGTTCACCGGGATGAAGTCTCACGATTGTCACGTGCTCATGACGCAGATACTTCCCGTTGTGATCCGAGGGATAATGGACGAGCACGTCCGTGATACGCTGTTTGGCCTTTGCAACTTCTTTGACGTTATCACCAGGAAGTCGATCGGCGTGAGGCAGCTCAAGATGCTACAGGATGAGATCGTGGTGATACTATGTGAGCTCGAGATTTACTTCCCGCCCGCATTCTGTGATATATGCGTCCATCTCCTTCTCCATGTCGTTGATGACATCAGGCAGCTCGGCCCGACGTTCCTCCACAACATGATGCCTTTCGAAAGGCAGAACTGTGTCATGAAAGGATACGTTCGCAACAGGGCCCGTCCAGACGCAAGCATGGCCAAGGGGTTCCTAACCTACGAGTGCATCTCCTTCTGCCAGAATTATCTAAGCACCGAGGATGACCAGGATCATGTTGGTCTGCCCAGCAGGACGCACCTCGGCAGGCTCGCTGGAGTCGGTCACCGCGAGGGCTACCGCTCAGTCCATGTGGGCATTGTCAATCGACGCGACGACTTTGAAAGGGCTCACCAGGTCGCGCTACAACACTTAAAATTGGTCGAACCTTTTGTGCAAGAGCACAAAAGCATAATCGAGCAGAATTACATCGATATGGGCCGGCCAAGGAAGATGGGAGACGTAACCAAAGAGCACAACTCCAGCTTCACGCTTTGGTTTAAGCAAAGTCAACTACTTCAAGCACAGAGCAGAAGGCCTTCTACCAAAGATGAAAAACTCATATACACCTTATCACAGGGCCCCGGGCATAACGTAAGGACCTATCAGGGGTACGACATCAATGGTTACAGATTCTACACCGAGGAAAAGGACAGAAATAGTGAAAATCAAAACTCAGGAGTAACTATGCTATCATACGCCGATGACGAGACTAGTATCAAGGAAAGATTTTTCGAAAGGATCGAGGAGATATGGGAGCTCAATTACTGTGGAGAGACGGTGCCAATGTTCCGTGTGAGATGGGCCAAGAAGGTCGAAAAAGAAGGCCGATATTTCACCACCATGGTTATACGGATGCCAAATCGAAGAACGCATCCGCGAAAAATGAGCCATGGGTACTCGGTAGCCAAGTTGACCAATGCTTCTTCATCACCGACCCGTCGAGGCCTAGCCGCGTTGTCGTGAGGAGGGGCAAGAGGAGCATCATAGGAATGGAAGGAGACGCAAACGAGGAAGACTTGGACAAGAACGGTGACCCGAAGATCGAGGAGGAATTCGACAAGCACTTCGACATGCCTACTACTAGTAAAGTAAGAAGGAAGACCTCCCTACCTACTAAAGGTTGTCCGTTCACACGAAGAAATCTCAAGGTGGCCGGCATAAAGTATTCAACCGCCAACAAGAAGGGCGAGAAGATCGTGAAGAAACGCTAAGCTAGCTCGGAACCGGACGGAGAAGACTTTTTTGGTGTGTGTGATCGAGACTTTTTTGTATATGCACATTCCAAAGCATAAGGCTTATATTTTTAGAAACTATCGACAACTATAATATTATATAGACATCATATGAAAATTTGGTCAAACTTCATGTTCTTTGAATTTTTAGAAAAAATATAAGCCTTATTCATTGAAACAGAGGGAGTAATAACTAAAATAATTAAAAAAAAGGAAATAAATTCTGTGGCGCATCTACTAGTGGGATGCGCCACAGAATTCGCTAATTCTGTGGTGCATCCCACCAGTAGATGCGCCACAGAATATTGACACTTAGTAAAACTGGGGATCGATCCCCTCCCCCGCGCACTGCTTCTTCTCTCTCTGTTCCCCTCCACTGAGCCGGCCGCAAACCCTAGATAGCCGCCGGAGACTCCTCGCTCCACCCTCCACCCTCTCGCTCTCGTCGTTGTTGAAGGAGACGTCGTCGTCGCGCCGCCGTCCCTGCAGAGGAGGAGCCCCGCCGCCCCCGAAGAGGAGGAGCCCCGCGGTCCCCGGTAGAAGAGGATCCCCGTCGTCGCGCCGCCGCCCCTGCAGAGGAGCACGCCGCGACACCGTCTGTTCGGCGAGAGCACCACGCAATGGCCCCTGTTCGGCGGCGCCATCTCCACCACCTTCCCCGCCCGATTCTAGGTACGCCCTTCTCCCGACTGCTTGCCTGCTCGCTGTTCCTCGCCTGCTCGCTGTTCCTCGCCTGCTCGCTGTTCCTCGCTTGCTCGACTGCTCGCTGTTCCTCTGGATGGTAGGATTGTACCCGCAGAAATTACGTTTTCTAGCTTCAAGTGTTGAGGACATGATGTAGTAAGTACCCAAGCACAACAGCAGAATCTAGGATGAATCAAGATACTAAGTAAAAGTAAATCAAAGAGGCTAAGGGCTCATCAGCAGTAAAACTCTCAGGAATAATCAAAGCACAACAGCAGGCTATTAGAATCGAACAAGAATCATGTGCAAATAACTAAATGTGAATACTGAAACTGCCATAATTTCCTGGTAAATACTATACATCTCGACTGGGCACTACCCACCTCTTAACAATGTTTCAATAAGCCAAAGTCAATACTTGGAGTAGTATAGGAGTAGTATTACTGACTCTTCACTTGAACTGCAGCGTCTTGGTCTAAATCTCATCCATGGCTCCTAGATAGGTTAGTGTTCTTCATGTCAAATTTTTATGTGCTGTATAATGTAACTTCATGTAAATATGCCTTGTATAATGTAACTTCATGTAAGCTGAGCTGATGTTTAGAAGGATGCAGTTTGGTTGCAAACCTTTATTGCTTTTGGTCATTTGACCAAATATTAGTTGCATATTGTCTTGTACTGTGACTTTGTGATTCTATCTTGAGAATATTGCTGCTGTCATTTTTGTACTCCATATTATCTTGAGAATATTGCTGCTGTTATGTGTTATGCAATGAGATATTTTGACCATAATCTGTTGTTATATATGCTTATGAGATGCTGTCAAGTGTGGATGAATAAAATGAGTTGCCCATTTCTCCCGAAGTGTTGATTTGCTTCCGTTTCGGTTGAGAAATGGGCACTCCTAGGTAGAAAAATTAGCAAAAGTCATGCCGAAATTTTGAATTTTTCGGTTGCATTATGTACTAACTATTTGCCTCTTTTTAATGAAGTGCAAATAAACATGTCGGGTACTTCTAACCCTAAGAGCCAGGAGGAAGTCGCCAGAGAGGCCAACAAGGAATGGTGGGAGGAATACGATGAGGGAGAGGGCCGGGGGGGCACCGCCGATCGCGGCGATGAGGAAGAGAGCTGGGGGGGCGCCTCCGAGAGCGGCGATGAGGAAGAGGGCCGGGATGATGCCGCCGAGACTGGTGAAGAGACCACCGACCGCACGGAAGGTGATAGCGGCGGCAACCCTGAGGAGGCCAAGAAGAAGAGGAAGGCGAAGAGGCCAAGGGCGGATCGGAGGCCGCAAGTGCTAGCCAACATAACCGATCCTTTCACGTTGGTCTCCGAAAGTGGCCTACCCTTGGAGCCTTCTAAGGTTGCCAAAGGGTACGCGATGCAACTAGGGTGCATCGTCCGTGAAACCGTGCCGCTCAACACTCAAGACCTCAGAAGCGAGGCCAACACTGCTTTGGCCGCAACCCTCCTCCAGAAGCTTCACCAACGATACACGTTCCCACAGCCGTTCAATAAAAAGGTGGACTCTTTAGCTCTCACGAAGATGAGCACCGCCTTGAGCAGCTGGAAAACCCGGCTGAAGGACAAGATCAAGAAAGGTAAAAGCTGGGAGCAGATAAGTCGCAAAGACCCGTCGCTCTCTAGAGAAGACTTCGAAGCATTCAAGTCGTCCTTAGAGACTGACGAGGCTAAAAAATGGACCGCCTGGGGGAAGAAAATGCGGGAATTGAACCTAGGGGCTCACCATTGCGGAAACGACGGTTACCGAGGAAAACAGCCCACTTGGGACAAGGAGGATGCCGAGATGATACGTCTGGGCAAAGAAAACCCCTGGCTAAAAATCGCGGATATACAGACTAGGAACTATGTTCGGTCCCGCTACTACTTAGACTGGGAGACGGGGGAATTTGTTACGGATTACCCCGACGTGAAGAAGTTCGAGAAACTCCTGGTAAGGATAGTCTATATTATTATTGCGCTGATCTTATTAAGCAATGAAGCCAAATGGGCTAACCTTAAGTTCCTTTGTCTGAAGGACAATGAGTTGAAGGGTAGTTCTATGGCTGGCCCGTCGTCCCAGGAGTCGACGGAACCATGGGACACGCCTTTCAACAGGGCGACGAACGCATACAAGGAATGGGACCTGGACAAGCCACCAACGTCGGTTGGCCGTGTGTCCGGCTTTGGCACAAGTATGAAGGTATCCGAGTACTACGGATCGGATGCCAAGTCGAGAAAGGAGAGGAGGTCGACTAAGGATAAAGCCGGGGTTCAGGAGCTGAAGAAGAAGGTGGAGTCACTAGAGAAAATAGTGGACCCAACCGAGATGAGTAAGTTATTGGACGAGAAGCTGCAGGAGAAGCTCCGGCAGATCATCCCCCCTGGTTTGATGGAGGGGTTAGCTGCTTGGAATGCGGCAGGTCAACAGGGGCCGATATATGTGCCCAGCGTCAGCGGCAGTAACTCAAGTCACCAAGTGTCACCGCTGGTGACCCCGACGCCGCCGCTCCACCTGGTCGCATCGACGCCCCCAACCGCGGAAGCTGATAGGGTGGTGGTGCCTGATAATGCACTCGAGAGTGAGCGGCCCGGTGCCGGCACCGACGCCCTTGTATCAACATTAGCAGAGATCAACGCCGTCAAGAAGGTAACTCATTAGTTAGTCCTCCGCATCATCTTCTTTAACTATATATGCCTTGCGCTGATCTTATCCAACATGCCCCTGACTCAGGACGAACCTTGCATACTCCTACATGTGGTGGAGCCCGGCGGCAAGTTGATGGATGTTGCTAGCGGCACTGTCATGCCCAGCCGAACTATGCACCACAGAAACATTGCAGATCATTTGGTGGAGGTGAAGTTCGCAATGGTAGTGCCGGAGTACCACAACCTCCTCCCCCCCGATCAACCTCCGGGCACAGATGAGGACGATGTTATGGTCCTTGGGAATTGCATCGGTTGGCTTATGACATGGCCGAAGAACCAGATTCGTCTGGGGGGGTCTTCCAAGTGTCAGGCGCAACATCGGCGCCACCTCCCCTATCATCCGGCCCAAGGTCGTCCGGCCCGGCGCCGGCCCCACCCTTAAGGAACCGGCGGTCGCCGCCGCCACTACCCTGAAGGAACCGGTGGTCGCCGCCGCCACCCGAAAGGAACCGGCGGTCGCCGCCGCCACTACCCTGAAGGAACCGGCGGTCGCCGCCGCCACCCGGAAGGAACCGGCGATCACCGCTACCACCACACGCCACCAACAGCTGTTGGGAAAGCTTCCGCAACGACCGTCGACCAAACGCAAGGTACGCCAAGCGGCGGCATCGCAACCGCCACCACCTAACTTCCAGGACATGGCGCCGCTTGATGGCAACGATGATGATGATGACGTCGATGCCTACATCAACACTGGCGCCTGCAGCCAAGATATGTACATGCCTCATATGGATGAAGAAGCCTTCCGCACTCATGGCGATCAACTTGGTCGTCCCACTACAGTCACGCAGCGCTTGACCTTCACGGGTCTTTCTCTGCAAGACACTCCTCCGGAGGCTGGCAATCCAGCTCAAGTCAAGCCGGCTACCATTTTCAGCCCTAACACGCTGTATAAGACGATCGTCGGGGAGCCACACGAATCAACCCCAGCACCCCAAGCTCCACCACCAGCACCACCAGCACCCCAAGCAACCCAAGCACCCGTTGCACCACCATCATCACCACCAGCACCCCAAGCAACCCCACCATCAGCACCACCAGCACCCGAAGCACCCCCAGCAGGTCAGGTGAAGAAGCCAAGGAAGAGAGGAAATAAGAAGGGCGCATCTTCGAGCCAGACTCTTCCTAAGAAGATGCGGGCCGACGACATGGTACCACGGACACCGGGTGGCTTGTCCCGACTTCATGAAGCTGTTAAACTGATACTGCCTGAGGACCTCGAACACCTCGCAAGTGGACCAATGATCAGTTTGCAGCAAAATATTCAGTTTCTAGAGAGCCTCCTTCTTCAAGACAAGGATCCAAATTACCCGGTGTTCACGGTCAAGGTGCCAGCAGCAGACCCGAACTTCGTCCAAGCATACCCCGCGGATATCTTCTTCATAGCATTCGAGGACGTCTTCAATCTATTTCACTGGAAACGGCTCGACTATAACTTGGTTCGCCTATACGCGATCAATCTTCAGATGAAGATCAAGAGAGAGAGACCCCCCAATGTCGCGGTAGCGGATCCCTACTACATGCGCGATAGCCAGCTGGTGGATGGCTCAAGCACACGGACCGCGGCGGTGCGGTACCTCCAGAGCTTCATGCTCATGAACAAAGAGAAGAACACCATTCTTCTGCCTGTCTTTCCCGAGTAAGTACACATTCGCTCTCGGCCGACGTAACTTATGCTTATATATTTCTTCCATTGCCGATCATTTCCAACATTCCATTTAAATTGAATGTGTTGAGCAGGGACACATACTGCACACTCGTCGTTCTTTGCCCGAAGTGGTCACTAGCCCAGTACTTCGACTCGTCGAGTACAACGACGAAGAAAGACTACAACAGAATAAGGAGTGTTCTCGATGAGGCTATCCTTTTCTACTCCAAAAATGGAGGCATCTTCCACGAGAAGGGGAAATTTATCAGGCCGGACACTAAAGAGCAGGGGTTCAAGCACGTGATCAACTTCCCTTGCATCAAGCAGCCAGATGACAGCATGAAGGCGGCCTTCTATGTCCTCCATCACCTTAAAGGGTTTGTCGCGGATGCAGAGATGATGCGTCTGCCACCTAGTAAGCGAGACCCCAAAAAAATGGCGGGGGAGATCAGCGATGCTGATCTTAAAGAAGACTTCCATCGCATCCAAGTAAAGCTATCAGAAATTATCGTAGAAGATGTATGCAACAGATCGGGGCTCTTACACCAACTCAGAGGGTTGTGTAAGAGGGATATAGAAGAACGCCTACATAGGCAGGGTGATGGAAGGACGTGGACGACAAAGGACATGTACAAACCGTTCCCGGAGCCCATGAACAAGACGTCTCGTTGATCGAGAGGCCGGTGTGCCTACTGTGTTGTAAATAAACTTGCTTAGTGTCGTTGTTGGACTTCAATTACTATTGTAGTCGATGTCGTTGAACTTGATTACTTATGTGATACCGATGCTATATGACTTTTAGGTTTATTATTATTTCCTTGCTTTAATTCTTGTGAATATGTATGCATGTGAACCCTCTAATTCTTTCCATTGCATTATATACTAATATGCCTTGTGTCCATAGAGATGACGTGGTACGTCGTGTTCGAGGGGCGGGTTCCAGGAGTCTATGAGGAGTGGACGGACTGCAAGGAACAGGTGCACAAGTTCAGCGGCAACTGATACAAAGGCTACCCGACTCAACAAGAGGCGGTTGCCAAGTGGAGGAAGCACCAGTCGAACAAGAGCAAGATGAAGACCTTCATTGTGCTCTCGCTCTTGCTCACCATCATCGGAGCGGTACTCTATTTCATCCTAGTGTAGGCGGCGGCCGATGTCACTTCATTTGTATCTTGAGATGATGCACTTAATTTGCATGGATTATGAGTTGTATGGAGATATATATGTATGATGAGTTGTATATGCATGGAGCTATATGAAATCTGTTAATATTCTATATGAAATGAGTTGTATATGGAGATATATAATTTTGCTATATGAAATCTGTTGATATATCTGTATACTGCTATATTATATCTATTTAAACCTATATATCTACACCAGACAGAATAAGTTATGTATAAAACATGTAATATTTCTGTGGCGCACTAAAATGTAATTCTGTGGCGCACCTAATTCTGTGGCGCACCAAGCCATAATGCGCCACAGAATTACTTAATTCTGTGGCGCATTAGGGCTTGGTGCGCCACAGAATTAAGGAATTCTGTGGCGCATGTACTGGTGCGCCACAGAATGCTTATTTTTGTGGCGAAGATTCTGTGGAGCACCACCCATGCGCCACAGAATGCATATATGGGTGCGCCACATAAGAGGTTTTCCCTACTAGTGCGGGAAGCTTCCGGGAAAAATAAGACTTCTGGAACTTGTTTCGTCCAATTCCGAGAATATTTCCTGTGTAGCTTTTCTGAAACACAAAAACAGCAGAAAATAGGGAACTCGCACTGTGGCGACTTGTTAATAGGTTAGTTCCGGAAAATGCATAAAAGTGCCACGAAGTGTAACGAAATATCGGGTAAATGGTGTAAAAACAAGCATGGAGCATCAAAAATTATAGTTACGTTGGAGACGTATCAACCTCAAAGCTCTCTTCCGGTACCAGGGAGTGGCATTATCTCATGGTCTAAGGAATAGGATACTGACATTGGAAAAGCTACGCAATTGTAAACACAATCACTCGATCTAATTGATGTGCTTAATTTGGGTTTGTCCATCACCTCATTCTCCTAATGATATGACCTTATTATTAATCGACAACTCATGTCTATGGTTAGGAAACCTTAACCATCATTAATCAATGAGCTAGTCTAGTAAAGGCATACTAGGGACACAGTGTTGTTCATAAACCACACAAGTACTAATGTTTCCGCTTAATACAATTCTAGCATGGAGTATAAACATTATCATGAACAAGAAATATGATAATAACAATATTATTATTGCCTCTAGGGCATATTTCCTTCATTTAATACAAATTGTTTTCTGGTACGCACACGTTACATCAATTTACACCGTGTGTGCAATGGCCTTTGTAAGATACAACAAGTATAACCTTTTTGGAAGTTTGCAGCTATCAAGTTTGAAAGGTCTGTGAAGATTAACATCACAGAAAAAGATCCTCATCTTCAAGTGGCTGATATAATCAAATGGCGTATAATCAAATGGTGTATCAAACAGAACAAGATCATTCCAGCGATAATTAAGCATCTGCCTTGGCCTGTAATAGATAATATTCATCATGATATATCTAAATAAAAATAAAATGATTCATATGAAATTGAAGGAAATATGCCCTAGAGGCAATAATAATATTGTTATTATCATATTTCTTGTTCATGATAATGTTTATATTCCATGCTAGAATTGTATTAAGTGGAAACATTAATACTTGTGTGGTTTATGAACAACATCGTGTCCCTAGTATGCCTCTACTAGACTAGCTCATTGATTAATGATGGTTAAGGTTTCCTAACCATAGACATGAGTTGTCGATTAATAATGAGGTCATGTCATTAGGAGAATGATGTGATGGACAGATCCAAATTAAGCACAACAATTAGATCGTGTCAATGTATTCACAATTGCGTAGCTTTTCCTATGTCAGTATCCTATTCCTTAGACCATGAGATAATGCCACTCCCTAGTACCGGAAGAGAGCTTTGAGGTCATCAAACGTCACCCTATGAGAGGGTGATCATAAAGGTGTCTCTCAGGTAATCCGAAAGTACTTGTTGGGTTGCATGTATCAAGTTGGGATTTGTCCCTCCCATGTCGGAGAGATATACTCTGGGCCCACTCGGTAATCAATATCGTACACTATTTGCAAACACGTGATTAATGAGTTTAATCACAGGGTGATATTGGATTGCGGAACGAGTAAAGAGTACTTGCTGTGAACGAGATTGAACTAGGTATGGCGATACCGACGATCGAGTCTCGGGCAAGTAAAATATCGCGAGACAAAGGAATTCGTATAAGGGATTATTTGAATCCTGACATCGTGGTTCACCGATAATGATCTTCGTTGAATATGTAGGAGTCAATATGGATTTCCAGATCCCGCTATTGATTATTGATGGTGATCATGTCCACACATTCTCGAACCCGTAGGGTCACACACTTAACGCTCATCGATGCTAGGGTAGTTTCGGGATTAAAAGAAATTGTTTCACAGAGTTACGGAATTGTTCCAGGAAGATGATTAATGATTTATTAATTAATTGAATTGATAAATATTAATATATATATTTATTTACTGGAAATAAATAAGGGCTAAATGTAGTCCGCGCGAAGTTTTGCTAATGGGCCTATTTAGTAGCTCCATCTAGACAAACCGAATAAAGAAAAACAGAAAAGGGAAAAACAAAAAGGAAATGGGTCAGCGGCCAGGCAATGTACCTGGGCCGCACTCGCCTTGCCAGAGGAGTCTGGGAAGCGGATCGGGGATCGATCGATCCCTGGTGCTCGCTCTGGAGGCGGTCAGACGCCTGCTCGCCTCACTTGCTGGGCAGGCCGGGCCGGCTGGATGTGGCCCAACCGCAGGAGCTAGCAGGCCGCGCGCCAGATGCGCTCGTTTCCTTGCTACGCTGTTTTGGGCTGGAGGCCTTGAGCCGCATGAGAGCACCTCGCTCTGGCACTCCACGCACGATCATTACTCGGTCGATTTGATCGATCAGCGCCGCCAGGCGTGACTTGCAGGAGGTAGGCAGGTTTTGCAAACGTGACTCGCACTCCAAGGCAGCCCTAGGGCATAGCGTGTGCGGCTATAAAAATAAGAGGCCAGGGCATAGGCGCGTGACCTAATTTTGATTAGCCACCGTGTTACCTCTTGTCTCATATGTAGCTCCCTCTTGCTCTAGTTTGACTAGATCTTTTGCCTATCTTCTTCCACCTCGCGCGCGTAGGCGAAGCTCTGCCCGCAGATACTCTCCACCATAAGCACCACGCCGTCGTGCTGCTGATCCCATCTACCACTCCACCGCGCCTTGCTGGACCAAGGAGGAGGAGGAGTTGTTGCGCTGTACGTGTGCAACGCTCGGAGGCGCAGCCCGTTGTGGCGCTTGGATCGGATCGGATCGCGAGGAGGAGACGCTAGTACGACTACGCCGACCATGTTCATCTAAACATTTCCGTTGTGCGATCTACAAGGGTATGTAGATCTAATCTCTCTCGCTTGTTGTTTTGCATCTCGTAGATCAGATCTTGGTTGTTCTTGTTCGTACTCGTAGGAAAATTTTTGTTTTCTATGCTTCGAAACCCTTCAGAAATACAGAACATGTTAATGAATCTGAGCTTCATCTACATGATTAAGATAGTATGAGATCCTTGATTCCTCGATTGTTTACATGTGGAAGCATTTAAACAATTATTTTCCAGATATATAAAATAGATGCACTATATGAGAGGATGATATGCCTTTATCAATATATTTAGATATATATTTTGATAGATATAGATTAATAGCAAACCTAAATGCCTTTGTAATTGGTCTATTTTGTTTAATACTGACTGCATACACCATTGCGTATAATTATTGTGGTGTTGATTGCATTGATGCTAGTACGACCATTGGAAATTATTTATCTTGCTATGTATATGCTTACAAACAAAATTAAATTAACATGGGTCCCATATATGAGAAGTCAAGAAAAAATGTGCAAATTCGATGGTAAGAGTTTATCTTGCTGCATATGTATGTTTGTGCTTCTTATGTGCCTCAATCGAAGTTTTGTTTATATTAATTGTGTAAATATCAAAGATTTGATGCAATATATATTAATTGTTACACATGCAGAATGATTGTTATCACACTTTTAGTAGTGATGACGACAAAGATTACTATGAGAAATCACTCGTTGAGCTAGAGCAAGGAAACACCAAGGTGTATAGGCATGGATATCGCTGCCCGTGTGATCTGCCGAATGAAGACTCTTCTTACAAAGTGTTCTGAAGTATGTCGAATGCTTTTCTGCTGACACAACGAAGAGTCCCCATGTTAGGGCACAACACCAAGTTGTCGTTATGTTCCTGAAGAAGCTTTCCTGGTTGCCATGTAAGGGGAAAAACAATGATGATGAGTCTGGGCCTTTGAAGAAGCACAAAGCGTACTAGATGTGACTTAGTTTGCTACTGGCCAAGAACTTAATTAAGTTGTATTTTGTTTTTGGTCATCAGAACTGTGTTTTTTATCTTCATGTGTTTGTGGTATGTAACAAACTGAACCATGTGTTTATATTTAAGTAGTCGTACTGCACTCTGTGACTATTATGAGCTATATATATTGCCATCCATGTTTACCTCAGTTGGCACATATGTTTTTAATTAGGAAGTTTTTCTAGTTACACATACCACGAGTAGATAGTTCATAAATAGCAATATACATATATAGTACTTCTAACAGCAACCGTATATGATAGCAAAAATAGCTAGTTCATTTAACTTGTTTGTCATTTGTTCATCCTTACAACTAGCAGTATATGGCGAAATTAAAAATACAAAACAAAATTTTAGACACAATAATTGAACATAACCCCTAAATTTATTCCCCTTAAGAAATAGAGGCAGAGCGTGCGAATGTGTGTTGTCTGCGCCTTTAAACGTTTGACTTTTACTTGAAATTTACCGCCCAATGGCTCCAGCAACGTTGGACATTAGCTGCCCATCATGGCTATAGTGAACAACTGAGAAGCAACCCAACACGCACACGCGAGCATACTTACTACCGCGATCCACTTGCACTTTCGAGTGAACAGTCATCACAGTTATCCTAGTTCTCAGCGATGAACGTCAGTCCAGCTAAGTGAGTCGCTTCTGCGACATGAGCAACAACGGACAACATTTCCGAGTAGTCACTGGTATAGCAACATCACTGACTCCCTCATAAGCTCTCCTGTCACCCACTTTTTGGCCCAAAGGTTGGAACATTTACCAACTACCAACGACGTGTTTTTGTTTCGAGTGTCATCGTGCGACGGAGACCAATTCGAGACATACAGGTGACGTATTTTTGTGGGCACGTCATCTGTACCGGTTATTGGTGACTATCTTTCTTTTTCCATTATCAGTGACATAGCGGCTATAAGCCTTTTCCCAGTAGTGCTCTCTCCAACCCTAGCCAATCGCCGCCTCCCCCTCCTATCCCCTCCCCACCATTGTTGCTCTCCTTATGCAGCAGTCCTTCCTCGGTCATGCCACCCAGGAGCGGAGCTACAGTGTTACGACTGGGTCAGTTGACCCCGATGACTTTGGCCCAAACTCTTGTACGTATAGGCGAGTATAAAGAAAATGACCCGCTGAAATTAGAGTTTGACCCCAGCCAATCAGCCTTCATTTAGTCCATTCACGTGTACGTGTGTGCAAGCCCAGCCGTACAGGCCCAAAACAGGTAGCATTGCAAGCCCACAGTTCGCTGAATCAGTTGATCCTGAAGAAAAACGATCGCTCCGACTACGCCCGCTCGAAGTCGTCTCCTAACCCTAGTTTTTTTTTCCAAAGTTGCTCGTCGTCCGCAGTTATCAGGCGTCCTGCACGCCTGCTCGGCTGCTCGTGGTGTAGATCGCTGGCCGTCCCTCGTCGCCATCCCCCACCTCTCGACGATTCCGTCCGCACTATCTGTAAGCGGCAGTGGGCAGTGGCACTTGAACCGTTCTATGCATCTGACAGATCCAATGAGTTTTTAATTCCCAATTCTCAGATTATCTTAGGGTTTTATATTGATTTCTTAATTTCTTGAAGGTTTGAGTGCGTATTGGGTAACCAGTGAGACGGTAATCACTTGGATCATACAATACAGATCAGGCCACAAATTGCCCCAAGCATAATGTGAGGTAATCTAACAAGAATGGCATTCTCATGTAAATTATTGTGTATGTATTTTGGTACTAATTGTTTCTTGATAATTTACCAGGTAGCAAAAAAATCAATGGAGCATTTCTTGAATTTGAAAAGAAAATCGCCACCACCCACAACCAATGACCCTGATCATGAAGGTTCAAGATGAAGAACCATAGAGGCCAAAAAAGTTGTGAGGAAATTACGTCTGTAATCCTACTTTATTTTGGTATGATATATGGACATTTTTTGTTTCTAATTTATGTGAGTTTGCAACAATATACATTGTACAATTGTTAAATAATACTGGCTGCCCATCTTGCCATTCCATTTATACACACACATTAGTGTTGCATTTTATAGGCACACATTCTTCCTACTCGTTTTCCTTGATCCCGGTGACCTTTTTTCCTGGCTTCGCCCCTGATGCCACCCCCTACGACACGTCTTCGTGCGGTGCTCTAACTATTAGCTATTGATTTTACATGTTGGCAGTGTAGATAATGTTAAGCTACCTTTTGTACTTATATCAATATGGTAACTTATAAACCAACTTTATATGTACCCCTTTGTGTTGTACCATGATGTAAAATTCCCAATATATAAATACTCATGTTGGCCCTAGATAGGTGATCCTGTGATTCCCCTCCAACTACCCCCAGCCATAGCTACCTTAGAATTTTCATGTATCAGAACTAGATCGATATAGCTCTTGATCAACATGACGACCTCCCATTCAATCAGTGATGCGACCTCCAACGCCCTCCGCTATGGATCTTCCCCATTGATCAACTCCTCTGCCTAAGGCATTTCCTTTATGGTCGGGGTCACGGTGGCGGCAAGTATCGCATTGGCAGCTTCAGTAATCCATCCTCACCGATCAACTTCGCCAATCATATCTCCATCAAGCTCACCTCTGACAACTACCTCTATTGGCGCACTCAAGTTGTTACGGTCCTTTGGAGCAATCTCTTCTACGAGTTCGTGGATGGAACTCTCCCATGCATGTCTGGCTTCATCTCTAACCTGCTCGTGACGATCGATGGAGGAGCTCCAACTACAATCGCCAACCCACTCTACTTGGCTTGGCACCAACAGGATCAATCGATCCCCTCTTCAATCATCTGCTCTCTCACGGAAAGTGTGATCGGTATGGTGATGCTATCGACCACATCCAAGGAGGTATGAGATACCCTAGAAGCCAGTTTTGCATCCCAGTCAATGGCGCATTTGATGCAAATCAAGGGTGCCCTATCTAAAGTTAATAATCTTGATTTGAGCGTCACTGTCTTTTTCAACAAAGTAAAGTGTATGGCAGATACACTCTTCTATTGCACAACCACTCAGAGATGATGAGTTCACTTCGTACCTCCTTAGTGGACTTGATAAGGGTATTGATGCTCTCGTTGAAGTTGTAGGTGCTCGAGCTAGTACCGATTCGATGTCGATTAGAGATATCTATGCTCAGATTCTCAATACCAAACAACGTATGGAGGCAAGGTGAGCCAATCTTGGCACAAACATTCACTCGGTGCACTATACCTCACGTCCGGGTGGCAGCAGGTCCATTGATTTTTAGCCCAATTACCAACAGCAGCAGTCTGCGTTTAAGTTCACATATGCTAGCCAAGATCAACGCCCATAGTGCCTAACAGACAACAAGACCTACCCCACACCATACCGAAGCACTGATGTCGATTGCATTGCCTCCATTGGTGCTTCTGCTACCAGAAACCAGCCCCGTACTAGATTTGTGATAAAATTGGACACATGGCTTCCATGTTGTTTCAAACATTTTTGTATGCAATTTCCTTGGTGTCGGTAATTATGGGAGATACCTCGATAGGCAGGTGGCCACCTTCTCGGTTACACATGGATCACAAGGGTCTACCTCATCCTACCCCGTGAATCTAACCCAGCTGACACTAGAGTGACGGACCACCTCACCAATGAGCTAGACAAGCTCACTACAAAGGAGCAATATCATGGCAAGCTACCATGTTCATGCGACCAACGGAGAAGGTATGTGCATTAATCATATTGGTCAATCCACTATTTTCACTCCTTCACATCCTTTACACTTAAAAAATATCCTTCACGTTCCTTCCATAGAATGCAATCTTGTGTCTATTAAGAACTTCACTTTATACAATTATGTGTTCTTTGAGTTTCAGCCCTGGTATTTCTTTGTTAAGGACCGGGATACAAGAGAGGTTCTTATTAGAAGAGGCTCTAGTGGAGTACTATATAATCTTGATGTTTCTTTGGTCAATCAAGTTTTTAGTAGTATCAAGGTGTCGCGTGGCCGGTGGCACTCACGCTTAGATCATCCGGCTACTCTAGTTGTTCAACATGTTTTACATCGTCATGAACTTCCATCTATGTCCGATCATAATAATAATAAGAGTGTATGTGATGCTTGACAAGAAGGCAAGAGTCATCAGTTTCCTTTCCTTCCATGGGCGGGCACATGATACTAATGGGTATTCAAAGTTAGGAAAAAATCGAATGCAAATTGCTCGCCTGCTTGGTACACTAGCTTCGGTATCACATCTCTTTAAGAAAAGCTTTAGCTTGGAAGTGTATGGAGCCTCGAGGTTGGATGCTAGCTGGAGCGAGAATGCGTGTCTTGGGAGCAAATCTATCGCTGCTGTCGGACCAGAATGCTCAGTGGATATAGAAATATAGCTAGATTTTTTGCCTAGGTGGGTTGAATACAACATGATTTTGTTTCACCGGAAAAATGGGTATTCAGTTGAATACTCGTGAATAAGCTTGTGCCTACCCATGTTTCTTTCTCTCCACTATTGTCACTATGTCACCTCTTTAGATTATGTGTTCCTATGTATGGGGTCCTGCCCAAACTTCTGTTAGTGTACGTAAGTTTTATTTTGATGCTTACAGTCGCTTTACATAGATTTATCTTCTTAAAGATACGTTTGATGTGTTCATAAAAATTCTCCATTTTCAACAACATTTTGAACACCTCTTAAGTCATAAGATTATTCATGTTCAAAATGACTAAGGTGGTGAGTATCATTGTCTCAATAAGTTTTTCTTGGACATTGGTATTTCTTACCATGTGTCTTGTCCTCATACTCACAAACAGAATGGTACTACTGAAAGAAAACATCTCCAAATAGTTGAAACTGACCTCACTTTATTAGCACATGCTTATTTTCCCTATCGCTTTTGGAGTGATGCTTTTTTGACTACGTGTTTCCTTGTTAATAGGCTCACCAACTGTTTATTTCTATGAGAACTCCTCTTGAACGCCTCCTAGGTGAAGTACCAAATTATACTTTCTTCAAAGTTTTTGGGTTTGCAAGTTGGCCACACCTTCGTCCATACAATGAACTAAGGTTGGAAAAAGAGCAAGGCGTAAGCGAGGAAGTTGGCATTTGCCTGGTGCCTAGGCGACGCTTTAAGTACCCTAGGCACAACCTAGGTGACCATATAGTTTTTACCATCAAGTTTGTATATGGGTTATTATATGTAAATGTATATTAATTCAGAGAATGTAAATGAGTAAAATACCAAAACTATCATTGAAATATGAACCATTTGGCTGGTCAGCGAATGCGGCATGATTTCTTATAGAAGAAGTCAATTTCTTAGTTGCCATACCAAGACTTCCGCTTATGCCCTTCCTATACTTAAGCGTTACCTAGGTGTCGCCATTTCCAACAGTGCAATGAATGATAACTTGAGTTTCAATCCAAAAATGTGTCTTCCTTGGTTACAACTCTCTCCATAAAGGTTACAAATGTCTACATGTTCCCAGTAATTGTGTTTACATTTCTTGTGACTTCTTGTGATGTTATCCTTGATGAAATCGTTATTCTATTTTCTCAATTACCTTTGGACTCCAGACACTTAGCTAACCATGGTGCAGGTTCAGTTTGTGGAGCCCGCTTGGAGATATTGGAGCTTCGCCACCTATTCTGGATTAGCACGCTGCACAGAATAGTCCCCCGTGGATCGATCTATGCTGACGACGCAGTCCTTTTTTGAAACCAGTCATCTAGGACCTTGAGGTAATTGCAGCGGCGCTCCTTCTGTTTGCTGAGTCCACATGCCTTCACATAAATCTGCAGAAGAGCTCAATTACCTGCATTCGCTGCGACGAGGACATAATTCATGGGGTGGTGGAGCACTTCCATTGTATGCGGAAGGATTTCCCAATTACTTACCTGGGCCTTCCACTTTCCACCGGTCGGCTGCGCCGTGCCGATATCTGGCCACTTATTGACAAATACTCTGGCAAATTCAAAGGCTGGAAGCCTAAATTCCTTAGAGCTAGCGGCCGCCTCTCTTTGACAAAATCTGTGCTGACGGCGCTTCCTGCCCATCTCCTTGCTGTTCTGCCAATCCCGCAATGGGCTCTTGACATAATTAACAAGCCCTGACGGGGCTTCATTTGGAAGGGCGAAGAGGATGTCAATGGTGGCCACTGTCTACTTCCCTGGGCGCGCGTTTGCACGCCAATACACGTAGGTGGGTTGGGAGTGCTCAACCTATGCTATTTTGGTATGGCCCTTCGTTGCCGCTGGCCATGGCTTAGGTAGGCTGCCGAACCAAGACCTTGGGCCCTCGTCCCCTCCGCTGATGACCGAGATGCTAGGCTGCTTTTCTAGGCTGCCACTTCTATTCAGCTTGGCGACGACAGGCGTGCAAGTTTTTGGACAGATAACTGGCTACCTGGAGGGAGATCGGTAGAGGACACAATGTCTGCCTTGCTTTCCTATGTCAAGAAATCAGAAATCAAAGTGGCTGAGGCATTAAGCAACCGCAGATGGGTCAGAAACATTACTGGAGGTTTATCTACTCTGGCTTTGGCTCAGTATCTTCAGCTCTCGGACTTGACTCGCACAATTTCCCTCACAGCAGGACAAGCTGACAAAGCTGTTTGGCGATGTACTGCTGATGGCAGATTCTCGGTCAGTTCTGCTTATGAGTTGTTCTTCATTGCCAATACCCGCTTTGCCTGCGCCAAACCCATCTGCAAATCAAAAGCTCCCATGAAGTGTCGGCTATTCATGTGGCTTTCCATACACAAAAAATGTTTAACGGCTGATAACCTTCAAAGACGCAACTGGCCGCATAACCCAACCTGCGCCCTGATGATGCGTTGTTGATGTAGATGATCGACTAGTTGGGAACCCCAAGAGAAGGTGTGATGAGCACAGCAGCAAGTCTTCCCTCAGTTATGAAACCAAGGTTTATCGAACCAGTAGGAGAAAGAAACCAACTTAAGAAGGTGATGCTTGCTAGCTTTGTGACACTCCGGACAATAGCGCCAGAAATATTGTTGGTATGTCTTCACCCAGCAGCAACGTGAAATCTGCACACAACACAACCCAGAACTTTGCTCCCAACTTACGATGAGGTTGTCAATCTCACCGGTTTCCTATAAATAAAAGGTTTGAGTGTATCAAGTGGTAAAAGGATAATAGTATGCAAGAAAGTAAATAGTGCGAGTAAAAGTAAAACAGTGTAACAATGTAAAGGAAATTGGACCGGGGTCCACAGTTCACTAGCGGTGTCTCTCCATAAGATAAATAACAACATGCTGGGTAAACAAATTACAGTTGGGCAATTGATAGAATAAATATAACGTATATATGTCATGAGGATCACTATGAGATTCACTCTGGGCATTACGACAAAATACATAGACCGTAATCCAACTGCATCTATGACTAATAATCCACTCGCGGGGAATCATCCGAGGACCCCTTGAGTATTAAGTTGTGAACAACGGATAACTGCATTAAGCAAAGTGCGTAAAGTAAACAAAGCAAATGTCCATGGACACAAGAATGTTGTTTTCTCCCTAGTGGCAACAACACATCTACAACCTTAGAGGTTTCTGTCACTCCCCCAGATTAAATAGAGGCATGAACCCAACTATCGAGCATAAATACTCCCTCTTGGAGTCACTAGCATCTACTCGGCCAAGATAGCTACTAGTAACAGAAAGCATGCAAGATCATAAACAACATAGAGATAACATAAAGATATATAATTCAGCACATCAACTTGACATAGTACCAATACTCATCGGATCCCAACAAACACAACATGTATGATTACATAAAGATGATCTTGATCATGTAGGGCAGCTCACAAGATCTAAACATGAAGCATATGGTGGAGGATACAACCATCTAGCTACTACTATGGACCCATAGTCCAAGGTAGACTACTTACACATCACTCCGGAGGCGACCATGGTGGTGGAGAAGGCCTCCGGCAGGGTGCCAGGAAGAGCTCCTAGATCCTCCCGATCTCGCGACGATGATGGCGGCGGCTTGCAGTATGTTTCGTGGAAAAGAGATCCATCCCTTAGGTTTTTCCCATCGAGGGGACTTTATAGGCGAAAGGGCATCGTCAGAGGTGGGGCCAGCTAGCCTCACCATGGGGTGGCGCGGACAGGGGCTGGGTCGCGCCCCCCTGTGGTGAGCCTGGCTCCTGGCCCCCCTCCGTCTCATCTTCAGTCTTCGTGAAGCTTTGGTAAAAATAGGAGGTTCAGCTTTTGTTTCATTCAATTCCGAGAATATTTCCTGTGTAACTATTCTGAAATACAAAAATAGCAGAAAACAGGGAACTAGCACTGTGGCATCTTGTTAATAGGTTAGTTCCAGAAAACGCATAAAAATGCCACGAAGTGTAACAAAACATAAAGCAAATGGTGTATAAACAAGCATGGAGCATCAAAAATTATAGATACATTTGAGACGTATCAAGCATCCCCAAGCTTAACTCCTCCTCGTCCTCGAGTAGGTAAGTGATAACAAAAGAATAATTTTTGAGCTGACATGCACCATCACAATCTTGATCATCTAAGTAAGCATTGAGTGCTGGGATCAAAGAACTTCAAACGTGGGCATAAAAGACATAATCTTGACAATAAAAACTTAGCAATCATGTTATAACATGAAAAGAAACACAAACGAAAGATCATGAATAATGAAACAATTAAAGTCAAACATGTGTTCAAATCATATGGAAGACATAGCAAATGGTTTTCTACTTGTCCTTCATAGAATAGCAAAACATAAATGCATAGAACACCTTCAAGTTTAAAAGGGTGACTAGATACAAATAATTTAAGAACAAGTGAAACCATAGTCATGAATCAATCAATGATAAACTTTGGGACAATGCACATTAAACTCAGAATGGCAACTATGCTCTCTTAGACGGTGCATAAAGGTAGAAGGTGGAGACTCAACATAAAAGTAAAAGAAAGGCCCTTCGCAGAGGGAAGCAGTGATGGCAAGTTTTATAAACCTTCAAAAATTATGTTACTTACTAGCTTTGAGCTCTCATTGCCCCCATCATAGGCATCTTGAATGGTTAAAGTTAATGCGAGAACAATTATGAGAATATGCTTGACAAATCATAAGTTGAAAACCTCGTGTCCCGTGAAGTACGAATACCCAAACCTCATGCTACTCGACTTAGGGTCCCAAGCAAGCTCTTGTCATTATAAGTGTACATGTATCATCAAGAACCCCCAATGGGGTACCTCCTTGCCCGATGACATGGAACAAGCCCACATCAAAATGACAGGACAAATAGACAATGAACACATCGGCATCTCTTTTATTTACCATTGGCATAGCTTTTTATTTTGAGATGCGTCGTCGAATGTCCACTATGGGCATGCTGTAAATTTCCACCATGAATGATGCATGGCTTAGATTAGCGGCCCAGGCATTTCTCTAACACATATACAAACTCCATGATCCCGCAAGATTCCCAACTTATTTCACATTGCGAGTGTCCATAAACAAAAGATAACGATATCAACTCAAATAAGAGAAAGTGCAATGTTGAAAGCTTACCCCATGACGACATGGTTCGGCTAATTTCCAACTGACAACTTGCAAGCATAACGTCAACATAAAAGAGCCACAATGTCAAAATTTTAAAAGCGAGAAAAGTAAAGTGTGCCATCAGGTTTGTAAGAGCTTTACTGACTAATTTTCGCATAACACCAAAAAAATTTAATTCAAAGGATAGATAAAAGCAAGTCAAATGTACTTGGAATAGCAAATTGCTAATAGGTATGTATGGTGGACACATTGGAATAACTTGGTTTTTGAGAGTTGGATGCACGAGTAGAGCTCATACTCAGTACAAAACGAGGGCTAGCAAAAGACTGGGAGCGACCAACTAAGAGAGCAATAACGGCCATAATCATGCATAGCGACAAAACATCATTAAAAGAAGCATAAAATGGCATCACAAGTCAAAAACCAAATGATCATAGAGGCTTATGGTGACTTTGTAAGAGTCAAACATGTTGTAAGCATGCACCAAGTCAACCCAAATAATGCATCAAGGTGAAAACCAAATAAATACTTCCGTATAATAAAAACAACGCATGATTTTTTTCAAAGGCTCATTAAGCAATCTCAGTCATTTGAAACAAGTCATGCTACAGCAAAAACCACTAAGCATACTATCAAAACGACATCAAGCATGGCATGCAAAAGTCTAAGCCGCAGTCTAAACAAGCTCCTTTTTGTACCACTTTTTTGCATGAAACTTTTTCTCTTTTCCAACACCATTCAAACCTTTTTGAGACAACTCTTTTGATGAAAACCAACATAGACCAGTGGTCTAAATACACCTTGATGCAAAGATAAAATAAGATCTGAACAAAAATCAAGGCGAAAAACGAAAGCTAAACGCAGTTCTAGGCAAATGAAATTTGTTGGCAAATGAAAACTGAGTACATCTCCTCCAAAAGAAATTTGTTGGGGTCCAACCATTTATTGCAGCAAACAAAAGAAAAGAAAACTGAAAGCAAAAGTAAAAACGCTCCAAGAAAAACGCATAGTGCATGAGGCAATAAAAATATAGTGTGTTGAAAGGTGACCTGATTTTTTGCCGATGAAGAAGGGGTGTCTCGGGGGCATCCCTAAGCTTTGATGCTTGTACCTCTTGGATATTTCTTGGGGTGATGTGGGCATCCCCAAGCTTGAGCTTTTGTCCATACTTCATCTCATCTCATCATTCTCCAATCCCTACACTTGAAAACTTCCTTCATACAAAACTTCACACAATTCTATTAGCAATGTTAGCATAAACATAATAGTAGATCAATCCTTTTTGGTTCAGGTTTCAACTCAAAAACACCACATATAAATCATATACTACTGTAGCAACTTCCCCAAAAGTTTCGTGATCAAAAGAACTCAAAAAGAAAGCGATCGAGAGGATAACACAAATAGTGGCAGAAATCTGTCAAAGCAGAACAGCTGACAAAGGACGATTTTTTCGAGGACCTTCTGTTGCTCAAATCGAAAAGTGCAAAACTAATGAAAGTTTGCATATAACCTGGGGCATATGCACAAGAAATCGCAGGTCAAAAAGATATTCTGAGAATTTTCACGAATTTTTACGGTGCAGCACCGAAATCTGTTTCAGGACAGCAACTTCCCCAAATCTTACCTCCCTCAAATTAGAGGTTCTTCTTGGCATAAAAACGAAATAAAAATAATAAGGAGTGGTCATTACAGTAGTAATAACTTCCAAGACTCAAATAAAAGAAAAAGTACTGAAAAGAAAACATTGGGTTATCTCCCAAGAGTGCTTTTCTTTAACGCCTTTGAGCTAGGCGCAGAAAGTGCAAATCAAGTAATATCAAGCGATGAAGCATAAAGTTCATAATTTGCTCTAAGAATATAGTCAAAAAGTAATTTCTTCCTCCTTCTAGGGAAGTGTTCCATACCTTTCTTGAGTGGGAAGTGATACTTGATGGTGCCTTCCTTCATATCAATGATGGCACCTACAGTTTGAAGAAAAGGTCTTCCCAAAATAATAGGACATGAAGCATTGCATTCAACATCCATAACAAGAAAATCAACAGGAACAAGGTTATTGTTAACCATAATAAGAACATCATTAATTCTTCCCCAAGGTTTCTTCTTAGCAACATCAGCAAGAGGAATGTCAAAATAATACTTTTCAAGCGGTGGTAAACCAAGCATATCATAAATCTTTCTAGGCATAACAGAAATACTAGCACCTAGATCACATAAAGCATGACAATCAAAACCATTAACATGCATATCAATGATGGACTCCCAACCATCTTCTAACTCCTTGGGAATAGAAGCCTTTTGTTTCAACTTTTCCTCCCTAATTTTCATGAGAGCATTTGTAATATGATTTGTAAAAGCAACATTAATAGAACTAGCATTAGGACTCAAAGCAAGCTTTTGCAAGAACAAAATAACTTCAGATATATTGCAGCCATCAACATCAAAATCATTAAAAGAAATAGAGCTATCATCTCCCATACTCCAAAAAATTTCAGCACTTTTTGTAGAAAAAGTTTTTGCCGTTTTGGGCTTTTTAGCACAAGGAGTAGGAGTTTTCTCTACACCAATCAAAGTAAGAGGATTGCTAGTATTTGTAACAATCATTAGAGGTAGTAATAGTACATACCTTCATCTTTCTAGCCATCTCATCTTCTCTTTCCCACCTGGCATGCAATTCTGCTAACATCCTAACATTTTCATCAATTCTAACTTGGATGGCATTAGTAGCAGCAAAAGTATTATTTTCCTTCACATCATTAGGCAACACTTTTAATTTCAGAAGTTCAACATCAAGAGCAAGGCTATCAACTTTAGAAGTAAGAGTATCAATTTTACTCAATTTTTCCTCAACAGACTTGTTAAAAGCAGTTTGCTTACCGATGAAGTCCTTGAGCATGACTTCAAGCTCAGAGGGCGCGCCCCTAGTGTTGTTGGAGGAATTACCATTAGAGTTACCATAACCATTACCATTGGTAGAAGGATACGACCTATAATTATTGCTAGCAAAATTGTTCCTATAAGCACTATTGTTGAAATTATTATTTCTAATGAAGTTTACATCAACATGCTCTTCTTGAGCAACCAAGAGGCCAAAGGAACATTATTAGGATCAACATGAGCTCTATCATTAGAAAGCATAAGCATAATAGCATCAATCTTATCACTCAAGGAGGAAGTCTCCTCAACAGAATTTACCTTCTTACCTTGTGGAGCTCTCTCGGTGTGCCACTCAGAATAATTTACCATCATGTTGTCAAGAAGCTTTGTTGCGGCGCCCAAGGTAAGGGACATAAATGAGCCTCCAGCAGCTGAATCCAATATATTTCTTGAAGAAAAATTTGGTCCTGCATAAAAAGTTTGGACAATCATCCAAGTAGTCAGTCCATGAGTGGGGCAATTCTTTATCATAGATTTCATTCTTTCCCAAGCTTGAGCAACATGTTCATTATCAAACTGTCTAAACTTCATAATATCACTACGCAAAGCTATAATCTTAGCAGGAGGATAGTATTTTCCAATAAAAGCATCCTTACACTTATCCCAAGAATAAATACTATTTCTAGGCAAAGATAGCAACCAATCCTTAGCTCTTCCTCTTAAAGAGAAAGGAAACAACTTAAGCTTAATAATATTACCATCTACATCCTTATACTTTTGCATCTCACATAGCTCAACAAAATTGTTGAGATGAGCTGTAGCATCATCAGAACTGGTACCCGAAAATTGCTTTTTCATAACAAGATTCAACAAAGCAGGTTTGATCTCATAAAAATTTGCCTCAGGAGCAGGTGGCGCAATAGGAGTGCAGATAAAATCATTGTTTTTGGTGCTAGTAAAGTCACACAACTTGGTGTTCTCAGGAGTACCCATTCTAGCAAAACTAAAGGCAAGCAAGTAGAAGCAACTATAAAGGAACTAACTTTTTTGTATTTTTGATAAAAAGATGCAAGCAAAAATAAAGTAAAGCAAAACAAAAACAAAATAAATGGTTGTGCGTGAGAGACTCCGCTTGCAGAAGTCTTCTTTCTCCCTAGCAACGGCGCCAGAAAACTTGTTGATGGTGCGGTGCTGATGTAAATGACCGACCAGTTGGGAACCCTAAGAGAAGGTGTGATGAGCACAGCAGCAAGTCTTCCCTCAGTTATGAAACCAAGGTTTATCGAACCAGTAGGAGAAAGAACCAAACTTAAGAAGGTGATGCTTGCTAGCTTCGTGACACTCTGGACAATGGCGCCAGAAATATTGTTGGTGTGTCTTCACCCAGCAACAACGTGATACCTGCACACAACACAACCAAGAACTTTGCTCCCAACTTACGATGAGGTTATCAATCTCACCGGTTTGCTGTAAACAAAGGTTTGAGCGTATCGAGTGGTAAAAGGATAATAGTATGCAAGAAAGTAAACAGTGCGAGTAAAAGTAAAACGGTGTAACAATGTAAAGGAAATTGGACCGGGGTCCACAGTTCGCTAGCGGTGTCTCTCCATAAGATAAATAACAACATGCTAGGTAAACAAATTACAGTTGGACAATTGATAGAATAAAGATAACGTACATATGTCATGAGGATCACTATGAGATTCACTCTGGGCATTACGACACAATACATAGACCGTAATCCAACTGCATCTATGACTAATAATCCACTCGCGGAGAATCATCCGAGGACCCCTTGAGTATTAAGTTGCAAACAATGGATAACTGCATTAAGCAAAGTGAGTAAAGTAAACAAAGCAAATGTCCTTGGACACAAGAATGTTGTTTTCTCCCTAGTGGCAATAGCACATCTACAACCTTAGAGGTTTCTGTCACTCCCCCAGATTAAATAGAGGCATGAACCCAACTATCGAGCATGAATACTCCCTCTTGGAGTCACTAACATCTACTCGGCCAAGATAGCTACTAGTAACGGAAAGCATGCAAGATCATAAACAACATAGAGATAACATAAAGATATATAATTCAGCACATCAACTTGACATAGTACCAATACTCATCGGATCCCAACAAACACAACATATATGATTACATCAAGATGATCTTGATCATGTAGGGCAGCTCACAAGATCTAAACATGAAGCACATGGTGGAGGAGACAACCATCTAGCTACTGCTATGGACCCAGAGTCCAAGGTAGACTACTCACACATCACTCCAAAGGCGACCATGGTGGTGGAGAAGGCCTCTGGCAGGGATTCCCCTCTCCGGCAGGGTGCCGGGAAGAGCTCCTGGATCCTCCCGATCTCGCAACGACGACGACGGCGGCTTGCAGTATGTTTCGTGGAAAAGAGATCCATCCCTTAGGTTTTTCCTGTCGAGGGGACTTTATAGGCGAAAGGGCATCGTCAGAGGTGGGGCCAGCTGGCCTCACCATGGGGTGGCGCGGCCAGGGGCTGGGCCGCGCCCCCCTGTGGTGAGCCTGGCTCCTGGCCCCCCTCCGTCTCATCTTTGGTCTTCGCGAAGCTTCGGTAAAAATAGGAGGTTCGGCTTTTGTTTCGTCCAATTCTGAGAATATTTCCTGTGTAACTTTTCTGACACACAAAAACAGCAGAAAACAGGGAACTGGCACTGTGGCATCTTGTTAATAGGTTAGTTCCGGAAAACGCATAAAAACGCCACGAAGTGTAACAAAACACAAAGCAAATGGTGTATAAACAAGCATGGATCATCAAAAATTATAGATACGTTTGAGACGTATCACGCCCTCTGTCAGGCGGCGAATGAAGACTGCACCCACCTATTCCTACACTGCCGCTACACGCAGCAAGTTTGGCATCATTTTAGAGTTTGGACCAAAGCATCCTTCCCCATCCCAGGCGATGACTTCCACAGCACCGAGGAATGGTGGATTGCGGCAAGGAAGGTGGTGCCGAAGGCGATCAGACGGGATTTCGACACGATATCGATCCTTCTCCACTGGCAAGTTTGGAAAGAGCGCAACGCTCGTATTTTCTAAAACGAGTTCAGTACCGTGGAGAGAGTCCTGGAACTGATCGTTGAGGAAATTCGTGTCTGGTGTGCAGCCGGTTGTGTAGCTTTCTTCTAGTGACCTGTTGCACAGGCTGTAGGTGCTCAACCTGGTGTTTGGGCGATGGAGTTTTGCTCTAAGTAGTAGTTCCTTTCCTTTCTTGACAGCTACTGCAGCTGTTTATTTTTTGCACCTTTGGTGCACTCTGTTTCTCCGATTGTACGCCTTGTACAAAAAACTTCTTTTCTACTTAATGAAGTTTGGCCTAAGGCCCTTCGATATTCTGGATTAGCACGTCGATCACCAGGACATCGATCGATTGTGCATGGACAACGATCCCGTGAGCCATGTCGATAGGGACAGGCCTGGCCCAGCTACTTTTGCACGGTCCAGCTCATCCGATCTACTAGGTTGTTCTTTGGTACTAGAGAAGGCCTCTCCGGGCTCTGCCTCTTCCACTACGGCCTTGGCCTCGACAACCCATGCATCACCATCCCCTTTTGCCACTGGGCCATATGCCTAGAGCCTGACTCCTGCTACACCTCTGCATCCAGGAGACCAGGAGTCATGATGAGATTATAGAAATGGTTTCATAATTCCAAATTACAAACTAATGGCACTATTTCCTGGTCTGTTACTCGCCAGGTGCTTGCATTTGATCTTCTATCCACTAAACATAGCAATTATCATGAGGCTATGGCATGCCCTCACTAGTGTGATGCAATGGAAGCTGAATTTGCTGCTCTACAAGCTAATAAGACATGGAGTCTAGTTCCTCTGATACCGGGAGTAAACATAATTGACTCTAAGTGAGTTTTCAGAATAAACAAAATATTTGATGGATCTATTGAGAGATACAAACACGTGTTGCAGTAAAGGGGTTAAAGCATCCGTATGGTGTTGACTATGGAGATACCTTCAGTTTCGTTATCAAGCCCGCTACCATTCGGCTTCTTTTGTAGATGGCACTTAATCATGGCGTACACAAAATGCCTTCTTACATGGAGTTCTTGAGGAAGAGGTATTTATGCGCTCATCGGAGCTCCGCCCTCGACTGGTCTGTGGTCTGCTGCTCAGCAGTCGTGTCGTCCTTAACACCATAAAGAACACTTTGCAAATGAGTACTAGTTTATCTAAATATTATATCTTTAATATAATCAGACATAACATCTTCAGAAACTGACAAGGGTATAGATAATAGAGCCCGTTACTTGAGTACCCCTGAGGCCCCTTAAACTAGGCCCAAGTGTAATCATAGCTGAAGTATGAGTCCATGTCGTATATCGATGTTGTAATATGTATCGGACCCGACCGGTTCCTTGAGACCTGGCCACCTATATATAAGGGCCAGGAGAGGCCGGTCAGGGATAGATTGAGAGTAAGCCAAGTTGACCACCATGTTTATTCTCGATACACGCCTTGTTTGACTGATTACCTTTGAGTTCATCTGACGCCCTATTCCCCTGATCCTAAGTCCTTCATCTAGGACATTTGTCGAGTTAACCCTTGTCAATTGGCGCCGACCGTGGGGACCCGGGGTGTTGGAATCATGAATTCGACGGCTTTTTTGCTTTTAGCCAACAATAGTTTGGAAGTCGACAAAAACCAGAAGATGGAGTTGACAATCGGGAGTCTGAGCTTTTGCGTCGGACTTTCGGGTACGATTCGCCCTTCAGATCCAACGAAACTAGATCCGTCGGCGAGCAAAATCAAGACAATCGCAATGTCTAGATCATCGGTGGGCTCTTCCAGCAAGGTAAACTTGCTGGTCAGCTTCGCAACAGCAGAGGATATAGGAGAAAAAATCGAAAAACTCGACGAAACCACAGAAAAACTTGACATAGGAGAAACTGTGGGCCAATCATATCCTAGCCAAAAGGACTTCATCACCCAAACCGGTGGCGTCTCCAGCAATATACAACAGTTATGTGTAAACATCACCGAAGTAGCGGAAGAAAACGACCATGCAGACAACATAGCAATCGACATGCAAGTCGACAAATCAAGGAGCAATAGTAAGAAGGAGAAGGAGAAAATCCGCGTCTCCACCGGGGAGTGGAGAATCATCATGTCAGCCATCAATCATGGTACGTAAGTACCCGCCAATTCAAGAAGAGAAGTTCTAATGGGGTATCAGTATGCCCTACATCAACACAAAAAGAAGTTGAGGGAGGAAAAAGACGAGTTAGAAGGAGCCAAGAAAACAATTGTGTATCAAGTGGAGAATGTTGGGATGAGTACAGCGAAGCATCAGAATCCAACAGAGATAGACATAGAGATCCAAAACACATTAGGAGAACAACGACACGAGCAAGGGAAGATAACCATGCAAGGAGCATAAGTGTACGTCCATCAGACGATAAGGAGGATTTTTTGCAAGAAACACCAGAAGCAGCACTAGTAGCAGCACAGGCGTACCTACTAACTACACAACCAGAACCCGGAGATCCACGGGAGCACATGCATCAAGCCGCAATAAGAAGCCTCGGGTTAGTAGAAGATAGACTAAGGAAACGTTCTCTAGAGAGGAAGGCGACATATTACGAGGACAAGGAAAAGGAAAGTATAAAATACCAATCCTCGCAAAGCTAAACTAGCGACTCGATAGGCGATGAAAAGCATAGGGCAAGAAGGGAGGATGCAAGGAATATCATAGCGCAAGCAAGAGTAAACAACACACGATGTGCGTGGAAGGAAGAAAATTATGAAGACGGTGAAAAAGAGATGGGCGCGCTATACTTTACCCGAAGGGTTCGCAGAACGCGAGTACCCAAAGGATTCAAACTACCGCACGATCAGCAAAAGTATGATGGGTCACAGGAACCTAAACTGTGGTTATCAGACTACCTCCAAGCAGTACAAATACTCGGAGGAACAAGAGCAATGGCAATGCAAAGCTTGCAGTTACACCTCACCAGCGCAACACGGTCTTGGTTAAGCACTCTACCCAATGATTCCATTGGAAGTTGGGGAGAATTGGAGAGTCAATTTACAAGAAATTTTCATTCGACATATAAACGTCTAGCGTCGCTAGAAGAAGTCAAGTCATGTATACAGAGGAAGGACAAAACTCTATGTTCGTATATACAGTGGTGGAGTATAATAAAAAATTCTACAGAAGACGTCTCCGACGAACGGGCAGTAGATGCTTTTTCGGCTGGCCTTCGCCGTTTGGATCTCGTGGAAGAGTTAGGGAGAACAAAGACCAGGACAATATCGGAACTAATGGAAGTAGCAAACAGATTCACCGATGGAGAAGACACGTACAACAACAAAAGAGCGGGTTCACCAGAAGTCAAAAGAGCAAGCAGGCAAAGGCGAAGGTCCCACAATGAGGATAGCCGCACAAGGCAAAATCAGATAGCCGTAGGATATAAAAGAAGGGACGAGGAAGGCTACGAAAGTAGGGAGTTTCAAGATAGAAGCAGTCGTGGAAAATAAAAGCCAAAGTACTCCGGCCCGTCGGCAGAAGACATGCTCCATGGCCCCTGTCGCATTCACTATGCGTATTTGGATGGGAAGAGAGTTTCTAATCACCAGATGAAGGACTGCAGAGCATTCTTAAGGTTACAAGGTGCTCTGGATCTGAACCGAGGAACACGTCAGGGAGAAAGGAGTACAAGTCAAGGATATCAAATACAACGTCTCGCAAAATATCTGGAATCAAAAGTATACATATCCGCAATGATCCAGCCGGTGCCAAAATCCAAGAAAGAGTAGAAGAGCATATCAAGATAAGTAAACTTAGCAATATCATCACCACCAGCCACTACGGAGTACTTGAGGTGGTCCGACCAACCAGTCAGGTTTAGCAGAGCAGACCACCCAAGGAAAGTGCCTAGGCCAGGGCACGCGCCAATGGTGTTGAAGGCGTAAATAGGAGGATACGACATTGGGCGAGTATTCATGGACGTAGGAAGCGGCATAAACTTAATATACGCAAGAACTCTAAGAGCAATGAGCATCTCACTGGAAAGCCTAAAGCCGACAGATTGCTCCTTCCACGGAATAGTACCAGGGAGCGCAAACTACCCCCTCGGGAAAATAGAACTCGATGTTTGCTTTGGTGATAGTGGCAATTACCACAGAGAAAAGTTAGAGTTTGAAGTAATGGACTAGCCTTCGCAGTATCATGCAGTCCTGGGGCGACCAGCATTTGCGAAATTCATGGCAGTCCCTCATTACGCATATTTAACACTCAAAATTCTAGGACCTAAAGGGACCATCATGGTACAAGGAAGTTTCGAAGTATCCAATACATGCGACAGAGAATTCAATAGGATGGCGCAAACCTTCGGCATGACATCTGAGTATGCAAGACTCAGAGGCGAAACTGATCACAATGTGCTACCCGACGTTGGTCGAACCCTGCCAGATCAGGCTTTCGACGCAACCTAAGACTCAAAGAAAATCTAGGTTCACCCAACGGACCCGAACAAAACCACGTCCATAGTAGTTAACTTGGACCCCACATAGGAAAGCGCGCTCATCGAGTTCTGATATGTCTCAAACATATTTATAATTTTTATGCTCCATGCTTGTTTATATACCATTTGCTTTGTGTTTTATTACACTTCGTGGCATTTTTATGCATTTTCTGGAACTAACCTACTAACGAGATGCCACAGTGCTAGTTCCCTGTTTTCTGCTGTTTTTGTGTTTCAGAAAAGCTACACAGGAAATATTCTCAGAATTGGACGAAACAAAAGCCAAACCTGCTATTTTTATCGAAGCTTCACGAAGACCAAATATGAGACGGAGGGGGGCCATAGGCCAGGCTCACCCTAGGGTGGTGCGGCCTGCCCCTGGCCCGTGCCACCAGGGGGTGAGGCCAGCTGGCCCACCTCCTGACGCTACCCTTTTGCCTATATATTCCCCTCGACGGGAAAAACCTAAAGGACGGATCGCTTTTCCTCTAAACATACTGCAAGCCGCCGCCGTCGTCGACGCGAGATTGGGAGGATCCAGGAGCTCTTCCCAGCACCCTGCCGGAGAGGGGAATCCCTGCTGGAGGCATTATCCACCACCATGGTCACCTCTGGAGTGATGTGTGAGTAGTCTACCTTGGACTATGGGTCCATAGCAGTAGCTAGATGGTCGTCTCCTCCACCATGTGCTTCATGTTTAGATCTTGTGAGCTGCCCTACATGATCAAGATCATCTTTATGTAATTCTACATGTTGTGTTTGTTGGGATCCGATGAGTATTGGTACTATGTCAATTTGATGTGTTGAATTATTATCTTTATGTTATCTCTATGTTGTTTATGATCTTGCATGCTCTCCGTTGCTAGTAGATATCTTGGCCGAGTAGATGCTGGTGACTCGAAGAGGGAGTATTTATGCTCGATAGTTGGGTTCATGCCTCTAGTAATCTGGGGGAGTGACAGAAACCTCTAAGGTTGTAGATGTGATGTTGCCACTAAGGAGAAAACAACATTCTTGTGTCCAAGGACATTTACTTTGTTTACTGTACGCACTTTGCTTAAGGCGATAATCCGTTGTTCGCAACTTAATACCCGATGGTTGCTCGAACGACATCCGGAGGGTGGATTATTAGTCATAGATGCAGTTGGATTACGGTCTATGTATTTTGTCGTAATGCCCAGAGTGAATCTCATAGTGATCCTCATGACATATGTACGTTATCTTTATTCTATCAATTGCTCAACTGTAATTTGTTTACCCAGCATGTTGGTATTTATCTTATGGAGAGACACCACTAGTAAACTGTGGACCCCGGTCCAATTTTCTTTACATTGCTATTAACGTTTACTATTTTACTTGCTTATTTACATTCTCGCATACTACTACCTTTTACCACTCGATACACTTAATCCTTTGTTTACAGCAAACCGGTGAGATTGACAACCTCAACGTAAGTTGGGGCAAAGTACTTGGTTGTGTTGTGTGCAGGTTCCACGTTGCTGCTAGGTGAAGAAGCTCCTACGTCAACTACGCACCAACATTTTCTGGCACCGTTGTCCGGAGTGTCGCGAAGCTAGCAAGCATCACCTTCTAAAGTTTGCTTTCTCCTACTGGTTCGATAAACCTTGGTTTCACAACTGAGGGAAACTTGCTGCTGTGCTCCTCATACCTTCCTCTTGGGGTTCCCAACTGGGTGTTTAACACACACTATCAAGCATTTTTCTGGCGCCGTTGCCGGGGAGAAAGAAGATTTCTGCAAGGGGAGTCTCTCACGCTCAATCTTTTACTTTGTTATTGTTTTGCTTTATTTTATTTTTGCTTGCATCTTTTTATAAAAAATACAAAAATTAGTTCCTTTGATAGTTTGCATTCCGTTACTTTTACTTTTAGTTCATTATGTTGTTCCCTAAGTATGCTTTGGAGGACCTTACAATAGGTAGTGGTTCTATAATTGGGAAAGGCAACATCGAGAGGTTCTTTAATCATGTTAGTATGCATAAAGATGTTGAGGATAGATCTTTGGCTGAGCTTGCTCCTAGTTATGAAGTTGCCGCAACTTATTTAGTTCACATGTTGGAGGCTAGGTTTGTTAACCTTAATCCTTTTATGCAACAAATGTTCCTTAAGCTTCATGATATCGAAGACTCCGAAAAGAAAGATTTTATTTTGGAGACTTTGCGTAGAGAATTTAGAGATGTTGCTATTGAAGCTAGGAAAGTTTTTGAGCGTTTTAATATGCTTGGCTCACATGTTAATGTTGTTGGTACAACCAAAGAAGACATCAAAGTACCAATCCCTTGCAAACTTGTAGGATTGCATGAAGCTATGGAAAATAATTTTGATTGGATTTGTCCTGAAAATCTTTTTGATGAAAGAAGTGAACCAAAGAGTGTTCATAAGGGATCTTCAAAGAATCATTTGGATGCAATACAATGCCTTGTTGAAAAGACTTTTGCAATTGATCTTGATGCTTCATCCCTTGATATTACTTGATTTGCACTTTCTGCACCTAGCTCAAAGGCGTTATAGAAAAGCACTCTTGGGAGATAACCCAATGTTTTCTTTTCAGTACTTTTTATTTTATTTGAGTCTTGGAAGTTATTACTATTGTAATGACCGCTCCTTATCATTTTTATTTCGTTGTTGTGCCAAGAAGAACCTCTAATTTGAGGGAGGTAAGATTTGGGGAAGTTGCTGTCCTGAAACAGATTTCTGCGCTGCACCGTAAAAATTTGTGAAAATTCTCAGAATATCTTTTTGATTTGAAATTTCTTGATCATATGCCCCAAGTTATATCCAAACTTTCATTAGTTTTTCACTTTTTGATTTGAGCAATAGAAGGTCCATGAAAAAAATCGACCTTTGTCAGTTGTTCTGTTTTGACAGATTTCTGCCACTATTTGTGTTTGCCTCTCGATCGCTTTCTTTTTGAGTTCTTTTGATCACGGAACTTTTGAGGAAATTGATATAGTAGTATATGCTTTATATGTGGTGTTTTTGAGTTTGAAACTGAACCAAAAGGGTTGATTTACTATTATGTTTATGCTAACATTGCTAATAGAATTGTGTGAAGTTTTGTATGAAGGAAGTTTTCAAGTGTAGGGAATGGAGAGTGATGAGATGAGATGAAGTATGGACAAAATCTCAAGCTTGGGGATGCCCATGTCACCCCAAGAAATATAAAAGAGGTACAAGCGTCAAAGCTTGGGGATGCCCCCGAGGCACCCCTTCTTCATCGGGAAAAATCAGGTCAACTTTCAACACACTATATTTTTATTGCTTCATATTCTATGCGTTTTTCTTGGAGCGTCTTTACTTTTGCTTTCAGTTTTATTTTGTTTTGTTTGCTGCAATAAATGTTTGGACCCCAACAAATTTCTTTTGGAGAAGACGCACTCCGTTTTTCATTTGCCAAGAACACTCTATTTTTCACTCTTATCGTTCAACGAGTATTCTCTTTTTCTAGAACTGTGTTTAGCTTTTGTTTTTTGCCTTGATTTTTATTCAGATCTTGTTATATCTTTGCATCAAGGTGTATTTAGACTACTGGTCTATGTTGGTTTTCATCAAAAGAGTTGTTTCAAAAAGGTTTGAATGGTGTTGGAAAATAGAAAAAAGTTTCATGCAAAAAGTGGTACAAAAAGGAGCTTGTTTAGACTGCAGCTTAGACTTTTGCATGCCATGCTTGATGTCATTTTGATAGTATACTTAGTAGTTTTTGTTGTAGCATGACTTGTCTCAAATGACTGAGATTGCTTAATGAGCCTTTGAAAAAATCATGCGTTGTTTTTATTATATGGAAGCATTTATTTGGTTTTCTCCTTGATGCTTTATTTGGGTTGATTTGGCGCATGCTTACAACATGTTTGACTCTTACAAAGTCGCCATAAGCCTCTATGATCATTTGGTTTTTGACTTGTAATGCCATTTTATGCTTCTTTTAATGATGTTTTGTCGCTATGCATGATTATGGCCGTTATTGCTCCCTTAGTTGGTCGCTCCCAGTCTTTTGCTAGCATTCGTTTTGTACTGAGTATGAGCTCTACTCGTGCATCCAACTTCCAAAAACCAAGTTATTCCAATGTGTCCACTATAAATTCCTATGCATGGTATTTGCAAGCCATTCCAAATAAATTATCATGTGCTACCTTTCAAAAAAACCTTCAAAACACTTCTCATTTTGTGACACTGTTTTCAGCTCATGGGGACGTAGTGGTAGATTTTGCTATCTTCCATATTGTTTTGTTCTAAAAAGAAAAAGAAAAAGGAAAAAAAGAAAAGAAAAAAGGCACTCCTCCATGGTATGTGAATGTTGGTGGGCACCCGATGGAATCGGTTAGCCATGGTTTGTGAAAGGAAAAGGTGGGGAGGAGTGCCAAGCTTTATAAAAAAGCACCAAAGTGCCAATCTCTCTCTCAAAACTTGCTTTTTGTATGGAAGATAGTAAGAACCCCATTGCCAATCGTTGACAAAGACAACCACCTCTCAAAACCAATTTTTATCTCTCTGTTTTACAAATGAAAAGCTCTAGCACATGTTTAATCCCTGCTTCCCTCTGCGAAGGGCCCTTCTTTTACTTTTATGTTGAGTCTCCACCTATCTTTATGCACCATCTAAGAGAGCATAGTTGCCATTCTGAGTTTAATGTGCATAGTCCCAAAGTTTATCATTGATTGATTCATGATTATGGTTTTGCTTGTTCTTAAATTATTTGTATCTAGTCGCCCTCTTAAAATTGAAGGTGTCCTATGCATTTATGTTTTGCTATTCCATGAAGGACAAGCTGAAAACCACTTTGATATGTTTTTCCATATGATTTAAACACATGTTTGACTTTCATTGTTTTATTACTCATGATCTTTCGTTTGTGTTTCTTTTCATGTTATAACATGGTTGCTAAGTTTTATTGTCAACATTATGTCTCTTATGCCCATGTTTTAAGTTCTTTGATCCCAGCACTCAATGCTTTACATCGTTGATCAAGATTGTGATGGTGCATGTCACCTCAAAAATTATTCTTTTGTTATCACTTACCTACTCGAGGACGAGCATGAGTTAAGCTTGGGGATGCTTGATACGTCTCAAACATACCTATAATTTTTTATGCTCCATGCTTGTTTATACACCATTTGCTTTGTGTTTTGTTACACTTCGTGGCATTTTTATGCATTTTCCGGAACTAACCTACTAACGAGATGCCACAGTGCCAGTTTCCTGTTTTCTGTTGTTTTTGTGCTTCAGAAAAGCTACACAGGAAATATTCTCGGAATTGGTCAAAACAAAAGCCAAACCTGCTATTTTTACCGAAGCTTCGTGAAGACCGAAGATGAGAGGGAGGGGGGCCACAGGCCAGGCTCACCCTAGGGTGGCGCGGCCTGCCCCTGGCCCACGCCACCAGGGGGTAAGGCCAGCTGGCCCACCTCCTGACGCTGCCCTTTCACCTATATATTATGTTATATGTTGATCCAAATTCTATAAGAAGGCTAATGATAGAGCGAAGCGAGGCCCATCGCCGGTTGGCTTGGGCTGAATCGAAGCGGTTATGTTTTATGATAGTCCGTCTACTGATATTTCTGATGCTATTGATTCTCCTAATGTTTCTGATGATGAGCAACAGAGAATTGACGTGCAGGTGGAGCACGCAAAGGAGAACGAAAATGTGGTTCCTGAAACCAATAATGATGTTGTTTATGTTCCACCTTGACCGCCTATTGTTCAGCAGCCATCACGGTCTATTGCAGCTAACCGTCCTAAGCGAAATATTGCACCTCCTAATCGTTTAATTGAGGAGTGTGATATTGTTCATTATGCTTTAAGTTGTGCTGAACAGGTGGAGCATGATGCTGAACCAGCTACGTACACTGAAGCCATTGCTTCGGTTGATAAGGAAAAGTGGCTAGGTGCGATGCAATAAGAGATGCAATCGGTTGAGAAAAATGGCACATGGGATGTTGCGCGCTTGCCTAAACAAAAGAAGGTTGTTCGCTGCAAGTGGATATTTAAAAGGAATGAAGGTTTATCTCCTAATGAGCCTCCAAGGTTTAAGGCAAGGTTAGTAGCAAAAGGTTTCAGTCAGATTCTAGGTGTTGATTATACTGATGTTTTCTCCCCAGTTGTGAAGCATACTTCTATTCGTGCTTTCTTTGGTATTGTTGCTATGCATGATCTTGAGCTTAAGCAGCTAGATGTTAAGACTGTTTTTCTGCATGGCGAGTTGGAGGAGGAGATATACATGGACCAGCCTGAAGGTTTTGTTGTGCCTGGTAAGAAGGATCTTGTCTGCAAGTTGAAGAGGTCCCTTTATGGTCTGAAATAGTCGCCATGACAATGGTATAAAAGGTTTGATTCATTTATGCTAGCACATGGTTTAAGAGGTCTCAGTATGATAGTTGTGTGTACATTAAGTTTGTTAATGGATCACCTATTTATTTGCTGCTATATGTTGATGATATGTTGATTGCTGCCAAGAGCATGAAAGAGATCACTACTTTAAAGGCTCAATTAAGTAGTGAGTTTGAGATGAAGGATCTTGGTCCTGCTAAGAAAATACTAGGCATGGAAATTAAGAGGGACAAAAGTCTAGTTTGCTATTTCTTAGTCAAGAAAAATACATTGAGAAAGTTCTTCATTGTTTTAATATGCATGATGCAGAGTTTGTTAGTACACCTATTGCTTCTCACTTTAAGTTGTCAGCTTTGCAATGTCCTACTTCTGAAGATGATATTGAGTACATGTCACGAGTTCCTTATTCTAGTGTTGTTGGTTCCTTGATGTATGCCATGGTTTGTTCTCGGCTTGATCTATCACATGCTATGAGTTTGGTCAGTCGATATATGGCTAATCCTGGTAAAGAGCATTGGAATGTTGTTCAGTGGATTTTCAAGTACTTTCGCGGCACATCTAAAGCTTGCTTGAAGTATGGCAGGACTGGTGGGGGACTCGTAGGCTATGTGAATTCAGATTATGCTGCTGATTTGGATAAGAGGAGGTCCCTCATAAGTTATGTGTTTACTGTTGGTAGATGTGTTGTTAGCTGGAAGGCTACCTTACAGGATGTTCCAGCACAATCTATAATTGAGGCTGAGTACATGGCTATCAATGAAGCATGTAAAGAGGCTGATTGGCTAAAAGGTCTGTTTGCTGAGCTTTGTGGAGATGATTCTTGCATTAAGTTATTTTGTGATAGTCAAGGTGTTATTTATCTTACTAAAGATCAAATGTTCCATGAGAGGACAAAGCACATTGATATTAAGTACCACTATGTTCACGACGTGGTTGCACGAGGTAAACTGCAGGTATGCAAGATTAGTACTCATGATAATCCTGCTGATATGATGACAAAGCCTGTTCTTGTTGCTAAGTTTGAGCTTTGCTCAAGCTTAGTTGGTATAACTGTTTAGCCCAAGTGGCTGTTTGGCACCAGTAAGTGTTTTCTTTGTTTGTTCAGGAGATTGTTGAAGTTCATGCTACAAGGAATTTGTCTCAAGGTGGAGTTTGTTATATGTTGATCCAAATTCTATAAGAAGGCTACTCTTGGATCGTTGCTACCGCCTATATATACTCCTTGTAAGCCGCCGGCTAGGGTTAGATCGCATCATAAGATAGCCCACGGCGTTTGTAAACAGACTCCAGATATAGTGAAGTTTTGCTGGCTGGCGCCCGTGGTTTTTACCTCTCTTTGTTGGAGAGGATTTTCCACGTTAAAATCTTTGTCTCCATGCTGTGATTTCTTTTTCATTCTTCATTATTGCCTATCACTTTTATAGCATATTCCTCGACGGGAAAAACCTAAAGGACGGATTGCTTTTCCTCGAAACATACTGCAAGCTGCCGCCGTCGTCGATGCGAAATCGGGAGGATCCAGGAGCTCTTACCGGCACCCTGCCGGAGAGGGGAATCCCTGCCGGAGGCCTTTTCCACCACCATGGTCACCTCCGGAGTGATGTGTGAGTAGTCTACCTTGGACTATGGGTCCATAGCAGTAGCTAGATGGTCGTCTCCTCCACCATGTGCTTCATGTTTAGATCTTGTGAGCTGCCCTACATGATCAAGATCATCTTTGTGTAATTCTACATGTTGTGTTTGTTGGGATCCGATGAGTATTGGTACTATGTCCAGTTGATGTGCTGAATTATTATCTTTATGTTATCTTTATGTTGTTTATGATCTTGCATGCTCTCCGTTGCTAGTAGATATCTTGGCCGAGTAGATGCTGGTGACTCCAAGAGGGAGTATTTATGCTCGATAGTTGGGTTCATGCCTCTAGTAATCTGGGGGAGTGACAGAAACCTCTAAAGTTGTAGATGTGTTGTTGCCACTAGGGAGAAAACAACATTCTTGTGTCCAAGGACATTTGCTTTGTTTACTTTACGCACTTTGCTTAAGGCGATAATCCGTTGTTCGCAACTTAATACCCGATGGTTGCTCGGACGATATCCGTAGGGTGGATTATTAGTCATAGATGCAATTGGATTACGGTCTATGTATTTTGTCATAATGCCTAGAGTGAATCTCATAGTGATCCTCATGACATATGTACGTTATCTTTATTCTATCAATTGTCCAACTGTAATTTGTTTACCTAGCATGTTGGTATTTATCTTATGGAGAGACACCACTAGTGAATTGTACACCGGTCCAATTTCCTTTACATTGCTATTATCGTTTACTATTTTATTTGCTTATTTACATTCTCGCATACTACTACCTTTTACCACTCGATACACTTAATCCTTTGTTTATAGTAAACCGGTGAGATTGACAACCTCATCGTAAGTTGGGGCAAAGTACTTGGTTGTGTTGTGTGCAGGTTCCACGTTGCTGCTAGGTGAAGAAGCTCATACATCAAGTACGCACCAACATTTTCTGGCGCCGTTGTCTGGAGTGTCGCGAAGCTAGCAAGCATCACCTTCTGAAGTTTGACTTTCTCCTACTGGTTCGATAAACCTTGGTTTCACAACTGAGGGAAACTTGCTGTTGTGCTCCTCATACCTTCCTCTTGGGGTTCCCAACTGGGTGCTTAACACGCACTATCAAGTTTCTCCGTGAGCGCTGGGAAATCTTCGCCTGGTGTCCTTCAGACATGCCAGGGGTTCCCAGGGAACTCGTCGAGCACGCACTAAATGTGGATCCAAAGGCAAAGCCAGTCAAGCAACCTCTGTGATGGTTCGATGAACCCAAAAGAAAAGCAATAGCATCCGAGCTACACAGGCTAGAAAACGCAGGATTTATCAGAGAAATCAAAGCATCAACTTGGTTATCCAACCCAGTTATCATCCCCAAGAAAAATACAGACGTACAAAGAGTGTGCGTCGACTACACATCCCTCAACAAGCATTGTCCCAAGGATCCCTTTCCGCTACCTCGCATTGATCAGATAATAGACTCAACGGCGGGGTGCGCGAGGCTTTCCTTCTTGGATGCATATTCTGGCTATAAACAGATCAAGTTGAAGAAAGAAGACAAAGAAAAAACAGCTTTTATCACACCATACGGCGTGTTTTGCTATCAAGTCATGCCTTTCGGCCTCAAAAACGAGGGAGCAACTTACCAACGGATGATGCAAAACTGCCTCCGAAGTCAAATAGGACGCAACATCCAAGTCTACATCGATGACATGGTCATCACCACAAGAAAGGAGGAGTCCTTAATCAGCGATTTGACAGAAACCTTCGACAACCTAAACAGGTATAAGCTCAAGCTTAACTCAACAAAATGTTCTTTTGGCGTGTCAGCAGGGCAACTTCTGGGATTCTTGGTGTCAGCAAGAGGCATAGAAGCAAACCCAGAGAAAATCCAAGCAATACTAACAATGGGGAAACTAGCAAAGTTGCACGATGTATAGAAACTCGTAGGACGCGTCGCGGCATTAAGTCGATTTGTCGCACGATTAGGAGAAAAAGCTCTTCCTTTCTACGCACTCATGAAAAAATTAGATGACAAGTTCGAGTGGACAGAAGAGGCAGATACAGCTTTTGCGCAACTGAAAAAAGTGCTCTCCACACCACCAGTGTTGGTCGCACCAAAGGAAAAAAGAACCGCTACTACTATATATCGCAGCCACACATCAAGTGGTAAGCACGGTATTAGTAGTCGAGAGAAGCGAAGAAAGAAAGGAGCACGGAGTCCAGAGGCCGGTATATTTCCTCAGCGAAGTATTATCTCCAACAAAGCAGAGGTACCCGCACTATGAAAAGCTTGCATACAGCGTATTCACAACAACATGAAAGTTATGGCAATATTTTGCGGTGCATCCAATCATAGTGGTTAACGAAGCCCCACTATCAAATATATTGAACAACCCTGCAGCTACAGGACGTGTCTCTTTATGGGGAATTGAACTATTGCCCCTGGACATCACGTACGAGAAACAAAAAGCAATCAAATCTTAAGTATTACCGGATTTCACATCAGAGTGGCTCGAACTACAAAACACAGGACCACCAGATTTATCGAGTGTATGGACAATGTACTCCGACGGATCAAAAAGAGTCCAAGGCGCAGGAGCAGGAGTAGTTTTGATATCACCACAAGGCGACAAATTGAAGTATGTGTTAAAGATGAGTTTTCCGCAAGCTTCCAATAATAAAGCCGAATACGAGGCTTTGCTCCATGGAATGAAAATGGCCAAAGCATGCGGAGCAACTCGACTGAAAATATTCGGGGACTCGAATCTCATCATCCAACAAGTGATGAATCGGTGCGACGCCATCAGTGACAACATGATGGCATATAGAAACTTATATTACTATCTAGAGGGAACATTTGATGGGTGCAAAGTTTCACATGTCAGCAGGGCCAGCAACGAGGAAGCCGACAATTTAGCAAATATCGGATCCCAATGCCTGCCTATACCACCAGGAGTCTTTTGGGAAGAAATCATAGAGAGGTCAATAAAACATAGCAAGAGTTTGACAACAGGAGAACCAAGCCAACATCCAACAATAGGCTCAGGGGCTGGCAAGCCTGGCACAGGAAGCACAGTAGAACCATAGTAACTTATGATGGTCGAAGAAACCTGGATGCAACCATACTTAGCATACATGATAAACAAAATACTACCCGAAGATACAGTTGAAGCAAGAAGGATAATATGATGATCCAAGGCTTTCGTCGTGTTACAAGGGAAGTTGTAGAAGAAAAGTATAACTGGCGTCTTACAGCGATGCGTCACCCCTAAAGAAGGACAAGGTATATTAAAAGATATCCATGCAGGAGTGTGCGGGCATCATGCTAGCCGCAGAGCTATTGCAGCTAAAGCTTTCCGTGCAGGATTTTACTGGTTAACGGCCATCGAAGACGCAAAGGATATAGTTAGAAGGTGCGAGGCCTGTCAACGATTTGCATCTTGACCACACGCACCGGCAGCAGAACTACAGCCAATACCATTATCCTGGCCCTTTGCATAATAGGGTCTAGATCTGGTAGGGAAATTGCACAAATCTTGGCCAGGAGGGCACGTCTACATGTTAGTGGCAGTGGACAAATTTACCAAGTGGGTAGAAGCAGCCCCGGTAACAACTCAAGATTCCACAGCAGCAACCAATTTTATCAAGTCCATAGTATTTCGCTTCGGAGTACCGCATAGCATCATTACAGACAACGGGACAAACTTCACATCGAAAGAGTTTAAAAGCTACTGCGAGAGTATGGGAATCAAATTAAAATTCGCGTCTGTAGCACATCCAAAAACAAATGGACAAGTCAAGAAAGCCAACGGCTTAATATGCAACGGAATAAAAAAGAGGCTATTAGCGCCCCTGGAGAAAGCTAAACACGCCTGGGTTGATGAGTTGCCCTCCGTGCTTTGGAGTCTGAGAACCACGCCCAATGCGGCTACCCAAGAAACACCCATTTTCCTGGTCCATGGCACAAAAGTTGTGCTTCCAGTCAAAATCACTCATGAAGCCCCAAGAATCGCGGCTTACGACGAAACAACTTCTACAGAAGCAATTCAAGACGACGTTGACGCACTCGATGAAGCAAGAGATGTCGCACTAGCCAGAGCTATGCAGTACCAGCAAAGTCTACGAAACTACCATAGTAGTCGAGTTCGTCCACGATCTTTCGTGGTAGGAGATTTAATCTTACGACTCAAGCAAGACGGTCATGGCAAATTAGAGTCCCCATGGGTGGGACCCTACATCATGACAAAAGTCATTCTAGGAGGAGCTTATCGACTACAAGACAAGAAGACAGGGAAAGATGAGAGCAACCCGTGGAATGCAGAACAACTCCGGCGCTTCTATGCGTAGAAAAAGCATGACAATAGAAAATTACGAGTTATGACCCTCTGAAACCCAGAACATGAGGCCACAGGCCGGGTTCTTTGGGTCAACTCGACAATATGTGTAATATATCACTATTTCCACTCGGGGGCTCTGACCCTCGAGTCGTATGAAAGAATATAAAAACTATCGAGATCCCATACTTATGTATCTTCAAGAATTATTGCAAGGTTGTTTACAACCCGATATTCGACAAAGAGCAAGCACAGTTCAAGGAAACGCGCAAGTAAATTAAACATACCTCGGAACACTGGTAGTTCCTCTGGTCTATTACTAAACAACATGATGGCATAAAATAAAATTTTCATTACATGTACTTACTACATGAAGCACGCCAAGAGAGAACTAAACAAGAGATTACATCAAGGAAGCATCTACTGAAAGTGCACTTCAGCCTCGTACTCTTTCTGGCACTGAGTGCAGTCGTAGATCTTCACATCAAACTTTGATGTACCACAATGGTAGTCGAAGAGCATGAAAAACCCTTGATGGAGGTCATGGTCCTCCGCAAACTGGGGCCAGCCGCCCCTGAAGTACATGTCGCCGCATCCATCATAGTACACTTCCACTTCGTAAGGAGTTCCTCCCCCAGATTGTTCACGGAGAATTACTTCACGAAGCTCACGGCCATCCATGAACTTGGTGAATTTCAGCGGAACATGCTGTATCTCACGGCATTGAGCGTCGGCGATGCAGAAGAAGGAATAGATCTTGGGAGGAGGAGGAGAAGCATTGCGAGGAGCAATGCTAGAGCCTAGAGCAGCAGCAGCAGGTACCTTGGCCTTGTTTTTACTCCCCACAGGGCGGCCGGGACGCCGCTTCATAGATGCGGACGAAAAGGCCACCATAGAGGCGTCCTTTGGTTTATTCTTACTGCCGCGGGGATGGCCACGTCCCCGCTTCTCTATCAGCACACCGGCGTCCAGATTGGCACAGCCAGCATCCGCCATTGAGAAATTGCGCTTGGTGGAAGGAAAAACCCTAGATGAGATGTGGAAGAAGAAGACGATGCGGCGGATGAAATTGGTAATGAAGGGATTAGGGTTTTCCCTAGCCGGCGTACTTTATTTATAAGTAACCTCTCATGGGCCTCAGCAAGTTACCGGTCCAAATAAATCCATGGGCTTTTTACATTTTGCCCCGAGCAGAAAATAAAACAGCGGCAGCATATATAAAGGACAGGGAAAAGATACATGCAACGATTACAAGGATAAAAAGCAATACGGCAGAACAGTATTGGAGTATATAAACGATGACAACGCACCCCCTCATGGACTCGGGGGGCTACTACCATTCGAAAATCTGGACGAGCAGCTAAGCACAATCGTACCAAGAGTACCACAGGTGAAAGATGAGAAGACAATATGTATATTTTGAGCATATACCCGAAAAATTTCGGCTATAGCCTCGGGGGCTACTCCCATCGGGAGCACTGGTCGTGCACCCGATGAAAATGGATAATATTGAGGAAAAATCAAAGGCGTAATCGACTACCTTTCATCGACAACAACCTTCGACTTCATTGTTGACAAAATAAACATCGATTACTCCCATCGGGAGTTACTCTCAGTTATTTGAAGGAAGAACAACTCGAATATTTTGCACATCTAAATAGTCAAACAAGGCTTGCAACGGGGAGTCAAATAATTCTCAAGCTAAGTCATCGCGACAAAGCTTGAATGTCGTGGTCATAAAAGATTACGAAGGTAAGACCCCAGGATCCGTCCTGTGTGGCCTAGTATACGCACCTGAATGCGCTCTGCTAGTAATTTTCCATGTCTACGACGCGAAGAAAATCCCGGTGGACGCACTGGGTACCCTGAGAACTACTGGAACTCGATCTTTGTAAGTCCTAAATGCGGCAAAAGAATGGGTTTGACCAGTTTCCCAGATTCAAGTCCAAGGGGATTGAGTTTGAAGTAGGTAACAAGTATCTGCTCCGGCAGTTAAATGACCTCTTGATCCGTCAGAGCTGTCAGGCTTGTTAGCCAAAACCCCTTGCGAGATAATATAATAAAAGTTGTTTATTTTGAGTACAGGGAGAAGAAGAAGTCGAAAGATTGATCAAGTCAAAGATATGAAGATCTGAGATTCAACCCGAATCTACAATTCTGGTAGAATCTCGGGGGCTCTTGACAAGGGTATAGATAATAGAGCCCATTACTTGAGTACCCCTGAGGTCCGTTAAGCTAGGCCCAAGTGTAATCATAGCTGAAGTACGAGTCCATGTCATATATTGATGTTGTAATATGTATCGGACCCGACCGGTTCCTTGAGACCAGGCCACCTATATATAGGGGCCAGGAGAGGCCGGTCAGGGATAGATTGAGAGTAAGCCAAGTTGACCACCACGTTTATTCTCGATACACGCCTTGTTTGACTGATTTTACCTTTGAGTTCATCCGACGCCCTATTCCCCCGGTCCTAAGTCCTTCATCTAGGACATTTGTCGAGTTAACCCTCGTCAGAAACACTCATCATAATTTTATTTTAATGTCGCTTAAAACATGGTCCATGTTTAGAAGAATCAAGCTTGGGGTGGGCATTAATTGTTCCACAAAATAGTGCAAAACAATGTTAGTTCATATAAGTGTTTAACTGTTCAATTCAGTCTATCCTTACATATGAAACAGAAAATATCTTTTCTATAATCATATTTTAATGATTTTTCAAATGTAAATTTTGTAAAAGAATCTAACTTCATAACATTGTTGATGACTTGAAAGAGAATATAGGTCCAAAATATAAGGAGAAATGACGTAAGTGTTTTTTATCATTACAAATTAATATTTGGTTTAACAACTAAATATTGAAATATGTTTCTTTTGTTGTGTACATAGCAAAGAATATATAAGTTGGAAAATTATATGCATGGCTTGTAAATGTTAAATATAGTTGTTGAGTTGTATTTCTTAAGCAAGATAGTTTCAAGTGACGATAGTGTATCCAAGATTTTTACTTGCATCGAAAAGTGTGAAGTTAGGTAAGTTACTCTGTAATGACACATTTCAACTATTTTGAAGAGTAAAACACACATGTGTTCCTTGCTTGACGCGATACGACACTAGTTGTAGTCTAACTACTAAAAATTTCTACTCCCCCATCCACAAATAAGTGTACCTTTTAGGTTTTATTTAGAGTAAAATTTTATTAAGTTTGTGTAATGCACTTTTGATCTGGATGCATATGCTTCCTTTATCTAAAAATAGATTAAAAATGTTTAAAAATTGGGAAAATTATTTCATATTCTTTGTGCACACATGCACACTTTCTTGAAAAATTGTCATTTTTTGTGGGTTGTGCAAAAAGAAAAAAGCTTTGCGAACAGGCTTATTAGTACCATTTTTTGCCTTTTTACATAGGCTACAGAAAAAGTCGGTTTGGCTTGAAACGACTTCGTAAGTATCGTGAAGATCTACATGCAATATTTATTCTTTAATTTTTTTAAAATTTTCAAATATTTTTGTAAATACATTTTTTAAATAAAAAGAGCATATGCACCAATGAGCCAAAGCGCCTTGTCCGTTAAGTTTGACTAACTTTATAGAAATACAAATAGAAATGTATATAACATCAATTACTCACTATATTATGAAACTACATTCCAAGATGCATTTAGTGATATTAATTTGGAGAGTGAACAAACGTAGACCGAGCTACATATAACCCTTGTGTTATAAAAATTACTACTATTTTTCTATCAAGTGGTCAAACTGAAAAGATTTCGCTTAGAAATAACCTATAATAACACTTATTTATGGACAAAGGAAGTATATCTCCTTTCACACCTGCGAGGCCGCGGCCCACTTCGATACTTCAGCCCTGACTGACATCTGCTTATTCATCGCTGGGTACCGTCAAACTTCTTTTTTCAGATGGAACAATGAGCACGGCCTGATTAGTGATTGCAGAACATTGATGCCGTAATAACAAGTTTTGACAAGATGCAGATCATCAGGTATGATTCCATCCGAACGACTCTGCGTTTGTCATCTGAGAATAGTTGGACTGGTCGTGCAGCCTTTCGTAGCGGTCCTGTTCAGACACGCGCTAAGACATCGGAAGTGGCACAGGTAGCGTCTGGAACAAGAGGAGGATGTATCTCCTTCATGCCTTGTTTGATACTAAAAGTTTTGTGGGGATTAGCAGAGATAATTCGCTAGAATATTGGGTAAAACCTCTGACTTTAATCAATTCCCATAAATCCTCACTCACAATCCATTAGGTAGGAGTAAAGTATTGAGGACTAACAAAATACACTAAAATTTGGGAAAAAGTGGAGATAAGCGAGAATTAAACTCGCCCAATACTCCAGTACCAAACATATTTTTTAAAGGAAGTAAAGATTTGAGTTTGGTAGAGATTATCCCCACTAATCCTACTAGAACTCTAGTACTAAAACAAGACCTTAGTGATTTGACCTTTCCAAATGGTCTTTTCAATAAATCGTGTGCGTTTCCTGTCATGTTCGTCTCTGCTCGCGAACCTGCTCTGACAAAGCCCGGAATGATTGTTTTGCGGACGGTCTCAACCTTATCTCTCCATTGCTTGCTTGCTCGCGCAAACTGTCACAAGTGTTCAATACTAGGTAGGAAGGCGCGGCTTGCCGCACGCTTGCCCGCCTACGACAGACAAGTAAATATAAATTACCGATTAAAACAAACAATTGGGATTACCATCAGGTTGGCAGGCAAGTGAAATTTAGGTGTCATCTATTATCTTCATATTCCAGTAATATCCACATGTAAAATGCTATTATAGTTCAAATATGAAAGACAATTTAAACAACATGATGTATAAACAGGTAATCTTATTACATAAAAGCTTGTATTGTGTCGGTGCGCACCATAGAAAAATGTTACTCCCTCCGGTCAGAAATAACTATGGGTGATTTTGTACTTAGTACAAAGTTTGTACTAAATCCCCAACAGTTATTTCCGATCGGAGGGAGTATGAAAAAAGTTAAAATAAGGATACCAGCAGCCAAATATGGATATCATCAAAGGAGTGGTGCTCTATGCATAGAGAAATTCAAGATCCATTGGTATCAAAGAGAATCCAGTTAATATTACATAATGATAACCACACAATGAAATGTAAATATAAAAGAATCAGCATTGCAGTGCGCAAGCAAAACATTTATCGCAGTGGGTGACATAATCAATCAAATAACATTGTTTGTCATCACATGATTATCATGTTAACACAGCAGCAAACCTAGAGGAGCACCCAAGATACCTAATTTTAACTACACCAGCCACACATGTTTCAAATGAACATAGCAGCAAACTTAAAGCACTTATTAAGCTACTTAATTTTAACTACCAGCCACTTGGCTTGAACCAGATATTATTAACCAACCAGACACAATTCTAGGCAGAGACTTGAGTTGCCCCGGGTGTCGCCCTGCTTCAGGCTGGCCTCCTTTTCTATGGCTCTCCTGTTGGCACGCAAAAGCTACAAGTTAGCTGACTGAAAGACCCAACGGATGGCTATAAAACAGACTCTGTTTATATAGATGATCTGTCCACACAAAAACTTTCTTATTCTTGTTCTAATTTCCGGGACAGAGTTGAGTGCTCGTATTACAGCGCATGCAGTTGGTAGTTGCTCAAGAAGCAGATCTTGCATGAAACTCAACAATACATACAACCGTCCACTTACTTCTAATACGCCAGAACCAGCCATAGAATAACAAGATCTGATTTCATCGGAAAATACAAACATTATTGAGTGATGAGTGTATGGTCCTTGGGAGGTGAGCTACCATAAAAACCACAAGTCTAGTGTGACATCAAAAACGGACAGGGTAAAGTCATGCATAATTCAAGTGGGCTGGAGACGCCCACTTGAACAGCGCAGCGCAGGGATGGCTATTAAACTTACTCCCATTTATATTTGAACTGTCCACAAAACAAACTTTCTTATTCAAATTGAACAGCGCAGGGCAAACATTGATGGCATGGACAATGAGATAGGTAGCAATGACCTTTAGACTAAGTGGAAATATCTATCCCAGGTGTTTTAAAAACACCATGTTAATTAAAATATAAAGTAAACTGGGTACCTGGCTAGACTGTGAGCTATTGTCCTCATTATTTTTGCTGTTGCTACATGGGTAAAGTGCTAAGAGAATAGTGGTACAGATAATAAAAAACATCAATATAAATCAATAATCAAATATATGATGATGAAATTCCATTAAACATACACAAAAATGTGCTGAAAATGAGCCAGTAAAAACGATTAAATCATGAAGATAAGATAATACTCACATCACTAAATGGTATAAAATACTCTAGTTCAACGATCAGTGCATGAGCATGTATGAAAAAATCATTGGTTGTACTCCATACCATAACTTAAAAGAAAAGAAACAACCCACTATGACCTGGTACAACATGGGGCAGCTCTTCATTAGCAAGAGAGGTCCGGGAGCAACTCTAATGGCAGTCTACATACTCATTTATTTCCAAGTCAATTGCCAATTATGTGCTAACTTGATGAACCAGTACTGAGTGGCACAAAACTTTAAAAAATCATTCTTGTTTTGAAATGTTTAATAACTAAATATAATAATAGATTCATATGTTTTAGGTACCAGTTCTTTTCTAGGAAGTCTGAATATCGTATGGTAGGCTAGTAGGTAGCAGTTCATGCATTCAGTCAAAGTACAATCTCCCCATTGTATGACCTTTGATATGAACGCATTGACTTATTGGCATTTGCCACTGCCAAGTCAAAAAACTTGATAAATAGATGTAGAGATATGCACAAGAAAAATTGTATGAAGAATTACATGAGTGAATTAGCAAACAAGCGGATAATGCTTCAGTGTAGCTCAGAGTACCTACTCATGTAACAATGGTCAAAATAAAGTCACCAGTTCATCCAAAAATAATTAGACAGAATTAATCATTTGTTATCAAAAAAGGGAAAACATGATCAGGAGATCGGGTAGAATATTGCGTAGATCCGTATGAACAAGCCAGGAGTCAAAGTATCAAAATCATACATAGCCTAAACAGGGGATTGCGAGGTTAATGTGCACTCAAACTTTTAGAACATTAAAGCCAACAAAGCAAAAAAGGAAGGCTCAGAGAGAAAGTACGGATCTAAGAAGTGCATCCAACAAACAGAGGTCTTGCAAGTGATTTAGGTTACCTCAACCAGCAATACAAACCCATTTAAAAACGAAACAAAATTTATACTATGATGCATCAAGACACATTTAAGGAACTTTAGCTTACAATCTGCGGCGAACATAGCAAAAGGAAACAAAATCTATACTATGATGCACGAGAACCCATTTTAAAAAGTTTACCAAAATTTTACATTCTAACCTATTTCTTTTTTGTATCACAAGGAGAGTTATATTGAAATATCTTTGCTATATATGAGTAGTACAATAGCAGTCCACTCAACATATATGAGAAGAATCAAACTGCCCGGAGTTTGTGCTCATGGTACCTAAGCCATTACTGGTGTCATGGGCCATGGTGAAATTCCGCGGCGTGCCATCATTGCTCATGATCCGCTAGGTTCGATCTGAATATAAACGGCTTCCCTCTGGTCCCCTCCCTATCTTGGTGATGAGGCAACAACACTGCCCGGATGAAAAACCCACTGCGAATTCAGTAACAACAGTAGATGAGAGAACAGCCTGACACATGAAGAAATGAAAGAGGAGCTTAAGTCAGCTTATTTTAAAATGCATAATGCACATCTAACTTAGGCTAGAATGTTAGTTTAGCTTTCATACAGCATACATCTCCCTTTATTTTATGCCACACTACGACTTCAAATAGATATACATTATGCACACTTCTCACTTAAATTCATATTTAACTTGGTAGCAGCAAACTACATTTGTTCGTAACACTGACATGTCAAATTCACAAAGATATGAATTAGTTCAGTGGATCTTACACTATAATGGAGATGGCAGTCCTAATAATATTAGTCGTTCTTACCATTTCTTAAAAACAAATACCTAAATTAAATAGAGATTAAAAAACAATATTCAATGAGAGATGCAGAAATTTACGTGGTATTGCATAAGGAAGCAAAAGCATGCTAACAACCACAAGCATTAGCGATGATGACCTTTTCTCTATATAGTGGAGATAAGTCTTGATGGTGGAAAGTGTGGCAAAGATGATTTTCACTATCCATGGAGGCGCATTTCTCCTAGTACAACATTGCTCAATCTGCACCATCACCATCGTCTAAATCACCAGGAAATCAAACTTGAACTCCAAAAGCAACTCCAAAAAGATGCCTTGGTGCTTGATGCATGAAATAACAGACAGCCAAACAGAGCAGTGCTATTTCTCCTCCTGCAGCAGTACCTTGTATTTTCTAGCAGAAATGGACAGATATCCCATCAAGTATACCATATGCATTCTAACAGGTGCTAGTATTATGACAGAAAACCATAGAAAGGAACTTGCATGCCGACTGCCATATCAACTGGAGATATAAATGATATGTCCAAAGTAGCATGAGCCAAAATTTCTACGGATACAAAACAGAGCAACGTAGAGAAACAAAGTGAGGAATGCATTGTTTGATTTCTGACTTCTCATCTTGACATGATTTCAAAGCTTTTGAAATACTGCAAGGGCATCTTTGTGTAATAGTAGTGTCCACCTAATTGGGTCAGGCAACTGGCAAGATTCCCTTGCAACCTACACATGTGGACACCAGCTACAAAAGCTCAGAATAGCCAAGAGATAGAATTGATAGAGCACTAACCTATGAAAGCACAATTTTGTAAAACAATAAGAAAATAATATCATATCTCGTACATGTATTGTATCAGGAAGTAAATGTGTCATTGCAGTTTCTGAAAAAAATTACATGAATATTTCACAGTTCATGATGAGGTGTGAAGGAACTTATCACTACAGGATCCTAAAATCATATCTGTAACTCGAGGTGTGAAGGAACTTATCACTACAGGATCCTAAAATAATATCTGAAAAGAAATCTCGGAGCATAAAAAACCTGGCAGGCATCAAAAATCATTAAAGGGGAATTCTAGAACACTCGAATCTCTTTATATGTCAGATCACTCAAGACTTAGCATACCAGTATGTACAGCCACTTCATGAGAGGTACTTCTAGAAAAGCAAGCAAGTTTATCATGAGAAACATATCTACTTTGAAATAGATATAGCAAAAGCAGCACACATTTGTTGGAAGTGCTTTTGAACCTACTACTAAAAAACTACCTACGCATCAAGAAAAGGCAAACTAATTGCAAGGAACTATATAAATACAGGGTTTTTTAATTATAGCCATAGCTGGAGATAAAGATCAGAAATAGCACAAATTCGCCTATGGATTCAAATGATCGATGCCCTGCCACCAGCATTCTGAGACATATATGAGCACTTAGGGCTGAATCATTTTTTACACCCTGGAGCTAACAAACGAAACAAGAAGATGACAACTTTTGGTTCCTTGCAGTGCAATGTTCCTAAATTATTTCCCTTAATTTAGTCTACACACCAAATGAAAAAGAAATAATCATATTGCTTTTGCTATTCACACAGAATCATTGCCAGAGAAAAAATCATTAAGATACATTTTTTATAAAACTTCTCATTCAGACGTGTCTAGAAAGCTCAAGAAAAAATAGATTGCAAAAAGCACCATAAATAATAAAGTATTAGACTTTCAGAACACATTATAGAAAAGAATCACAAACAACCAGAACTTCAAACTGCTTCCAAAAGGTGTTCAAAAGAATCAATAGGAGAGAGCCCTAATGGAGAATGTTTTCATTCCTGTTTAAATCAAATCAGTAAAAAATCATCTAGTCTTTGAGCTATAAAAGATAACTATCAGTGTCAAGGATCAAGAGGCCAGACAAACTTAAAAACATAGAACTATCCAATGATTATGACCAAATGCAGGACACCTGATGGTCCAACAACAAAAATTATCGTGCCTAGAGAGTCATCGATACCACTGCCACAAAGCTCATAGCTGCACAACATACTTTCTTGGAACCAGAAACTTATATACACGATGCGTAAAATTGAGGGAAAGAACATACTTCCAGGAAGGGTTGTCGCCAGAGGGCGTCGCAGGGCAGTCCTTCTCAAGCGGCCTATACCAGAGCAATATTTGTGTCCATCTTTTGGATTTATTTAGAATAATCTCAGTTTCATCTACAGATATAAGCATTCTGATAAGGTTATGAAGCTAGAACAACACGTGAAATGATTATAGGTAAATATTAAATTAATTGGGGTAAGAGAATGCAATGGAAAAATGTTTGGAAATTAACACATCATCATGACTATAATCTGTGCAAAGGCTGATGAGCTGGATTCAATATTACACGACCCATAAAGTTAGTTAGAAACATGTTCGATGGGTGCAGCCGTGCGGGTCACAGAAGATGAGATGAAGTCTAAGCTGCAAAGAAGGAAGAGATATCACAAAAGGAAAAGAAATGATCATGCACCAAACTTGGAAAAGAATAAGCATACAGTATAAACACTGAGGGTATATTATTATTGCTCTACTGGCTCTAAGAACCAAAAGAATGATTAGGAAAATAAATATATCTCATGAAACAGGACTATACATTTGAAGGAAAAAGGTACGGATAACAAATCCACGCAAATAACTTGCAGAACCATTTCTCTATCCTTCCCTCACCAATCTGACATAATTAAACTCATTTCTCTCAATTTCATTTATCTGTGTCTTTTAGACCAAATCAAGTGGTAAAACAGAGGCCACAAATAGGTTGTTTCTAACTATATTAATAGTGGGTAAAGTTTAACAGCATGTATAGAAAAGTGCAGGCATGAACCATGTTATACATAAAAAATTCTGAAATAGCAAAGGTGAGAATATAAATAAAGCAAAGGACAAAGGCAAAAAATAGATTGGACATTTGTTCCAATTTTCACTGTTTTAGAAAAAATTCTAAATTAGATGTGTCTTTGTTGTATCCCAAGGCTGCAAGAAAGTGAATGGAAGTGGTAACCAGCAATCACCTAAAGAAGGTGCAATCAGCCTCCTTTAGATACAATACAACAGTGCTATAAAAGAGGCTCTAGGTGATTATTAGCTCACCAAGATACGTTGTCAAGCTTCTGGCATGGATAAACAACATCACAGTTTCAAAAACCAATGATGGTCAACTGCAACAGTTGCAAGCTCAATACAAATCCTATAAAAAATCAAGCCAGTAATTATTCAATATGGACACAAGAAAGCACATTGAGGCTATAATCAGACGAGAAGGGAGTGAGTGCAGAGGATGCATAAAGGACTTACTAATGGTTGGGATGGTGGTGATAATATTTCCATGCTTGGAATCGAGACAACCAAAGCATCCTTGCCGGTGTTCCTTCAAAGCCCCTTCCAATCGCTGCATAGACCTACAGGAAGAGCCCAAAATCAGCTCAACCACATCACTGCAAAGAAGGAGAAACCAATAAAAATCCAAGAATACTAACCTGTACTGCAGTCGGGAGAGAGCCACCGCCAAGCTCGTGCTCTGCGAGGAGCAGCACTCCATGATTGGGGTCGGGACAAAGGAGGTCGCTGCTGTGCTGGGAGCGTCGCCGCTTGCCCTGCAAGGTCTGCCTGCCTGCGAGCTCGACCCAGCGACGACCCACATCAATCGGGGAAGTGATGGAGAAGGTCGTGCTTGTTGCATCCAGGAAACCCCTCGTCGCCCTTGCCATCAGGTCCACACCCTGTCCGTTCGTCTCCGCACCAGGCTAGCTCGTGGTCGGGGCGAGGAGCATACTTGGGCCAAGAATCAAGACCTGGTCGATTGCTGAGATGCCAAGATGAAAGAGAGAGAGAGAGAGAGAGAGAGAGAGAGAGAGATTGAGAGAGCCCTTCCCTTAATACGTGGCGACGGCGACGGAGGCAGACCCGGACCAGCGGCCGCAGCGACGATGTCGTGCACAACTGAAAAGGATGCAGACCGGAGCTGGAGCCGGCGACGCAAAAAGAATGAGAGGCCGCCTCCGCCCTCGAAACTGAGTGGCACCCTCCCATACTCCCCATGGTCCAGCGATACAGGGGGTCAAGATGAGCTCGCCCGGCTAGCTGGCAGCGGAGGACGCGGTCAGAATCGCCTGGGATCTGGAGAAAACCGGCGGCGGCGGCTAGGGTTCAAGGGAGAGGATACGGGATAGATTTAGGCAAAGGGGAGAAGGAAATAGAGAGGAGCTGACGAGGGGTGCCTGCCCTTCTCTCCCCAGGAAAAGGAGGTGGCCGGCGACATTGGCCGCCCTGTACCCGGCGACGAAGCCCCGGCCGCCACGCGCGTACGGCGTCGTCCTCTCCACAGTCTGCCCAGCAAGAAATGAGACATGAAAAGACTCTTTTGCCCCTGGTGGACAACAATAACCACGGCCCAGCCACCGCGTCTCTCTCCAGGCGGGTCGAAAGACACTACGCTGTGACGCGGTTCTCTCTCCGACGAGCGGGCCACGCATGAAGCAGGCCCATAGGTCAGCGTCGGTGTGTCGACAGGAAGTCGGGAAGTGTAAAAAAACAGATGCAAAACGGACGGCCAGGATCTATTAAAGGAGATGATCTGACGGCTGAGACCACACATGGCCTGAGAGCCAGGGGTTCCTTGCGGCTCTATTTTGAAGGATGTGCCATGGATGGAGGCCGCGATCGAGTGACGTATGCAGAACGGATGAGACTCTGTTTTCTGATGTATTCAGGCTGTAGTTGCTTTCCAAGTCGCTGTAAGTAAGAAGTCAGCCAGGCTTGGATTTGGCTTCATTATCTTGTTTTCCATGCTACTTAAACTAACCTTGTTGGACGATGACTGAAACTTCTGCTGCCTTCGGTATCCTTGATGAATCCCGAAAATGAAATGTATCTTTGTTTGGCATCAGGAGGAATCGCATTGGTCTGAACGTTTGGTTATACTTTCTTGCCCCGGAGATGGATGTTTTAGCAGTGCCATTTCCAGGCTTAATTCATCATCACTCCCATATATCATCTTTAGAGGACTTACAGTACCCCTAAATGAACACGAGCCATCCATTTTGTCAAATCCGATGGTTCTGACAAGTGGGTTCTTCAGAGTATGTTACTAGTCTAACGTTTATCTCCCTTGACTGTTACAAACTTGTCACGTCAGGGTCCATCATGTCAGAAACATCGCCAAACGAGCTAAAGGATATGATCAGTGCATTTTGCGAAACTTAGAGAGCTGGTCGGTGGTTTTTGCAATGTTTTGTAGCCCTAGCCTCAAATTGTGGTGGTTTTTTTTTTGCAATTTACTCAGTTACTACTCCAACAAAGCATAGAGATGAAATAAATCACAATATAAATAATATGTAGCACCACACATAATGTTTTCCATTAGATAGGTTTGTTGATGTAGAGACATTGGTAGATGAAAGAAGAAGATGACGGGAAAGGCGGTGATGGTGAAGAAGATGCTTGAAGTGGCACTCCACCGCCGCCTGATGCGACGGAGAACGACCCCATCCTTATCCTTCTTCCTTCAACCTCTACCCCTTTAGGCAGAGGTGTTTGCCCTCTGTTCTTGTAGGTCTTGGTGCTAGAGAACCGAAAGCCTCCCCATAGATTGGATCTAGCATGAGGGAGGCGGGGAGTCCCTCTCTTATTTCTGTTTCTGCCATGTACACCATTTTATATGTCGATCAAGACCTGTAACTTCAGAAATGACGTAAGACTAAGTTGAGAACCAACATTATCACCATAGGGTGCCTTTGAGAACCTTTCCGAGTGACCACACACCTTGCGCACACGCCTAGGGCTTGATGGTGTGTCGTGTGGCGAGGGATGCCACTTGACGTTGCCACAATCGCCTCAGGCTACGGTGCTCTTCGTCTTCAATAAAAACTATTTCCCTATTTTTCCTCAAATGTATTCTCTTGGTAAGATTCGTAAAATAAAAGTTTAAATTAGAGGGTATTGCGCCTTCCTAAGTAAAAATGCCCAATAAATGTTTTCATATAACAAAGGAAATACTATATTAAAATTTAAATATTATAGGTATGTTTAGGACGTATCAGCATCCCTAGAGAAATTGGTAAGTGAACCTACCTACATACAAAGTCCAAGAAAAGAAAATTGGTTGAATATGTTCATGGATCCAAACTTACAACATTCAGGGCCATAGTTATGTAGTTGTCTATCGACCTTTTATACTTCTCCACCACAAGTCTGGTAAATCAGTTGGTATTGATGTGTTTTTCTTTCACTCTCATGAAGAATGCCAATTTACCTGTCATATTATTGTGCAAGACTTCGCCATATTCGAGGTCCTAGTTATATGTGAAGTTAGTGTAGAAGCAAATAAAAGATGTTTGCCTAGCACTGTACCCTCTCTCAAATTGCCCCATCTCCGACATAGTTGACTGGAAATATGCTGAAAAACAACATTACATTTCTTGATGCCCTCCAACCTGCTTTGCGGAAGAATAATACTTTATCTAAATATTATATGTTTAATGTAGTCTCAAACATCTGAATAATACTCATCGCCATTTAATTTTTGACGTTTGAAACATGGTTTCGTGTCTAAAAGGATCTAACTAGGGGTGAGCATTGTCCCATAAATAATTTGCAAATATCTTAGTTCGCACAAATTTGTATGTTCACTTTTGTCTATCCTTAATTCCTTATGTGCAAACAACAAACTTTTCTTTCATCTCGTTTTAATTATTTTCAAGTGCAAATTTCATAAATTTTATCTTTGAACTTGGTGGCATTTAGATGACATGAAAATAGAAGATATCTCCAGAATCTAAAGAACAATCACGTTAGTTTCCTAACAAGTTGATATACATTTTTCCCAAAATAATTATTCTTCACCAGTTGTGGCGACTAATTTTGTAACAAAAACTTTTCTTTTTCAATGTGCATAGTGAGGAATATATAAGTTGGAAAACTATATGTATGGCTTGTCACTGTTGAAGATAGTTGTTGAGTTGTATTTGGTGCGCGAGATATTTTGTAAGTGTCGCATGATGTAATTAAGATCTTTCTTGGCATGGAAAAGTGTCGAGTTAAGTAAGTTAGTGTTTAATGGCACATTAAACTATTTTGTAAGAGTGAAATGCATCTCTGGTCCCTTAACTGACATGACGCACGCCCTCCGGATACAAACACCAAATTTGTGCTGATTATTTTCCAGAGCAATGTTATGAATGGCTTTCATTAATGGAGGCGTGGAACGCATGGACATACTCTGACCTGTTCGTCCCTGCTCACGAACCTGCACTGACAACGACCGGAATGTTTCTATTTCGTTTGTGATGGTCTCAAACTCTCCATGTTATCTCTGCTTTCTTGCTCGCGCAAACCATCTCGGATAGCGCCTGAAGTGTTCAATATGCGCCATGGATATAGTCTGATGAATGTCCAGACGCATTCAAAACGGATGAGACACTCTGTTTTGCTATGATTATCACATTATTACGCGGATATATTCAGGCTTGTATTGCTTTCGAAGTTGCTGTAATTAAGAAGCCAATCAGGTTTGGGCTGGCTTCATTTTATTGTTGGGCATGCCGGTCAACTCAACATTTTGGCCGATGGCTGAAACTTCTGTAGCCTGAAACCAGGAGATCGAAGAAACCGAACCGTCTGAGTTCATTTCGGTGACTGATTAGCACCTGAATGAGTCGCGCCCCACTCCTTGCTTTAACCATATTACGATATCCCATTTTCTTGAATCTTGACACTGAAATAGCTAGATGCTTGGTCTAAAAGTTCAAAATGGTTGGATCGGACAAACAAATGGTGGAGACATTAATTGTATCATTTTCGATAAAGGAAGTGTATTAATATTAAGAAGATGCCAATTACATGAACTAATTCAATTGTATCTGACAAAGCCAAACAGTGTAAGCTTTGACAAAGTTATAAGAAAAAAAACATGGACCTCTACAATGCCATTTCGATAACATTAGATATATCATGAAATACATTTTCATATTATATCTACCTAGTATTATAGACTTTTTTAACCTTGGTCAAATTTTACATTGGTTGACTTTAGAAAAATATGCATTTTTTAATTAACGGATGTAATATGAGCAAGCTTGACCCAGCGGTAAGGTTTTCCAAACAAAACTTATGTACTACCTCCGTTTCAACGAATGAGGTGCATGCGTATTTTAAGACAAACTTTGATTAAAAAAATTGAGCAACAAAATCTATATTGTACTCCCTCCGTTTCAATGTTTTAGCTTTTTTTGATAGACATGTATGTAGATGCTTTTTAGTATGTAGGTTCACTCATTTTCCTTCTAATGTACATACTAAAAGATGTCTATATACATATATCAAAATAGTCTAAAATATCTTATATTTTGAAACGGAGAGTACATAATTAGTATCGTTAGATTCGTATTAAAAACAATTTAATGATGCTAATTTTATAACACTAATCTTTATATAATTCAAGTAATTCGTGGTCAAAGAAAAAAACATGAAAAATGAGGGCACCATATTCTTTAAAATGGAGGGAGTAGAATCAATTATGGAAGCAAAACTTTATGGTCATGTGAATTCTTAAGTGGTCACTATTATATCATGAAAATGTGCAAGCAATATTTTTCCAAGTGAGGACATGAGATGCAATTGCATCTGTATTCTGTTATATTTCTAATTCTAACAATAAGGACAATTTTGTACTCCCTCCTACGCTTATTTCCGATCGAAGGGAGTATAGCTTAGGTGAATATATACAACTACAAACTATGTGAAGACAAAAAGAAAGAACCTAATAATTTGCCAACTCGATTAACTGGCAGTGCTCGAGTTTGTTGATTAAGCTTGCCAGTTATATCATGTTGCTAGTGTAATATGAATCTGCTTACCGATTGGAGAAGGGGAAGTCTGTAACACCACCGGCCAGAGTGTTTTTCTCATTATCTATTCCAGGAACCACATTATAAAATCATGTAAGGAAGATAAATGTTGGATTATATATGTATATATACTCCTAGGGATACCATCTAGTTTTCCTATATATCCATGTCGACCTGATTTGTTAATGGTGAATATTTTACTATTCTTTATTGGAATAACATTTTACACAATGCACAACACTTATTTAGTGACCAAACATGGTACAGATTTCTATAAGCTCTTATTTATCTTGTGTGCATGTCTGTCAAGTTGTCATTGGTTTGAAAATGTATAACTCTAATCATACAGTTTAATTTGCTTGCTAAGTTCCTACTATCTTTTGTTTCCTCATCCAGCCAACACAACGTTTGTCTTAAACGACTCTTCTATCTTCTGTGAAGGAACACAAGAATAACACAGAAGGCTGACCAATTGATGGACATTTGTTTGCTTTCGCAAAGCTTTTTCACTTGCATACATTTGCATTCTCAGCGGTCGATACAGCTCAGGGGTTACTATTTGATATGAGATATTCGGAGATTCTCAGGGTAGGTTTTGGAGGAGATATTACACAAGTGTTCGCCTTGTTACAAGTAAGCTTAGTAAAAGACGGCAATCATAAAGGAGCAGAATCATAAGTGGAGAGTTGAGCAATAGCAGTTCTTATCCAGGAGAAATAATAGTAGTACACAGCAGCATACAAGAAACCATGTCAACCATTATGACCAGATTTGACAAACCAAACGATTTTTCACCCAGGCAGGTGACTCCGGGTACTCGGGTTCAAATACGCATGGATTTAACACAAGTTTTCTTGAAGCCTCTTGCTCATATCTCTCATCAAAGGGTGCTATTCTATAAGAATTTAAACTGAAGTGCTTCCATCAGCGGAGTAATCATGTTACTACTGCCTACACAACTGACGTGTTAACACTTGCTATGTTAAGGAAGAGTTCAGTTCTAAAGCGGCTACTTACTTTTGGTCCATTGATCATATAGTGCTAAACCGCTTTCTGGCACAGCATGTTTGGAGCAACATACTGCAAGCTGGCGTAGCTCAACTCTGCAGCCTATTCTGCAGTTTATAGAAAGAGTCGACCACAGCCTTCCATGTTGACCTGGAGAAAATCAGTGTTAGTATGACTTGTGGAAGGATGAGCAACTTAAGCTCATTATGTGCCAACATATAAAGTGTAGGCCGCGAATCGAGGTTCAAGACCTTGCACATCAAAGCCTTCATCACTTGGTAACGTAATACCCGATGATTCCACAGTGAATAGAATGCTACTGCTTGACGAGCCGAATAGGCCATGACTGGCCGGCAATGCATAGTAACCCATAAAAGTTTGGTTTGTCACCTGCTAAACGGGATACACATGAGTTGATATGCCTAAAATAAAGGCTAATAGGAAGGACACAAGAAAATACAAGAAAAAAGGACAATATAATAAGCATTTAGACATTGTAGGTAACTGACGTGAAGATGTCATTGTCAGAATAAGCCTCTTTAGCATATGTATCATTCTATTTCCTGGCTATGTGCACTCCTAAATGTTTTCAATAAGCAATGCTCTAATTACCGCATCATGATTCTGAGTGTTTGCCATATAGGGGATTCTGGGCAGCTTTCTACAATTTGCCATCAAGATAAGGTAAAATAAACAGAATATTATGGAACCTTCTGTCCTGATATGCCCACATAAATCATTCTAATTTGAGTTCACAGGTACGAAGTATTAGAGGAGCCAAACATGGAAGAGCAGGAAAACCATAGAAACTATACTACATATCCCTCTCAAGACTCCAACATCATGTCACATGTCTCAAAGCAACGGTCTCCACCAGAAATCAGCAACTAAAAGTAAAAACCCACACAATTTACAGATTTGATTATATTTCAGTTTACCGGGACAAAATATGTCATTCCGAAAAACATAACTACACTTTCTTAGCACGAGTGCGCTGTTTTGTGCCGTGCTCCACAACCTTCTCTTCAACGTGTAGCCCCTTTCTCCGCCTCACGGAGTTGATGAGTGTCTTAGCCAAGTTTGGTCCCATGTTTGAACCATCTCCAAATTCCTCAATCTCCTCCTGAGTTTTCGGGGTAAAGAAGGGATCTTGAGGAATAGCTTCCCAGTGACTCAAAGCAAGACACGCACTGGCTGCACCTGAAGTTCTGCTCCTAAGCTTCTCAGAGAATTCAGAGCTCTCAGCAACTGGCAGATACGCATGTACTGTAAACAATGAAGTTCCTTCTTGCATCTCTTCTTTCAGCACCTTTGCTCGACAATCACCAAGAACAGCATAAACTGCACCTAAATACTCCGTGGGAGTGGTCAATTCGCAGAAGTACATGGATTGGACAAGCCTTGGCTTGCTCTGAAGCACTGCTGCCCGGCATGCTTCCCTGACTGCCGCTTTGTGCTCATAAGAGCGATTGGCATTATCTGGGCTGTGGGTGAATATGTAGAGCTCAACGATGAATGCCAGACCCCACATAGGTTCATCACACAAAGGCCCTGCGTTTGTGGCCTCCTGAAATCCCGAGACAACGATGTTCCTTAGTGTCTCATGATCAGGAGCACATGTGGATGGTTCACTGTTAGCAATGCCATTGCTAGTTTCTGCATCAGACACACTCACAAACCCCAATTTCTCCGAGATGTCACATGTACCACACACAAGAATACATTCCCTTCCATCTTGGCTGGTTGTCGTACCACAGCTTGCTCTTACATCAGGCGAGAGGAGGAGGTTTGGACCGACCTGCGAAGGACCTAGGGCCCAGATTCTCTGCAAGTATCCAAGCAGTGTCTTCCTATAGCGCTCGAGCTTTACTTTATCCACTTGCGCAGAAAACGCTTCCAGTTCTTGGTCTATAGCACTGAGCATCTGCTGCCTAAGCTTTTCCATGGAACATTGTAGAACTGTGGCTCCATTGCTTCTCGCTGTTTGCCCCTCAATTGTTTGGGTTAGCAAATTTTCATTTTCCTCAAGGACCTTAATCAGAGCATCCGGAAGCCTGACGACTTTAACTCTCACAGCAAATTTCCCATCTGGAGCAGTCCTCTCAACCAATTCCTGTGGACCTTTCAGGTTCTCCATTAAACCAACACCTTCTCCTTGGATGGTTTCCTTGAATGATACCAAGGGCTCGGAGACATTCAGTTCAACATTTTTTGCAAATCTCTCCTTCAGATTCTTTATACAAAGCTCCAAATGTACCTTCCCAGCTGCAGCGAGGAGATACTGGCCATTTTCTTGGGTGCATTCAGCCAATGGGTCTGCCTGGTTAAGTAGCCTAAGCCCATTAACAAAAGCTCCCAGATCAGCCAGGTTGGACGGCTCAATTGCAACCTTCAGCAACGGAGAAACCTGGAACACCATGCTCGCGAAAGGCCAGCAGTTCCTCGTGGATGACAGTGTGGCCGTCTTCATGACATGATCACCGAGGCCCTGGATGGCGACCAAATTTCCGGCGCCTACGCTGGCCACTGCCCTCAGGTCCTGTCCCTGCATCTCATACAAGTGCTGCAGCTCCACCTCCTTCATATGCTTGCCTGTTGTGTCCCCTTTCAGAGGATCATACATCGGCGACAGCACAAACACCTTCTGTCCGGCATGGAGGACGCCGCTGAAGACCCGCGCAAATGCCAGGAAACACTCATCATCTGATCCACTGGTGGCGTGGTTAAGCAGCTCTCCATCCACCCCACTGAGTGGCAGATCCTTGTATGCCAGCCCAAACATCTTTGACACGAACACAACAACAGGTGCCCTTGCGCTGGTGCTGCAGGCCGTCACGCACCTCCTCACCTTGTCTGCTTCGGTGACAATGCCGGCATGCCCTGCAGCAACCCCTGGCGCCAGCTCCCTCTTGGGCATAAGCTTCGGCACTCTGAATCTCTGGGCGGCAATTGGGTCCAGAGTGCACTCCACAAGCATCGTCATCACCGTCTCTGCAAGCGGCAGCCAGGCCTTCAGCACGGCTTGCAGCACCTTCTCGGGTTCCTTGTTCTGAAGCTCCCGCTGTGACACCTTCAGATTGTACCTCGAGACCACCTGGTCGCGCAGCCAGCTTGCGCCATCCTCCTTCAGACCCTCCCTGTACGCCTTCCATAGCGGCTTGAGGACGAACTCTGCAAACATTGGCTGCTGGTTCGTCATGCTGGCCATGGACACAACCTTCTTGTTCTTCTTGTCCCAGCAGTACGGCCCCCACAGCCCTCCCAGCAGCTTGCTCGCCATGTCGGGGTGAGCCTGGGCGTACAGAGCGGCGAAGTCGTGGAGTCGGAATCCCCAGCCGTCACGGGCGCAGGCGAAGATGACGTTGCCCTTCTGCGGCACGAAGGCGTCCTCGTCACCGTCGTCGTCGTCGTCATCGTCCTGGGCGGGGGCGGGCCCGTCGAGGAGGGAGGAGAAGTAGGACCCCGAGCGCAGGTCGGAGTAGATGGAATTGGCCTCGGCGACGATGTGGCGGAGGCGGCCGTACGCCTCTTCGGGCTCGACGCGGAGCTCGGTGATGAGGCGGTCGAGCTTGTTGAGGACGAGGCAGGGGCGGAGGCGCTCGGCGAAGGCCTTGCGCAGCGCGGCGTGGGTCTGGATGTGGACGCCGTCGACGACGTCGACGAGGATGAGCGCCGAGTCGGCGAGCCGCGCGGCGGCGGAGACCTCGGAGCAGAAATCGAGGTGGCCGGGGGAGTCGATGAGGTGGACGCGGTGGGCGCCGTGGCGGAGCGCGACGGCGGCGGACTTCATCGTGATGGCCCGCGCCCGCTCCTCCGGTAGGTGGTCCATGAAGCGGGCCTGGCCGGCCCACTTGGGGGTGAGGAGACCGCCGCCGCTGCCGTATGCCACCAGGTGGTCGGCCAGAGTGGTCTTCCCGTGGTCTACGTGCGCCATAATGCAGGTGTTGCGGACCAGGCGAGGGTCACCGGCCGCCGCCACCGCCATCACCATTGCTAGGGTTTGGGGGTTCGCCCTGGAGCTCCCTTCCGTCGTGCGCGCCGGCGCAGAGGATCGGACGGGGACGAAGAGGAGAAACAGGGTTGCGGCTCGGCGCCTTGGACGCCGCTGCCGCCGGTGGCCGCCGGCGTAGCCTCGCTCGTATGTGCGGCCGGGCGGAAGACGAAGCCGGAACAGGGCCGCTTGGGCCTGGCCTCTCGTTGTGCCTCCTTTCTGGATGGGGTATTAGTTTTCCACCGAGGGCATATGCCCATTTTGAGCCCATCCAATCTGACTTGACTAGGAATTGGGCAGCTCATCCAATTCTCTTTTATTCCAGCATGCACAAAAGCCCAGATCAGAACCTCTGTACCTAAGAGCATCTCCAGCCACAAGCCCGGCGAGGCCCCCGACAGCCGTTCTTTTCATCCGGACAGCGAAAAACGGCCCGGTCGCGCCCCGGTTCCTCGTTTTCTCCTGGATTTGGGCCTTAATCCATCCGGCGAGCCCAGGCCATCCACGGTCCCCCAGGGCGCGCTCGGGGACTCCGGACGAGAGAAAAGCGGGAACGGGCCCGCTCTGTCGGCGAGAGAACATGCAAACCCTACAATCTGGTCGCAAATCCTCCTCTCCCTCCCCTCGTTGCTCTGTCGCCGCCGGCAGCACCCCTCGCCAAATCGGCCGGCCGGTTGCCTGAACCCCGCCGTCCCTCCTCCCACCAGCCCCCACCAGCCTATATTCCGCCGTCCGGCGTGCCGTCTGGCTATATTCCGCCGTCGGGGAACTCCTCCCGTCGCGCCTCGTCGACACGCCCGGCAGGTGTTCGTCCATTTGCCTGGCCGGACATGGACTCGGACGACGAGGAGGAGCAGATGTTCGCCGAGATTTTTGCAAAAGGATCCAACAACGATATCAACGCTTGCTGTGCTCGCCGATCTTCTCCAAGCTTGTTGAGGGTCATGCTCCCCCGGTTGACTTTGTGATCAATGGTCGACACTACAACAAGGGATACTATCTTGCAGACGGTATCTATTCAAAGTGGGCAACATTTGTGAAGACTATCTCGAGTCCCATTCTCCCGAAGGAGATGGAGTTTGTGAAGGCACAAGAAGGTTGTCGAAAGGACGTCGAGCGTGCATTTGGTGTCCTCCAACAGAGATTTGCTGTAGTTTGGTTCCCCTCTTTGAGTTAGTCCAAAGATCAGATGTGGGAGGTGATGAATTGTTGTGTGTGCTTACACAACATGATTATTGAGGATGAGCGAAAGTATCCGATTCCTCTGAGCGAACAAGCTACACCATATGAGAGAGAGGGTCCTCTTGCACAGCCTAATCACCAGGTGCCAGCATCGTGGGATGCGTTCATCACTATGCGTCAGAAGATTCGAGACTCCACTATGCATCAACTACTGTAGGATGATCTGGTGGAGCACATATGGAGGTTTCGAGGCAACACCAACTAGTTTCCATTTGATTTGTTTGAAAACTTGTCAAATTATTTGCTTGTTTTGTTAAACTGTATAAAATTTGCCGAACTGTAACGTTTATTTGACCCAAATGTTGGCAAACTGTATGAAAGTCGCCAAACTGAACGTTTATTTGTAAAAATAAGCCAAAAATGGCGATTTCCTGGCGTCTTCCTGGGGTGCCGGCTGGAAGTTCGGCGCTCCCCACACCTAATTTTCATCCAATCCGGCGCAATTTAGCGCCGGATTTGGCCGTGGGGGGCGCCAACGGCTGGAGATGCTCTAAAATATCGGTTTTGCTATTTCTTAGCTAGCTAAAAATTACTAAATTAGATTAGTGCTCAGGCTCAGTCACCTCCTTCACCGTTGGCTAATTATTCCAACATTCGTGCAAGTCGGTCCCACTGTGCCTAATCTCATCCTGTCTCTCCTCACTGCAAGTTCTCTCCTCCCTTGATCCCGAACCAGAAAACATGGAGAGATGACAAAGGCGGCCACCTACCTCACCGGCAAGGAAGAAACTTAGGGTTAGGGGATGCGGGTGCGGGGTTGCCAACATTGGAGAAGAAGGGGTGGGGCTTAGAGGGATGGCCGAGGTGGTGGTGGACTGGCGGAGGATGAGCTTCGGGCAGGGCAAGGCGACGAGGCGGCAAGGCAGCGCGTCGGCCGCGGACGAGAAAGACGATGGTTCGGCCGAAGGTGGCTACAGGGACACAACTGGACGGAGAGGGATAAGAAAGGGTCACCGAGAGAAGGCCGCAGTGGTGACGTCAGTCGACTAAGAACTAACCTAGTTCTTCCATTAGAGGGTAGATTGGCTCCATTATTTTCCGGTCTTTGCCAAAAAAAACTCTAACATGTCTTTGCCAAGGTCCATCATATTTTCAGGCATAATTACGAGAACACACATCATCGACTAATATGAAAGTTGACATTTTTTTCTTGGATGAGCATCCTGATTTTGAACTTGTGTTTGCCTCTAATTCATATTTTGATGGGGTACATGAAAATTTCCAGACATTTACAAAAAAAAATCAAACAACACATTTGATTACCAAATCATATTTAGTTGGATGCCACACTTGTATACCTATGCTTTATGAAGCCAATTCACATCTATCTGGCAACCTATTTGGGAGAGGGTGGGGGACCCAAGGTCTGAAGCCATGTCGAGCTCCATGGTGCAGTGGTACATGGCGAGGGTGTTATTGTCTATCGGCGAAGCACCGGTGTAGGAGACCTAGATGGCTAGATTCCTCGGTCCTCACGTCTAATGCAGGCAGTCATCATTTGTTGCTTGGAGTGCCCTTGCTGGCGGACACAAGCCAGGGGAGGCAGAGATGAGGAAGGCACAACTCACAAGTGGGGACGTGGGGGGCGATGGAGGACGTCGCTAGGATTTCGTGGCAAGGAGTGAAACAATTCGAACATGGAATTTGCAAAACGCTATGTACAAAAGGAAAGGAAATGTGGTAGTTTATTTTTGGTGGGGGGGTGGGGGGGGGGCTATAGTCAAACATTCCGTTTTGGTTTTTGGTGATATGGTGTGTTCAAATAAATTTGCCACGAAATTATAATGGTATGGTAAAGAGGTATTTCGATAATATGTTTCGGCACAGGCGATAAAATTAAATAACTCAGTTCAAAAGAAAAGGGAAAATAAAATAGCTGTGTCCTATAGCCAATGTTTTCGCAGAAAAAACGAGCATTGCATTAATGGGCATGAAATAAATTGGCACACAGTTTGCATGGATACGGCTAGGCAGCAATTGTGATTGCCATTTGCGAATTTAATTGACAAATCTTGCTTGTCTCCGAACCAAACGGACACACGCACGCCGCGTGATAACTCCACTCATATCACTTCACCCGGTTCACCGGCTGGTGCTATAAATAAAGAGAATCGAGTGAACTAGAGTCGATCCACACCCATATCCATTGATCGACAGAAAGAGAGAGTTGAATCGACCATGGCGAGGGCTCGTCATCAGTCGGGCGTCGCGGTGGCGCTGATAGCGGCGTTGCTGATGATTCGCTGCGCCGTGGTACCAGTAGCAGCTGCCGATTCAGCAAGAACGGCGCCGGCGACGGTACGATTCCCTCCGACGCTGCCGACGGAACCATTCCCAGTGCCAAGAACCCCAACCCCTTCGCCGGAGAAGGTGCAAGCGCCTCTTCCTCGCCACCGCCTCCCCACGGAGCCGCCGTCGCGCAAGCTTAAGATGGCTACCTAGTGGAGTACGTACAGCTGCACAAGAATCTCTGCTGCTCAAGTACTGGTATTGTAATACTACACGATGAAGTTGGTTTGATGCCTCGATCAGAAATAAATGTAAGGTATGGCATACTGCTCGATCGTGGTCGTGTCGTGGCGTCGTGCTCTTGCTTTGTATACGAGTACAAAAAGGTTAACTATATAAGTCTATAACCAATAAATAAAAGATGTGTTTGTGCATGTGATGTTCGTTTTGTGCCGGCCAGTTAAGAATGCAAAAATGCACCAGCGCCAAGCTTGTAAAAAAGAGAGCTGCGTATGCGTACAATGCTTTGTGTTCGATTTGCATAAGTCTCGCAGCATCGAACCGTACACTTGATCAAGTTGATCGGCATTCAGATTGTCCCTTGATCAAGTTTTTTTAATGAAATATCGATCAATTTCAATATGCTTTGCCCAAACCATCCTGAAATAGGTTATGTACAATATCTAGTGTTGCATTACTATTAAAATATATCATTAGTGGTTCTGCTTCAGATAAGTCCTTTTCTGTCAATATAATCTTCAGCCACATCACCTCACATATTCCATGAGCCATAGACTTAAATAAATTTTGCCTCGGATGTACACCGAGTGACGAGGGGTTAACTCGACAAATGTCCTAGATGAAGGACTTAGGATCGGGGAGACAGGGCGTCGGATGAACTCGAAGGTAAAAGTTAGTCGAAATAGGTGTGTATCGAAAGTAAACTTGGGTGTTCAACCTGGCTTGCTTTCAATCTGCCCTACACCGTCCCCTGGCCCCTATATATAGATGGCCAGGTCTCAAGGATCGGGTAGGGTACGATACAGATTACAATATCGACATACGGTAAGAACTCGTATTCGACTATCATTACAATTGGGCCTAGCTCAACGGGCCTCAGGGGTACACAACTAACGGGCTCTATTAGCTATACCCTTGTCAGTAGCCCCTGAGATTCTGCCAGAATTGCAGATTCATGTTGAATCTCTAATCTTTAAATCTTCGACTTGATCAATTCTTCGTCTTATTCATATCTTCAAATCTTCGACTTGGTCTTTTGACTTATGTTTCATGGTAATTTGCTCGCAAGGGGTTTTGATGAACAAGCCTGACAACTCTGACGGATCAAGAGGTCAGTTAACTGCCGGAACAGATACTTGTCACCTACTTCAAATTCAATCCCCTTGGATTTGAATTCGGGATACCGGTCAAATCCACTCTTTTGCCGCATTTAGGACTTACAAAGAATGAATCCTAGTGGTTCTCAGGGTACCCAGTGCGTCCACCAGGATTTTCTTCGTGTCGTAGACACGGATACATGCCAGCAGAGCGCATCCATGTGCGTATACCAGGCCACACAGGACGGATCCCGGGGTCTTACCTTCGTGACAAGTCACGGCATTCGAGTTCCGTTGCGATAACGCAACTCGAGAATCTTATGTCGCAGTCAAATTTTGACTGAAAATATTCGGGTTTCTACAACCATAAAACTCGCTCCCGATGGGAGTAACACTCCTACACTTCTCCAATCTCTAATGCTTTACCAATAAATATCGTCGGGTGCGCGCTCAGCGCTCCCGATGGGAGTAGCCCCCGAGGCTATAGTCGAAAAAAGAGTTTTTCGAGTATAGGCTCAAGAGATAATGTAGCTCTTCATACTTCAACTCGAAACACTTCAACTTTGAGGTTCTTCAATTCGAGATATTTTAACTTCGAGGTTCTTCAATTCGAGATACTTTCTTTTTAAGAACACCTTGTCGGATGAATATGAATCCACCACTTTAGTGAAGAGTTCTATTCGATATTTTTCGCAAGTAACAGCCCCCAAGGCTATAAAAAATCCTTCACAAATGATCCTTTTTATCAATTCTGCATTTGTCGGCGCCATCCTTTTTCCTTTATATATAACTTTATGACGTCAATGAAGACGTAGCTCTTCATCAGTGCGAACCGTTTTATGGGTAGCACTGTAACTTTCACGATTTTTTGACCGTTTAGTGGGATGCACGATTTTTGACCGTTGGTGGGCTACCGTTTCCGATTTTTGCGCCACGTCTCAGCCCACGATGCTTCTCCCAGAAGATATATAAATGGCGTAGTGGGGAATCGTACTGTTCACCAGCTCGTTCCCTCCGCCGCCTCCATTGCTGATCTCCTCTGTCTCTTCCTCTCTTGCGAAGCCCCCAAACGCACTTTGTGCTGGATGCGCGTGAAACATCTGGCCACCAAGAGTGCCATGGCCAAGACCTCTGCCACCACCTGGGTTCGCTCCACCATCACCAAGAAGGAGGTGGAGAAGGCCACGACGGACGGCCTCATCACCGCCGAAGATTCCATCAAATTTCCCAATACTGAGCGGATCCCGAAGCCCCCGAGCGGTTATCGGGTAATGTTCCTTGCTTTCCTCCTCCGCGGTTTCTCTCTTCCTGCCCACGAGTTTCTCCGTGGGCTTCTGTTTGTTTACGGTGTGCAGCTCCACCAGCTCACACCGAATTCTCTTCTGCACATCGCCTGTTTCGTGACTCTCTGCGAGTCCTTCTTGGGTATTGAGCCACACTTTCTTCTGTGGAGGTTAATCTTTCGACTCCGCCCCAATGTTTCTTTGGCTAGGAAACCCGAACTGGGCGGAGCTGTCGTTTATGTGCGCCCTGAGGTGCAATACTTTGAATTTTCCATGGCCGCGTCTGTCCAAGGATGGAGGACAAAGTGGTTCTATATCAAGGACCGCAAATCCTCTCCTGAAGATGAATTCGGCCTGCCTCCTTTTGATGCTTCCCAGGAGGTTAAGAAATTGGCATCATGGGATACACTCCCCTCGGATGCAGAAGCACAAGAAATTCTTCCTCTTCTTTCCCGCATCAAGGCTTTGAAAGGAGGTCAAAGAGGTGCTATGTCGGGTATGCAACTTATGGCGTTTTTCATTCAACGTCGAGTTCAACCCCTACAACACCGCCTTACCAGACTTTGGAATTACTCCGGTTTGGAAGATCCTACTCGCATATCTGAAGACCTGATATCGAAAGAAGAAGTCGACAAGCGAGTCAGGAATCTTACCAAACTCACCAAGGAACACGCAGTTGCGGATTTAACCGTTGACTTTTTCGACTCCGTGCACCCTCTGCCTGAGGTATGTATCTTCGCGTTTACTTATTGTCGAACTTTGCTTGGTTCGATTTGTGTTTACTCTGTGCCATTGCACTCTGCTAATTTATTCATATGCAGGGTCATCAATTCCTTGTCTCTCGTCCTCCTCTTCCAGAGGCAGGGCCCCTACCAGCTGATCTTGCCTCTACTGCATCTGAAGCCCCCGAAGCTGATGAAAGTCAGGATGGAGATGATGTCGAAGAATTAGAAGAGGAAACTAGCTCGTCGACATCGCCTCCTCCTGTACTAGCTGAAGATGTTGGTGTCGACAAAAAAAGGAAGCGTGTCGACGAAATTGCTTCATCGAGTTCTGCAGCGGCTGGTAAAGCTCCCGTTCTTGCAGAAGATATGGAGTACTTCGACATGCTTGCGTCGTAAGTATTGTAGTCGAGTTCTTCAATTGCATTTTTCTTGCCTTGTTTTCATAACTTATATTCTTCATGCAGTGATGATGAAGAACCACCAACATATGCGACAGCTGCTCCACCACCTTCTCCTATGGCCATTGACGAGCCTGTCGATCCAGATGTTGCACCGAGGGCTACTAGGTCCGGTGTGAAGAAGGTTTCTCAAGCCCGATACCCTAAACGCTCAAAGAGGGCCAAAGAAGTCGAAGTTTCTCTGGAAGCCCATGCACCTACGGTTTCCTCTGATGACGTGAGCAATTCTTCTTTACTTTCTTCCCTTTCATGCACTTCTACTCTTACACACTTTTTTTTCAGGCTTTAGTAAAAAGATTTATTGCCTTGGGAACGGAGTGTGCAGGGTACCTAAAGGTTGCGAAAGCTTCCGAAGGTACAATCTTGATGTCCAGTCATTACTTTTCTTCCGTGCTTTTTCTTTTCCCACTTATCTGACTCCCTATCGTCTTCTTTTGTAGCTGCCTTAGCAACAGCCAATGCTCGAATCGCGTCGCTGGAAGCGGAGCTCAATGCTTCGCGAAAAGCTTATGATGTGGCGGCCGCTGCTAAAGCGGATGCTGAGAAGTCGCAGAAGGCTGCGCTTGGCAAGGCGAAGAAAGCTGAAAAAGCTTTAGCTGAAAAAGCTTTAGCTGAAAAAGCTTTAGCTGAAGCCAACAAGGAGCATGCTCAACGGGAGCAAGCCGTGGCGGAGCGTCTTCACACCATATCTACTGCCGCTGAAAGTAAGTGCTTGCCTTGTCTTCTGTTTTCGCCTTCTGTTGCTCTGGTGTATTTGTTGACACTTGTCTCTTCTTTTCTTTTCTATTGCCCGGAATTCACTGGGGTATCTCCGTCGGCTTTGCAAACAGACGATGATCCTCTGATGAATGCGGTTAATCTACTCGAGGAAAACTGGATATCTATCCAGGAGACTTTTGAGTTGGTTGGCCGCGTTCTATCACGGCTATTTGCCGGGTTGTGGCCGAAGAAAAGGGTGGCGATCCCGAAGGACAACCTGACTGAACTTGCCAAGTTCTTCGATACCACTGAAGACCCCACTCTCTAGCTGAAAGGGCTATCCATTAAGCGCGGCGCCGAGGGTGCTATTGTACTTTCTCTTGCGCATGGTATGGACTTCGACTGGGAGAGGGTTAGCTCTCCCCATGGCCACACCCGTGACGAGATGAAGGTGTTTTTCGAGAAGGCGAAAAAGTTGGCACCTGCATTGTTGACGACGATTTCTCCTTTGGCAGCTTCTGCGGTGCCTGCTGCACCACCTCCGACGGTGAAAGATCCAACGCCACCGTCGACTTCTGGCGAGGAACTGGCCGCGCCCCCTTCTTCCACGGAGCACAATGCTGAGGTGGCGTAGACTCAGTCTTCCTTGTAGCTTTTTAGTTTTCTTCTTTTGAATGTAAAGACTGCAATTAAGTGCAACCCGAGAACCTTAGCCATAGGGTTGTGTTCTTATGTAAATATATCCTCTTCGTATGAAGTCTTATGTTGCTTCTCTGAAATTGTTTCTCCTTTCCTTTCTTTTGTAGTCGATGCATGTTCATGAACCTTTGACTCATGGTTCTGCTCCTTCTTCTGCCCGTGGGTTTGATCCTCAGATTTCGTCGACTACTAGTCGATGCAGTAAATGCTCGAAGTACTCTTCCAGGATATCCGACCTTGAAGCTCGCCTATCTTTGGCCAAATGCCAAGCACAGATGGCCATTAAAAAGGCTAGCCAAGCCAGTGGCTATATGAAGAAAATCTCTTCCCTTGAAGAAAAGGTCTCCGGTTTGATGGCGAAGGTTGTTCATAATGAAGAGTGCGAATCTTTCATTCTTGGTATTGTTGAGTCTGCCTGCGAGATGCTGCGATGTGAGTTTTCTTTCGACTCCTCCTTTCCATGTTTGCGCACTGCTGTTTTTGTGACATCTTTTGCCATTTGTAGGTACTTGTTTAGATTTTGCTGCTGAAGAACGTCGAGTTGCTGAGCGAAATGCGGCTTTGAAGAAAATGTCGACTGGCTGTGAGACTTTGTGGTCTGATCCTCGACGCCGAAGCGCCATTGTATTGCTTCAAGACCGTGCCCAGCATATTGGCGAATCAGTTGATGGTTGCCGGCGAGCTCTCACAACTATGCACTCTATTATGCTTCCCCGTAATCCTTTGCCTACAACTTTCCCACTTCTTCTTGATACTTTCAGATCCAGCCATCGTATTCATAGGTTGATAGAACTGAACTTAGTGGCTGGTGCCAATTTTGCTCTCGGGTGGATACGCAAGTGGCACCCCAGATTGAATTATAGCACGATGTCCCTGAGTTTAGCTCCGGGTGGAGCTAGCCTTCAGGTTCATATGGAGAACACGCTGCAACCTGCTCGAAGACTCGTAGCTAGGCTCCTAGAGGCGGATGCTGCGTTTTTCCGCGAGTATCATTATCTAGATCCTTTAGGCGTAGATGATTCTGACAACCCGATGTTGTAAGGTGTATGTGGAACGCGAGAGTTTTCTTATTTCGCGACTATATGTCTGAAATTTATTCTCAAGGCGTATTTGTATGGTTCGTGCGTTTGCCGCATCTTCTCTTTGAAAGACTCGTAAACTCGAATATGAGGAACGCTTTGTCTTTATTTATACTTGTGATGTAAGATACATGGGGTGACCCAAGAGATCCGGCCTGTGACCCGTGTTCTGGATCTAGAGGGCATTGCCCCTGGTATAACTCGTGGCTTTCACAGCCTTTATTGTTCTACTTTATTGTCTTATGATGCTTATGTCGTCGTGGTTTTCCCTTTTTCCTCTGCGCCTGTTTCTTCTCCTGATGCTCCTACTCGTGGTTTCTTCGCTTCGGGCTCCGCGACGCATCCTTCGAGTAGCTTGACGCCTTCTGTAGTCGCGCTTTTTGCCTTTTCTGCATGGTTGGCTATTACGCCAAAATTTTGCGCCATCTTGTGGAATTCTCTGTCGCAGAGATCCGAAACTTCAAAACTTCCTTTCACTGTAATGATTCCTCTTGGTCCTGGCATTTTAAGTACCAAATATGTATAGTGAGGCACTGCCATCAATCGCGAAAACGCGGGTCATCCGAGGATCGCGTGATATTGTGATTGCCAATCCATGACTTCAAAGTCTAGCTTTTCTCTTCTATAATTTTGTCGGTTGCCGAATCAAACATTGAGTGCTATTCGACCCAGCGGGTAATTAGCACTTCCTGGTACGATTCCATGGAAGGAACAATCTGTTGGCTTCAGGAACTCTAGTGATATATGCATTGCTCGGAGTGTTTTCGCGTATATCAAGTTAATTCCACTCCCTGCATCCATGAATATGCTGTCGACATCATACGCGCCGATTTGAGCTTTGAGTACCAAAGGCGCGTTTCCCGGCCGAGGTACTGTTATAGGGTGATCTTCTCTGTTGAACTCTATTGGTTGCTCTGACCAGTGCAGATATTCCGTTGCAGCTGGAGGTGATATGACTGCTAAGTTGACTTGTCGAGTTATGCTCTTCTCTTCTTTGTTCGACTTGGGTACAGGTTGTATCATTGATATGATGTGTCCTTTTGATGGTACATACCCTTCGTCGTCGTCCTGTCCCTGGTTTTGCTGGTCTTGTCCTTGAGGCGCTCCATTGTTTCCTTGCTGCTTTGTCGGAGGATTGTTGCTTCCTTCGAATCCTTGCCGCCTTGCTTCGGTTTGCTTGTTTATTGCTGCTTCTTGCAGTTTTAAGAATGTTGTGCAGTCTTTCATTTTGTGCCTTGATACTCGTTTCCCGTCGACGAACGCTGAGTGTATATGACAAGGCCCGTTGAGCATATCTTCTGGTGATGGGTTGTACTCTCTGGATTCCCTTATAGGGAACTTCTTATAGTCCTCCTTTCCGTAGCTTCTATATCCCGAGCTTCTGCGATCATTTCCTTGATAGCTATTGTCTTTATATCCTGAGGCGACTTGGCTATGCGAGCCGTAGGTGTCGTAGTTTTGGGATCGTCTCCTTTGATTTCCATATCTGTTTCTTTTGTCATCTTCTGGAGATCGCGTCCGCTTGTTGTTGCACGCATCTTCTCCATCTGCAAACCTATTTGCTGTGTCCATGAGGTCTGACACTGTTTTCGGCTTGATTCTACCCATTTCTTCGACTAGGTCTCTTCGCCTTAATCCGATGATGAACACGTCTATTGCTCTTTCGTCTGAAACTTCGACTGCTGAGTTTTTGATGAGGCTCCATCTTTGGATGTATGCCCGTAGTGTTTCGTCGCGTTGCTGTACGCACGCTTTGACTTCTTCTATTGATGCTGGTCGTTTGTATGTCGACCTGAAGTTGCTTGTAAATTGCTTTGTGAGGTCTTCCCAGCTTCCAACAGATTCTTTCTCTAGTTTGCTCAACCATGACCTTGCTGCGCCGGTGAGGTGTAATTGCAAACTTTGCATTGCTGTTTCTTTGGTTCCTCCTAATATTTGAACTGCTTGTAAGTAATCCGCGAGCCACGATTGTGGTTCCTGCGATCCGTCGTACTTTTGCTGATCATGAGGTAGCTTGAATCCCTTGGGAACTGGAGTGGTGCGAACCCTGCGGGTAAAGCACGGTGCCCCCATCTCTTTTTCGTCGTCTTCATGGTCGCGCCTTTCATTTGGGGATCGCGATCTTCGGGTTCCCCCATGCTGTTTTGGTGACGGCGATCGAGATCGGTGTTTGCTGCTTCTATGTCGAGGACTATTATGACGGCGAGGTGATCTTGCTTTGTGTACTTCCTTATGATGATGTGCTTCTTCTCCTTTTGCTGAGAGCTTGTGACCCACCATGTTGAGTCCGTTCAATGCTGCTCTATGCATGTGCTCCCTAGGATCTCCTGGACTTGGTCGAGTTGTGAGCAGATATGCTTGCGCTGCTACTAATGCTGCCTCGGGGGTTTTCGGTAGGATGTTCCCCTGCTCGTCGACCGATAGGAAGGACGAGTCGAGGTTTTTCGAAATACTCTGCCTGTCGGAGTACTCGAGGTTATCGTACCTTGAACCATGTCGACGATTTTTCCTTGCGTTGCTGTATGATGCATCGCTTCGTGCTTTACGAGCAGCTTCGCTAGCTGCAATGGCTGAATCTTTTCTTCTTTATATCTCTATCTTTTCCTTTGCTAATTGCTTTGCCTGCTGCCTTAGGGCGTAATGATACCCCAAAAGCATGTCTTTGCTAGAATTTGATGGTATTGGCGTGCCGTGTTCTACGGCTTCTCTTATTATCCTCCATTCGTCGACTGATAGTCGAATTTTTTCCCTGCTTGCGAGGGATTCTGGTGTTTGCCCTTCCGCTAGGTGATTTGCTCCTCTGTCGATATTTGCTGGGTTTAATACTGGATTGTCGTTTTCGTCGAATTCTTCTGAATTATCTCCTATAATGGCGAGCACCTGGCATTGTTTGCCGATGTTACCCTTAAAGCTTGAGAAGATCGAGTTACTATCCTCAGAAAGCTCTAATCCTGTCTTCCATGTATCTGTTGACTTGTCTGCCGTATCGTCGAGGCAGATCGTGAGATCTTCGAGTTGGACTTCCACGTCAAAATTTTCCTTTTCTTCGTTGTCTTCTGCGATCTTTTCTTTTTGCACTTCCTCTGGGCTGACCGGCGAGTTTACCTCGCTGGAAGAGCCTTCAGAATACTCCATCATTGCTGTTGTTTCGGGCTCCCTTGCCGACGGATCTTGTTTCGTCGGATTTGAGAGGCGAGATGAACCCGACGGTTCGATGAGGATGTTTAAGCTTCCGATTGTCAACTCCATCTCTTGATTTTTGTCGACTTCTGTACTGCTATTGGTTAAAAGCGAAAAAGCCGTCGAATTCATGATTCCAACGCCCAAGCTCCCCACGGTCAGCGCCAATTGACGAGGGGTTAACTCGACAAATGTCCTAGATGAAGGACTTAGGATCGGGGAGACAGGGCGTCGGATGAACTCGAAGGTAAAAGTTAGTCGAAATAGGTGTGTATCGAAAGTAAACTTGGGTGTTCAACCTGGCTTGCTTTCAATCTGCCCTACACCGTCCCCTCCTGGCCCCTATATATAGATGGCCAGGTCTCAATGATCGGGTAGGGTACGATACAGATTACAATATCGACATACGGTAAGAACTCGTATTCGACTATCATTACAATTGGGCCTAGCTCAACGGGCCTCAGGGGTACACAACTAACGGGCTCTATTAGCTATACCCTTGTCACCGAGCAACAATGTTTTGTTTCTTACTACGACAAGTAACTAAATTTCTTTCAACAAATGTACAATAGCCAAATGTGGACCTTCTATAATTCAACGAACCTGCCCTGTTCGCATCAGTGTAGCATTATACTTGCATATTTCCAATTGATTTGTATAACAATCCACTCCCTCCCACTTCTCTTCTCTCAGGCCTTGTTTACTTCTCCGGTATTTTTACCCCCAAAAGATGTGGGGATATATGGGGATTTGGTGTTCACCCAATACCCTCAAATCCCCTTCCCCAAAAATACTCTACCATGATGGAGAGTTTTTAATCTAGCCAAAACTACACTAGAGTGGAGGGGATTTGTGGGGATATTCCGGGATTATTCCCTCAAAACCCGAACTAGTAAACAACCTACCGGAGAAATTTCGGGATACAAATTAATACCCTCCCATCCCCTCAAATACCTTAGAAGTAAACAAGGCCTCAAAGCATCAGCGGGCGGTGGTGGACATTGGCCAAGAGCTATGTCGGACGGCAACGAGCATTGGACGAGAGCTATTCTGGGCACGCCAAATCTCACCCCCGGGATGCAAGAGGCATGCAATTTTTTAGTTATCAGTTTCATTTTAATCACACATTTGGGGTTTCTTGATCGAGATTGATCTGTGTTTTCAGTTTTCACACTAGGGTAAAATCCTTGTTTTACTCAACCTAATTTCTTGAAGCAGACGTAGCTTAGACTGCCTTTCTCTGATCCTGAAGATCACAGCTTCCAAAGAAGGATCGGTCACCGGCACGGTGGTGGGGGACATCAGAAGCCTCACCAAGAGTTTGCTATCTGTTCATTCAAACATGTTGGGCGAAAATTGAATGTCACGTCGCATAATTTAGCTCGTTGTAGTGAGCCTTCTACTTGTAATCTTGGTCCAATGTGGTGGTTTTTGGTAAATTTCACTTTCAAAAGTGGTGGTTTTATGCGTGTCTAGGAGTTCTGCTTAGAGTCCACCGGACGTTTAGTGGGATAGTTGTTATACGAAGTACGTACGTGCGTATCTAGGAGTCTCGTTATATCGACCATATTTGCTAACTCCTACATCGTCGATTCTTCGTTTAATTTGTTCGGAACCCCATGGCGGCGGCGGGCTGGGATGAACTCCCGGATGATATCGTCCGACAAATCGATGCCCGCCTTCCATGCCCGCTGGACCGCGTCTTCATGGGCGCCTGCTGCAAATCGTGGCAGAGAGCCACCGCCGGCGCCCCCGCGGTCCCTCCCCTGCCTCCTCCTCCCGCTCGCCGGAGGGCCGTCCGTCGCCTGCATCCTGAGCGGCAGCGGCGCCCGACACAGCCTTGACCTCCCGGAGGACGCGCGCCGCGCCCGTTTCTTCGGCTCCTACGAGGGCATGTGGGCGTTCTTGGCGCTCAGCAGCAAAGAGGGGCACGTGCTGCTGAACCTCCGCACCGGAGAGCGCATCCCGCTCCCGGACATCGAGTTCGGGAAGGTCACGAATAGACCCATCGCGGATTACGATGAGCACGGAGTCCTCCAACCGCCCCGAAGGTGGTGGATCAGGGGGCCTCGCCGTCCCGTCTTGATGCTCGCGGCGACCCTCTCGTGCGCGCCGGGCGTCGACGGGAAGTGCGTCGCCGGCGCCATACTCAACGTCCACGGACCCGAAGGCGTTAACTACTGGCGCTACGTCTGCTTCTGGCGCCTCGGCTCTGAGATGGCCATCCAGGCTGACGAAGTCAGCTCCGAGGTTGAGTGGTCGGCGCAGGACATTGCCTACTTCGACGGCCGTTTCTTCGTGCTCACCAAGGGCGAGCACCTCCGGATCTACACCGTCCTCGACGGACCGGATCCGATTAGGAAAGTGGATATTCACACTCACTGCGACTTATACCACACCGGCCTCGTCGACCGGGAAGATGAAGCACAACGCCGCGCCGGCTACCTCGTCGAGTCACGCGGCGAGCTCCTCATGGTGGTCAAGGAGTGGATGCCCGACGACGGAGCCACCTCCTGCGTTCAGCTGTTTGCTCTTACTCCGGTCGTGCATGCCGATCATCCAGAACTGGGTTTCGCTTGGACTGCGATCGATAGGCTGGACGGCCGGCTGCTGGTCGTCGGCCCCGGCTGCTCGAGGGCATACGAGTGCGCCGACTTCCCACCCGGCTGTGTCGAGGAGGGCGTATACTTTCTCGACGACCGCACCTACTACAACCGCACCTTCCCCATGGAGACTGGCCCCGACGAGTTTGCCTACACCGACAATGGCAGGTGTTGCCTGATGTTGCCCGCTCGTCCCGAGCACCGCTTCCCAATGAAGCCGGGAGAAGGGTCTTTCTCAACTTACTCGCCACCGGTCTGGATCCTACCTTGATGAATGACACTGCAACTGCAAAAGATTACTAGGAGGCTTCATTCCATCGATTTTCTCCATTGGACATTTGGACCAGTGATACCGTCACCATTCAACGGGAGTGATCATGGACTATGAGTGCAACCCTGTGGAGATGAACGCATGGGATATAGGAGTACTGTACTTATTATTCAACTGGTGTGGATAACGGTCAAATATAAGTACTCCAATGGTAGATTTTTTTTCTTCCAAGGTCTTAATTAGGGAGTAATTCCTTGAGAAAGTCCAATACTCCATCCACCACCATTATATCACTACCGGAAAAACATGGGGTGCCGTGCAGGCATAGTATGTCGTGCGCTGCCGCACGGCAAAACGGCGACGCACGGCATCCTCTTACGCACGGCAAAGACTCAGAAAAACGCACGGCAAAGAATCACGCATGGCAAATGGGAAGAAAAACGCACGGCAAAGAGAAGAAGCACGGCAAAGGAGGCTTTGCGCTGCCGTGGCACAAACTTTGCCGTGCGGCATGACGGGATGCACGGCAAAGCACCCTTTGCCGTGCGTCATGACACAAAGCACGGCAAAGGAGCCTTTGTCGTGCGTTGTATTCTTTGTCGTGTGCAAAATATCATTTTTATCTAGTTTCCTTTCTATTTTATTCTTTTTAATACTTATATTATTATTTTAATTAGTTTTATATTTTGTTGACTATTTATTAGTGTTACTTAAGAAGATGTGTATATACATGCTTGCATACAACCTACTCTACATCTTCATCCCCTCCCACATATATCAGGGTTTCGGAGCACCCACTGCACCCGCGTGGTCTACCCCCTAGATTTTCCCGAACGGCATCGCGTCGGTGGGCTAGTGTATTCCTTTGGCTTTGGTTAGGTCATTGATGGGGCCGAGTTGATGAAGTAAAATGACCGGCCAGTTGGAAAACCCCAAGAGAAGGTTTTGATGAATATAGCAGCAAGTTTTCCCTCACTTATGAAACCAAGGTAGCCAATCCAGGAGGAGGCAGACAAACGACTGAAGGTGATGCCCACTAGCTGCGTGATGCTCTAACAAGGGCGCCGTTAACGATAACTTGTTAGCGCGTCTTCAACCAGTAGCAACGTGGAACCTGCACACAACACAAACAAATACTTTGTTCCCAACTTACGATGAGGTTGTCAATCTCATCGGTTTGCTTGAAACAAAGGGTATGAGAGTATCGAGTGGAAAGTGATAATAGTATGCGAGTAAAGTAAACAGTGCGAGTAAAGTAAATAGTGCGAGTAAAGTAAACAGGTGATAGCAATATAAAGGAAATAGGACCGGGGTCCACAGTTCACTAGTGGTGTCTCTCCATAAGATAAAATAATACATGCTGGGTAAACAAATTACAGTTGGGCAATTGATAGAATAAAGACAACGTGCATATGTCGAGAGGATCACTATGAGATTTACTCTGGGCATTACAACAAGATACATAGACCGCCATCCAACTGCATCTATGACTAATAATCTACTTGTGGCGAATCAATCCGAGAACTCCACAAGTATTAAGTTGCGAACAACAGATAATTGCATTAAGCAAAGCGTGTAATGTAAACAAAGCATATGCCCTCGAGCATATGAATGTTGTTTCCCCCTAGTAGCAACAGCACATCTACAACCTTAGAGGTTTCTGTCACTCCCCCAAACATGGGCATGAAAGATATAATCTTGACAATAGAAACTTAGCAACCATGTTATAACATGAAAATGAACACAAACAAAAGATCATGAAAATGAAACAATGAAAGTCAAACGTGTGTTCAAATCATAAGGAAAAACATACAAATGGTTTTCAGCTTGTCCTTCATGGAGAGCAAAACATAAATGCATAGGACACCTTCAAGTTTAAGAGGGCGACTAGATACAAATAATTTAAGAACAAGTGAAACCAACAATATGAATCAATCACTGAAAACTTTGGGGCAATGCACATTATACTAAGAATGACAACTATGCTCTCTTAATGGTGCATAAAGATAGAAGGTGGTGACTCAACATAAAAGTAAAAGAAAGGCCCTTCGCGGAGGGAAGCAGTGATTAAACATGTGCTAGAGCTTTTCATTTGTAAAACAGAGAGATAAAAATTGGGTTTTGAGAGGTGGTTGCTTTTGTCAACGACTGGCAATGGGGTTCTTACTATCTTCCATACAGAAATGAAGCAAGTTTTTGAGAGAGAGATTGGCACTTTTATGCTCTTTTTATAAACTTGGCACTCCTCCCCACCTTTTTTCCTTTCTCAAACCATGGCTAACCGATTCCATCGGGTGCCCACCAACATTCACATACCATGGAGGAGTGCATTTTTCTTTCTTTTTTCTCTTTTTTTTGGAATAAGACAATATGGAAGATAGCAAATCCGACCACTACGTCCCCATGAGCTGAAAACAGTGTCACAAAACGAGAAGTAGTTGAAAGTTTTGAAAGGTAGCACATGAAAAATTACTTTGGAATGGCTTACAAATACCATGCATAGGAATTTATAGTGGACACAATGGCAAACTTGGTTTTTAGGAGTTGGATGCACGAGTAGAGCTCATACTCAGTACAGAACGAAGGCTAGCAAAAGACTGGGAGCGACCAACTAAGAGAGCAATAACGGCCATAATCATACAAAGCGACAAAGCGACATTAAAAGAAGCATAAGATGGTATCAAAAGTCAAAAACTAAATGATCATAAAGGCTATTGGCGACTTTGTATGAGTCTAACATGTGTGAGCATGCGCCAAGTCAACCCAAATAAAGCATCAAGGAGAAAACCAAAATAATGCTTCCAAACGATAAAAACAACGCATGATTTTTTCAAAGGCTCATTAAGCAATCTCAGTTATTTGAGACAAGTCATGCTACAGCAAAACCACTAAGCATACTATCAAAAAAACATCAAGCATGACATGAAAAAGTCTAAGCCGCAGTCTACACAAGCTCCTTCTTGTACCACTTTTTTGCATAAAGCTTTTTCTCTCTTCCAACACCATTCAAACTTTTTATAACCACCTCTTTTGATGAAAACCAATAAAGACCAGAGGCAAAAATACACCTTGATGAAAAGATATAACAAGATCTGAACACAAATCAAGGCGAAAATGAAAACTAAACGCAGTTCTAGAAAAAGAGAACACTTGTTGAAATTATAAGAATGAAAAACGGAGTGTTCTTGGCAAATGAAAAGCAAGGCAACTTCTCCAAAAGAAATTTATTGGGGTCCAACCATTTATTGCACCAAATAAAACTAAACTAAACTGAAAACTAAAAACAACTGACACTCCAAGAAAAACGCATAATGCATGAAGCAATAAAAATATAGCGTATTGAAAGGTGACCTGATTTTTGCCGATGAAGAAGGGGTGCCTCGGGGGCATCCCCAAGCTTTGACGCTTGTACTTCTTGGATATTTCTTGGGGTGATGCATGGGCATCCCCAAGCTTGAGCTTTTGTCCATTCTTCAACTCATCTCATCACTCTCCGATCCCTACACTTGAAAACTTCCTTCATACAAAACTAAACACAAATCTATTAGCAACATTAGTGTAAGCATAACATTGAATCAACCCTTTTTTGCTGTTTCAACCTAAAACCACCACATATAAAGTATATACTACTGTAGCAACTTCCCCAAAAGTTCCGTGATCAAAAGAACTCAAAAAGAAAGCGATAAAGCGGCAAACACAAATATTGGTAGAAATCTGTCAAAACAGAACAGCTGAAAAAGATCGAATTTTTAAGGGATTTTCTGTTGCTCAAATCAAAAAGTGTTCAACTAATGAAAGTTTGGATATAACCTGGGGCATATGCACAAGAAATCGCAGGTCCAAAAGATATACAGAGAATTTTCACGAATGTTTACGGTGTAGCATCGAAAACTGTTTCAGGACAACAACATCCCCAAATCTTACCTCGCTCAAATTAGAGGCTTCTCTTGTCACAAAAACGAAATAAAAAGGATAAGGAGAGGTTATTACAGTAGTAATAACTTCCAAGACTCAAATAAAAGAAAAAGAACTGAATGGTAAAAACATTGGTTATCTCCCAAGAGTGCTTTTCTTTAACGCCATTGAGCTAGGCGCAGAAAATTGTGAATCAAGTAATTATGAAAGAAGCATTAGGATCCACTATAGGAGTCTTTTCAACAATGAATTGAATTGTGTCCAAATGAGTTTTTGAAGACCCTTTATGATCACTCTTTGGTACACTACTTTCATCAAAAAAGTTTTCAGGACAAATCCAACTAAAATTCTTTTCCAAAGCATTATGAATTCCTGCAAGTTTACAAGGTATTGGCACTCTAAAATCTTTATTGGGTGTACCAACAACTTCAACAGGCGAGCCAAGCTTATTAAATTTCTTAAAAACTTCCCTAGCCTCAATAGCAACATCTCTAAATTCTATGGGCAAAGTTTCCAAGATAAAAGCTTTCTTTTCAGGATCCTCAATTTCATGAAGCTTAAGAAACATGTGTTGCATAAAAGGATTAAGGCTAGCAAACCTAGCTTCCAACATGTGAATTAAATAAGCAGAAGCAACTTCATAACTAGGAGCAAGCTCCGCCAAAGATTTTTCCTCAACTTCTTTATGCATACTAATATGATTAAAGAACTCCTCAATGTTATTTTTCCCAATAATTGAACCACTACCTACTGAGAGGTCCTCCAAAACATACTTAGGGAACAACATAATGAACTAAAGTAAAGAAATAACAACTATCAAGGATACTAATTTTTTTGGGTTTTTGATAAAATGATGCAAGTAAAAATAAAGTAAAGCAAAACTTAAAACAACGTAAAGGATGTGCGTGCGAAAACTCCCCTCGCAGAAGTCTTCTTCCTCCCCGGCAACGGCGCCAGAAAACTTGATGGGGCCGAGTTGATGAAGTAAAATGACCGGCCAGTTGGAAAACCCCAAGAGAAGGTTTTGATGAATATAGCAGCAAGTTTTCCCTCTGTTGGGGATATGCCAAATAGGTATACCAGCGACGTAGTCCTAAATCAGCAAGCCAGGGTGGCCCATCAGGGGTGGTATGGCGGATTCGCCATATCGGGCGGCTCAGTTGCTGAACTTGCCACGGTGGTACTGGATGTAGGCGCTTATGGCGGATCCTTAGACAGGCCCATGGCGGATTACTGGCAACCGGCCTATGGCGGATCCGGAGATGGCCCATGGCGAGTTACCTTGACGTACACGCATAGGACTTAGTCTAGGACTCCAAGTTGTATCTGCTCCGGTACCAACGTGTAGCCCACGCCAGGCGCCTTTATAAGCCCGGCGTGGAGCAGCCCTTGAGGCAAGAGAGGTTCTAGTCATACGGCCAATCGCATAGCGAAACAGCCAACCTCATCACAATGCCATTCGGTATATCCCTTGGAGGTTTCTGGCCAGGAACTTTTCTTCTTCTTTGCGCAGAAGTCAGTCACAGATTAGAATAGTCAGGTTATATATGGTATGAAGGCAAGTTATGATTATCCTTACTTCCGCTCTGGCAGATTGATAGTGGCGGAATGCTCGGGCACGGTGTCCAGATGGCCGCGAAGAGCAGGGGACGGATGGCGCGAGAGGACTCTCTTGCCTAGTCCACGAATGCGCCCGCCAGCACCGCGAACGCCACGAGGAACTGCTGTTATGGGCTCATCCGCCACTACCTCCTCTTCCGCCACCTTCTGTCCTTTGGGAGACGAGGATGTCTCGTCCTCATCATCAGTAAGCTCTTTCGTCCGAGGATAACGGACGGGGCGGCTCAGCTCGGAAGGTGGCAGGGAAGAAAGCTGCGAAGAAATGCGAAGTTATTTAAGAAAAACCAGCTGTTATGGCGGAATAAGGAGGGACTCACCTTTGGACAACTGCCGTTCTCATACATAGGGATCTTTAACTTCAAAGGTTCATCCTGCCCCACCTTAATGATGTTGCGGATTCGAAGCTCGATCTCTTCAGCAGATAGTTCCTCCTTGGAATAGCGCTGAGGATCATCAACTCCGCTATATTCGCACATCAGGGATGGGCGGTATTGAAGAGGCTGAATCCGCCGTGAGATCCAGCAATAGATGGTATCAGCACCTGTCAGTCCAGAGAAGACAAGTTTCGAAATTCGTCGTGAGCATAGCTGACATTGATCATCCATTGTAAAGTCATCCATGACGCCCCAGCTATCCTGCTCCTCGGCGGGGCCATCAACAAAAGACCGCAGGCCGAACTTCCTTTCAGGAGGGGCCTGGTCAGCCAGATAGAAGAAGGATCACCGCCATCCCTTTGCGGAGTCATGAGGGATAATGTAGGGGTAGGATTTCCTGCTCCGAGGAACAAAGGAGATCGATCCGCAATTGCGAGGATCTCCGTTCGCATCCCGGTTGTGGCGGATATTAAAGTATAAGCGGAATAAATCTCCGCGTGGGCTGATACCCAGATACCCCTCGCATAGCGCGACAAATCCCGCTAGGGCGGTGAAGCTATTTGGAGCAATGTGGTGTAGCTATAACCTGTAGTGCCGGAGAACGCCTTTCAGGAAGTACGATGGCGGAAAACTGAGGCCACGATCAATGTGGGACTTCAGTATGATGACTTCTTGGTCTGAAGGAGCTGGCATTGCCTCACCAGGTTCAACCCGCCATCTAGAGAATCTCCTCATTTATGTTACAAGGGTCCCAGTCTCCTCCTGAGGTCTCGGGCATGGCGGACTCTGTATCAGAAGACCGCGCTGAGCCCTCGGCAGCTTCGGGCCTGGAGGCTTGGCGTGGTGATTCTGGTTCCATGGCGGCTACCGGCGTGGCGGTAATGACTTCCAAGATCTCAAGCGAGGACGAGGAAGACGAGGCCAGCTTGTGGCGGAAAACGTCGCCGGCGGTGAGGATTTTCCACGGCGGCTCGTCGGAGACAATGGAGCTCTCGTGGCGGCGCTGAAGAGAGAGAGAGCGACGGGGCGAATGAGGGGTAAACTGGCTGGGGGTGAGAGATCGGGGTATATATAGACCCCGGGCCTCGAGATTCGTGCCCGCCATCACCACCGCTCGTCCCGATCGCAGAAACCCTAATCCGGTGACACATGTCCAGGGGTAAAAAAGTAACTTGGCGAAAACAGTGCATGCACTGTAAATCTTGCCCTAGAAGGAACTATGTACCGGAATTTACGGTGGATTTCCATGGTATGATCCAACGGATCCCGAAAATCTCGCTAAGATAACTACGTCACTTGATCTGTTATTTACGGCGGATTAATAGATGGAAGAAGGAACATCAAGATGACCGCCATCCCAGCACAGAAGGGAAGAAGAGCTATGGCGGAAGTAACTCACCAAGACTATGCATGGCGGATGTGGATGGCGATCTTGAAGTTCCCTGGGGGCTACTGTTGGGGATATACCAAATAGGTATACCAGCGACGTAGTCCTAAATCAGCAAGCCAGGGTGGCCCATCAGGGGTGGTATGGCGGATTCGCCATATCGGGCGGCCCAGTTGCTAAAGTTGCCACGGTGGTACTGGACGCAGGCGCTTATGGCGGATCCTTAGATAGGCCCATGGTGGATTACTGGCAACCGGCCTATGGCGGATCCGGAGATGGCCCATGGCGAGTTACCTTGACGTACACGCATAGGACTTAGTCTAGGACTCCAAGTTGTATCCGCTCCGGTACCAACGTGTAGCCCACGCCAGGCGCCTTTATAAGCCCGGCGTGGAGCAGCCCTTGAGGCAAGAGAGGTTCTAGTCATACGGCCAATCGCATAGCGAAACAGCCAACCTCATCATTGTAATCGAGCACTTGTTGCCATATTGTGAATTATAGCAGCACGTAGGATCTCGCCACCGTCGCGAGATCTGAAGCTGGGTAAACTCATGCTATCACCGTCCTGGATCGCTCCTCCGTGTTCACCCCCTTCCACAAACCGCCATACCCCTACCTCTATGGTAGATCTGTTGACGAAACCACGACACCCTCAGTTATGAAACCAAGGTAGTCAATCCAGGAGGAGGCAGACAAACGACTGAAGGTGATGCCCACTAGCTGCGTGATGCTCTAACAAGGGCGCCATTAATGATAACTTGTTAGCGCGTCTTCAACCAGTAGCAACGTGGAACCTGCACACAACACAACCAAATACTTTATTCCCAACTTACGATGAGGTTGTCAATCTCACCGGTTTGCTTGAAACAAAGGGTATGAGCGTATCGAGTGGAAAGTGATAATAGTATGCGAGTAAAGTAAACAGTGCGAGTAAAGTAAATAGTGCGAGTAAAGTAAACAGGTGATAGCAATATAAAGGAAATAGGACAGGGGTCCACAGTTCACTACTGGTGTCTCTCCATAAGATAAAATAATACATGCTGGGTAAACAAATTACAGTCGGGCAATTGATAGAATAAAGACAACGTGCATATGTCGAGAGGATCACCATGAGATTTACTCTGGGCATTACAACAAGATACATAGACTGCCATCCAACTGCATCTATGACTAATAATCCACTTATGGCGAATCAATCCGAGAACTCCACAAGTATTAAGTTGCAAACAACAGATAATTGCATTAAGCAAAGTGTGTAATGTAAACAAAGCATATGCCCTCAAGCATAGGAATGTTGTTTTCCCCCTAGTAGCAACAGCACATCTACAACCTTAGATGTTTCTGTCACTCCCCCAGATTAAATAGAGGCATGAACCCACTATCGAGCATAAATACCCCCTCTTGGAGTCACTAGCAACTACTTGGCCAAGATAGCTACTAACAACGGAGAGCATGCAAGATCATAAACAACATAGAGATAACATAAGATAAATTTTAGTACATCAACTCAATCATAACACCAATATTCATCGGATCCCAACAAACCAAACACGTAGAATTACATAACGGTGATCTCAATCATGTAAGGCAGCTCATGAGATCTAAACATGAAGCACATGGTGGAGAAGACAACCATCTAGCTACTGCTATGGACCCATAGTCCAAGGTAGACTACTCACTCATCGCTCCGGAGGCAAGCATGGCGATGAAGAAGACCTCCGGTGGCGATTCCCCTCTCCGGCAGGGTGCCGGGAAGAGCTTCTGGACCCTCCCGATCTTCGGGTCGACGGCGGCCGTGGATCGCGATGTATTCTGGAAAAGTGATCGGGTATTTAGGTTTTTCCCATCGGGGGGTCTTTATAGGCGAAGGGGCATCGTCAGGAGTGGACCGAGGCTCCCTCACACATAGGGGGCGCGGCCCAGCCCCTGGCCGCGCAGCCCTGTTGTGTGGGGCCCTCGTGGCCCCACTCCGTCTCCTCTTCGGTTCTCTGGAAGCTTCGCTGAAATTCTGGGCGACTGGCTTTGGTTTCGTCCAATTTCGAGAATATTTCCTGTGTAACTTTTCTGAAACACAAAAACAACAGAAAACAGGGAACTGGCACTGTGGCGACTTGTTAATAGGTTAGTTCCGGAAAATGCATAAAAGTGCCACGAAGTGTAACGAAACACTAAGCAAATGGTGTAAAAACAAGCATGGAGCATCAAAAATTATAGATACGTTTGAGACGTATTAGTCATATGTATGTGTAAAGCAAAGGTTTCGACATGCATAGCCCCCGAAGCCCAGTTACAGAGAAACCCTAGCCCATCGCGGTCTACCCCCCTCGATTTTTCAAAGTGTTATCGCATGTGTGCCAACAGGGTGGTCACACCTCTCAGATAGCTCTACCACACATATCTCCATATATTATGGCCACATGATAGCTATGGAGGGGGTTGCTACCTCCAAAACGCGATGTACGGCGAAATCCTAGCCCGCTGCACCCGCGCGGTCTACCCACCTAGATTATTCGGGACGGCATCGTGTTGGTGGGCTAGTGTGTTCCTTTTGGCTTTGGTTAGGTCATATATATGTGTAAACCAAAGGTTTTGACATGCATAGCCCCCGAAGCGCGATGTACAGAGAAACCCTAGCCCGTCGCGGTCTACCCCCCTGATTTTTTAAAGTGTTATCGCATGTGTGCCAATGGGGTGGTCACACCTCTCAGATAGCTCTACGACACCTATCTCCATATATTATGCCCACATGATAGCTTTGGAGGGGGTTGCTACCCCCGAAGCGCGATGTACGGCAAAACCCTAGCCCGCTGCACCCGCGCGGTCTACCCCCTAGATTTTCCCGAACGGCATCGCATTGGTGGGCTCCTTTGGCTTTGGTTAGGTCATATGTATGTGTAAAGCAAAGGTTTTGACATGCATAGCCCCCGAAGCCCGGTTACAGAGAAACCCTAGCACGTCGCGGTCTACCCCCCTCGATTTTTCAAAGTGTTATCGCATGTGTGCCAACGGGGTGGTCACACCTCTCAGATAGCTCTACCACACCTATCTCCATATATTATGGCCACATGGCAGTTATGGAGGGGGTTGCTACCTCCGAAGCGCGATTTATGGCGAAACCCTAGCCCGCTACACCCGCGCGGTCTACCCTCCTAGATTATTCTGGACGACATCGCATCGATGGGCTAGTGTGTTCCTTTGGCTTTGGTTAGGTCATATGTATGTGTAAAGCAAAGGTTTTGACATGCATAGCCCCCGAAGCGCGATGTACAGAGAAACCCTAGCCCGTCGCGGTCTACCCCCCTGATTTTTTAAAGTGTTATCGCATGTGTGCCAACGGGGTGGTCACACCTCTCAGATAGCTCTACCACACCTATCTCCATATATTATGCCCACATGATAGCTTTGGGGGGGTTGCTACCCCTGAAGCACGATGTACGACAAAACCCTAGCCCGCTGCACCCGCGCGGTCTACCCCCCTAGATTTTCCCAAACGGCACCGCGTCGGTAGGCTAGTGTGTTCCTTTGGCTTTGGTTAGGTCATATGTATGTGTAAAGCAAAGGTTTTGACATGCATAGCCCCCGAAGCCTGGTCTACGGAGAAACCCTAGCCCGTCGCGATCTACCCCCCTCGATTTTTCAAAGTGTTATCGCATGTGTGCCAACGGGGTGGTCACGCCTCTCAGATAGCTCTACCACACCTATCTCCATATATTATGGCCACATGATAGCTTTGGAGGGGGATTGCTACCCCCGAAGGCCGATGTACGATGAAACCCTAGCCACATGAAATGACGGAGCACGAAAATTCCCGCTCGCTGCCAGGCGGTGCGGAGTCCCCCTTTTCTTCCTGCTGTTTAGTGAAGAAATGACATGTTGCGGATCCAAAAATGATTTTTACAAAAAATCAGGAGGTTTACTTTTTAGCGCTAAAGTGCAAAACCACCCCGGTTCCAACAAAATTGGCAGGAACTTGCGCAAAATTCAAAAAATACCTCTGAAGGGTACCGCAACAAAACGAGAGCTGATATGTGTATCCCAGGGTGTCTACTATTTATGTGGGGTGTAATCCCCAGCTTTCGATATCGCGTTTTGGTAGCTGCTTCACAAAAAAACCCTATTTTGGCACTCTAAAAATGGAAAAAGCACTTTTCGTGGGACGAAACGAAAATCAGCCTCTGTGGCATTCCTCTCTATCCCAAGGGCCACGCGCGTGTCCGATATGGCCTCGTTCCGACAAACTATGCCATGCTCATGGCCGAATCGAGCTCATTTAACCTAAAAGTCATGCAACCTCGAACGTGATGGGTCATTTCTGTGAATGGACTTTCTGGTAAACAATTTTTCTTTAGGTTTGAATTTTCTTCGCGCTTCTAGGTCACATAAAATGATGCCACGCAAAGGTTTTGCATTTTTTCGATTTTTTTGAATTAGTTACGCCCAATTTGGGACCCGCATGAAATGACGGCGCACGAAAACTCCCGCTCGCGGCCAGGCGGTGCGGAGTCCCCCTTTTCTTCCTACTGTTTAGTGAAGAAATGACATGTTTCGGATCCAAAAATGATTTTTACAAAAAATCAAGAGGTTTACTTTTTAGCGCTAAAGTGCAAAACCACCCCGGTTCCAACGAAATCCGCAGGAACTTGCGCAAAATTCAAAAAATACCTCCAAAGGGTACCGCAACAAAATGAGAGCTGATATGTCTATCCCAGGGTGTCTACTATTTATGTGGGGTGTAATCCCCAGCTTTCGATATCGCGTTTCGGTAGCTGCTTAACAAAAAAACCCTATTTCGGCACTCTAAAAATGGAAAAAGCACTTTTCGTGGGACGAAACGAAAATCAGCCTCTGTGGCGTTCCTCTTTATCCCAAGGGCCACGCACGTGTCCGATATGGCCTTGTTCCGAAAAACTATGCCATGCTCATGGCCGAATCTAGCTCATTTAACCTAAAAGTCATGCAACCTCGAACGTGATGGGTCATTTTTGTGAAGGGACTTTCTGGTAACCAATTTTTCTCTAGGTTTGAATTTTTTTCCCGCTTCTAGGTCACATAAAATGATGCCACACGAAGGTTTTGAATTTTTTGAATTAGTTACACCCGATTCGGGACCCGTATGAAATGACGGCGCACGAAAACTCCCGCTCGCGGCCTACCCCCTAGATTTTTTAAAGTGTTATCGCATGTGTTAGAACAGGGTGATCATACCACTGATAGCGATCTACCACACCTATCTACATATATTATGGCCACATGATAGCTTTGGAGGGGGATTGCTACCCCGAAGCCCGATCTATAGCAAAACCCTAGCCCGGTGCACCCGCGCGGTCTACCCCCCTAGATTTTTCTGGACGGCATCGTGGCGGTGGGATAGTGTGTTCCTTTGGCTTTGGTTAGGTCATATGTATGTGTAAAGCAAAGGTTTTGACATGCATAGCCCCCGAAGCCTGGTCTACTGTGAAACCCTAGCCTCTCGCGGTCTACCCCCTCGATTTTTCAAAGTGTTATCGCATGTGTGCCAACGGGGTGGTCATACCTCTGAGATAGCTCTACCACACCTATCTACATATATTATGGCCACATGATAGCTATAGAGGGGATTGCTACCCCCGAAGCGCGATGTACGGCGAAACCCTAGCCCACTGCACCCATCGTGGTCTACCCCCTATATTTTTCAAAGTGTTATCGCGATTTACACACCTCTGAGACAGCTCATCTATCTACCCACCCAATCTATGGTGAAAACCTAGCGCGACCACCCCCGCGAGCCTGACCCCCACGCGTACACCTTATAATGGTGATTAAGGGGTCGGCTGGCAGGGGGACCCTTTTCTTTCTTAGTCGTAGTATCCGTGTTGTCTTCTTTCTTGTGTCCAGGCAGCGGTGCCATGGCATTGGAGATGCCATTGCTTAGAAATAAGTCTTCCCGGCTCCTTCCCTGCCACTGAGGCATCTTCGGCGTCAACGTGGAGCCAGTGGAAGTTTGTTGTTCCTCAGTTGGTCTTCCAGATCGTGTACCTGCTAGTGTTCGAACATTGAAGGGTGTTTGCCGTGCAATAGCACATGGCAAAGATGCTTTGCTCTGTGCTGGCGCACGGCAAAGGCAACTTGGCACGACAAAGCTCACCTGCGCACGGCAAAGACTTGGCGCGCACGGCAAAGACCTCATTATTGCCCCCATGCACGCTCCCCAGCCGCACACTCTCACAACCCTATCCTCCCACTCTCTCCTCTGCTAGCTCCGCGCCCGCGCCCTCGCCCTCCTCTACGCCATGCCGCCGCCGCCGCCCAGCAGCCCACCACCGCCGCTCCGGCCAGCTCACGCCGCCACCGCTCGCCCAGCAGCCCACCGCCCAGCAGCTCCGGCCACCTCGACGCTGCCCCCGCGCGCCCTGCAGCCACCGCCCGCCCAACTCGCGCCCGCATCCGGCCAGGTCGCGCCGCCCGCCTCTGCTCCTGCCTGGCCGAGGCCGCCGCCGCCCAGCTCGATCCCGCCACTGCCGCCTCTGCTCCGCCCTTCTAGCACTCACCATGGGCGGTGGCCCGAGCTAGTAGTCTCGGTGAGCATTTTGTGACCGTTGTAAATGCCTCTGTGTATGTTAATTAGGATAATCTTGCCTCTAATAATCTAGTTAGGTTGCAAAGTGTGTTGATCTGTAGTCCTAGCAAGTTTCAAGTAGCTGCTAGTGTTGTAGCTGCTAGTGTTGTAGCTGCTAGTGTTGTAGTGGTGCTAGTGTATCGGAATTTTTGAATCGTGTAGCTGCTAGTGTTGTAATGGTGCTAGAACTGAATTTAGGTACAAGAATTTCTACACATTGTGGCTGCAAGTGCTGTTATATAGAAATAGTAGGACCAAGTGAATATTCAAGAAACTTGTTTTCTCTAGTGAGAAGACCTTTTATTGTAGATTCTATATGATTCTATTTGATATAATAATATGCTGATATCTTTGAACAATTTTTATGACTAATTGATTTTTTTGCTATGCAGGAGATGCTTCGAGGTGGATACGGGGGGTGTCGTCACAGGGGTGTTTGACGGGGCGGCATCGTTGGGGTGTTTGACGGGGCGGCGTCGCGGGGGGTGGAGCTTCTTCGATGACTCTCTCACGCGTCTAGGGTATAAGTATCTCTATCACATGTACCTAGGTTTTATTTTTGTGTCTAGATCACCAAGTATGTCGCGTTACCTAGGCGTCTATTCCCGACCGTAAGGGTTACACGGATAAATATGCATTAGTGGTCTCACATATTATGAACCGTAACTCTTACGGCATTTATCGGGACAGCCGGCGGATGCGTAGTTGAGTACGTTTTTCTTGTTCTACTCCGTTTCGAGTCAGGATTTTGGCAGCACCTCCCCGTTGTTCTCCGGATGCACATCTCTCTCGGCTATTTGCTGAGACGTGTATCGGGAGAACAGCAGGGAGGTGCTGTCGAAATTCTATCTCGGATCGGGGTAGAATAGGGAGAACGTACTCAATCTACGGATCCGGCGGCTGCTAGGAGCCCACCTAGTAGAGATTCAGGTTGATGCATGCGTAAAAAAATAAAAATATGATGCATTTAATTCTGATTTGATAAAAATGCTATGTTTCGTCTGTTTTGGTGCTGATTAGAGGATGGATAATCGTGACTGGATGTACGATGGCAGAATCAGTCAGTGGGATTATACTGAGGAATGGGGACAAAACACCGAGCAGTTTGTCGACAGGGTGTTTGACATCCCTAGCAGACCTAGAACAGTTTGGTGCCCTTGTAGTAAGTGCGCTAACGGAAAGTCACAGGACAAGGAAACTATGAGTACTCACCTGCTCAAGTTTGGGTTCACATCATCCTAAAAGACTTGGACTTTCCATGGAGAAAAGGCAAAGAAACATGCTAGGAAGGAGGTGCGACAGATTCAACCTAGGGGAGAATATGATACTGGGTTTGATCGGTGCTTAGAAAACTTGGCTAATGGTAATGTGCCTGAAAGCGCTCATGTAGAGGCGGAGACACCTCAGGATGCGGAGACAACTGAGGAGCCAGAGGAAAACACAAAGCAGTATTATGAGGCTCTGTTTGCTTCGTAGAAACCCCTGCTTGAAAATACAGAGGTTACCCAACTAGATGCCATCGCTCGCCTTATGGCCTTTAAGTGCCATAGGAACTTGTGCAGAGATGGGTTCGATGAACTTCTGGTCATCATTGGCAGAATTCTGCCGAAAGGGCACCTCTTGCCGCAAAACTTCTACTATTCGACCAAATTGCTCAGTGACCTTAAGATGTCATGTCAGCAGATACACGCTTGTCCAAAGGGATGCATGCTATTCAGAGGGGAGCATGCTGACACAAATTATTGCATCAAATGCAAATCCTCTAGGTACTTTGAGGTTGACCCCAATGGTGATGGTCAGAAGAGGCAGACCACGATTGCCAAGAATATCCTCCGCTATCTTCCAGTTCTACCGAGGATCCAACGGCTCTTCATGACCGAGGATATTGCCCAGCAGATGAGGTGGGCTGTAGAAGGAAACAGATACACCGACAAGATGATATATCTGTCGGATGGTAGTGCATGGAAGAACTTTGTCACGAAATATCCGCTAAAAGCCGGTGACCCGAGGAGCGTAGCAGTTGCGATATCAACCGATGGGTTCAATCCATATGGCATGTCGGCTGCAGTATACAGTTGTTGGCCAGTGTTTGTTATTCCCATGAACCTCCCCCCTGGTGTCTGCATGAGATCAGAGAACATGTTTGTGTCGATGATAATCCCAGGGCCGAAATACCCGGGTAAGAACATGAATGTGTACCTGGAACCGCTGGTGGATGACTTGCTTCGTGGCTGGGAAGGTCGCGGGATCCGAACATATGACGCATCAAAGAAGGAGTACTTCGATATGTATGTCTGGTACCACACGTCCATGCATGACCTGCCAGCACGTGCTTTGTTCTACGGGTGGTGTACACATGGGAAGTGGCCTTGCCCAGTGTGCAGGCAGGCTGTGACTTTCTTCTGGCTCGACAAGGGAGGCAAGTATTCCTGTTTTGATGAAGCTCGACAGTTCCTTGAGCAGAGTCATGAATACAGGAGTGATGTAAAGAGTTTCAAGAAAGGCCATGTTGTGCATGACCCGAAGCCAATTATGAAGTCCAGAACGGAAATCAAGGCCGAGTTAGATGCTCTTCAGCCTAGGCCTGATGGGAATGGTTTCTTGGGATATGGGGAGACACACCAATGGACTCACAAGCCATGCTTATGGAAGCTCCCTTACTTTGAGGATCTCGAGCTCCCGCATAACATTGATACAATGCACACCGAGAAGAATATCAGCGATGCCATTTGGAGCACCATGATGGACACTGAGAAGACGAAGGATAACATAAAGGCTTGAATTGATCAAGAGAATTGGTGCGATAGGTCAAATTTGAACATGCAGCCACCTCATGGTGCTAGAAAAACTTGGACTAAGCGATAAGCTCTGTTCTGCCTTACAAAGGCCCAAAGAAGAGAGGTATTCCAGTGGATGAAGGACTCTTTGTTTTTCCCTGATGGGTTCATAGCCAACTGGATGAGGGGTGTGAACATGGAAACGTTGCGAGTACAAGGACTCAAGAGTCATGACTACCACATATGGCTTGAGCGGATAATGCCGGTGATGATTCGAGGCTATGTCCCTGAGCAGACTTGGCGAGTGCTGTCGAGGTTGAGCTTTTTCTTCCACCAGATTTGTGCTAGGGAGTTAGACACTAAAGTGATTGAGAAGCTGGATAAAGAGGCACCCGTGTTGCTTTGCGATCTAGAGAAGATCTTTCCTCCAGGGTTCTTTAATCCGATGCAACATATGATCTTGCACCTCGCGGCCGAATGTTTAATGGGGGGGCGAATTGGGCACGTTGGCAGTATCCGCCCGAGAGGGAAACACAAAAGCTTCGTCAAATGACAGGCAATAAATGCAAGATTGAAACATCCATATCTGCGGCAGTCCTTAACGTGGAGGTGGCAAACTTCACCACTAAGCACTATGATCCCAACATTCCCACAAAGCACAACCCGGTCCTCCGTTACAATGCCGCCAGCAATGAAGATGTACCCAAGCTTAGCATCTTCATAGGGCTTGGTGGCAAGTCAAGTGGCACGAAGCCGTACAAAACGAACCTACATGAGCGGGCCTTGATCCACTCGTATGTCTTGAACACCATGGTGGAAGTGAAGCCATACATCAAGTAAGTGCTAACCATTTAGTTATTCGCAAACATGCACGGCCTTGAACATGCACTCGTATGTTTGTTGCTAACTCTTCCTCTTTTCATCGGTATAGACAATTCACGGATATCCATTGTAGGTATACACACATGGAGCCTACCCCGGAAGAATCCAAGCATATTTTCGATAAGGGCAGCGGTTTCGGTTTTACTAGCTGGTTCTGTGCTTTGGTACTATTCTATCATAATTTCCTTGCGCCGCCGACATTTATCGGGCATTTCTCGTTCTAAACTTCTCGTGCTAAACTTGTAGGCAAGAACTGACAAAGATATGAAGCCAGAGCTAAGAAAAATTGCTAGGGGCTTTAACCATTCCATCGACACGTTCAACTCTTATGACGTGAACGGGTATCGCTTTCAGACCCATAAATACACAACAAGCCGGCCCAACGCGAAGACAATAAATAGCGGGGTGGTATGTCAAGGTGATGATGGACTCCATTACTATGGAAGAGTCGAGGGTATATACGAGCTGAATTACGGGTTTGACAAAGGGCTAAATCCCGTCGTATTCAAATGTCATTGGTTCGACCCACGTCGGGTGAGACGGGTTCCTAAAATCGGATTGGTCGAGGTTGAAAGAAGCTCTGTTTATTAGGGATAGGATGTGTATATTTTGGCTACCCAGGCCTTTCAAGTATTCTATCTCCCGTACGCGTGTAAAAACCCGGCGAAACGTCTACAAGGATGGGATGTTGTGTTGACGGTACCTTCACGCAATAGGCTGCCCCCGCCAAACAAGGACGATTACCGCCGCGTAGACCCCTCAACATCAAATGTCGACTTTTATCAGGAAGAAGGGCTCCCCGATCATTTCACTATCGGCTTGCCGGCTGTTGATGACATGGTCATAGACGATGAACAAGAAGATGCGGGCATGGAGGAAGACAATGTAGAAGATGAAGCTGAGGATGTTTGTGCCCCCGAAGACTTGAGTTTGCCCGAGGCGTTCAAAGCAGGCCTTGACCTCGGTGCAAATGGACCACCTCCAGGTTTCATTGATGATTATTGGTTCGCTGAGCCTGATGGCGATGATGAAACATGTGGTCCAATTATGGATGTCGAGCCTGATGGATACTGATCTATGTAGTAGTAATTGTGAGGCTAGACCATTTGTAATAACTCTGTGTAATAGTGATTGTCGAGCTAGTTTATTTGTAAGAACTCCGTGCTATGTTTGTGAGAACTCTATATGCTATTTGTTGCTTTTACTAATGTATCTCGTCCTCCATGCTTTCAGTAATATTCATCTACTTATAATCTATTTTGCTTTCACTAATATTCATCTTTTTATATTGCGTACTAATAAAGCACTCTCTTCATTGTGTTTGCAGGTGATTGAAACATGCCAAAAAAAGGGCAGTCTTCGAAAGAAGCTCCAGGACTTGGCTGACGCTGTGAGGCCTTCGAGTTCTTCGAGGCGGGCACCTCCTAGCCCCCCTCCCAAGCATCGTGGAGCACGTAGGAAGAATGCGACGCGGGAAGCTACACCCCCTCCTCCTAGCCCTCCCGCAGCCGAGGAGGAGGATGAGGAGGATGGTGGTGGGGAGGACGAGGAGCACGGTGCTGGGGAGGACGAGGAGCACGGTGCTGGGGAGGACGAGGAGCACGGTGGTGGGGAGGACGAGGAGGACCTCTTGGAGGATGAGGGGTTTGTGGGGCTTACCATTTGAGGCTGACCCAAACCTAGTTTGGGAACCGCCGGAGGAGGAGGAGTACGTTGCACGTGAGGAGAGGCTAGAGCCACGTGATAGGAAGCCGTATCAGCGTGGGAAAACACAGCTCCCCAAGCTAAAAACGTGGTCCAGCAGCGATGTTGTTCTAGTGCCCGCTGGAAGGAGGTACATGCTACTTTTGACATTTCGTTATCGCAATTTTATCATTATCAAAAAAATTATGACATACATACTGATTTTGCCCTTTCATTGTGCAGGTCATTCAAGTTTGCCGACCCGACGAGAAAGCCGGGACGTGGCTACGCGAATATCCTTGGAGGCCTACTTAGGAAGTATTTCCCTGGGCTTGTCAATCTCCCTAGTGGTGGCCGCGACGTAGCTTGGACTTGGCGGCACTACAGCTATGCGCCAGATCCTCATCGCAAGTACGAGAACATGCAGGAGGTGGTTGTACACAAATTCTGGGTATGTGACTTCTGACTTCTTAGCATTCAAACACTCCTTGGTTGACAATAGTTGCACTAATGTCCCTTGTTTTACATATGTGCATGGTTGCAGCAATACTTCAAGAGGGCTAAGGGTCAGGAACGTGCGTGCAATCGTATCTTACACACGCTGGCTACGAGTAGGGTGACTGGGATGCACTACGAGGAACGTGTTCAGTGCGTCCGCAACTGGCACGCCGACCGCAAAGTTTGGATGTCTAAGGACAACGCTCGGGAGATGCTCATGCAGCCGTGGCAGTACCAACAGGTATTTACATTTATGTGTTATTGATTTATTTATCACCATGTAGTTAATGTTGTAATAATGCGTAGGTCTATCTTGTGTATGTAGAACCCTCCTCAGTATGTCGGCAACGACAAAGCGTGCTTTCAGGCGATGGTCATGTGGTGGACATGCCCCCAGTACCTCAAGAAGCACGCGGAGGGCAAGCTGTCGCGGGCAGAGATGCGAGGTGGATCACATATCCTAGGCAGCCTCCCCCTCTCCCTTCACCTCCAGGATGAGGTGAGCAAATGGTTCCTTCATTCTTTGGTTTCACGTTATACATTGTTAACTCCACAAGGGTTTTTCACTTCACTTAATTGCATGTTCTCTTTTGCAGGAAACAAAGACATGAGTGACGCCAAACAAATTTGCCTTAATTCGAAAGATGAAGACCAGGAAGACGCCGCATCCTGATACGGGGTCCATGTGGATCAATGAGCAAGCCGAGACCCAGTGTAACGCGTATGTCTCGAAGTTCAAGCAAAAGCACGGCGAGAGCTCCCAGCCAGAGACCGAGGACTTTGACGCTGAGGTTGCGGTGCTTGCGGGAGAAGGCATGAAGCATGGACGCCTATGGATTGGTGACGGGGTCGTCGACCCAGGGACCATTCCAAGTCTCCACCAGATCCGTCGTGGGCGTACGAGCGACCAGCCTCAGGTAGAGACCCGTCCACGGGCTTCGGATCTAGCTGTCGAGCGGTTACGGGTATGTTCTTTCTCGGTCCTCTACGCTTCTTTACATGCTTTCCATTGCAATGTTAATGACATCGCGACAACACAACGTAGGTGGAGATGCAAGAGGAGACCCGGCAGTGGCAAGAGGAGGCCCAGCAGCGGCAGGCGCTTCTGGAGCAGCAGCAGGTGACGCAGCAGATGGCCCAGCAGCTGACCCAGCAACAGCAGATGATGAACTGGTTTATGAACCAGGCCGTTCTAGCTTCTCCACCGGGGACAGGGAGTTTTCCTACTCCTCCTTTCGCCTTCTCGTGGGTAAGTGGTTAACTTAATATCTCCATCTTATTTTCTCTTGTCTTAGGTCTAATCCACACATCAAATGCAGCAACAATAGATGAACATGCCGAACATGCCGCTCATCCAGCCACCGCCACCGCCCGAGCAGAGCCCGACGACACCTCACACCGTCAACAATCCCAACATCATCCGAAACCTGACGCAGTTTCCATTTCCAGGTGAGTTCTCCTACACTTGTGCCCAACGAGCTTCTAGGTTGTAGAATGCCATAACATTTGTGCCCAATTTAGCCATTCCATGCCACCATGTTCAATTCTATATCAATATGCAAATGTAGGCCTCCAAGGTTGTAGAATGCCATGGCTTGTTAAGAATGCTAATACTTGTAGCCTATATGCTCATCACTTGTCAATATGCAAATTTGTAGAATGCCATTACTTGTCCCAACGAGCTTCTAGGTTGTAGAATGCCATCACTTGTCAATTCTATGTCAATATGCCAATTTGTATCCTATATGCTCATCACTTGATAAGAATGCTAATACTTGTTGAACATGTAGGAGAAGGACCAAGCAATGGAGAAGAACAAGGTTGATGGCATTATGCACTTGTATCCTATATGCTCATCACTTGTATGTATGGAGTGTGCACATGAACTTGTAATAAGATTACATGTTTAACTTGTTATGTGGACTCTATGAACATTTGGACCTATTTATGGTGTGGTCGATGTATTTGATGTTATATGCATGCATGTATGCATCTATTTGATATGTTTGATGTATTTGATGTTATATGCATGCATGTATGCATCTATTTGATATGTTTGATGTATTTGATGTTAGATATATGCATATATATATGTACTTGTAATTTTGAAATGCAGGGAATTAAAGAAAAACAGAAAAAATCTGGAAAACTGGGGGGTCTTTGCCGTGTGTATGCACACGCCAAAGGACCATTTGGTCACTTTGCCGTATGCATTGTTAGCGCGTGGTTGACGTGGGAGAATGTAATTGATGTAGGAGCTTCTTATTCTTCAAGTCCTTGTCAACAACACCAGAAGATTCCTTGTGCGTGGTGAATGACCAGCCAGTTGGGAACCCCAAGAGGAAGGTATGATGAGTATAGCAGCAGATTTTCCCTCAGTTAAGAAACCAAGGTATATCGATCAGGAGAAGAGCAGACAATAACAACTGAAGGTGATGCTTGCTAGTTTGCGACAGCTTCGGACAATTTATATATGGCGCCTCGTCCAAGCTTTGCTTGCTAGCTGCAACGCGGAACCTGCACACAACACAACCAAGTACTTTGTTCCCAACTTGCGATGAGGTTGTCAATCTCACCGGTTTGCTTGAAACAAAGGTTATGAGCATATCGAGTGGAAAACAGTAGAAGTATGCGAGTAAAGTAAACAGTGCGAGTAAAGTAAACAGTGCGAGTAAAGTAAACAGGTGATAGCAATATGATGGAAATAGGACCGGGGTCCACAGTTCACTAGTGGTGTCTCTCCATAAGATAAATAACACATACTGGGTAAACAAATTACAGTTGGGCAATTGATAGAATAAAGATAAACGTGATATGTCAAGAAGATCACTATGAGATTTACTCTAGGCATTACAACAAAATACATAGACCGCCATCCAACTGCATCTATGACTAATAATCCACTTGTGGCGAATCAATCCGAGAACTCCACAAGTATTAAGTTGCGAACAACAAATAATTGCATTAAGCAAAGTGTGTAATGTAAACAAAGCATATGCCCTTGAGTATATGAATGTTGTTTTCTCCCTAGTAGCAACAACACATCTACAACCTTAGAGGTTTCTGTCACTCCCCCGGGTTAAATAGAGGCATGAACCCACTATCGAGCATAAATACCCCCTCTTGGAGTCACTAGCAACTACTCGGCCAAGATAGCTACTAACAACGGAGAGCATGCAAGATCATAAACAACATAGAGATAACAAAAGATATAATTCAGTACAGCAACTCAATTATAACACCAATATTCATCGGATCTCAACAAACCAAACATGTAGAATTACATAACGGTGATCTCAATCATGTAGGGCAGCTCATGAGATCTAAACATGAAGCACATGGTGGAGAAGATAACCATCTAGCTACTGCTATGGACCCATAGTCTAAGGTAGACTACTCACTCATCGCTTCGGAGGCAAGCATGGCGATGAAGAAGACCTCCGGTGGCGATTCCCCTCTCCGGCAGGGTGCCGGGAAGAGCTTCTGGACCCTCCCGATCTTCGAGTCGACGGCAGCGGCGGATCGCGATGTGTTCTGGAAAAGTGATCGGGTGTTTAGGTTTTTTCCGTCGGGGGGTCTTTATAGGCGAAGGGGCGATGTCAGAGGTGGCCCCAGGCCCCCTCACACCATGGCGGCACGGCCAGGGCCTGGGCCGTGCCAGCCAGGTGTGAGCCTGGCCTGTGGCCGCTCTCCTACTCCTCTTCGGATCTCTGGAAGCTTCCGGGAAAAATAAGACTTCAGGAACTTGTTTCGTCCAATTCCGAGAATATTTCCTGTGTATCACTTCTGAAATACAAAAACAGCAGAAAACAGGGAACTTGCACTGTGGCAACTTGTTAATAGGTTAGTTCCGGAAAATGCATAAAAGTGCCACGAAGTGTAACAAAACAGTAGGCAAATGGTGTAAAAACAAGCATGGAGCATCAAAAATTATAGATATGTTGGAGACGTATCAAGCATCCCCAAGCTTAACTCCTGCTCGTCCTCGAGTAGGTAAGTGATAACAAAAGAATAATTTTTGAGGTGACATGCACCTACACAATCTTGATCATATATGTAAGCATTTGTGAGCCGGGATCATAAGAACTTAAAACATGGGCATGAAAGATATAATCTTGACAATAAGAACTTAGCAACCATGTTGTAAACATGCAAATGAACACAAACAAAAGATCATGAAAATGAAAAAAATGAAAGTCAAACGTGTGTTCAAATCATAAGGAAAAACATACAAATGGTTTTCAGCTTGTCCTTCAAAGAGAGCAAAACATAAATGCATAGGACACCTTCAAGTTTAAGAGGGCGACTAGATACAAATAATTTGAGAACAAGTGAAACCAACAATATGAATCAATCAATGAAAACTTTGGGACAATACACATTAAACTAAGAATGACAACTATGCTCTCTTAATGGTGCATAAAGATAGAAGGTGGTGACTCAACATAAAAGTAAAAGAAAGGCCCTTCGCAGAGGGAAGCAGTGATTGCAAGTTTTATAACCTTCAAAAATTATGGTACTTACTGGCTTTGAGCTCTCATTGCCCCCATCATAAGCATCTTGAATGGTTAAAGTTAATGCGAGAACAATTATGATGCATATGCTTGACAAATCATAAGTTGAAAACCTCGTGTCCCGTGAATACGAGTATCCAAACCTCATGCTACTTTACTTAGAGTCCCAAGCAAGGCTCTTGTCATTGTAAATATATGCATATCATTGAGAACCGCCAATGGGGTACCTCCGTGCCCGATGACATGGAACAAGCCCACATCAAAATGACAGGACAAGCAGACAATGAACACCTCGACATCTCTTTTATTTGCTATTTGTTTAGCTTTTTATTGTGAGATGCGTCGTCGAATATCCACCATGGGTATGCTGCAAATTTCCACCATGAATTATGCATGGCTTAGATTAGCGGCCCGGCGTTTCCCTAACACATATACAAACTCCATGATCCCCACAAGATTCCCAATTCATTTCACACCGCGGGCATCCATAAACAAAAGATCACGATATCAACTCAAATAAGAAGTGCAATGTTGAAAGCTTGCCCATGACTGCATGGCTGGGCTAGTCTCCAACTTACAACTTGCAAGCATAACAACTCAACATAAGAGACCACAATGTCAAATTTTTAAGAACAGGAAAAAGTAAAGTGTGCCTTCCGGTTCGTGAGAGCTTTACTGACCGAATTTCGCATAACACTGGTAAGAGTTTAATTTGAAGAGAAAATAAAAGCAAGTCAAATTTACTTGGAATAGCAAATTGCTAGTAGGTATGTATGGTGGACACTTTGGAAAACTTTGGCTTTTAGGAGTTGGATGCACGAGTAGAGCTCATACTCAGTACAAGGCGAGGGCTAGCAAAAGACTGGGAGCGACCAACTAAGAGAGCAATAATGGCCATAATCATGCAAAGCGACAAAGCGACATTAAAAGAAGCATAAGATGGCATCAAAAGTCAAAAACTAAATGATCATAGAGGCTATTGGCGACTTTGTAAGAGTCTAACATGTGTGAGCATGTGCCAAGTCAACCCAAATAAAGCATCAAGGAGAAAACCACAATAATGCTTCCAAATAATTAAAAACAACGCATGATTTTTTAAAAGGCTCATTAAGCAATCTCAGTTATTTGAGACAAGTCATGCTACAGCAAAACCACTAAGCATACTATCAAAAAGACATCAAGCATGACATGAAAAAGCCTAAGCCGCAGTCTACACAAGCTCCTTCTTGTACCACTATTTTGCATAAAGCTTTTTCTCTTTTCCAACACCATTTGAAATTTTTAAAGACACCTCTTTTGATGAAAACCAATAAAGATCAGAGGCAAAAATACACCTTGATGAAAAGATATGACAAGGTCTGAACGCAAATCAAGGCGAAAACAAAAACCAAAAGCAGTAGCGGAAAAAGAAGAACACTCGGTGAAATTGTAAGAATGAAAAACGGAGTGTTCTTGGCAAATGAAAATGAGTACATCTCCTCCAAAATAAATTTGTTGGGGTCCAACCATTTATTGCAGCAAACAAACTAAACTAACTAAGAAAACTAAAACAACTGACGCTCCAAGAAAAACATATAGTGCATGAAGCAATAAAAATATAGTGTCTTGAAAGGTGACCTGATTTTTGCCGATGAAGAAGGGGTGCCTCGGGGGCATCCCCAAGCTTTGACGCTTGTACTTCTTGGATATTTCTTGGGGTGATGCATGGGCATCCCCAAGCTTGAGCTTTTGTCCATTCTTCAACTCATCTCATCATTCTCCAACCCCTACACTTGAAAACTTCCTTCATACAAAACTAAACACAATTCTATTAGCAACATTAGTGTAGCATAACATATAATCAACCTCTTTTTGCTTCAGGTTTCAACTCAAAACTACCACATATATAGCACATACTACTGTAGCAACTTCCCCAAAAGTTCCGTGATCAAAAGAACTCAAAAGAAAGCGATAAAGCGACAAACACAAATATTGGCAGAAATCTGTCAAAACAGAACAGCTGACAAAGGCCGAATTTTTGAGGGGTTTTCTGTTGCTCAAATCAAAAAGTGTTCAACTAACGAAAGTTTGTATATAACCTGGGGCATATGCACAAGAAATCGCAGGTCTAAAAGATATACAGAGAATTTATACGAATTTTTACGGTGCAGCACCGAAAACAGTTTCAGGACAACAACATCCCCAAATCTTTACCTCACTCGAATTAGAGGCTTCTCTTGGCACAAAAACGAAATAAACAAGATAAGGAGCGGTCATTACAGTAGTAATGACTTCCAAGACTCAAATAAAAGAAAAAATACTGGAAATAAAACATTGGGTTATCTCCCAAGAGTGCTTTTCTTTAACGCCTTTGAGCTAGGCGCAGAAAATTGCGAATCAAGTAACATCAAGTGATGAAGCATCAAGCTCATAATTTGCTCTAAGAATAGAGTCAAAAAGTAATTTCTTCCTTTTCCTAGGGAAGTGTTCCATACCTTTCTTGAGTGGAAATTGATATTTGATGGTGCCTTCTCTCATATCAATGATAGCACCTACAGTTCGAAGAAAGGGTCTTCCCAAAATAATAGGACATGAAGCATGACATTCAACGTCCATAACAAGAAAATCAACGGGAACAAGGTTATTGTTAACCAAAATAGGAACATCATTAATTCTTCCCAAAGGTTTCTTCTTAGCAACATCAGCAATAGGAACATCATAATAACATTTTTCAAGCGGTGGTAAATCAAGCATGTCATAAATCTTTCTAGGCATGATAGAAATACTAGCACCTAGATCACATAAAGCATGGCAATCAAAACCATTAACATGCATATCAATGATGGGTTCCCAACCATCTTCTAACTTCTTGGGAACGGAAGCTTTTTGCTTCAACTTTTCATCCCTAATTTTTATGAGAGCATTGGTAATATGCTTAGTAAAAGCAACATTTAAAGAACTAGCATTGGGAGTCAAAGCAAGCTTTTGCAAGAACAAAGTAACTTCAGATATATTGCAGCCATCAACATCAAAATCAATTAAAGAAATAGAGCTATCATCCCCCACACTCCGAAATTTTTTAGCACTCTTTTGAGAAAAAGTTTTGGCAGTTTTAGGCTTTTTAACACAAGGAGTGGGAGTTTTCTCTACCCCAATCAAAGTAAGAGGATTGCTAGCATTAGGAGCAACATCATTAGAGGTAGTAATGGTACATACCTTCATTTCTCTAGCCATCTCATCTTCTCTTTCCCACCTGGCATGCAATTCCGCTAACAATCTAATATTTTCATCAATTCCAACTTGAATAGCGTTAGCAGTAGCAAAAACATTGTTCTCTTTCACATCATTAGGCAACACTTTTAATTTCAGAAGTTCAACATCATGAGCAAGGCTATCAACTTTAGAAGCAAGAATATCAATTTTGCCTAACTTTTCCTCAACAGACTTGTTAAAAGCAGTTTGCTTACCGATGAAGTCCTTGAGCATTACCTCAAGCTCAGAGGGCGCGGCCCTAGTGTTGTTGTAGGAATTACCATAAGAACTACCATAACCATTACCATTGGTAGAAGAATACGGCCTATAATTGTTACTAGCAAAATTGTTCCTATAAGCATTGTTGTTAAAATTATTATTTCTAATGAAATTCACATCAACATGCTCTTCTTGAGCAACCAAAGAGGCTAAAGGAACATTATTAGGATCAACATGAGTCCTATCATTAGCAAGCATAGCCATAATGGTATCAATCTTATCATTCAAGGAAGAGGTTTCCTCAACAGAATTTACCTTCTTACCTTGTGGAGCTCTCTCGGTGTGCCATTCAGAATAATTTACCATCATGTTGTCGAGTAGCTTTGTTGCGGCGCCCAAGGTAAGGGACATAAAAGTGCCTCCAGCAGCTGAATCCAATAGGTTCCTCGAAGAAAAATTCAGTCCTGCATAAAAAGTTTGGACAATCATCCAAGTAGTCAGTCCATGAGTGGGGCAATTCTTTATCATAGATTTCATTCTTTCCCAAGCTTGAGCAACATGTTCATTATCAAATTAAGTAAACTTCATAATATTGCTACGCAGAGATATAATCTTAGCAGGAGGATAGTATCTACCAATAAAAGCATCCTTACACTTAGCCCATGAATCAATACTATTCTTAGTCAAAGACAGCAACCAATCTTTAGCTTTTCCTCTCAAAGAAAAAGGAAACAACTTGAGCTTAATAATATCACTTTCTACATCCTTATATTTCTGCATCTCACATAGCTCAACAAAATTGTTGAGATGAGCTGCAACATCTTCAGTACTAGCACCAGAGAATTGCTCTTTCATAACAAGATTCAACAAAGCAGGATTAATCTCATAAAAGTTCGCAGCAGGAGCAGGTGGTGCAATAGGAGTACAGATAAAATCACTATTGTTCGTGCTAGTAAAGTCACACAACTTGGTGTTTTCAGGATTGGCCATTTCAACAAAACGAAAGTAAACAAGTAAAAACAACTACCAAGGATTCTAATTTTTTTGGGTTTTTGATATAAAACGATGCAGGTAAAATAAATAAACTAAAGCAAAACAATAACAAAGTAAAGGATGTGTGTGCGAAAAACTCCCCTCGCAGAAGTCTTCCACTCTTCCCTGGCAACGGCGCCAGAAAATTAGCTGCTAGCGCGTGGTTGACGTGGGAGAATGTAATTGATGTAGGAGCTTCTTATTCTTCAAGTCCTTATCAACAGCACCAGAAGATTCCTTGTGCGTGGTGAATGACCAGCCAGTTGGGAACCCCAAGAGGAAGGTATGATGAGTATAGCAGCAGATTTTCCCTCAGTTAAGAAACCAAGGTATATCGATCAGGAGAAGAGCAGACAATAACAACTGAAGGTGATGCTTGCTAGTTTGCGACAGCTTCAGACAATTTATATATGACGCCTCGTCCAAGCTTTGCTTGCTAGATGCAACGCGGAACCTGCACACAACACAACCAAGTACTTTGTTCCCAACTTGCGATGAGGTTGTCAATCTCACCGGTTTGCTTGAAACAAAGGTTATGAGCGTATCGAGTGGAAAACAGTAGAAGTATGCGAGTAAAGTAAACAGTGCGAGTAAAGTAAACAGTGCGAGTAAAGTAAACAGGTGATAGCAATATGATGGAAATAGGACCGGGGTCCACAGTTCACTAGTGGTGTCTCTCCATAAGATAAATAACACATGCTGGGTAAACAAATTACAGTTGGGCAATTGATAGAATAAAGATAAACGTGATATGTCAAGAAGATCACTATGAGATTTACTCTGGGCATTACAACAAAATACATAGACCGCCATCCAACTGCATCTATGACTAATAATCCACTTGTGGCGAATCAATCCGAGAACTCCACAAGTATTAAGTTGCGAACAACAGATAATTGCATTAAGCAAAGTGTGTAATGTAAACAAAGCATATGCCCTTGAGCATATGAATGTTGTTTTCTCCCTAGTAGCAACAGCACATCTACAACCTTAGAGGTTTCTGTCACTCCCCCAGGTTAAATAGAGGCATGAACCCACTATCGAGCATAAATACCCCCTCTTGGAGTCACTAGCAACTACTCGGCCAAGATAGCTACTAACAACGGAGAGCATGCAAGATCATAAACAACATAGAGATAACACAAGATATAATTCAGTACAGCAACTCAATTATAACACCAATATTCATCGGATCCCAACAAACCAAACATGTAGAATTACATAACAGTGATCTCAATCATCTAGGGCAGCTCATGAGATCTAAACATGAAGCATATGGTGGAGAAGACAACCATCTAGCTACTGCTATGGACCCATAGTCCAAGGTAGACTACTCACTCATCACTCCGGAGGCAAGCATGGCGATGAAGAAGACCTCCGGTGGCGATTCCCCTCTCCGGCAGGGTGCCGGGAAGAGCTTCTGGACCCTCCCGATCTTCGGGTCGACGGCGGCAGCGGATCGCAATGTGTTCTGGAAAAGTGATCGGATGTTTAGGTTTTTTTCCGTCGGGGGGTCTTTATAGGCGAAGGGGCGATGTCAGAGGTGGCCCCAGGCCCCCTCACACCATGGCGGCGCGGCCAGGGCCTGGGCCGCGCCAGCCAGGTGTGAGCCTGGCCTGTGGCCCCTCTCCTAATCCTCTTCGGATCTCTGGAAGCTTCCGGGAAAAATAAGACTTCAGGAACTTGTTTCGTCCAATTCCGAGAATATTTCCTGTGTATCACTTCTGAAACACAAAAACAACAGAAAACAGGGAACTAGCACTGTGGCAACTTGTTAATAGGTTAGTTTCGGAAAATGCATAAAAGTGCTACGAAGTGTAACGAAACAGTAGGCAAATGGTATAAAAACAAGCATGGAGCATCAAAAATTATAGATACGTTGGAGACGTATCATGCATACACACGGCAAAGCCCCCACGTGGCGTGCACCTGTGCAACCTGGGAGTTGGTCGGGTTGCTGCCCACGGCCTTTGCCGTGCGAGCTAGCGCCGGGGCGCACGGCAAAGCCCCCAGGTCAGCGCACGGCAACGACCACGGCACGGCAAAGGTAGGTGCACGGCAACGCATGGATGCTCGGCAAAGCCCCCCAGCGCACGGCAAAGGTTACACGCACGGCAAAGGTCTCGGCGCACGGCAACGTCTAAACGCACGACAAAGAAGCAAGACGCACGGCAATGCTTGGTAGGCACGGCAAAGGCCTTTGCCGTGCTTATATGGCTCCACGCACGGTAAAGATTTCGTTGCCGTTCGTCACGTTGCCGTGGGCACATTGCCGAGCGTGGACGCACGGCAAAGGCTTTGCCTTGTGTTTTGTGCCCTTTGCCGTGCGTACTCCACGCACGGCAAAGCCCCTGTTTCTAATATGGATATATTCGGACACATTTTAGTGTCTATATATATATCTATATTAGGACAAACAATAGTGGTTGAAGATAGTAGTAGAATTCATGATGTATAGAAGCTACATGTTTCTTTTATTTCGTTGGTTGATATTTGCATCCGCTTCTATACGTGTGACGTGATTTACAAGATTAATTCTCTATAGTTGTATGCATTAGTTGGTTCATAGGGCGAGGTTTTTTCCATTTAAATTAATTTTTGGGGTTGGTAACATTTACATTTACTGTTTATAACTTACATATAGAGGATTGAAAAATTTTAGCCCAAAAAATTAATTTATCACAAAATATCAACATAGATACTAGTCTTGAAGATCTAGTCAAGACCGGTTTATCGGTAAAAACTGATCGTAAATCAGAGTTGTTGTTTGAGACAAAAAAACATTTTGAATTTTTGAATTAGGAGAAAACCTATGTGATATTAGCTGTTTTTGTCTCATAGTGTATGCATGCAAAACTTTCTATAAATAACAAATTTGGACAAGAAAAAGTTGGCAAAAAAATAAATGTCGGTTTGATAACTTGTGAGCTAAAAAACTTGACAAAATATATTCTAAATAAAATTAATTCTTAGGGTTGATAACTTCTTAAATATATACAAAGGTTTGATAACTTTTAGCACAAAAAAAGTTATCAGAATATACCAATATGGATGCTAGTTTTGAAGATCTCATAGAGACAGATTTATTGGTAAAAGCAAATTTTAAATTGAAGTTGTCGCTTAAGAGATAAAATATTTTATTTGAGATATGAAAGATTCTCGCCGACTCCAGCTTTTTCAACATGTAGCGTGTGCATGCAAAGCTTGACTTAATAAGGAAATTTAGACAAAAAAACCAAAAATAGAAAAAGAAACCGATCGCTGAGAGGGCTTGGACCAAATGACCGCTAGCTAGGGATGCCGGTAAAGATTTCCTTAGAGGTGAGAACCGTTCTTTAACTTACCGGTAACATAGAGGTAGTTTTTAAGAATTCAAATGGCAATTTTTAAATTACTTAATAGGCCACGATGAGTGCAACCCATTAGAAAATGCTTTAAAGTTTAGGTGGAGCAGACCTTATTCTGGGAAAATCCTATTTAAAGCCACGGGTATGGGAGATACCGTTGCGCCTGCATGGGTTCGCAATGGGGCCGTGGACCATTAGCACGGTTTCTTCTGGTTATCCAGTTTTTATGGTTTTCTTCACTGGTTCTTTTGGTTTTTCTGTTTGTCTTTTTTGTTTCTTTCTTTTTTCTATTTTATTTTCCCTTTTTGTTTGAAAATTCTCAACCATATTTGAAATTTGAACATTTTTTAAGTTTGCATTTTTTATATTTGAACATTTTTAAATCAGAATATCTTTCTAAGTTTGAACTTTTTTAATCTGAACATTTTTAGATTTGAAGATTTTTCATAAGTGAACTTTTTTGAATTTAAACATTTTTTAATCTAAAATTTAAGTTTGGAATTTTTTATAGATTTTGAACACTTTCAGATTTGATTTTTTTTTAAATTGAAAAAAAAGAAAAAAATACACCCGCTCCAATTGAAAAATATTGTCGAATAATTTAGTACTCCCTCCGACCACTAATACTTGTCTCTAACATGACGTATCTAGACATATTTTAGTGTTTAGATACATCATAATAGAGACAAGTATTAGTGGTCGTAGGGAGTACAAAGTTTATACTAGTTTGTAAGTCATCGATATTTTTCCCAATCAATCAAGGGAAATGATACGGTAAGGCGCCGCATCACACCACCTTCCATGCGGCGGCACGTTATGATTAGAAAAAATGCATCCGTGCCTCTAGGGACCGATCACATCTTATCCTCCCGCAGCCTTATTATCTCGGGAGTGCTCTCAACCACTCACTCTCTCTCTCTCTCTCTCAAAACAATCACAACGACATCACGCCGAGAAATCCTAGGAGCATCATGCCGGAGAGGCCATGGCCGTCGGGGCACTCATCGGAGGATGCTGCGCCGGGCACTCATCGAAGGGAGGCCGCCGTCCCACGAGGAAGAAGTAGCAGCGGAGGCTGCCCCACCGGCCGCCTTGAGGAAGGAGTAGCAGCGGAGACTGCCTCGCTAGCCACCGCTGCGCGAGGAAGGAGTAGCAGCGGAGGCTGCCCCGCCGGCCGCCGCCATTGGGGGACGCGTCGGTGGAGGACACCGCCATGGGGGACGCATCGGTGGAGGCCGCCACCGCTATCGGGGATGCACCAGGGAACCCGCCGCACGGATGGAGGTCGCCGCCGCCGTTGGTGACGCGTCGGGGAGGGCGCCGCACGGATGGAGGCCACCGCCGCGTGGATGGAGGCCGCCGCCGCTGTCGATGACGAGTCCGGGAGGCCGCCGCCATCGAGAACGCGTCGGTGGAGGCCTCAAATGACGACTATGGAGGGCTCGTCGGCCGGGAAGTTCTATGCATGAGTTTTTTCCACTCCCCTTGCATCTTTTATCTAGATTAACTTGCAATCAAGCACAACGAGTTTGGCATCTATGCAGTTTTTATTTGGCATTTATGCACTGCAAATTTTGGAAAACTATGTGAGATTAATCTGGCATTCATGCAATATTTTTAGCTTGCAACCAAATTGTAATTAACTTGATAATCATACACTGCAATTTTGACAACTAGGTGAAATTAACCTGGCAGTTAGCCAGAAAGTTGGCTGGCAGTTAAATGTAATTAACTTGATGATCATGCGGTGCAAATATGGCAACTAGGAGAATTTAATCTGGCAGTTAGGGCACTAAGTTAGTTGGTAATAGTCAAATGTAATTAACTTGGTAGTTATTCAGTGCAAATTTGGCAGCTAGGTAAAACTAACCTAGCAATTAGGCACTAACTTTGACCACTTAATCAAGCAATCGACAAGATGTGGCAAGTATAGAACCCTTCAACTAGGCCAAACTAATTTTGTAATTAGTAATCTAGCAAAAATTCAAAGATGAGAAAGCTCTGCCTGGAACGAAAAAGGTTTGCCTAACATTCGAGCCTGTAACGTGTGGAGGTGATTAGATGGGTAGCCACATTTGATCAAAAGTATTCGCAGGGTCATGATTAGGTGGCTAGGTGCATGTGACCGATCGTAACTTATAACTTATAGACAGGGTTGTCAAACATCGTAACGTTTTTTCAGCCGCACGATCCCTACCCCGATGCGACGCCGTCGGGTAGGCCGGTCCATCAATTAAAGGGAGTAACTGTTATTGGGCCGCGTTTTGGGAGGGCACATGACCACCACGGCTGCAGGCGGGGCGGTATACCGCGTGCCCGCGAGCGGGAACTAGGCGGTGAACAGAAGCCCAAGCCCCTGCCTGAACCCTCCCTCTCTGTGCTCTCGCAAACCCTGACGCCAGCCCCTGCTCCGCCTTCTCGCTCCCAGCGACGGTGACCTAGCTTCTCCTACTACCGGCTGCCAACCCAACCGCCGTTGCTACCGGAGAGACGGACACCGCATCTTCTTCGCCCTTCCTCTCGAGCTTCAGTAAATCTACGCGCGCGGCGGCCCTGCTTGCCGGCGGCCCAACCGGCGCCCCACCCTAGACATGGTGAGTTGCTTGTCCTCTCCGTCCTTACGCGCTATTGTCTCCGAAGTTCGCGAAGCAAGTAAGTATATAGACTGGGCCAAACTGAAGTATAGTCCCCACTTGAGCGCTAGGTTGTTGTTCTTCCGTAGATTGGAAAAGTCTGTTGATTGCAGATTCAGATTGGACAGGTTGGTTGATATTTTACGCCGAATCTCCTTTGAAACCCTAGCTTTTTCGTCCATTAGAGTGTGCACCGACGACATTCATGTTTCAGACTCACTTCCCATGCTTGCAGCTCATATTGTTTCAGTTTAGGATTAACATATAGAACAATAGATTAGAGGTTATCAGTTTTAGTATAGATTGGGGAAGTTTGTGGATTGCAGATTTGACAAGTTGGCTGATGTTTACGCCGATTCTCCTTTCAAACCTTAGCCTTTTCGTCCATTACAGCATTTAGCCGTGTACTGCCTACGGTCATGTTTCAGACTTACTTCCCATGTTTGCAGCTTATACTGTTTCAAGTTTAGCATTATTCCGTTAACATACGGAACAGAAGATTACATATTATTCTAAAATGGTGCCTCCTCATGTTTGGTGTCCGTGTCTGTGCAACATAGCTTGTATTGTTTCCAACAGAACTGCTTGCCATTAAAGTACAATATAATGAAGCTTTATAACATTGAGTGTTTCATAAGAAAATTAGAAATCTTAAGTTCGTAGCACATGGGTGTGGAATGATCTATCGCTGCTGTGGAATAGTTCTTTAGATGGGTAATAACTGGGGAAAGAAATACCACTGTATTATCTTTTAAAATTAGGAGTTTACATAATTATGCTATAAAGTTGCAATAAATGAGCTTTACCACCTCCTGGCACCTGGGCACTTTTCATTTGATGATATGCTGCATCTTCTCGCAATGATTTTACACTAGAAATTTCACTGCATCCCCCTATCTTGTTATGGTTGTTAATTTGCTATTTCCTCTAAATTTTGATTTAATCATCATTACCTTATGAAATCAAAGTGATTATTGGCTTATCATACTGTTGCTTGGTTTGCACAATCCAAAGACTCAGAAAAATTGACTTCATATTGCTCATCACACTGTGTGCTCCAGATTTTGTACTTAGATCATGAAAATCTAGCGATCTTAGTTGTAACATCCCAATTTTTAGAACTGGAATTTACATTACATTTATGTGCATTGCATCAAGCATTTTGCATTCATGCATTTTTTCTCAAACCAATTTATTTTACAAACTACCTAAATATCTATAAGGCAAATTTATAGGAAATAGTCATGCAATGTCCTAAATGAGTATTTAGGATTTTATAAATTTATAAGATTTTGTTTGACTCGAATTGGAGTTAAAAATCGAATTCTACAAAAGAAATCGAAAAACGGAAGAAAGAAAACAAATAAAAAAGAAGAACCAGAAGCAAAACGATTCAATTAATTTTGATTTACGAAATTTAATCTACACCCAAAATTCCAATGTACATTTTGAAATTCATAAATTTTTGATTTAGTTAAGTTCAATTTTATTACAGATTCAGATTGCACACAATTTTCTGAATCCGCACATATTTTATTTGCAAACTTTGGAGGAGTAGATTATGTATTACAAATTTTACAAGTTTGGACTGCTTGCAGATTACTAAAATGAATCAAATATTATCCAGAAAACAGACCGCCACATACCGCGATCTGATTGAGCGATACCCCTACACATGGATCAGCAATTTAGGTTGTTGGCTCTAATGAAGATTGGACGATCGATATTAGATCTTAGAGCTCACCGGAGAAGGCAACAGACACGGCGGCTTGATGGTCGATGCTGGTGGCATTTCCTCTGGGCAGTCAGCTACATATCCTAGGCGTCAGCTCCTTCTTCCCGAAATAGCGGCTACGAGCGGATGGAGGTGACGGTCTCTGGCAATGCTCTGGCGATGGCGTACGTTGTCTCCCGTGCACGATGGCGTACGTCGTCTCCCGTGCGCTAAAACGAGATACAAACAGATGAGAAGAAATAGTAAAAATAGGGGGAACAAAACGAATTAGGTTAGTGGGTTCGGGGGTTTGAATAGATGACGACATCAAACTCCTAGCTCCAACAATGGCGGCGGTGAGATCAAAATCAGAGCTTGGGAGCTAGGGTTTCGTGGAAATTTTTTGAGGGAAAAACTTGCGGGGGTCGGGAATATTTATAGGAGAATTTTCATGGGGAGGGGGCAAGAAACAAGGCTGAATTGTTCGAGAAATCAGGATTTTTTGAGTCTAATGAACTCGTGCTTGTCCTGGAATCTGGCTGGGAGTAGGTGACGCCCTAACAGGTGGGCTCCACGTGTCATTGAAAATAAAAGAAAGAGAAAAAAAATGAGAAATGACGCAGGGCTGCGTGGCTAGTTTGGCTGGCCTGACCCTGCGTTACGCTTGCGTGCGTGTGTGAGTTTGGCTGGTCTGACCTAGCCAGTCTTCTGATTCTTTTTTTTTCCTTTTTTTTTTTCGATTTCCTTTGTAGAATTCCATTTTTGACTCCACTTCGACTCAAACGAAATCCTGTAAATTTGTAAAATCCTAAATACCCATTTACTCACTCTGTTCCTAATTATAAGGTGTTCTAGGCTTTTTCAAAATAACAATTATCTAGACGCATTTTAGTGTGTCCATTCACCGGAAAATCGGTTTGGAGCCCAGGCTCCATGGTGCCCTTTTTTTGAATTTATTTGAAATTGACACTTTAAAATTTCGAAAAAATATAAAAAATACACGAATGTAGTCAAGTACATACACTAGGAGCATGCAGATTTTTAATGTGAAATACGTTATATTGTAGCCTCAGCAAAAAAGACAAATTTGACAAAATTTGGAACATGTTCCTAGATCTAGAATTTTGTTCCCAGATCTAGAATTTTGTTCCCAGATCTAGAATTTTGTTACTTTTACCAAGGGAAAAATACAAAGTATTTCGTAATAAAAATTTACACACAGGTAGAATAAATCATGTACTACACCCTGGTAATGTTTTTGAATTTTTTCGAAGTTTAAAATTTGAATTTTTTGAAATTTGAAAAAACGAGCTCCAGTGAGGTTGTCCTCCAAAACGACGCACTCGTCCATTCACTCACTTTAGTCCATATCTGGTCTTTTTTGAAGCAATTAAAACATCTTATATTTATAGAATAAAGGGAATAGGACATTGCAGGACTATTTTCCTGTCAAATATTCAAAATAATTTTTGTAGGCTATTGCCTAATAGATATTTAGGTAGTTTGTAAAAGAAATTGGTTTGAGAAAAATGCAAAATGCTTGATGCAATGCACATGAATATATTGTAAATTCCAATTCTAAAAATTGGGATGTTATATCACTCTTCAGGTGTTGTTGTCTGCCAATGAGGTTGTTTAGCATGCCTAAGTGTTGTTTAGCTGCTATAGTTGCAAAAGAACATTGTTAGATATGGTCACTGTATTCAGAGTATCTTACTTTTCTGTAGAAAGATCATGATGTGAATTTTTGATATTTTGTTTAAGTACAATCTTAAAAATTCTGCGATGCCACCTTATAGAATTGTATGTTGCTTACCATTTTGTGTGAAAAAACGACCTCACAGTTGATAAATCCAATTTACTCATAATGAAGAAGTCAAAATAATGAAATGTCCATATGTTGTCACATCTTTCCATCAACAGTGAGACATGACTTTTCATTTCACTTCCTAATGGATTTTTATTTTGTGGAGGCCACTGTACCAGTTAACCCGAAGCCTTTCCTGAACAACCTGACAGGGAAACCTGTTATTGTCAAGCTGAAGTGGGGTATGGAGTACAAAGGTAACATATGTCCTTTTTATTTCCAATTATATTGTTTCCTTGTGTACTTGATGTTTTTCTAGAATCCCCTTGCCATTAATAATGCCGACTAACAATATTTTTATTTCCCAGGGTACCTTGTCTCTGTGGACTCCTACATGAATCTGCAGGTATTACGCCTTTTTATTCAGCTGCATAACTAAAGCTGTTATCTGGTGATGGATGAATGTGTTCAATTTTCTTACTGCCTTGCCTACTGCGTGCAGCTTGCTAATACAGAGGAGTACATTGATGGGCAATTCTCTGGAAACCTTGGAGAAATACTGATAAGGTAACAATTTATGATCTATTAACCCTCCTAGTGTGAATTTGTGCTGCATACTTTTGTACTTGATGAGGTATCCCTGCTAACATATGCATGCTACCACTGTGTTCTAAGCTTTACTGTCTTTTGATGAAATATAAAGGGCACGTGTATTCAGTTCACATAAGTTACATGCCAACAGTAGCTTAGTCCATATTAGGTGTCTAAATCATGTACCCCCTTGATCAAATTGTCACGCATTTCGTACTCAGTCCCTCATGGTGTCTCGTTTCCTCGATCAACAGGTGCAACAATGTTATGTACATGCGCGGCGTTCCAGAGGATACCGAGATAGAGGATGCAGAGTGACAAGATGTGGGCTTCTGTCATTGCTTAGTTTGAGATTTATGCAATACGCTTCTGACATGAAGTTACTAAATCTAGCGTGTCTCAGATGTTATCCTATTAATGCTGGATGTACAATTTACCTGCTCCCATGGTATCTAGATGTTTGGTTCTGCTGGTGACCAGATCTTTCAGTTTTCGTTCGTCTGGATTTGTGCTATCATCGTGCCGAATGTTAGAAGTATTGGATTTCTGTAGCATTTTTTTTTGGGGTTTTCAGTTTCAGAAACTGTATGGCGAATGGACCCAATTCTATCTTACTCTCGATCGTTATGATGGACTTGCTGATCTAGATTGAGGTTATCATTTATATTTTCATACAGCCCCCAAAAGCAGGGCCGGGTTCCACTATCAAACTGATAACAAACAACGAAAGTTCAGATTCAGAAGTATCCATGAAAGGTAACGAAAACCTTCAGCGTCGCCTACTTCTGTTCCACTAAGGAACCTTCTATTACATGTTTACATCATCGCTCTTAGGGCTGCAGGTGGGGGGCAGAAGAGACGGCAGGCCCTAAAACCTAACTGCGTGCAACCAGATTTGAAAGAGGACAATCATCTTCCATGTTATCACGAGCACGGTCTGTGTTTCTCTATAGTAGGAGCAGCAAGCAGAGCTGCATACTTTTCTTTTGCGGGTATGCAGAGCTGCATACTTGACCATGAGTTCATGAAAGTATTCTCTGGAGTGCATCAACGCCAATCCTCAACGCCTCAAGTTCATGACCAGGGGTGAAGACCTGTCCATGAGGCCATGAGGTTATCATTTAAAGCAAATTCTTTTATGAACTCATGGTCAATTTGTTTTTTCTTTTAAACAGTAGATAGTGAAGACCGTTGCTTGCTTGTAGGGATGTAGGGTATCCTCTACCTTCTTTAGTTCAACAAAAATGAGCTAACCTTTTCAGTTTTCAATAACATTATCATTTTGGAAATAAAAACAGTCCATTTTTCTTAACTAAAGAGGGTTAGAGGGTACCCTAATAGTGACTCACTTGCATCTCTACTTGCTTGGGTGTTTGAGTTAAGGGATTTTGTTTTGAGTGAATTTGAGGGAACACACCATCGAAATAACTTTGTGTCCGACGAAGTCCTGTACGATTTTCATCCGATGAAACATTACTTTTTAAAACGGGATCTGATGAAACAATGGACCATACTAACGCTCTTGTTTGGATTGACAAATCTGAAGTTCATCACCACTTTATCCTTCTTAGCATAAAGATATAAACCAACATGGATCATCGATTCAACTCATATCTCTAACCATGACGTGCCAAAAATATTTCTCTAACCAAATGGGAGATCGCAAACTTGCTACCCGTTACAAACTAACCGCAGAACAAGAAAGAGAAATGATGTGCTAAATAAAAAGAATCAAAGCTAAACCAAAGACATCACCTTAGCTTATCTCGAAAAAAGAAAAACACCACCCTATCAAAAACCATCTAGTTATTACAAACTCGCAAACAGGCACGCAATGATCCCCAATGCCGCACCGACACAGCTCCACCAGCTCCCCGCCGCCATGCGTCCGGCAGCGGCCCCTGGTATCTTGGCCGCCACTCCACCGTGCACGCTCGGTATTGGGATGACCGAAGATGGCGGCGGCGTGGTGTTCGGCACCTGTGGTTCAGGCTCCGGCATGACCGGGGGCATAGGCGAGTACGCCGGCGCTGGCCCGGGGGTCGGAGGCAGCGACATATGCCTGGCCCTCGGCTTCTGTGGCCCGGGTGCGGGTGCGGCCAGGAAGCCTGGTGGGACGATGAGGCCGCTCACCTGGAGCACGATCACGCTGAACGCCTGCCTGGTGACTACCTTCACGAGCGTTGCGTTGCGCGACCCGCCGGCGCCCGGCGCCGCGGAGGAGAACGTGATCCGGCCGTCCTCGCCGCCCGAGACGCGGACGAACCCGGCGCCTCGGCCCCTCCCGCTGGCTCCGGCCCCCTGGAACACGGTCGTGACGATGGACCCGTCGCCCGTGCGGCCGCGGCGCAGCGCGTCGAGCCGCTCCGTGTCGAGGTAGTCGAGGACGGCGTGGAGCGCGAGGACGTCGGCGGTCGCCCGCGGCGGGATCCCGCGGAGCGCGGCGGCGAGGTCGGTGTTGTTCAGGGCGAGAATTGTGACGATCGGGTGCTCGTTGATGGCTCGGGAGAGGCCGGTCTCGGCGAGCATGGTGGCGAACGCGCCGAGCTCGGGGAAGCCGGCGATGATCTTGGTGACGTCGAACGGGGCGGCGACGGTGGCCGGCATCATGGCCGGGAGGACGAGGCCGTCCACCTGGAGCACCATGACGCTGAAGGCCTGCGCGGTGACGACCCTGACGAGCGTCGCGTTCCGCGGCGCCCGGCCGCTGCCGATGGGCCCGGCGTAGGAGAAGGTGATGCGGGCGTTGTCCCCGCCCGCGACGCGGAGGAACTTGGCCTCGCGGCCCGGGAGGAGGGTGGTGACCCTGGACCCCTTGCCCGTGCGGCCGAGGCGCAGCGCGTCGAGCTTCGCCTGGTCGAGGTAGTCGAGGACGACGTGGAGCGAGAGGAGGTCGCCGAGGAGCTGGTTCGGGAGGCGGCGGAGCGCGGCCACGGGGAGGCCCGTGTTGTTGGCGGCCAGCACGGTGACCGTCTTCTGGGCGTTGATGGAGAGCGCGAGGCCGGTGTCGTTGACCATGGAGGTGAAGGCGCTGAACTCCGGGTAGGCGGAGAGGACCTTGAGGATGTCGATGGGCGCTGCGACGGTGACCTCGGCGGCGACCGGCGCTGCAGGGACGAGCAGGAGGACGACGGCGGCGAGCGCGATCAGGAACCAGGGTGACTTGGGAGGAGGAGGAGCCATGATCGCTGGATCAGTAGTTCAGTACTCGCGCATGCAGTGAGAGGGTTAAGGATTTTGCGACTGAGGTCGGGTTTTATACTGAGCTTGCGTGGTGTGGAGTGGAGCAGTGGAAGGTGGAGGAGGTGGCGGGAAGGGAGCGGTCGGAGGTGTTCCGACAGTTGGAGCAGTGACTTGTTCCAGCGATGCGGTCGACACGGATCACTAGATCAGGAGGTTTCTGCGAGAATTTTATTTTTGTTTTTTTGACAAGGTTTCTGCGAGATTTTGGGTCAGAACGAACTGGCGGCTCTTTTTATTGTACTCACTCCATCCCAAAAGATTTCATATGGGTTTTTTAAGAAAACTTAAGCATTTTGTATTGAGAAGATGTCATATATTATCGGTTTTGCTATTTCTCAGTACTGAGAAATAACTTATAGCTTAGTAAGATCTTCCACCGTGTGTATCAAGATTCGTGCAAACTTATCCCTTTCATTACCTCTTCTTCCTCCCTCCCGATGGCTACCTGGCGAGGATGCGCCGCGGAGCCGCCGACGGCACGGTTGGCCGCGACGAAGGCGACGGAGGAAGCAATGGATCTTAGGGTTAGGGGATGTGAGGGGGGGGGGGGGGGGCATGCCGACGCCGGACTTAGAGGGATGGCCGGGGCGGGGCTAGACCGGCGGAGGCGGAGCTTGGACAGGGCGGGGCGGCGAGGTGCGCGGAGGCGCGCTGGACGCAGGCGGGGTGGGTGGCGCCTCGGCCGGCGGTAGGGCGGCGGTGGGGTGGCTGGAGGTGGAGAAAAAGGCCCTCTATTGAGCCCTAACCTATGGCTCAGTAGAGTGAGTTCTAGAGGGAGCCAAATCTTATTAGTCTTTATTTCCGTGTGATGAAAGAGAATTTTTTTTCATTTTAAAGTACATTAAAAAATATGTACACTTTTGATATATAAACAAAGTTTAAAATAAGATGTATACTTATTTGTAGATAGAGGAAGTACTATTAGTTTCGATAGCGTCGGGCTCCGGGCTTTTAGCCATTAAAAAAGGCCTCTATGGGCTGGGCTAGGATATCTTCAATGTTGTACAAAAGGAGACGGGCCATAACTGGGCTTGTAGACCGTATATACTGAAACTGTTAGGGTCATGGGCTGGGCTAGTTTCAGGCAAGGCGTTAGCCACACGCATGATCCAGCTGCTCGACCCGTCTGGACCTACCGTCGTTATATATTCGAATTTTTTTCCTAAAAAAATCGAAAAACTTGAAAATGGATCTCGCAGCAGTACTGGTTGCTTGTCGTTGGTCGCGCCTCAGCAGCGGACCGGCGATCTTGCTCCGCCGCCGTGCCCACTGGAAGAAGATCTGTTTCAGCTCATTTCGTAGATGGTTTTGCACTTCCGTGCCGCCTTGCCGCGACTCGCCGAGAATTCAGCATTGCAGAAAAAGCATTAACAGGCCAAATAGCAGAGGCTAGAAACCGATCGAATAGCATGAACGGCAGCGCGTCTTCTCTTCCTCTTCGGCATCGAGGTTTTCCACGCCGGTTCTTTCCGAGGAAAACAAATCCTCTCATCTCCATTTTTCCATCTCCACTTCTACTCTGCCGCACAAGGTACGCATATAAGGGAGTCTGGCAGCATGCACCACAAACTATGGGGCACAGCCGCTCAGCACAGTGTCCACAGGCAGTTTGAACAAAAATAACCCAAAGTTTAAACAAATTTAAAAAATAAATCTTCAGCGAAACTATTTTATTAGACTAACCCTTTTTTGCAGCGCCATTGTGCACGACGCGGCATAAATAGTTGCGGCGTCTTTTGTTATGGCGTGGCATAGCTGTCACGTTGGACGAGCGGGTCCCGCATTGGGTCGTGCGGCGCCACTCGCGCTTGGCGTGGCACGTTGGCATGCGGCGCCACGCTCTACGGCGTTGCACAATCATCTATGCTCCATGAAGTAGTCTCGGGCGATCGCGTCGAAGTAAGCTGGCTCGATGTGTGTCTCCGGACTGTATCAAGCTAGCTAGCAAAGCTGGCTAGTTCGAGTTGGAGAATGCATCCCAAAGCTCGAATCCATGCAGACCCGGCCATGGAGTTCGACCAAATCGACTGCTTGCCGGACTCACTCGTCCTGCTCATCTTGAACAAGCTGGAGGACGTGCGCTCCCTCGGCCGGTGCTCTGCCGTGTCGAAGCGGCTCAACGGGCTGGTTCCACTCGTCCATGACGTCTACGTCAAGATCGACCGTGTCGTGGCCGTGGACGGCGATGCCGACGACGCTCTGAACCTGGCTTCTCCGAAGCCCCGGCACATCTTCTCTGAATTCCTGAAGCATGCCGGAGTCTTTCTACATCAATGGCGGGCTGAAACTTCCGTGTCGTGTGGACCATCAGTTCTCTGATTAATTGCTGCGTCAACGAGACATTACCTTCTCTGGTCAATCATCGACGACCACCCGACATTGAGAAGCTTGGTGTTGGCGGACGCCGACGGACAGGGGATGCTGTCCATGGGCATGGAGCAGCTCAAGGAGTTCAGGGAGAACCAGTTGCCAGCTTCGGCATGCTCCAACAGGACGCAGGTCCCGGCCTGCAGCATGAAGCTCAAGTATGCTCCGTACCTCGAGCTGCCCGGTGGCTTGGCGTTGCAAGGTACGACCCTTGTTGTGATCAAGCCTTCTGCCGATGGAGCTCCACGAGACAAAGATGACTAGCTCGATTTCCGGTCCCTACTGGAGTGCCGGCCGGAAACAACACGCACGAACGCACGCGAGCACACTAGCTTGGACGGATCGCCGAAGCTAGGCTCGTGTCGATCGGTATCGCCGGTCGGAGGAATCAACCAAGCCAGCTTTGCTAGCTAGCTTGATACAGTCCGGGGACGCACATCGAGCCAGCTTACTTCGACGCGATCGCCCGAGACTACTCCATGGAGCAGAGGTGATTGTGCAACGCCATGGAGCATGGCGCGGCATGCCAACGTGCCGCGCCAAGCGGAGTGGCGCCGCACGACCTGATGCGGGACCCGCTCGTCTAACGTAGCAGTTATGCCGCGTCACAATAAAAGGCGTCGCAATTACTTATACCGTGCCGTGCTTGATGACGCTGCAAAAAAGGGTTAGTCCAGTAAAATAGTTTTGTCAAAGATTTATTTTTTAAATTTATTTGAACTTTAGGTTATTTTTATCTAAATTGCCGTGTCCACACTGGGATCACCGATGCGTCCAAGAATGAAGAACAAATTGAGAAATGAGATCACTAGCTGGTGTCTGCACTCAAGTGCAGGTGCCCCATGTGCGAATGGCAACTGCGTAGCATGCCACCTGCAGACCAGGCTTTCTGCACCGAGATTTAACGGATCACTGACCGCCCCACTATCGCATCGCTTCCATCCATCGCATTGTCACAGCAAAGCGGCCATCAAAATCCGTCGCCGCCAGCCTTTCCCAATTCCCATCGCCTACGGCCGTGAGCCCCCTGTTCCAATCCGAAGTCCACGAAAAAAGCTATCCAGATCTCTCACTCGAGCCTGCCTAGCTAGCTAAGCTGGCTAGACCGCCACAAATTCACATGAAAATCCTACGATTCAAACGATAAGTTCGTATGTAAGACTATCGAACACTTAATTCGGCTCCCGGGAGCATATGTTCTTTTCACGCAAAAACATATTTTTAATTGTCAAAAAATTGCAACTAAAAAATTTGCATGCACATCTCGATAATCTACGTACGTTCAGTTTTGCGAAAAAACTGATATTTCTTTTCTTCAACGAAAGAGGACAAATCATGTCACACAAAAAGGAATATTTTTATTATCAAATTTTGCCTTTTTGGATAGCCCAAACGACAAGTCAATTTTTTATGGAAGGACTTTACGCACACGTAGAATGTGAAGATATGCACACAAATTTTTTGTTTAGAAATTTTAACATATGAAAATATATCAAATATGCATTCTAAAATAAAAGGAGCATATGCATCCAAGAGCTAAAACATCAGTCCCGGAGAGTACAATGTCTTAGTTAGTTTGGTTGTAAGACCGCAATTTTTTTAGTTCATTTCCGTGGAGGATGTACTATTTGGCCTTTTGATGCATTTTTCTAGGGTTTTAATAGAAGTTGATCAAGTTCTCCTCTTGGCCCGCCACCGCCACTGGTTAACCTGCCATCCGCCGGCCGCTACAACGGTGGGAGGGTGGGGGAACCTTGGATCCATGTGTCCAGTCTTGTAGGGTCTTCCAATTCTTCATCCCTCGTGAAGTGGCACCAGTGGCAATGAGAATAAAGGTCCTTCGGTCCGCCTCAGATCATTGTCCTTCCTCAAAGTGACATCGACGAGTTGGAATTCGGTGTGGATTGTCGGCCATTAGTTCTGGCATGATCTGCTTTAGTTACGGCGGCGGCGCTCTGCGGAGGAATGTTGCATCGCAACGTTTTGGTGTCCTCAAGTTCCTTTTTTGTGTGATGAAGATCATATGGCATAACTCCATTGGGGAACTTGTGAGTTTTGTGTCCTCCATCTTTGTATGGTGAGAGTTGGGATTATCTCCCGGCTTAATTTGGTACTAGCTTTTATGGGACGACAATCTCTTAAGATGGTGATCTCTGGCGTCTTCTGGTCTGCATCGACAATTTCCTGGTGGATCCGCTTCTACAAGCATCTGTGTTTTTTTTAAACTTTATACGCTACGAGTGTGGCAACGTCGGAGGCCCATCGCCAACAACGAGGTACGCTCACGACGCGCCATCAAGGGATGTAGAAGTAAGATGGTGCTAAGTTTTTCAAGGACTGATTTGTTATTTCTTGTTTCTTTCAAGAATATTCTTGCTAGTGTTAGTTTCAGATAATAGATGGCCTTAACCATTTTCAGAAAAATGTACTATCTAGCCTTGGATGCCTAGTACAGTAGAGTAGTACCGGTGCTCCTTCACTTGTTGCACATCACGTGGAGGGTTTAATGCCGCGCGCGCCGCCTTGATGGGAAGTACTGCAGGCTGCATTAACTTGAGAACCCGCTGCTAAATTTGGATTATGGATAATTAACCGCGCTATCCGGAGCAAAATGGAAGGATACCAATCACCACCGGCCGGCCCAATTGCTTGCTTCCTTGCGTGCTTTGCAATGTTTCCGTTCACGGCCGTACGGACCAGAGTGCGTTGCAAGTAGTGGGAGGTGGAAATGCAAGCGGGGCCGTGAAATCATCATGCTACTGTCAAGTGAGACATAATATAGTGTGACATCATTTGAATCAGAAACAGTCTTACACTTTGCTAGGACTAATATATATGAGTACATCTGTTCTAAAATGCAAACCTTTTTAGAAGCTAGGCTTACATTTTCAAAACGGAGGTAGTACATCAAATTGAATACGATTATGCAGTACTTCTAGATGCATGTTGCGAGTGTGAAATCTCATAGGACTAGAGAGACACAGACACCGAATCACCACATACAGAAATCGGCCAGACAGATGCACGTTGCGAGAAATTGTGTATGACTTAGGTGATCAGTACGAACAAAAAAAGCTAGACATATACAGGCCGCTAGATCTGGCATCACTGGACAAGCTTGCATGACCACAGTACTTCTACAGATGTGTTGGTGAAACTGTTAAGGTTTTACCGTACCCGATTATCCATGAAACTACACGCGAAGGGCATCACTGGAGTACATTCAAAGATTAACGTACGTACGGATGTTCAAGTCTAGTGCACAAAAATTGCAAATATCTAGTAGAAGTGATTCATTTTTACATTCGATATAAGTAGATTAAGGCCAGTTTGGTTTCCGGTCACAATTTGACAAGCCAAAGTTTAATAAAGTGTGGAAACTATAAATTGTGCCTAACAAATTGGAAGCCAAACTTTGGAAAAGGTTGGTAAAAAATTTAACTCTATGACAGGTGTTAAATTTTTAAAAACTATAAGTGTGTCAAAAACTAAACACATGCCAAATATACTGTGGCTGTAAAATTTTGACTTCAAAATGTGGATGTCAACCAAACATCCCCTAAACGTCTCAGGATCTTATTCCTCAAAAAGCAATTTTCAAAAATTCCTCAAAAAAATAAATGACTCTGGACATCAATTGAGAATCTCTTTTCAAGGTAAGTTCATTGAGATTAATCAAAATATGGTCAGCCGTAATTCGAACTGTAATATAATTATGATTTTGGCACAAAGAATAATAACCCAAATTCAAATACCGTGTAGCTATATCTTAATGAGGTTATGTTAATATAAAAGTCCAATCAACATGCCATCACTCTCAGGGATCTTTCAATCAAATAAATTTATACTCCCTCAAATTCCAGTTTAATCGACGCAACTGGTGGTGACTCGTATGATATGGGTCAAACGAAAATCTGTTCCGCGCACGTCGATTCAATAGGAATGGCGGTAGTAGGTATTTGGATGGTGGAATCCTTAGATCTTTTATTATTTAGCTTATTTTATTTCTTAAATTTGTTCTAAGAAATCATTTTTGCTATATTACATAGAAAATTTTACATCCACTCAATCATCTTGAAACGAGTTATTTGCTTATTTCTATTGTACAATCAAAGAAACTGTTACACGAATAAAATCATATACTTCCTCCATATCACAAAAGGAAATTGATATGGTCCTCAAGATGTAGCTTTGATCAATAATATATATTAAATTTATTTATAAAAGAAAGTCATAATATTTTTTAAAATAGTTTTTCAAGACAAATTCGTGCATATGATATACATATTCCAATCTTAATAATTAAAATAATACTCCCTCTGGTCAGGTTTGTTCTTATTTGATCTAAAAAATTGCCAATATTGCAGTCATATTTTGCTAAGCTGCATATTTTCTGTATTTCATTTTTTTGGCTCAGATATGCCTTAAGTTCACTAAAGACAGTTTTGTTAATTCAAGAAGAACGTGCTGCTCGTTGGAAAAAAAAACTCAGCTTCATGCATGGGCCTCTGATCACTGTCGCCGTTTGTTTTGTTTGCCCGAACCCATCCGCGACAAAGAAACCTGAACATGCTGAACTCGAGCAGAGTACTTGAGCTAGCGTAGACTTTGGCAGTTCTATGTACAGTAGATCGGTAGCCTCTGCATACGGTCGGCCAGATTAGCCCACTCACCAATGCATGGCCTACGCACGTACATAACACATACATGCTCGGCAGCTTTTTTGCTATGGCCAAAGGTAAGTAGGTTCGTTAAACCTACGCAAATCTTTGCTGAAAGAAAAGACACCCACATGCTACATGCATGTATATCTCTGAACACAAAAAGCTACTCAAAACATATCTATCATTGTAAAACAAACTTGCAGATAGACATCTCATTATTTTTTCAGAACTTGCAGACACATATCTTTTTAATTTTTGAAACTTAGTAACACTACATCTTAACGTAGGGTTTCTCTAATTGTTGGATGATTTTCCTTTTTATATAAAAGCGGGTCGATATTTCGCTGAAAAAAATCACCTGTAAAACCAGCTCGGAACTGCATGTTGTTTATGATGTCAATTGACATCACATAAATTTGGTTAGCCTCATTACGCTAGCTATGCATATATATACATAGCTTTTGACCCTACTAATACTATATATTGACCTCACTGGCTTAATCTATTACTCACTTTGGTCTTCTGACATCACTCATAGCCGATCCTAGCTCTAAAACTGTTACTCCCATCTATATGTAAAAAAACATAATCTGTAAAACTGTTACTACATGCATCTTACATAAGGAAAAAACATCATCGGTTCCAGATGGCACTATGGACGGATCCCCGCCGGTGGATGGCCCCCTTGCGTACTTCCATCTTTAATTCCAATCGGAATCCATGCATAAACAGTCCTACTACGGCACATTGCTAGTAAATGTGTGGCGGCCCCCAGGTTTGAATACTCAGATACCCTAATTACTGAGCAAATCCTGCATATTGATCTTGCAGTAGGAGTATCACTTTTCGATTTACTGCATACTGATCTTTCAGTAGGAGTAATTCAAGACAGTGTAGCTAGCTATAGCTAGGAGTAGTTCTATATCTTATTTTTACTGTTCTGATTAAATTCACAATGTAGGCCTTTTATTGAAGAATGTTGGTACTGCTACAGTGCAGCTTAAGACATATAACACCCGCAGAACAAAATATAAACACTTTGCAAATATACGTTGAACAATATGTGTACCCCCTGCTAGCTGTTCATAAGGTGGGGGAAATTATATGAAATCATGCGTTGGAGGAAGAAAAAAAATACTGTAATGAGATCTGCGTTAGGAGTATTACTTTTATGCTACTCCATCTGTTCCTGCAAAAAGTGCTCTTTATCGAAAAAAAATCTATTTCTAGAAAGAAGCCAAAACTCCCTTAAAAAAATTATACTCCCTCCGATCGGAAATAACTGTCACAATTTTGTACTAGCGTAGTACAAAGTTTGTACTAAGTACCCGACAATTATTTCTGATCGGAGGGAGTAACATTTTGCAAGCATGCAATGAGTTACTGAATGCAAGCTATAATATTTGATAATATATATCATGCAAACTTTGCCATTTGAGAAGTCGATAGAAATGAAACTACTTAACATATGCAACAAAACTGAATGATGATGCTTGTTCATTAGTTATTTTAGCTCTTTGCTATATCTTTGCAAAATCTAATTTCGAGGTGATTGAAATATGCTCGGCCTTTTCATGCATACAAATTTATTCTATAATATGTTAAAGATAGTTTCAGTCCCTAATTTGTCAGATATTTTCTAAACCATAGTCATAGTTCGGAGCATACGAATTAATGTCTAACCATCCTAATATATATACTTAACTTTGATGTGAAACCACAAATAAATCAACAAAATTTTCCATAGTTCAAAATTTTCTAAACCGCAAGTTAGGCTATTACTGCACATTCAAAGGAGATTTTCTATTTAAAGAAATATTAATCAACAAACAATTATCAAATCAATCTTTAAAATAATAATACTCTAGTACTTCACCAAACTAGCCTGAAGAAACAAACACTACAAATAATATAAGCATACCAAAATAATACACATTTGACGACAAAAAACTTCATTTCCCCACTGAACTATTTACATGGATCATTTTAACATTATATTACACTATTGTTGGGCTCCTAAAACTATCATCCTACTCTTTTATAGAAGGACAAAGTTGCCCTAGAATATAAATCAAAACACGGAGAAAGCTGTACAAGCAGTTTGTGTTAGGTGTTGCATAGGACATAGTAATGATTTGAATAAAAATATGACAATGATTGTGTCTTCAAAGCTAACAAAGTAATCTCATTGATCATATATTTTCATAATTTCACTATATTTTATGTATATACCACGACACAAGATACACATATGAAATTTTCAGATTTTCTTTAAGTGTTTCAGTACAATGTTGGAATTTTGTCCATATTTGGCCCAACCCAAATAATTAAATCCAATAATTCCTAAATCCCAGAGGCCCATGTGGCCCATTCATGGATGGCAAGAGGTGGAACAAAAGTTAGTCCCACCTTGCTAGTTTAGGAGGAGTTTTTTTTGCGGAATTAGTTTAGGAGGAGTTAGACCAATATATAAGGTGAGCTCATCTCCTTGTTGTATGAGCATGTGAGAAGAGGACTCTCACACGCACGCTCCTCCTCCTGCGTCGCTCGCCTTGCCACGATGCGCACTCCACGGTTTGTGTAATTGAGTCTCGAGCCGAGTCTTTTTGCCACGCAAGAATGGAATTTAAACAATCGCAGAAGCTGGAACATTTTGCTAGTGGAATTCCGAATACGAGGGCTGGTTGGCTTCGGCCGCTGCCTGTTCGGTTCACCTCTCATATCTTTGTTTACTCTTCCGCCCGCCTTCTTCTATGGAGGTCGCTCCTCTCTAGAAAGACACAATTCACAAACGCCACTGCCTTTGTGACAACCTCCTAGTTTCAGAGCTCTGCGCTGCCTTCAAGGTCTTCCCCATCCTGTCTTGCGGCGTGCACCGCGAGCCAGGACAGTAGGCCTATGGAACCCTCCTATTGCGATCGTGTATGGAAGAGAGGCGATAAGGTTTTTGGGAAGTGCTCTTCATGACTACTGCATTCATCTTCATCGCAGACGCCAATGACTTCTTCCCTGACATCATCAGCCTCTATGACAACATGGGAGACAGCAGCGGCATCCCCAATGCTAACGACGTTGGTTCCTCCTCTGCACCGTATGTTTCCTGTTCCCCCTCATCGAATGTAAGCTTGGATTTCTTGTACTAGCAATCGGTTTAGATATGCTAGATATGTTCTATTCATCTCGTTTACTCGCAAAGAAAAGTAGATTTTCTAATTTACCAGAAGTGTAAACACACTACACAGGTATATACACTATGTGATTTAAAAAAAAAGGTACATACACTATGTCCTTGGTAAAAAGGGCAACATCCAGAGAAAGTACAAGTAAACACAGTACACAGGAAAATAAAGTTAAGAATTAAATCTGAATAGAAAAAGGCTACACTGCCTACCCTAGCTATACTCCATGCACACATACACCATAAACGATCATGCAGTCAAACTGTCAAACAACTACCTCTAGCTAAGCTAGGCTAGGGCCAGGTTCATTCAAGCATGCAATGCCTGCATCTGCATGCATGCATCACGCTACATCTACATGAAGTCCACCTCGAAGAAATGCTGCATGCTGTTGCTGTTGCCGTTGCAGCAGCTGTCGCCGTCGTTCTGGTGACGCTGATCCGACGCCGACGTCGTCGAGCACGACAAGATGTTGCCGCTGTCGCGTTGCCGCCGCTCCTGCTGATGCGACTGCACGAGCGAGCTCATCATGAACCCCTGCTCCTCCTCGTCGGGACCTTGCTGGTGCAGTAGCATGGTGTCCAGGCCGGCGCCATAGCTGTCCCTGCCGTGCGGCGGCGGCCCGGCTAGGGACAGGGTCGTCGGCTCCGTCGCCATGTTGCTCGACTGGCCGCCGTTGTCGAGTTCGTGCTGCTGCTGGAGGCAGCTGAAGCCGCTGGCCGTCGGCGAGACGGCCACCACCGTGGTCGACGACTTGTTGGCTGCCATATATAATTATATGTCGTGTTGTAAGAAAAGACGGTAGACGACAGGCTCACATATATGTAGCAGGGAGTTGCATCTACCGTCTACTGTATAGTACATTAGTACACCAACGCTATGTTTTGGCGCCATATGCGTACGCATCATGTTAATTGAGCTGCTGGATAGTACGCTATGTCAAATCCATTGACAAAAATGTAGAAGTAGCATCTAGGCGTGTCATGGCAGGTAAATGCAGTGTACTGCTACTTTCATTCTTGTCGAACGTTGTAACCAATTAACGTGCTGGCACATAGAATTACTACTGTTGATTAATTGGCACAAACGTGTCTCCAGAAAAAGTAAGAAGTACTAGTGTGTAACCTACTTTTAAATTTGACTATTTTACCTAAAATGTTTGACTTGCTGCTTGGAATTTTTTGTGCTTTCACGCAATTTTTAACAAGGGTTTGGAAATGTATGAATTTATCGGGTTGGACATAGACATTGAAATTAAAAGATCGACGGCAGAAAATCAAGGTATTATTTTGGTGCCGCAGCTATGCATGGGTTTACGGGAGCAAGGGACATGTATGAGAGGAGCTTGTGGGCTTACTCCTGTGATCGCCATTGTAAAAGTTGTTGTCTGCCTTCTTGGAAGGCGGCGGCGTGTCCTTGCCGGCCTGCTCGCCGGCGGGCTTCCTGCGACGGCGGTTGTGCTCCGTGAGCCGCTTTCGGCAGCTTCTCTTGGCCTCATCAAACTCAGCAAGCACATGAAACCTAGCCCCAAAAATCGAAAGAGAACTAAATTATTCAGACGAAATACACGCTACGTCCGCAATATTTATGTACATATATAGAGTATAATTGTACATCTGTCTGTCGTATTATCTAGATGAGAGCTAGGTAGTACGATCGAACTCTCGATCTTTTGCAATGCACTGATGGCTGTGCTTACATTGGTCCATGTATAGCTGGGGCAGCTAGCTAGTAAGATAAAGAGGGGAGCACGGGATGCAGATGCGGATACGCTCAAAGCAGGACCCCTGATCTGATCTGATGGGCTTCATCTCTGATATATGACATGTGTACATGATATGTGATGAGTGCATGCATGTCTATTACAGTACCTAGCGCGTCAGACCAAGATCGAAAGCTCGCAGCCTTCCCACTGCCGATTCTTTCGTCGGCTAGCTAGTACAATCCCATGCACGCATTCATCAATGACAAGTATGCATGAAGTGGAAAATTATGCAGAGGCAGGGAAGGCGGACAGACGTACGTACCGGCTGCACTGCTGGCAGAAGCGCTGCTGCTTGCCGGAGGCGGCGACGGTGGCTGCCTTTGCGTGATACTCGCAGACCTTGTGACGGCGATGGTAGTGTTTGGCGGCGGAGAGGTCCGCCTTGCAGCCCTCGGCCTGGCATCGCGGTGGCGGATGGTGGGCGGCGCCCAGCCCAAGCCCCAGCACGCCCAAGCCGCCGAGGCGGGAGCGCATCAGCAGACGGTCCACGGCCAGCACATCCGCCGGGGAGAAGTAGGTCCGCCGGCCCAGGTTCAGCCCAATCCTCCCGCCCTCACCGCCGGCGTCGGAAAAGAATGGCCCGCCGTCCTCCCGCTTCAGGAATCCGCCGCTGAAGGGGTTGTACGCGTCTGCCGCCGAAGGCAGGCCCGGCAGCGCCGTCATTGTCGTCGGAGCCTGGAGCAGACATGATGGGGCCAAGGGCATGGTGATCTGCGGCGCGAAGGGCTGATGGAGCGGGTTGGTGAGCGGCGAAGCTGTGGAGAAGAGAGTGAAAGGGTCTTGGAACTGTAAGGCATTGGCGGCGGCGAAGTCGAAGCTGTTGTCATACAGGTGGTGGTGCTGGAGCAGCGGCGGTGCGGGCTCGAAGTTGGCGTAGGAGGAGGAGTGCATGGGGGCGTAGGCGAAATCGACCACGTCGCTCGCCGGTGCGATCGTGCCGGGGCCGTTCAGCCTGCTGCTCATCATGGCCGTCGATCGCGCTCGCTCAGAGCTGGTGATGGGTGGGAGGAAGGGGCCGCAGGTATGTGTAGCTGTGGTGGGCAGGAGTGCTGCCTAAAAAGGCAGTGGAGGAGAGAGAGAGTGAGATCTAGAGAGGCGGCGGCAGTAAGTGTGAGAGTAGGTGCTAATTGTTGGTGTGGTTTGCATGGTAAGTGAATGAGTGGTATACGACGCCGTTATATGCGTTTCTCGATCGAGTTGCCATTTTGTTGTATCGATTGAGTGGCTGCTTCACCACTCACATTCACTGCTTGGCTGCATGCACAGTACTAGTAAAAGATTTTGCATTGGCACGATACGACAGTATACAAGAATCAACCTCATGGACCTAGTGTTGATGTTAGCTCTCGTTGCACCAAGAATAAAGCAGCTTGTCTGTTCTGCCTTTTAAAATCCAGTTACAGTAGATTTCAGTTTTACCTGTCGAACTGTCGACAATCAGTTTCTGATCAGATGGGTGTTGAATCCGCGCTGCGATCGAGTAGTTGATTTCATTAGTCGTTTTTACCGGTAAAACACGCCATGATTTTAGAACATGGGATGGCACGATCGAGATGGATCATGGTGGGTTTTCAGGGGTGAATTGGTGAGTCTTTCCCCAAACTCCGAATAAAAGGAAGAAGAGGAGAAAAGACGTAGTCGAGCGCATCACCAAAATTATGTCCCTGTGTCATTTGTGCATGATTTTCTCTCCCGCCTTGTGTGGGAGCTTCTATGCACTGAGTCTGTCCTTTTCCTCTCTTGTCTGCATTTGCAGGGGATAGCTAAGGTTTTCCAGGAGATCGCGTGTGTGATCTCAGCCAGAAAATCAACATTTGTTATGAGTCGTAGGGTGAGTCCGTGACCGATTTCCCACAAAAACTCGCCACTCTTGTTGCAGAGTTCCGCTTTGGGAGACGATCAAGGACGAGGCCAACATTGAAATACCCTTTCGCGTAGTTCAAGCCGTTTCGATGATGGCAGAGGCGGTCGGTTGACTCGCCGAGTTTGAAAAGAACCACCGCCATCTTCATCATGGCGAAACAATTAGCAACTGATTGAGGGCAAGAACCCCACTGATGGGGCAAGTGGATCTGGCGGCAGCAAGAAGGGTAAAAGTCATGGCGATGATCGCGACAACTCTGGGTCAGCTAGATCCGGTAGTGTCAAGGACAATGGGAAGAATAAAACACACTATAAGCTTGACATCTCCAATTTCTAGTGTTATCTGTAATGAGATATGCCATTTTGCTTTGATTGTCCTTTGCCATCAAAGAAATGGTAGGCCAATCTTGTGCAGAAAGATAAAGACGAGGACCTTGCGTTACTGATGATGCAGTTTTGTGAGGTTTTACACACTGCAAAAGTTTAGACATAAAATTTCTTTTTGCACAAGAAGGTTGTGCCAAGCCTATCAGGTGAGCACAGTAAACTCTGGCATTTGGATAGCGGAGCAAGCAACCATATGATAGGTTGTGAAGAAAAAATCTTTGAATTAGACATCTGTGAAGGGATTAGTGACATTTGGAGTATAGATCTTTGGTCAGAATAGTGGACCATGGTTCAGTATTGTACCACATCCCAAAGCTCAAGAGTAACATAATTAGTTTGGGGCAACTAGATGAGAATGGGTGTAGATATGTTGTTTGGGGAAACTCGATGAGAATGGGTTAGAATCGAGGGCCATGGTTCAGTATTCTACCCGTACGGATGAGGCACTCATAGTGCTAAAAATCAAGAACTATACTGAAAACATCTAAACTGATAGTCAAGACCATCAGAGAATTGATTGAGTTCTGTGATGCTGCTAACATCAGGCATTTCCTCACAGCTCCCTATTCCCCACATCACAATCGGGTTGTCAAGACGTGAAACCAAACAATGGCTAGTATGGCACAAAGCTTACTGAAGAGTAAAACATTTCCTGGAAGATTTTGGCGAGAAAGAGTGGCAACCTCTGTTTTTGTGCTAAACAGGGCAACCACCAAGGCTCTGAATGGAAAGAAACCATATCAAGTACTATATGGAGTCAAGCATAGTGAACACTTCCTATGGCAGTAATTCTACTCTTTAAATTTACCACTCGTTGGGACTCCAAGCGCATAGAGATGCAGCAAGAGAAGTCTTCACCACAAGGGTGACTCGAGGGTTTTTATCAAACTCTCAGGGAAAGTGTGGATCCCCCCTCTATACTCTTCAAGCAGCCTGCAACAGTAAACACCAGTTTTGCATCCCAAACTAACTAGAGTGGTTATCAAGCCTCACAACTTGCAAGTTCAACAAAACAATAGTAATAAGTAAAGATATTTTTGTAATAATAAGAACTGAAAGTAAAACAAGTTAACTAGTGTAGATTATATTGTTTTCTTATGGCTAAAAGTGGACCGGAGATCATGGTTTCACTTATCTCTCTCTCATAAACATGGTGGTGCAGATAGCACAAATAAAAAATTAAGGGCAGGTAAACATGGGCATCACGTTCTAGTATAGAGTTGATGCAACACAACTCTCTAATATTCCTTTGACAAGGGAAAACTCCTCAAACCAAATTTAAGAACTAACAGAGTATTGCCTTTAGATCTCTAGCATGATGTTGATCACAATATGCTACCTTTGATCTAACAAGACACTCTTTTCTGTCACTAGATGACATAATCATAAGTATTCCATTGTCCCTAGTGAGGCAATCATAGAAAGGTAAAAACCCCAGAAGCACCTCGAATTTATATCACTTTCCTATGCATACCACAAGATTGCTCCGCCTAATGCACAATCCCCCAAAACATGCCCTAGTATACTAGTTTTACCAGAACCATGCATACAAGAACGAGGTTACAAATACTGTTTGGGTCACACCGGGTGCAACCATTGCACAATGTAACTTTCATACTGCGCAACACCAGGAACTTGTTTAGGGAGAAGGTCACGGATTGTGGAAACTTGATGCTACGTGTCGGGGCAGTGCAGTCTGATCCCATGAATAGCTCCCGCGAATCCCGATCTCACAAACTCTTCGTCTTAAGCACCGCATGTGCAATGCCTCTAAGGTATCCACATGTGCGGGAGGAGCACAGGGATGAGGACTTCTAGATCCAATCTTTTGTGATGTGGGGGTGGCCATGAGTGCCGGCTAGCGTTGGGAACACTTACCATCATTTCCACTTATATAGCCTTTTCTGATGGGCTCAACACTTGAGGCCCATCTTAGGCCATATCCTCAATGTCCACATGGATTCAATCCAATGGACTTCTTTCCCTTAAGTGTGTGACCTTGTAGGCCCATGACCATTTGGACACGATTAGAGTTACTCCTCCAAGTATCATGTCATGGCTTTGAGTCCAACTCGCTTCCAAGAACACTTGTCCTCGAATCGATAACTGGCAGTGGCTCCTAGCAGAATGGTTCCAGTTGACGTGGAGTCATAAAGACAATAACTAGTAGCAGCTCCTAGCAGAACGTGCCAGTTCCCAAGTGACATGAAGTCATAAAGATGAACCGTTCCAATTTCCCTTTTCCACATGATGTACATTTTCATGCTATAGGCGAGTTGTTTTCATTCATTTAATAGCTTAACTCTCTTCTCAATCCGTGAAATTAATGTGATTCACTGGACATGCACTTAGTACAACTTCTATGATAACTCTAAAACCGAGTCGAGCATGGCCATGCTTACGAATCATATCACTTGAGAGGGCCGAGAGAATATCTCTCTAGTCGGAGGGGCAAAATCCATCTTGGTTATCCATGTCACGCAACTAGATTCACATCCGCCCGAGAATCTTCCTTTTAACTACCCACTTATGGAGTGGTGTTTGCAGACCCCTAAGGTGGCTGATCACAACTCAGAGAATGCGATCACCTCCAGTCTAAGGATTCCATTGATTGAGACATGCAAATGAAAGCTTACTCGTTGCATCTCAATATGGGTTTGTCCGACCCCACTTAACACTTTAGCAAAGTTAGTGTAAGTTGGATTATGTTCACCATGCCCATGACTAGTGAAATTGGCTCATCAACCATCTTATATAAGTACATAGTTCCATAACTGTATTCGATGGTACATATAAATGTTTGTACAAGGACATCTTTTACTTATGAATACACTACAAAATCTATCATACATGATTGCCTCTAGGGCATATTTCAACATGAATTTGGCTAAATTTTGTGTCTAGATACATCCTTTGTAGTGACAAGTAATACAAGTAGGAGGGAGTAGTATAAACAGGTTGAGGGACTAGTATAAAAGCTCAAGGGAGTAATATACATAGATTGTAATTTGGGCCACGTTAACAATTTATAAACAAAGGTCGAGGGAGTAGTATAATCTAGCATGCATACAATGGACAAAAAATCGAGTGTTGTACCTTAAAAAAATCGGTTGTTAGATAGAAAAAGTGAAATGGTTTGATTCAGCCGGAGGATACCACGCCTCACGTCCCCATGGGCCACCACGACTCGTCTTTTTCTCTTGCTCCTATCTATTTTAGATAAAATTCAAAATGTAAAAAATTTGATAAGAACTTCCACGCGCAGGTCTCAACATTCTATGTGCTCACAAAGTTGTTTCATAAAAAAATAATATTTTTTGTGTTATGAAAGATAAAATTTTGGTGCTAATTTTTTTTTTGTCTTTTTACATAAGATATAAAAATGTCAATTTTCCATGAAACTTGACATGTGCACATAGAATGATGAGATGTACATGTTAATTTTTGTTCAAATGTTTTTTGACTCTTTGAAATGTTTTTCGATGGCAAGAGCATATTCTCCCATGTGCCAAATTGAATTGCCACTGTAGCCATTTTTTTATTACTTGAATGTTTTTTATTTTTATTGTACTAGTTTCTTGGATCAATGCAAACGGGTTATTCATTTACCTGTTGCCGGTGCTTTAGCACACATATAAAATGATGGTACCCCCCACCCAACGAGAAAATTTTACCCTTCTCATTCTCCCTATACACTCCCCCATTTGGAACCCGGTCTAGTGGCGGCGCTCATGGTAATAGACGAGCCAATCAAAGGGATCCTCCTCCCTTCGGACCAATCTGCCAATCGTCAATGAGGACGCGTAGAACAAGACAAGGCTAATCAATGAGATCCTCCTCCTATTGAGGCGGATCTGGCTGTCGAGTAGGTGGCCACTGGAGAAGGGCGACCACGGTGCGGAGAAGACAAGGCCGCCAACAACATCTGCACCAGGTCTGCTCCTACCATTGGGTGGAACAACTGTCACCGTGAAGGAGGTGTCCCGAGAGGCCGTAGAGGATCTAGCTGGCAACACGGAGAAGACATGGTTGTGGAGGTATAAATAGCCCTCTATGTGTGCTTTATTTATACATTTTTGTTTGTTTATATTATTTAGTTTAGATTTTTCTGCTTAGATTGTTCAATTTATTGTTAACTTAAGTTGGCCACTTTAGATTTTTCAATTTGGCTTGTTTGGACTAGCTTGTTTAGTTTAGATGCTCAGTTTAATTAGTTTGCTCAGTTTAGCTTGTACACTTGTTCATCTTAGCTTGTTCACTTTTTCAATGTTAAGTTTAACTTGTTCACTAGTTCATGGTTTAGTTTAGCTTGTTCGCTTTATGTTGTTTACTTTAGATTGTCCAGTTTAGATCATCCATGTTAGAACGAGTTGTTAAGTCAGAACTTATTTGAAAATTGGAGTCCATTTCGGTGACAATGCACAAGAATGCTCTTGTGGATCCAAGCTTACCGTCAACTAATGGTATCATCTAGGCTTGAGCTAAATCTAAATTCTAGATATACTTGGTGCGAAAGACATGGCTCGACACATTGTCCACAAGGAGTAAGAGCTCAAAACAAAGAATGTTGCGAAGACATAAGTTATACCAAAAGTAAGTTTGTTCTTTTGTGTAATGTGTTCATTATAATATAAACATATGTCTATAGTGAGCTAATGTGGAACTCATATTCTCTCTTTTACATTTTCATTGGTATTTCTATATGCGAGCCCATAAGACAAATAAGTCTCGTAGAAAGTCTTGTACGCTTAGTGACATATTGTTGATATTGACATGACAATGTGTAATCATTGATATTATGGTAGAAATGTAATGATACATTGGTCCTATTTATGAATAAAATATTTTATTATTTTCATGCTTGTGCTGTCAACATTTCAATCTGCGCTAAAATATATATTAAGGTGATAGACTGATGAATCGAACTCGGTGCAAATGGGTGGAACAAAAAAAACTATAACTGATGAGCCCTACTTCAAGGAAACGGAGTAATATGAATAACTCTTGCCAAAAAGGGGTTGCTTATCGGTGACAGTATTTTACACTGTTGCCAAAGAAGCCTTCACATGAGGTACATGGCAACAAACCCTTTTTCCGTTGGTTATGGGGCTTTTGACCCCTGTCAGCGTCGCTCTATACTAGTGGCTACAACACTAATAGTGGTGGTCACCCGTGCTGCAAGGAGCAGGCAACTGTGCTGCCATCGATGGGCGGAGCCAACAAAATAAATCATTGGGTTCATTTCTACAAAACTACATGATTTAACTAAGTGACAAACGTTTCTAAGTAACAGTTTAGTCTGGCAGCTCCGCCACTAATGATCGATGGCTGCAGATGCTGCCAACGGACTAAGATTTCAACGAAAGAGAGGGCCAGAGCACTGAATTAGTTAGTTTTGATAAGACTTCATCTTAAAAACCATGGGTCTAAATTGGAAAAAAAATCCATGTAGGGCTTCTATTCCCCTTGCCTCTCCTGAACATGGTACAGATCGACCAGAAGGTCACCTAGGCCATCAGATACCAATCGGTCCGCTCACCCTGCCACAAGCGTCGAACCATCTCCCACATGATGTTGTGCTAGCGTACCAACTTGGTCGTGTCTATTTTGGCCTCCCACCATGTGTTCACATATTGCGCTCGGGTACAAGTATTCGTCCGTAACAACGGAGTGCAAGTTTATTCACCTATTTGACACAACTCTAACATCCACAAAAATAGATATCAAGAGTCGCTTTGGATTGCTTATGTGGGGACCCCGGATTACCCATCCGGAATACTCGATATGCATATAATTCACGATTCCGTGATCAGTGTGTCGTGAATCCACATATCCAAGTTGATAACATAATTACATCATCCATTACAGTACCGAATAATATACTTACAATTGGTCACATGACCAAGTATGATATTGCCACGCAGGGCAAGTCTACAACTAAGCAGCGGATACCAAGCAGCGTTGATGACCCACGTCATGCCTACTACCCTACAGGCAACTGACTGGGAGACGTTCCTAGTTCGCACCGGCATCATCATAAACACCTTCATCTTCCTCATTAAAGTCTTCCTCCAAGTCTGACCAAGTTAATAGCCAGAGACAAAGTCGTGAGTACATTTGAATTGTACTCGAAAACCATCTAAAGGGAGAGCATTGGATATGCAAAATGGCTGAATCAAGGGAAGGCTCTAATCTAGTTTTCTTCTTTTGAAAACATGGTTTCTCTTGTTGATATAGCATGTCTAGAACCTTGTCCTACGACATCTCTATATCCTTATTAAAAACTTCTAGAAAACATTTTTAGTAAAATCTCTAGGAAGGGGGAAACCCTTTTTATTTCAAAACCTAGGTCAATCAAACATGACCATCTCCATTCATAAAACCAGGTCAATCACACATGACCATCTCCAATTCCTCGGCAGTACCCTGCAAGTACTCCGAACCATACTGATACATCCATTTTGCATCACTTTTTTGTATCATAATTTACTGTTATTCATTGATATATTTCACATTTAGAGATGATACTTATGTTATTTCCTCTGTTTTTACATGTTTGATGATCATTGGAGGATTTGCTGCCGGAGTCAGGATTCTGCTGGAAAAAGGACCATCAAGACACCATATTTCGAAGATCAGGAAAATTCCAGAAAAATACCAGAAAATTATATTTTATCAGAAGACTGAAGAAGCCAGAAGGAGAAGGCGAGTGGGGCCACAGGGCAGCCTCACCACCAGGGGCGCGACCCAGCCCCTGGCCGCGCCGCCCTGTGGTGAGAGCCCCCTGGCCCACTTCTGCCATCGCCCCTTCGCGTATTTTATCATCCCCGAAAACCTAAGTCAGGGGGAGGGCTCAGAGTTAGACACCGCCGCCTCTGTGGGGCGGAAAACACAAGAGAGAGAAAATCTCTCCGGCAGGCAGGAATCTGCCGGGGAAATTCTTTCCCGGAGATGGGAGATCGTCGCCATCGTCATCACCATCGCACCGGACTTCATTTGGATCATCATCATCTCCATCACCAGCACCTTCATCTCCACCATCACCACGCCATCCCGCTATAACATCTTGAGTTGAATCTTGTTAAATTCTTAGGGGAAACTTTCCCGGTGTTGATTACTCTTGTGGTTGATGCTATTGAGTGGAACCGTTGAATTAAGGTTTATGTTCAGATTGTTATTTACCATTATTTCACCTCTGATCATGATCCATATGATGTCTTGTGAGTAGTTCATTTAGTTCTTGAGGACATGGGAGAAGTCAAGTCGTTAGTAGTGGAATTATGTTAAGTAATATTTAATGGTTTGATATTTATTTGTTGTGGTGCTATTTCACTAGTGGTGTCATGTGAACATCGACTACATGATACTTCACCATTTATGGGCCTAGTGAGATGCATTGTGTATTTGGCTACCAATTGTGGGGTTGCTGGAGTGACAGAAACCTAAACCTCCATTGGGAAACCATTGCACCAGGGAGCGTAGGATCTTAGAGTTTAAGGCTGTGGTTAGATTTATCTTAATTACTTTCTTGTATTTGTGGATGCTTGCAAGGGGTATAATCACAAGTGTGTATTTATCCTAGTAAGGGTAGTGCGCTAGCACAGGTTCACCCCCATAACACTTATCAACCCAATAAAGATTATTTAGCGGTATGAAGCGAAAGCACTTGACAGAAACTCCCGTGTGTCCTCGAGAACGTTTGGTCATCATAAGTTACACAACCGGCTTGTCCTTTGCTCTAGAAAGTATTGGGCCACTTGCAGTGATTATTACTATTGTCTTTTATTTACTCGTACTTTATTTACTTGCATTACCAAATACTCCTGAAAACCCGTTTGCTAGTATTTACAGTGAATCCTTGATCAAAACCACTTGTCAACACCTTCTGCTCCTCGTTGGGTTCGACACTCTTATTTATCGATAGTACTATGATACATCCACTATACTTGTGGGTCATCAAGACTATTTTCTGGCGCCGTTGCCGGGGAGTGAAGCGCTATTGAAGAGTGGATTTGGTAAAGGTAACTGTCGCTATGAGTATTGTTTTTATTTTTGTCTTTTACTTTTATTTTATTTTGCTATGGAGAATTCTCCATTTGGTTTCCTATTTGGGAACACTACTACCACTGCTGCACGTGTGGATGAACCACCACCACCTGCTCAATTAGATCCTTTTAAAATACCTATGAAAATTGTTGAGCGTGTTATGGATAACTGCTATTCAGGAGATGGAACTGTCCATCCGGGTGATCACTTACTTTTTATACATGAATTATGCGAGTTGTTCAAGTGTGCAGGTATTTCATCAAGCCAGGTCAAGAGGAAGCTATTCTCTTTATCACTGAAAGGCAGAGCTGAGGAGTGGTATCGGCTGCTTAAAGATGGTCCATCTATTGCATGGGAGGAAATTGTGCCTCTCTTTTATTCCAAGTTTTATCCTCCAAGTGAAATTCATAAAGATCGTAATTGAATTTATAAATTTTGGCCTCATGATGGAGAGAGTATTGCCCAAGCGTGGGGGAGACTAAAGTTACTAATGCTCAAATGTCCCATTCATGAGCTCCCTAATAATATTGTTATTGATAATTTTTATGCAAGGCTTGCTCTTCATGATAAGGATTATTTGGATGCCTCCTGTTTTGGATCATTTACTCATATGAAGGAAGATGCTAAGTGGAATCTCCTTGACCGTATTCAAGAAAATGCTGAAGGATGGGAAAACGACAAAGGTAGGAAGTCAGGTATAAATTATGATTATGAATGCATTAAAACTTTTATGGGAACCGATGACTTTCATAGTGTTAGCATTGCTTAAGGCTTTTGCCTCTTATCTTGATGTTCCAAAGAAAGATTGGAACAAATATCATGCACCTTATAAAGATTCTATTAGTCATATTCCTCCTGCAGCTACTGAAGTTTGTACTGTTGATAGCATTGTGCCCGAACCTTATTTTGAGAAGACACCTTTCCCTGCTAAGGTAAAAGAGTATTCTACTTTGGTAAGTGTGTCTAATAAAAGTACTAAGAAAGCTGTAGAGCCTGATGAGCAAATTACTATTAAGTCTCCTGTAGCTATATTGAAGGACCTTGTTACTAAAGATGTAGGGGATGAATATATTCTCTTTTGTGAAGATGCTTCTAACATTATCTCACATCCTAATAGGCGTAGGAAAACAAGTGTTCCTATTATTTCTGTCAGGATTGGCGATCATTGCTAGTATGGTTTATGCGACATTGGTGCTAGTTCAAGTGCTATTCCTTTAGAGCTTTACAGAGAAATTATGCATGAGATTGGCGCTTGTCAACTTGAAGATATTGATGTGGTTGTTTAGCTTGCTAACAGAGAGACTGTTTGGCCTCTGGGTATTGTTCGAGATGTGGAAGTTCTTTGCGGTTAGACCAAATATCCCACAGATTTCCTAGTACTTGGTAAGGAAGCTAGTAAAACTTGTCCTATTATTTTTGGTAGACCCTTTTTGAATACTTATGGTGCTGTGATAGACTGTAAGAAGGAGAAATTTTTCACTAAGTTTAATGGAGAGTCTTATGAGTTTAATTTTTCTAAGTTTGCTAAGACTTCTTATGAAAATGACATGCCTGATGCAATTTTTTGAGTTGAACAGCTTGCTTCTATTGCTCTTGCTCCTAATAATGCTTTGCAGCCATTCATGGAGGACCATGAAAGTGATGTTTTCAGGAAGGAAAGAGAAGAGATTGACGATATTTTCTTTCATCAACAACCGTTGATCAAGCACAATTTACCTGTGAAGGATCTTTGTACCACTTTGCCACCTAAGGAAGATCCTATTTTTGAATTAAAACCTTTACCTGATGATCTTAAATATGCTTATATAGATGACAAGAAAATATATCCTGTTATTATCGGTTCTAAACTTTCAGGAAAGGAAGAAGAAAGGTTACTGGAGATATTGAGGAAACATCGAGGAGCTATGGGATATACTCTTGATGATTTGAAAGGGATTTCTCCCACTTTATGTCAGCATGCTATTAATATGGAGGAAGACGTGAAGCCAGTTGTCGAACATCAACGCCGCTTAATTCCCAAGATGAAGGAAGTGGTAAGAAATGAGGTATTGAAGCTCCTAGATGCTGGTGTTATTTATCCTATTGCTGATAGTAGATGGGTTAGTCCTGTTCATTGTGTTCCTAAGAAAGGAGGTATGACTGTTGTGCCTAATGAGAATAACGAGCTTATTCCTCAAAGGGTAGTAGTTGGTTATAGAATGTGCATTGATTTTAGGAAGGTAAACAAAGTTACCAAGAAAGATCATTATCCTTTACCGTTTATAGATCAAATGCTAGAGAGGTTGTCTAAGAAGACGCACTTTTGTTTTCTTGTTGGTTATTCTGGTTTCTCTCAGATTGCTCTTAAACTGGAAGATCAAGAGAAAACCACTTTTACTTGTCCTTATGGAACTTATGCTTATAGACGTATGCCGTTTGGTTTATGCAATGCTCCTGCTACTTTTCAAAGATGCATGTCTGCTATTTTTCATGGTTTTTGTGAAGAAATTGTGGAGGTTTTCATGGATGATTTCTCCGTCTATGGAACTTCTTTTGATAATTGTTTGCACAATCTTGATAAAGTTTTGCAGAGGTGTGAAGAAACTAATCTTGTTCTTAATTGGGAGAAATGCCACTTTATGGTGAATGAAGGAATTGTCCTTGGACATAAAATTTCTGAAAGAGGTATTGAAGTTGACAGAGCAAAAGTTGAGGCAATTGAGAAGATGCCCTGTCCCAGAGATGTTAAAGGTATTCGTAGTATTCTTGGTCATGCTGGTTTCTCTAGGAGGTTTACTAAAGATTTCTCTAAGATCTCAAAGCCTCTTACTAATCTTCTTCAAAAAGATGTACTATTTGTCTTTGATGATGATTGTAAGGAAGCTTTTGAAACTCTTAAGAAGGCTTTAACTACTGCTCCTATTGTTCAACCACCTGATTGGAATTTACCCTTTGAAATTATGTGTGATGCTAGTGATTTTGCTGTTGGTGCTGTTCTTGGACAGCATGTAGATAATAAGTTGAATGTTATTCATTATGCTAGTAAGACTCTTGATACTGCTCAGAAGAATTATGCTACTACTGAGAAAGAGTTTCTTGCTGTTGTTTTTGCATGTGATAAGTTTAGACCTTACATTGCTGATTCTAAAGTTACTATTCATACTGATCACGCTGCTATTAGATATCTTATGACGAAGAAGGATGCTAAGCCTAGGCTTATTAGATGGGTGTTGCTTTTACAAGAGTTTGATTTGCATATTGTAGATAGGAAAGGTGCTGAAAATCCTGTGGCTGACAACTTGTCTAGATTGGAAAACATTTCTTTTGATCCTATTCCTGTTAATGATAGTTTTCCAAATGAACAGTTGGCTTCAATAAATGTAACTTCGCGAGACCTTCCTTGGTATGCTGATTATTCTAACTTTATTGTTTCCAAGTATTTGCCTCCAACCTTTACAGCTCAGCAAAGAAGAAAATTCTTTTATGATTTGAGGCATTACTTTTGGGATGACCCACACTTATATAAAGAAGGAGTTGATGGTATTATGCGAAGATGTGTACCAGAATATGAGAAAAAAGAAATATTGAGAAAATGCCATGGAAGCGCTTATGGAGGACATCATGCTGGGGATAGAACCGCACAAAAGGTTTTACAATCAGGTTTTTATTGGCCGACCCTCTTTAAAGATGCTAGAAGGTATGTTTTATCTTGCGATGAATGTCAAAGAGTTGGTAATATTTCTAGACATAATAAAATGCCTATGAGTTACACTCTTGTTATTGAACCATTTGATTGTTGGGGATTTGACTTTATGGGTCTTTTTCCTCCTTCAAAAGGCTATACTCACATACTTGTTGCTGTTGATTATGTTACCAAGTGGGTAGAAGCCATACCTACAAAGAGTGCCGATGGTGAGACCTCATTAAAAATGCTAAAGGATGTTATTTTTCCTAGGTTTGGTGTGCCGAGATATCTTATGACTGACGGAGGTTCTCATTTTATTCATGGCAGTTTTAGAAAAACTCTTGCTAGATATGACGTTAATCATAGAATTGCTTCTTCTTATCATCCCCAAACTAGTGGGCAGGTAGAGCTTTCAAATAGAGAGATCAAGTCTATCTTGCAGAAGACTGTCAATAGATCTAGGAAAAACTGGGCTAGCAAGTTAAACGATGCTTTATGGGCTTATAGAACTGCTTATAAGAACCCCATGGGCATGTCTCCTTACAAAATGGTTTACGGAAAAGCGTGTCACTTGCCTTTAGAATTAGAACACAAAGCTTTTTGGGCAGTGAAAGAGCTTAATAGGGATTTTAAACTTGCCGGTAAGAAAAGGTTGTTAGATTTGAGTTCTCTAGATGAGTGGAGAAACGAAGCCTATGAGAATGCTAGACTTTTCAAAGAGAAAGTCAAGCAATGGCATGATAAGAGAATTCTTAAAAGAGAGTTTCATGTTGGTGAGAAAGTTCTATTGTATAGGTCTCGTCTCAGTTTTTTGCAGGAAAATTACTCTCAAAATGGGAAGGACCATATGTTATTGTGGAAGTGTACTGCTCAGGTGCGATAAAGATTGCTTCGTTGAAAGATGACACTACACAAGTGGTGAATGGGCAAAGACTCAAACATTATATTGCTGGAGATTCTTATAATGAAGATGTTGATGTTATTCAAACAGTTTCTCCGGAAGAATTCATCCAGGACAATTTGTAAAAACCTGCAGAGTTCGTTTTCGAATAGGTAACAGTTCTAGTCAGAAAAGGTTCACGAAATTTTTTTCCATTAATATTTTTGTTGTTTTTATTAAATATGAAAAATCATGAGACGAAAACGGGCAGGAGACGGAGTCCGGTGGTTCCTCATCACCAGGGGGCGCGGGTCCACCCCAGGCCGCGCCGCCCTGTGGTGAGACCACCCCGGAGCTCGTTTCCATCCCAGTTTCCTCCTGTGATTTCGCCTCGATGTATAATTTTCGCCTATATAACCCCCCGGAGTCCCCGAGGTCTGTATATTGTTTTCTCGTCGTGTTTTGTTTCGAGCTGTTTCTTTCAGGGGATTGTTCTCAGCTTTGAAGTTGCAATGTCTTCCTCCGGTCCATCCGAGGAGAACCCTCTTGCGGATACCATTAATTCGTATATGAGGGAGCTAAAGATGCATCCGAAGGAGTTGTTGCTCAAAGATGGGGAGTTGCAGATCAAAGATGTCCAAGTCTCCAAGGGAGAAGGAAGTCTCGAAGCCAGGATGGAAGCACTGGAACAAGAAGTTTTTAAATACAAGAAGATGGCGGAACGCGAGGTGGACATCATCCATAGGATTAATCAAGAGCTTGTTACCAAGTACAAGAAGGAGACTACAGAACTCTGGAAGGACATATTTTCGCTCCATGAGACCAGTAACCAGTTACAACCACAACTCTATGACTTCCAAAACTAAAACTGTGAGTATGAAGCTAGATTTCAACAAATGAGTGCTGCTGCAAGTTTCAGGATATTGGAGACCAAGACATCCTTCCTTGACGGGGGACCTCTGCCTTGGAAGTACGATGATGATAAAGACTCACCACTACCACCGAAGGAGTAATTCATCATGGTATAGGCATCCCCTTGGCTTGTTTCAAGCTTGGGGGAGTGCCGCGGTATCACATCATCACCTTTTACTCATTTACTTTTCAAGTAGACTCATATCATGAATAGAGAAGTTATCTTATAGAATAGTTTGCAGCATGGAAGTATCCTCCTTAGTTGGTTATCTATGTATCCCTTGGTGTGAGTTGCGGTAATGAAATATTAATGAGAAGTTTTATCGTTTACTTTCCGCACACTTTATTTTAGTTTGCAATGTTTCTTATATGATTAGTCTTGTTGATTAGTATTGGTACCACTTTGGGAGCATGAGTAAATTTAGTTGGTTTTGGCAAACTTAGCTTGGTCAGTAGCAACATTACCTTGAGGTTTGAGTAGAAAAGAAGAAAGAAGTGCTTGTAGTTACATCACTTCAGTTTTCCTTCATGTTTGGCTTATAAGCATTATTATTCTCGAAGTTAAAATCATTGTACCTTCAAGGAAGTTTGCATGATGTTCCTTATTATATGTATGTATGTTTGTTTCATGCAACTCTTATGCTTGCTACCCAGCCTTGCTAGCCAAAAACCTGTACTGAGAGGAAATGCTTCTCGTGCATCCAACTCCCAAAAACCAAGTCACTTCCAAAGAGTCCACTATAAATTCCTATGCATGGTATTTCAAGCCATTCCAAGTAAATTTTCATGTGCTACCTTTCAAAAACCTTCAAACACTTTTCATTTTGTGCCACTGTTTTTAGCTCATGAGGACGTAGTGGATGGGTTTGTTATCTTCCATACTAAATTAAGTACCCCTCGACTAGGCAGCTTCATCTGCTCGTCATTAATTTTGCAAGGGAGCTGGTCAGACCATTGTAATCTCAAAAAGAAAAAAAAGCACTCCTCCATGGTATGTGAAAGTTGGTTGGCACCCGATGGAATCGGTTAGCCATGGTTTGAGAAAGGAAAAGGTGGGGAGGAGTGCCAAGCTATAAAAGAGCACTAATGTGCCAATTAATCAAACATCTCAGAACTGCTCTCACTTGTTTAGTATGGAAGATATCAAGAACTCCGTTGCTAGTCGTTGACAAAAGGAACCACCTCTCAAAACAATTTTTACCTCTGTTTTACAAATGAAAAGCTCTAGCACATGTTTAATCCCTGCTTCCCTCTGCGAAGGGCATGTCTTTTACTTTCATGTTGAGTCAACCTATTCCTTTCTATCTCAAGCAAGCATTTGAGTTGTTATGTTTCACTCATCCATATGTTGATCCGTTTAATCATGTTTACTAACTTCTTTTGTTAGTACAATGCTTTTGTCTGAAGGAATATATCTTTGAAAGCTTTCTATGAATGCAAAAGTTTGTTTCATTGAGCATATGGTTTTTGCTATATTTGCTCTGTTTTAAAAAGGCTCCATTCAAAAGCTAGTATAGTTTGTTCATTGTTCTCTGACCAAGAACTAAGGTTTGCCACCACCAATTATAGTTTACCTTGTGTATCTTTATTTGTGATTCCCTATTACTTATTGCAAGTCTACATCATATAAAGGGAAGTTGCTGTCTATTATAATTTGTGCCTTGGTAAATGTGATGCTTCTTGTCCGTATTTTGATTATTGACACTTCACTCCATAAACCTGTGGTCATGTTTACCGAGTTTAGTTTTCGCTTGGGGACAAGCGAGGTCTAAGCTTGGGGGGGTTGATACGTCCATTTTGCATCACTATTTTGTATCATAATTTACTGTTATTCATTGATATATTTCACATTTAGAGATGATACTTATGTTATTTCCTCTGTTTTTACATGTTTCATGATCATTGGAGGATTTGCTGCCGGAGTTAGGATTCTGCTCGAAAAGGACCATCAAGACACCATATTTTGAAGATCAGGAAAATTCCAAAAAAATACTAGAAAATTATATTTTATCAGAAGACTGAAGAAGCCAGAAGGAGAAGGCGAGAGGGGCCACAGGGCAGCCTCACCACCAGGGGGCGCGACCCAGCCCCTGGCCACGCCGCCCTGTGGTGAGAGCCCCTTGGCCCACTTCTGCCATCGCCCCTTCGCGTATTTCATCATCCCCGAAAACCTAAGTCAGGGGGGCTCAGAGTTAGACACCGCCGCCTCTGTGGGGTGGAAAACACCAGAGAGAGAAAATCTCTCTGGCAGGCAGGAATCTGCCGGGGAAATTCCTTCCCGACGAGGGGAGATCGTCACCATCGCACCGGACTTCATTGGGATCATCATCATCATCATCTCCATCACCAGCACCTTCATCTCCACCATCACCACGCCATCCCGCTGTAACATCTTGAGTTGAATCTTGTTAAATTCTTAGGGGAAACTTTCCCGGTGTTGATTACTCTTGTGGTTGATGCTATTGAGTGGAACCGTTGAATTAAGGTTTATGTTCAGATTGTTATTTACCATTATTTCACCTTTGATCATGATCCATATGATGTCTTGTGAGTAGTTCGTTTAGTTCTTGAGGACATGGGAGAAGTCAAGTCGTTAGTAGTGGAATTATGTTGAGTAATATTTAATGGTTTGATATTTATTTGTTGTGGTGCTATTTCACTAGTGGTGTCATGTGAACGTCGACTACATGACACTTCACCATTTATGGGCCTAGTGAGATGCATTGTGTATTTGGCTACCAATTGTGGGGTTGCTGGAGTGACAGAAACCTAAACCTCCGTTGGGAAACCATTGCACCAGGGAGCGTAGGATCTTAGAGTTTAAGGCTGTGGTTAGATTTATCTTAATTACTTTCTTGTATTTGCGGATGCTTGCAAGGGGTATAATCACAAGTGTGTATTTATCCTAGTAAGGGTAGTGCGCTAGCACAGGTTCACCCCCATAACACTTATCAAACCAATAAATATTATTTAGCGGTATGAAGCGAAAGCACTTGACAGAAACTCCCGTGTGTCCTCGAGAACGTTTGGTCATCATAAGTTACACAACCGGCTTGTCCTTTGCTCTAGAAAGGATTGGGCCACTTGCAGCGATTATTACTATTGTCTTTTATTTACTCGTACTTTATTTACTTGCATTACCAAATACTCCTGAAAACCTGTTTGCTAGTATTTACAGTGAATCTTTGATCAAAACCACTTGTCAACACCTTCTGCTCCTCGTTGGGTTTGACACTCTTATTTATCGAAAGTACTACGATACACCCCCTATACTTGTGGTTCATCACATACCCTTGCCACGGCAGTACCCTCCGAGTACTCCATCCGACACATTCCTCCATTTTTCTGAAAACATTTTTGTAAAACCAAAACTCGACACAGGTTAAGTATGGCCATTCCAACCGTCCATGACCGAGGACTCGGCTATTCGAATATATTACACTCTGCAGAGGTTGTAGACTTTACCCACACCATTCGATAAATCCACCGGGATACTACCACGGACCGTCATACACAAGTATGCGGGGTTCGGATAATCGATCAAAGTCCTCCATCCATCTACCTTAGTACGGGTGCCTACGCTGTGGAGTCTACCTCCCCGGCATGCCCCGGCAGTACCTCCTTTAGAGTGTAGCTCCGGCGCCACGGTGGGAGAACCCAAGTGTCTTCCGGCGGCTCGGGATATGCCGTTGTAATGTATTGACCCTTGATATGTCTCAAACGTATCTATAATTTTTGATGCTCCATGCTTGTTCTTACACCATTTGCTTAGTGTTTTGTTACACTTCGTGGCACTTTTATGCATTTTCCGGAACTACCTATTAACAAGATGCCACAGTGCTAGTTCCCTGTTTTCTGCTATTTTTGTGTTTCAGAAAAGTTACACAGGAAATATTCTCGGAATTTGACGAAACAAAAGCCGAACATCCAGATATTTAACGAAGCTTCCAGAAGTCCAAAGAGGAGACAGAGGGGGGCCACGGTCCGACCACACAGTAGGGCGGTGCGGCCCAGCCCCTGACCGTGCCCCCTATGTGTGATACCGCCCTGGTCCACCTCTGACGACGCCCCTTCGCCTATAAGAAGCCTCCCGATGGAAAACCCTAAAACAATCGGCAAATTTCTAGAAAGAGTTCCGCAGCTCCGCCGCCACCACCGACAAATTTCAGGGGACAGAAGTCTCTGTTCTGGCACTCTGCCGGAACGGGGAAGTGCCCCCGGAGCCATCTCCATCGGTCTCCATCGCCGTCTCCGCCGTCTCCATCGACCTCACCGCCATCTCCATCAACCTTGCTGTCTCCTATGATGAGGAGGGAGTAGTTCTCCCCCGGGGCTGAGGGCTCTACTGGTAGCTATGTGGTTCACCTCTCTCTCCCATGATGTGATCTTTATGTGATCGTGAGCTTTGTATCTAGTTGAATTGGTAGATGTTATTATTCAGATATCATGCTACTCCCATGCTTTATATTTGTAAACTCCGGAGATACCTTGTATCATGGTGTGACGGTGACAGTGTGCACATCATGTGTGTCTTTTTGGTTAATGTCTCTATGAATTGTTGGTGTTTGTTGGAACCATCTAGTGCGTTCATGGTGACAGTGTGGGACAATCTAGTTTGGGGAAATACGGACTTTGAGGAGTGCTTCGTAGCCCTACGCATGATTAGTGTTTGTTTTCCATTGGAGAATTGTTTTGAGTTGCATATTGATGATAGTATCTATTGGTTCAATTATGTTATATTTGTTGACAGTGTGTCCACTAGTGAAAGTATGATCCCTAGGCCTTGTTTCCAAGCATTGCACACCGTTTCCTTTCAGTTTTGTTACATGTTTGCTTGCAGCGATATTTATTTTAGATTACATTTACTACTCATAATCATCACTACTACTTGTATTTCACTATCTCTTCACCGAACTAGTGCACCTATACATCTGACAAGTGTATTGGGTGTGTTGGGGACACACGAGACTTTCTGTATCGTAATTGCAGGGTTTCTTAAGAGGGATAGCTTTGACCTCCTCCTCCTTGAGTTCGATAAACCTTGGGTGATCCACTTAAGGGAAACTTGCTGCTGTTCTACAAACCTTTGCACTTGGAAGCCCAACACTGTCTACAAGAACAGACGCGTGATGACCCACAAGTATAGGGGGTGTATCGTAGTACTTTCGATAAATAAGAGTGTCGAACCCAACGAGGACCAGAAGGTGTTGACAAGTGGTTTTGATCAAGGATTCACTATAAATACTAGCAAACGGGTTTTCAGGGGTATTTGGTAATGCAAATAAATAAAGTACGAGTAAATAAAAGAAAGTAATAATAATTGCTGCAAGTGGCCCAATCCTTTCTAGAGCAAAGGACAAGCCGGTTGTGTAACTTATGATAACCAAACGTTCTCGAGGACACACAGGAGTTTCTGTCAAGTGCTTTCGCTTCATACCGCTAAATAATCTTTATTGGTTTGATAAGTGTTATGGGGGTGAACCTGTGCTAGCGCATTACCCTTACTAGGATAAATACACACTTGTGATTATACCCCTTGCAAGCATCCGCAAATACAAGAAAGTAATTAAGATAAATCTAACCACAGCCTTAAACTCTAGGATCCTACGCTCCCTCGTGCAATGGTTTCCCAACGGAGGTTTAGGTTTCTGTCACTCCAGCAACCCCACAATCGGTAGCCAAATACACAATGCATCTCACTAGGCCCATAAATGGTGAAGTATCATGTAGTCGACGTTCACATGACACCACTAGTGAAATAGCACCACAACAAATAAATATCAAACCATTAAATATTACTCAACATAATTCCACTACTAACATCTTGACTTCTCCCATGTCCTCAAGAACTAAACGAACTACTCATAAGACATCATATGGATCATAATCAAAGGTGTAATAATGGTAAATAACAATCTGAACATAAACCTTAATTCAACGGTTCCACTCAATAGCATCAACCACAAGAGTAATCAACACCGGGAAAGTTTCCCCTAAGAATTTGACAAGATTCAACTCAAGATGTTACAGTGGGATGGCGTGGTGATGGTGGAGATGAAGGTGCTGGTGATGGAGATGATGATGATGATCCCGATGAAGTCCAGCGCGATAATGATGACGATGGCGATGATCTCCCCTCTCCGGGAAGGAATTTCCCTGGCAGATTTCTTCCTGCCGGAGAGGTTTTCTCTCTCTGGTGTTTTCCGCCCCGCAGAGGCGGCGATGTCTATCTCTGAGCCCCCCCCTTGACTTAGGTTTTCGGGGATGATGAAATACGCGAAGGGGCGATGACAGAAGTGGGCCAGGGCGGCCACACAATAGGCCGGCGCGGCTAGGGGTGGGCCCGCGCCCCCTGTGTGTGTGCCTGCCCGGTGGCTCCTCTCGCCTCCTCCTTCTGGCTTCCTCAGTCTTCTGGTAAAATATAATTTTCTGATATTTTTCTGGAATTTCCTGATCTTCCGAAATATGGTGTCTTGACGGTCCTTTTTCTAGCAGAATCCTGACTCTGGCAGCAAATCCTCCAATGATCATCAAACATGTAAAAATAGAGGAAACAACATAAGAATCATCTCTAAATGTGAAATATATCAATGAATAACAGTAAATTATGATACAAAATAGTGATGCAAAATGGACGTATCAATGCGTGCATAGACATCAAGCTCTTTTCTGGCGCCGTTGCTGGGGAGGTAAGGTAAAAGGTACTCGCATCCTCCTGTGTGAGTGCTCGAAGTTATTTCCTTTAGATTCTGCAATTATATATTTTTGTTTCTTGTTTTTATTTTCACTAGTTAGGCTTAATGGAAAACAAAGAGTTCTTTAGTATTTTTTCTACGTTAGGATATGAAGTGTTTGAAGAGAAAATTGAAAAACCTTTGGAGCTTAATTTGCATGCTAATAGTGTCGTTAGTATGAATGCTTTGAATACCGTTGTTGCTGATGCCATAAAAAGGTCTAAGCTTGGGGAAGCTGCTTTTGTTAAGCATGATATTTTTAGTTCCCTAGCTTTAGTGGAGAAAGTTTGCTATGATAATATTTTATCTCCCATATGTGATAATTCTTATGATGCTTGTGCTCCTCATCCTTTTAAAATACCTATGAAAATTGTTGAGCGTGCTATGAATAACTGCTATTTAGGAGATGGAACTGTCCATCCTGGTGATCATTTGCTTTTTATACATGAATTATGCGAGTTGTTCAAGTGTGCAGGTATTTCGATGAAAAAAGTTAAGAGGAAGCTATTTTCTTTATCACTGAAGGGCAGAGCTGTGGATTGGTATAAAACACTGAAGGATGGCCGACCTATTGATTGGGAGGAAATTGTACCTCTCTTTTATTCTAAATTCTATCCTTCTAGTGAAGTTTATAAAGATAGGAATTATATTTATAATTTTCATCCGCATGAGGGAGAAATCATTGCCCAAGCGCGGGGAAGATTGAAGTCACTAATGCTCAAATGTCCTATTCATGATCTTCCCCGTAATATTGTTATTAATAATTTTATGCAAGGCTTTCAGGATATTACAAGGACTATCTAGATGCATGCTTTGATGGGACTTTCACAAGCAAGGATGTTGATGTCAAGTGGAATCTGCTTGAAACAATTCAAAACAATATTGAAGATTGGGATAGCAACAAAGTTAAAGGATCAGGTATAAATTATGAGTATGATTGCATTAAGTCTTTCGCTGAAACTGCTGATTTTCAAGAGCTTAGTGCTAAATATGGTCTTGATCCTCAAATTATGGTTAATTGCTTTAAAGCCTTTGCTTCTCATATCAATGTTCCTAAGGGAAATGGGGATGTGTATCATGAACCTTTTAAAGACACTTGCATGGAAAGTGATATTGTTGTGGATGATTGCAATAAACATGCTCTAACCTCTGAAAGTCCTATTTCTTATAAGCATGTTAATTTTTGTGGAGTACATAGACCTTGTGAACAGAGTTACAACAAAGAAGATTATTGTATCCACCACAGGAATGAAGAAACCCGAATGTGGCACAAGGCTCTAGATGAACTTGGTGAAAAGGTTTGTGAGCTTTATCCTTTTCTTTGTGAATTTTGCGATGAAACGGGTCATTTTAATTTTCAATGCTCAGGCCCTAATAGTCACCTTTCTAATCGAATGAGTACCGCAAGTTTGTATTGTGATGACAAGATTACTCTCAATCAGCATGATGAGCTTAATTTGTTTTTGGGGTGTGAAGAGATATCTAGAAAGACTTCTTTGGTAGATATGAGTGTTTTTGATATCAATAGCACCCTTCATGGTTGTCGTCTTTATTGTGTTAAAGATTGCCATGCAAATACTTACATACAAAATCTTATCAAACATGATGTTTTGCCAAGCTATGACAGGACTGGTAGATGTTTCTATCTTATTAACAAAGAGGAGAAATGCTCCAAAGTTTCTTCTGTTGTTCCTATCAGCAAACCAGATTATGTGGAGAAAATGCCTTTCAAGTCTCTCCCTCCTGAAGGAGAGAGTAAGAAGAGTAAGGAGAAGAAGAATAAGAGGAGTAAAAGGAGAGAGGAAACGGTATCTTCCCCTAAGCATGTTGCTCCTACTATAGATTATGATAATTCTGATCTTGATGATGTTCCCATGCCTGTTACCTATGTTAGTGATCATGATTGGGAAAATCACTCTACTTTTGATATTGAAAATCTTTTTGGTACCAATTCTAAGGTTAATAATTGTTGTACCATTAGTACTATCCATGTTCCTTGTTATGATGATATGTTTGATGAATATGCTTTGCAAAATAGTTGTTCGCTCGCTTATGATGATACTAAACCTCTAGTTTATGATGGCTATGATGATGAGTATAATATTTTCAGTTCACCTACTTTTGAGGAGAAAATTAGTTATGATTACAATATGCCTCTTGTTTTTGATGATTATGGTGATGAGAATAATTATTCTGTTGAATCTGCTCCTACTACGATTGTTCATGTGGGAACTATTAATTCTTTTATGCATGTGGCTCATGAAAGGGATGTTTTATGTGATAGTTATGTTAATTCTATTCATGATGCTACTGGAAGTTACTATGAGAGAGGGAAACATAGTTTGATGGATCTCAACAATATTGAGTTTCCCCTCTCTATGTTGCAAATCTTGAAGTTGCACTTGTTTTATCTATCCATGTTTGCTACTATGTGCCTCATTGATTTATTTTCTTACAAGATTCCTATGCATAGGAAGTGGTTTAGATTTAAATTTGTTTCATATTTCCTTTTTAATGTTCTCTCTTTCTTCAAGTTCTTATATGGCGCATTTTCCTTAAGTTCTTTTTGGGCGCCTATGTGAGCATTTTCTGAAATTACTGCGCCTAGCTCAAAGGCGTTAAAGAAAAGCACTCTTGGGAGATAACCCATTGTTTTATTTTCAGTACTTTTTCTTTTATTTGAGTCTTAGAAGTTATTACTACTATAATAACTGCTCCTTGTCATTTTTATTTCGTTGTTGTGCCAAGAGAAACCTCTAATTTGAGTGAGGTAAGATTTGGGGATGTTGATGTCCTGAAACAGATTTCGGTGTTGTACCGTAAACATTTGTGAAAATTCTCCGAATATCTTTTTGACCTCCGATTTCTTGTGCATATGCCCCAGGTTATATCCAAAATTTCATTAGTTTTACACTTTTTGATTTGAGCAACAGAAAACCCTCGAAAAAATCGACCTTTGTCAGCTGTTCCATTTTGACAGATTTCTGCCACTATTTGTGTTTGCCTCTCGATCGCTTTCTTTTTGAGTTCTTTTGATAACAGAACTTTTGGGGTAGTTGCTACAGTAGTATATGCTTTATATGTGGTGGTTTTGAGTTGAAATTTGAACCAAAAAGGGTTGATTCATTATTATGCTTACACTAATGTTGCTAAAATAGAATTGTGTTGAGTTTTCTATGAAGGAAGTTTTCAAGTGTTGGGATCGGAGAATGATGAGATGAGGTGAAGAATGGAAAAAAGCTCAAGCTTGGGGATTCCCATGCACCCCAATAAATATCCAAGAGGTACAAGCGTCAAAGCTTGGGGATGCCCCCGAGGCACCCCTTCTTCATCGGCAAAAATCAGGTCACCTTTCAACACACTATATTTTTATTGCTTCATGCACTATGCGTTTTTCTTGGAGTGTCTTTACTTTTGCTTTTAGTTTTGTTTTGTTTTGGTTGCTGCAATAAATGTTTGGATCACATCATGTTTTTGGAGAGAGACTTACTCCGTTTTTCATTGCCAAGAACACTCCATTTTCACTCTTATTGTTCAACGAGTGTTCTCTTTTTCTAGAACTACGTTTAGCTTTTGTTTTTCACCTTGATTTTTATTCAGATCTTGTTTTATCTTTATATAAAGGTGTATTTTGACCTCTGGTCCATGTTGGTTTTCATCAAAAGAGTTGTTTCAAAAAGGTTTGAATGGTGTTGGAAAAGAGAAAAAGTTTCATGCAAAAAAAAAGTGGTACAGAAAGGAGCTTGTTTAGACTGCGGCTTAGACTTTTGCATGTCGTGCTTGATGTCATTTTGATAGTATGCTTAGTGGTTTTGCTGTAGCATGACTTGTCTCAAATGACTGAGATTGCTTAATGAGCCTTTGAAAAAATCATGCATTGTTTTTATTACTTGGAAGCATTAATTTGGTTTTCTCCTTGATGCTTTATTTGGGTGAACTTGGTGCATGCTTACAACATGTTTGACTCATACAAAGTCGCCATAAGCCTCTATGATCATTTGGTTTTTGACTTGTGATGCTATTTTATGCTTCTCTTAATGATGTTTTGTCGCTATGCATGATTATGGCCGTTATTGCTCTCTTAGTTGGTCGCTCCCAGTCTTTTGCTAGCCCTCGTTTTGTACTGAGTATGAGCTCTACTCGTGCATCCAACTCCCAAAAAACCAAGTTATGCCAATGTGTCCACCATACATACCTATTAGCAATTTGCTATTCCAAAGTACATTTGACTTGCTTTTATCTATCCTTCAAATTAAACTCTTTTTGGTGTTATGTGAAAATTAGTCAGTAAAGCTCTCACGAACCTGATGGCACACTTTATTTTTCTCGTTCTCAAAAATTTGACATTGTGGCTCTCTTATGTTGAGTTGTTATGCTTGCAAGTTGTAAGTTGGAAATTAGCCAAACCATGCCGTCATGGGGCAAGCTTTCAACATTGCACTTCTTATTTGAGTTGATATCATGATCTTTTGCTTATGGATACTCGCGATATGAAACAAGTTGGAATCTTGCGGGATCATGGAGTTTGTATACGTGTTAGAGAAATGCCTAGGCCGCTAATCTAAGCCATGCATAATTCATGGTGGAAATTTACAGCATGCCCATAGTGGACATTCGACGATGCATCTCAAAATAAAAAGCTATACCAATGGTAAATAAAAGAGATGTCGAGGTGTTCATTGTCTGTTTGTCTTGTCATTTTGATGTGGGCTTGTTCCATGTCATCGGGCAGGAGGTACCCCGTTGGCGGTTCTCAATGATACGTGTATACTTACAATGACAAGAGCTTGATTGGGACTCTAAGTCGAGTAGCATGAGGTTTGGATATTCGTACTTCATGGGACACGAGGTTTTCAACTTATGATTTGTCAAGCATATGCTTCATAAATGTACTCGCATTTACTTTAACCATTCAAGATGCCTATGATGGGGGCAATGAGAGCTCAAAGCTAGTAAGTACCAAAATTTTTGAAGGTTTATAAAACTTGCAATCACTGCTTCCCTCTGCGAAGGGCCTTTCTTTTACTTTTATGTTGAGTCACCACCTTCTACCTTTATGCACCGTCTAAGAGAGCATAGTTGTCATTCTGAGTTTAATGTGCATAGTCCCAAAGTTTACCATTGATTGACTCATGATTTTGGTTTCACTTGTTCTTAAATTATTGGTATCTAGTCGCCCTCTTAAACTTGAAGGTGTCCTATGCATTTATGTTTTGCTCTCTCATAAAGGACAAGCTGAAAACCATTTGCTATGTTTTTCCATATGATTTGAACACACGTTTGACTTTCATTGTTTTATTTTTATGATCTTTCGTTTGTGTTCATTTTCATGTTATAACATGGTTGCTAAGCTCTTATTGTCAAGATTATGTTTTTCATGCCCATATTTTAAGTTCTTTGATCCCGGCACTCAATGCTTTACATAGATGATCAAGACTGTGATGGTGCATGTCACCTCAAAAATTATTCTGTTGTTATCACTTACCTACTCGAGGACGAGCAGGAGTTAAGCTTGGGGATGCTGATACGTCTCAAACGTATCTATAATTTTTGATGCTCCATGCTTGTTCTTACACCATTTGCTTAGTGTTTTTTTACACTTCGTGGCCCTTTTATGCATTTTCCGGAACTAACCTATTAACAAGATGCCACAGTGCTAGTTCCCTGTTTTCTGCTGTTTTTATGTTTTAGAAAAGTTACACATGAAATATTCTCGGAATTGGACGAAACAAAAGCCGAACATCCAGATATTTAACGAAGCTTCCAGTAGTCCGAAGAGGAGACGGAGGGGGGCCACAGGCCGGCCACATAGTAGGGCAGCGCGGCCCAGCCCCTGGCCGCGCCCCTATGTGTGAGACCGCCCTGGTCCACCTCTGACGACGCCCCTTCGCCTATAAGAAGCCTCCCGACGGAAAACCCTAAAACAATCGGCAAATTTCCAGAAAGAGTTCCGCAGCTCCGCCGCCGCCGCCGACAAATTTCGGGGGACAGAAGTCTCTATTCCAGCACTCTGCCGGGACGGGGAAGTGCCCCCGGAGCCATCTCCATCGGTCTCCATCACCGTCTCCGCCGTCTCCATCGACCTCACCGCCATCTCCATCAACCTTGCTGTCTCCTATGATGAGGAGGGAGTAGTTCTCCCCCGGGGCTGAGGGCTCTACCGGTAGCTATGTGGTTCACCTCTCTCTCCCATGATGTGATCTTTATGTGATCGTGAGCTTTGTATCTAGTTGAATTGGTAGATGTTATTATTCAGATATTATGCTACTCCCGTGCTTTATATTTGTAAACTCCGGAGATACCTTGTATCATGGTGTGACGGTGACAGTGTGCGCATCATGTGTGTCTTTTTGGTTAATGTCTCTATGAATTGTTGGTGTTTGTTGGAACCATCTAGTGCGTTCACGGTGATAGTGTGGGACAATCTAGTTTGGGGAAATACGGACTTTGAGGAGTGCTTCGTAGCCCTACGCATGATTAGTGTTCATTTTCCATTGGAGAATTGTTTTGAGTTACATATTGATGATAGTATCTATTGGTTCAATTATGTTATATTTGTTGAGAGTGTGTCCACTAGTGAAAGTATGATCCCTAGGCCTTGTTTCCAAGCATTGCACACCGTTTCCTTTCATTTTTGTTACATGTTTGCTTGCAGCGATATTTATTTCAGATTACATTTACTACTCATAATCATCACTACTACTTGTATTTCACTATCTCTTCGCCAAACTAGTGCACCTATACATCTGACAAGTGTATTGGGTGTGTTGGGGACACAAGAGACTTTCTGTATCGTAACTGCAGGGTTGCTTGAGAGGGATAACTTTGACCTCCTCCTCCCTGAGTTCGATAAACCTTGGGTGATCCACTTAAGGGAAACTTGCTGCTGTTCTACAAACCTCTGCACTTGGAGGCCCAACACTGTCTACAAGAACAGACGCGTGCATATACATCAACCCTCAATAGGCGTCAACCCGGATTCAGGGGTGTCGCGTACCACTTTTCCGGCACCACGAACCCTTATATAGTATGAGACTCCCCGCACTAAAGCAGACAGACTTCAAACTAGGCCCTGTCCCATACCGGGGTAATGTGGTTGCACGGGGGTAATTGGTTTGGCGAACACTTATACACAATGCCTTTTTCTTAAACCCACCATCTCCTTTTTCCTCCATTTTTCAGAATATATTTTCTTGAAAACACTTCAGTGGAATCAGTGGAATAGAGCACTATTCCAAGGTTTTTGAAAACACTTTTTGAAACTTTCCTGAAAGTTATCCCATCCTAGAGTTTTTGGCTCCACTACAAGTTTTCCAAGGACTTTGATGCTAACCATCAAGTCTCTAATGAAAAGGGGTGTTAAGTAGGTAACAAGAGGTGTCATCTCAATGGATGATATCAAGTCGACTTGTGGAGCTAAGTCGTCAACTATTGCTATATAGAGAATAATAGCAATATAGAAAACAATGCATAATAAGAAAACAATAGTAAAACAATGCAAAGTGAATTATTAGGATTCAGGTATGCACAAGTAGATGGCTTGCCTTGAGTGGCTTGTCCCTGATCTTCTTCTTCTTCTTCTTCTTCTTCTTCTTGATATTCATAGACTTCCCCTTCCTCCACACACCCGTCGTTCGATTCTACCGCCGGAAAAATAATAACACACAATAAGCACACATGCATACATAGTCTGCACACAAGCCATGCAACAACACATTTCAAACAAAGAGTATCAGAAACAAACATGTTTTAGATTCTGAAACAAGAAACTATTTTACAAAAGAATTATCACTCTAATAGTAGCAAGGTTATTTCTAATGATAAATAAGCCTTATCACAAAGTAAACACCTTGTAGGTATCAATAAGGATCAAAGCATGACAATCAGCACATTCCCAGGTGGCTAATAGGCTTACAAAACCAACCCAATTGGAATCACCCCGAAAGAGTTTATGGTTGATTTATAATGAATTTTCCTAGTCATAATATCACTAGACAAGCAAAATAATTCCCCAAAACTTTTAGTAGCTCCTAAAATTCTACGAGAGGTCAAGTTTGAAAGTTACGGTAATGCACAACACACCAGAGTTTGAATCACCTCAAAATAATATTCCTACTAGGCACAATAAATAAAACAAAGCAAATCTCTATTATCGCCAAAATAATTACTGCAGGCAATGTAATACTCCTAAAATAGCAAAACCAGTTTCTCAAGCTTCACAATATCACAGAGCATCACTGAAAATTGGAAACACAACATTTTCACCTACATAACTCCATATTAGAAATTTTGAGTGAAAAAGGATTAGATCTACTCATTTAATTATCAAACAATCTACAGGGATCTATAAAACATGCATGCAGTACCACTGGATAGATCATGGAATAAGGGGTTCATGAAAATTGGAATCACTCAAGTTGGACGCTTTGTTATTTTTCTATTAATTTCGCAAGATTACAGATCTGCTGAAAAAGTTAAAATGGTTTTCCTAAAAAAATGCAGCCAGGCCTTATTTAGACAGGCCCGGGCGGCACAGCGCTGGGCCGGCCCATTCCAGGCCATGGGCGCATGCGACCTGGCGAACAACGCCCTGACGGATGGGGCCCGGCCGTCAGAGGCACAGACGCCCGAAGCGGTACGGGGCTTCCTGGGCCGTTCGATCAAGTCGTGATCGACGACCCCAGGTCATCTTCCTCCGCGCATTAGACTCGATGGGCGGAAACCCTAACACGCACAGGGAGGTCATGGGGGCTCACCTAGGGCTGTTCTGAGCAGTCGGCGAGGTGGCGGAGAGGATGCGGAGGTCACGGCGGTCTCGGGGACGGTCTCAGAGTGGCAGATGGCGCTCGGACGCGTCGGCCTCTTCCGCGACGTGTTCCACAGGGGCGAGGTAATGGCGGCGATCTCTGACGTCCCTGACAGGGAAGAAGGGCGGGGTTAGAGACATCATAAGAAGGGGGCTCCGAATCTATCAAGAATAGGTGCAGATGTGGTCGGAGTGGATGGCCATCTTCCTCGCATGCTCACAACATCAAGTCAAAGAACTTGTTCTCCATCGCAGCATAGGGCAAGGTCTGGAGATCTAGCTAGGGTAGTGAGAGAGTGGTGGAAAGGGAGTGGAATGAGCCAGTGAGGAGGGGCTGGGGTGAGGTATGGGCTTTTATTTCGAGGGAGGGAGGTCTATGGCAGTTAGGTCGGTTTGGGGCAATATGGGGTACATGGGGGACTCTGGTTGGGGGAGAGGGGCGGTGGAGAGGGTTAGAGGGGCCCAGGAGGTGCCTTGGTCGGCCAGGAACAAAGGGGTAAGCTGCTGCATGCATTTTTCTATTGATAATCAATTTGGTGGCATAGACCCTTTTCTTCTCCTTCCAAGCACTAAAGGACAATGGAGAGGGGCTGCTGCTACAGTACAATCTGACCAGAGGGGTGTGGAGGTGCTGGATGGATCATTGTGATGGTTTGAGGGTGTGTCTTTGAAATATTTGGTGAGACAAAGATTTTGTATGAAAAAGATGCATGCATGATGAGAGCTCCATATTGTGAAGTGGGTTTATTTATCCCCAAGGATGCGCATGTGTGAATATATGAGAGAGAGGGGTAGTGAGTATATTAGATAAGGCATGATCAAGTTTTGCCAAGTTAGGTGAATCACCAAAATTTGAATTTTGAAGGTTTGCCCTAAGTATACTTTGGACAAGATCTCGAAGGTGCTATATAGAAGTAACTAGGACTTTGGTTTAAATGGTTTTCAAAGGCAAAAAGAATGGCATGGTAGAAGTTTCTAGTTTATATTGGGTCAGTATGAGGTCAAGAAATAGCATGGTTGCCATTTCCATGCATTTGCTAAATAAGCAAGATGAAATAAAAATATCAATTATCTTGGATGGAGGAGGGGTGGTATTATGCATGAATAATATTTCCAAAGTTATTTGGGGATGATTTGGATTTATGGAGAGAGTTAATGGTGAGGGTTACTAGTAGTTTTTGGAAACTTAGGAAGACTACTAAGGATAGAAGTAGTTTTGACTAGGGTTCAAAACCATCCCACATAAATGGGTGGCATACCTCAAAATGCACAAGCAAGTGCATAGGTAGTTAGAGTATATCAAAAATAAGAGGAATAGGTCATAGGATGGTCTCTGAACAATTTATCTCGAAATTTAAAAGTGTGAGCAAAAGTGCATCTGATAATAGTAAAATGGTCAGTGGTTTGATTAGGGTCAGAAACAGGATTAGAACAAGTAGCAGATGACCTCAAATGACTAGGTGGTAATGAAAAGAATGGAAGAATATACATCAAAGACGAGTTCTAGGAAGGTACATTACCATGGACAACATAGATGAGCTTAATATAAGTGTTGGAAAATTGAATCTGTTAACAGACACGAAGATAGTCTGCACACTAGGTGTTTGATAGAATGACTGCAAGAAAATATTTTGTGAACACTGAGAGGAGCCTCCTAAGATGGGATGTAGATGATTCTAATAACACCATGGGTGCTTTTCTTGGGCTAGTTTGATTGGTTCTAAAATTCCTAAAAAAAGGGGCTCCTATTGTCTTATGGTAAGACTAAGACATTAGAGTTAGGGCTTCAGGATTGAGAGGGAAAATAACAAGATAGGTTTTATTTGAAAAACAGAATGAAAATAACCTACATGGGACAAAATATTAATTGGGGGTGTTGAATAGGTTAGGCCACAGGCCTACCTAAGGATCATATCTACACATAGGCAACTCATCAGAGTCAAACAAAGTCACACAAAGTCAACTCACCACACAAGGTCAATCATTTGAAGCCAAACTAGAATCACTAGAAGTAATGGTTAAACAAGTGTCAAATAATGATCAAGCCAAGAGAAAGTTTGAAAGAGTTCCAAAGAAAAGAGTAAGTCTCTGGTAGATATTTTCAGAAGCAAATGGAGACATAATCTCCTCCTTTATCAAGTTTTCTCAAGGGTGTTTTGAAAGACCACTTATCATAGATTTATAAAATAGTAGTTTTATAAAATAGTGGGATCACAACACTATATCCCTTTACTTTTAGAAATACACAGTCTTGGTAAAGCTTTTGTTTTAAAAATAGGTCTTGGCTCCTGTTTTGAAAATAAAACTTTCAGAAATTAAAAGGAGATGCCAAGATACTTTATTTTGAGAAATAGGCTTGCGGCACAAAAGGTGGCCTGATCACAAAAACACAAAGATTGAGTTGGCCCACAAACTTATCCTTCAAACTACACTCCTACAAACATAATTTACACAGCAGCAAGGTAAACATGCAATAGATTTCAGTAAATATGATTAAGCACAAAAAGTTTTTGTTGGCCCTTATTTTTGGCTTACTAAACACTACTTAAACAGAGTTACAGAAAGTGGAGTGTTACAGCTTAAGTCATAAAACCTATGGATAGAAAAACATAGTACTAGGAATTTAAGATGAATTCAAGTGCAAAACAAAAGACATCAAACACATACATGAAAGTTATAAACATATCTTATAGGTTAAATTTATGTTGGGGTCGATGTTCAAATTCGTATATAGGCTTAGAAAACTAATTTGCGTAAAACAGTTCATTTGATCCAGGGCATCCACACGCATGGGAAGGAAAGGAAGTGGAAACATAGCTTCGTTTTACTACTTACGGATACAGTTAGAGTGGCGCGTCAAACGCTAAATTAGGAAAAAAACTGAGGTGACATCGATCTCGCTCTTCAGGACGTACATAAACCACGCACAGTGTGAAGGGGATCGACAGTTCGACACACCGTGTTTAAGTTTCGCACTAGTAATAGTAAAAGCACTTAGATTGGATATTTATGTCCGTAACTAGTACAAACTTAAATGTGTCGCCATGGCTCACATCTCTAAACATTATTTTCATGAACTTCCAAATTCCGACCATCCTCATCTCAACCTAAACCATGTAGAATCTGATAAGGATAGCAATGGGCAGAGTATAGACAGGGTACACTGGTGGAAAAATGGCCTATGGTCCCGGTTCATTTGGGCCATTGGTCCCGGTTGCCGAACCGGGATCCATTACTCGGGACCAATGCCGGTCCCGGTTCCAGCACGAACCGGGACCGATAGGTCTCCACGTGGACGCGCTGCGGCGCGAGGGGGCCTGGGTCATTGGTCCCGATTCGTAGAACGAACCGGGATCGTTGATCCAGAGTTTTTTTTTCCATTTAGAGTTTAGGGTTTTATTTGGTGTGTTTTGTATTCAATTTAATGGTATTATATATATACAGCAATAATGAATATATTACACATCATGGTCACGAATATATTATTCACCGTCTCATCCATCGTGCTTGGTCGCTATTACAAACGGTAACTCACACAAATTTGATTTTACATCTTCTTTTTTACACTTCACCCTTTTAAATGAACCGGGTAATAGTATTCTCCTTTCAGATCTATGACTTGTTCTAATAAGAATCCGGCAATTTCCTCTTGAATTGCTTGCACGCGTTCCCGTGGTAGAAGACCGTCCTGCATCCGTTCGATCTAATTTAAAGAAGGGGATCAATATATATGAATGAAACTAAACACAGTTGATGGTAATAAAATAATGTTGAGATTATTGTTTATCGTACTTCAAGTTTTTTGATGTTTCGGTCTGCACCCTTCTCTTTGGTCGTTTGGCGAATGAACTCGCAGACATAGTATCCACATAAGTTATTCCCAGCTTCTTGCCTCAAGCACTTTACGAGAACGGAGTTCAATCAAAATAAGAATCAAGCATGATAATTGTATTGAAACTAGAATCAAAGAGATGCGTGGATCTAGCAAGTAGTACTTACATTCAATGGTTTAAATATAAGCTCTGGCTTCTAAACACCCCTAGTGTTGGCGGTGAACCGTTTCCAAGCCTTCTGGAGGCATTCCTGCATGTTCGCCCAGTTTCCTAAAGGTGTGCGTTTTGAGTCCATGACTTTGACTACTCCTTCGTCAACACTAATGATTAACAGAATAAAGTGGAAGCTGCACAGACATAACGAGTCAAATAGCTTAACATCGAGTAAAGCGAAAACAAAATGTGTACAAGACAGTAACACTCACTCGAAGTTGTAAGGAAATAGTATTTCCCTTCTGTTGCTGAAATACTTCAACGATTGTACCAAGTTATCCTCTGTCTCTTTGGGTTTTTTTAGAGTATCTTCATGAACGAAATTGCAGTCAACGAACCCAAGGTCAAAGATTCCTACTTGGTCGCATTCGAGAATCTTCATTCTGCATATATAATTAGTATAATGATGAGTAAGATTATACAAGCAACGAATGAGCTGAGCTAGAAAGACTTAATAATATTTACAGGCAATAGGCACTGACAATAGTTTTGTCGAGGGCGTCTTGTTGGTAAAACTGAAATAATTCTAGAAATTCAATCAGTAAGAAGCCATCTCCATGACCGTAATGGTGGTGTTTATATCCAGCATAGATCCAGTTTGTGGATTCAGCACAGGCTTGTATGTACCAGTTATGCAATCTCCGCATTTTTGTTGGTAGATCTTTGACTAACTCGGGTTTGACGAGAGGATTCCCGTACCGGTATTTGTACGCTATTTGCTGGTACCCCTCGAACTCATCCAGACGGCTCATGTACTCAGCAATAGACAGTCCATATAACTTGGCCTTTTCTCCGTAGAGTTGAATAAACTCCGGATCAATGTTCGGATCATGCCGCTCCTGGGCTCTCCACTCATTGGTATCGTACACTTTGAGCGGTTCGATCGATTGATTTTTCTGTTGTTCGAGCTGGGCAACTTCTTTCCCGACTCTCCGCTCTTTTGCCTCAGCCGACTTGGTAATAGAGCGATTATAGTCAGGTGTGAGCGCTATGGGTTGGTGAAGCTGAATCTTAAGCGCGGCTGCTTTGGCTTTATCTTCTGCGGTGACCGGGAAGATCAATGGCTCCGTCGGCTTTGGCTTTTTCTTGTTAGCCATGTCAGTCTTCCACTGTTGATAATGGGCATCTGCGGCCGTAGCAATTTCCTCACCTGTCTTCTCGTAAGGAAGCTTCTTCATATTCTGATGAGGTACTCTTGGGAGGGGCGATAGCTTACGTTTCAGTGATCGGAACATGCTCTTGCTGCTGGTGGTGGTGCTGCCCCTCTTAGTATACTTCCGCTTTAGTCTCTGAGGCTCAGGGGACGGAGACGGCTGACGCGGCGGCTGAGACGGCTGAGGCGGCGGTGGAGACGGCTGCGCTGAGTGGTGAGGCGGTGAAGGCGACGGTTGCGCTGGAGAATGGTGAGGTGGCGGCGAAGGTGGACTGCTGCTCTCAGGAGTGGGTGGCCTTGGCGGGACATAATTTGGAAGCACGATGTGCTCCTTTGGCCATACAACAGTCCCCCTTTGACTTCTCCTAGTTCAGTCAGGTCCCTATCTTCCCCTGCAGGGTGGTCTAGCTTCAGCTCCTCAAAATCTTGCTTGACATCATCCACCGTGACGACAGCGTACCCTTTTGGAACCGGTCTGCAATGCCAAGTTCCGTTAGGCGCAGTTGGTACGGCCATGCCGACCGCCGCCGTCACCCTTAAGTTCATAACTTGCACCTTTAGCTCACAAGCTGTGCTCTCCATGATATCATCCACTAGGTAGCGTTTAGGAGGAGCCGTCGTCAGTGCATCATCATCACCATCCTGGAGCTGGGTGGAAGCGACGCTGCTTTTCTTATTCGATAGGGCATCGATACCATCGAATGCAGCTTCTACCATGTGCCGCTGAGATTGGCCACTGATACCTTACTGGCTAAGTCTGTCGAGTTGATCCTGCTGCCGCTTTAATGCTTCTTCTACATTACGCAGCCGGTCTGCAGCTGCCGCTTTCTCAGCTGCCTCCCTTTCCTTTCTCCTCTGATGACTTTTATCGGGATATCTCTTCATTTCCGCGGGGAAGGCAACATTCCACGGCTTGGAGCCCGGTGTGCCTCGTGCTCGTCCGGTATGTTCATCATTTTTGAGGGCTCGTGTGAGCTCGTCGTTCTCTCTATCGGGAACGAACCGTCCCGCTTCAACATCTTGTACTGCACTTCTAATATCTTCGATGGGCAGTAGGGGATGATCTTTGTGTTTCTGGGTATATATTGCCCTCCCTTCTTCGTCCAACGTGCCCTCATGGCCGTAAAACTAGTTTCTCGCCCGTGATGTCCATGTTGTGGGCTCTGGTCTGATCCCGGCAGCAATATACTTGACCTCAAGTGCATCCCACTTAGGCATGCAACCGGCGTAGCCAGCAGACCCCATATTATGGTGGTACACTTTCTTAGCAGCGTTCTCCTTATTTATTCTCGACCTTTCCAAAGCTTTCTCCGATGTCTTGTACTTCACAAAATCATCCCACTGGTGTCTTAACTTAGCATAGCCGGCTTGATTGAAATCCGGAGTCTTGTCTAACTTGACAAAGTTAAGGTACAATTTCTTCTTCCAGTTCTTGAATGCCTCGGCCATCTTGATCAGAGCAAACTTCTTGCCTCTTTTAAGTAGCTCCTCATTTGCTTTCACCTCCTCATCTAGATTCACATCTAGCCTCGGCAGGAGGAAATTAATCATGAGCTTGTCAAAAAGCTTATCTTTGGCAACGTCGCCGACATACGGGACTCCACCGCTGCTTGGCCGATTCCATTCTTGAACGATGATCGGGATGGAGTCCCTCACAAGAACTCCGCATTGCTTGACAAATTTTTTTGCGACATCGTCAGGAGCTGTCGGTTCGCCGTCTACACCGACCACTTCGATCCTATATCTCACAGTGTTATCCAACTTTTTTGTTGGGCCTCGTTTCGTTCTGACGGAAGAAGTGCTCGATCCGGGGGGCTAAAATAAGAAAGAGTGTTAATATATGCATGTATATATATAGACAGTCGGGCATTACAAAAAAACATATATACACCTCGCCGGAGTTTCCGAGATTTAAGGTTCGGCCGGAGCCATCGTCTTCTCCCTCGTCGCCTTCTCCCTCGTCGGCTTCTCCCTCGTCGCCTTCTCCCTTGTCGGCTTGTCCCTCACCGGCTTCTCCCCCGTCCTAGGCTTCTACCTCACCGGAGTCGTCTCCTCGGTTGAGAGATTCATCTCCCTCACCGGAATCGTTCAGAAACGTCCTGGTGACATCAATATCTACATTTTCTCGGATCATTCCTTGGAGGAAGTATTCATCATCTTGACTTTTTCTATGTGCTGGATCCATAGTTTCTGCAATATACCGACATTTGTTAGTTAGAATACACGCTATATATTCAAAATGCACGCTAAAACTAATTTTAACTAATTCTAATTCTAACTAACAAACTAACACTAACTTCTAACTAAGTACTAAGTAATATACTAACTACAATCTAACCTAACTAACCAACTAAGGGCATCTCTAGCGGGCCGACCCAAACGGACACCGCGGGGGGGGGGGGGGGGATCCTATTCGGTGCTTCAAGCGCCTGTTACGGGCGGACGCCTGAAGGTGTTCTTAACCGGACAAAAACAAAAGATTTTCATCCCTACTAGGCCGGCCCACTAAGAATTTAACGCCTGTGGGGGGTGCGCGTCAAATAGGAATTGCCCACCGCGGGTCTGTTTCTGTCCGACCGGACAAAAGAGGCCGAAAAAACAGCACCCAGCGGGCCGACCCATCCGCGGCCCAAATTTGGGGCAGCGATGGGTCTGCGCGGACACGCGCGGACCGGGCACGCGTCCTCCCCTGGTCCACCTGTCATCGACCCGCGTCGGTACGTCTTCTCCAACGCGACGCGTCCGCCCGCGTCAGTGCGTCCCGTCGCCTCGAGTCAGAGCAAGTGCGCTTTGGGCGCCCCGCCGTCACCTTCAATGCCTGCCGCGACATCAACGCTGGCGTGGCGTGCCGATTGGGCTGCCGCTCGGTGGCATTCATTGCGGCCGCTGGACGCCCGACCACTGGCCCTTTTAAAAGTAGGCCACAACGGAGCCGTGGCCACCAGCCTCCATCGCCATAGCCACCGCAGCCGCCAGAGCCACCACATCCCGGCCACCACAGCCCAGCCATGGGGTTCTGGAAGAAGGGCAAGGGCAGGCACGACCACGAGGCCGGCGGGTCTGGACACCGGTCTCCTCTGCGCCGCGCCAGGACGACCTCGCCGCAGCGCCAGCGTGATCGCCGGTACATTCCGGTGACTCACTGCCAAGCGCTGTACCAGTGCGGCCAGAGCGTGGACTGGCCGGACTGCAGCCTCCCCGGCGGGTGGCACCTCAACAGCAGGCGCGTGCCAGTCCCGCCGGTGCTGCGCTTCGGCCCGGACCGGGTCGCCGAGATCCACCGCCGCCGCGCGCTGATGCCGGCGCGCTTCCGCGCCAATCCCGCCTTTGGCTACAATAGGCAATGGTGGGACAACTTCGGGCCGCGGGAGCGCGACCCGGTGCGGCGGGCGGCCTTCCTAGGGGAGGTCGCCCCCAACCCCTACGCCGGCGTGTACATGCCGGAGCCAGGGCCAGAGCCGCCGCAGGCGGAGCCCTTCATCGAGGAGATGGAGGAGGACGCGGAGGAGGCACCGCCGGAGGTCAAGCAGGAGGTGGGCGGCGACGACATCCCTGGCGAGGAGCCCAGGGACGACACCGACGACTTCGTCGGGTGCGTCGCCTATGGCATCCTCGACGTGATGAAGCATGGCGACGCGCCCCCCCCCCCGCCACCGATGACCGAGGAGGAGGAGCTCCGGGTCGCCGTCCTCGTCTCCGAGGAGGAGGAGAAGAGGCGGTGGGCCGGCATCGACACGGCGCTGGCCATTTCCGTGCACCAGCAGCACGGCCGGCCACCGTCGCCGCCACCGCAGCGTGCGGCGACTCCACCGCCGCCTCCTCCACCAGCCTGCCACCGCCGCCACCTGCTACCCCTGGTCCTCCTCCACCGCCTGCGGCCAACTGGCCGTGGCCGCAGTCGCCCTACATCATCCTCCCCGATGAGGACGACGAGTAGGCCGCGGCGAGGACGACGACGCCGCCGCCCCCTGTGCCCTCCCCGATGAGGGCTTTTTATGTTTTTTTATTTTCTATGTTTTTTTTTAATTTCTATGTATTATATATATAAGTAATGAAAAAAAATCAAAAAAAATTTGCGAGCGTCAATTTAAATGAGAAATTTAAAAAAAGAAAAAAATTGGCCAAAGGGCCGGCCGGCCGGGCCGGGAAGCTCCCTCCCGAGGAGCTCACCGTCGAAGGGGGGCGGCGGCGCTGGGGGGCGGGGCGGCCACAGGGGGGCGTCGGGGCGGCGCTGGGGGTGCGGGGCGGGCGCACGGGGCCGGGCGTCGCGGCAATGCTGGGGGGCGGCGGCGCAGGGGCACCTGCAGAGAGAGAAGGTGATGAGCGGCGGCGCGGGGGGAAAAGGGAGAGGTCGTGGCGGTGGCGGCGCTCACCGAGGACGGCGGCAGCGGCGGCGCTCTCCGAGGACGGCCGCTCCTCGGACAGCCTGCCGGCGTGGTTTCGCTCCGCGCGCAAAAGTCCTTAGCAGTTTCAGCCGATTTGGGGGGAAGTGGGGGGAGGAAGAAGGGCCAGTTATATTTGGGGGGGTCATTGGTCCCGGTTCGTGGCATCAACCGGGACCAATGGATCAACGGTCCCGGTTGATGCCACGAACCGGGACCAATGACCTGGGCGGGGGGCGCTGCTGAGCCGCCACGTGTCCAGGATCATTGGTCCCGGTTCGTGGCATCAACCGGGACCGTTGATCCATTGGTCCCAGTTGATGCCACGAACCGGGACCAATGTTTTTCTTTTTTGTTTTTCTGTTTTAACTTTCTGTTTTCATTTTAACAGGAAAAAACTTTCTTTTATTTAAAATTTGAAAAAACTTTCAACAGGAAAAGTGTTTCAATTTAAATAACTAATCCAAAACCATTTTCTGTTTTCAAAATTATTAATTCTAACTAAACAATTTTACTATTTTTAATTAAAAATGCACTAACGCGTTTAAAACGGGCATAAGAAATTCAAAAATGATCCAAACAATGTGAAACCTTCGCGTGGTGTCATATTATGTGTCATAATTGCAAACGTCATAAAAAATCCTTCACAAAATGACCTATCATGTTCGAGGTTTCATGGCATTTAGGTCAAACCACCAATGTTATGGCTAGAATCAGGGCATAGTTTGTGATAATGTGCCCATATTGTGCACACATGTGCATCTTGGAATGGCTTACGATGTTGCAGGAGGAATTTTTCCTTTTCGACGCACGAAATAGCCAATTTCCATTTTTGAGGTGCCGAAATTGGGGTGTTCTATGAAGGAACCACCAAATTAAAGTTTGGCATTGGCACCAACCCATTTTTCAAAAATACTAGACCACCTTAGATGGACCAATTCCCAACCGGTGTATCAGAAACCTTACCGTCCATCCCTCATGAAAAAGACAAATTCCTGCCGATTCGATAGGATGGTGCCCAGATTTGAACTACAAGTACAGGATATAATGCTTGTGAATTTTTTTAAAAATCATTTATAGGTTCACAACATGCTATTTCACCAGAGATCTACTTCAAGCCCGCCGTTTTGAATATAGTTTGAAACGGGCATAAGAAATTCAAAAATGATCCAAACAATGTGAAACCTTCGCGTGGTGTCATATTATGTGTCATAGTTGTAAGGAAAAATATTGAACTTGGAAAATTGCAAACGTCATAAAAAATCCTTCACAAAATGACCTATCATGTTCAAGGTTTCATGGCATTTAGGTCAAACCACCAATGTTATGGCTAGAATCAGGGCATAGTTTGTGATAATGTGCCCATATTGTGCACACATGTGCATCTTGGAATGGCTTACGATGTTGCAGGAGGAAGTTTTCCTTTTCGACGCACGAAATAGCCTAAACATCTTCGAGAAGCTCCGCCACGGGAGATTTCCCAACCCTGTCCTCCATCCATGGGGATGAAACTCTCCCTACCTTCTAGGTTGGCTTGTTGAGCTGCTTGCCATGGCGTATTGATGCTCCTTTTATAGGCATGACGCCGCTTCAACTTTGTCTTGTTCCTCCGACAGGGGCGTCGTGTGCTACATGCTTTATCTCATCGAACAGTGCATCCACCCATGCGTCCTTATCCTGCCGACAGCTTTAGTCCCGGTTGTGTCCACCAACCGGGACTAAAGGTTACCCACACGTCCTTATCCCACCGACAGTTTTGTTAGATGACACAAAAACCACCTTTAGTCCCGGTTGTACCCACCAGCCGGGACTAAAGGTTAGATGGTTTCCCGCGCCACTGCGTTCCTGCCTATTTTCTTCCCGCGCTTTCCACCTTTTCCCGTCTCCGTCTTCCCGCCATTTTTCACTATATATATGTAGGCTTGGTCTCCATTTACATATCACATCTAGACTCATATCTGCAAACCTCATCACTCTCTCCCATGGCCTCCATCGTATCTCTAACCCCCAAGGAGGCGGAGGCGCTTTGCGCCTCAAACTACCCCTGCCCGCCAGGCTACCGCGTCCCCACCGGCTGGATGCTGAGCATCGGAGGCGTACCGGTCCCTCCTGTCCCTCTAGGTGTGGCGCGTCAGATGGCCATCACGAACCACTACTACTTCGAGCTCACGCCAGAGCAGCGGAGGAATCCCCAGTGGCATCCCGACTACAGCCCGACTTGGGACGCCTTCTTCATCAATCGGCGTGAGAGTGCGCTTGCCAGGCACGAGGAGGACGGCCCACCTTGTTCGAACTTCAACGAGGCCGGCCGTCGGCTGTGGTGGCGCGGCCAGACTCTCCAGAGCGTCATGGCCTACCGTGGCCCCCGCCTGCGCTACCCTCAGTCTCAGCTCACGCGTGCTCACCCGCCGAGGTTCGACTACCGCGACTCCGATGCCAGCGACGACAACGTCGGCGACTACGACGACTACAGTGGTGACGTTTATAGGGCTAGGCACGACTATGACTGAATCACTCCAATATTATGTGTCATAGCTGCAAGGAAAAATATTGAACTTGGATAATTGCAAACATCATAAAAAATCATTCACAAAATGACGTGTCATAGTTTTCATACATTACATAGATTTACATAGGGTTTAGGGTTGAGGGTAATTCTCCTTCGTCGTGTATGTCGATCCCTTGCCTATGATCGCTTCTTAGGTCGTAACCATGGAGCATCTTCATTATTTAACGGGATGCAAGGGTCAGTTTTCACGGTGAAGGGCGGAATTTCTTCAAACTTATCATAATCTGCTGACATGTCTGTCTTGTCCTCGACTCCCGCGATGTTTCTTTTCCCTGAAAGAACTATGTGACGCCTGGGCTCATCGTCTGATGTATTCGTTTCCTTATTTTTCCTTTTTTTCGGTCTGGAGGACATGTCCTTCACATAGAAAACCTGAGCCACATCATTGGCTAGGACGAATGGTTTGTCTCTGTAACCAAGATTCTTGAGATCCACTGTTGTCATTCCGTACAGCTGGTCCACCTTTACCCCTTCTCCATTCATGTTGACCCAACTGCACCGAAACAAAGGGACCTTAAAAGTAGGTCCATAGTCAAGTTCCCATATCTCCTCTATGTAACCATAGTATGTGTCCTTTTTCCCATTGTCACATGTTGCATCAAAGCGGACACCACTGTTTTGGTTAGTGCTCTTTTTATCTTGGGACATCGTGTAAAATGTATTCCCATTTATCTCGTACCCTTGGAAAGTCAATATAGTCGCAGATGGTGTCGCGGCCAACAAGTAGAGCTGATCTCCAATAGTGGTGTCATTCATGAGATGTAATTGCAACCAAGTGCCAAAAGTCTCCATGTGATTTTCTTTAATCCAGTAGTCATCCTTCCCCGGGAACTTGGAGCGTACAACATTCATGTGTTCCTTGATATACGGAGCCACGAAGGTAGAACTTTGTAGAACTGTGTAGTGTGCTTGATTCAAAGAATGCCCGTCCCTAAATATCATTGCTTTCTTTCCTAGCGTGCCTTTTCCACTCAGTCTCCCCTCATACCATGATTCAGGAACACCAATCGGCTTAAGGTCAGGAAGAAAGTCAACACAGAACCCAATGACCTCCTCTGTTCCATAGCCCATGGAGATGCTTCCTTCTGGCCTTGCATGATTACGAACATATTTCTTTAAGACTCCCATGAACCTCTCGAAGGGGAACATATTGTGCAGAAATACATGACCGAGAATGGAAATCTCATCGACTAGGTGAACTAAGAGATGCGTCATAATATTGAAGAAGGACGGGGGGAACACCAACTCAAAACTGACAATACATTGGACCACATCCTTTTGTAGCCTTTCCAGACTTTCTCGATTGATCACCTTCTGAGATATTGCATTGAGGAATGCACATAGCTTCACAATGGGTACTCGAACATTTTCCGGTAGAAGCCCCCTCAATGCAACCGGAAGCAACTGCGTCATAATCACGTGACAATCATGAGACTTCAGGTTCTGGAATTTTTTCTTTGCCATATTTATTATTCCCTTTATATTTGACGAGAACCCAGCCGGGACCTTGATACTATTCAAGCATTCAAAAAAGATTTCCTTCTCTGCTTTGGTAAGAGCGTAGCTGCTTAAGTATTGATGGCCTTTATCAGTATGCTTGTTGTATGGGTCTTTGATACGTTGCTGGTCCTCCCGTGCTTCTGGTGTATCTTTTGTCTTCCCATACACGCCTAGGAAGCCTAGCAGGTTCACGCAAAGATTCTTCGTCACGTGCATCACATCGATTGAAGAACGGACCTCTAGGTCTTTCCAATACTCAAGCTCCCAAAATATAGATTTCTTCTTCCACATGGCCGTGTGTCCGGTAATGGGGTCTTTTGGAACAGATTGACCGCTAGAACCCTTTCCAAATATTACTTCTAGGTCCTTCACCATACCAAATACATCAGCACCTTTAGGGAGCTCAGGCTTCTTCCGGTGATCTGCCTCACCGTTGAAATGCTTGCCTTTTTTTCTTACTTGATGATTGGTCGGAAGAAATTTACGACACTCCAGGTACACAACCTTCTTACATTTATCCAAATATGTACCTTTAGTCTTATCTAAATAGTGCGTGCATGCATTGTATCCCTTGTTTGACTGTCCTGAAATGTTACTAAGAGCAGGCCAATCATTGATGGTTACGAACAGCAACGCTCGTAGGTCAAATGGCTCCTGTTTGTGCTCATCCCACACCTTTACACCTGTTTCTGCCCACAGCTGCAATAGTTCATCGACTAATGGCCTTAGGTACACATCAATGTCGTTGCCGGGTTGCTTCGGTCCTTGGATGAGCACTGGCATCATAATGAACTTCCGCTTCATGCACAACCAAGGAGGAAGGTTGTAGATACATAGAGTCACGGGCCAGGTGCTGTGACTGCAGCTCTGCTCCCCAAAAGGATTCATGCCGTCTGTACTTAGACCAAACCATAAGTTCCTCGCGTCACCTGCAAAGTTCGAGTACTTTCTCTCGATGTTTCTCCACTGCGACCCATCGGCGGGGTGTCTCAGTTTCCCGTCTTTCTTACGCTCTTCTTTGTGCCATCGCAACAACCTAGCATGCTCTTTGTTTCTGAACAGACGTTTCAACCGTGGTATTATAGGAGCATACCACATAACCTTAGCAGGAACCTTCTTCCTGGGGGGCTCGTCATCACCCTCAACATCACCAGGGTCATCTTGTCTGATCTTGTACCGACATGCAGTGCATACCGGACATTTATCCATATTCTCATACTTCTCACCACGGTATAGGATACAGTCATTAATGCATGCATGTATCTTCTCCACATCTAATCCTAGAGGGCAGATAGTCTTCTTTGCTTCGTACGTTGTCTCGGGCAGCTCATTATCCTTTGGAAGCTTTGGCTTCATTATTTTCAGTAACTTCTCAAATCCCTTGTCAGATAAACCAGCCTCTGCCTTCCATTTCAGCAGTTCAAGTGTGGTACCGAGCTTTGTGCTGCCATCTTCACAATTTGGGTATAATAACTTTTTGTGATCGTTTTGCATGGCCTCCAACTTCATCTTCTCCCTTTCTGTATCGCATTGTTGCTTTGCATCAGAAATGACCCAACCAAGACCATCACCGGGCTCATCTGATGCCCGTTGTTCTTCTTCATTGACGCCTCCCTCTTCTTCATTGTCTTCCATTGCAGTATCACCGTATTCTCCAGGATAGTTGTCATCATCCTCTTCTTCATTTTCTTCCAGCCTAACCCCTCTTTCTCTGTGCATGGCCCAACAATAATATCCGGGCATGAAACCTCTCCGAAGCAGATGGCTTTGAAGGATACTCGGGGCAGAGTGCTCCGTCAAATTTCGACAGTCGATGCAGGGACAAGGCATAAAATTATCCACTTTGTTTGCCTTAGCCACATCGATAAATTTATGCAGGCCTGCAATAAAATCAGAATCGCGTCGGTCGCCGTACATCCATCGCATCCGCGCATCGATCTGCGTTATAATAATTAACTATTACAATAACATCGTGAATAGTGAAATGACCACCCGCATAGACACATATGCAAGATTTTTATATCAGTTACAGATGAAGAAGATAAGGTTGCTAACCTCGGCGGAGGATACCGTGTTGTGCGAACTTAAATGTGGCATGGACATTTCGCCGAACACCTTGTGTGCAATCAAAGGAAAAAAAAAGCTAGCACCCACACCACACACACAATCCAGCAAATTTGTGTGGCAAAGGGCAAAGGGCTGGGTATCAATTTATAGCCAGGGGAGGGTCTTTGATCCCGGTTCATGCCATGAACCGGGACCGATGATCCGCAGAGAGGCACGCACCATGCTGGGGAGGCATTGGTCCCGGTTCATGCCACAAACCGGGACCGATACCCCGAAATGAACCGGGACTAATCTCCAGGCGGCATGAACCGGGACCAATACGTGTCATTGGTCCCCAGTGGCCAGCCGAACCGGGACAGATGACATTTGGGTGCTGGACCAAAGACCCTTTTTCTACTAGTGGTAGAGCCATACCCATACCCAAAGAGTCAATGGATACAAAATTCTACTCATACGCGTACCCACAGATATGAATCTTCACCCATACCCTTACCTGACGGATACCTCTATCGACCAACGTTTCTAGGATACTCTAGATTTACATGTTAGTATAAATAGGCAGGGTATAGATATACCCATGAGTAAAAGGCTATACATGTGTCCTACATGATTTAACAGGGTAGGGTATGGGTACTATCCATGAATATAAAAGTGTGTCCATACCCTATCCATGCGGGTACGATACACATAGATATCCGTACACATGGGTAAAATTTCCATCCTAAAACCTGACAAAGTATGCATGGTGATAAAATGCATTCTCTTGCCTGTTCGCCAAGATTCAAGCGGTTTTAAATAGCTAGCTAGTTTCACGTGAGTTTGCCAAAATTCATGTAAAATCTGACAACTTAAGATTTTTTTAATTTATTTTTTAAAAAGTGAATTCATGGACATTATTTTGGGACTCGTCAAAATGTCTAACATTCAAGGAAATTCATAAAATTTGGAAAACTTTTGAAAAGTTTGCAGCAAAATGAGCCCATGATTGAAAGACACTAGAAACTGCCATCAGCCGGTCCCATGGGGCTAGCCCGAGCACAATAGTGTTGGTAAAGCGCCACCTGGTGTTGGCTCGGGGGCTTCGGGCACCCCCCCCCCCCCACCCTCTTGCATGGCTTCTTGATCTTTCAAAAAATATTTCCTAATTTTCACACATTTTAGTTGTACATCAAAATACATAAACTATTTGAGATCATTTATTAGTGGATTCATTTTTATAAGTTGAACTTTAACTAGAAAATACATAATTATAAATTTTTAAAACATACACATTTCTCCAACAATCAGCTAAATTCTTTAATTCTTTTATATAACTAGCACAGTGGTCCACACAATGTGTAGGAGTCATATTTAATATTTTTTGAAACTCTATATCCAAAACATATTTTATTTTATTTCGATATTATTGGTGAACATAGAATGGTTGGCACACATTCTTATAGAAATTCTAAATATTGAATATTGTTGACTGTGAATGTAGTGAAATAATACTCCAATGCAATTGTATGTTCACTCATTTTTTGACTGGAATATCTATGAGAAAAAAATTGAATTTATATGTACCTTCTTATCAACAGGGGCGTACTCACATTCAGCTACCAGTGATTTTTTTTATTTACAAAGTGGACACCGGGTGATTTTCTTCCTAGGTCCACCCCTGCAATATAATAAAGATCATTTGTGATGACGTTGAAGGTGGTTTGTTTCATACTCCTTCATTAAGAGCTACAGTAATACTCCTTCACTTTTAAATCCATCATTAAGAACTTTGATTACTGTTTTACCATTGAAACGAGATACTCCCTAGTCCCTATATTTCTAGAGGTGGCATTGTTAGCGTTCACTTGGCCTAGCCCAGCACTCAGCCTATGTTCTATACGTTTATGCGCACACAACCTAACAGTAGGAAGAGAGTCCACTCTATCCCTAAAGTCCGGACTGAAAGGAGGAAAAAATATCTCCCTTATATATTGGGTGTGTCCTCCTTCCGTAGGCGAGGTGGGACTAAACTCAATTAGCCTCCACCCGTCCTGCAGGCACCTGACAGGCACTCCCAAAGACTATGATTGAGTACGGGACAACATAAACCATTAGAAGGAAGGAGATGGGCGTCTCATACATATTCTCGGGTACCATAAAAAAGCCTTTTATGATTAGCCGGACATGTACTTTTAATATATATACAGTAGATAAAATATTTGTAAACCGTCTGTTTATTTGCATGATAAATGGAACCAGGGGGTGTGACCCCTTTTCTCTAAAAAAAAAATCTGTAAAACGCAAGATGTTTGTTCTAGAGCGAGACCCTAAAAGGAATGTAGGTCTCACAGCTTGCGTGTGCCTCAAAGAATCATGTAATCAAGTGAGATGCTAGATACCAACTTCCCTCTCCAAATGTTTCATTTATCTTTTGAGTTAATAGAGGTGTGAGCGCATTCAGTGCACATGGCTGCAGCAGCTATAGCCTGAAATTGGATGGACATGGTTGGAAGTTTACGTTAACACCACTTGAATCTGTAGAGATCCTGTTCATCCGAGCTAAGAACTGATATAACTACGTAATTTAGTGGTAGTAAATGTCTAGATCGCTTCTCATCTTCAACAAAAGGTGAACAGTGCGAAATGCAACTTCTGATTTGCATTCCTTTCTGTTCATGGTGTTACTCAATGAAATAAAACACAGATCTTGCCCCTTATGCCCAGATGATAGAATACATAGATAGGCATATGGCTAGGAGCAAAGTGCAAGCGAGCCTGCATCCATCATGCTTACCGTGTAATTCCTCCGTTTTAAAATATAAGATGTTTTAGATATGTGAAACAAATATATCTAGATACCTTTTAGTATGTATATTCGAGTGAATCTACAAATTATAAGAAATCTAGATGTATTTGCTTCACAAAGCTAAAGCATCTTATATTTTAAAACGAAGAGACTATATGATAGATATAATACTATAACTGTATGAGTCCATCTGACACCGTTGCTGGATATCCATCTATATAAACAACGACGGATGCCGGCCCCCGGACTGGGCGAGGTCGATGCTGCATGCAGGGAATGATCATGCTCGTAGACCGTACCAGACGTACTACGTAATTTACATTGATTGGCACCTTGATACTTTCCATTAATATAGCTAGCTAGCTGGGTGAGCAAGTAGTAACATCAATCGGCGATATTATCCAGTAGATGCCGGGAATCCTTAATTCTAGAGAGAGAGCAAGATTTGACGTACGTCATAGAGGGAGGGTACCAACGAAGGTGTTGAAATATAATGTGTAGCCCATTTTTATCGGTTTAGACTTTGATTGAGTTGGCTAGAGCATAAATTCATATCAGACCAAGAGGTTTCAAGTTTAAGTTCCTGCCATCGCAGTTTTAGAAAATAGATCTTGCAGCTTAAATAGCATGCCCTAAATTTTATGCCTCTTGAACCGGTTTACAAGCTTCTCCTGAAGAGCAAAAGTGTGAAGCCACAAGGCATAAAATTGCAGCCAATATTAATTTTCTCTAATGTGGAGCCCATATGTTAGTGGGTTGCCACTTTTCTTTATTTGTATTTTTGTCGTGCTTCCTCATCTTCTTCCTCTCAACGGCCTGAACTCCCACACAACAACTACCACCCTAGCCCCCATTTCCGATTCTCCCACCCATCGGAGTTTTACATCCACACTAACCACTATGTTGGCCTCCATCACTTCGAGCCCTTCTCTTTCCCTGCCTTGCATCCTTTTCGACCACGCCACTCCCTACAACCCGCTCGATCAACGGCACGCCGCGCCTACCTCTGCTCCACCGGCGGATCCCCGGCCCTCAAATCTCTAGCCAAACACCTTGACGGAGAAACCGATCGAGGCGAAGACCATCCAAGAAAAGCAACCACCCACTCAGGTGACATCATGGGCGGGGAAGAAGGAGGAATTTAGGATAAAACTGAAGGATGGTGACACTAGGAATGGGTCCCCTATGATTCCAAATGGAGGAGGCGGGGTTGGCCATAAGGGAAAACACAAACAAGAACAATGAAAATGGTGGATGAATGCACCTTTAAAAAGCGGCTTGGGCTTCCAACATTTACATCTCAAAGCACTAATTTACAGACCCTTACAAAAAAAATTAGGGCCTCACTAGGAAGAGCTTATGCTAGAGTCAAAATTTTGGGTCCGGCCACTAAATTTTAGAGGTGAGCGTCATCTAGAGAAGGCAACAAATAAACATTGTAAATGCATTATCTCTTATTATCATCTCTAGCCATTAATGGAAATTAAATAAATTTTTAGTTCGAAATTAATGTGCTAGGAAAGACATATGATACATCGAAGGAAATAGTCTTCTCTTACTAAGAGATCATTCTTTAATTAAGGGAAGACCACCTTCTTTTTTAATTTATTATCTCTCTTCTAACTAACAAAAAATTAGTCTGTCAACTCTACAAAAGACTGACGTCACTATATTGTACATGTCCCTGGCTAGCTCAGGAGAAAAGGGGCAAAAATCATAGATACATAAATGACAGCCTACATAAATATCAAGGAGTGTCTGCCGTGCACATGGACATGAAGCACCGGTGAATCACATCCGAGATACCCACATGCATTTTCCAAATGGAAGAGACATGCAACTAAATGGACGTAGATCTTGCTTACGCTGGGATCATATTTCTACTATTAATGTGGCATAAGTCATGTTTGTCGGTGCTAAAAAACATAATGGGCAACATAGGTACGTATAAATAGCAGTATAGCACCTTCGTACGTGCATGGGCGCCGTGCATGCCCGACAGCATAACTACGGTATTTATGGGCCGAAATTGGGTCATTAATATGGGCCGAAATTAATTACAACGAGTATGACAACGTACTTACCCTACTCAGATATCAAACGATGTCATCATGTTACACAAGAGTAAACTCGGGGTAAAAATTCTTACTCACTGTCACTAGATAGAGTAAATAGCACCCGCAGTCACTCAACTTATCTTGAATGTGTATTTAAGTCACACTTCTTGTAAAACAAACTAACCAGTCATATAACTTGCGAAGACGTGCACCCGTGGTCACAAAACGATCTATTGTCCCATTTTTAATAAAAACCGGTCACATGCATGTCATGTGAGATAGTTGGAAGACTAATATTTATAAAAAAAACCTTACTAATAAATTTAAAAGACCGTATTGCAAAATTGCCAGCGATCATGTAAATTTTTCTCTTGCCCACATGACTCGGTGCTGGCAGGTCATTGTTTTTTTATTGTTTTCCGTTGTCCACGTGACTTGGTGCTCCCTGGTCCCACCTATCAGTGCCGAGAGAAAGAATAAAATTTTGTTATAATACGATATAAAAATATGTGTTCTGGCTCATATAACAAACTGTTCGGTGATGCAATGGTCAGCGTGTGCTAACTCTAGTCTCTTTTCGTGAGTTCAAATCACGTCTCCTGTATTACTATAGTTTTGATTTTTTCCACCATTGATTAGGTGGTACCCACCTGTAAGGTGTGCCTAGGTCACATTTGCCTGAGAAAAAATTCAGGTTTCTTTTTGTAAAATATACAATGCCACATGGCAGTTTTTTTGTGTCAAAAACCGGCCAGCGAACCATTTTGTGACCACGGTTGCACGCATGTACAAGTTGTGTGACCGGTTAGTTTAGTTTGTAAGAAGTGTGACTTAAGTGCACATACGGAACAAGTTGAGTGACCCTGAGTGCACATACTGGATATGTAGTCTCCTCAATGCGTCTCCCTCTTTCATGTGATCAAGATGCTTGTCGAGTTAGGGTATCTACTTCTCCTTTACTTTAAACCGTAGAATAATTAACAGTTCTATGGACAGAAATCGAAAATATGAACAAATAATCGTGTGGCATAAACATGCACCGGAGATTCGAAATTGACACTAGTTTAAGTGTCCAAAAGATATTAGTTCCATCGCCTTATCTTTTCATCGGAAGAATGTGCATGGTTGAGTTATAAATTTGTTCTTTGTCCTTCTCCACTGGGTGGTTGTTGGGCCGAATAGATCGATACATGCAGTTCACTATATCATAACCAAGATGCCTCAAGTTCATGAGCATGTATTATAAAAAAAATAACCAGTGGAACCCAGGTGTAGGTGGACCTGATTTTATTAAAACCGTAAAATGCTATTTAAAAGTTTCAGAGTTTTTTATGTAATACGCGCATGTACATATTACCTTGATACTTACTTGTGCCAGTTTTCAACTAAAAATACAATCGTATATGATCTAACAAAGAAAAGAAAATGGAACTTGGTATTTCTTTGAACTGTACAAATCCAGTCTTTGTTGCTTGGATATTTTGTATTTTCCGCACAAGTTACATACTTTTTGTATTTTACTTTTAAACTTGACATGCGCATATCTGCCTACACATACACGCATGAATTATGCCTTTTATCTATTCTTGTACCTTTTCTATTTTATTGTTTAAGAAGGGTTCACCAAATCCATGTCACGTGTCTTATTCTTTTCTCTCTTAAGAGAAATATGAACCATGTTCTTGACGTAGGCATCCTCCTTTTCATACTCATCCCTCGGCACATGTCCCCGCTCCAAATTCGTTCCCTATCCACCTAACTAATACCCTCATGTGTTGCCTACTAATGCTCAACCAACATCCATCTTTGTGGACCGACCTTGCGGACATTTCCCTACCACCCGTCAACCCCCTATGGCCAGCCCACGGTCAATCCACCACCACCGGTTCAGCATCCTCAAACCGCCATCACTTTAAGGTAGGTCTTCGGGCAATCCACTCACCCTATTCGCTCGCGCTCTGCCGACCTCCGTGGCTCCGTCCCTTGTTTAGTTGATCAACCAGTTGCTCCCCCCCCCCCCCCCCCCCCCCCCTCCCCCACCACCCCACCACCCGAGGGCCGCACTCAATCCATCACCGATGGGTCTAGCACATTCGGCTACAAGCAGCCATTTGTTCAGCAAGAGTAACCGGGATAGTTCACATGTAATATTTCCTTCACATATATTTCTTAGTTTATCATTTGCAAACATATACTCCATATGTCTGCATTTACATGGCTCACATGTATCAAGTTTATACTTTAACCAGCAGTTTTTGACCAACAAATGTTGATTATGTGCTACAAAAAATAAAACATTGAATCCATATTCGACAAAAGTTTTAAAATGATATAATTTTAATGATGCATTTCTTATATGCTAGTATTAGTTACTCCCTTTCTTTCCGTAATTCTTGATGTGACTGCAATTGAAATTTGGAATCACGTCAAGAATCATGCAATGGACGGAGACACGGAGTAGTTAAACTGGTGATCAAGTTATATCAAGCAAAATGAAAACGCCAGGGTGGGGTATCCCTCAAAGAAGTTGAAATTCGTCAAACGCCATAAGTACGAGGACGACTAGGATGCGGGTTACGGTCTGTGAGTCAGTGACCCCTGCGTCAGTTATATTTCTGCTTCTGCTCGACGACCGTTGAACGGCCTGATCGATCGATCGATCTTTCAAAGCCCTGCGTACTGCGCGCTAGGCAAAACTACATCATATGGCACTACAAGACAAATGAAGGCGTACGTTGGTATCGGATCCGCAGCGCAGAGAAACGGATCAATCGATCTGCAGAGATCCCCGTGGCTTAAAGCAGCTGATCATCATCCAGTCATCTTCCAGAGCTGATCCCCATGGCACTGACCCTGATTTTCGCTTCTCTTCACTTCCCCAGCTGCATTGACACATTCCTGCATGATCTTATATGCTGCTATGCATGCAATCGCAGTATAGCAGGGTTAATAAACTCCTTAATTAACTCCTGATCTAGTGCAGGCGATCTCTATATTAAGGCTGCTGCAGCTGCAGATCCATCCATCGATCGTCAGAATTCAGAGCTCCATCGCAGGCAATGTAATGTAAAATAAGGAGTATATATTTTTTGTCGTCGGCGAAAACACAAGCACGATCTATTTACGGGGGAATCACTCCACAAAGATAGTTGTTCCTGGTTTGTAATAAGTACTTAAGTATGACCTTAATAGTGGTATCAGGTTTTCGTCTCACAGTGTACGTTCCGATGACGAGCGTACACAGTGGGTTTCCTGGCACTGCTCAGCTAGCTTCTCCCCCCCCCCCCCCCCCCCCCCTCGGACTTCCTTGCTGTACAAAACTGTTATTTCCGTTTATTGAAATGGAAAGGGGTTGAACCCAGGTTGGAAAAAAACTCCACAAAGATAGCAGTACACAGCCTATATAGTCGTTTTTTCGATAAAGAGCGCTTTATTACTTAAAGAGTTTTAAGCATACACCTGGCCTCTGCGTATCTAAGATGCACACAGCCAACATTCCAATCTGACAAACACAAGAAAGGCAAAATTACATATCATCATGAGCAATTGTAATCTCGCCTAAACTGAGGGACTAATGCGAAGACTATGCGGCCACCCATGTTGGGAAAAAGTATCTCTCGCCGTAGCCTCCAATCGAGTACAGATCTTCGTAAAGAGGTCGCAATCCTCCACCCTCTGAAGAGAGGACCATAAATGTGGAATACTTATACCCCGGTAGATAACCTGCAAAATAGAAGAGTTTTTATCGTTAAACACTTTATCATTCTAAATAGCCAAAGCGACCAAATAAAGGAAATTGCTCCCACCTTAATATGCTTATTGAACCTATTATTTATTCCGTTAAGCTAATTTCCAAAAATGTTGGTAATACTGCTGGCGGAAATAAGGTCAAAGCTACTTGGATGACTGACCATATAGATCTTGCGAAACGATATTAGAAGAATCAGTGTTTAGTTGTTTCATCCCGATGACAAAAACACAAGCTTTACTTCCATTCTAGCTCCGTCTTGCAAGATTATCTTTGGTTAGAATCACCCCCTTACGTAGGTATACCATTTGAATACCTTAGTACGTAGAGGAAGTTTCAATTTCCAAAGTCTATTAATACTAATCTTATCAACTGGCAAATCAAGTTGAATAAGTGCATTATACATGGATGCTACCGAAAATTTACCATTCTCATATAGGTTCCATCGGAATTCATTAGGTCCCATTTGTAACTGGATATTTGTCAAACGTAAGAGTAAGGCATGACAAGATACAAGCCTCTGACTAGACAAATCCCTTCTGAACAACACATTTTGTGGAGAGGTCTCCAAAACCTTAGCGATGGTATCGCCTTTGTGACGCACAATACTATACAATGCCGAATACTGTTCTCGAAGGGATGTAGCACCTAGCCACTTATCTTCCCAAAACCTTATCTCCGATCCATCCTTAATAGAAAAAGTCCCAAGGCCAAAGAAATGTTTTTAGTCGCCATAAGACCAGCCCAGAAGTGAGAATCACCCGGTTTCCAAAGAACCTGGGATAATGCACTTGAGCCTATATATTTCCTTTATTAGAATGGTTGCCAAGTACCATCCTCAGTGAGTAGCTTAAAAAGCCATTTACCTAGGAGAGCCGTGTTCTTAACTGATAGGTCATGAATATCCAGTCCTCATTGGTCCTTAGGATAACAAACAACACTCCATTTAGCCAATCGATATATTTTTTCTTGTTGTCCCCTTGCCAAAAGAATCTAGACTTGTAGTAGTCTAGTTTATGGAGGACTCCTTTAGGCAAAAGGAAGAAAGAGATCATTGATACGTCCATTTTGCATCACTATTTTGTATCATAATTTACTGTTATTCATTGATATATTTCATATTTAGAGTTGATACTTATGTTATTTCCCTTGTTTCCACATGTTTGATGATCATCGGAGGATTTGCTGCCGGAGTCAGGATTCCGCTGGAAAAAGGACCATCAAGGGATCATATTTTGAAGATCAGGAAAATTCCAGAAAAATACCAGGAAATTATATTTTCCTAGAAGATTCAGGAAGCCAGAAGGAGGAGTCGAGAGGAGCCAGGAGGGGCCCACATGCCAGGGTGGCGCAGCCTGACCCCTGGCCGCGCCAGCCCTGTGTGAGGTCGCCCTGGCCCACTTCTGGTCTCGCTCCTTCGCGTACTTCATCGTCCCCGAAAACCTAAGTCAGAGGGGGGGGCTCAGAGTTAGACATAGCCGCCTCTGCGGGGCGGAGAACACCAGAGAGAAAAAAGCTCTCCGGCAGGGAGAAATCTGCCGGGGAAATTCCTTCCCGGAGAGGGGAGATCGTCGCCATCGTCATCACCATCGCACCGGACTTCATCGGGATCATCATCGTCATCATCTCCATCACCAGCACCTTAATCTCCACCATCACCACGCCATCCCGCTGTAACATCTTGAGTTGGATCTTGTTATATTCATAGGGGAAACTTTCCTGGTGTTGATTACTCTTGTAGTTGATGCTATTGAGTGGAACCATTGAGTTAAGGTTTATGTTCATATTGTTATTTACCATTATTTCACCTCTGATCATGATCCATATGATGTCTTGTGAGTAGTTCGTTTACTTCTTGAAGACATGGGAGAAGTCAAGATGTTAGTAGTGAATTATTGTTGAGAAATATTTAATGGTTTGATATTGTTGTGGTGCTATTTCACTAGTGGTGTCATGTGAACATCGACTACATGATACTTCACCATTTATGGGCCTAGTGAGATGCATTGTGTATTTGGCTACCGATTGTGGGGTTGCTGGAGTGACAGAAACCTAAACCTCCGTTGGGAAACCATTGCACCAGGGAGCGTAGGATCTTAGAGTTTAAGGCTGTGGTTAGATTTATCTTAATTGCTTTCTTGTATTTGCGGATGCTTGCAAGGGGTATAATCACAAGTGTGTATTTATCCTAGTAAGGGTAGTGCGCTAGCACAGGTTCACCCCCATAACACCTATCAAACCAATAAAGACTATTGGCTTTATGAAGCGAAAGCTCTTGACAGAAACTCCCGTGTGTCCTCGAGAATGTTTGGTTATTATAAGTACACAAACGGCTTGTCCTTTGCTGAAGAAAGGATTGGGCCACTTGCTGCAATTGTTACTACTGTCTTTTATTTACTCGCACTTTATTTACTCGTATTACCAAATACCCCTAAAAACCTGTTTGCTAGTATTTACAGTGATTCCTTGATCAAAACCACTCATCAACACCTTCTGCTCCTTGTTGGGTTCGACACTCTTATTTATCGAAAGTACTACGATACACCCCCTATACTTGTGGGTCATCAAGACTATTTTCTGGCGCCGTTGCCGGGGAGTGTAGCGCTATTGAAGAGTGGAATTGGTAAAGGTAACCGTCGCTGTGAGTATTGTTTTTATTTTATCTTTTATTTTTGTTTTACTCTGCTATGGAGAACTCTCCATTTGGTTTCCTATTTGGAAACACTTCTACTACTGCTGCACATGCGGAGGAACCACCACCGTCACCACCTGCTGAAATTGATCCTTTTAAAATACCTATGAAAATTGTTGTGCGTATTATGGATAACTGCTATTTAGGAGATGGAACTGTCCATCCGGGTGATCACTTATTATTTATACATGAATTATGCGAGTTGTTCAGATGTGCAGGTATTTCACCAAGCCAGGTCAAAAAGAAATTATTCTCTTTATCATTGAAAGGCAGAGCTGAAGAGTGGTATCGACTACTTCAAGATGGTCCATCTATGGCATGGGAGGATATTGTACCTCTCTTTTATTCCAAGTTTTATCCTCCAAGTGAAATCCATAAAGATCGTAATCGGATATATAATTTTTGGCCTCATGATGGAGAAAGTATTGCCCAAGCGTGGGGGAGATTGAAGTTACTAATGCTCAAATGCCCCATTCATGAGCTCCCCAATAATATTGTTATTGATAATTTTTATGCGCGGCTTACTCTTCCTGATAAGGATTATTTGGATGCTTCTTGCTTTGGATCATTTACTCATATGAAAGAAGATGCTAAGTGGAAACTTCTTGACCGTATACAAGAGAATGCTGAAGGTTGGGAAAACGACAAAGGTAGGAAGTCAGGTATAAACTATGATTATGAATGCATTAAATCTTTTATGGGGACCGATAACTTTCATAGTGTTAGCACTGCTTATGGTCTTGATTCACAAATACTTGCTAATTGTCTCAAGGCTTTTGCCTCTTATCTTGATGTTCCAAAGAAAGATTGGAACAAATATCATGTGCCTTATAAAGACTCTATTAGTCATACACCTGCTGCAGCTACTGAAGTTTGTACTGTTGATAGCATTGTGCCTGAACCTTATTTTGAGAAGACACCTTTCCCTGCTAAGGTAAAGAAGTATTCTACTTTGGTAAGTGTGTCTAATAAAAGTACTAAGAAAGCTGCAGAACCTGATGAGCAAATTACTATTAAGTCTCCTGTAGCTATATTGAAGGATCTTGTTACTAAAGATGTAGGGGATGAATATATTCTTTTTTGTGAAGATGCTTCTAACATTCTCTCACATCCTAAAAAGCATAGGAAAACAAGTGTTCCTGTTATTTCTGTCAGGATTGGAGATCATTGCTATTATGGTTTATGTGATATTGGTGCTAGTGCAAGTGCTATTCCCTTAGAGCTTTACAAAGAAATCATGCACGAGATTGGCGCTTGTGAACTTGAAGATATTGATGTGGTTGTTCAGCTTGCTAACAGAGAGACTGTTTGGCCTCTTGGTATTGTTCGAGATGTGGAAGTTCTTTGCGGTAAGACTAAATACCCCACTGATTTTCTAGTACTTGGTAAGGAGGCTAGTAAAACTTGTCCTATTATTTTTGGTATACCATTTTTGAACACTTGTGGTGCCGTGATAGATTGTAAGAAAGAGAAAAAATTTACTAAGTTTAATGGAGAGTCTTATGAGTTTAATTTTTCCAAGTTTGTTAAGACCTCTTATGAGAATGACACGCCTAATGAAAATTTTCGAGTTGAACAGCTTGCTTCTATTGCTCTTGCTCCTAATAATGCCTTGCAGCAATTCATGGAAGATCACGAAAGTGATGTTTTCAGTAAGGAAAGAGAAGAGATTGACGATATTCTTCTTCGTCAACCACCATTAATCAAGCATAATCTACCTGTGGAGGATCTTGGTACCACTTTGCCGCCTAAGGAAGATCCTGTTTTCGAATTAAAGCCTTTGCCTAATAATCTTAAATATGCTTATATAGATGATAAGAGAATATATCCTGTTATTATTAGCTCTAAACTTTCAGGAAAGGAAGAAGAAAGATTATTGGAGATATTGAGGAAACACCGAGGAGCTATGGGATATACTCTTGATGATTTAAAAAGGATTTCTCCCACTTTATGTCAACATGCCATTAATATGGAGAAAGACGCGGAGCCAGTCGTGGAGCATCAACGCCGCCTAATTCCCAAGATGAAGGATGTGGTAAGAAATGAGGTATTAAAACTCCTTGATGCTGGTATTATTTATCCTATTGCTGATAGTAGATGGGTTAGTCCTGTTCATTGTGTTCCTAAGAAAGGAGGTATGACTGTTGTGCCTAATGAGAATAACGAGCTTATTCCTCAAAGGGTAGTAGTTGGTTATAGGATGTGCATTGATTATAGGAAGGTAAACAAAGTTACTAAGAAAGATCATTACCCTTTACCGTTTATAGATCAGATGTTAGAAAGGTTGTCTAAGAAGACTCATTTTTGTTTCCTTGATGGTTATTCTGGTTTTTCTCAAATTGCTGTTAAAAAGGAAGATCAAGAGAAAACCACTTTTACTTGTCCTTATGGAACTTATGCTTATAGACGTATGCCTTTTCGTTTATGTAATGCTCCTGCTACTTTTCAAAGATGCATGTCTGCTATTTTTTATGGCTTTTGTGAAGAAATTGTGGAGGTCTTCATGGACGATTTCTCCATCTATGGAACTTCTTTTGATAATTGTTTGCACAACCTTGATAAAGTTTTGCAGAGGTGCGAAGAAACTAACCTTGTTCTTAATTGGGAGAAATGCCACTTTATGGTAAATGAAGGAATTGTCCTTGGACATAAAATTTCTGAAAGAGGTATTGAAGTTGACAGAGCAAAAGTGGAGGCAATTGAGAAAATGCCCTGTCCCAGAGATGTTAAAGGTATTCGTAGTGTTCTTGGTCATGCTGGTTTCTATAGGAGGTTTATTAAGGATTTCTCTAAGATTTCAAAGCCTCTTACTAATCTTCTTCAAAAGGATGTACCATTTGTCTTTGATGATGATTGTAAGGAAGCTTTTGAAACTCTTAAGAAGGCTTTAACTACTGCTACTATTGTTCAACCACCAGATTGGAATTTACCTTTTGAAATTATGTGTGATGCTAGTGATTTTGCTGTTGGTGCTGTTCTTGGACAGCGCGTAGATAATAAGTTGAATGTTATTCATTATGCAAGCAAGACTCTTGATGTTGCTCAGAAGAATTATGCTACTACTGAGAAAGAGTTTCTTGCTGTTGTTTTTGCATATGATAAGTTTAGATCTTACATTGTTGATTCTAAAGTTACTATTCATACTGATCACGCTGCTATTAGATATCTTATGACTAAGAAGGATGCTAAGCCTAGGCTTATTAGATGGGTGTTGCTTTTACAAGAGTTTGATTTGCATATCGTAGATAGGAAAGGTGCTGAAAATCCTGTGGCTGACAACTTGTCTAGATTGGAAAACATTTCTTTTGATCATATTCCTGTTAATGATAGTTTTCCAAATGAACAGTTGACTGCAATAAATGTAACTTCGCGAGACCTTCCTTGGTATGCTGATTATGCTAACTTTATTGTTTCCAAGTATTTGCCTCCAACCTTTACAGCTCAGCAAAGAAGAAAATTCTTCTATGATTTGAGGCATTATTTTTGGGATGACCCACACTTATATAAAGAAGGAGTTGATGGTATTATGAGAAGATGCGTACCGGAATATGAGCAACAAGAGATATTAAGAAAATGTCATAGTAGTGCTTATGGAGGGCATCATGCTGGAGATAGAACCGCGCAGAAGGTTCTACAATCAGGTTTTTATTGGCCAACCCTCTTTAAAGATGCCAGAAGGTATATTTTATCTTGCGATGAATGTCAAAGAGTTGGTAATATTTCTAGACGCAATGAAATGCCTATGAATTACACTCTTGTTATTGAACCGTTTGATTGTTGGGGATTTGAATTTATGGGTCCTTTTCCTCCTTCAAAAGGCTATACCCATATACTTGTTGCTGTTGATTATGTTACTAAATGGGTAGAAGCCATACCTACAAAGAGTGCCGATGGTGAGACCTCATTGAAAATGCTTAAGGATGTTATTTTTCCTAGGTTTGGTGTGCCTAGATATCTTATGACTGACGGAGGTTCTCATTTTATTCATGGTAGTTTTAGAAAAACTCTTGCTAAATATGATGTCAATCATAGAATTGCTTCTGCTTATCATCCCCAAACTAGTGGACAGGTAGAGCTTTCAAATAGGGAGATCAAGTCTATCTTGCAGAAGACTGTCAATAGATCTAGGAAAAACTGGGCTAGTAAGTTGAATGATTCTTTATGGGCTTATAGAACTGCCTATAAGAACCCCATGGGTATGTCTCCTTATAAGATGGTTTACGGAAAAGCATGTCACTTGCCCTTAGAATTAGAACACAAAGCTTTTTGGGCAGTGAGAGAGCTTAATAGAGATTTTAAACTAGCTGGTAAGAAAAGGTTATTAGATTTGAGTTCTCTTGATGAGTGGAGAAACGAAGCGTATGAGAATGCCAGACTTTTCAAAGAGAAAGTCAAGCAATGGCATGATAAGAGAATTCTTAAGAGAGAGTTTCATGTTGGTGAGAAAGTTCTATTGTAGGTCTCGTCTCAGATTTTTTGCAGGAAAATTACTTTCAAAATGGGAAGGACCATATGTTATAGTGGAAGTGTACCGCTCAGGTGCTATTAAGATTGCTTCATTGAAAGATGACTCTACACAAGTGGTGAATGGGCAAAGACTCAAACATTATATTTCTGGAGATTCTTATAATAAAGATGTTGATGTTATTGAAACAGTTTCTCTGGAAGAATTCATCCAAGACAAATTGCAGGTACCTGCAGAGTTCGTTTTCGAATAGGTAACAGTTCTAGTCAGAGAAGTTTCGCGAAAAGCTCTTCCTTTAATATTTTTGCTGTTTTTATTAAATATGAAAAATCATGAGATGAAAACGGGCAGGAAAAGGAGTCCGTGTGTTTCTCACACGTAGGTGGCGCGGGTCCACCCCTGGCCGCGCCACCTAGGTGTGAGAACACTCCGGAACTCGTTTCCGTCCCGGTTTCCTCCTGTGACTTCGTTTCGATGTATAATTTTCGCCTATTTAACCCCCCAAAGTCCCCGAGGTCTGTATATCGTTTTCTCGTTGTGTTTTGTTTCGAGCTGTTTCAGTTAGGGATTGCTCTCAGCTTTGGAGTTACAATGTCTTCGTCCGGTCCATCTAAGGAGAACCCTCTTGCGGATTCCATCAATCCGTACATGAGAGAGCTGAAGATGCATCTGAAGGAGTTGTCACTTAAGGATGGGGAGTTGCAGATTAAAGATGTTCAAGGACCCAAGGGAGAAGGGAGTCTCGAAGCAAGGATGGAAGCACTAGAACAAGAAGTTTTCAAATACAAGAAGATGGCAGAACGCGAGGTGGACATTATCTATAGGATTAATCAAGAGCTTGTTGCCAAGTACAAGAAGGAGACTACAGAGCTCTGGAGGGACATCCTCTCACTACAGGAGACGACTAGCCAATTACAAGCACAACTCTACGACGTGCAGAACCAAAATTGTGAGTATGAAGCTAGATTTCAACAAATGAGTGCTGCTGCAAGTTTTAGGATTTTGGAGACCAAGACATCCTTCCTTGATGGAGGACCTCTGCCTTGGAAGTACGACAACGATGAAGATTCACCGCCACCGCCAAGGGAGTAATTCGTCATCGGTTTAGGCATCCCCTTGGCTTGTTCCAAGCTTGGGGGAGTGCCGCGGTATCACATCATTACCTTTTGCTCATTTACTTTTCAAGTAGTGTCATATCATGAATAGGGAAGTTATCTTATAGAATAGTTTGTAGTTTGGAAGTATCCTCCTTAGTTGGTTATCTATGTATCCCTTGGTGTGAGTTGCGGTAATGAAATATTAATGAGAAGTTTTATCGTTTACTTTCCGCACACTTTATGTTAGTTTGCAATCTCTCTTGTATGACTAGTCTTGTTGATTAGTATTGGTATCACTTTGGGAGCATGAGTAAATTTAGTTGGTTTTGGCAAACCTAGCTTGGTCAGTAGCAATTTTACCTTGAGGTTTGAGTAGAAAAGAATAAAGAAGTGTTTGTAGTTACATCACTTTAGTTTTCCTTATGTTTGGCTTATAAGCATTGTTATTCTCAAAGTTAAAATCATTGTACCTTCAAGGGAGTTTGCATGATTGTTCTTATTATATGTGTGTTTGTTTGTTTCATGCAATTCTTATGCTTGCTACCCAGCCTTGCTAGCCAAAAACCTGTACTGAGAGGAAATACTTCTCGTGCATCCAAATTCCCAAAAGCCAAGTCACTTCCAAAGAGTCCACTATAAATTCCTATGCATGGTATTTCAAGCCATTCCAAGTAAATTTTCATGTGCTACCTTTCAAAAACCTTCAAACACTTCTCATTTTGTGCCACTGTTTTTAGCTCATGAGGACGTAGTGGATGGGTTTGTTATCTTCCATACTAAATTAAGTACCCCTCGACTAGGCAGCTTCATTTGCTCGTCATTAATTTTGCAAGGGAGCTGGTCAGACCATTACAATCTCAAAAAGAAAAGAAAAAGAAAAGCACTCCTCCATGGAATGTGAAAGTTGGTCGGCACCCGATGGAATCGGTTAGCTATGGTTTGAGAAAGGAAAAGGTGGGGAGGAGTGCAAAGCTATAAAAGAGCACCAAAGTGCCAACTAATCAAACATCTCAGAACCGCTCTCACTTGTTTAGTATGGAAGATATCAAGAACTCTGTTGCTAGTAGTTGACAAAAGCAACCACCTCTCAAAATAACTTTTTACCTCTGTTTTGCAAATGAAAAGCTCTAGCACATGTTTAATCCCTGCTTCCCTCTGCGAAGGGCCTATCTTTTACTTTTATGTTGAGTCAACCTATTTCCCTCTATCTAAAGCAAGCATTTGAGTTGTTATGTTTCACTCATCCATATGTTGATCTGTTTAATCATGTTTACTATCTTCCTTGTTTTGTATAATGCTTTTGTCTGAAGGAATATATCTTTGAAAGCTTTCTATGAATGCAAAAGTTTGTTTTGTTGAGCATATAGTCTTTGCTATATTAGCTCTGTTTTAAAAGGCTCCGTTCAAAAGAAAGAACAGCTTGTTCTTCATTCTTTGACCAAGAACTAAGGTTTGCCATTACCAATTATAGTTTACCTTGTGCATCTTTACATGTGATTCCCTTTTACCTATTGCAAGTCTATATCTTATAAAGGGAAGTTGCTGTCTATTATAACTTGTGCCTTGGTGAATGTGATGCTTCTTGTCCGTATTTTGATTATCGACACTTCACTCCATAAACCTGTGGTCATGTTTACCGAGTTTAGTTTTCGCTTGGGGACAAGCGAGGTCTAAGCTTGGGGGGGTTGATACGTCCATTTTGCATCACTATTTTGTATCATAATTTACTGTTATTCATTGATATATTTCATATTTAGAGTTGATACTTATGTTATTTCCCTTGTTTCCACATGTTTGATGATCATCGGAGGATTTGCTGCCGGAGTCATGATTCTGCTGGAAAAAGGACCATCAAGGGACCATATTTTGAAGATCAGGAAAATTCCAGAAAAATACCAGGAAATTATATTTTCCCAGAAGATTCAGGAAGCCAGAAGGAGGAGTCGAGAGGAGCCAGGAGGGGCCCACACGCCAGGGTGGCGCGGCCTGACCCCTGGCCGCGCCAGCCCTGTGTGAGGTCGCCCTGGCCCACTTCTGGTCTCGCTCCTTCACGTACTTCATCGTCCCCGAAAACCTAAGTCAGAGGGGGGGCTCAGAGTTAGACACAGCCGCCTCTACGGGGCGGAGAACGCCAGAGAGAGAAAAGCTCTCCGGCAGGGAGAAATCTGCCGGGGAAATTCCTTCCCGGAGAGGGGAGATCGTCGCCATCGTCATCACCATCGCACCAGACTTCATCGGGATCATCATCGTCATCATCTCCATCACCAGCACCTTCATCTCCACCATCACCACGCCATCCCGCTGTAACATCTTGAGTTGGATCTTGTTATATTCATAGGGGAAACTTTCCCGGTGTTGATTACTCTTGTAGTTGATGCTATTGAGTGGAACCGTTGAGTTAAGGTTTATGTTCAGATTGTTATTTACCATTAGGGATTTCTATTTTCGTGCCCTCAGGTCGTTAGTTGTACTCAGTTTTCCCCAGCTCCTTAGTTTTTCCTCAGTTTTGTCCAAGCCCTTGGCTGAAACCGTCACCAGTGCTGGAACGGCCGGTTGCCCGACGGTTGAACACCTTTGACCGTTAACTGCTGACTAGTGGGGCCACGTAGAGCCCGCAAAGACACGTCAGAGCATCCATCTTTGTTTGACCGTAAGCATCGCCGTATCCCTGACCAAAACGCGGACGAGTGGGGCTTCGGTATATCGAATGACAAGTGGGGCCATGACGCTGATACAAGGTGCAATACACGGGTAGGAATAGATTTTTAAACGGAGCTCTACAGCGATGGCACGGAGGAGGTGGCCTGCGGGGTGCCGAGATGAGATCGACGTCCACAAAGAACTGCATGAGGCGAGATCAGACGCATTAGATAGATATGAACTAGACGCGTTTAACCATGCAAAGAAGAGAAGAAATGGTCGAGGACATCGACGACGACCTCAACACTTTGACTGACGGTGTCGGACACGAACGCGAGCAATGTAGAGAAAACTAGTGTCTCTTCTTTCTGGCGTGTATAGATAGGTGCTAGGGGAGTGTGGTGGCGAAGGGAAAGACCTCGCGGTGGTCTGTGGCGTCCAGCATAGCGGGGCGACGTGGCCGTGCCCACAGTGGCGTGCATGTTCGGCATTGGCATCAGCATGTACGTTCGTCATTGGCCTCGGCGGTATCTCTGGTGTGTCAGTGATTGAATGAGGGGACGGGATTGAGGGTGCATCCCGACGGTGACCTAGCAGTGGCGGCGAGCATGCATACCCGTTCTGACCATGCCGATATCGGCATCGGCATCGTTTGGAGGCTGTGGTGCTCGAATCATGGTGGAAATTGCGATTCCCTATTATTTTTACATGCATAATATATAGAAAATAGCTAGATCTATAAATCGATGCATATGAAGCTACATATATATTCTTGGTCATAATCCCCTTAGATGCATGGCTTCACGTCGTCGTCGCTTTCATCGTCAGTATCTTCGTCGTCCGTGTAGTAGTACTTCCTGCACGTTGTTTCGTCGAACACCTTCACTGTGAGCACATAATCGCCTTCATATTTGAAGTGTAGGAAGCAGCCGAAATCCACACCGTGCGCGACGGCGAAATTCTCCCAGCCCTTGTCGAGGTACATCCGGCCTTGTCCGTCAAATAGGACCTCCACGGTCCAGAGACGATGACCGCAGTCAGCTGCTCGCAGATACACCTTTGCGGGCTCCTGGCCGTCAAGATAGTCCGCAAACTTTTGTGGGAATGCCTGCAAAGAGATCGAGCACCGATCATTTGAAATTAAAGGTTTTTTAGAACATGCACATAATTAATCACATGCATCATATATGTGCGAACGCGTACGTACCTTCTTGGCCAAAGGGTCTTCATAGATGGTGATGAAGAACTCCTCTATGATCAATGGCAGTGTTGACGGTGGTGGTGGCAATGATGATGATCCACCACCCCGGTCGCCCCTTCCCCTTCCCCTTCCCCTTCCCCTTCCCCTTCCGGTCGGCGTCCGAGACGTGGAAGCCATAGCAATGGATCAAGTGTATGTGAACGAAGAAGAGAGAGGCAGAAACGAAGAAGAGAGAGGCAGAACCTATTGACATGAGGGATGGCCGTTGTGGGGGTTTATAAGGGAGAGATGACCGTTGTGGGTTTTACACCATAAATTAAGGTAGAGATGACCGTTGTGGGGTTTACACAATAAATTAAGGAGGAGATGACCGTTGTGGGGGTGGTTTATATCTCAACAAAAAAGTAATGCCTAAAAGAAATGGAAATTCTTGAAAGTTCATCATTTTACCGTGAAAAGTAATGCGTAAAAGAAATGGAAATTCGTGATAGTTTATCATTTTACCGTGAAAAGTAATGCGTAAAAGAAATGGAAATTCGTGATAGTTCATCATTTTACCGTGAAAAGTAAAGCCTACAAAAAATGGAAATTCGTGATAGTTTATCATTTCAACGTGAAAAGTAATGCCTAAAAGAAATGGAAATTCGTGATATTTTATCATTTTACCGTGAAAAGTAATGCCTAAAAGAAATTCATGATAGTTCATCATTTTACCGTGAAAAGTTAAGCCTACAAGAAATGGAAATTCGTGATAGCTTATCATTTTACCGTGAAAAGTAATGCCTACAAGAAGTGGAAATTCGTGATTACCCAACTTGTTGAATCCGGTGGCAAACTCGTCATTTAGCATACATAGAGGGGTAGTAGTTTGCCACCGACAGATAGAGAGAGGGTGGCACGATCCTGCCCGTTGGATCATAGGATCGACGGTAGGTGGGCACGATCCGTGTGACAACAGCTCGACCAATCAGGCCAAGTTAGGGCTTCTGTGAGAAGGGAGAGGGTAAAACTGAGTAGTATCAAGGATACAAGGGCAAGTAAATAATAAACAGGCTAAGGAATTCAAATAAGAGATTTAGAAAAAGAAAAACACATGTTTTGTACAATGAAACCCAGGTTGGCCTACCACAAAGTATTAGCGATTCAAATATACATGAGTGTAAAAATTATGGCCTCATTCAGACAAACTATGTTTTGGGTATAGATGTTTTGAGAAGGGGTTTGAGTGGAAAGCCATGAACCTTCATAGCTACTAGTGATTTCAGAAGTGGCCATTTGTGTGAAAACGTGATTTATATATGATTGTTATGATTTCCTACGTGGCAGGTCGCGTAACAAGACTCCATGAGTAGGAGGCACTATGATTTTATTTTTTTGAATTTTTTTGCGCATGAACTGACTCAATTAGATGGCTTAATCCCATCTGTTGACTCTCTGTTGACCAGCCACTTGAGGGTAAAACTGAGTATATTGCACTAGGCAGTATTAGTACTCGAGGGGAAAACTGAGTACAGATATTTTTCCAGTGTAAGATTCGAGGGTAGAACTGAGTACACGTAACAGTGCTGACGTGCAGTCCCACGGACGCGTGTCGCGGTGAGCAGCGGTTAGCCGCGCGGTGCGTGTGCTGAGACCAAAATGTCAACTGCCAGTACAGAGCCCCTCTCCCTCCCTCTGCACACAGTCTCATCATAACTCACGCACGCAACCACGCCTCTCATGTCCCATCACCTTCTCCAAAAAAAACCCAGCCGCCCTACGCGCGCTCCCCTACCGGCGATGGAGAAGAAGAATGCGCCAGCGGCCGTCGCCCCCGAGCCCGTCGCCTCCGAGCCCGTCGCCACCGAGCCCGTCGCATCCGAGGCCGTCGCCGCCGTGCCCGTCGCCTCCGAGGGCGGCGCATCCAGGCGCGGCGCCTCCATGAACTGGGCCTCTCTCTGGGCTGACGGACCACTTCACAAGATCGGCGCCTGCTTACTGGCGAACGAGGAGTACGTGGACACCTACTCTGCTTTGAGGCAAGTTTGTACTAATTGGCGCTCAGATTTACCTGAGCCCGACGTGCACCTGCATGAATGGATCATGGTAGAGCACGCCCTTCCACGCGCCGCTGAGTTCTCCTTCCTCCACCTCTGCACATCCCTCTACGTCACCATCGATCTAACGGAAGTTCATGCAAGGTTCAAATTCCTCCATATCTATAGAGTTAATCCTTTTATTTTCAATCGTAAACATCTTAGTGCTGAATGTTATCTTCATCAATCCCATATATTTTAGATACTACTTCGTCAGCTTTTGCCGTGGCATCATCGTGCTTGCCCAAAAGAACCAGCCGCACAAGATACGGCTTCTGAACCCACTCACAAAGACATCGAACACTATATTTCAGGCGCAGATGCCATCTGTTATTCTGGAGTCAGTCACTGTAATGAAGTCCCCGACTATGCTCTTCGTTTCCACATATTACCCGGCAGAAATTGCTTGGGTCGATGAGAGCACTCCAACTAAGGGTATAGATGAAGATTGGGGAGAAGGAAGATTTTCGATCGAGTACCATTCTATGCGTTGCATTACCACGTTCAATGGTGAATTCTATGCACTAGCTGTGAACAATTTTGAGTTCGGAACATTGGTGTGCACCAACAATGCCCAGTTGGAGCAGGGCGCGAGCAATGTCAACATGGAGACACTATTTTCTTTTCCAGAACTTGGAAATGACAAGTTCTACCTTGTGAAGTCGGATGGTGATCTGCTGCTTGTGTTGTTGGGCGGTCGTTTGGAGGAAGGTCAAACAGTGGTGTACCGTGTGGACACTGAGAGCCGCTCTCTCCATGCCGTCAGTAACATTGGCAGTCGTGCCTTCTTCGTCCATCATGTCCGGTGTATCTCCGTCGACACCAGAGTGCACCCGATACTTTGACCTGGCTGCATCTACTACGCGGATTTGGGTTATATCAGAGAGTACTTTGATGATATGAACGCCTGGGATGAGTCGCCACTATATGTGGATAGATTACAAAAGTACGGTCTGAAAAAAGAACAAAGGCCATACCGTTTGGAGGATGTATTGGCTGCACACTGCAGACGGAAGGAGTTCAATGAATATTTCTTTCGGACCAGAAAATGGAGCAACGAATATATATATGATGAATGAAGAACAGATACATTGCGTCTTATATTATTTTCAGCTTAGTTTGTCATGAACATTAACATCGTTATTGGCTGCTTTTGGCTGCTGTATGCAGTTTATGTATTATACTTAGTTTTCTAGATTTATTATGCTGCTGTGAATTTATCCTATACTAGCTTCTAGATTTGCTACTAGATTTGTTACCATATTGGGCAAAAAACGAGGGCCAAAAGGCAACAATCATTGAAGAAAGACAGAAATAGAAGCTTCTCTAGATTTGATACTAATTTGGTGAAAAGAGAGAGAACTGTTTACAGAGAGAGAGGGGAAAAAGGCGCTCTGAAAAGGCGCTCTGAAAAGTCAATGCCAATTTGGCCCGAGAGAGACAGAACCGAGCTCTCACGTACAACCAAACGCGGTCTCGTCCTGTCCCACGCGGTCCCTTTCTACCAGCCCCACGCGACGCGGCCCCACACGTCAGCACGGAACGGTCAACTTAACGGGATTCCTCCCGTCCGAGCGTCTGTGAGGGGTTTCAAACTAGAGCGAGGGGAAAACTGAGGAAAAACTAAGCGGCTGGGGAAAACTGAGTACAACTAACGACCTGAGGGCACGAAAATAGAAATCCCTTACCATTATTTCACCTCTGATCATGATCCATATGATGTCTTGTGAGTAGTTCGTTTAGTTCTTGAGGACATGGGAGAAGTCAAGATGTTAGTAGTGAATTATTGTTGAGAAATATTTAATGGTTTGATATTGTTGTGGTGCTATTTCACTAGTGGTGTCATGTGAACGTCGACTACATGATACTTCACCATTTATGGGCCTAGTGAGATGCATTGTGTATTTGGCTACCGATTGTGGGGTTGCTGGAGTGACAGAAACCTAAACCTCCGTTGGGAAACCATTGCACCAGGGAGCGTAGGATCTTAGAGTTTAAGGTTGTGGTTAGATTTATCTTAATTACTTTCTTGTATTTGCGGATGCTTGCAAGGGGTATAATCACAAGTGTGTATTTATCCTAGTAAGGGTAGTGCGCTAGCACAGGTTCACCCCCATAACACCTATCAAACAAATAAATACTATTGGCTTTATGAAGCGAAAGCTCTTGACAGAAACTCCCGTGTGTCCTCGAGAACGTTTGGTTATTATAAGTACACAACCGGCTTGTCCTTTGCTGAAGAAAGGATTGGGCCACTTGCTGCAATTGTTACTACTGTCTTTTATTTACTCGCACTTTATTTACTCGTATTACCAAATACCCCTGAAAACCTGTTTGCTAGTATTTACAGTGATTCCTTGATCAAAACCACTCATCAACACCTTCTGCTCCTCGTTGGGTTCGACACTCTTATTTATCGAAAGTACTATGATACACCCCCTATACTTGTGGGTCATCAATCATATGCAGTACCATATTCGATAATACCGAGTTAATGAGTACTAGTCTCCCTCCTAGGGACAGCAACTTGCCTTTCCAACTGGAAATCCGCTTTTGAAGAGTCTCCTCAACTTGTTTCCATTCGCCGAGAGTGAGTCTCCCATAATAAATTAGGATGCCCAAATACCTCATTGGAAACTGGCCTTCCCACAACCAAACAAATTATCGTAGGCACTGACCTCATTAAGGGCCTCACCAAAGCAAAACAATTCACTCTTATGGAAATTTATTTTGAGTCCGGATAATTGCTCAAATGCTGATAGAATTAACTTCAGATTTTGTGCTTTCTCCAAATCATGTTCCATAAAAAGAATTGTGTCATTGGCATATTGAAGTAGACAGACCCCCATCCACTAGATGAGGAATGACCCCTTCAATTAGCCCATCACTTTTTGCACGTTCGATCATAATTGCAAGCATATCAGCCACTATATTAAATAGCATTGGTGATAAAGGATCGCCCTGTCAAAGGCCTTTCAATGTTTGAAAGTATCTGCCAACATCATCATTGACTTTGATGGCAACACTACCCCTAGACACGAAAGAATTAATCAACGAACGCCGCTCATCCAAAAATCCTTTCATCCTGAGTGTTTTCTGAAGGAAAGACCATTTAACTTTTTCATAGGCTTTTTTGAAATTTAAATTTAAAATTACCCCATTCAATTTATTAGAGTGTAGCTCATGAACTGTTCCATGCAAGGTAACAACCCCATCGAGGATGTTTCTACCTTGCATGAAAGCAGTTTGGGATGGGCGAACTACAACATTCGCTACCTTTTAAGTCTTATGGTGGCCACTTTCATGAAAATTTTGAAACTAACATTAAGGAGACAGATTGGTCTATATTGTTGAATCTTTTCTGCCTCATTAACCTTAGGTAGTAAAATTATCTCACCAAAATTAAGACGAAACAATTCTAATTTTCCAGCATGAAGACAGCCAAACAAATCGAGAAGGTCCCCTTTGATAGTATCCCAGAAGGTTTAACAAAACTCAGCTGGAAAGCCATCAGGACTTGGAGCTTTATTGTGTTCCATCTGGAAAATAGCCTTTCTTACTTCCTCTTTCGAGTACTCAGCCATAAGTAGGTTATTTTCCTCGGAATGTCCTCCGTTTGGGTCTCATCCATGTAAAAGTTACCTTCCTCCGGTGATCCAAAAAGATGTTTATAGTAATTGGTTATGTAGGATTTGAGATTATCCAGTCCCTCAATAGTACCTTCGTCCTAAACGAGAGTATGAATACTTTTCTTCCTATGCCACCCATTGTCCACACTATGGAAATATCTAGTATTTGAGTCCCCTTCAAGGATAAATTTGCTCTTCGAGCGTTGGTACCATTTAAGTTCCTCCTCCCTAAGGAGGCTCGCTATCATCGCATTTGACTGTTTTTTAAGTTCAAACTGTTGCGTAGATAGAGGGGTGGTCTCCGCTAAGGCTTCCAAATCTTCGATGATTGCAGTAAGCCTTAAATTTTCCTTTTTAAGAACCCCCGTCACATGCCTTGCCCAACCACTCATATGGCTATGTAGAGACCGTAGTTTTGAATTCCATATCTGTATTAGAGAATTAGCAGTAACAGGTCTTTCACAAACATTCTTAACCATGTCGTGAAAACCTTCATGTTGTAACCATCCAAGTTCAAACTTTAACCAATGTTTACTCGGTGGCTTAAGCATTCCAGTGGTTAAAAGAATGGGAGCATGATCGGAGAACCCGTCAATACACTCTAGAGCACGTACGGACACCATGGGGAACTTGAATTCCCAATTTGCATCCATGAGTACCCTATAAAGTTTCTTGAAAGTGGGTTCTGGGAGGCTAGTTGCCCAGGTGAATTGTCTTCCTGAAGAAATTACGCCCTAGAGGAAAATAATATTGGACTTATTTGCATATTCCGTCAAGTTCATAATAGTTTAATGCTATGCTAGAACTATGACAATCGGAAAGATTGGCATAGGTGTAGTATTAAATGATTAGGAGTCCCTAGTAAAATCCAGGTTTACTGGTAAATTGATCAACTGATGATTGAGGTTTTTCGATCATGGTGCATTACAGCCGATTGACAATGAGATCATGCCACTCGTTGATAGTGTCATGATGGACATTACCCACAGAATCAATTACAACATGATCGTGTCATGATGTTCACGTTGCAATATGAAGACGTTCACAGCTCAGTCCTTAGACCATGAGGTTAATACATAATCACTACTTTCAGAGGAAACTCTAATTGCATCAACCGTCTTCACGTAACTGGTTGACTGAAAAGGTATCTCTTGGGTTCTCCAAAGGGGTAGGTAGAGGAGTATAGCCAAGAGCGGGATTTGCTCATCTGCATGAAAGATATGGTACTCTGGGCCCACTCAGTGAGAACACATCAATGCTGTGCAGCATGTGACTAGGTCACGGAGATGGACTATCATGGACGAGTTGAAGAACATTGCTGGTAATAAGATTGAACCAGGTATTGGCGAAAACAAACGATCAGATCTTAGGCAATACCAGTATCGGCGAAGCAAAGGGAATAGCTTATTGAAATTTATGGTTCAACGACTAAAAGAACTTCATAGAATGAACAGGGGTCTTTACGGATTTCCATGATCCGACTGAAGGTCATTTACTGGAGAAGAGTTCTCGGTAATGTCTGTCGCGTTCTCGAACCGTCAGGTAACACACTTAAGGGATCACGATGCTAGAGATGTTTAGGTATTATCCGAAAACACCATGTGATGTCATATGAGAGAGGGGAATAGTTCCAACTAAGTCTGAAAGTTTCAGCGGAGTCCGAAATGTTTTCGGTGAAATCCGGAATAGTTTTGGTGGAGTCCCGAATGGTTTCGACGGAGTCCGGAAGTTTTCCTGAGTAGCGGGGAATTAATTATGAGTTAATTAATATTAATTATATGAATTAATATTGATTAAATAATTAATAAAGCATTATTTCACTAAATGGGATGATTTAATGAAAGAAGCCCATTACGGAATAGAAGAAAAGGAAAAAAGGGGGGGTGCCCAACCCCTGGCCCAAGCCGGCCAGGGTTAGGGTTTTCCTGGCCGGCCGGCCCTGGCTGGCGCCCTCCTCCTCCCTTTGGCCACTGCCCTAGGTGCCTTGGGGAGGAGGTAAGGGTGCACCCCTTCCCCACTATATAAACCCCCCAGGAGGAAGAGTCAACACACAATTCCATGAGCCCGTCCTCCACGGCCTCCTCCGACCACCTCCTGGTGCGCTTGCCTCCTTCTGGTACGTCGCCCCTGCCTCTCTCTCTCTCTCTCCCGCATAGCCTCTCGAAGGGCTGCGTAGGAGATGGGAATCACCACCGCAACACGCCGTCGTGTTGCGGAGTTTCCGGATCCCTGCTCCAAAGCCTCTACTTCTGCATCTCGGCTGGAAACGGGGTTCTGAGAGTCATCGTGGTTGTCATACGTGTGCAAGTACGCGGAGGTGCCGCTCGTGCGGTGCCAGAGTTGTTGCGTCAAGATCTTCACGACCTTGAGGTCGGCTACGTCGTCTTCGACAGCAACGCTTGTGCGGGAGCGTAATCCCCACGTTTCGGTCTTCGAGGGTACGTGTCCGAAGCTCCTACCGTTAAAGCATTACTAATAGATAGGTCCTTGGGCAATCGGAGTTGCGTAGCATATAATTTTTTTGTTATCTGCACCGAACCCCAACAGTGGTATGAGAGCTGGATCTATGCGTAGTATGCTTGTATGGTTAGAACACGTCGTGTTGATGTGGGTGTGGATCATCTTATTATTACCATTCAATGTGTATTTTTTTATATATGTGGCATAGTTGGATTGAAGCGGCCCGAAAACCGACTTTACGCATTTCACGCGAGACTGGTTCCACGCTTGACGTACGGCTTGCACTGTGCAAAAGTGGCTAGTCCGGTGCCAGTTTCTCTAACTATAGTGGATATGACATCTACAACGGAGGGCCCTTAACAGGGAACCAAAGCAACAATATGATTATCAACGTTGTGGTTTCATTTTTGTAGGTAAGAAACGGTTCTTGCGCGAAAGCCCTAGAAGCCACATAAAACTTGTAAACATAGTGGAAACGTATAACTTTGTTTTGCAGTGGGGCATGTGATGTGATATGGTTAAACGGTAAGTAACGTTGGGCATCCAAAGGCTTCACGACGGGCGCCGTGAACTTGGCGTCGTACAGGTGGACGGATGGAGATCATGTCGGAGGCTCGATGGAGATCAAGCACATCGATGAAGAAACCATATCATATCACATTATTTACATTTGATGTTATTGTGTGAATTCTTGCTTGTGCTAGTATTCGATACACGATGGTAGCATAGGACAAGAAAATCCCTAATCAAAATTCCAATGAATTGTATTCTTCCTTCATGTGCAATCGCCAAGAAAGTTCTTAGTTATGTAACCTCACGTGATGATCAGGGGCCATATCAAAGTTCGCATACAGCGTAGGTACAAGCCATGTATGTGTTGCGCAATACACAAAGGTTAAAATTGGCAAGCCTAGTATGTACAGACATAGCCTCGGAACACGAGAGACCGAAAGGTCGAGCATGGGTCACAAAGTTGTGCGATTGACATAAGTACTGTCTACCTTTGCAGTTGTATCGCTTCACATGAGGATCGGGAGCGGTATGATGAATAAGGACCGTATAATCACTAGAAAAATTGTAGGGATGTTGTTCTGAGTGGGAGTTCTTCACAGTTAAATTGTTTTATAAAAATTGAACTCGTATTATGAACTTTAGTATTCATATCTTTGCAAATTTGTGTAGATGATTACAACCCTTGATTTCATGCACTTTTTCAATGGTCAAGAGCTTAGTCCTGATGGGTCAAATTTCACCAATTGGTACCTACGTTTGAGGAAGTTGCTCCAAAGTAGTCAGACACTTTTCACGATAATTGAGCCGTTGGGATTACCACCGGAAGAGCATTCATATGAGGCAGTGATTAACACATTTTGTTATAGACGAAACTGTTATTTTGTAGTCCGCACTGCAATTCATCGCATGATGGTACCTAAGATGAGGAGTTTCTCGAAGACTGCCACATCAAACGAGATCATAAGTGATCTGAAAGAGATCTTTGAGCCACAAGTGCGCTTGATGGGACATGAATGCCTAGATGAGTACCTCTCATGCAAGATGGAGGAACATGGATGTGTGGGACTGCATCTTGTTAAGATGCTTAGGATCCACAGGCGTCTGATTGTTGAGCTAGGGTTTGACTTGCCGGACGACATTGCCAAGAGTGTGGTACTACGTTCGCTTCCTCCAAGCTACAAGAGTTTCGTCAAGAAATTTCTGAGAAAGGGTGTCAACCTTCATAAGCTCATGGCGAGGATCAGGCTTCATGAGATCATACCCTCTCACGTGGAGATCAACGATCTGATAGGTATATGTGATATACAATGTTATAAATGTTTCATAAACACTTATGCGGTTTTGAAAGTATGAGATACTAATTCCAGTTTTATTTGAAAATAGGATCTGTGGAGTAAAGTATTCATGGTGGAAGAAGTCATGGAGGAGTCCATGGCTCCCTGGAGAAGACATGCTTGATGCTTCGCTAGCACAGATCTTCTTTGACATTTATCTATAAGTTTAGATTTTTAATAAAGTTTTGTAATCAGTTTTAAGACATTATATTGTCTCAAATTTATGAGACAAATTTTATTCGTGTGTAATAAACAAGTGGTTGTTTTCGCTATGAATAAAAGTCTTTATGGATGATGATGAATACAGTTATTCTCATTTATTCTTGTTGATATAACTTCAAGAATTTATAATATTATGATTATAGTATTTATAATTTATTATCCGCGCTAAATAATGATTTAGATTCTTAAGTGAAATACATATGTGAATTTCATAGTCATGAAATTGAATATATGTTTTGAATTGTATCAATTACATGTATGTTAGTGGTAATTTCATATTGATGGAATTATATGAGTTTTTCATATTTGATCGAATTCGCATACGATCCACACTTTATTTATTTGAAATGATTTTAACACTTCATGCTAAAGTGTAAAACACAAAAGTATTGATATTATCCATAAAAGATGTGTAGTATTTCATAAAGTTAAAAGAATCATTATTTCACGATAAATTCTTTATTAAAGAATTTAGTAATTATTCGAATTACTATGTCAAGATTAAATTATTTGAATGGTACAAATAGTTTAATAAAGAATAAAGAAAAGATTTGAGCTAAGTCAAATTTGAATCGGTCAACAATGACTAAGTTCAAAGTTTATGATTTGAAAGGATTTAACGAATGAGTTCGAAAAATAATGCTAAACAATTCAAGTTGTTGAAAAGTTCGCATTAAAATCATATTCGAACGGACATTATTTATTAAAGAAATAAATCATTTTTAGTGGAAAAATTATCATTTAAAGTGGCACATTAAATAAACTCAATTTAAAATAAGTAGGAAGCCATATAAATAATGCTATATGAGTTATAGTGTAATTTATAAAAGATTCTGGATTATTAAGATAATATGAAATTAGCAATTCTTCATAAAAGGTCCTTATAAGATTAAGGACTTATCTTCTAAAACCAAAGGATTCAAATTTTGTCTTGCAGAAAATTTGGTACACTTTAGAGAAAATGTTTTCTCGGTAAATGTGTTAATTAGAAGAAAATAAAGGATCAATTAGAATTAATCTTTATGATATAAGAATAGCGCAGCGGAATAAGTTCTAAAGCGAAGGTCTATATTAGAAAAGAGGAATTGATGATAGAGATCATGCAATTAAGTCCATTGTTTAAATAGGATTAATGAATTGAAATTGCACTGGTTCGCAAAATGAAATTCATGATTTACTTGTCAAAAGTTTTTGAAACTAGACATACCTACGAACTATGAAGAAAAAATGGAGGACCTAAATGCGCAAATAACTTAGAGTTATAATTAAAGATTTTTATTAAGAGGTAATTGTTACTAGATCTTTTTAAGTAAATTGTAGTACTTAATTCTTCAAAATAATATCGGATTATGGAGAAGAAAATAAATCTTTAATAAATAAGACATAAAAACACGATTTGTCTTAAAATGTGTTTGGACAAATTCATAAGAATGACTACGATATGTAGCGGTGTTTGAAAGTCTTCAAATTCAAATTAGTTGTTAAAGTTGCAAGTTCTTAAATCAGTTTAAGTTATGGCAATGTTTAACACATTCTAAATCAATTCGCATTTAAGGCATCTCAGTTTGATTTAAGAATCAAAGGAATTTTGGAGTAGTCCAAAATTATCGAGATAAACCTATTTGTATTAAACTGAGTGGGAGCGATGAAAAATAGTTTTAATCTCACAATTATATGTAAGAGTACATATTCTAAGAGGGAGCTTGGTTTATATGTAAGAGTATATATTCTAAGTGGGAGCTATGACAAATTCATTTATGTGAAAGACATATTATGAATAATTGCATTTGTATCATGATTAGTAATCAGAATTAATAAGTGGTGTAATTGACATCATGTTTAAGGCAAAAATTTAAAATCATTAAGTCTGAATGTATGTTAGTCATAATTCTGAGAGTTCAGAATGAACAAAGTCAAAAGGAATTGACTAAATGACCAAGGAAAATATTGAGTTTGAACTCAATAATGGTTGACAGAAGTGTCTCATAGTTCACGTTGTCCAAAACCATGTTTTGCATAAAGACAAACAATGCATCCCAAGTTTAAAAGTTGAAAGGCTAGGTAAAAGAATGATTGGAGAATCATTAGATCAAAGGAAAGTCTATCCTATGAATTCTTGTGAAAGAACTAATAGGAATTTTTGGAAAAGTGAGAAGTACACTTTGTTCAGAAATTTGGGAAATTAACTCCATCAAAGACTAAGTGCAATGAAAGCGTGATTGGGAAATTGAGATTGCATTTAGGCGATTTCAACTAAATCTACATAAATTAAAAGCTGCTCTGGTAGTGGCAAGTATAATGCTTGGTTAGAGAAAGTTCGACTCCTAGATGAGTGTGTATCTATTTCGCATGGTTTATGAGAAAATCGAGGATTGATCAGACACCATTGCAAAACTAGAATATAAACACTCTTCTACCAAAATTAAACTTAAAACAAACACCATGAGATGATGGTGGAATGTCATCAAGAGGATGATAGTGCAGATCGCTAAAGGTAGGTCCTCACATGTGTGCATGACCAAAAGACCATATGGATGATATGCTTAGTGATCGGTAAATAAAATGCAGCTAGATTATTTATACTCTAGTGCAACTGGGATACTGAAGGAATTATGCCCTAGAGGAAAATAATATTGGACTTATTTGCATATTCCGTCAAGTTCATAATAGTTTAATGCTATGCTAGAACTATGCCAATCGGAAAAATTGGCATATGTGTAGTATTAAATGATTAGGAGTCCCCGGTAAAATCCAGGTTTACTAGTTCATTGATCAACTAATGATTGAGGTTTTCCAATCATGGTGCATTATAGCCGATTAACGATGAGATCATGCCACTTGCTGACAGTACCATGATGGACATTACCCACAGAATCAATTGCAACACGCTCTTGTCATGATGTTCACGTTGCAATATGAAGAAGTGTTGCAGCTCAGTCCTTAGACCGTGAGGTTAATACATAATCAATACTTTCGGAGGAAACTCTAATTGCATCAACCGTCTTCACGTAACTGGTTGACTGAAAAGGTGTCTTTTGGGTTCTCCAAAGGGGTAGGTATAGGAGTATAGCCAAGAGCGGGATTTGCTCATCTGCATGACATATATGGTACTCTGGGCCCACTCGGTGAGAACACATCAATGCTGCGCAGCATGTGACTAGGTCACAGAGATGGACTATCATGGACGAGTTGAACAACATTGCCCGTAATAAGATCGAATCAGGTATTGGCGAATACCAACGACCATATCTTAGGCAACACTAGTATCAGCGAAGCAAAGGGAATAGCTTATTGACATTTACGGTTCAACGACTAAAAGAACTTCGTAGAATACACTTCACGGATTTCCATGATCTGACTGAAGGTCATTTACCAGAGAAGAGTTCTCGGTGAAGTCTGTCCCGCTCTTGAACCGTCGGGTAACACGCTTAAGGGATCAGAATGCTAGAGACTTTTTGGTATTATCCATAAACACCATGTGATGTCATATGAGAGAGGGGAATAGTTCCAACTAAGTTCGAAATAGTCTCGGCAGAGTCCAAAATGGTTTGGGTGAAATCCGGAATTGTTTCGGTGGAGTCTGGAATGGTTCTGACGGAGTCCAGAAGTGTTTCGGAGTAGTGAGGAATTAATTATGAGTTAATTAATATTAATTATTATTGATTAAAAAATTAATAAATCATTATTTCACTAAATAGGCTGATTTTTAATGAAAGAAGCCCATTAGGAATAAAAGAAAAAGAAAAAAGGGGGCCCAAACCCTGGCCCTGGCCAGCCAGGGTTAGGGTTTCCCTGGCCGGCCGGCCCTGGCCGCCGCTCTGTTCTCCCTTTGGCCGCCGCCCTAGGTGCCTTGGGGAGGGGGTAAGGATGCACCCCTTCCCCACTATATAAACCCCCATGCAGGAAGAATCCACACATAATTCCACGAGCCCTTCCTCCACGGCCTCCTCCTACCACCTCCTAGTGCGCCGGCATCCTCCTGGTCCGCCACCCCTGCCTCTCTCTCACGCGTGGCCTCCCGAAGGGCTGCGTAGGAGACGGGAATCACCACCGCGACACGCCGTCGTGTTGTGGAGTTTCCGGATCCCCGTTCCAAAGCCTCTAGTTCCGCATCTAGGCTGGAAACAGGGTTTTGGGAGTCATCGGGGTCATTGTACGTGTGCGAGTACACGGAGGTGCCGCTCGTGTGGTGCCGGAGCCGTTGCGTCAAGATCTTCACGGCCTTAAGGTCGGCTACGTCGTCTTTGACAGCAACGCTTGTGCGGGAGCGTAATCCCCGTGTTTCGGTCTTCGAGGGTACGTGTCCAAAACTCCTACCATTACAACATTACTAATAGATAGGTCCTTGGGCAATCAGGGTTGCATAGCACATAATTTTTTTGTTATCTGCACCGAACCCCAACACTTTCAACCATCATAACCTCTCGCAAATCCAAACTGTCAATGACAGCATTGAATAGGAAAGGTCAATAATCATCAAACCGGCCTCTACTCTTCTCATGTCGGAATCTTAGCCAATTAAAATCACCCCCAATAAGAATTGGGTATGGATTGTCTTTTGCCAAGTTAACCAACTAGTGAAGAAAATCAGCCTTAAATTCCTCCTGTGCAGCCCCACAAACGGCGACCTGACTCCATATGAAGTTATCAGCCCTGTTATGGATAAGGTGTTTAATGTGATAATCTCCACATGAACGGGCTAAAACCTCCACAGTGTCTGTACGTACTCCTAGAAGAATGCCCCTGATCTACCACGGGGTGGCCGAGAAGTCCACTCAAACTCTACCCCCCCGCGAAAGGCAATCTAGTAGAGTTTGAGATAAATCTCTTACTTCTAGTTTCCAAAATAGCGACAAAATCTAACTTGTGGTCAATGATGCAATGAGCAATATGCAAATGTTTAGCCAAGTCCCCAAGACCTCTGCTATTATTAAACATACCATTCATTTTGACACACATTTAGATTTTTGTACCCTACTCTTTTGCTTTGATTTAAACATAGAGGAAGATTTAGATTTGCACCCGGATGCTTGCAGTTCGTATAATGATCCTAGCATCGAGTCATTAAAATCCACCTTCAAAACTGCACCAACTAGATTAGAGAGAAGCTGACCATCCAATGTGGCAATCGCCTCCTCATCGTCCGTGTCGGTGGTATCCACTATATTCTGAGACTATGGACCAACCTTTAAATGGTCAAATTCCATGTGTCTCAAAACATTTGGGGATACGTTGATTTCGGAATCATTTTTCCCTAGACTAATACCAACTAAATTAAGCTTGGAAGATAAAACTTGTGTAGGGAATGCAATAAAAGAAGAGGGCGAAGGATCCATACCATTAAAATTGAGGTTCTTGGCGGGCTTCCTGCGCATGGCCTTCTGCATCGTGTCCTTGTTCGTAGCCATAGAGCCATCCTCCGCCACGACATGCCTAGTGCTCCGCCTAGGAGGAGCCCCATATGAGGTAGAAGAAGATGGCGGTGCGGCCCTGTACCCTTGTGCAGCAGCACCCGGAGAGGACGTGGCCATAACAGCCACAGATGTTGGTGTAAATGCTGTTGGCAAAGCAGAAGGTGATGAACACAGAGAAGGGGAAGGACCACTGGGCTGAGGAGAGGGCTGAGTCGCGGCATCGATGAGCGGCTAGCAGACCACAGCCACAGCCAGAGTGCGGTCGGAAAGCCCAGCCTTAGCAGCCAAAGCTTCAGAGGCTGGTGAGACGCTCGGTCTAGGAGACCCAGTCCCAGTCACCACGGGCGGCCCGTCCATTAGCCCAACAGAATCAGCCCCTGCGCAGCACTCGACGGAGGAACCCGAGCCAGCGAGGCAGCCCATCAGTAGCCGGCCCAGCGGATAAAACCGCCCTAGGCGGTGTGGAGAAGGTGTCGACCAGGCGGCTGCCAATAGCGCTCGGCCCTGCCAACATAGAGGACCGGCGAACAGGTGAAGAGCTTGTATATACCCTAGCAATCTTGACCGAAATTCCTCCACAATTTCTTTTGCACGAGGATTCGTCGGATTCAGGTTGATAGGTGTAACAGCAATACTATGAGCACTAGCACCCATCACCGGACCCAAAGCAACAGACTTGCCATGTGACAAAGAATTACCCCACTGAGGTTTATCAACATCCATATTGGCTGACGACAAAGTGGCCTCACGATTGGGAGCATCATTCCCATCATTATCCTTCCCTGGACCGTCATTACCGGCGTCATCCCCTTTCCGCTTCCAGAAGAATGGTGTGAACCCCTGATACATCTCAAACGTATCTATAATTTTTGATGCTCCATGCTTGTTTTTACACCATTTGCTTAGTGTTTCGTTACTCTTCGTGGCGTTTTTATGCATTTTCCGGAACTAACCTATTAACCAATGCCACAGTGCCAGTTCCCTGTTTTCTGTTGTTTTTGTGTTTTAGAAAAGTAACACAGGAAATATTCTCGGAATTGGACGAAACAAAAACCAAACGTCTAGATATTAAACGAAGCTTCCAGAACATCGAAGAGGAGAAGGAGCCGAGCCAGGGGCTAGCCTCACCATGAGGGGCGCGGCCCAGCCCCTGGCCGCGCCCCCTATGAGTGAGACCCCCCTGGTCCACCTCTGACGCTGCCCCTTTGCCTATAAAGACCCCCCGACGGGAAAAACCTAAGACCCGATCAATTTTCTAGAAACACATCATGATCCACCGCCATCATCGACCCGAGATCGGGAGGGTCCAGAAGCTCTTCCCGGCACCCTGCCAGAGAGGGGAATCGCCACCGGAGGTCTTCTTCATCGCCATGCTTGCCTCTGGCGCGATGAGTGAGTAGTCTACCTTGGACTATGGGTCCATAGCAGTAGCTAGATGGTTGTCTTCTCCACCATGTGCTTCATGTTTAGATCTCATGAGCTGCCTTACATGATCGAGATCACCGTTATGTAATTCTATATGTTGTGTTTGTTGGGATCCGATGAATATTGGTGTTATGTTGAGTTGATGTGCTGAATCATATATCTTATGTTATCTCTATGTTGTTTATGATCTTGCATGCTCTCCGTTGTTAGTAGCTATCTTGGCCAAGTAGATACTAGTGACTCCAAGAGGGGGTATTTATGCTCGATAGTTGGGTTCATGCCTCTATTTAATCTGGGGGAGTGACAGAAACCTCTAAGGTTCTAGATGTGTTGTTGCCACTAGGGAGAAAACAACATTCTTATGTCCAAGGGTGTATGCTTTGTTTACATTACACACTTTGCTTAATGTAGTTATCTGTTGTTCGCAACTTAATACTCATGGAGTGTTCGAACGATATCCTCGTGGGTGGATTATTAGTCATAGATGCAGTTGAATGGCGGTCTATGTATTTTGTTGTAATGCCCAGAGTAAATCTCATAGTGATCCTCGCGACATATGCACGTTATCTTTATTCTATCAATTCCCCAACTGTAATTTGTTTACCCAGTATGTGTTATTTATCTTATGGAGAGACACCACTAGTGAACTATAGACCCCGGTCCAATTTTCTTTATATTGCTATCACCTGTTTACTTTACTCGCATTGTTTACTTTCTCGCATACTACTATTGCTTTCCACTCGATACGCTCATACCTTTGTTTACAGCAAACTGGTGAGATTGACAACCTCATCGTAAGTTGGGAGCAAAGTACTTGGTTGTGTTGTGTGCAGGTTCCGTGTTGCTACTAGTTGAAGACGTGCTAACAAGTGTCGTAAACGGCGCCCTTGTTGGAGTGTCACTAGGCTAGCAAGCATCATCTTCTTGAGTTTGGCTTTTTCCTAGACTGACAAACCTTGGTTTCTTACTGAGGGAAAATTTGCTGCTATACTCATCATACCTTCCTCTTGGGGTTTCCAACTAGACGGTGATTTACATCAACACCGCCGCAAGCAGCAACCCCTCATCCAGAACAAAGCCTTGCGGCTCCCGACGAAAAAAGAAGTCATAACCTTTAAACTGTACTGTTACAGAAACACCTAGGCAAGCATAGCCTTGAACTTCATTCCACTTGTCCAAATTCTTGGACTTATCCATTGCTACCAAAATACGCACCACACCATGACTCCGGAGAGAGACCAAGTCCGCATCCAGCGTGGTGCCAATGAGAGATCCAACAACCCATAACCCCAGAAAGTGTCTCACCGTGTGAGGAACTCCATCAACATGAACCCAAATCGGCTGAAGCTCAAACTTGTGTGGAACATCTTGGGCTTTCCAAATACTGACAGTCATCTGCGTCGAACAATTAGGCACACCCATTAGGTTTTTTTTTTTCCATACGCCTCCCACATGGATCCGTGTTCCATTATCAAGGATAACAGAACAAAGTGCCTTTTGTCCCAGGTTCTTCCTAAAACGAAAAGAAAATAAATAAACCGCAAAGCAACAGGCAACAGAGTTCAACGCCAGGCAGCGGGGAAATAACAGTAAACCTAGTACGAAGTACTTAAACCTTATTACAGACCCAACAACACCAGCCACGCAAGACTAGGAAAGTTTTTAAAAACAGCAAAAACCAACTGCTGTTTTCTCCCTTTAGCTTCTCCACGATGTTAAGCTCCATCTTTAGTCTACGATCACCTCCTCATCTTCAACGGCCTCAGCTTCAGTGATACGTAGCATGGAGTTCCTTCTGGCCATCTCATACATCCGAGTCGCAGCTTGTTGAAGACTAACTGCACCGGCTATCATGTCCTCCTTTGTGCCTGCTCCTTGAAGACCACCCATCAGGTATATAGTCGTATAGACCCAGTCCACGGAACACGAAAGTACGTACGGCCACGAGAGATGTCGATCGATCTACGTACATCGTCAGGCACTCAGGCTTCAGGTGTACGCGGGCACATGCTCACATAATGCCCACGTTAACTGAGATATATATATGCGTACGTACTGGCACTGCGTAGCTATACAGCACATAGCTGTAGCTATATATAGACGGAGTAGATTAGCTAGCCTCTGGAGTCTGGAGGGTAGCTAGGGCTGGCGTTAGCGCATGAAAGTTCTGCGGTGCGGACAGAGATCGGCTTTCATTCCGCTGATGCATTGCTATAGTACATGCAGTCAGTCATGCAGAGTTGCAGTGGCCCGGCCGAGTTTGATTGCGGTGGTGGGTGTGTCGATCGTGGTGGCGTTTGATTGCTTTTCTGCACCATGATTGGGGGATCTAGCAAGGACCTTTGCGCCTACCTTAGCTTAGCTCACTAGTTAGTAGTTACTGGATCGACGTGGATTGATTGGAGGCCTGGAGCTCCATCGATCGACTTTCCGACGTGTCAGGGAGGTGGCCTTTGCTTCGCGGCCACTTATGGACGCCCCATGCTAGCTAGGATCGAGAGGTAGCAACAGCTAGCTGCTTCATGGATCAGCTAGAGGTTGCCGAACGGGGTTTAACTGATTTGGGGATTTTTCGATCAATTTTGCAACTTTTAGATGGGGTTATCTAAGGGATAGTGTACGCTAACTCTCTGCAGTTGGACTGGATCGTCGAGTTCTTTTTTATGACCAATCTAACATTTTAGCGAAACTAATCCCTCGTGTGACCCCTAGAAAAAACTAATACAAAGTTAGTCGGCGCCAAGAAAATTTGACAAAGTTTTGGTTTAGTGGTTCGGCGCCATGCTCGGCGCTGACCTCCTTTTGGTGCCAAATCGTGTGGCGCTGATCTTGCTTCGGCGCCAGAGATAATTGGCGCTGACCTGCACTATTTTAGCTTCATTTAAGTTGGCGTCGAACCGAGGATTCAGATTTCAAAAAAGATCCATTAGAATTTTAGAATGAATACATAATTGTATTGCTCGGAGGGTTACAGGGATCGTGGGCTTAGAGATGCCTCACGTTTAGGGAATCGACCCTAAGAATCAGGTGCTAGGCCTAAGACTAGGGAGAGTCTGTTACACACACGTTATAACGGTAAGTACCGAGAATATAGTTCAACCGTTCCGTCCAGGGGTCATAAGAAGAGGCACTAGTTTCGCCAAAGGGCCAAATTTTGTCAAAATATACGATAGTCGATGCCCTCCCCTTGACTCCATCAAAGGATCATCCCTTCCTTCTCCATCACTCTACCCTAGATGGAGCTCATAGAGTTCTCACCATGGTCTAATGGTGGAGCTAGATTGAGTTGGATCTTGAGATGAAGGTTCTTCACAATGCTAAAGTCGAAAGATTGTGGGTTGGGTGGACGAGGTTGGAGGCCGCATGATTTGGCTCTGATGGGGCCTCAACATACAAACTTCATGGCTAGCGTGTCCGAATGACCAAAGGGTTTAGTTGTTCCAAATGTGTTTTTCATTGTTGCCTATGTTGTTCATGAATGTTGTGCGCATTTGTTTTCATGTTGTATTTATCACAACCCATATAAGCATTTTTACAGCCACTAGTGGAAAAACGGGCTTCCATTCGTCCCATTTGTCTCGGACCAAATTTGATCCGTGGCTAAAGGGTCCATCAGTCCCGGTTCATTTGAAAATGTGGGCTAGGGGGCATTAGTCCCGGTTCAAAAGGGACCTTCAGTCCCGGTTTCATCTAACAGCCGGGACTAATGCCCCATGGCCCTTTAGTCCCGGCTCGTGGCACAAACCGGGACTAAAGGTCACCCTTTAGTCCCGGTTCGTTCCACGAGCCGGGACCAATGACCCGTTCAAACGAACCGCCCACTTCGCGCCAGTTATCGATCGACGACGCTTCGGATATCGATCGACATTACGAGCGACGATCGGGAACCGGCGCCGGCGACCTTGAAACTCGCCTGCATTCACATCAACGCCGGCCGGTGTGCTCCTCATCTTCCCTCTTTCACTATATAAAGCACTCATATTTGATCATCTTCTTCCCCCAACAAAACATTCTCCCTAGCCTCCTTCTTCCCCAAAACCTCTCCCACACATCACCACATACCGCCGGCGCCCGCGAGCTCTCTCTCCCTCGACGACAATGGAGGAGCAACATTGGCCCCGGTCTCGGATCTACTACGTGGTCATCGAAGAGATGAACTTCACCATCACGGAGACTCTCCGTGCTTCGAGGGTGGAGAAGTGGATCCGCATGGTCAAGCGCCGGTTCCTCGACGACGCACCGGTGAAGTGCGTGGGCTTGGACTGTGAGTTCACCACTCACGCGCACCCTCAACGTGCCGCCGTCCTTCAACTCTCGGTGGAGTCCGAGATATTGGTCTTTCAAATTTGCAAGGCCAATGGCGTGCCGCAACTACTTAAGGACTTCTTGAAGGACACCACCATCAAGTTTTGTGGTGCGGCTATGGACAACGATCTGCGCAAGCTAAGGCCATACAGAATTGTTATTCCGTCCGCGTATGATCTTCAACAAGTTGTCCCAAACCCCACTAGCAAGCCAACGCCGAGTCTCTATGATTTGGCCAATGCTACTATTGGGACACATCTTGAGAAGAAGAAGAGGGACAACAAGAAGAAGAAGGACAAGAAGAAGAAGGAGAAGAAGTACAAGAAGAAGCAGGGAGAAGAAGAAGAAGAAGAAGAAGAAGAAGAAGAAGAAGATGATGATGATGATGAAGAAGATGAACTAATTTTTGGTTGGGAAAAAGTTTCATTGAGCTTCAACCAACTAAAATATGCCGCTTTAGACGCTCGCCTAGGCTTTGAGATAACTAGGAGATTCTGGAAGCTAAAGGGCTACAATAGCCATGTTGATCGTCTTAACCTTAATAATTAGGTGGATGATTATGTATGGAAAAATGTTGGATGAGCTTGCTTGGAAAATGTACTTCATTTGAGCCATGTTGGACGATGAGTATGTTTGGAAAAATGTACTCCCTTTGTTTCGGTTAACAAAGTCTATTAATTTTCGAATTTGTGATTTTTCAAGTATTTTGGCTTTTTTGAATATTTTAATCATCTAAAAATTAATAATTAAATTATATATAAAGATTATTTGAAATTCATTGGTGCTTATTATTCGTAATTATTGTTTCTTATTTTGTGAATTTATTTGGAATTTAAAAAAGTAATATTATATATTACCAAAGTGTATATGTTAATAGGATTGGTACCATACCATTATCAAGAAGTCGCGAGCGCAGTCTTGGAAGCTAGTAGGGAAGGAATGGAGAAGTTAAGCGTGCTAAGGGTGGAGCAGTGTGAGGATGGGTGACCGACCGGGAAGTGAGGACCACAAGTACTTGTAATTTGATATGAGATATGGAGTGAGAGCCATAAGTATCTAATTTGATATGAGAATAGAGATGATTAGATAATAGAGAAATAAAGAAAATACAGAAATTCCGAAACAGAAAATACAATTTTATTCCGAATGGACCTATAGTCCCGGTCCGTGTTACGAACCGGGACCAAAGGTCCTCAAGCCGCAGCACATGCCCCGGGCCACGTGGAGGATCATTGGTCCCGGTTCCTAAGCAACCGGGACTAAAGGCTGGAGCCTTTAGTCGCGCTTTGTTAGTCCCGGTTGCGGCAACCGGGATTAATGGGCTTTACAAACCGGGATTGAAGGCATTTTTTCCACCAGTGAGCTAATTATGTGCATTTGTTGCATTACCCATTTTTTGTTACATGGGTGTTGCAATGGCGTCAAATGATTTGTGGCGAGTTGCCTGGTGGAGGCAGGTGGTGGATTCGATGACGACAAATACCATAAGGAAAGGCGGTGGCAACAAGGTGCTAAGAAGGGACGGAGGCCACCGGTGAAGAAAGGGTAGGTGTGCCACATAGAAACAAATTCACCTTTCCTAGTCTTTCTTTGATCGGTATTTGTTGCACGAGCGATTAGTCGATTTTCTAGCTATCTACTATATTCCACACACTGGCTTCACGTAAGCGTGGTCAGAGTGCATGTGGCGAGAGAGAGAGAGAGAGGCTAAACAGTGCCAGTGAGGAGCGTGTCCTGGCCCTCTCTGATTGTGATCTTTTCTGCACAAAGCTCGGTCCCCAGGCTTTAGGAACGACAATTATACTATCTGAGCACCAGCCTAGCGAGTAGCATAGCCCAGAGTATTCCTGTCAGTGGGCACGTCTACGGCGCTCCACCAAGTGACCGCCCCTGCCCGTTCACATTAGCGGGTCTCGGCTAATTGATCGTATAATCGCGCCCGCCAGCTCCTTGCGCTCCTAGCCAGCTGATTTAGGCGCCCAACAGCTTCAGTACGCTCCCAAGCCAGCTGATTTAGACACCCCAGCCAGCTGATTTAGGCATCCCAGCCAGGCATCCTTCTCCAAAATTACTAGAGAAATATAGATAAATTCATTTTAACAGAGCAGATGCTGAAATTATTAAAATAGTACTTCCTCCCTCCGTCCTGAATTAACTGATATGGAACGTGTAGTAACTCGATTTTACAAAAAGGTCCTTCCTAATTAAAACTGTTCCAAAACAGCTCCAAATCAAAACATCTTCTTTCTTCATATCAGGGACGACCGCGCCGCCGCTCCTCGGCGAGGGCATCCGACAAGGAGCTCCCTCGCTGCCCGCCTCCATCCACCGCAGCTCAGCTGCCTCTTCCCCGAGCACGCGCCCGGATCGCGTGACCCCGCGCGCACTTCCGTGTGGCCGGATTGCGCTCTCGCCGACGCACCTGTTTCACATCAACGACGGCGCTCCTTCCCGCCAAGCACCAGCCGACCCCCACCACCGGCGCTCAACGCAGGCTCCATTCCACCATCACACACCTCTCCGGTGTCCCTTCCACCATCACCCGCTGCCCCGAATTCCACCGCGGTGAAGCAACTCGAACTCCAAGGATTGGCGAGGCGATGAAGATTGAAGAGGTTGCTCCATCCATCAGGCTCACGCTGGAGCAGCTGACTGTCAAGCACAAAGGTAGTTAAACATTAGGCTCACACGAGTCAATTTTCAGAAGCACAAAGAAATTCAGTCTAAAAGTTAAAATTCAGTCAATTTTCAAAAGCACAAAGAAAGTTGAACTCCAGACTGAATTTTCAGAAGCCACGACTCAAACTGAATTGCTAGCTTCAGGTTTCTTGCATTGTTCAGATAAGAGGTTAATTCCAAGGTTTAGAATCAGATCAAAAGCCTTTGTTAGAATCTGATCATACTGAAACGTCTAAGCTCATTATAACCCCAAAACATATTCTCCAGTCTGGACATGTAACTAGGAGAGACACAGCTTAAATTTATAACAACAGTAAAACAGAAACATACACCTAGTGCTGCTAGTAGCAGTAGCACAAAACGAGATGTCTTTTGGAGTGGAAACTGAACATGCAGACAGTAAATAAGACAGTAAACTTAACATATTATGCCAATTCTCACTGAGTGAAACTTGCCAAATGTAGTGTGGTCGTTATCCTTTTTGATGGTCATAGTACTGCATACGAGTTCCAGCAGATAACCATGGTCTTAGTACTGAATACAGTACATGACACAAGAACCAGCAGTATATAACACTGTCCACCGAGGGAGCAAATGAAGGAAGCAGCATAGTATGTAGAAATCGCAAGCCCCAGAAGTGAATCATATTAAGACGGTTCTTGAAATAGGACACAACTTTTTTAGGAGAACTGCTCGTAAGCTAGGTACTAGTCTACTCAACGGAGCAAATTATTCCATGGCTCAAGGACTCCCAGTGCACAGATTGCTAACTACACAACATAGTACTGCAGCTAACTAAACAAGTTATGTTGAACATCAAGAGATGGAGTTGGATCAGGAGATGGAGTATACCCAGTAGCGGATCTGCTCGGCCACCTCGATCTGTTCCACCTCCTGATTCTCAATCTCCCGCTTCCTCCCTTCCTTCAGGTTCAGAAGTAATCCATGATCCTCCCTTTCTTCAGGTTCAGAAGTAATCCATGATCCTCCCTTCCTTCAGGTTCAGAAGTAATCCATGATCTGCCCTAGGAACTAAATACTAGAGTAAATCAAGAACTCAATCCTCACGAATTTAGCAAGTGCATCTCCAACTGTAAGGAAGTAGGATCAACACAAGATCGTTCAGCGTACCTTCTTCCCGGTGAGCACGTCTGAGGCCAGATGTTGATGCATCCTCGTGGAGGAGGATGAGGGGAACCCGGTGGCGGTGAAGCCCTCCATGTCGGGGACAGCGGAGGGTTCGGTGACCTTGACGGCGTGCAGCAGCTCCCTCCCGCCTCCGCGCTCTCCTCTCGCCGCAGCAACTTCGTAGATCCTGCCCGACGTGGGTGGATCCCCAGACCCCGTCGGACGGGATGGAGACGGGCGAAGAAGGGGAACGGAGGGGAAGAGCGTGGGGACGGAGCGGCGACGACAGGACGGTTCCTCCGGGCATCACGCTCGCCGCCATCGCCATGGAAGGTCGGGACCAGAGCGGCGGCGGCGGTGGCGGCCAGACCGCTTTGTTCCGTTCTTTTTTTCTTCGAGCCGTCGGGTGTTCGCTAGACAGAAAAACTAAGATGCGTAACGGGCCGCCGTGGGCTGCCCGTTACCACTTACAGGAATAGCCCAGAGAGAGGCTGGTCCAAGCTAAGTACGTACAGTATGTCCCAACCAACGATCGAGGCACTCATGAAATTTCTCCCTCCATTACGTTACTTAGTTTTTACCCAATGACTATGAGGAGCCCTCTGGTTATATATGCAACAAGTGAGTTTGTACTTTGTACACCAACTATTAGTTAATTAGTCCGGAGTAGGTGCTAGCTCGTTGTGAATTAGAAAAAATTGTGTGTTGTTTGCTGACAGGAAGCAAATGTTGCCTATACTATATGTATACCACACTGCCGATAGATTGCATACAGATCTTGTTTCCTAAGTCAAAGTTACTACTGTAGTACTAATCAATCGCAATACTATCCGGTCGATACACCTATACAAAAATTAATTTTCTAGCATTTGCATGATTGCATCTACGATGCACACAACCAAAAACATCTTCGTCAAAACACATTAGGGAACAAATCCGCCGGAAGCAAATTCACCAAAAAGAAAGACAACAAAAATGCAAGAATCATAACATGAAGATAGCATCATAAGAAATATTATGCCAAGAAAAGCATGATGTGAAAGATAGACAAGCCACAACCGCACATGATGGGTGAACAAGTTTGCTAGTCTGTCGGTGACACCTTTCGACTTACAACCTCTAGTGGGGCCAAATCCTAACAAATAGCACAATAATTAATCAAGAGACTGGAATCGAGAAAACCTAAGAAAGACACTGAATTCAGTTTGGTGAGTTCTAATTAACCGAAATTTCGCTGAAGTGCGGTTCGACGGCCAAGGAGCTCAAATTGATGTAGTAGGTGGTTCAGTTTTACAATTTGATCAGTTGAGGATGCAGCAACATTTTCGCGATATAAGATTTAGAGCGTTGAATAGTACAGTAGCATCTAGCTAGCGGCGGCAAAAAGCTAAAATGAAGTGTGAGGCCGTAGATGGTTCAGTTATACTATTTCTTAATAACTCGCCCATTTTTGTTTTTTTTTCCTTTTTAGGGAACCTTACACGAAGCCCGGCCTACTAACTCGTCGCACGGCACCACAGGACCAGCATCCCAGCATCTAACCCGCACATTCCCTAGGTTCCTGGAGATTCCTCTTTATCGCCCGTTAGCATGTGCTATTAGTGGGTGACATGAAGAAGAAAATTGGGGAGGAACAAGAGGGTGCCCACCTCGCCAGAGACGGAAACGACACAGCTAGCCGTGGCGTTGTTAGGGAGGAGAGGCCGGGACCTCATCGGAGACGGAGATGATGCGGATGGCCGCGGCGTCTTCGGCGGAGGTGAGGACAAAAACCTTAGGGTTTGGGATGGGATGCAGGTGCGGCGAGGCTCCGACAACTTAGGGTTCAAGGTGGTGGTCTGGCGACGTCGCCGACGTTGGAGAAGGGTGGAGGGGTTAGAGGGAGGCCTGGGGGCAGTGGAGGACTGGTGAACGTGGTGGTTGGAGGAGGGCGGGCGGCGAGGTGGCGCTCGCACTGCCGGTTATGGGTGGCGGTGGCATGCGGTGGAGGCGGGCGCACCGGTGCGGAGGGAGGAAGAAGAAGGCTAGCGAGGAAGGCGGGGGCACTCGTGCGGTCGCGAGGAAGAAAAAGGAGATGGGGAAGGTGTGGGCTGGCCCAAGTAGGGTGTGTGGCGCCTCGTCCACACCACCCAGCTTGGTGTATAAGAAAATCGAGGAGCTCCCGTGTTTTCTATTCTCGCGGAGACGCGCATGATGCGTCGGCCCTATAAGCGGGACGGTTTTTCCCTTTTGTGTTTTTGTTGTTTCGATTTTTTTGCGTTTTCTTGTTGGTTTTCGTGTTCCTTGGTTTTCAACTTGTTTTTACGGTTTTAAATTTTGTTTGGATTTTGGATTTGTTCAAATTTGAAAATTGTTCAATTTGAAATCTATTCAAATTCAAAATCTTTTCATATTATAAATTTGTTGGAATTCAAAAATTGTTCAGATTCAAAATCTATTTAAATTTAAAAAAATCAAATTCAAAATATGTTAAAATTTGTTATTTGTTCAGATTTTTCAAATTCAAAATTGGTTTAGATTCAAAAAATTCATCAAATACTATTTTTATTTTAAAAATTATCCAAATTCTTAAAAAATCAAAAAATTGTTCATTTAAATTTGTTCAAATTCGAAAATTATTCCTCAAATATATAAAAAGAAAAAAGAAACTGTATCCGTTATTGGACCGCATTTGGAGCGGCGCAAAACTGAAAACATGTGAGCGTGCAGTAGTAGCGCGCGCCACGAGCGTGGTATAGGAGCTCCCCCTGCCCTGTCGCACGCCCTCAGTCCCGCACCGGCGAACAGCCCCCGCACTCCTCCGAGGCGCACGGCCTAAATCTCGCCCCCTCCCCCACTCCCCCGGGGGCGCTGCCGGCGAGCAGTGCCTCGCTGGCGAGGCCGGCCATTGCGATTTGCGACACTTCTCGCTCCTCTGGTTCGTCCTGATCTCCCGCAATTCCTCCTCGACCTCACCTCGACCGGTAAGCAGGGGCAGGAACGCGTCGCGCGACCTCAACCTCTACACGGCGACGCGGCTAGAGCTAGCGGCACGACGTCAACTCAGCGGTTCCTGCAGCGTACGTTTTTCTCCAGATTTATTTAGATCCGATGAACAACATGTTGCGCCTAAGGTGTTCGATGGAATTCTTTACCGATGCGTCGGTACTTGAACGATTCTAGAAGCCTAGAATTCCTGTACTACTGTCTTGTGACATGCTCAGTATGATGGTTCTTCAAAGTGAACAAGAAATCGTTTGGTTTGGAATATGTTAGATTTTGCATTGCCGGTTTAGTTTTTTGAACTACGCATACCCTGGTCTGAAATCCTGGCTCTGCCACGCGGGTGTAGTTTATTTTCCAAATCATATTTTGGGTTAGCTGATGAACCTACATGTTCCTCGATGCCCATGCTTCTGACCTCGTTTTTTTCACGAATTAAGAAACAACATGTCGAATATATTAATTCTTGAAAAATGGACTGAGCATAGAGCACTGGTTATTGTGTTTCCACTGCTTCACTAGCGTGATGGTTTAAGAATAACATTGCCTGTATGATAAAATTCACCTTTTCACTAAGGGATGCAAAAGAAAGCATAGTGATATGTTGCTATTGTGTGCAGCCAAGGTGATCCAATGGCTTCAAGTGCACCCAGCATCAGGTTTCGGCGTCTTTTCAAGACACTCACTGTAAGCCCAGCATTGGCCTCTGGTATGACCAGCCAGCACCACCAGCTTCAGCAGCGTGCACCAGTGAGCGGCACAGCCAAAGGCAAGGCTAAGCTCAAAGCTGGCATGCCTTTGAAGCGTTCCACCATAGCAAAGAAGGGCAGCACACCTTCCACTGGTGGGGGTGGCCGTGGTCGCCGTGAGGCCATTGAGCGTATTACTCAGATTGCGGAGTCTTGTCTTAAATCGCCAACCCCCTTAAGTCACCTGTCTGCCAACGAGCGTCTTCGTGAGGCAAAACGTGAGGAGCTTGGGCTCATCTCTAAGGAGCACCAACATAAACTTGATGCTGCCAAGGCTAAATCTAAGTCCAAAAGTACTGGTGGAGCTGATGGCAGCCGTGTGCTGATGGGTCCACCAGGCCTTGACTATATCACTCTTGGGCTGGTTGATGAGGAGGCAATCCCTGAATATGAGCTGACAGTTGAAGATGGTCAACGACTTGCCAAAGAATACAGCCGTGTGCTAATGCGACGGCATCGTGCACGGCAAACTGCTGAAACAGCTCTTTTGAGGCTGAAGAGCGAGGCCATCGCGGCACTCCCTGAGAAGCTGCAAGCTGCTCCTGACATGACACCATTCCCTGCAAACCAGTACATGGCAACACTCACGCCACCAATTGAAGGGTATATCGAAAAGGTGCGGGACGCTGCTAAGAAGTATTCTGTAAAGGAAAAGCTTCGCTGAGTTTGATTCAAGGAAGGAAGGAGTCTCCATATAAGATGCTGAGGGTTTAGGATGCTTACTAATGTTCCATTTTGTTTATCTTTGCCGAGTTTGTACTATTTTGGCCTGTGATAATCAGATTTTGGTAATAAACTGGCATAGTTGCTTTGCAATGCTTTGCCATGTTATCCTGACTGAACATGTGTACATGTAGCTGTGTAATGCATCTTGATATCATCTCATGTAAAATATGCAACTAAAAGTTGGAAGGTATGTTCCTTGAAATGATCCTTGTATTTTTTTTTTGAAATATTATTCCATGTTTAGCAGGAAAATGCCTTGTCCAAGGCTTTAAGTCATGCTTGTAATTCTTACTTTTTCTTGGAAATAGTACGTGTGTTGACCCCTTGTAATACAAAACAAGCTTTCCATCTATAGTGAGCAACAATATATTGTGATGCTAAGAATTTGTAGTGGTACCGAATATGAGTTGGGATCTTTTGTTCTCTTTTTTTTTAGACAATGTTGTTGGTAACTTTGACCACTAGATGATTTGGGATGGATATATCTCCGATCAAGCCACTAAGTTAAAAGTTAAGTCTGAACTGGAGATTTGACATAGAATTCAAGACGAGCAAACTATATTTTCTCCATAGTCTAGATATCCAGCTTGCATGCAGCATGTCTTTATCCTCTAGGAAACCCACACCTAGCATCTGGTAGTCCTCCATCCATTATCTTTTCGTCTTACTCAACAGCTGAGTCCAATCTGAAAGTTCTGTGTATGCGTTATGCATTACCTGATTTCTCCTAAGAGAGTGGATTCGGTGCTCACCTGGGTACCTACACACCCCCTTTCAAATTTTTATTCAAGACATATTAACCCATTTTTAGTTTGTTTTCCTAGTAGAGCACGGGATTCTGGTGTACAAAAGTGATTTCAGAATTTTGATTTGAATTTTTTTTCATCAAAGTCAACTCAAAAATAGATTTTTCGTTGACTTTTTGTTTTTCAGGTTGACTTTGGCCAAACAAAATTCATACAAAAAATTTGAAACCACTTTTACACAGCAGTATTTTGTGTTCTACTAGAAAACCAAGCTAAAATAGGTTAATACATTTTGAATCAAAAGTTGAAGGAGGGGTGTGTAGGTACCCACGTGCATACCGTTTTGTTTTTGTTCTTCCTAACTTGGTTTTAATTTCTTCCTAGCTGGTGTGTTGCGAAATCGAAGAAATCCTTCACTGGCAGGGAATTCAAATAGATGTGTTGAAGATCATCAAAGAAAGGAAAAAGACTGAATTCGGTTCATCTCCTGCTTACTACTCCCTTTTCTTTTTGATTGCATATCAATAGGGTTTTGTTTGTGTTCATGTTTTCAATTTAAAACCCCATGGAAGTGAATTGTGTGGCACTGATGCTTGATCTAATCAGAAACCCACGAGGTGGAGATGTTTTCTGGTGGAATTTTTGATTGCTCGTTGTGTCGAATTTCGTATATGGATGCTACCTCATTTTCCTGTTGTTTTTTCTGCCTATGGATCTCCATTGCTTGTTGCTGACTGCTAATTAATTATCTACTGGAGATTAATGTATACTTGGGCAATCAAACTTATAGATTGTGCCGACTTGTTTGATAACTAAATTTCTTGCCTGGACAAGACTAAATGCACATTGAAATCGTTATAGAGTGTCAGCCCAAACTCCACGAGTACCAATCCTCTCTTGCTCGCTCACGAAACACAATGGAAGGAGGAAGACGAAGATCACAGAGACACAATTTTGCGGAGCGCAATGTCGCACTCCCTTTTCTGCACTTCTTCTATTTATTCGGTGATTACAAAGCGAGCTCAACTAACGAGCTAAAAACCAGCTGCCTCCACGATCCTATGGATCCGCGCCATCCCACGGTTCGATCGATGGACTAAGCACACCACTAAAACCGGCCGTGGTCCTTACATCATGCCATCCCATGACCAGATCAAACAGGCTATTTTCCTAACTGAAAATACTGACGAGCAAGTGACGAAACTGAAGAAACACCACCTAAAACTATAACAGTGCACGAGGTTTATTCAACATAGAGTAAATCTCAAAGTCTGCATCAAGGTTCAGGAACTAACAGATCTAAAACTAGCTGCTACCCAGAGAAGAGACATTTGTTTGAAGTAAAGAATGAGAATAAAAGCCTAAACTTCTCTGTTATTTTTCTATATACTGAAAGAATTGAACTCCACGCAAGCTTCTCTCAACTTGCTGAAGCCATGCTGTTCGGCCATGGCTAAGGTAGCAGCCACGGTGTCGACGTCGATGCTGTTGCTGAGGACACGCTCGCAGATCGCCTTGAGCCTCTCCATGCCATACCGCTGGGCGGCGATGAGCAGGCACCGGAGCATCTCCTTGTGACCGGCGCCGTTGAGGCCGCCCACGATGGGCAGCGAGTCGGTGTAGGCGAAGTGGAGCAGCGCCTCGAACGACGCCGGTGGTATGTCGTCAATGGATACCAGCAGCTTCCCGTCGTTGCTTACCTTCGTCGTGTTCCCGTGGTGCTGCATCATGGCAGGGGCCCGCGCGTGGAGGACAGAGAGGTGTGCGGCGAAGTTCACTCCGGCGACATCGAGGGCCACGTCCGCCGGCGGTTCCTCGTCGGAGCGGTGGATGAGAGCCGCCGCACTGGGGCCGTCGTGGAAGGTGAGTCTGTCGCGGCAGACGTGGATGGCGCAGTCGATCCTGAGGTGGTTGCCGAGGACGTACCGCGACCCAGCTTGGAGGTGAGGGATCCTGCCGACGAGCTCGCCGGTGCCCCAGTTGCTAGACTCGTCGTAGGCGGAGTCGAACAGGACCGGGTCCTTGTCGCCGAACAAGGGGACCACCTCGCCGGTGGTCTGGTCGATCAGCCCGAAGCTGACGCGCGCCCACGCCGCGGCGTCCTTGGACACGAGCTCGACGAAGGCGGACGCATAGCCCTGGTCCACCGCGTGGTCGCCCTCGGGGTAGTAGCGGATGGCCCAGTCGAGCCCGTCGACGGTGAAGGTCGGCGAGTAGACGAAGCCGTCGACGCCGCACCGGCGCTTCGTCAGGCTATTGAAGCCGTCGACGTCGAACACGTGCGTGCCCTGGAACGTCGTCGTCATGGTCCCCGTCACCATGACAATGTTGCAGGGTGCCATTGCTTGCGTGCTGGCCTAGGCCGGACGTCGACGATGCAACTCGCCGAGTACTTTCCGGCGAGGCACACGCACGTAGACGTAGCGACTATCTGGACACATATAAATAGTCAACAAAAAGGAGAGTATAACTACAACAACTAACCTAGTAGTTCTACTTGGATATGCAGTCCGTGCTTCATTATCTCTAACATTGCCTGTATGCAAACTTAAAACGATTTAGCTGATTACATCTAGACTCTAGAGAGATTGCGGGTGATACTTTAAAAAACAAAACGGTATGCACGTTGGTACCTAGACACCCCTCCTTTAACTTTTGATTCAAAATGTATTAACCTATTTTAGCTTGGTTTTTTAGTAGAACACAAAATACTGCTATGTAAAAGTGGTTTTAAATTTTTTGTATGATTTTTTTTGGTCAAAGTCAATCCAAAAAACAAAAAGTCAACGAGAAATCTATTTTTGAGTTGACTTTGATGAAAAAAAATTCAAATCAAAATTCTGAAATCACTTTTGTACACCAGAATCCCGTGCTCTACTAGGAAAACAAATTAAAAATGGGTTAATATGTCTTGAATAAAAATTTAAAAGGAGGTGTGTAGGTACCCAGATAAGCACCGAATCCACTCTCGTGATACTTTTAGTATGATCTGGTTTGAGGATTCCCTTTCGGAGGACAAACTCACAAGTCACAAACACCTCTCGTGTCTGTTTGTGTGGAGTCTGGACTCTGGACAGAGAAAAAAGAGAACTTTTTTTCCCCAAACAGCTATTGCTTGTGTGATAAAAGGACAAGATAAAGAATCCATGCATAGATTATATCTCTTCAGATATATAAAACGACATTGTCATTCTCTCATTCCTAGCCTAATTACACTAGTGGAAAAAGAGGCTTCTATCCGCCACCTTTATTCCCCAAACTATTTGGGCCGGGACTAAAGGGGGCATTAGTCCCGGTTTGTGCCGCTGGGTACAGCCAGCACCTAGTCCCGGTTCGTAATGGACCTTTAGTCCCGGTCGTTAACACGGACCGGGACTAAAGGGGTGGCGGGCGGGAACCCCACTGGTGGCGGCCTTTAGTCCCGGCCCGTGTTAACGACCGGGACTAAAGGGCGACCTTTAATCCCGGCCTTTAACACGGCCCGGGACTAAAGGCCTTCGCCTACAAAATGGAGCTTCGCTTCCCCCGAGCCTGCCAGTACAGTAATGGTGGTCGGAAGCTTGGCTTGAGTGGGGAGGTCATGCCCAATTTTTTATCAAAATTATCCAAGATTTTGAGTTATTTCATCTATCCAATTGGTTCAAAAGGTTAGCAACTTCACTCTCTCATCTTTAATTGCTAATTTAGCTCATATAATGCTCTAGATGTGGTGAGATTTGTGGCTTTAATTTGGGAGTAATTATGGGAGTTTATTTGATTTATATAGAATTTGAGCTTAAATTAATTCCTTAGTTTGCACATGTGTAGAGGTGGTGTACTTATATGTTGACCAAAATGAGTATGGAGTAGAAATTTGTCATGCACATATATAGCTCTTTTTATGCTCAAAAAAATAGAGGGATTTGTGGAGTAATTAATGTTAGAAAGTAATGTGGGAGTAATTGTGAGCTTATGTGATTTACAATAATAAGTTTTGAGTAGGATTTGTTTGCAATAATAACTTGTAAGTATGAGGCATTTTCTTGATTCATTTCCATGCACATAGCTCTTTTTATGCTCAAGAAAATAGAGGGATTTGTGGAGTAATGTTAGAGAGTAATGTGGGAGTATATATGATTTATATGCAATGTGAGTTCATTCCTTGTATTAATTTGGTTTATTATATACTTACATAATAATGCAGATGAACCGGCAATGGATGTACGGTAGCCGAGTCTCAAGCGAGTTCATTAAGGGCTTGCAGGATTTCCTCCGTGTGGCTGATGCGAACAAGCGGAATGGTTTTGTTGTCTGTCCATGATTTCCTCCGTGTGGCTGATGCAAAAGAAATACATCAAGTTTCTAGGCTCAGCGCCAAGGCCACCGACTCCGAGGAATCCAAGTCCACCCTCCCCTGGTGAACGTCGTCCACCTACGCCGCCCCCGAGTCCACCCCAGGCGCCGCGTTAGCCGATGCCACCCCCGAGTCCACCTCGAGCGCCGCGTCAGCCGACGCCGCCCCCTAGTGCACCTCCCGCGCGTCAGCCGACGTCGTCCTCCAGTGCACCTCCAGTGCGTCAGGCGAAGCCGCCCCCAATACTACTCAGACGGGGAAAAAGCGGAGCAGGGCCGCTACGGTTAGTACTACTGATAAGGTAGTACATAAGACCACGAAGATACCTGAGCCATCACTAAAGCCTCTTCCCAAGAGAGCTTATGACCGGACTCCTGAGGAAAACGACGCGATAGTATGCGCCGAAGTGAAGGCCTTTTTGGCACCGAAAGTGCCTGAGCCCAAGCCGACATTCACCCCGAAACAGAAGAAGTGGGCTATCGGTATGCTTACTGCAGAGCCCCAATATAAGCAAAATCTGCCATCAGACTATAAACGCGAAATTGAAAGGCAAAGTGACTTGGCCAAGGCAAAAAGAAGCGGAAAACAAATTGCCCAGCTTAGAGAACAGAAGAATCAATCGGTCCCCCCGCTCATAGTCGCCCCCCCCCCCCCCCCCCGATATCGATACGTCGTTCAGAGCCGATTTGGAAGAGGACCGATTGTTATTGGACCCCAGAGTAGTAGGAGATGCAAAACTATTGGGTATAAATGTAATGCAGGCCAAAGAGACAGCGGACGGATTGAATATGCCTCTTCTAGCTTTGTTAGGCCTTGAAGAAGCGCCAGTGGGAGAGATAGTAGAGCAATATGTATTGGGGGGCCTCTGATCAAGCCTGAGGAGGAGGGCGGTCTATCAACACATATGCGAAATCTGAACGGCTGGTACAAGGAGCACATAAAAAAAAGGACTTCAAACGTTTTATCATCTTGGACGTTAGAGAGGAGCATTACTTCAAAAGATACCTGTTACATATTCCATTGGACGAATTGTTTAACATATTCAATCAGCACAAACTCGACAAGTCTACCATCAGTTGCTATTGTCTGTAAGTGATTTATATTCAAGTATCTAGCTAAGCTCGTTCATTGCCTACATATCTTAATTAACTATATGATTTTTGTACGCTATTATGCAGATTTAAGATGTTCGAATGCAAACAAAAGGGAATCTATGACGTTGGGTTCATTGACCCATATATCATTAATGAAAGGATGTTACAAGATCACCCCAGAGACGTGGAGAATGACCTCTTCAGATTTTTGCCAAGCAAAGTCTTAAAAGAGAACTTCTATTTCCTTACAACTTCAGGTGAGTATTTCTATATTGTACACATTCTTTTTTGCTTACTCGATGTTAAGTGTAATTGATGAGTTATGCATGCGTGTCTGCAGTTTCCACTGGATTCTGCTAAAGATTCAATTTGACACATCAACTGTTCAAATCTTGGACTCAATGGATAAGCCCGAGGTCCTGTTTAGCGACATGAAAGCAATGCTGCAGAAGTAATTTCAATCATTACCCGACTATATCAGCTCCTTTCATTAATTTCCTGATATCAAGTATTTAATAACTCATTTGTTCATTTTCTTTGCCCTGTAGCATTTGGACACATTTCAGAAGGTCGGTAGTAGGTGAATTCAAAGAACAGCTAACTTTTAAAAATGTAAAGGGTTTGCAGCAACCACCGGGGACCAATCTCTGTGGATTCTATGTCTGCTAGTTCATCCGGTGGTACACCAGTGAGCGGAGAGCATATTCCACGGACTTTGATGTACGTAAATAATATTCACAGTTTTCTTTTATTATAATCAATTGTGTTGAGTTTCATCCAACTTATATATATCCATATCGATCTTCTTAAAGTTGTATGTGATGCGGGAGAAGCTCCTACCAACCCAGCGCCTAAAAGCAATTCAAGAGGAGCTGGCAGGATTCATGAAGAGGGAGGTCCTCTGTGAGAAAGGAGAACACTATGTGGAGGACGACGAACGCTATCTGTAATTTAGTGATATCCATGTAATTTAGTTTGTTTTGAAACTTGTTTGAAAAATAGTTGTACATAGACTTGTTTGAAATTGTAGTATATATAGTCGCAAGACATCGTATAATATTATATATGCATGCACCAACGTGTAATATGTATGTACTAGTCGTAGAATATAGGTACGGAAACTCGCTTGAAATTAAAATGAACCCTAATTAAGCATAAATCCTAAACCTATAATCTGAAACAGAAATAAAAACAAAAACAAAACACTTTAGTCTTGGTTCTCATTACGAACCGGGACTAAAGGTCCCCGAGCCGGCGCTCCCAGCCGTGCCCACGTGGACGGCCTTTAGTCCTGGTTCATTTGCAATCGGGACTAAAGGGTGGGGGCCTTTAATCGCGCTTTGCTAGTCCCGGTTGGGCAACCGGGACTAAAGGCAGTTACAGACCAGGATTAATGGCCCTTTTTCCACCAGTGCTATAGCAAAAACGATAAAATTGATCTTGTGACGAAAACGCACCATATCCAAAAGTTTAGCCTAAATTGTGTTGAAATTCAACCAGGTTTGCTTACGAGTGTGCCTCGCTGAGTAAAAAAAAAGTCCCAGCATGTGTGATGTACTCCCAAAACCAGTGTGCTTGTACTTGGAAGTATTCGCATTGCACTCTCAGGAAATATGCTAGTTAGGGCATCTCCAGCGGGCCGACCCATCCTGGTGATCTAAATCGTCCGTTTTAGTCCGGATGGGTCAGGTCCCGGACGGAAATGGGTCGCTATCCAGCCTGCCTTGCCAGGACGCACAGCGGCGCGACCCATTCTGTCCCATGCTGGCCATTGTTGCCAGCACTGGCCATTCGGCCAACATATTTTTAAATTTGAACTTTGGAAGAGTTGGGAGTATAAAATAAAAAAATAGTTCATAAATATAAATAGTTTACAGTCATATAGTTTGATATGAAGAATCAAACCTTATTTATTACATGAAATAAATAAGGGGATTAACTATGTTGGTTTCCCGCAAGAGCCCAAATATGCTCAATCAAATCGGTTTGAAGCCGATCATGCAAAGTTTCCGTGACATGCATGAATTGGTCCCAAGATGCTACCCCTGGCTCTGGGTAAACCAACTCATCCTAAATAATGTCAGCCTTGGTCATAGATGTTGTCATCCCGCTCGGCCTCAATGATCATGTTGTGCATGATCATACAAGCAATCATCACATTTCACATCCTCTCCGGTCTCCAAGTTCTAGCAGGGTACCGAACAAGAGCCCACCTTGACTCAAGCACACCAAACGCCCGATCCACATCCTTCCTAGCAGCCTCTTGCTCTTTAGCAAACCTTTTACATTTCTCATCTGTAGGGTTGCGGACTGTCTTCACAAAGGTGGCCCAAGAGGGATAGATACCATCAGCTAGATAATAACCTTTATCATAAGGATTGTCATTGATCACATAGGAAATCTGAGGAGCAGTGCATTCGGTAAGTCTAGAAAATATCGGAGAGCGGTGCAGCACATTGATATCATTGTTTGATCCTGCCATGCTAAAGAAGGAGTGCCAAATCCATAAATCCTATGAGGCAACAACCTCCAATATGAACATGCACCCCTCTGAATGCCCTTTGAACTTCCCTTGCCAATCAAAATGATAGTCCTTCCACTACCAATACATGCAGTCAATGTTGCCCAGCATCCCAGGAAACCCCTACTCTCGTTGATGGAAAAAAGGCGGGCAGTGTCTTTGGTGTTTGGCTCTCTTAGATAATATTTGTCAAACACTACAATAACATCCTCACAGAATCGCTATATGGCTTCATGGCATATGGTCTTGCTCATGTGCATGTAGTCGTCAATGAGATCACCTACCACTCCATATGCAAGCTGTCGAATGGCCGTGGGACATTTTTTGGTAAGAGGAGAAGCCAATCTTACCGGTACAATCATACTTGGCCTTGTAGTAGTCATCATAGTCCCCCACACCATTGAGAATCACCAGGAAGAGTTCTCTGGACATCATATAGCGACGACCAGATGTCTTCTCTTTAAAAATTGGATTAATTGGATCGAAGTAGTCCTTGTAGAGGCGCAGGTGGCCAGCTTATCAATCGCGATGGACGTTAGCCAGCCGCTTCTGTGACGAGCAGCCCCTACGCATTGGCATCAGGAACTGCTCATTGACCATGCCGGCAAAGGCAATCAAAAGATCGGTCTCGCCGCCGGACTCCTCATGGGACGATGATTCGAGCACATTCTCATAGAATGCCTGGGCTATCGCCCTACGACTGTTGCTGCCCATCTATAAGGACAACGCACAACAATGTCAATGTCCATGCCAATGCCCACCAAAACCAGAGAAGACCGGCCAATATACCTCAAATTTTGTCGGGTGAATGGTCGAACAGGTTGTGGGCACGAGCGACCTACGCACCCAAGCGTCTGGCCTGTAGGTTGTTGCTTGCGGTCAGTGGCGGCGGTGCTACAGGAACACTGTTGGCCAGCTAGATGTGGCGGGATATGACGGCAGCTACGGTGGCCTCGACCGCTACGGTGGTGCTACCTAGCGTGGCAGTGGAAATGGGGCGAGGGTTTGGAGAAGGGAGTGGCTTGGGTAGTTGTCTTGTGTCTTCTCTACCACTGGCGGTAAGCTTCCGGGTGGCCAAGGGAGGATGTGCGCGCTGTCCGGGCCGACGCAAACTTGTCCCAAATTTGGGCCATGGACAGGTTGGTCCGCGCGAGTTGGTCTGGATGGGTCACACCGCTGTGACGCGCCACAATGGTCCACCGGTCCGGTCGGACCAGTTTGGACACGCACGGACGGTTTGCATTACCCGTTGGAGATGCCCTTACAACTAAGAAAAAACATTTCCTGTGTGTGGATGCTCTTCATCAGACAGGTGTCGGCATGGGTGCATCTCTCGCTGCCCAAAATGTCCTTCCTGAAGGTCAGCTCTTGGACAGTTCCATGAGAGGTGATCAGAGACGTGATGTCCATCATTCTTTCCGTCTGAGGACTTCTCCCATCCCCTCGAGCCCGACCAACGCTTCAACATCGGCAATCGAGGACCCTTTGCTGAGTGTTCTTAATTACATGTTTTTTTAGGTTTCACATCTAAGTTACATCATCATGGTGGTGAAGACATTGATATGTGGAAATAAGTCTAGTCATCTCTTTTCCCATCATGAATGTGTCTTCCTCGTGTCATCATGGAGCCAATTAGGGTGTCCTTGTGGGCCGAATTGACTAAATCTTGGGATTCAAATGTTTGTGCTATCCATTTTGTGTGACCTTTATCATGTCTACAAAGCTTGGGCGAACGATGAAGTCTTGGTATTGCTAGAGTAGTCGATTTTCTTATGCGGTGTTTAAAGCCTCTTAATGGTGACTCAGCCTTGTGTTGTTGTGTAGATTTTCTTACTAAATATGATGGAAGCAAGATTCTTGTTTGTTTCCCGTATGTATCTCATTTTTGTGAATTGTTTTTTCTATCTATCAATATCATATATGTTGTGCATGTTTTTTCTATCCCCAAAGTCAAAGAGGCCACAGACATTCGCCGATTGCACTTATTAATGTCATTTTCAAATCCATCGCCAAATCCTATGATATCGTCTTGTCGCCTGTAGCCCATAGGACCATTAACACGAATTAGTTTGCATTCATCAAGGGCAAGCTATCCACGAAGGGGTGGTCTTACTGCATGATATCATCCACGAGACCAAAACTAAGAAACTTAGGGGAGTTTTCTTGAAACTAGACTTTGAGAAGGTCTATGACCGGGTAAACTGGGGATTTCATGTGTGAGGTCCTTCTCAGAAAAGGCTTCGACCAGGGATGGGTCCATTGGGAATATAGCCTGGTCTCAAGGGGGCATACAACTATTTCCATTAATAGAGAGATTTGGGAATGGAAGGGCATGAGGTAGGGCCCCCGCTATCCCTATTATTGTTCGAATTTGCGGTGGAAGCCCTGGATGCTATCCTTCGAGCAGCCACTTTTGTGGCCACATCAGGGGTGGTGGTCCCGCAGTTGATCCCAGAGGTTACTCATCTGTAGTACGCAGATGACATGATAATCATGATTCATCTTGAGGACCTTGAGATAGCCAATCTTAAATTTCTCCTAAATTGCTTCGAAAGCATGTCGGGGCTTCAGATTAACTTCCACAAGAGTAAAGTTATGGTTTTGAGGACCATGAACCTGGAGCAACAGAGGATCACGAACATGCTTAACTATAAGCAGTGGACCTTCCCGTTCACATGTCTAGGCTTGCCTATTGGGGAAAGAGCCATTACCGTAGTGGATTGGGGTCCTATGATAACTAAGGTGGCGAAAAGGGCAGACCCATGGATGGGAAAGTTTATATCAGATACGTCTCAAACATAACTATAATTATTGATGCTCCATGCTTGTTCTTACACCATTTGCTTATTAACAAGATGCCACAGTGCCAGTTCCCTATTTTCTGCTGTTTTTGTGTTTCAGAAAAGTTACACAGGAAATATTCTCGGAATTGGACGAAACAAAAGCCGAACCTCCTAATATTTAACGAAGCTTCCAGAAGACCGAAGAGGGGACGGAGAGGGGCCAGGGGCCATCCTCACCACCAGGGGGCGCGGCCCAGCCCCTGGCCGTGCCGTCCTATGGTGAGGCCCCCCTGGTCCACTTCTGACGCTGCCCCTTCGCCTATAAAGACCCCCCGACGGGAAAAACCTAAACACCCAATCAATTTTCTAGAAACACATCGCAATCCGCCGCCGTCGTCGACCCGAGATTGGGAGGGTCCAGAAGCTCTTCCCGGCACCCTGCTGGAGAGGGGAATCACCACTGGAGGTCTTCTTCATCGCCATGCTTGCCTCCGGTGCGATGAGTGAGTAGTCTACCTTGGACTATGGGTCCATAGCAGTAGCTAGATGGTTGTCTTCTCCACCATGTGCTTCATGTTTAGATCTCGTGAGCTGCCTTACATGATTGAGATCATCTTTGTGTAATTCTACATGTTGTGTTTGTTGGGATCCAATGAATATTGGTATTATGTTAAGTTGATGTGCTGAATATTATGTTATGTTATCTCTATGTTATTTATGATCTTGCATGCTCTCCGTTGTTAGTAGCTATCCAAGAGGGGGTATTTATGCTCGATAGTTGGGTTCATGCCTCTATTTAATCTAGGGGAGTGATAGAAACCTCTAAGGTTGTAGATGTGTTGTTGCCACTAGGGAGAAAACAACATTCTTGTGTCCAAGGACATTTGTTTTGTTTACATTACACACTTTGCTTAATGCAGTTATCTGTTGTTCGCAACTTAACACTCATGGGGTGTTCGAACGATATCCCCGTGGGTGGATTATTAGTCATAGATGCAGTTGGATGGCGGTCTATGTATTTTGTTGTAATGCCGAGAGTAAATCTCATAGTGATCCTCGTGACATATGCACGTTATCTTTATTCTATCAATTGCCTAACTGTAATTTGTTTACCCAGCATGTTGTTATTTATCTTATGGAGAGACACCACTAGTGAACTGTAGACCCCGGTCCAATTTCCTTTACATTGTTACACCGTTTTACTTTTACTCGCACTGTTTACTTTCTCGCATACTACTACTGTTTTCCACTCGATACGCTCATACCTTTGTTTACAGCAAACCGGTGAGATTGACAACCTCATCGTAAGTTGGGAGCAAAGTTCTTGGTTGTGTTGTGTGAAGGTTCCATGTTGTTGCTGGTGCAAAGCAAAGCCCTGGACGAGGCGCCTTATAAATTGTCCGGAGTTGTTGCAAAGCTAGCAGACATCACCTTCAGACGTTTGGCTTTTTCCTACTGGTTCGATAAACCTCGGTTTCTTACTGAGGGAAAATTTGCTACTGTGCTCATCATACCTTCCTCTTGGGGTTCCCAACTGGGTGGTTATCTGCCCATATCAAGCATAATTTTCTGGCACCGTTGCCGGGGAGTAAAAAGAAGACTTCTGCAAGGGGAGTTTCACACGCATATCCTTTACTTTGTTTATTGTTTTGCTTTACTTTATTTTTGCTTGCATCGTTTTATCAAAAATACAAAAAATTTAGTTTCCTTTATAGTTGTTATTTCTTTACTTTTAGTTCATTATGTTGTTCACTAAGTACGTCTTGGAGGACCTCTCAGTAGGTAGTGGTTCTATTATTGGGAAAAGTAATATTGAGGAGTTCTTTAATCATATTAGCATGCATAAAGATGTTGAGGATGAATCTTTGGCTGAGCTCGCTCCTAGTTATGAAGTTGCTTCTGCTTATTTAGTTCACATGTTGGAGGATAGGTTTGTTAACTGGTGGCGCGGTGATGATGGTGTGAAAGCTTCTTCTTTAATACACGGCAACGGCGACAGAAAACTTCTGGAGCCAAGTTGACGTGGGAATATGTAGTAAATGACCGGCCAGTTGGAAAACCCCAAGAGAAGGTTTTGATGAATATAGCAGCAAGTTTTCCCTCAGTTATGAAACGAAGGTTATCAATCCAGTAGGAGGATGAATACGACTGAAGGTGATGCCCGCTAGCTTTGCGATAGCTTTGGACAATTTATAGGGCGCCTCGTCCAAGCTTTGCTTTGCGAGCGGCAACGTGGAACCTGCACACAACACAACCGAATACTTTGTTCCCAACTTACGATGAGGTTGTCAATCTCACCGGTTTGCTTGAAACAAAGGGTATGAGCGTATCGAGTGGAAAGTGATGATAATATGCGAGTAAAGTAAATAGTGCGAGTAAAGTAAACAGGTGATAGCAATATAAAGGAAATAGGACCGGGGTCCACAGTTCACTAGCGGTGTCTCTCCATAAGATAAAATAATACATGCTGGGTAAACAAATTATAGTTGGGCAATTGATAGAATAAAGACAACATGCATGTCGAGAGGATCACTATGATATGTACTCTGGGCATTACAACAAGATACATAGACCGCCATCCAACTGCATCTATGACTAATAATCCACTTGTGGCGAATCAATCCGAGAACTCCACAAGTATTAAGTTGCGAACAACAGATAATTGCATTAAGCAAAGTGTGTAATGTAAATAAAGCATATGCCCTCGAGCATATGAATGTTGTTTTTCCCCCTAGTAGCAACAGCACATCTACAACCTTAGAGGTTTCTGTCACTCCCCCAGATTAAATAGAGGCATGAACCCACTATCGAGCATAAATACCCCCTCTTGGAGTCACTAGCAACTACTCGGCCAAGATAGCTACTAACAACGGAGAGCATGCAAGATCATAAACAACCTAGAGATAACATAAGATAAAATTCACTACATCAACTCAATCATAACACCAATATTCATCGGATCCCAACAAACACAACATGTAGAATTACATAACGGTGATCTCGATCATATAAGGCAGCTCACGAGATCTAAACATGAAGCACATGGTGGAGAAGACAACCATCTAGCTACTGCTATGGACCCATAGTCCAAGGTAGACTACTCACTCATCGCGCCGGAGGCAAGCATGGCGATGAAGAAGACCTCCGGTGGCGATTCCCCTCTCCGGTAGGGTGCCGGGAAGAGCTTCTGGACCCTCCCGATCTTCGGGACGACGGCGGCGGCGGATCGCGATGTGTTCTGGAAAAGTGATCGGGTATTTAGGTTTTTCCCGTCAGGGGGTCTAATGTCTACGCATGCGTCTATTCTTGTAGACAGTGTTGGGCCTCCAAGTGCAGAGGTTTGTAGAGCAGCAGCAAGTTTCCCTTAAGTGGATCACCCAAGGTTTATCGAACTCAGGGAGGAAGAGGTCAAAGCTATCCCTCTCAAGCAACCCTGCAATTACGATACAGAAAGTCTCTTGTGTCCCCAACACACCCAATACACTTGTCAGATGTATAGGTGCACTAGTTCGGCGAAGAGATAGTGAAATACAAGTAGTAGTGATGATTATGAGTAGTAACTGTAATATGAAATAAGTATCGCTGTGAGCAAACATGTAACAAAACAGGAAGTAAACGGTGTGCAATGCTTGGAAACAAGGCCTAGGGATCATACTTTCACTAGTGGACACACTCCCAACAAATATAACATAATTGAACAAATAAATAACTTCTCTTCACTATGGTACTCTGAATCACTCTCCTATTGAATAACACTAATCATTGCGTAGTGGCTACAGAAGCACCCCTTAAAGTTCATCAAGTACTTGACAAACACCACTCATAGAGATATCCAAATCAAATCACAACTCAAGATAGATATTATTGCAACTTAGACCAAGTACTAACACGGTGCACACACTGTCAACATTACACCATGAAAGGAGGAATAGATCGCTTCAATACTATCATAGTAATAATTATTCTCATAATCCATAAGAGATCACAATCGTAGCCTAGACCAAGTACCACCATGATGCACGCACTGTCACCGTTACACCATGGCAGGAGGAATAGATTACTTTAATAACATCACTAGAGTACACATAATATCTGAATAATAACATCTACTTGTTCAACATGATACAAAGCTCACGATCACATAAAGATCACATCATGGGAGAGAGAGGTGAACCACATAGCTACCGGTAGAGCCCTTAGCCCCGGGGATGAACTACTCCCTCCTCATCATAGGAGACAGCAAGGTTGATGGAGATGGCGGTGAGGTCGGTGGAGACGGCGGAGACGGCGATGGAGACTGATGGAGATGGCTCCGGGGGCACTTCCCCGTCCCGGCAGGGTGCCAGAACAAAGACTTATGTCCCCCGAAATTCGTCGGCGGCGGCGGCGGAACTGCGGAACTCTTTCTAGAAAATTGTCGATTTCCCTAGGGTTTTCCGTCCCGAGGCTTTATATAGGCGAAGGGGTGTCGTCAGAGGGCAGCCAGGGGCTCCTCACACCAGGGTGGCGCGGCCAGGGCCTGGGCCGCGCCACCTATGTGTGAGGGCGGCCTCTGGCCCCCCTCCGTCTCTCTTTCGGTCTTTGGGAAGCTTCCGGGAAAAATAAGACTTCTGGAACTAGTTTCGTCCAATTCCGAGAATATTTCCTGTGTAGCTTTTCTGAAACACAAAAACAGCAGAAAACAGGGAACTGGCACTGTGGCAACTTGTTAATAGGTTAGTTCCGGAAAATGCATAAAAGTGCCACGAAGTGTAACGAAACAGTAGGCAAATGGTGTAAAAACAAGTATGGAGCATCAAAAATTATAGATACGTTTGAGACGTATCAAGCATCCCCAAGCTTAACTCCTGCTCGTCCTCGAGTAGGTAAGTGATAACAAAAGAAATAATTTTTGAGGTGACATGCACCATCACAATCTTGATCATATATGTAAGCGTTGTGCGCTGGGATCAAAAGAACTTAAAACATGGGCATGAAAGACATAATCTTGATAATAGAAACTTAGGAACCATGTTATAACATGAAAATGAACACAAACAAAAGATCATGAATAATGAAACAATGAAAGTCAAACGTGTGTTCAAATCATAAGGAAAAACATACAAATGGTTTTCAGCTTGTCCTTCATGGAGAGCAAAACATAAATGCATAGGACACCTTCAAGTTTAAGAGGGCGACTAGATACAAGTAATTTAAGAACAAGTGAAACCAACAATATGAATCAATCAATGAAAACTTTGGGACAATGCACATTATATTCAGAATGACAACTATGCTCTCTTAATGGTGCATAAAGGTAGAAGGTGGTGACTCAACATAAAAGTAAAAGAAAGGCCCTTCGCGGAGGGAAGCAGTGATTAAACATGTGCTAGAGCTTTTCATTTGTAAAACAGAGAGATAAAAATTGGTTTTGAGAGGTGGTTGTCTTTGTCAACGACTGGCAATGGGGTTCTTACTATCTTCCATACAAAAATGAAGCAAGTTTTTGAGAGAGAGATTGGCACTTTTGTGCTCTTTTATAAAGCTTGGCACTCCTCCCCACCTTTTTTCCTTTCTCAAACCATGGTTAACCGATTCCATCGGGTGCCCACCAACATTCACATACCATGGAGGAGTGCCTTTATACTTTCTTTTTTTCTCTTTCTTTTTTCTTTTTGGAATAAGCAATATGGAAGATAGCAAATCCGACCACTACGTCCCCATGAGCTGAAAACAGTGTCACAAAACGAGAAGTATTTTGAAGGTTTTGAAAGGTAGCACATGAAAATTTACTTCGGAATGGCTTACAAATACCATGCATAGGAATTTATAGTGGACACTTTGGCAAACTTGGTTTTTGGGAGTTGGATGCATGAGTAGAGCTCATACTGAGTACAAAATGAAGGCTAGCAAAAGACTGGGAGCGACCAACTAAGAGAGCAATAACGGCCATAATCATGCAAAGCGACAAAGCAACATTAAAAGAAGCATAAGATGGCATCAAAAGTCAAAAACTAAATGATCATAGAGGCTATTGGCGACTTATTTTTGTAGTCGACATGGTGTAAGCATGCGCCAAGTCAACCCAAATAAAGCATCAAGGAGAAAACCAAAATAATGCTTCCAAATAATTAAAACAACGCATGATTTTTCAAAGGCTCATTAAGCAATCTCAGTTATTTGAGACAAGTCATGCTACAGCAAAACCACTAATCATACTATCAAAAAGACATCAAGCATGACATGAAAAAGCCTAAGCTGCAGTCTACACAAGCTCCTTCTTATACCACTTTTTTGCATGAAACTTTTTCTCTTTTCCAACACCATTTGAAATTTTTATAACCACCTCTTTTGATGAAAACCAATAAAGATCAGAGGCAAAAATGCACCTTGATAAAAAGATATGACAAGGTCTGAACGCAAATCAAGGCAAAAATGAAAACCAAAAGTAGTAGCAGAAAAAGAAGAACACTCGTTTTTTGATAAGAGTGAAAACTGGAGCGTTCTTGGCAAATGAAAAGTGAGTTCATCTCCTCCAAAAGAAACATGATGTGATCAAACCATTTATTGCAGCAAACAAAACAAAAGAAAACTAAAAACAAAAGCAACTGACGCTCCAAGAAAAATGCATAGTGCATGAAGCAATAAAAATATAGTGTCTTGAAAGGTGACCTGATTTTTGCTGATGAAGAAGGGGGTGCCTCGGGGGCATCCCCAAGCTTTGACGCTTGTACTTCTTGGATATTTCTTGGGGGTTGCATGGGCATCCCCAAGCTTGAGCTTTTTTCCATTCTTCATCTCATCTCATCATTCTCCAATCCCTACACTTGAAAACTTCCTTCATACAAAACTAAACACAAATCTATTAGCAACATTAGTGTAAGCATAGTAATGAATCAACCCTTTTTGCTTCAGATTTCAACCTAAAACCACCACATATATAGCATATACTAATGTAGCAACTTCCCCAAAAGTTCCGTGATCAAAAAAACTCAAAAAGAAAGCGATAAAGCGGCAAACACAAATATTGGCAGAAATCTGTCAAAACAGAACAGCTGACAAAGGTCGAATTTTTGAGGGGTTTTCTGTTGCTCAAATCAAAAAGTGTTCAACTAATGAAAGTTTGGATATAACCGGGGGCATATGCATAAGAAATCGCAGGTCCAAAAGATATACAGAGAATTTTCACAAATTTTTATGGTGCAGCACCGAAAACTGTTTCAGGACAGCAACATCCCCAAATCTTACCTCACTCAAATTAGAGGCTTCTTTTGGCACAAAAACGAAATAAAAAGGATAAGGAGCGGTTATTACAGTAGTAATAACTTCCAAGACTCAAATAAAAGAAAAAGTACTGAAAGTAAACAATGGGTTATCTCCCAAGAGTGCTTTTCTTTAACGCCTTTGAGCTAGGCGCAGTAATTTGGAAAGATGCTCATATGGGCGCCATATAAGAGCTTGAGGCAAAGGCGCCATATAGGAACTTAAAGCAATAGAGAGCATCAAAAAGCAAGTATGGAACACATTTAAATCTAAACCACTTCCTATGAAAAATAGTCTTGTAAAGAGACAAGTCATAAAAGCGCGAAGCAAAAAGCATAGGAAGGCAAAACAAGTACAACTTCAAGAATTGCAACATAAAGAGGGGAAACTCAATATTATTGAGATCCATCAAACCATATTTCCCTCTCTCATAATAACTTTCAGTAGCATCATGAATAGAACTAACAATATAACTATCATTTAAAGCATCCCTATCACGAGCTACATGCATAAAAGAATGAATACTCCCTACATGAACAATCGTAGTAGGAGCAGATTCAATAGAATAATTATTCTCATCACCATAATCATCAAAAACAGGAGGCATATTGTAATCATAACTATTTTTCTCCTCAACATTATGTGAACTAAAAATATTATACCCATCATCATAACCATCATAAACTAGAGGTTTAGTATCATCAGAAGCTAGAGAACAACTATTTCGCAAAGCATACTCATCAAACATATCATCATAAGAAGGAACATGGATAGTACTAATGGCACAACAATTATTAACCTTAGAATTGGTACCAAAAAGATTTTCAATATCAAAAGTAGAGTGCTTTTCCCAATCATGATCACTAACATAGGTAACAGGCATAGGAACATCATCCCAATCAGAATTATCATAATCTATAGTAGGATCATAATGCTTAGGGGAAGATACCATGTCCTCTCGCCTCTTACTCCTCTTCTTCTTCTTCATACTCTTCTTACTCTCTCCTTTAGGAGGGAGAGACTTGAAGGGCATCTTCTCCACATATTCTCTAGGAGGGAAAGGCATCTTCTCCACATAATCTGGTTTGCTGACAGGAACAACAGAAGAAACTTTGGAGGATTCCTCCTCTCTATTGATAAGATCGAAACATCTATTAGTCTTGTCATAGCTTGGCAAAACATCATGTTTTATAAGATCTTGTAAGTAAGTATTTGCGAGGCAATCTTTAGCACAATAGAGACGACAACCACGAAGGGTGCTATTAATATCAACATCTCTCATATCAACCAAAGAAATTTTTCTAGATATCTCTTCATAATTCAAAAACAAAGTAAGCTCATCATACTGATTGAAAGTAATCTTATCATCACAATACAAATCTGCGGTACTCGTTCGATTAATTGGGCATAGAAAATTAAAGTGACCTTTTTCACCGCAAAATTCACAAAGAAATGGATAAAGCTCACAAACCCTTTCACAAAGCACATCTAGATCCTTGAGCCACATACTGGTTTCTTCATTTGCATGGGTGATGCAATAATCTTCCTTGTTGTAACTCTGTTCACAAGGTCTATGTATTCCACAAAAATTAACATGCTTATAAGAAATAGTACTTTTAGAAGTTTGAGCATGTTTATTGCAATCATCAACAACAATATCACTTTCTATGCAAGTGTCCTTAAAAGGTTCATGATACACGTCCCCATTTCCTTTAGGAACATTCATATGGGAAGCAAAGGCTTTAAAGCAATCAACCATAATTTGAGGATCAAGACCATATTTAGCACTAAGCTCTTGAAAATTAGCAGTTTCAGCGAAAGACTTAATGCAATCAAACTCGTAATTCATACCTGATCCTTTACCTTTGTCGCTATCCCAACCTTCAATATTGTTTTGAATTGTTTCAAGTAGATCCCACTTGGTGTCAGCATCCTTGCTTGTGAAAGACCCATCAAAGCATGCATCTAGATAGTCCTTGTAATATCCTGAAAGCCTTGCATAAAAATTATTAATAACAATATTACGAGGAAGATCATGAATAGGACATTTGTGCATTAGTAACTTCAATCTTCCCCACGCTTGGGCAATGCTTTCTCCCTCATGCGGATGAAAATTATAAATGTAGTTCATATCTTTATAAACCTGACTAGAAGGATAGAATTTAGAATAAAAGAGAGGTTCAATTTCATCCCAGTCAATAGATCGACCATCTTGGAGCAGTCGATACCACTCCTCAGCTCTGCCTTTCAGTGATAAAGAGAATAGCTTCTTCTTAACTTGGTTCATTGAAATACCTGCACACTGGAACAACTCGCATAATTCATGTATAAAGAGCAAATGATCACCAGGATGGACAGTTCCATCTTCTAAATAGCAGTTATCCCTAACATGTTCAACAATCTTCGTAGGTATTTTAAAAGGATGAGGAGCACAAGCATCATTAGAAACATCACATATGGGAGACAAAATATCATCAGAGCAAACTTTCTCCACTAAAGCTGGGGAACTAAAAATATCATACTTAACAAAACCAGCTTCCCCAAGCTTAGACTTTTCTATAGCATTAGCATTAACGGTATTCAAAGCATTCGTACTAATAACATTGCTATGCGAAATAAGCTCCAAAGGATTTTCAATTTTCTCTTCAAATCTAAAATCAGGAAAAAGACTAAAGAACTCTTTGTTTTCCATTAAGCCTAACTAGTGAAAATAAAAACAAGAAACAAAAAGATGTAATTGCAGCATCTAAAGGAAATAACTCCGAGCACTCACACAGGAGGATGCGAGTACCTTTTACCTTACCTCCCCGGCAACGGCGCCAGAAAAGAGCTTGATGTCTACGCACGCGTCTGTTCTTGTAGACAGTGTTGGGCCTCCAAGTGTAGAGGTTTGTAGAGCAGCAGCAAGTTTCCCTTAAGTGGATCACCCAAGGTTTATCGAACTCAGGGAGGAAGAGGTCAAAGCTATCCCTCTCAAGCAACCCTTCAATTACGATACAGAAAGTCTCTTGTGTCCCCAACACACCCAATACACTTGTCAGATGTATAGGTGCACTAGTTCGGCGAAGAGATAGTGAAATACAAGTAGTAGTGATGATTATGAGTAGTAACTGTAATATGAAATAAGTATCGCTGTGAGCAAACATGTAACAAAACAGGAAGTAAACGGTGTGCAATGCTTGGAAACAAGGCCTAGGGATCATACTTTCACTAGTGGACACACTCCCAACAAATATAACATAATTGAACAAATAAATAACTTCTATTCACTATGGTACTCTGAATCACTCTCCTATTGAATAACACTAATCATTGCGTAGTGGCTACAGAAGCACCCCTTAAAGTTCATCAAGTACTTGACAAACACCACTCATAGAGATATCCAAATCAAATCACAACTCAAGATAGATATTATTGCAACTTAGACCAAGTACTAACACGGTGCACACACTGTCAACATTACACCATGAAAGGAGGAATAGATCGCTTCAATACTATCATAGTAATAATTATTCTCATAATCCATAAGAGATCACAATCGTAGCCTAGACCAAGTACCACCATGATGCACGCACTGTTACCGTTACACCATGGCAGGAGGAATAGATTACTTTAATAACATCACTAGAGTATACATAATATCTGAATAATAACATCTACTTGTTCAACATGATACAAAGCTCACAATCACATAAAGATCACATCATGGGAGAGAGAGGTGAACCACATAGCTACCGGTAGAGCCCTTAGCCCCGGGGATGAACTACTCCCTCCTCATCATAGGAGACAGCAAGGTTGATGGAGATGGCGGTAAGGTCGATGGAGACGGCGGAGATGGCGATGGAGACCGATGGAGATGGCTCCGAGGGCACTTAACCGTCCCGGCAGGGTGCCGGAACGGAGACTTCTGTCCCCCAAAATTCATCGGCGGCGGCGGCGGAACTGCGGAACACTTTCTAGAAAATTGCCGACTTCCCTAGGGTTTTCCGTCCCGGGGCTTTATATAGGCGAAGGGGCATCATCAGAGGGCAGCCAGGGGCTCCTCACACCAGGGTGGCGCGGCCAGGGCCTGGGCCGCGCCACCTATGTGTGAGGGCGGCCTCTGGCCCCCCTGCATATCTCTTTCGGTCTTCGGGAAGCTTCCCGGGAAAATAAGACTTCTGGAACTTGTTTCGTCCAATTCCGAGAATATTTCCTGTGTAGCTTTTCTGAAACACAAAAACAGCAGAAAACAGGGAACTGGCACTGTGGCAACTTGTTAATAGGTTAGTTCCGGAAAATGCATAAAAGTGCCACGAAGTGTAACGAAACAGTAGGCAAATGGTGTAAAAACAAGCATGGAGCATCAAAAATTATAGATACGTTTGAGACGTATCAGGGTCTTTATAGGCGAAGGGGCGTCGTCAGAGGTGGCCCTAGGGGGGCTCACCATAGGGCGGCGCGGGCCAGCCCCAGGTCGCGCCCCCTGGTGGTGTGGCCCACCAGTGGCTCCTCTCCGTCTCTCCATCGGTGTTCTGGAAGCTCCGTGAAATATCTGGACGTCTGGCTTTGGTTTCGTCCAATTCTGAGAATATTTCCTGTGTAACTTTTCTGAAACACAAAAACAGCAGAAAACAGGGAACTAGCACTGTGGCATCTCGTTAATAGGTTAGTTCCGGAAAATTCATAAAAATAACATGAAGTGTAACGAAACACTAAACAAATGGTGTAAAAACAAGCATGGAGCATAAAAAATTATGGATACGTTGGAGACGTATCAGCATCCCCAAGCTTAACTCCTGCTCGTCCTCGAGTAGGTAAGTGATAACAAAAGAAATAATTTTTGAGGTGACATGCACCTACACAATCTTGATCATCTATGTAAGCGTTGTGCGCTGGGATCAAAAGAACTTAAAACATGGGCATGAAAGATATAATCTTGATAGAAGAAACTTAGCAACCATGTTATAACATGAAAATGAACACAAATAAAAGATCATGAAAATGAAACAATGAAAGTCAAACGTGCGTTCAAATCATATGGAAAAACATACAAATGGTTTTCAGCTTGTCCTTCATGAGAGAGCAAAACATAAATGCATAGGACACCTTCAAGTTTAAGAGGGCGACTAGATACAAATAATTTTATAACAAATGAAACCATAATCATGAGTCAATCAATGAAAACTTTGGGACAATGCACATTATACTCAGAATGACAACTATGCTCTCTTAGACGGTGCATAAAGGTAGAAGGTGGAGACTCAACATAAAAGTAAAAGAAAGGCCCTTCGTAGAGGGAAGCAGTGATTAAACATGTGCTAGAGCTTTTCATTTGTAAAACAGACATAAAAATTGGGTTTTGAGAGGTGGTTGTTTCATGTCAATGACTGGCAATGGGGTCTTACTATCTTCCATAATAAACAAGTGAGAGCGGTTCTGAGTTCTTTGAAAATTTGGCACATTGGTGCTCTTTTATAAAGCTTTGGCACTCCTCCCCACCTTTTTTCCTTTCTCAAACCATGGCTAACCGATTCCATCGGGTGCCCACCAACATTCACATACCATAGAGGAGTGCCCTTTTTTTCTTTTTTTAGAATTAGATTGCAATGGTCTGACCAGCTCTCATGCAAAATTAATGAGGAGCAGATGAAGCTGCCTAGTCGAGGGGTACTTAATTTAATATGGAAGATAGCAATTCCGACCACTACGTCCCCATGAGCTAAAAACAGTGGCACAAAACGAGAAGTAGTTGAAAGTTTTGAAAGGTAGCGCATGAAAATTTACTTTGGAATGGCTTACAAATACCATGCATAGGAATTTATAGTGGAAACAATGGCAGAACTTGGTTTTTAGGAGTTGGATGCACAAGTAGAGCTCATATTCGGTACAAAATGGGGGCTAGCAAAAGACTGGGAGCGACCAACCAAGAGAGCAATAACGGCCATAATCATGCAGAGCGACAAAGCGACATTAAAAGAAGCATAAGATGGCATCAAAAGTCAAAAACTAAATGATCATAGAGGCAATGGCGAATTTCTATGAGTCTAACATGTGGGAGCATGCGCCAAGTCAACCCAAATAAAGCATCAAAGGAGAAAACCAAAATAATGCTTCCAAATAATTAAAACAACGCATGATTTTTTTCAAAGGCTCATTAAGCAATCTCAGTTATTTGAGACATGTCATGCTACAGCAAAACCACTAAGCATACTATCAAAAATACATCAAGCACGACATGCAAAAGCCTAGGCCGCAGTCTACACAAGCTCCTTCTTATACCACTTTTTTGCATAAAGCTTTTTCTCTTTTCCAACACCATTCGAACTTTTTATAAACAACTCTTTTGATGAAAACCAAAATGCACCAGAGGCAAAAATACACCTTGATAAAAAGATATAACAAGATCTGAACACAAATCAAGGCGAAAATCGAAAGCTAAACGCAGTTCTAGAAAAAGAGAACACTCGATCAAGTCTGTTTTCTCACTCTTATCGTTCAACGAGTGTTCTTGGCAAATGAAAAGCAAGGCAACTTCTCCAAAAGAAATTTTTTGGGGTCCAACCATTTATTGCAGCAAACAAAACTAAAGAAAACTGAAAACTAAAAACAACTGACGCTCCAAGAAAAACGCATAATGCATGAAGCAATAAAAATATAGTGTGTTGAAAGGTGACCTGATTTTTGCCGATGAAGAAGGGGTGCCTCGGGGGCATCCCCAAGCTTTGACGCTTGTACCTCTTGGATATTTCTTGGGGTGACATGGGCATCCCCAAGCTTGAGCTTTTATCCATTCTTCAACTCATCTCATCATTCTCCAATCCCTACACTTAAAAACTTCCTTCATACAGAACTAAACACAATTCTATTAGCAACATTAGTGTAAGCATAACATTGAATCAACCCTTTTTGCTTCAGGTTTCAACTCAAAACCACCACATATAAAGCATATACTACTGTAGCAACATTCCCAAAAGTTCCGTGATCAAAAGAACTAAAAAAGAAAGCGATCAAGCGGCAAACACAAATATTGGCAGAAATCTGTCAAAACTGAACAGCTGACAAAGGTCGAATTTTTAGAGGGTTTTCTGTTGCTCAAATAAAAAAGTGTTCAACTAATGAAAGTTTAGATATAACCTGGGGCACATGCACAAGAAATCGCAGGCCAAAAGATATACAGAGAATTTTCACGAATTTTTACGGTGCAGCACCGAAAACAGTTTCCGGACAGCAACATCCCCAAATCTTACCTCACTCAAATTAGAGGCTTCTCTTGGCACAAAAACGAAATAAAAAGGATAAGGAGAGGTCATTACAGTAGTAATAACTTCCAAGACTCAAATAAAATAAAAAGAACTGAATGTAAAAAACACTGGGTTATCTCCCAAGAGTGCTTTTCTTTAACGCCTTTGAGCTAGGCGCAGAAAGTGTGAATCAAGTAATATCAAGTGAATCATTAAGATCAACTGTTTCCTCAAGATCACCACTTACCACACAAGGCACTTTAGAGGGTCCCGAAGATGATTCAACCTGCAAGTCACTCTTAGTTGAACTAAAAGTCTTACCAATCTTAAAAACATGTTGAGGTTTAGGCACAGACACCTTGGGAACATACATAATTTTTTTCTCTTTTCCACCAAAAGCTTTCTCTTTCTTAAACTTAAGAGAAGAGAAAATCGAACTTAAAGTTTTCATGGACTCCTCAAGTTTCCCAATCCTAAGGTTTTGACTATCAAGAGTAGTGCTAGCCTCTAAAACGGTGATTCTCTTACCAATACTTTCTATCAATTCATTAACACGGCTAGCATTATCAAGGATATTTGGCAAACTTTTTTCTAAAGAGCTAAGCTTTTCTAGAACTTCCTCCAAAGTGACCTCAGTTTTAACAACATGAATAGGTGGTACCCCCACTAAACTTTCAATTAAAGTGCATGCTTCAAGAGCGGGAGTACCCAGAAAATTACCTCCTGTGAGAGTATCAAGAACGTACCTATACCAACTAGTTATACCAACATAAAAATTTCTAACGAGGATCATGGTAGAATGCTTCTTTGTACACCTATGATGAGAATTGCTAAAACGGTACCAAGCATCTTTCAAGCTCTCTCCCCCTTGTTGTTTAAAAGTATGAACTTCAACTTCGGGATTACTCATTCTAACAAGACTAAAAGCAAGCAAGTAAAAACAACTACAAAGGATTCTAATTTTTTTGGGTTTTTGATAAAACGATGCAAGTAAAAATAAAGTAAAGCAAAACTTAAAACAAAGTAAAGGATGTGCGTGCGAAACTCCCCTTGCAGAAGTCTTCTTTCCTCCCCGGCAACGGCGCCAGAAAACTTGTTGGTGGCGCGGTGATGATGGTGTGAAAGCTTCTTCTTTAATACACGGCAACGGCGACAGAAAACTTCTGGAGCCAAGTTGACGTGGGAATATGTAGTAAATGACCGGCCAGTTGGAAAACCCCAAGAGAAGGTTTTGATGAATATAGCAGCAAGTTTTCCCTCAGTTATGAAACCAAGGTTATCAATCCAGTAGGAGGGAGACAAACGACCAAAGGTGATGCCCGCTAGCTTCGCGACAGCTCCGGACAATTTATAGGGCGCCTCGTCCAAACTTTGCTTTGCGAGCGGCAACGTGGAACCTGCACACAACACAACCAAATACTTTGTTCCCAACTTACGATGAGGTTGTCAATCTCACCGGTTTGCTTGAAACAAAGGGTATGAGCGTATCGAGTGGAAAGTGATAATAGTATGCGAGTAAAGTAAACAGTGCGGGTAAAGTAAACAGGTGATAGCAATATAAAGGAAATAGGACCGGGGTCCACAGTTCACTAGTGGTTTCTCTCCATAAGATAAAATAACACATGCTGGGTAAACAAATTACAGTTGGGCAATTGATAGAATAAAGACAACGTGCATATGTCGAGAGGATCACTATGAGATTTACTCTGGGCATTACAACAAGATACATAGACCGCCATCCAACTGCATCTATGACTAATAAACCACTTATGACGAATCAATCCGAGAACTCCACAAGTATTAAGTTGCAAACAACAGATAACTGCATTAAGCAAAGTGTGTAATGTAAACAAAGCATATGCCCTTGAGCATATGAATGTTGTTTTCCCCCTAGTAGCAAGAGCACATCTACAACCTTAGAGATTTCTGTCACTCCCCCAGATTAAATAGAGGCATGAACCCACTATCGAGCATAAATACCCCCTCTTGGAGTCACTAGTATCTACTTGGCCAAGATAGCTACTAACAACGGAGAGCATGCAAGATCATAAGCAACATAGAGATAACACAAGATAATATTCAGCACATCAACTTATAACACCAATATTCAACGGATCCCAACAAACACAACATGTAGAATTACACAAAGATGATCTCGATCATGTAAGGCAGCTCACGAGATCTAAACATGAAGCACATGGTGGAGAAGACAACCATCTAGCTATTGCTATGGACCCATAGTCCAAGGTAGACTACTCACTCATCGTGTCGGAGGCAAGCATGGCGATGAAGAAGACCTCCGGTGGCGATTCCCCTCTCCGGCAGGGTGCCGGGAAGAGCTTCTGAACCCTCCTGATCTTCGGGTCGACGGCGGCGGCGGATCGCGATGTGTTCTGGAAAAGTGATCGGGTATTTAGGTTTTTCCCGTCGGGGGGTCTTTATAGGCGAAGGGGCGTCGTCAGAGGTGGCCCTGGTGGGGCTCACCATAGGGGGCGCGGGCCAGCCCCAGGCCGTGCCCCCTGGTGGTGTGGCCCACCAGTGGCTCCTCTCCGTCTCTCCTTCAGTGTTCTAGAAGCTCCGTGAAATATCTGGATGTCTGGCTTTGGTTTCGTCCAATTCCGAGAATATTTCCTGTGTAACTTTTCTGAAACACAAAACAGCAGAAAACAGAGAACTGGCACTGTGGCATCTCGTTAATAGGTTAGTTCCGGAAAATGCATAAAAATGCCATGAAGTGTAACGAAACACTAAACAAATGGTGTAAAACAAGCATGGAGCATCAAAAATTATGGATACGTTGGAGACGTATCATTAACCTCAATCCTTTTATGCAACAAATGTTTCTTAAGCTTCATAATATTGAAGACTCCGAAAAGAAAGATTTTATCTTGGAGACTTTGCGTAGAGAATTTAGAGATGTTGCTATTGAAGCTAGGAAAGTTTTTGAGCGTTTTAATATGCTTGGCGCACCTGTTAATGTTGTTGGTACAAACAATGAAGATTTCAAAGTACCAATTCCTTGCAAACTTGTAGGATTGCACGGAGCTTTGGAAAAGAATTTCGATTGGATTTGTCCTAAAAACCCCTCTGATGAAAGTAGTGTACCAAAGCATGATCACAAGGGATCCACAAAAACTCATTTGGACACAATTCAATTTATTATTGAAAAGACTTCTACAATTGATCTTAATGCCTCTTTTGATATTACTTGATTCGCACCTTTCTGCGCCTAGCTCAAAGGCGTTAAAGAAAAGCACTCTTGGGAGATAACCCATTGTTTTACTTTCAGTTCTTTTTCTTTTATTTGAGTCTTGGAAGTTATTACTACTGTAATAATCGCTCCTTATCCTTTTTATTTCATTGTTGTGCCAAGAGAAACCTCTAATTTGAGTGAGGTAAGATTTGGGGATGTTGCTGTCCTGAAACAGATTTCGGTGCTGCACCGTAACAATTCGTGAAAATTATCAGAATATCTTTTTGACCTGCGATTTCTTGTGCATATGCCCCAGGTTATATCCAAACTTTCATTAGTTATACACTTTTTGATTTGAGCAACAAAAAACCCTCGAAAAAATCGACCTTTGTCAGCTGTTCTGTTTTAACAGATTTCTGCCACTATTTGTGTTTGCCTCTCGATCGCTTTATTTTTGAGTTCTTTTGATCACGGAACTTTTGGGGAAGTTGCTACAGTAGTATATTCTTTATATGTGGTGGTTTTTAGTTGAAATCTGAACCAAAAAGGGGCTGATTCATTATTATGCTTACACTAATGTTGCTAATAGAATTGTGTTGAGTTTTGTATGAAGGAAGTTTTCAAGTGTAGGGATTGGAGAATGATGAGATGAGTTGAAGAATGGACAAAAGCTCAAGCTTGGGGATGCCCACGCATCCCAAGAAATATTCAAGAGGTACAAGCGTCAAAGCTTGGGGATGCCCCCGAGGCACCCCTTCTTCATCGGCAAAAATCAGGTCACCTTTCAACACACTATATTTTTATTGCTTCATGCACTATGCATTTTTCTTGGAGCGTCTTTACTTTAGTTTTCACCTTTGTTTTTTTTTTGCTTCAATAAATGGTTGGACCCCAAAAAATTTCTTTTGGAGAACTTGCCTTGCTTTTCATTTCCAAGAACACTCCATTTTTCACTCTTATCGTTCAACGAGTGTTCTCTTTTTCTAGAACTGCGTTTAGCTTTTGTTTTTCGCCTTGATTTTTGTTCAGATCTTGTTTTATCTTTATATAAAGGTGTATTTTGACCTCTGGTCCATGTTGGTTTTCATCAAAAGAGTTGTTTCAAAAAGGTTCGAATGGTGTTGGAAAAGAGAAAAAATTTCATGCAAAAAAGTGGTACAAACAAGAGCTTGTTTAGACTGCGGCTTAGACTTTTGCATGTCGTGCTTGATGTCGTTTTGATAGTATGCTTAGTGGTTTTGCTGTAGCATGACTTGTCTCAATTGACTGAGATTGCTTAATGAGCCTTTGAAAAAATCATGCGTTGTTTTATTATTTGGAAGCATTAATTTGGTTTTCTCCTTGATGCTTTATTTGGGTTGACTTGGCGCATGCTTACACATGTTTGACTCATACAAAGTCACCATAAGCCTCTATGATCATTTAGTTTTGACTTTTGATGCCATCTTATGCTTCTCTTAATGTTGCTTTGTCGCTTTGCATGATTATGGCCGTTATTGCTTTCTTAGTTGGTCGCTCCCAGTCTTTTGCTAGCCCTCATTTTGTACTGAGTATGAGCTCTACTCGTGCATCCAACTCCTAAAAACCATTCCAAAGTACATTTGACTCGCTTTTATCTATCCTTCAAATTAAACTCTTTTGGTGTTATGCGAAAATTGGTCAGTAAAGCTCTCACGAACCTGATGGCACACTTTACTTTTCTCGTTCTTAAAAATTTGACATTGTGGCTCTCTTATGTTGAGTTGTTATGCTTGCAAGTTGTAAGTTGGAAATTAGCCAAACCATGCCGTCATGGGGTAAGCTTTCAACATTGCACTTCTTATTTGAGTTGATATCGTGATCTTTTGTTTATGGATACTCGCGATGTGAAATAAATTGGGAATCTTGCGGGATCATGGAGTTTGTATACATGTTAGAGAAATGCCTGGCCCACCAATCTAAGCCATGCATAATTCATAGTGGAAATTTACAGCATGCCCATAGTGAACATTCGACGACGCATCTCAAAATAAAAAGCTATACAATGGTAAATAAAAGAGATGTCAAGGTGTTCATTGTCTGTTTGTCCTGTCATTTTGATGTGGGCTTGTTCCATGTCATCGGGCATGGAGGTACCCCGTTGGCGGTTCTCGATGATACGTGTGAAAGAGCATGGAGCCCCCATGTGTGGTTTTGGTAATTAATGACAATCTCTATGGACTAATGTTTGCATTGAGTTATATTTGTAGGACATGTCCATAGACAATGCTTGAACCATATGTTGGCTTCAAGGTTGTAAGAAGGATCAAATGAAGAACTTTAAGTGATGACCAATGTGTTATTCAAGGAAATATCGGAAGAATGGTCATATGAGAATTGAGCTTATTGCAACTATGTCTTGAAGAATATAATTGAGTGGACATTTGTGTTTACCTTCAAGACATCATCATCATGAAGGAAGAAGGAAGGATACAAGGTTGATCAAGTCAAAGTGCAAAGATGGGATTCAAGTTGATCAACTCTCAAAGCATACATAATGTATCGAGTGGGATCTTGTGATCTCGGGCTAGGATATTATTAAGTGGTGATCGTCTTCATGGATGTGAAGTCAAGTTCAAGATGTGCCATCTCAAGGAGATTATATGCTTGAAGCATGTATTCTATTTGGTGGTAATGTCTATGTGAAGATATTCCTAAGAGAGTCTTTCCCATCTTGATTTATGGGGGAGCAATCCATAAGACTTCATCAAGCTAGAGCAATCAAGAAAGGGATTCCATCTTGAGGTGGAAAAGATCATCTTCATCAAGCTCAAGTGGAATACACAAGGCAAAGGTTTGTTCTTGATAGGTTTTCTCTTCTACCGGTCTCGTGTGTTAGTTTGGAGACCGGGTTATAGGATTGGTAGCCGTACTATTAAGAGGGGCTCTCGAGTGAGTAACTTAACCGCATCGTTCGAAGAGAGCTCAAACCTTTGCATATTTGCCATCATCTTTCTTGGTTCTTATTTGGCTTTTATCCATGTGAGGTTTTAGAGCTTGTGGTTAATTCCATGACAAGCTCTAACTCATCAAAAAGGGATTTTGCATGAAACACTCATTGTGTTTTTGGTGTTTGGAGGTTTTACCGGTTCGACTTTGAAGAGAGGTCAAACCTCTCATCATTTGGTTTTATCCTCCCTTGTTGGACTATGATGTTTATATGCATATACTTGTAGAGCTCGTTGTTGTGATTCCAACGAGCCCAAGATCATCAAAAACGGAGTCCGGATGCTCAAGTTATGGTCGTTTTCGTGTTGGTGTTTCTGCCAGTTTTTGGTGGCCGGAGTCTCCGGCCCAACTCCGGCCTGGCACCTGCTTAGTCCATCCTGAGGCCCCCGAATGACCCCGGGGCATCGGAGACTCCGGCCCAGGGGTGGAGACTCCGGCCCTGGAGTCACTTAGGGCGGAGACTCCGGTCCTCTAGGCCGGAGACTCCGGCCCTAGTGCCCAGCAACGGCTAGTTTTCGTGGGGGACCTATAAAAGGCCCCCTTCTTCCTCCTTGGGCTGGTTGGCTTCCTATTCTATCTCTCCTCCATTGTTGACCTTGAAGCTTTGCTCTCTCTCTCTCAATCCCTCCAATGATTCTTGCATCTTCTTGAGGGAAAAGAGAGAGGAGATCTAGATCTATATTTCCACCAATCAATTTCTCCTCTAAGTGAGGGGAACCATTGGGATCTAGATCTTGGAGTTCATTTGTTGATTTCCTTTGTTCTTCCTCTCATATTCCTCCATAGCATTTGTTGCTTTGGTAGAATTTGGGAGAGAAGGATTTGAGCACTTTGTGTGCTCTTGCCATTGCATTTGGTGCATCGGTTTGAGTTCTCCTTGGAGATTCGGTAAGTGAAAGTTCGTGAGCTTGTTACTCTTGGGTTCTTGGAACCCTAGATGGCTTAGTGGCCTTTGTGGCATATACTTGGGGCCTCCAATTAAGTTGTGGAGATTCCCCAACCTTTATGGTGCCTTTGTGGCGATTCTTGGGAGCCTCCAATTAAGTTGTGGAGATTGCCCCAAGCTTGTACGGGTTCGGTGACCGCCCTCAAGTGTTCCATAGTGGATCGTGGCATCTTGCTTTGTGCGAGGGCGCGAGGAGAATAAGGTGAGCCTTTGTGGCGTTTGGTGTGTAGCATGCCTCCGCATCTTGAGGTGAGCCTTTGTGGCATTTGGTGAGCATTGTGCTACCACATCTCAAGGTGAGGCCTTTGTGGCGTTCGGAGTGCATTAAGCCACCACACCTCTCCAACGGAGACTAGCTTCCTTTGGAAGTGAACTTCGGGATACATCTTCATCTCCTTCGTGCCTCGGTAACTCTTATCCGAGCTCCACTACTTATGCACTTTACATTTGTGATAGCCATCGTGCTTGAAGTTATATATATCTTGCTATCACCTTGCTACTTGTCTTGCTTAGCATAAGCTGTTGGTACACATAGGTGAGCCTAGTTTATTAGGTTTTGTAAGCTTGTCAAATTAAACGTTATTTTATTTCCGCATTTGTACAAGCCTTTCGTAAAAGTTTTAATCGCCTATTCACCCCCCCCTCTAGGCGACATCTGTGTCCTTTCAATTGGTATCAGAGCTAGGTCTCTCATTTTAGGCTTCACCGCCTTGAGAGCAAAGATGTCGGCTAGGGGATTAGTGCACAATGACACTTTTATATTCGATGGCACAAATTATGATACTTGGAAAATTCACATGCTTAATTATTTTCGGGTCATGGACCCATCTATGGAGCGAATTGTAGATGCGGGTTTTTCTCCTCCAAAGGATACTCAAAATCTATCTTTAGAGGATAAGAAAAACTTGTATCTCAATGCTCAAGCTTCTCATATGATTATTAATGCTTTGAGCGATGTAGTTACCTTCTCCTTCACGCCTTTTCGGAGCGCTCATGAGATATGGACAAAGCTTCAAGAAAAATATGGTTTGTCCAAGATTATTGGGGATGATTGTATTCCTTCCACTTCCGGCCGTGATGAACTTTCATCCACTTCACCAAAGTGTGGCAAGACACAAGGTAATGATATGGTGAGTGGTGATGAATCTTGCAATGGTGATAGTATGCTTACTTTTGATGATCCTTCATCTCTATCTCATTGCAATGCTTCATCTTTGGACTTAAACACTTCTAGCACCATAAATGCTTTATATGCTTGTGTTAGTCCTTGCATATCATGTGTAAGTTGCTTAAATAAATCTCATGATGATATGCTTGCTCTATCTAGTGGCCATGATAAAAATGCCTCAATTTCCTCTAGTCTTTGTGTGGCTAACAATGTAGAGGAAACCGGAGATTCTATTGGCCAAGACAAAGTTTTGATTGGAGCTTCAAGTATTTCATCCTCATCATCATCTCTCGGTTCCCACATATGTCTTATGGCTAGGGATTCAAAGGTAACTCCTTCTTTGGAACCCACTATATCTAGTGATCATGAAGAAGAGGATGATTATGTTGCCTCTTTAAAAAGGAAGGGAGAAATAGTCTTTCATGCTATTGGTAAGAAGAAAATTGCTTGCTCTAACTTTGTTGATATTTTGGTTGCTGCTATTGAGAGCAAGAAAATTATTGATGAGCTTCAATCTCATGATGAAGAGCAAGAAGAAACTATTGAGAATCTTCATAGTCTTGCCAATGATTTTAAAAAGACTCTTTTAAAAGAACAAAGCTCCAATGATAGAGCTCTTGAGGTGGCAAATGATTTAAAATTAAAAAATGATAAGCTTGTTTTTGTTAATGCTAAACTTCTTGAGGATGTTGAGCACCTCAAAAATGGCTCTAGGGACATTGAGAGTGTGCTCACCAAACTCACCGAGTCACATGAGCAACTAAAAGCTTCTTATTTAAAAGAGTGTTCCAAGTTGCCTTCTCCTCTTTCGGTTAATCATGATGCTTGTGCTACTAACTCTACTTCTTGTGAGGCATCTATCTTGAAGGAGAATGTTGAGCTAAGGGCTCAACTTGAGTTGCTAACTAGCAAGTATGGGATATTGGAAGAAAGTCATGAAAAGCTATCTAGCTCTAATGAGGATCTTCTAGTTTCCCATGCTCGCCTAAAGTTAGCTTATGAGGATATGTCTACAAAGGTAACATCTTGTGAACCTCATGTGGTCACTAGCACTACTTCCCAAAATGCTATATTGCCATGTGCTAGTCCTTGTAATTCATCCACTCATACTATTGCTACATCTTGTGATGAATTACTCTCCTTGCCTTGTTGCTCTAACATTATAGCTTCTTCCTCTAGTACTTGTGTTGTAACTAACCATGTAGAGGAAATTAAAGAGCTCGAGGCCCAAGTCACTTTGTTGAAGAAAGACTTGGTAAAAAGTCATGAAGGGAAGTCCAAACTTGACAAGATGTTGAGTGCACAAAAATCCCCCAATGACAAGAGTGGACTTGGATTTATCTCCAACAATAAGAAGAAGTCCAAACTCTTCAAGAAGAAGAAGGGCCAAGAGCAAGTCAAGAATCCGGCCAAGATTGTTTGCTTCAAGTGCAAAATTGAAGGGCATCATGTTAGGTCTTGCCCATTGAAGAATAAGCATCTAAGTGAGAAGCAACAAGGGAAGAGGCCTCAAGCTCAAACTCAAGTCCTTCCTCAAGATGAAGAAAAGCTTCCTCCTAAGAAGAATCAACCCAATGCTCCCATTGTGGAGAAATCAAATGAGAAGAAAGGAAAGATAAGATCTTGCTACATATGCCGTGAGAAGGGTCACCTTTCTTCTACATGCTCTATTGGTAACTCATCCAACCCTATCATAATCAATGATGCTTATTCACTTTGCAAGGATAAGGTTGGAAATGTGTTTGCCAAATTTGTTGGTACTCAAAGTGGTGTCAAGAAAAGAACCATTTGGGTTGCCAAACCTATTGTGACTAACCTCTTAGGACCCAACTTGGTTGGGGACCAACAAGCCAAAACTTGATCAATAGGTGTCTAATGGAGGGCATTGGAGACTTGGCTATATCATGAAGAATTAAGGGATCTTCATTAATTATATTGTCTCAAGTCAAGTCAATTGGATTATCTTATTTCTATCATATATCCATTGTTCCTCCTTGCGGTAACATGTATTCAACTTATCTACATTGAAAGTTACTCGCCCCTTTGCATGTGTTTGATTTTGTATCTTGCATGTGTTTGTATATGTTGTGCTCCCCACTTGCTTTATTTTGAGTAATCAATTATGTGCTTGTTGGTTGCACACCATGTACGGTTGTTACTATTGAGCCTATTGCATCTTGATCTATCTTCTTGGCTCTTGGGAGTGATTAATGGACCATCCCATTTTGGGGGAGTGATATGCTTTGGCACTTCACAATCCTAAAAATGTGTGTACATGAGGAATACCACTTAGTGTTGATATTTAAAGATTATCTAGTCTCTATGTGGTATGTCATTTTCATGAGAAATTCAAATTCTATAATGTCCATTAATCATCTTGTTGGATTCTATTTGCCTCTTGTTGGTAAAGTTTAATTTTCTAGGTTTGGAGATTCCATTGGTTCTACCCCGGAGAATCCGGTGGTTCTACCCCGGAGACTCCGGTGGTTCTACCCCGGAGACTCCGGTGGTTCAACCCCGGAGACTCCGGTCCCCTCGGAATTTCCGGGCCCTATGGAAATTGACTTTAACAACTTATTTGAAAATTGGTTTTATCACATTATGGGGGAGTATTGTGCTTTGTGCATATTACAAATCCATGAAATGTGTATATTTGAGTTTGTGTCACATAGTGTTGTTATTGTAAATTATCTTGCTTCTATGTGGCATGTTTTCTCGAACAAGTTCCAATTTGCCAAATTGTTTATTGCTCTTGTTTTGGATCTTGTTTGTGAGATACTTTCTTGATAGGGTTTTCCTAAAATGTGGAATACTACATCAAAGTTGGAAAACCATTTGCTTCAAGCTATCCTAATCATTGCTTTGCATGATTGTTTAACTATTTGAGTCTATCAAGAATATCTTTGTTTGGCATGGTGCTTAATTCTTATCCTTTTCATATGCTCATTTGTTGTGAAGATGATCTTGAATTTATGTGTAAACTACCACCGAAAATAACTCCATATACCTCTTCTCCTTGGAAAATTGGTAATCTATCATGTGGTATTTTTTATATTGATCATCTTCACCTTGGCTATTTCTTTTAATTGCCTTATCTCTCGCCAAGAAATGTAATTGCTTTAACTCCCATTGTCTTTCTTGACTCTTGTGATTCCATTTGATTTTGTTGAACTTATTTTGTGTTATTTCTATGTAGGTAGATGTGATGATCCCATTTGTGTGCATTTTGTATTCAAATGCAAAATCATAAATAATGCACTAATCTTGGGGGAGCTCTCCTATATTTGTTATAACACACTCCTGTGCTTATTTCAATTGGTTTTGATTATTGTTGGAAGTCAAATCTTTTTCTTTTTGGTACTTAGGGTGCCATCATAAAAAGTGTGGAGAGTTTGGTTTGTTGTTGGAACCTTGCTCTCTTTGGGAGTTGCTTATCTCATTCCTTGTAATTTGTTTTTCACTCTTAAAATGAGATATGTCTTTGAGCATGTGTGTTTTAGTTATCCTTATGCTCATTGGCTTTTGCCTAGTTCACTAGTTGAACTTTGGAGTCAATCTTGTGTTGATTTGATTCTTTGATATAATTTGGACAACCTTTTGTAGCTTCACAATTTCGTGTGCTCGCTTGTCCTTCTTGGTGTTTTGTCCAAATTGTATCTCCTTTGGCTCTTGAAAGTCTTGTGCATGCATATTTACTGAATGTATATTGTATGGCATGCTTTTGCTTTCTTTGATCTAATATATAGGAGAAACTCCATCAAATCCTAAATCGGCTAAGATGTGCATGAAATTCAAGTTCATATCTATTGCACATATTTATGTGGAGTTTGTCCTATATATTGTAGTTTCTCTAACTACTTTGGACCCAATGAGTTTGGGGACCATCTTGTACTTGAACTTTGTTTTAGGTACATGAAGATATATTGGTGCTTGTCTCAATAATAAGGATGAAGTGGTGACTAAATGATAATTTGAGGCAAGCTAGGATTATTGAAGAACTCCTATCTACTACATCCTACCTTTAATATCTCGGTAACAAGTATCTTATCATGCATACCTTTCTAGTATCCAACCTTGTGTAGGTTGTTTCATGGCATGGAAAATCATTATTTGCAAATGTTGTGCTTCTTGCAAAGGTCTTAATGAAACCTCTTTATTGCAATTGTGGGTAATTTGAGATGAGTGCATATTATTAGGAACATATAAAATCATGCTCATGATTCTCCTATCCCATATATGTCAATTTAGCAATTTTATTGCATATCAATTCCTCAAGTTCTCACATGTGCAATATGGTTGAAAGTGTAAATTTATTACTTTCTTTTGGTATTCATCTTTGTGATACTTGTTGCTTTTCTCAAAGCATCCCAACTATCTTCTTTCCCTTGTTGATATTTGTGATGTCTTTGACTTGTTTGTGGTTGAAGTTCATCAATATACAATAAGAAAATTTGAGCCTTTGGCCGTGCTTTAAAAGCAAAATTCTCATTGGTATATTGCATGACTTCATTTTGGATATCATGTTCTATTCTTAGTATCTATTTTGTGTGTACATATTTTTTTGTGATAATTATCTTTGTGATGTTGTCTACTTAGAAACTTATACACATGAGAGATGATATCTCCTTATTTGATATCTTATTTGAACCTTATGTGTTGGGATGGAATGCTAAGCAATTTCTTTCATTAAAGACTATGTGGATGCTCTATGCTTATCCTTGTATTAGTCTTATAATATGCTTTGTCATTCATATCACACATTCCTTTGGTTGAGCCTTTTAATATGTTGTCCCTTGCTTGTTGCTCAACCATTTGTTTGATGCAAGTGTTAAGCTTAATTTCTTCTCTATGATCTCTTGCAAATGGTTGCGTTTTAAATGTTATTGAGGGAGTGAGGATTCCATGTTGTGCAAATTGTATTCAAATGCAAACATTCCATTTTTTTGCACGTACCTTGGGGAGCTTCCTCATTTCATTTAAAGCACCATTTTGCGGTTATCATAGTATTTGACTTCACTTGGTATCATTTTGTTTTGAATAATATTGAGGGAGTGATGATTCCATGTTTGTGCACCTTATACTTTAATTCAAATAGAATATTTTGTGCACAAACCTTGGGGAGCTTCCTCATATTATTTAGAGCACCCTTTTGGTCTTATCATAATATCTTTATTCAATTTGTTCTTTGGATCGATTGATTGCTCTCTTCATTTGTTGAAGTTTATCCACCATGTGATCTTATTTTATTTGCAATCTTTGATCCTCAATATAGGTTGATTTCCTCCGAGTTTTCATATTTGGATATGTGCATATATTTTCAATTATACTTTTGGTTTATGCACACATTATGGAGGAACTCTCATTATATTGGCCTTCTAAGTTTTTCCGCCCATTTTGGCAATTGGTGCCAATGGGGGAGAAGTTTCGAGGGTTTAAAGGGAATTGGGTTTTATGCTTTGGTTTTGTTCTTAAGCATTTGCCTTTCATGCTTTGCATGGTTGAGTATATAGAGGAAACTCCACCAACAACCTTGGTTGGCAATATATGCAATGAAATCAAGATCATTCACACGTGCATAGATTGTGGGGGAGTTTGCTCTATATATGGTGGTTTTACTAACATCACATACTTTTGTAGTATTTGATGTTAGTGCAACCATTTTGGTTCCTTAAATTCATTATATAAACCCTCTCAAAGAGATTGTCATCAATTACCAAAATGGGGGAGATTGAAAGAGCATGGAGCCCCCATGTGTGGTTTTGGTAATTAATGACAATCTCTATGGACTAATGTTTGCATTGAGTTATATTTGTAGGACATGTCCATAGACAATGCTTGAACCATATGTTGGCTTCAAGGTTGTAAGAAGGATCAAATGAAGAACTTTAAGTGATGACCAATGTGTTATTCAAGGAAATATCGGAAGAATGGTCATATGAGAATTGAGCTTATTGCAACTATGTCTTGAAGAATATAATTGAGTGGACATTTGTGTTTACCTTCAAGACATCATCATCATGAAGGAAGAAGGAAGGATACAAGGTTGATCAAGTCAAAGTGCAAAGATGGGATTCAAGTTGATCAACTCTCAAAGCATACATAATGTATCAAGTGGGATCTTGTGATCTCGGGCTAGGATATTATTAAGTGGTGATCGTCTTCATGGATGTGAAGTCAAGTTCAAGATGTGCCATCTCAAGGAGATTATATGCTTGAAGCATGTATTCTATTTGGTGGTAATGTCTATGTGAAGATATTCCTAAGAGAGTCTTTCCCATCTTGATTTATGGGGGAGCAATCCACAAGACTTCATCAAGCTAGAGCAATCAAGAAAGGGATTCCATCTTGAGGTGGAAAAGATCATCTTCATCAAGCTCAAGTGGAATACACAAGGCAAAGGTTTGTTCTTGATAGGTTTTCTCTTCTACCGGTCTCGTGTGTTAGTTTGGAGACCGGGTTATAGGATTGGTAGCCGTACTATCAAGAGGGGCTCTCGAGTGAGTAACTTAACCGCATCGTTCGAAGAGAGCTCAAACCTTTGCATATTTGCCATCATCTTTCTTGGTTCTTATTTGGCTTTTATCCATGTGAGGTTTTAGAGCTTGTGGTTAATTCCATGACAAGCTCTAACTCATCAAAAAGGGATTTTGCATGAAACACTCATTGTGTTTTTGGTGTTTGGAGGTTTTACCGGTTCGACTTTGAAGAGAGGTCAAACCTCTCATCATTTGGTTTTATCCTCCCTTGTTGGACTATGATGTTTCTATGCATATACTTGTAGAGCTCGTTGTTGTGATTCCAACGAGCCCAAGATCATCAAAAACGGAGTCCGGATGCTCAAGTTATGGTCGTTTTCGTGTTGGTGTTTCTGCCAGTTTTTGGTGGCCGGAGTCTCCGGCCCGAGACGCAAAGTCTCCGGCCCAACTCCGGCCTGGCACCTGCTTAGTCCGTCCTGAGGCCCCCGAATGACCCCGGGGCACCGGAGACTCCGGCCCAGGGGTGGAGACTCCGGCCCTGGAGTCACTTAGGGCGGAGACTCCGGTCCTCTAGGCCGGAGACTCCGGCCCTAGTGCCCAGCAACGGCTAGTTTTCGTGGGGGACCTATAAAAGGCCCCCTTCTTCCTCCTTGGGCTGGTTGGCTTCCTATTCTATCTCTCCTCCATTGTTGACCTTGAAGCTTTGCTCTCTCTCTCAATCCCTCCAATGATTCTTGCATCTTCTTGAGGGAAAAGAGAGAGGAGATCTAGATCTATATTTCCACCAATCAATTTCTCCTCTAAGTGAGGGGAACCATTGGGATCTAGATCTTGGAGTTCATTTGTTGATTTCCTTTGTTCTTCCTCTCATATTCCTCCATAGCATTTGTTGCTTTGGTAGAATTTGGGAGAGAAGGATTTGAGCACTTTGTGTGCTCTTGCCATTGCATTTGGTGCATCGGTTTGAGTTCTCCTCGGAGATTCGGTAAGTGAAAGTTCGTGAGCTTGTTACTCTTGGGTTCTTGGAACCCTGGACGGCTTAGTGGCCTTTGTGGCATATACTTGGGGCCTCCAATTAAGTTGTGGAGATTCCCCAATCTTTGTGGTGCCTTTGTGGCGATTCTTGGGAGCCTCCAATTAAGTTGTGGAGATTGCCCCAAGCTTGTACGGGTTCGGTGACCGCCCTCAAGTGTTCCATAGTGGATCGTGGCATCTTGCTTTGTGCGAGGGCGCGAGGAGAATAAGGTGAGCCTTTGTGGCGTTTGGTGTGTAGCATGCCTCCGCATCTTGAGGTGAGCCTTTGTGGCATTTGGTGAGCATTGTGCTACCACATCTCAAGGTGAGGCCTTTGTGGCGTTCGGAGTGCATTAAGCCACCACACCTCTCCAACGGAGACTAGCTTCCTTTGGAAGTGAACTTCGGGATACATCTTCGTCTCCTTCGTGCCTCGGTAACTCTTATCCGAGCTCCACTACTTATGCACTTTACATTTGTGATAGCCATCGTGCTTGAAGTTATATATATCTTGCTATCACCTTGCTACTTGTCTTGCTTAGCATAAGCTGTTGGTACACATAGGTGAGCCTAGTTTATTAGGTTTTGTAAGCTTGTCAAATTAAACGTTAGTTTATTTCCGCATTTGTACAAGCCTTTCGTAAAAGTTTTAATCGCCTATTCACCCCCCCCTCTAGGCGACATCTGTGTCCTTTCAACGTGTATACTTACAATGACAAGAGCTTGCTTGGGACTCTAAGTCGAGTAGCATGAGGTTTGGGTATTCGTACTTCACGGGACACGAGGTTTTCAACTTATGATTTGTCAAGCATATGCTTCATAATTGTACTCTCATTAACTTTAACCATTCAAGATTCCTATGATGGGGGCAATGAGAGCTCAAAGCTAGTAAGTACCATAATTTTTGAAGGTTTATAAAACTTGCAATCACTGCTTCCCTCTGCGAAGGGCCTTTATTTTTACTTTTATGTTGAGTCACCACCTTCTACCTTTATGCACCGTCTAAGAGAGCATAGTTGTCATTCTGAGTTTAATGTGCATAGTCCCAAAGTTTATCATTGATTGATTCATGATTTTGGTTTCACTTGTTCTTAAATTACTTGTATCTAGTCGCCCTCTTAAACTTGAAGGTGTCCTATGCATTTATGTTTTGTTATTCCACGAAGGACAAGCTGAAAACCATTTGCTATGTTTTTCCATATGATTTGAACACACGTTTGACTTTCATTGTTTCATTTTCATGATCTTTCATTTGTGTTCTTTTTCATGTTATAACATGGTTGCTAAGTTTCTTCTATCAAGATTATGTCTTTCATGCCCATGTTTTAAGTTCTTTTAATCCCAGCACTCAATACTTACATAGATGATCAAGATTGTGTTGGTGCATGTCACCTCAAAAATTATTCTTTTGTTATCACTTACCTACTCGAGGACGAGTAGGAGTTAAGCTTGGGGATGGTGATACGTCTCAAATGTATCTATAATTTTTTATGCTCCATGCTTGTTCTTACACCATTTGCCTAGTGTTTTGTTACACTTCGTGGCATTTTTATGCATTTTCCAGAACTAACCTATTAACAAGATGCCACATTGCCAGTTCCCTGTTTTCTGCTGTTTTTGTGTTTCAGAAAAATTACACAGGAAATATTCTCAGAATTGGACGAAATAAAAGCCGAACGTCCTAATATTTAACAAAGCTTCCAGAAGACCAAAGAGGGGACGGAGAGGGGCCAGGGGCCAGCCTCACCACCAGGGGCGCGGCCCAGCCCCTGGCCACGCCGCCCTATGGTGAGGGCCCCCAAGTCCACTTCTGATGCTGCCCCTTCGCCTATAAAGACCCCCCGACGGGAAAAACCTAAACACCCGATCAATTTTCCAGAAACACATCGCGATCCACCGCCGTCGTCGACCCGAGATCGGGAGGGTCCAGAAGCTCTTCCCGGCACCCTGCCGGAGAGGGGAATCGCCACTGGAGGTCTTCTTCATCGCCATGCTTGCCTCCGGCACGATGAGTGAGTAGTCTACCTTGGACTACCGGTCCATAGCAGTAGCTAGATGGTTGTCTTCTCCACCATGTGCTTCATGTTTAGATCTCGTGAGCTGCCTTACATGATCGAGATCATCTTTGTGTAATTCTACATGTTGTGTTTGTTGGGATCCAATAAATATTGGTGTTATGTTAAGTTGATGTGCTGAATATTATCTTATGTTATCTCTATGTTGTTTATGATCTTGCATGCTCTCCGTTGTTAGTAGCTATCTTGGCCAAGTAGATACTACTGACTCCAAGAGGGGGTATTTATGCTCGATAGTTGGGTTCATGCCTCTATTTAATCTGGGGGAGTGACAGAAACCTCTAAGGTTGTAGATGTGATGTTGCCACTAGGGAGAAAACAACATTCTTATGTCCAAGGACATTCGTTTTGTTTACATTACACACTTTGCTTAATGCAGTTATCTGTTGTTCACAACTTAATACTCGTGGGGTGTTCGGACGATATCCCCGTGGGTGGATTATTAGTCATAGATGCAGTTGGATGGCGGTCTATGTATTTTGTTGTAATGCCCAGAGTAAATCTAATAGTGATCCTCGTGACATATGCACGTTATATTTATTCTATCAATTGCCTAACTGTAATTTGTTTACCCATCATGTTGTTATTTATCTTATGGAGAGACACCACTAGTGAACGGTGGACCCCGGTCCAATTTCCTTTATATTGTTACACCGTTTTACATTTACTCGCACTGTTTATTTTCTCGCATACTACTATTGTTTTCCACTCGATACGCTCATACCTTTGTTTACAGCAAACCGGTGAGATTGACAACCTCATCGTAAGTTGGGAGCAAAGTTCTTGGTTGTGTTGTGTGCAGGTTCCACGTTGTTGCTGGTGCAAAGCAAAGCCCTGGACGAGGCGCCTTATAAATTGTCCGGAGCTGTCGCAAAGCTAGCAGACATCACCTTCTAACGTTTGGCTTTTTCCTACTGGTTCGATAAACCTCGGTTTCTTACTGAGAGAAAACTTGCTACTATGCTCATCATACCTTCCTCTTGGGGTTCCCAACTGGGTGGTTATCTGCCCACATCAATATCCTCCGCAATCAGGCTTACGCTCATTAACGCATGCCTCTCTTATCTCCTGATGCATGCTATGGGAGTGTGCTGATGAGGAAAAGGTCGTCGTCCAATGCCAATGTTCAACACAAACGCGGTCCCTCCATGTGCGATTGTACGTTGTGCGCGAGTATGAGGACACCAACAACATTTTCTTTGTGTGCCGCTTGCCAGATTTATGTAGAGCACAATTAGGGAAATGCTGGGATGCGCGTCCAACACATCCTACTTCACGGACGTCCATAGATTCATGTGGAGTTGCGTAGGGAAAACTGGACGTATTTTTGGGACTTGCTGCACGGATCTCTATTGGACCTGTGGATTCAAAGAAACAAGTTTAAGATCGACGGCACCTCAAGGAAATATGCCCTAGAGGAAAATAATAAATGGTTTATTTTCATATTTTATTTAGTTCATAATAAGTTTATAATACTATGCTATAACTATGTCAATTGGAAATATTGATATAGGTGTGGTATTAAATGAAACAGAGTCCCTAGTGATCTTCTCTAGTTCATTATGCAACTAATGATCGAGGTTTCCTGATCATGGAGCATTTATGCCAATTGATAATGAGGTCATGCCATTGAGATAATTCTATGGTGGACATACCCAAACATTAGTATTGCAACACGGTCGTGTCATGATGTTCACATTGCGATAATAAGAAAGCGTTGCAACCTAATCCTTAGATCGTGGGGTCACATCTAATCACTACATCATGCAGCTGCTCTGATTGCAGCAACCGTAATTTCCTTGATCGGGTGACTGAAAAGGTGTCTGCGTGTATGCTAATGGGGTAGATTGAGGTGTGTGTACCAAGAGCGGGATTTGTTCATCCGCATAACGGAGATGATACTTAGAGCCCACTCAGTGAGATTAAATCTGAAGCTGCACAACATGTGACTAGGTCATGGAGATGGAGTATCATGCTACGAGTTAAGTAGCAATAGTCGGTAATGAGATTGAACGAGGTATAGAGATACCGACGATTAGATCTTAGACTTTGCTAGTATCAAATAAAAAAAATGAAAGGGGCATCAACGTTTACGTTTCAGCGACTAAAAAAACTTCGTAGAATGCACATGGATCGTTATGGATCTCCAGATCCCCCTAATGATCATTTACCGGAGAGAAATCTCGGTAATGTTTGGAGTGTTCTCGAACCATTGGGTAACACGCTTAAGGGATCACAATGTTTAATATGGTTTTGGTTTTATCGAAAACATCGAGTGTTGATATAAGAGAGAAGGAATAGTTCCAATAAAGTCCGAGAGTCATTCAGCGGAGTCCAGAAGAGTTTCAGAGTAGCGGGGAATTAAATACAATGTAATTGATATCAATTAGATGAATTAATATTAATTATATATAGGTGTCAAAAAAATATTAATTATATATTATTTAAATAAAAATAAAGTGCAACCCACCTTAACGGGCCTCTCCCGGAGGGAGCCCATTAAGTCCATGTGCACCCCTTATTGGAGCCTTGGGCCCTTGGCCCTAGCCCATGGCGGCTAGGGTTAGGGTTCGGGTTGTTGGGGGGCTGGCCGGCCTAGCCCCACCCTGGCTGCCGCCCTTGGCCCTCCTTGGCCACCACCCTAGAGGCTTGGGGAGGGGCAAGGTGCACCCCCTCCCCACCATATAAAGGGGGGGCCCTAGGAGATATGGAGAGCATAACACAATTGGCCACGTGCCTCTTCTCCTCTCTTCCTGGTGCGCCGCCCTCCTGTCCACCTCTCTTTCTCCCTCTCACGTGGCCTACCGAAGGGCTGCATAGGAGCGAGACGATACCATCGCTACACGCCATCGTGCTGTGGAGTTTCCGGATCCCGTCTGAAGCCATCTACTTCCACTATCTCGGCTCGATCAAGGATTCCTGAGGTCACTGTGACCACCATACATGTGTGAGTACGTGGAGGTAATGCTAGTTGCAGCACCATAGTCATTGCACCAAGTTCTTCAACGACCTTGAGGTCGTCTACGTCGGCTTCATCGACATCACTTGTGCGGGAGCATCAATCCCGCGTTCGGTCATCAAGGGTATGTCACCGAACACCAGTTTACCGTTACAACATTACTAGTAGATAGATCCTTGGGCAGTTCGAGTTTGCGTAGAAAATAAAAAATTATTATTTGCATCAAACCCCAACAGCACCTTCTTGTCCTAGCCTACATATAATCTATATAAATTCTCGATTTGTGCATGTGTGGAAGCCTCTGGCTAGACGACATGATCATGAAGCTGCGGAGCTAACGATTGGTAGGATTCGTGCACTCCAAACTGCTACTCGTGATCCGGCTGACGACACTCCGGGCAGGTCTTGCTACTCCTGGTGCTGTTTGGGCGGATTCCATTGGGGCGGAGTTTGTACCTGGCATTGGGCATTGGGAGATTATCTTTCTGTACTTTTCATTTATAGCTTGTGTGTTCCATACTTGAACTTGGGGATCAGTTGATCCATGTGTTGTAATAACTGACTTTGTGTGTTCTTGTTGGCTTTATTAATTTAGAGTCGGGATCTTCGCTAGCCTTCCATCTAAAAATATCATATATGTTTCTAAAAACTCATTCATAAACTTTTAGCTCTAAAAGCAAATAACTTGTTCAGAAATTTCAGGTTGTTGCAATTTAAATGCATGACCAGTTTAGTGGTAACCTAATGTGTCCAATTCTCTTTCTTCCCATCTCGCGTAGTATGCAGCTGGTCACATGTGTATGATATTATCTCTATAATGCATGTTATTATGTAGTAGTATCGTAGTTTTATTATATTTATTGGTTATAGAATCTTAATGCAAAATTGCATGCTACCTATGATAACACTATTTGACAATAATTTTCTAGTTCTAAGTAATATGATACAGTATCTACCTATGATAATACTATGATTTCTCTTATCATTAATTACTGTGACACATTGCATTTTTGCATGCATAATATTCCACATGATATCCCCACTTATATTTGGCGAAGCTTCTCCTTTTCCAAAAAAGGATTATAATGCAATGATTGGATATCAACTTGCACCTCCTCACTTTGCTTGGATCTGGAAATCTTCTTGCCAAACAAGACATAAAGTTTCTTCTGGCTCTTACTTCTTTGATAGATTGGACACAAGGAATCTTTTGGGAAGGAAAAACTTTTAGCTACCTTCTTATAGATGTGAAGTTCAAGGTTCTGCCGATGAGGAAACCCTGAATCATTTATTTTGGACCTATCCTTTCTCTGCTCAATATTGGGACATTTTTGTCCACAAAGATCCAGTGGTCTCTTTGTCCATGAAGCTTTTTCAGACATCAAAGAAAAGCTCAATGTTCCCTTCTCCACGAAAATAACAATTTTGGCCTCTTGGAGCAAATGGATTGTAAGGAACAATATGATTTTTAATAATCAATCTCCTAGGGTTTCATGTTGGAAGGTAATTTACCTACAAGATCTAAGAATGGTAAAACAAAGAATCAGACATAAATATGCCCAACAATTCAATGATTGGCTAGAAGACACGAATAAATTAGTTCTTTTTCTTTTTTAGACCTTTTTTATCATGTAAATATTCTCTACTCTTTGCACATATTAATATAAGAATTGCTATGGGTAACAACTCAAAAATTTGTAACCTATTTCCTCTTATTCAAGTGCCAAATTTTTGGACCAAGATAAAACTTTTCATCTCATATTGCATGTATGCATAGTATTTGAAGAAGTGTTTTTCTATGATTTCATGTGTGTTAGCAATTGTTGTATATTGTTTAGTTAAGCAAAACCTAACCAGCACAAGCATCAGAGTAGAGCAACAAGAGCTAAAGAAACCAGAAGCAAAAGAAAAGTTTGATCTAGGAAAAGTTAACCATTACCCTAATTTGGACACTCAGATTAAGAAATCTGTAACTCAACTAAGTGTGCGGTCAGTTGGTTGAGCTTGACAAGACTACATACTTACTTGACTAAGAAGATTCAAACAAAAATTCAAATCAGAACCCCACTCAAACATCTGCCAAAGTTTGAATCTAAAACAGTGACCATACCCAAATTTTGAAATAAAATTTATGCAAAACATCATTTTTCTTCACAACAAAAATATATTTGGAAACCTTACTGAATATCTTGACAACCCACGGTGGAAGATTTCAAAAATTCAAATTTGAATTTCATTCAGGCATTTCGTCGAACACATGTGAGCCAGTCTTCAGAAAAGTAAAACTCACTGTAGATGACGCCGCCGCCGTACGCCCTCGCACGCGTAGGTGTACCCGGCGACCTCCCAGCTCTCCCCGCTGTCGATCTTTCACTGGAGCGAGCCGGACCCCGGTCATGGACGGTGGAAAAGCTTCCTCTCTCTGCCTCCCTGTCACCCGACCAGAGAGCATGCGAGGAGACCGTCGCCGAGGTCAGCAAGCGACGCCAGCCCGCCAGCGGAGGATCCGCGTCACCCACGACCCGTCCCCGCGACCCAACGTCACCACCAGAGCCACCGCGCCCGGAATTTTTCCCGCCAGACTACCTTCGGGAACCCTAGCTTCCGCTCTCTCCCGCACCTATAAAAAGGCCCCCTCGACGCCACAGAACACCACACCACCGGAGCACCACTCCCCAGCCCTTCTCTCTTCCTCTCTCCCTCGGAAACGTCCGAGTTCTGCAAGCTTAGGCCGCCGCGTTCCTGGAGTTCCCGGCCGCCGTTGGAGCTGCTGTTGGTGCGAGGTGGAGGAGCCGAGCAGCCGCCGTCGATCTGCATCCTCGCCATCGAGTTCTTCTTCCCCTGCGTCGAGCTACGCCGTCGAGCCGTACACCTGCAATCGCCGGTGAGTTCCTGGCCGCGCCCGAGGTAGACGATGCCCGAGCCCCGTTGGATTCTAATCCAACGGCAGCATACCGATTCGGTATCAGTAAGTGACCTGACGAGTAGGCCCCACTTATCAGGTTTAAAATTAGAAAACCTCCCGCCCGGCGAAACGGTATTGGGCCGGCCCGTTCGGGAATCCCCCGGTGCGGCCCAGCTTCTGTTAGAATTCGACCCGGTTATTTTTATTTTTCCCGCCCGATTCGTAATTAGTTTCAGATATGATTTTTTAATTTAAATTCCAGGAGATTTAGAAATCCGTTTTTAACAAATAAATACTCGTTGGAAAGCTTAGGAAATTATCTAGCCCCTGGAATCATTCTTAATCCAATTTGAGTTAGTTATTTACTTTAATAAGAATACTTTTACTGTAGCCTTATTAATCTTAGGAAAATTTTAGAAACTTGTTTAAACCTTCTAAAAAATTTGAAACCTAGTTTATGAACACACTAATCAACTTATCTACTGGTTACTACAACCCTTACAATTTAAAAACTTGTTAGTGCCATCAATTAACCCCTAATCAAATCTTAGTGTGTAGCATAAAATGATAGATTTAATTACACACTTAGTTTGATAATTCCCCCACTACTAATTTACTTAATTAATCACTCTCCTCTTGAACTAGCCCTAATACCTTGGTTTCATACCAATACTAAGAAAGTGATCAACACATGGCACATGGTAGAAATTTCAACTTGCACACTTAATTGAAACTTGAAAGAAAACTTGCAAATCAACTCAATGCAATTAAAACTTGTTTGTATGGTTTGAAAAACAATGTGTATGATTGGTGTGTTGTTGGTATTACTTAGTGATTGTGTGTATTTTGTTTATCGTTATTAGACGCTAGTGTTGCTGAAGAGGATATTGAGGGGGGATTTTATCAAGAAGAAGAAGACTATTCAGGACACTTTGCCAACCAAGGCAAGCCATCTTTTGAATCATACTCCAAGTGCCTAGTTTTCCTATTGCATTCTACCTGTTTTTAAGTAAATTGCATGATTGAATTGCTACTTTAGAATGATAGTTGTGTAGTGATATCTTGCTTAGCAAGAGTATCAAGCTGAGTTTATCCTACACTATTTAGTGGTATCATCACTCAATGTAGTTGCTTCGTCACTAATAAAATTGAGGCCATCTATAAGGGGAACCCTACTTACAGTGGTGACTTGAACTTGAAAACTTGAATTGGAGACTTCTCCTACATGATGGTTTTATGAAGGAAAATAATCTTGACTAAGGACTATGGAATGTATTTCTAAATGATAATAAGTGATGTACCATGTGAGCCAACCATTACCGTACGACCACATTACCCCTAAATGGGAAGGGGCTTAATCCGTAGCTTGTTTCTTCTAGTATGGGAGACCTTGTATCATCTTTTATAGAAGTAAGCCATGCGTGGGTGCTTCCGAACCGAGTGGAAAAATTTCCATTCATGCAGCACTCTGCAGCGGGCAAAACTATGAGTGCCAAAATGGACTCTTAGGGAAGGATCCTATACTAGATTAGACAAGTGAAAGAGTTTGTTTGATTATCTGAACTCGCATACTTGGTGTATGACGAACCGTGGATTTCTCCCGGCAGATTTATCGAATCTTGTGGGTAAAGTGTACCCCTCTGCAGAGGTTTCAAAACTATTCGAATAGCCGCGTCCGCGGTCATGGACAGTTGGCAAGCTGTACTTGATCTTTGTCAAGAATGTTAAAACCTTAAGTTGAACTTGGTGAATGACTTGACTGGACATTGATGTTGACAAACACTTGAAGTTCCTCTTTAGATTGAACTTAGAGAATTAAATTTTCTTCTCTACTAATGAACATTCTTGGGAAACAAAACCAGCTTTTGCAAATAAACTTAGTCCTTAGTACACCATCTCAACCATGCATATCTACTTCATCATTTTGTTTATAAGATGGTTTGCGAGTGCATCCAATGTACTCATGGTTGTGTCCCTGGCTATCAACTTGGCCAGACTATGGGGAAGATTATCCGGAGGAAGGTTATGAAGACGAGTACCAGAACTAAGATCATCTCCTGAGTCGCCATTGCCTGTAGGGTGAAGGCATGGACCCGAAGACGTTATTTCCGCTGCTATATTGTGTTGTAATATGTACTTGGTCACTATGACCATTTGTATTTGAACTATTCGTATTGTAATGTCTATGGAACTGGTTACCAACTACGTTATGTGTATCACAACAATGATTCTGGGATTGTGGTGGAATACATAACGGGCACTTTGAATTTCTGGAAATTTGGGTGTTTACAAGTTGGTAGCAGAGCCTAGGCTGACCATAGGAGACCTTAGTTAGAATGGGCGTTAGATAAAACCTTTATAAAAGCAAAGAGATAAGTAATGGTTGAAAACTTCTTAGTCTTTTCCTCTCTATTTACAAAGCTTTGTACATGATTCAGTTTTTGCCTACTTAAAATTTTGCACACTTGGGTTGATCACTAACTTAATCTAATCAAAAAAATTGTAGATGGCCCCAGTGTTCACTGAGCACTACCAGCTAGGGCATGGTGGTAGCCTGGTTTTCGAGCACGACCTCACTACCCTGACCTTGTTCCTGGATCGTCTGTATCCGGAGTTCAAGGGAGCCGTGCTCAATGAGCACCCGGATGGAGAGCTTCGGTGGCTTGTCAGGGCAAGTTGTCGTGGCAAGAAGGGAGATTTAAGTTCTCCAAGGATCAAGTTTGATCTTGTGGAGAACACTTGGGCCGATGGTTTGGTCCGAGGTATGCAGGAGATGCTTGCCCGCCTATGCGGACTGCATGTTGAGGAGATCCAGGTGGAGCATTTCCGGAACTTTGCTCGGTGTGATGCGGATGGGCATCCCGCAAACATGCCGGGGCACAATGAGCCGAGTTCATATATAGATCACATGGACTTCTTGTTGTACTCCACTCAGCAGGAGGCAGATCGTGCCCGTACCAAGGCCAACCTTGAGCACTTCGCACTTGTGGAGGCAAGGAGCACCATCAGGATCCTTGCCAGGGATCGCAAGAGCCTTCGCCGCCAGCGCCAGGAAAGGGATGAGACCATTGAAGAATTGAAGGCCAAGGTGGATGAGCTGACTGAGTACATTGGAGATTTGGAGAACCACCTTGGTGAGGAGGAAGGCATTGATCTCCGCAAGGAGGATAATGCCCTCATTAGCGACGAGGATGATTTCATGGAGGACCTGGATGATCAGAAGGATGATGAGGATGCTGGATTCATCGAGGATGAGGAGGAAGACCCCGAGGAGCCTGATGTTTAGATTGGAGATCCAAGTGTTATCTAGTTATGAGTTCACTTTAAGTCACTTCATGTAGGTGTGAGTTGTATCCCCCTCCCTAGTAGACGAGTCGAAATGGTTTGATGTAAACCATTTGTAATGTGTGAACTCGTATGTGTGGTATGTTTGATGTTTGTTGAATGAAATATGAATTTAGCCTTTAAGGCCTTAGTAAGACTAAATTGCATCATTGGTTTTACATTCAGAACTTAGCAAATTAGTTTTTCCCTCTTGTCTTACACCCATTATCTTCAGATGCCGCGAGCACCCCCACCCCCGAACCCGGAAGTGGCACAACTGCTAAGGTTGATCATGGAAGATCGGGAGGTAGCCCGAGCTGAGCGCCAAGCTAACTTGGCCACTCTTCAGCAACTAACCCAGATGGCAATGAACCACAACAATGGCAATGGAAATGGCCATGGTGAAGGAGAGAACAATGGCCATGGTGATCACCGATCCAAGTTAAGGAGTTTTCAAAACACCAATCCACCCATGTTCACTAAGTCTGAAGAACCCTTAGATGCTGATGACTGGCTTCGCACCATGGAGAACAATTTGGCAGTCGCCGGAGTGGGCGAACATGAGAAGGTCTTGTACACCACCCACTATCTTGCGGGAGCCGCAAGAGCTTGGTGGGATAGCACCCGTGCAATGCAAGCCCAAGGGTATGTGATGCCTTGGGAGGAGTTCAAGAGCAAGTTCAGCAAAGCCCATGTTCCTTTGGGTCTAGTCAAAAGAATGAGAGATGAGTTCAGGAATCTGAAGCAAGGTTCCCTGTCTGTGGTTGACTACCGTGACAAGTTCCTTACCTTGTCTAGGTATGCCCCAGATGACACCAACACCAATGAGAAGAAGCAAGAGAGGTTTCTGAATGGACTTCATGATGAGATGCAATGTGTCTTGGTCAGCATTCCCTTTGCAGATCTGGAGTCATTGGTTGACTCTGCCATACAGATGGAAGGCAAACTCAAGCAAGCTGCAGAGAACCGCAAGCGCCGTATGATGTATCAAGGCAACTCAAGCAACTCGCAGAAGCCAAGGGGAAATCCACCTATGGGTTTTGCCCCTAGTCCTATGAGGCCACCTGCACCTGCTCAGCGTCCCAACTTTCCCAACCGTCTGACCGGCAACAATTTCAACCGTACACCTCCAAGACCTAATGGCAACAACTTCAACTCCAACACTCCAAGGACAAATGGCACACCTGTGCTGCTCATGTCTGGTGACAAGTCTGGTGTTACCTGTTATGAGTGCGGAATCAAGGGGCAATACTCCAATGAATGCCCGAAGAAGCTGAATGATGCATCCAAGACCACTGCTCCTGCTCAGCAACAGCGCCGTGTTGGAAATGGCAAGAATTATCCACCAAGGAACCAGCCTCACCCTCGAGGCCATCTGAATCACATGAATGTTGAAGAAGCTCAGGAAGCAACCGACGTTGCGCTTGGTATGTTCCCTGTTAATTCAGTTCCTGCAAGAGTTCTGTTTGATTCTGGAGCTTCACACTCGTTTGTTACTAAGTTATTTGTTGATAAAAGTGGACTTCAACCAACACCCATGAAACATGCCATGTTAGTACAAATACCTGGGTCAACAACAAGGGCTGAGTGGAACTGTTTGGCAGTTCCCATAGAAATTCATGGAATAGCTTTCTTAGCCAATTTGATAGTGTTGGGAACTAAAGGTTTGGAAGTAGTTCTTGGTATGAATTGGATGTCTTCCCATCAAGGAGTGATAGATTGTGCCAAAAAGACCATCACCATGAAGAGTAGCACTGGAATTGTAGTAAAGCATGTGTCCGTCAAACCACCCCAAACCACCAGATGTCATAAGAGTATCTCAGGACCAACTCTAGAGCAAGTTCCCATCGTTTGTGAATACCCGGATGTTTTTCCCGATGAGCTACCCGGAATGCCACCGGATCGGGATATTGAGTTTATCATTGAGCTTATCCCTGGAACTGGACCTATAGCCCAACGACCCTATCGTATGAACCCAGCTGAACTAGTGGAGTTAAAGAAGCAATTGGATGACCTTTTGAGTAAGGGATTGATTCAGCCAAGTTCATCCGCTTGGAGATCACCCGTCTTATTTGTGGATAAAAGTGACGGTTCCAGCCGACTGTGCACTGATTACCGCAAGCTAAATGATGTTACCATCAAGAATAAGTATCCTCTCCCAAAGATTGATGATCTGTTTGACCAATTGACTGGAGCTCAAGTCTTCTCAAAGATAGACCTTAGAACTGGATACCATCAACTGAAGATCCGTGCAACCGATATACCTAAAACAGCCTTCACTACCTAATACGGATTGTATGAGTACACCATAATGTCCTTTGGATTAACCAATGCCCCTGCCTATTTCATGAATCTCATGAATAAGGTTTTCATGGAGTTTTTGGATAAGTTGTTGTTGTCTTCATTGATGACATTCTTATTTACTCCAAGTCCGAAGAAGAGCATGCAACCCATTTGAGATTAATCTTAGAGACCCTGAGAGAGCATCAGCTATATGCCAAGTTTAGTAAATGTGAGTTTTGGTTGAAGGAAGTTGGATTCTTAGGCCATGTATTATCAGCTGGAGGAGTTTCAGTGGACCCAAAGAAGATCAAATCAGTCATGGAATGGGAAGCCCCTACCACTCAAACTGAAGTTAGAGGTTTTCTCGGATTAGCAGGATATTACCGTAAATTTGTTGAAGGGTTCTCAAGCATTGCCCGACCCATGACCCAACTGTTGAAGAAGGACAAGAAGTTTGAATGGACCCCAAAATGTGAAGAAAGTTTTCAAGAGCTCAAGAAGCGATTGGTGACCGCCCCCGTCCTAACCATGCCCGATATCACCAAGAACTTTGATGTCTATTGCGACGCCTCCAAACTTGGACTTGGTTGTGTGTTAATGCAAGAAGGCAAGGTCACAGCTTACCTCTCCCGGCAGCTTCGACCTCATGAAGAAAACTATCCAACCCATGATCTGGAGTTAGCAGCAGTAGTTCTAGCTTTGAAGACTTGGAGGCATTATCTTATGGGTAACCGTTGCGAGATCTACACCGACCACAAGAGTTTGAAGTATATATTCACCCAGAAGGAGTTGAACATGAGGCAAAGAAGATGGATAGAGTTGATCAAGGATTATGATCTGGAAATTCATTATCACCCCGGGAAGGCCAATGTAGTGGCCGACGCGTTGAGTAGAAAGCCATGCATCTTGAATATGATGATCAAAGAGGAGCAACCCATGTTGCACCAAGAGTTTGAAAAATTTGGATTGGAACTAGTCAGCCAAGGATTCTTAGCCAACCTTGATTTCCAACCCACCTTGATGAGCCAAATCAAAGAAGCCCAGAAGGGAAATGAGAGTATTGACGGAATTAAGCGCAGAATTAGTTCCGGCAAGGTGCCAGGATTTGAGGAAGATGATCAAGGAGTTCTCTGGTATAAAGGACGTACTTGTGTGCCTGCTGATTCAGAACTGAAGGAAGTCATTATGAAGGAAGCCCATGAGACACCTTACTCCATCCATCCCGGTGGAACCAAAATGTATCAAGATTTAAAGGAACAGTTTTGGTGGCATGGAATGAAGCGTGAAATTGCATCGTTCATATCCAAGTGTGACATTTGTCAAAGATTCAAGGCTGAACATCAACGTCCTGTTGGACTGCTGCAACCTTTGCAAGTTCCGGAATGGAAGTGGGAATCAGTTGGAATGGATTTCATCACTGGATTTCCAAGGTCTAGCCGCGGAAATGACTCTATCTGGGTTATTGTGGATAGACTGACCAAAGTTGCCCACTTTATTCCTGTCAAGACCACTTATACATCAGGACAGCTGGCTGATCTCTATTTATCCAGAATTGTTAGTTTGCATGGAGTTCCTAAAACCATAGTTTCTGATCGAGGTACCCAACTCACCTCAAGATTTTGGAGAAGTTTGCATCAAGCCTTGGGAACCAAATTAGCCTTTAGCACAGCTTACCACCCTCAGACTGATGGACAGACTGAAAGAGTAAATCAAATACTTGAAGATATGTTGCGAGCCTGTGTTTTAGCCTATGGAGCTAAGTGGGAAGATTGTCTGCCTTTCGCGGAATTTTCCTACAACAACAGTTATCAAGCCAGTTTGCAAATGGCCCCATTTGAAGCTTTATATGGAAGAAAGTGTCGTACCCCTTTGAATTGGTCTGAAACTGGAGACAGTAAGATATTCGGACCGGCCATTCTGCAAGAAGCTGAGGAGATGGTTCGCATGATTCGTGAGTACCTCAAGGCAGCCCAGTCTAGACAGAAGAGTTATGCTGACAAGAGACGTAGAGAACTGACCTTCAAGATTGGAGATTTTGTCTATCTTAGAGTGTCACCTCTCAAGGGAATGCAGAGATTCCAAGTAAAAGGAAAACTGGCACCAAGGTATATTGGACCCTTCAAGATACTAGGCCACAGAGGAGAAGTGTATTATCAGCTGGAAATGCCCCCTGAATTGTCTGAAGTGCACGATGTTTTTCACGTGTCTCTACTTCGGAAATGTCTTGAAGTTCCTGAGAAGCCAGAAATCTTCAAGAATATTGATCACCGTTCTGTGGACATCAATAAGGATTTAACATATCGTGAAGTACCCACCCGTATCCTCGAGGAAGCATATCGAACCACTCGAACCCGAAGCATCAAGTTTCTAAAAGTTCAGTGAAGCAATCACACAGAAGATGAAGCCACTTGGGAACGAGAAGATTACCTTCAGAAGGAATTTCCCAATCTTTTCAGTTCTTAGTTAGTGAATCTCGAGGACGAGATTCTTTTTAAGGGGGGAAGATTGTAACAACTCAAAAATTTGTAACCTATTTCCTCTTATTCAAGTGCCAAATTTTTGGACCAAGATAAAACTTTTCATCTCATATTGCATGTATGCATAGTATTTGAAGAAGTGTTTTTCTATGATTTCATGTGTGTTAGCAATTGTTGTATATTGTTTAGTTAACAAAAACCTAACCAGCACAAGCATTAGAGTAGAGCAACAAGAGCTAAAGAAACCAGAAGCAAAAGAAATAACGAAAAGAAAAGAAAAGTTTGATCTAGGAAAAGTTAACCATTACCCTACTTTGGACACTCAGATTAAGAAATCTGTAACTCAACTAAGTGTGCGGTCAGTTGGTTGAGCTTGACAAGACTACATACTTACTTGACTAAGAAGATTCAAACAAAAATTCAAATCAGAACCCCACTCAAACATCTGCCAAAGTTTGAATCTGAAACAGTGACCATACCCAAATTTTGAAATAAAATTTCTGCAAAACATCATTTTTCTTCACAACAAAAATATATTTGGAAACCTTACTGAATATCTTGACAACCCACGGTGGAAGATTTCAAAAATTCGAATTTGAATTTCGTTCAGGCATTTCGTCGAACACCTGTGAGCCAGTCTTCAGAAAAGTTAAACTCACTGTAGATGACGCTGCCGCCGTACGCCCTCGCACGCGTAGGTGTACCCGGCGACCTCCCAGCTCTCCCCGCTGTCGATCTTTCACCTCAGCGAGCTGGACCCCGGTTGTGGATGGTGGAAAAGTTTCCTCTCTCTGCCTCCCTGTCACCCGACCAGAGAGCATGCGAGGAGACCGTCGCCGAGGTCAGCAAGCGACGTCAGCCCGCCAGCGGAGGAGCCGCGTCACCCACGACCCGTCCCCGTGACCCAACGTCACCACCAGAGCCACCGCGCCCGGAATTTTTCCTGCCAGACTACCTTCGGGAACCCTAGCTTTCGCTCTCTCCCACGCCTATAAAAAGGCCCCCTCGACGCCACAGAACACCACACCACCGGAGCACCACTCCCCAGCCCTTCTCTCTTCCTCTCTCCCTCGGAAACGTCCGAGTTCTGCAAGCTTGGGCCGCCACGTTCCTGGAGTTCTCGGCCGCCGTTGGAGCTGCTGTTGGTGCGAGGTGGAGGAGCCGAGCAGCCGCCATCGATCTGCATCCTCGCCATCGAGTTCTTCTTCCCCTGCGTCGAGCTATGCCATCAAGCCGTACACCTGCAATCGCTGGTGAGTTCCTGGCCGCGCCCGAGGTAGACGATACCCGAGCGCCGTTGGATTCTAATCCAACGGCAGCATACCGATTCGGTATCAGTAAGTGACCTGACGAGTAGGCCCCACTTGTTAGGTTTAAAATTAGAAAACCTCCCGCCCGGCGAAACGGTATTGGGCCGGCCCGTTCGGGAATCCCCCGGTGCGGCCCAGCTTCTGTTAGAATTCGACCCGATTATTTTTATTTTTCCCGCCCGATTCGTAATTAGTTTCAGATATGATTTTTGAATTTAAATTCCAGGAGATTTAGAAATCTGTTTTTAACAAATAAATACTCGTTGGAAAGCTTAGGAAATTATCTAGCCCCTAGAATCATTCTTAATCCAATTTGAGTTAGTTATTTACTTTAATAAGAATACTTTTACCGTAGCCTTATTAATCTTAGGAAAATTTTAGAAACTTGTTTAAACCTTCTAAAATTTTTGAAACCTAGTTTATGAACACACTAATCAACTTATCTACTGGTTACTACAACCCTTACAATTTAAAAACTTGTTAGTGCCATCAATTAACCCCTAATCAAATCTTAGTGTGTAGCATAAAATGATAGATTTAATTACACACTTAGTTTGATAATTCCCCCACTACTAATTTACTTAATTAATCACTCTCCTCTTGAACTAGCCCTAATACCTTGGTTTCATACCAATACTAAGAAAGTGATCAACACATGGCACATGGTAGAAATTTCAACTTGCACACTTAATTGAAACTTGAAAGAAAACTTGCAAATCAACTCAATGCAATTAAAACTTGTTTGTATGGTTTGAAAAACAATGTGTATGATTGGTGTGTTGTTGGTATTACTTAGTGATTGTGTGTATTTTGTTTATCGTTATTAGACGCTAGTGTTGCTGAAGAGGATATTGAGGGGGGATTTTATCAAGAAGAAGAAGACTATTCAGGACACTTTGCCAACCAAGGCAAGCCATCTTTTGAATCATACTCCAAGTGCCTAGTTTTCCTATTGCATTCTACCTGTTTTTAAGTAAATTGCATGATTGAATTGCTACTTTAGAATGATAGTTGTGTAGTGATATCTTGCTTAGCAAGAGTATCAAGCTGAGTTTATCCTACAATATTTAGTGGTATCATCACTCAATGTAGTTGCTTAGTCGCTAATAAAATTGAGGCCATCTATAAGGGGAACCCTACTTACAGTGGTGACTTGAACTTGAAAACTTGAATTGGAGACTTCTCCTACATGATGGTTTTATGAAGGAAAATAATCTTGACTAAGGACTATGGAATGTATTTCTAAATGATAATAAGTGATGTACCATGTGAGCCAACCATTACCGTACGACCACATTACCCCTAAATGGGAAGGGGCTTAATCCGTAGCTTGTTTCTTCTAGTATGGGAGACCTTGTATCATCTTTTATAGAAGTAAGCCATGCGTGGGTGCTTCCGAACCGAGTGGAAAAATTTCCATTCATGCAGCACTCTGCAGCGGGCAAAACTATGAGTACCAAAATGGACTCTTAGGGAAGGATCCTATACTATATTAGACAAGTGAAAGAGTTTGTTTGATTATCTGAAACTCGCATACTTGGTGTATGACGAACCGTGGATTTCTCCCGGCAGATTTATCGAATCTTGTGGGTAAAGTGTACCCCTCTGCAGAGGTTTCAAAACTATTCGAATAGCCGCGTCCGCGGTCATGGACAGTTGGCAAGCTGTACTTGATTTTTGTCAAGAATGTTAAAACCTTAAGTTGAACTTGGTGAATGACTTGACTGGACATTGATGTTGACAAACACTTGAAGTTCCTCTTTAGATTGAACTTAGAGAATTAAATCTTCTTCTCTACTAATGAACATTCTTGGGAAACAAAACCAGCTTTTGCAAATAAACTTAGTGCTTAGTCCACCATATCAACCATGCATATCTACTTCATCATTTTGTTTATAAGATGGTTTGCGAGTGCATCCAATGTACTCATGGCTGTGTCCCTGGCTATCAACTTGGCCAGACTCTGGGGAAGATTATCCGGAGGAAGGTTATGAAGACGAGTACCAGAACTAAGATCATCTCCTGAGTCGCCATTGCCTATAGGGTGAAGGCATGGACCCGAAGACGTTATTTCTGCTGCTATATTGTGTTGTAATATGTACTTGGTCACTATGACCATTTGTATTTGAACTATTCGTATTGTAATGTCTATGGAACTGGTTACCAACTACGTTATGTGTATCACAACAATGATTCTGGGATTGCGGTGGAATACATAACGGGCACTTTGAATTTCTGGAAATTCGGGTGTTTACAGATTCTCTCCCGCTTTTTTTCAAAAAATGATATCTCTACTATGGTTAGTCCGAAGAATCACTGGTACAATAATTTTCCATGCAAGAGGTGGATCCTTCTCCACAATAATTTAGCGATGTCATATTCTCATCTAATGGGATGAGCAACCGAAACTATCTTTTAAAGCCTTCATTGTAACTTCAGTTTGTGCAGTTTTTAGTCTTTTTTGCATATACCTATTTTCACTTGAATCATGGTGGAAAGTTGAGACACGAAAGGTGAAATAGAGGCAATGTCGAAAACATTGTAATTCGCTTCTACCACTGATGTTTGTCGTTATATTTCTTTCAATTTGTGTTGTATGGTGTACAATATTTATTAGACCAATAACCTCAAAGTTTGCTCACAAAAATGAAGGATGATGTCGTTTTTATTATTATTGTTGTTATTAAATATTAGCAGATTTATGATTGTTGCCTTCGATTTCATCTACCGCCATACATTTTTCTTATCCTCTCCTTACCAAATTAAGTGACTCAAAATTTATCTAGATACAAATGTATCTACACGTGTTTCAATGGACATGATGTTTTGGCTCATAGGAGCAAATGCACATATTATGAAAAATGCATTTTAAATATATTTCAAAAGTTCGAAAAATTTGGACAAAGAATAAAGTGTACATCTGAACATTCTATGTTCATACACCAAAGTTTTGTGGAGAAAAGACATTTATTGTATTCTATGTAAATAAGACAAACTTTTTTACATAGGCTATAAAAATGTTTTTTTTCTTGTGAAACTTGAAACTTGGTGAGTGAACATTATATGTCTAGATGTACACGAAGAATTTTTTCCGAAATTTTAGATATTTTGAAAAATGTTTTTAGGCAGCCCGTGAGCATACAGATAAAATCGAGCCACTTAATTTGGGATGGAGGAAATACATTTGTTTACCTTATATTTATTTTCTTTTGTGGCGTAAAATATGATTTCTAAGATTATTATTACAAGCGTTAAGGGCCTCTTTGAATAAAGAATCTTAAAGGCATTCTAGAGGAATGAACTTACAGAAAATATTTCTTGGTTGTTTGATTCGTACGATGAATTCTACAAATTTTCTTCTACGGAGTACTTACTTTGCATTGCATTCAAAAGAAAATCGTGTATCTACTCAAACATTTTAGAAATATTATTTGTTTTTGTGTGATGCAATCAAATAAAACTTAAATTGCTGTAAATATATAAATGAACGTGACATTGCAATCCCACGCGTTGTCTGTCCCCGCATTTCCATATCGTGCTGGTCAAAGAGTTCATTGGCCAGTGGCTGTGCACTACGCCTCCCAAGCTAGAACGTGTGTCACGATACACTCCTATAAATATTTGTGTCGGAAAATTCCCCTTCTCCTCTTCCAGTCTCACAACAGTGTTCCCTCCATTTTCCGCCGCGCCCTCGGTCGCCGCAACCGCCAATCCGTCGCCGACGACCACCGGCCGCGGCCTCCTCCGCCGGGCGATCCGGCGCTTTCCTCCCCGTACGGACCCAACCTGTATGGCCGGGAAAGCATCCTCCGTGGAGCGCGTGAAGGACCGTTCGACCGGCCTCGACAAGTTCGTCCTCCGCGAGGCCCGCGGCAGCTCCGCCGAGGTCACACTTCCTTCTCCTTCCCCATTCAAACCCTAATTCCCGCCACCTCTAATACTTCATCGAGGCCTTTGGTCGATCTGTTCGCTAGTCACCCGCAAAAACATTTATGTTCGTTAGTCTTGTCGCGATCCACACAAATCGGTTGATTTAGTTCATAGAGGAGTTAGGCAGAGTTGATCGAGCCTATTCCTGTTTTTACAGTGACGATAGGATGAACTGGTAATTAAACTTGTATTTTTTGTTAATTGGGGAATGCTAGAGTAGTTAATTATTGGAATAGTGTTGAATAAGTGTACGGAGTTGTGACCATGTAGGGAATAAAGATAGTTCGGTCAAATGCCCATTTTTTGTTTGATTGACCCTGTTTTGGTGGAGGCGGATGATTGTTTTTTCTGTAGTCCTTCATTCTTTATAATGATTTTTTGTAGCTGAAATAGTGATTGAATTGATTGTTCAGCTATGTGGATAAAATTGTTGGTTGGATGTGGGCTCGGTGATGTTTTCGCTTAGCTGTGCTATAGCCTGGCCTCCTTATTGTCCTTTAGTGTTGGTATGTTTAATGTGCACTATATCGTTTTATATTTTTTGTTAGCGTCAACATTACTTGGTCTTGTCTGATGGCCTGGTACCTGTTTGTCCTTTTATTTTATATTCCTTGAAGTGCTTAATTGTTTTAAATACAGTATAGAAACATCTAACTTGTGAACATGAAGTGATGCCAGCACTGATATATTGTGAAAAGAATGGGCATGGTTTAGTTTATTTCCTGTGGTTTATATATTATAAAGGCCGTGGAGACAGATTGACGGAATAATTATTTAGCAAGATGATGTCCTATGAAACCTGATGTGACACTGGTGGTATATCCCCTTGGTGTAGACATCTGTATTGTCAAAGTCATCAATGAATTTTCTTTTCCATTTAGTTAATTTACGACATACTTAAATCAGGTACGACCGATGGTGATGGTTGTTAAGAAAGTTGCGATACTATCTCTTGTCCTCTTTTGGACAGTTGGACAAAGAGCTCATGTTCTTCTGCACAACTGTAACCCGGAAGGTCACTATGGTCTAGTGGGAAATCTATATGACAGTCTTTATAATTGCTAGCACCAGCTTCTTTACATATGATTTTTAATTTCTCTATAGAAATGCATTCAATATCCTCTGAGTTTCCTTAGTTTTTCTATTATCAGGTATACTTGTATGGAGGCCAAGTAACCTCTTGGAACAATACCTATGGAGAACAACAGCTTTTTGTCAGTAAGAAGGTACTCAGATAATTTAGTTTCAATCACACAATTATAAGTAAATGAATATTATGTGGATTGACTGCTCTTTGGTGCCTTTTGCATTACCATTGTTTACACTTCACCCTGCATTTCGAATTCCTTGCAGGCTTCTTTCAAACCACCAAAAGCGATTCGTGGAGGCGTACAAATTTGCTTTCCTCAAGTATGGTCCTGAAATTGTTAATAGTATAGTTATGTTTTCCAAAGAATTGTTCTGGCTTGTAATAAGTATAACCAAGCGAAAATTCCCTCATACAGTTAGGGAACCATGGAGTTCTGGAACAGCATGGATTTGCGAGGAACCGACTATGGAGTGTTGATGAAAGTCCTCCTCCTTTTCGAGATACCACTTATGACTGTCATATCGACTTGATACTGAAACTGTCTGCAGATGATTTCAAGATCTGGCCACACAGGTAGTAAATATTAAATTCCTTGATTCCCGTGTGAAAATTATGATGCTGATTATCCATATATTGCAGTTATGAACTTCGTTTGCAAGTTGCTCTTAGTCCAAGAGGAGATCTTATCCTCACATCTCGAATAAAAAATAGCAATGCCGATGGCAAGCCATTCCAGTTTTCGTTTGCATATCACACATATTATTCAGTCTCTGATATCAGGTACCTTCTAGAATGTTGCTATCTTGCCTTATGTTACTTTTGTTTTTATGAAAATAGATTGAGTTTTTTGTGCATCCCTTGTTTGGAGAGAATTGTAACATATATGGCCGTCCTTTTTTACTGGATCATGTACAATGAACCATTTTCTGATCAATAATCCAGTACTATTTCAGTTGCGGAATAGATATACATGTGAATAGACAACTTGTGTAGTGCATCTTTTTTTTCTTCGATCTCTTAAGGATGTTTTCATATTCCAGTGAAGTAAGGGTTGAGGGTTTGGATACCTTGGACTATCTTGACAACCTGCAATCGAAGAATCGTCGTACTGAACAAGGGGATGCAGTTGTATTTGAATCAGAAGTAAGCTTTCGATATGCTTCACAGTTTGGGAGCCACTGTGAGTCACTAATTCTGTTGAAATGTTTGATTATGAAGGTGGACAGGGTATATTTGAGCGCTCCACCAAAGATTGTGACCATTGACCACGAGAAAAAAAGAACATTTGTTTTAAGGAAAAAGGAACTTCCTGATGTTGGTGAGTTAACTTCTTTTTTCTAAGTTACATAGCCTAGTTACTTTGGCCTCTGCTTTATTTTACTTACATAGTGTATCGTCACTATGTTTTCTCTGAACGCAGTTGTTTGGAACCCATGGGACAAGAAAGCAAAAGCAATGCCAGATTTAGGGAGTGATGAGTACGCATGCATGCTATGTGTAGGGGCGGCTTGTATTGAGAAGCCAATTACTTTAAGACCTGGTGAAGAGTGGCAAGGACGGCAGGAAATTTCCTCTGTTCCGTCCAGTTACAGCAGTGGACTGTTGGATCCTGAACAGATTCGACAGATGCAACATATCTGAATTTTTGATGATTGAACGCTATGTAAGTGTTCTGGGCTTGTCTCGGTTCCTAGCTATTGATACTATATTCTGTTCCAAACTTCAAGTTAGATTATTGCATGTACTTCGCCTGCATACTTAAAATGCATAAACTCCATTTTAGAGCTTAATGCTACGGTTGCTCCCCAAGAGTTCATGACTGGATGGTTAACACTTCACAACGATTTAGAAATGACTATTACTTATTTTTGTAGCTATAATTGAAATGGTGGGGTCAGTCAGGTATTTGTCTGTAAATAGAATTGTGGAGCGCTGGAGGAGTAAGATGTACTTTGTCGTGCAGATTTGGGAGAGGAGCGACTAAAAAGGGGGGAGAGAATGTAATGTCAGTAGTGCTTCCTTTTGAAGATAACAAAACCCAAACAAGGCTCTTGTATTAAGTACTTTATCTGAATAGATCTTTCAAAGTGGATTTTTTTTTAGTTTTTTTAAAAAGGGCAAATACCTAAATCCTGAACTCAAGCACCCATCCTTGCTTGCACGTACATTTGCTTTTCGCTAGATCTCTCATATTATAGGTAGGAACTATACATCTTTCGTGCTATTAGTACTACAATTTGCCAATGTGCCTTCAAATGATAGTTTGTTTTTCTCCTATGGCTGAAAAATGATTTGCACACTTCTGTAATATATCTTCAGTTTTGGTGGGCAATATACCTTTTATCGTGGTGGTCGCAAGAACTTAGGGTAGTTGATTTATAAACTATTAGGATTCTTGATTCATACAAGATGCAGTAGTTGCAACTGCAAGAAAAAAGATGAATCATGGCTTGAACCCGTACTGTCTGCCTTGCATAAAATATTTTTTGTATAAATTGTTGAACTCTCTTATTAATTTGCTTATGTTTATGCTCCTCTATAATGTTCACTTTTCCTTTTCTGCAGTAAATGTCTCCTCTGTCAATAAGATAACCTGAATGTCCGTCCACCGATTTCCAGCTTTCCTTTCTGTGCTCAAGTCCAAAGTTGCCTGTACTTTTTCCAGGAGCAGCATTGGGGTTAAAATCTCCATCTTGTTATTAAAGGAGATGGAGAATTTTTATCTGTTTTGTGGGACTTTATTTATCATTCATAATCACCTTCCAAACGGAGGAGCCTGGTGTCAGTTTTGATTTGTCTTGTGTCATACTGCCGCATTTTACCTGTACAGAATTTTTCTGCGGTACAGTCTTTGTCCTGTTATCTGGACAAAATATAGAAATGAATCTTGGAGCACTTGTTTTCGAAACGACTGCAGGCCTAATTGTTACATGCTACTAATTACTCATGCTATGCTGCATTCCGTGTCACAAGAAGCGCAAGAACATATAGCCAGATTAAGGGGTCTAGGAGCTTGAAACTGACTTCCAAGATTTAGAAATGCTTGGTCCCGTCGGTCTATAAACAGAGTAAGTCACAGTTTGCTGTCTTTCATACCACATGACAGAACTACAACGAGACCTATCCCTTCCATCTTCGTCTAACTACTTACAGCTGAACATCCGTTCTTCTCTGTACATCCCACCAAAGTAGCAGCAGTTTTTATTGGAGATTATCAGATTACACAACTATGACCAGAGTTGAAATCACAGCCGGGTCTCAGCTCACTGAGCTTGCCGCCGCTGCACGGTATGGCATCCGGAGGTGCGAGAAAGAGGGCCTCCAGCAGAAAGCCCTGGGATGGCGCGGCTTCTCCGGCGCCGGCGGCCTGAAGCCGTAGGTCTGTTTCTCAGAGTTGAGCATGTTCCACATCACCTGGACGTCGTCGTACCCGCAGGTCTGGACGTCCCTGTGCAGGTCCACTGCTCCTGTGCTCCCTGCACCCCATTTGTTACCAAAAAATAGCGGTTAGTGTTTATTCATATACCAAAAATATATACAGTATTTGTTATCAGAGGAAAATGCTGCTCCTAGGTGATCGAAGAAGGATCCAACCAATCCAACTGTAACAATTGACAAACTGGGTGTTAGTCTGTATTAAAACTCTTTGACGCATCTGTATGTCCAAATAACAGGCCGTTGGAAGCAAAGGCGCCACATATAGCTTGGTGCCTTGGTGGTAGCGTCGTAATGTTCGCCCTTGGTTTTGTTTCTCTGCGAATGCAAATATGGACCTGTTCTTTCTTCTGCTACACACCCCTAGTTGACACTTGTACTGTCTCCCTATTTTTCTTGGGGTAAAACTTATGCAGCATCTTTGTACACTACCTCTAGGACTAGGATTACACAAAGTGCAGCAAGTACACAAGCATCTCGATTCATCACAACCTAAAATCCCTATCCTAGCTATATCAACCTAGGAATTAATGCAGATCAAGAAAAGTGCTAAGGTAGTTAATTAAGCAAAAGTGCAGCAACTACGACAAAAGCATCTCAATTCAGAAACCGTAATCCCTGCACTGATCATCGGACTGTTTTATCCAGATTAATCATAAGAATCAATGCACGGTCGTATGGAGAACCCATGACAAAGTGGTAAACAGTGATTGGAAAATGGAAGTGGGAAACATCAAACATGGAAGCATTTCGGAGACAAACTGTTGCATTGGGAAGAAGAGAGGAGACTTGCTATGAGCTTACCCCCGTTGCGGGCCCTCCGCGCCACGGCGAGCCACGCCCGGCGCACCGGCGCCACCACCCTCTCGCGCCACCACGCCATGGCCGCCGGTCGGTTGATCGACGAACACGAAGCTGCTGCCGGCGCTCGCCTGCTCGCTCGTAGGCCACTCCGAAGTCCGAACTGCTGACAGCTAGCTCGATCAGAGCGTGTTATATAGGACGGGTCGCGCTCGCTCGCGGGTGATGTGCACGGTTGTTAGCACGAGCGCGCGACAGGCTCCCACCCCACGGGCTCCCGATTCGGCGGGATCCGTTTACAGGGTCGTTGGGGGCTCTGATTGGGCGTGTGCGTCATATTTGGTTCGTGCGATCGGCCCGCGCATGTGCCGCGGATCTGCGGATCAAGCGTGGAGGGTTCACGTGGCGCGAACGCGCTGTGCGACGTCCGGCCGAGATCTTTCTCTTGGCGCACCTACATCCACGGACACGGGGCGATTCCTATTTATTCATAATTTTCAAATTATGAATAAAATTCGAAATATGAACAATTTTCAAGTTTGAACAAAATTTAAAATCTGAACAATTTTCAAATTTGAACAAAATTCAAATTTGATTTTTTTTTCAAATTTGAACAAAATCCGTAATCTGAACAATTTTCAAATTTGAACAAAACTCAAAATATGAACAATTTTCAAGTTTGAACAAAAATCAAAATATACCAAATTTTTAAATTTGAACAAAATTCTAAATATGAATAATCTTTTAATTTAAACAAATTTTGAAATCTGAACAATTTTCAAATTTGAAAAAAATACAAACTCTGAACAAAAAAGAAAAATATGCCGAAGCATAACGGAACAGCGCGGGGTGAATTAAACTGGGCCGGCCCACGAAAGGTAATCATGTTAGCGTGCCCGATTATCTCGCGCTAACGCGCGATGACTAGGAGCTCCCCGGACACCCAGACTCGTTTTTTTTTCTAGGGAGAACCGTGGCTATTTTATAATTTTTATTGCATCAGTTGAAAGTCTAGAGATAAGAAAAAGAAAGAGGGCGGTACGGTAGCCGTATGGCGACCAAGATATAGGGATGCTCGCCGAGCTGTCTGCGTGCAGCGGCCGGCACACATGCTTGCTGCTTTTTTGAAATAAACCAAATATATTAGGCTAGCAAGCCGCCTCATTAAAAACCTTCCAGTCCCCTTAGGTACCCTGGTAAGGAAAAGAGTGCGTCTGAAACTTGCTGCCTTGATCAGTCTATCGTTACATCGTTTAACAAAGAGTCTAGCAAAAATCTAGGCGGTTCATCGACCCAATTACAAGATAACGTATTATCAAACCCAAACCTTGCTAACTCATGAGCTACTTTATTTGACTCCCTCGGGCAAAAATTAAATGAGACCTCACCAATTGTAGCAACTGAATCTATGCAATCTGCGAAGACAGCTGAAGCTTCACTCCACCACCTTTCATCTCCATTGCAAGCATTGATAACATCCGATGAATCTGATTCCGCTTGGACCCTAGATAAGTTCAGTCGAGACGCCAATTCCAATCCCTCCCTAAGAGCTATGGCCTCCGCTAGCATTGGAGTCGACACATGCGGTATGAGACTGCACAAGGCGGCTATAAAATGACCATCGATATCACGGAGAACCACCCCTGCTGCACCCGCTTTCCTGTCATCATGGAAGGAGGCGTCGACATTAAGTTTGATATAACGTGGCTTTGGTCTAGCCCATCGCAAATCTGAACCAGCTCCACCAGTTGTTGATTCCTTCTTTGAATTAGCTGCAATGGTTAGAATAGACATTCTACACCTGTGGATTGGAGGCACCGGTTCATCATGAGTCCGACGGCGCCTAATCCACCAAAGATACCAGCAGGTAACCGAGATGATCTCTTTGAGCCCAATACTGATGCCTTCAATTGTATTGTCGTGTCGCCGAAGCAACTCTTCTAAAACCACTGATCCCGACCGGTCAATGTGAACCGCCTGCATGATCAGCTCTAGAATCCCCAAGCTCTCCCAAATTCCTTTTGCCGCCTCACATTGAAATAATAGGTGACTTACATCCTCTGGGCCTTGGTTACAGATTGGACATCCTCCTGTTGTGCCAATATGACAATTATAAAGGATAGATTTCAATGGTAGAATACCGTGAAGGGAACGCCCCATGAAAATCTTGACCTTGCTTGGAATTTTCATTTGCCAGAGAATTTTCCAAACAGGGTTAGTAGCTGAAGACCCTGGCAGAGGAAGTTGGTTCGCAGAAGCACCAAACTGATGCTGCCATTGAAGATAGTAACCAGAACGAGCTGTATATCTGCCATGTGTTGTAGCATTCCAAGCAATAAAATCATCAAATCCTTGCCTATGAAGAGGAATTTGTAGGATCCGATGCACATCAATTGCTCCAAAAAGGTCATGAAGAAGCACTGAGTCCCATTGACCTGTAACTGGGTCTATGAGATCACTAACCTTGGAATAAACCGCCCCTCCTCTAGGTGAAATAATCTTCCTGTCCGGACTACTCGGAATCCACGGATCACTCCAAATTCTTATATTCTCTCCATTCCCCACCCTCCATATATAACCTCTCTTAAAGGTAGTGATGCCCACAAGAATACTCTGCCACGTGAAAGAAGATCCCGCCTTAGGCCCAGCTTTAAGGATATCTCCATCAGGAAAGTACTTGGCACGCAACACTCGTGCACATAATGATTCAGGGTTATCAATGAGCCTCCACACCTATTTTGCCAACATCGCCAAGTTAAAAGAATGAAAATCACGAAAGCCCATACCTCCTTCTTTCTTTGGATAGCACAATTTCCACTAAGCATACCAGTGCATTTTATTGGTATTGTCATCATCTCCCCACCAAAACCTGGATATAGCATCCATCATACGTTTACAGACACCTTTCGGTATTAAGAAAACTGACATAGCATAGACCGAGATGGCTTGAGCAACAGCCTTTAACAAAATTTCTTTCCCGGCAATAGATAATAGTTTCTCCTTCCAACCATTTATCCTCAGAATAATCCTCTCTATAAGGTGCTCAAAAGAATCACTTCTGTCCGCCCCCACAATAGCTGGCAGCCCCAGATATTTATCAGATAAGGCTTTGGTATCTATATGGAGCGCCTCACAGATTTCTGCTCTCATAAGCACATTAGTATTTGGGGAAAAAAATATGCTTGATTTTGATAAACTCACCAATTGTCCGGAATTCGCACAGTACGTATCCAGCACCCGTTGTAAGGAAGTTGCATTGTTCATATCCGCCTTCATGAGGATTAGGGAGTCATCAGCAAAAAGTAAATGTGAGACTGATGGTGCATTCCTGCACACCCTTACCCCATCGATGCCACCAACTTCTTCTTCATACAACAAGAGGCTAGATAACCCCTCTGCGCACAACAAGAACAAATACGGCGATAGAGGATCTCCCTGCCGGAGACCTCTAGTCGGCGTAAACATGTCGGTTTCCTCAGAATTAAACCGAACCTGATATCTTACGGAGGTCACACACGCCATCATCCAAGAGATCCAAGTTTCAGCGAACCCAAGTTTGCGTAACATGTTCTCCAGGAAAATCCACTCAACTCTATCATATGCTTTATGCATATCCAGCTTTACTGCACAATTTCCATTGGTACCAGATCTCTTATTTTTTATAGCATGCACACTCTCATAAGCCACAAGGACATTATCAGTAATTAATCGACCTGGAACGAAAGCACTTTGCATTGGGGAAATTACCTCCGGAAGAATCTGCTTCAGTCTAAGAGAGAGCATTTTAGAGATAACCTTGTAGATAACATTGCAAAGGCTAATCGGCCTGAATTGAGTGACCGATTCTGGATTATCAACCTTCGGAATCAAAACCACAGTTGTGTCATTCCACCCTTCAGGAATATGGCCAGAATTCAGAGCCAGAAGTGCCTCTTGCGTGATATCCTCCCCAAAGAGATTCCAATTTTTTTTATAAAATATAGCATGCAAACCATCAGGCCCAGGTGCCTTGAAGTCACCAATACTGAATAACGCATTTCTCACATCCTTAGCCGTAAACGGAGCCGTTAGTTTTTCATTCATTAAGGAAGAAATTCTCGGGTTCACTTTCTCCAAAAAGCTCGGATCAATTTCCCGAACTTCAGAAGTGAAAAGATGAGTGAAATAATTGAGAACAAGAGGTTTTAAGGCATCTGTACCTTCCACCCAATAGTCTGTCTCATCTTTCAGCTTTGCAATATAATTCTTCTTCCGTCTCGCTGAAGCAAACTTATGGAAGAAAGAAGTATTTCTATCCCCATGTTGGATCCAGTTCGCCCGTGATCTTTGAGACCAGTACACCTCCTCTTGCTCTAGTAGAATTTCAATCAAGTTTGCTAGCTCTTTGGCCTTTTCCTCACTTTCATCCGTCAAGTGGCCACTCAAGACTTCATCTAATTGTCTTTGTGCTTTACGAAGTCGCTTTTTTGGTTGCTTCAAAACATTAGAATCCCACGCATGCAAAGCACCATGCAGCCTACCAAGACGATCCAGCACACCAGCAGAACTAGACCCGGCCTCCTCCCAAGCCTGCTCGACAACCTCTCTAAAACCTTTCTCATGCAACCACTTTGCCTCAAACCTGCGAGGGCCTGACTGCTGTCGTCCAACTCCAGATTGATATTCGGTATCCAACAATATTGGTCTATGGTCCGATCTGATATACCCTAGGTGCCGCAACATAGCGCCCGGATGCAAATTAATCCATGCACCATTAGCTATTACCCGATCGAGCCGCTCTCTGATTCTTCCTCTCTTCCATGTAAAAGCATCACCCACGAACCCTAGATCTTCCAGCTCGCAATCTGATAAAACATCACGGAAGGCCTGCATGTACCCATGAGGACGAGCCATGTCGCCTTCTTTCTCATGAGAGAAGAGGATCTCATTAAAATCACCGATAAGCACCCATGGCAGATTTGAGTTTCCATTAAGTTCTCTAATTTTATCCCAAGTTTTAAATTTATCCTCCCATTTAGGCTCACCATACATGCCAGTAAGTCTCCAAATTTTCTCTGGGGTCTCAATTACCTTGACATCAATATACTTCGGAGCACAGAATATTTGTTGGATCTGCAGCTCTCTCTTCCACAGAAGAATCACTCCACCACTTCTACCGTTACTCGGGTTGACGATCTTGAAATCCATCTTTAGTCTTCTTCTAAGAGTCTCTGCCGGGAAATTATCAAGATGTGTTTCCGACAAAAACAACACCTCGGGGTCAACTTGCCTTCGGAGGTCCGAAAGCGAACGAACTATCGGGTCATTGCCCAAACCCTGACAGTTCAAACTTAGGATCCTCATTGCTCCCGGACGAACCCCTCTCGGGAGTCCGCCGATCCTAGTGAAGAGGAGTTAGCTCCGTCCTTCTTTGAGCGTTTGACACGCTCATTTTTTCCGGTATCCACCACCGGAGAGGTGCTAGGAATTGTATCATCCACAGCCATAGCAGCCGCTAACTCAGATTCATCTTGTAGCATACAACCATCAGAGGGTCCATTCAGCATGAGACGCCTCTTGATATTTGTATCGAGAAGTTCGCGTTCAGCCATCGCTTCATCAGCATTTTTAACCGGGCTTGTTCCCGTGTCATCAAAGTCTCCTTCCTCATGAGCTTTTCCTTCAGTCTGAATGATTGCATTGTATCGCCAACTTGTCTGGTTGCCACGGCCAGAGAAGCCTCTACCACGGCCTGACTCCCACTCCGCTGCCATTCGACCACCACGCCCTGAACGAACTCCTCCTCTATTACCACCGGGGTTTCGGCCCTTCCAAGTTGACCAGTCGGCTTTCAGAAACTCTCCCCATTTCAGTTTATCCTCCTCATGCTCCCCCGTACCACATTCCAGATGGCTATGACCAACAATACCACAGGCGCCACAAAACCTCGGCATTTTTTCATATTTAAGCTGATAGAATTCTCTCTGTCCTGCCCTTGATACTGTGACAAATCGTGCTAAAGCCTTTGTTACATCCAGCTTTACACGCACACGAATAAAGTTTCCCATCCCATTCACATTAGTTTCCACAGAGCCTATTACTTTCCCAACTTTTCTCTCAACCAGATTCTTGATAAGGGCATCTTTCCTATATCCGATAGGCAATTTGTGGATTTGAATCCAAGTTTCAAAGAAGTTTAGGTTGATAGATTCCGGAGCCAACAGACCATCATATTTCTCAATGCAAACAATGTTTTGACAAAATAGCCAGGGACCTCCTTGCTCCACTTTGAGCCAATCCCCTAAACAGAAACACTGGATTGAGAACAGATTGCCCTCAATGTGCTCGAACTTAATCTCTTTTGCCGGACTCCACGCTATCTTCATGTGTTTTTCAAACGTCTGAGGACTGGAAAATTTTTCTGTATGAACCCTAGCGAGAGCCATCCACTTAATACCTTGTTTCGGAGCAGATTCTTCCTCCTCGAAGATGAGGTCATCTATTTCATTGTCTTCTATCCCTAGTCGGAGAAGCAAATCATCGATCGCCTCCGCCTTCTTGCTGCCCGATCCCGACGGTTGATCCGTAGAACTCAGTGCTGGACTTGTTGACATCCTGGCTCAATCCGCCTTCTCAGCCGAAAGAACTAGAACTACGCGAACTGAAGCTATCAAACCTTCCGACGAAAATCGCCCAAACCAATCTGTTAAACTGCGTCTTGTATCAGAAGCAAAAGCACCCCGCCAGAAGTACCATGCCAATCCAGGGACTGACGCCGATTCAGACCCGGATCGGGGGAAGAAAACACCTCGCTACCAGAGGAGACCTCCGGCGGCCAGGTACAGGAACCCTAATCGCCCTGGGAGTCGCCTCTCAGGACGTTAGGTCAGCATAACTCTAGCCAGCCCGTAATTAAGCAAAACCACACCTGCTTGCTGCTGGTATGGATGCCGTTGATTGCGTCCAGCCAGTCGGAGGATACCGTACGTGATATTCAAATCGGCTGCCAGAGACGGCGCTTCAAAGTTCTCGTACCATTACGGAAAGGAAAATGATACGATACCACCGGGGGATCGCAGCGTTCCATCCTCCGCCTCCTATGCGCGACGTGTGTCCGCGTGAGTCATCGTTTGGGGCCCCACTACTACACCTTATCTCTTCTCGCGTCCGTCTCCTCCACTCATTCTCTAGAAAAATCGATCCCCTTTCCTCTCTCCGTCTCCTGCCTGACACCACCATGCCCCATGGCCTCCATCCACCGCAGCTAGGCAAGCGCTACCGCCGGCGCTAACGTGATGCTAGGGGCAGGCGGCGGAGCTCTGAGCGGTGGGAGACGGAGCTTCTAGCAGTGGGGCGGCGGAGATCTGGGCAGTGGGGTCGGCGGAGCTCCGAGCAGTGAGCGGCCATGCGACCTTCAGGCCAACGCCGTCGTGCTCCCAGTTGCTGAATGGAGCCACCGCGCTGCGAGCCCAGCCGCGATACTGTGAGCGGTTCTCGGTGGAGTTGCGACGGTCGGGCGCCGCCGCGGGCGGTGCACGTGTGGTGGTGCTACCATGGCACGACCGAGGTGCTACCATGGCACAACGGAGGTGCTTCCATGGCTCCGCGGCTCGGCTGGCATGGAACGCCGGAGGTGCTACCATGGCACAACGGCGGTGCTGCCATGCCGCGGCGGCGCTGCTACAAGCGGCATAGTCCGAGCTGCAAGGCCGGGGATCGCCGGAAGTTGCAAGCACTATCAATGGGGCTGCATGCTCCCATCGCTGGAGCTGCAAATCTTCTTCGACGGAGCTACATGCCCCCATCCATGGAGCCACAAACCTTCAATGTCGGAGCTTTACGCCTCTGTCGCCGGAGCTGCATAGGGTGAGAGCCAAAGCTACAATGCCCTCACGCCGGAGCTGCAAGCCCTTGTCGTCGGAGCTGCAAATGCTGAAACCTAAAGCTGCAAAGGGCGCTGCTATGTGCAGCCACGGGGCGGTGGCGATGCCGCCGGCGAGGGTGGCCGGTGTTCCCAGGACGGTCGGTGGTGCTGCCATCCGGAGTTGCTATGCCGCCGGCGAGCTTCCTAGACGTCTTCGTGCGTCAGTGGGATGGGATCGATGGGGTGGGGCGGTCTCGATTTGGGGAGGGATTTTTTGTTTTTTTCTATTTTATCGTGTGCGGGGAAGGAGAGATGCTCGTGGGGCTGGTGGTCCTCGTGGACACGTGTCAGCACGGGGAGGCGGGGGATTTGGGGGAAAAATCCCCCGGAGGACGCTCAGCACTACCCTTACGGAAACGGCCCAAGGCATTGGTTCTTCGGCCCGATCCAGTGGGTGTGCATAAATCTGGAAATGGTTATTGAATAACCGGGTCAATTGGTCAAACAGTTCGGTTTCCTGCCGCAGGCTCGATTAGTTCGGGTTCTTATGGGTCTAAGTTGTTAATAGTTTGGTTAGGTTTTGGTTTAGGAAGAAAATAGCTGAGTGCGGTTGGGTCTGGGCCTACAAAGTTTGGTTCCTAATAGTTGCGTAAGAGCATCTCCAACAGGCGCGGCAAAAGTCGCGTATGATAAATTAACCGCCGATTTGCTATATGGGAGAGCCCGCGCGAACCTTCAGCGGACGTGCGAAAATGCCGCGGGCACCAAATATTTTGCCGCACGTGCTTTTGCGCCATCCCACGCACCAAACTTGCCGCGCCGGCTGCCGCGCGCTATTAAACACCACCCGCGCGCAGCCAACCGTCCGGAAAGTTCACCACAGCCCCCGCGTGTCGCTCGCTCCACGTTGCCGCTCCGCCGCCCACCTCGCTTCGCACCGCCGCTCCGCCGCCGAGATGCCGCCCCGCCGCCGCTCGAACTCCGGCTACCGCGGCGCGCGCGGCCGAACGGTACGTACTACGCCGAGATTCGCAGCGACGACGAGCGCATCGGGCTCGGGACCTCCGACCGTCACGCGCGAGCAGCGCCAGCGCCAGCGCGAGCTCGAGCAGCGGCTCCTCATCACGGAGCGCGACGAGCGCCTCTGCCTCGAGTGGGCACGTCAGTTCCCGGAGGACGTCGCCGCGATGGAGGCCTTCTACAACGAGAAGGAAGAGGAGAAGGCGGTGAAGGCGGCGAAGAAGGTGGACCGCGAGGAGCGAAGGGCAAAATCGGTGGCAAGGAAGAAGGAGAGGAAGGAGAAGGCCGCGAGAAAGGCAGAGGAGAAGAAAAACGACGCCGACCCATCAACGATCGTCGTCTCCTCCTCCTCCTCCTCCTTGGAGTGGACATCCACTTCGGTGTCATCGACGACTCTGTCGTCTAGCTTCTGGGATTCCGATGAGTAGTTTAGGGTAGTTTCAAAATATTTTCGTATTTCCAGTTTTTGTTTGGTTGTAGCGTCGTGAAATATTTTCTATCTATTTTCAGTGTAATTTTTAGATCTATCATCTAAAAAATTTGTTTGTGGCGCTGTAAAATAGCGCGTCTGTTGGGGGAGGTTTTTGGATGGTCCACACATGCTGCAAAAAAGCGCCTCCGATAGAGGATTCTTTGGTGTAGCGCGCGGTAAACCTTTATAGCACTCTGTAAGCGATATTTGCAGCGCCGAGTTTAGCGCGCGGAGATGCTCTAACTGTTGGGATTCGCCCACGGATCAATCACATAATACTAGACGAACACACACGGAGACTACTTTTATCGCCAAGTGTACGTATCGCACACTCTGAACTTTTTCTTTTTATTACTCTTTTTCCCCGGTGTTACAAACTCACGCTGGCCTCGTGTATATATACACGCACAGCCAGACCAAGAGGCTAGACCTATTTGAATTACATCCGAACTAAGGGTGTGTTCGGTTGGTGGAACGAAGTGGAATGGAATGGAACGAAGTGGAATGGAATGGAACGATTCCACACCTAGAAGCCGTTCTCGTGTTCAGTTCAAAAAAGGAATGGAATGGAATGGTTCCACGAAAAGGAATATCCGCACTAGATGCGGAACACACCCATTCCACCGAATCGGTGGAACGTCCCCGTTTCTCTCCACTAATCCCTCCCTCCCGATAAAAAAAAGGAAAAGGATCCCTGTCTCGCTCTGCTAACTGCCTCGAGCGGCGGCGATGCACGCGGGCCAGCGGCGGCGACGCACGCAGGCGAGCAAGCGGGCAGGCGGGAGCTCGCGCGGGGGCGGCTGGGAGCCTGAACGGCGGCGGCGGGAGCTCGCGCGGGGGCGGCGGCGGCGGGATCTCGCGCGGCGGCGGCGGGATCTCGCGCGGCGGCGGCGGGAGCTGGCCCAGCATGCCGGCACGCGGGTTGGCGGCAGGGAGCTTGCGCGGGCGCCCAGCATGCCGGCACGCGGGTTGGCGGCAGGGAGCTCGCATGCCGGCACGCGGGTTGGCGGCAGGAGCCAATGCTAATTTTGATTTTGAGGAAAAAAAACACAATTTGCCACTGTTAAGTACGATTTAAGAACCGTTCCCTTCTATTTTCTAGTCTCAACCGAACACCTGATAGAACCGTTCTATTCTATTTTTTGGTCCCAACTGAACACAGGAACGGAACCGTTCCATTCCTCTGGAACGGAACCATGACATTCCATTCCACTTCGTTCCCGAACCGAACACACCCTAACACATCGACTCAGACTAGAACTCACGCCAAGCCTTCCTAAACAAGCTATGGACTCCACGCTAGATGATGTTCTAGTCCTACTACCATAAGGCAATGAATATCAGCCCGACTAGTACACAACTAGAAGCTCACACACGATTTGACAAGCAACTAAACTAACCAGGACTACATGCATGTGCTTACGCCAACACATGCATGCCTATTAGAGAAAACCTAATTAAACTTGATTAGGCAAGATTATGTAACAATCTCCCACTAATCTTGACTTGTCACCTCTTTGTACTCTTTTGGTCTTAACTCCTTATAGATTCGCGACTTGTCGACTCAACTCAACGCATAATCCGGACTACCAGCCCACACGGTCGCATCTTCGTGTGCAACATGCAAGACTGGACGCATCTTCAGTCTTCACGTCGTAACAAACTTAACTGGTCATCATCCCACTATGCGCCGAGCTTGATCTTCTTGCCGAGACACGCAGATGGCCACCTCGCCACCTTGTCTTCATGCACGTCTTCGCCCTTTGTGATACAACTCGCTGGACCCCTCGATCATGACGTGCTTCAACTACAACGCCTCACAGACCAGCACTTGGACACAACAACGCCTCCACACACCACTTCGGACTACCAGTCCACGCTGTCGCATCTTAGCGTGCCACATGCCGACTAAACGCATAGCCTCATGTAGGTAACTCATCTTAACCGGTCCGCGTCCATATCTTTGTTGTCGGTGACGCATCTTACCAAACAACACTTCACCTTCGGCGGCAACACAACTTGTCATGTACGCGCAACGCATTTTTCCGTACATGAACTCGCCGAAACTCATCAACCACGAACAGAACCGCAAGGACACGATATCCTTTTTCTGCTTGTTCCCGTACACATTTCTCTCCCCAAACGATGATCTTCATGACACTCATGGTACCGGACCTCAGCACCACCTCTCCCATCAACGATCATCCACCACCGGCTTGTTGACGATAGCGCCCTATCGCCACCTCCGTGTCGCTCCGCCGATCACGGTCACCCGTCGCCTTGCGGACACCGTCGTGCTCGCCATCTTCACCCGGTCGTTCCGCCGACCGACAATCGCCCGCCCCGAGGCGCTAGTAGGATCGCCTCCCCGGGGCAAGCGTAGCTTCAAATCTTCAACCTCGCTCTGATACCAATTGTTGGGATTCGCCCACGGATCAATCACATAATACTAGACGAACACACACGGAGACTACTTTTATCGCCAAGTGTACGTATCGCACACTCTGAACTTTTTCTTTTTATTATTCTTTTTCCCCGGTGTTACAAACTCACGCTGGCCAGACCAAGAGGCTAGACCTATTTGAATTATATCCGAACTAACACATCGACTCAGACTAGAACTCACGCCAAGCCTTCCTAAACAAGCTATGGACTCCACGCTAGATGATGTTCTAGTCCTACTACCATACGGCAATGAATATCAGCCCGACTAGTACACAACTAGAAGCTCACACACGATTTGACAAGCAACTAAACTAACCAGGACTACATGCATGTGCTTACGCCAACACATGCATGCCTATTAGAGAAAACTAATTAAACTTGATTAGGCAAGATTATGTAACACTAACCAGGGTCAGACTTATTGGATTGGCTCGTGGCCTAGGCTTGCGCTTGCCTCCGGTAACAGCCACCAGTTATCTTTGACCGATCGATCTCCACCAATCTTTGAACATTTCGACCGCCGCCGCCCACGTCGAGCACGCCCGGCTCATCGACTTCCACGCCCAAGGTTCTCCAAGATCATGCAGTTTGCTGGTGCGGCGGGCGTCGGCGCCGTGTGAGCACTGAGCAGCAGTCCAGCCCCTGCAGTCGTACAAGGAAGCGTGTGAAGAGGACTGCGGCCAGCGCGCCGATGAGCGGACGGGCAGGAGGTCGTCGGAGACGGCGCACGCGGCAGCGAGCTGGGTGGAGGTCGAGCAAGGCGGAGACGGGACCGGCGCCAAGCTGGGCGATGGGCAGCGGCGGAGTTGGAACCACGAACGGCTAGCCTTTTCGCGATGGTCGGAGGCGAGCGGGTCCGGCGGACAACGGAGAGAGGAGAGAACTGAGGAAGGAGATGGGGGCAGGTGCATCGTCTCAGCGTCGGAGACGGTCCGGGCGAGGAGGAAGAAGTGCGGCGGCTCAGCTCGACGCGGGCTTGACCGCAGCTGGTTGCTTTATTAGGTGAACCCATTTGCTTTTAACAGTTCCTAACCCATATTCGTACACGGTTTCAACCCACAGTTTAAGTTTGGTTTGGGTGACAAATTGAGCGGGTCTAGTTTTTGTTGGGCTGACTTAAATTTTAAGTGGGTCTAGTTTCGGTTTGGTTTCCAATTATACTTGCATGGGTTTGGTTGAGGTTTGGTTTAGGGCGGACCAAGAGCAAAATCTGACCGGGGGCACAACATTTGACTGGGGGCCTTTCTTCTGTGAACTTGGAGAATTTAAACAATTTTCTTTCATAATATGCATAAATATTAAGTGAATTCAAAAATTTGAGTGGGGGCCTAGGTGAAAGATCATATCGAGCCCCATGTGTGGTTTTGGTAATAATTACAATCTCTATGGATTAATGGTTGCATTGAGTTATATGTGTAGGACTTGTCCAGAGACAATGCTTGAACCATTTGTTGGAGTCAAGGTTGTAAGAAAAAGATTATGTATTGACCAAGGTGTTATTCAAGAAGTGATCCAAAGATTAGTCTTAAGGGAGTTGAGCTTATGTCAAGTGTGTCTTGAAGAATAAGATTGAGTGAGCTCTCATGTGTATCCTCAAGACACCATCATTATAGAGAAAGAAGAATTGATTCGAGGATTGATCAAGTCAAAGTGCAAGTTCAAGATGAGCAACTAGAAGAGAACATATGCTTGAAGCTTGCCATCTATATTGTGATCATGGATATGTAAAGATATGCTTAAAGAGAGTCTCTTCCATAGTAGAGTATGGGAAAGCAATCCGCAAGACTTCACCAAGCAAGCTCAATCAAGAAAGGTGGTCCAACTTGAGAAGATCAAGATCGTCATTATCCACCTCTAGTGGAATACTCAAGGCAAAGGTATAATAGTGTTAGGGTTTCTTTCTTACCGGTCTCATGGTGTTAGTTGTGAGACCGGGTTATAGGATCGGTAGTCGTACTATCAAGAGGGGCTCTCGAGTGAGTAACTTAATTGTATCGTTCGGAGAGAGCTCAAACCTTTGCATACTTGGCATCATCTTTCTTGGTTCTTATTTGGGTTTTATCCATGTGAGGTTCTAGAGCTTGTGATTATTTCCATGACAAGCTCTAGCTCATCAAAAACGGATTTCGCATGAAACTCTTATCGCGTTTTTGTTGTTTAGAGGTTTTACCGGTTCATCTTTATAGCTAAGTCAAACTTTTTATCATTTGGTTTCATCCTCCTTTGTTGGACTATGATGTTTCTATGGATGAAGTTGTAGAGCTTGTTATGGTGATTCCAACGAGCCCAAGATCATCGAAAACGGAGTCCAGATGCAAAAGTTATTGTAGTTTTCGTATTGATGTTCTATTCCAGGCCGGATAATCCGAGCTGGAGGGGGGCGGATTATTTGAATAATCCGACTCTCGAAATTCTGCTAAGGACTTTTGGGCACGTCACCCAGTAAGGACTCGTTTGGATGCAGGGGTTCCCCATCCTTTCCCCGGGCGAGAAGCCCCGTGGCAAAACGGACCCGGGAAAGCCAACAAACCCATTTGGTTGCCACGTGGGAGAGGAATCCCGGCCCTTCCTCGGCCTTTCCCCGGGCGATCGTTCCACGAGTCAGTAGGTCGGGGAGGAATTCCTCGCCTCCCTCGCGCGACCCAAGCGATGGCGCTGGGTGCGACGGCCCAGACTTTTTCCTCTGGTGACCCTCCCCTCTCCCGGTTGTCCTTGCTCCGACAGTCGTCCTCCTCCCGCCTCTCCCTTCTTCGGTGGCCGTCCTCCTCCCGCCTATCCCCGCTTTGGCGGTCGTCCTCTTCCTGCCCCCAAGATCTGCTCCCCTCGACCCCCTGTCCCCTCCGGCGACGAGGAAGGCCCGTCGGTAAAGCTCGTCTTCCCTCTCCTTCGACCGGAGTCAATCTTGCAGCGTCTGCGGGATCTCTACATTGGAGATGTTTACTCCCTTGAAGCAAAGCAAAACATACACCGTCTTCTTCCAGGGCCATATGCTGGTCCTCACCGACGAACGCCACCACCAGGTCTGCTGCCACCAGGTTAGCCTAGCCCCTCTTATTCTTCCAGTCACCACAATTGGTGTCGTCCGTCAAACTGAACTTGGTGTACCAGATCAAGAAACCACAAGGCGCATCATGGGAGACGGGACGACATCAAGGATACCAAGATCTGTAGCGGCAGCGTTTACAACCTTAGCATCAACCTCTGTTTCTCATGATTGCACACAAGATTCATCTCCAAGAGGTATACTACTCGCAATCCCACTGAAAATACCCATGTACTTGTGCACCTCTATATACTTTCTTGTTGATGTGACGTGTGTGAGCACTGAAACCACTGAGTAATTTTTTAAGGTACAAGTTTTCTGCAATATTGCATAGATTACCAAAGAAGTATGAAAGAGTGATGCAATAAATAAATAATGCGTATCATCTTGTGTGTATTTCCAATCAATTTATAGCTATCTGAAGTAACCCCGTTGATCAAAGTCAATTGATGTGCTGTCTGAAGTAACCTAGCACTTGTTGTGTTCTTGTACTAGCTCTTCTCAGTTTGAGAGAGCGTTGTGTGATACTCAATCTGGAGTCCTCGATGTCATAGAGATGAACAGCGCTGGGGCAATTTTCTCTCTTTCACTTCCGTACTTGTATTGATTTGTGTGATACTCAATCTTGCATCTGCGGTTTGGATAGTAGATTAGAGAAGCAACATTTTTATGATTGAAAATGTCTTATCTTTTTTTTTGCGGTTCACTGGAATCATGGGTGATATATGGTAAATAGCAAAACTGAGCATAAAATGTGTGTACAACACTGTTACTTATTGTACTGCATGGCACATTGATATGAGTGAATACTTTGTAAGCTTATTTTGTTTTCAAGTTTTTGCTTAGCCTGGCCGACTTTGAGATAATACAAGCTACGGTACAGTTTTTAGTAAGCAACTTTCTGTTTGTTTTAGATTTTGAGCTAACATATGTTAGTCTTTAGTTATGGAGGACCATCGTCGAGTTAGTGGGAGCATTTGTTCTTTTAGGAATTATATACGTGTTGCTGCAAGAGAGTTGCTTTGATTGAAAGGGGATATCACGTCCAAAGATATCTAGTTGAAATTTACTTGTTTGGGAAAGGTTGAATATCATCATAGTTCTTCAAGATTAATTAAATCGTGTACTCAACATGAAAGATCTATATGCAGCCTGTCAATTTGTCAAGATTCAGGCCAGTCCAATTACTCTTCAGAATAATGCTTGGTCTGGTCAAAGGATTTTGCACTTGCAAATTTCTGTAAATCTTGAGTGTGTACACTTGTCTAAAGTCAACCCATGTGTTTGCATAGTTTTATGCCTGTAATACTCCAATTCAACTGAAATAGTCATGTCCTTTTTATAAATCCTATCAACATGTGTAACGTTAATGATGCACTGTTGTTTCTGCTGACTGGTAGTAAAATATTTGTTTGGCTGTTCTTGGCATGTAACTTGCTTCCCTGACATGTACTTGCTTTACCCGCTATTTTATTTTGGTTGATTTATTCTAGGATAGGATCATTTCCGTCAACTGTTTACGTTGATATGTATTTACCATGCATCTACATCTGCTGTTTTTTCATGGCATATGCTTCATGTATGTACATCTATGGGATTGTTTCATGTGTCAGTTCATGAGGATGCTGGTGGGAGCTTCTCGTTGTGGAAGATCTGGCCGCGCGTGCGGCGGCGGCGCCGGACCAGGACATGAGGGCGGCCTCACGCTGCGACTGGTGGAAGAAGGGTGCATGGCGGCGTAGTTGCGGCAACCCGAGCGGGAGACGAAGTTGGCCCGGCGCTTAATCGATCCTCCTCCTCCACATCGGTGGCGTTGATGCCTCCTTGAGGTGGATGGGAGACTGGCGGCACGGGATTTCCGGTGATGCGAGGGTGGGAGGCCAACGGGTAGCTGCGATCGATCGGGGATGGGAGTGTTGGGATTTGAAATACAGGGGGTGTAAATAAAAAACTAATATGTACTACGGCTGCGACATCATCTCTGGGACGTGGTAGTACTATTTTCTCCAAAAGTTGTATGAAAAAACAAAATTATTTGTAGTAAATAATGATCTATTTTCGAATTTTACACGTTCCCTTCCATTCCCGTTCATTCCCTTCATTTTGAAATCCAAATGACAACATGTAACTTTCCGTGGTGGGAGGGGATCCCGTCTGACAAGGGAATTTCCCTGTGGGGGTGCGCTGCCCAGGTTTTACGATCCCTAGTAACCAAATTAGCCCTAAGGGGGGCGAATTTTTGCCTCGGGGGCCGGATAATCCGGCCTAAAATCCTGCAACGGCCATATTTTGGGGGGGGGGGGTATAAATACCCCTTCTTCCTCCTTGGGCTGGGCACGAAATAGGCTTCTCTCTCCTCCATTGTTGACTTTGCAAGTTTGCCCTTCCTCCTGCATTCCTCCCATGATTCTTGCATATTTTTTAGGGAAAAGGGAGAGGAGATCTAGATCTATATTTCTACCAATCCATCTCTCCTCTAAGTGAGGGGAACATAGTCAATCTAGATCTTGGAGTTCTTTGTGGATTTCCTTTGTTCTTCCTCTCATATCTCTCCATAGCATTAGTTGCTTTGGTAGGATTTGAGTGAGAAGGATTTGAGCACTTTGTGTGCTCTTGCCATTGCATAAGTTGCATCGGTTTGAGTTCTCCCCAGAGATTCGAGTAAGTGAAAGTTTGTGAGCTTATTACTCTTGGGTTCTTGGAACCCTAGATGGCTTTGTGGCTTTGTGGTGCCTTTGTGGCTATTCTTGGGAGCCTCCAATTAAGTTGTGGATGCGTGCCCCAAGCTTTGTGTAAAGGCCCGGTTCCGCCTTGAGGAACCCCTTAGTGGAAGAGTGAGCTAGGCCTTTGTGACGCAAGCTCACACTAGAGAATAGGGTGAGGCCTTTGTGGCGTTGGTTAGGCCTTTGTGGTGATACCACACCCCTCCAACGAGACGTACTCCCTTTTAAGGGAGAAACTTGGTAATACATCATCGTCTCCGCGTGCCTCGGTTATTCCTATACCCGAGCTCTTTACTTATGCACTTTACATTGTGATAGCCTTCGTGCTTGAAGTCATATATCTTGCTATCACCTTGTTACTTGTATTGCTTAGCATAAGTTGTTGGTGCACATAGGTGAGCCTAGTTTATTTAGGTCTTGTGTGCTTGACAAAATAAACGCTAGTTTAATTCCGCTTTTGTTCAAGTCATTCGTAAAATTTGATATCGCCTATTCACCCCCCCCCCCTCTAGGCGACATCTGTGTCCTTTCACTAGGCCCCCACTTGGTTGAACCTAGGTCCACCCATGGTTGTTGACCCATTCTCAGGTTTAGGTGTGCATGCCCGACCGGGCAGATTGTTTGCATTGAGCCTTGGTGAAAATTGTCTTAGCGTGCGTCTCTCTGGTTCTCTTTCTCAACATGCATTTGTGATGCCACGACCGCGGACCATAAGGCTTGCCATCGATTAACAAAATAACACATCAGGTCTCAATGCAAACAATATTATACAAGAATCATCATCAATTATCAAAATTACACATGCCGCTCCATACACTTTCACTGTAAATAAACGCCACCAAATAGGAAGCAACAAAACCTGAGTGGATATAACAGATCAAATGCATCAAATGAGTAAATATAGGCTAATCTTCAATGGTGAGTTGTGACTAAGGATCAAAGTAAATTCAAAAGTTTTTGTTGGTTTTCTCACTCTCAAAGTTCATATTTTTCTACTTTAATTTTTAATGTTTCGGTACCATTTGTTAGACCTAGGACAGACCTACCAAGTTGGAAAATGACAAATATAGTGTTCATGATTATTAGTTCATATGGGTTGGTATGTTTTGATTTCTTCGTAACATCTTTTCCTAGATGCCATGCTATTTAGCTACACAAGGTCTTCCAATGCCCCGTCATCTTCTATTTATATCAAACTTTTGTACCTTTGTAAAAGTTATATTTAATGAAAAATAATCTAACTAGGCCCCTTTATATTATTTAGTTGCCCACATAGTAATGTTGTTGAGTATTAATTCTAGTGTCAATGGTTATGAAACCTTTATTTAGAAAAATGTAATTGCATTATGCTGAACTTGAACATTTGTTAGTACAAGATACAAGCATTTATCCTTTTTGAGAACTGTCCATTTTATAATGTCTTAAAAGTGAGGCCCCTTAAAGGTGTGAAGATAAAAATGACTAATTGAATGCCTCCGTGGCTTCTTGGATTAATTTTTGAGATTTGCATGAACTATATATTTATTTAGTTGTGTGTTCACATTTAGTTTTTAACATGCTTAAATATCTTGATAGATATTTCTGAAGTACCCGGTCTAACAAGTATCTTAGTTGTCCTATCTTAAATCTTAAACTATCACCATAGGTAAAATTTGAATCCAGAACTACGAAATCATTAATATTTAACCTCAAAATTTCACAGAGTACGAGTCGCAAAGGAACTAGCGTTGATGGTGTCCCATACACCTAGAGGTTAGGGCATCTCAAGCGAGCCGACTCAAATGGACTGACACAGTCCGTATGTGTGGACAGAAGAGGCAGCCTAGCGGTGTGTCCTTGATGGACCGAGCGCCACGGACCAATCCACCATGCCCATTTTTCGACCCAAATTTGGGCTGGGAATGTGAACACATGGACAACGATCGCATTCGTGCGTGTCCTATCCTTCTCCTCCCAGGCCCTCCCACCAATGGCACACAAACCAATCCATACTCAAATCTACCCCTCCCTCTCTGTCGTAGCACCACTGTGGCGCCATCACTAGTGTTTTTCCTCGTCGTTGCTAGAGACATCCATTTTGATCACAGCTTGCTGAGCTTGCTGGAGGCCATACCTTTTGCCGGTGTTGTTGTATGCACTTGCTGCCGCCATCTCGTGTATTTGTCCCGGTCGCCACCGTCACCTGAGTCCACGTGTCGCCATGGTGGTTGCCTTAATTTTGCGGTTGTCTACCGGGATCTGACCATGATAGATTTTCTTTGGCGGCCATAGGTTCGGACTCGCGCCCCACCGCTGCCCCCATGACCTCTTCAGCCATTTGCGGGGACAATTTTGAGGTATGAACTCGCCTATATTTTGTACAGGCTGACTTGCACCTATGTAGATGAGCATTATATGACCATTGCCCATCTATTGTTTATAGATGGATAGTAGCTCGATCATGTTTTTCTAAAATCATTTTATTGATATATCATCGAACGATGATGCTGACATTTTGATAGCCATGGCAACCTTTATCAATGAGCACAACGAAAGGGAGCAACCACAGTTCAATGACTCGATGAGGCCATGCAAGACCAATTTGAAGCATAATTGAGAAGGTGGCCATGTGTGACTCTCCATGGACTACTTCTATCATGCTGGTCCACTATTTTCTGAGTACATATTCTGGCGCCGATTTTGGATATCCAAAATTCTGATCTTGCCTATTCTTGGTGCCGTGAGGGATATTCATACTTCAAATACAAGATGGATGCCACCGGTAAGTTCGCCTTCACTTCTTACCAAAAAAATGCTTTGCAACAGTTCTCATGCTTGCATATGGAGTTGTTGGTGTTCTTGTTGATGAGTATGTGCGCATAAGCGAGACCACATGTGTTGAGTCGATGTACAAGTTTTGCAAGGAAGTGGTTTAGGTGTTTCGCAAAGTTTGTCTAAAAGAGCCAAATGTAGCCGCACTGCCCACCTGTTGTCGATCAACGAGTCAGTGGGATTTCCTGGATACTTGGAAGCACAAATTGCATACATTGGAGTGGAAGAATTGTCCTTTTGATTGACATGGGCGTTTCAAAGGTTTAATATGGCATGTTCTAATAATGACATCACCATGCTCCAGTGCTCTCTATTATTTTCAAGGCTTGCAGGAGGCAATGATCTGGAGCCATATCTATCCTGAGTAGGTCTACAATTGCGAAGACAATCCGCAAACATGAAGAAGAGAAATGCGGGGGGTTTGTGAAAGCACAAGAGGCATGTAGGAAGAATGTGGAGCGTGCATTTTGGTGTGCTCCAATCTTGGTGGGCTATTATTTACCACCCTGTTAGAACATGAAGCCATGGTACCATGTGTGAAGTGATGACTGCTTGTGTGATAATGCACAACAAGATTATTAAGGACGAGCGTGATGATATTCTCTTTGACTAAGGGTGGCAGTTTCAGGATGAATTGGTTGAGCATGCGACGTGCACCATCTTTTGAATAGTTTCCCCATGTGCATAATGAGATTTGTGATCAGAACACTCACACTCAACTTCACACAAATTTGATTAAGCGTATGTGAGTTCACGTAGGAAACAACTAGCCATTAGTCATCTCCTCTCATTTTATTTATTTTTATTTTCTTGTGAACTATGTTATTTATTTTCTTGTGAACTATTTGTCATTTATTTGAGTGTAAACTACATTACTATTTTGTATTCAAAATGTTCAAATTTGTTCAAAATGGAAAAATAGGTGCCAAAATGGCCGGCACCGACCAAATGAGCGCCCCGCTGGGTGCACCTCCATCCCAAATGGTCCAAGAGATGACATTACCACTTTTCCCATTCGCACGCCACCTATGCAACGAGATCATTGTTACCTCCTCCAGTGATATGACGATGAGTTGTTTTTAAGCTTTCCATCTCTGATACGAGTCCAATCCCAACTCCGTTTTCCCTTCCTCTCTACGAGATTAATTCATAAAAAAACCTATCAACCCCGCGACCAGAAAACCACTAGCCGAACTGGTTCTGGTTTCTTCTGTTTGACCACTGGTCTGGCATGTTCGTTCATACGTTCAGTATGTATGATTACCTTTTCTCTAAGATTTTTCATACTATTTTGTTTCGTGGTACCTACATCCACGTAAAGATCTATTAATGTGGTTAACAAATGAGGATTTGCATAAAACATTTGTGTTTGTCGAATCAACATGTAGCGGCAAGCCAGGCTGCCTAAACTAGTCACACATATCTGAGAATTGTCCTTTTGATTGACATGGGATGTTTCGAAGGTTTACTATGGCATGTTCTAATAATCACATCAGTGCGCTCCAGTGCTCTATGGTTTTCTCTAGGTTTGCGGGAGGCAATGATCCAAAGGTTTACTATGAGACCAATGGCCATATCTATCATGATTAGTCTACATTTGTGACAACCTACAGACATGAAAGAAGAGAAATGCGGGAGGTTTGCAAAAGAACAAGAGACATGTAGGAAGAATGTGGAGCATGCATTTAGTGTGCTTCCATCTTGGTGGGCTATTATTCTCCACCCTGCGAGAACACAGAGCCATGGTACCATGTATGAAGTGATGACTGCTTGTGTAATAATGCACAACATGATTGTTAAGAACGAGCATGATGATATCCTCGTTGACTAAGGGTGGCAATCTCAGGATGAATTGGTGGAGCCTACGCCGGGGCACCATCTTTTGAACAGTTCCTCCATGTCCATCATGAGATTCGTGATCGGGACACTCACAATCAGCTTCATGCAAATTTGATTGAGCATATGTTGGCTCACTTAGGAAACAACTAGCCATTAGTCATCTCCTCTCATTTTATTTAATTTTATTTGCTTGAACTATGTTGTTTATGCTTTTGAACTATGTTGTTTATTTTCTTGTGAACTATTTTAATTTATCTTAGTGTAAAATACATTACTGTTTTTTATTCAAAATATTCAAATTTGTTCAAAATGGAAAAATAGGGGCCAAAATGGCTAGCACCGACCAAATAGGCGCCCCGCTAGGTGCACCTCGGCCTCAAACGGATCAAGAGCTGACATTACCACTTTTTATGTCCCCATGTCAACCCAAACAGATCAAAACAGACACATTTAAAATTTAAAATGGGTTGAGATAGCTGTTATGTCCTCCCGTGATACGGCAGTGAGTTCCTATCAAGCTTTCCATCCCAGACATGAGTCTGATCCCAACTTCGTTTCCGTTTCCTCTCAGTGAGATTAATTCATCAAAACCCTATCAATCCCGTGACAAGAAAACCGCCAGCCAAACTGGTTCTAGTTTCTTCCGTTCGACCATTGGCCTGGCATGTTCGTTTAGTATGTATGTTTTACCTTTTCTCAAAGATTTATCGGACTATTTTTTTTTCCTGGTACCTACATCCATGTAAAGATCAACTAATGTGTATAACAGATGAGGATTTGCTATGTGTTTGCGAAATCAACAGCTAGCTGCATGCCAGGCTGTCTAAGACTAGCCATAGTGGAAGTAATTTAGATAGTAATATCACACTTTTTAAGATAAAAAAATAACAAGTCATGTCATAAAATAAAGAGAGATGTTTGTGGTAACTTAGCTATGTTACCATGGCATCACAAGTTTCAAGGTAAAAAAAAGTCTATAAACTAATTAATACACTAATCTATGGTACTATTTTTATGTTATTATACACTATAAAAATAGTAACATAGGCTTAACATCTGCATGTTTTTAGCAGTTTCAGTTACTCTCCACTATAATTAGTCTAAGCTAATCACACATCTCCAAATGCATCATGGCAGAGAGGGGTGGACCCAACAAAACTAAGCCAAAAGACCAGGCCAGCTCGGTCTTGCTTTGATGCTTTTTCATTTCGTAGGTCCGTTACATAGTCCTACGTAGGACCTCCCTCTCCTGGCCAGCTCTCCGATCGCATCTTTATCTTCTTTCCAAGCAGGGAGCAGAGCAACTTCGCGCACTGCTTCACCAGAGGAATAAAGCGCGGCGTGCACTGCCACTGCTCCGCGCAGACTTCTGCTCGGTCAAGATGGATGGAGTTGTTCTCTCTGGATAAGATGGTTAGTTGGACGTGGATTGAGCTGATTAGTATCAACTCGCCCGGAGCGTCAAGTTTACAACTTGTGCAAGGTGCAAACCTGTCGAGTCAGTTGTAAACATCATCATGAACGGAAGTGGTTAAGCGCGTAACTGCCACCGAAGAAAACAGCAAATGATACTACTAGCATATATCAGGGGGTAATTTTTTTCCATTGTGGATATGCTTACTTAACCCACTAAACTGATATCGGGAATATGTGTAGATATGATACTTCCTTCTTTTATATGATCTCTTTACTTGTGTTAACTCTATGGGTGTGGCCATATACTGATGACAACAGCTTCCATTGTCTATTTGTCTACATATCAAACCTAAGCTATCTAATTAAACTTTAACTTGTTGAACTGTAAGGATCACTTTCTAGCTACATGCAGTGTATGCTGCAAGGGTGCAAGCTAGCTGGGAAGGCATTAACTTGCGCCAGTAGTATACGCAGCCATGCACGTCCTACATTGAACTGCTGACGCAGACCCAAGCTACGCCACGATTGCAACGAAAACGCTCGGAAGTTCCCTTCCTTCGCATGCATGCATGGTTGACGGCTGCATGCAGACGCGTGCAAGTCGTTGCCCTCCTAACTGCACAGTTGACGGCTGCATGCATATGTGTGCAGGTCTTTGCATCGAGGAGTGTGAGTAGTAAGGGCTTTGGCACAAATCAATTTGTGAACAAATCATGACGATGCATGATTAGGAACTCTGTAGAGATAGTTAATTAGGTTATGGATGTAAAAGGTTATTTCTAGGAGCTAAGAACCGAATGATATAAAGATCGAGAACAGTGCTACAAGTTCAAAAATACAAGAAGATCTTCACTGGATCGGACAACTATCGGTCGGTATTGAGAAATGTCTATTCCTAGGTTGGTCGAGCCATAGTAACTAGTATATGCAGATGCATACATGGTGCCGAACTATACAATTCACGCATTCGGTAACCATGCCCCCGAGGGTTCAAGAGTATGTTTATTTGTGTAGGATACATGGCTCGGTCCAATAGTTAAAGGATACACACGTGTCTCGGGCCTCTTGAGGTGAGAGAAACCTTACATGCCTTCGAACTTTACTGATATGGAGAATACTACTACAATGGGGATCTCATCGAGATGATAAACTAGGGTTTTAGGGCTATATGGTGTATTGAAATGATGTATAGGTTTCGCGTGGTGAGTACTTGATGGATAGCAATGGTGTATAATAATGAATTATCAGTGAGTTATGTGTAGACGCGAGGTGCAAAGAGAATCCCGCTATACATACGACATTCGTGGGTGGCACCAATGTAGGTTTACACCACTAGATATTGCACCGTGTACAAGAGTTGGACATGGAAGAGTTGTATGACATGAAGTATAGTTCCGTTGCAAAGATAGAAATGAACGAAACCTTGCTCCTGAATAAACCCAAATTGTCAGTTTATTGACCTTTAGACGAAAGACAGACATGCCCGACTTTAAGATTAGCATTTTGCTAATTCTAGGTAGACAGAGAATTAAGTTAGTTTCATGTGGACTCTAGAACCGCTAGCTTTGCATCATGATTTGTGCACATAAAAATTGTACATGTGTGTATAATTGAACATGGATATGCAACTGCACGTCTTTTTTCCAAGTTACACATAAATTGGGTGACCAAGAATTTACTTAGTCCTAGGTTGATTAAGAACTACCGTGTCCTTGAGACTAATAAAGTCATCTAAACCACGATAGTCTCACATGCAGAGGTCATCTTAACCTATAAAAAGCATAAATAAAGGTCCAAACCACTAAACATAGACGAACTGCGAGGTTAATCCAATGTCTGGAACTCTACTTTCTTGATTCACTGCTGTCTTGTGCGCGGCATCTACCTTTTCTTCATTGGTTCTTCATTGTGCAGTTGCATGGCAATTCCTCAGCACGACGCACGTACAACCATCTTGTGCGCCACCGTCATGATCGCAACTGACGAGCAGTGATGCTTGATTTGTCGTCGTGTTTCGATGCGTCAATGAGCGTACGGGCCAAGGGGAATCGCGAAGAAACGCAGAAACTTCGTGCGCCAGCGACGTCAGTAAGCGATAGTGAAAGGACACTATAGTGCTACTCCCTTCGTTTCAAAATATAAGATGTTTTAGCTTTGTAAAACAAGTGTATTTAGACATCTTTTAGTGTGTAGATTCACTTGAATATACACACTAAAGCATGTCTAGATATATTTGATTTACAAACCTAAAACATCTTATATTTTGAAACGGAGGGAGTAGCTTGTTAGACATTTCAGTTCGACACTGATCCTGCTGATCGAAGTTGTGCCCAAGTTTAGAGGCGTCAACTGCTCCCATATGAAAGAAGTAAAACACTTTTACATGGGTTAACAATCTCCGATTTGTATAGACGTGCATTAAGTCTACTCCCTCCGACACCTATTACTTATCGTTAATATAAATATATCTAGACATATTTTATAGTTGTAAAATACATCTAGACATATTTACAGTTTAGAATATATCTATATTAATGATAAGTAACATGGGTCGAAAAGAGAAGTTAATTTCTGTTCAAAAAGATATGCTAGCTGCTACATGCGAGAATGCATGGATCCCTCTAACACTTCCTATTTAGAGCGTCTCCAACAGACGTTCCTTTTTAGCGCGCGTCATCAGGTTTTCAGTGCGTGTTTTGATCGTTTACCTCACGAGATGGACGAGACGAATTTCAGATGCGCGATTTTGCCGCGTGCTATGGCCGTACTTTCCAGACGCGCGATTTTGACGCGCATGGGATTTTTTATCTCACAAAAATAAAGGTTAATTCATAGATTATATTACAAACATAGCACATATTTTACAAATTTAAACTAGATTCAAAATGAAAATTTAAACTAAATGTGAAGTGCAAATTTTAAACCTAATTCAAAGTGCAAATTTAAACCTAAACTAAACTACTCGTCGCTGCTACTCCCCGGTTCGGAGCTCTCCTGGGAAGTGCGCCAGAGGTCATCCCATTCCGGGAAGTTCTCGTCGATGTCGAGCGTCGAGTTTGGACTGTCGAGCTCGACTTCAAGGAACCTCTTCCTCTCCCTCCTCTCCCTCAGCGCCGTCCTCTTCTCGTCCTAAAAGGCTTCCTCCCCCACCACATCCTCGAGTGGAGGCGGCGCCACTCCACCATGTGGCGCTCGTCCTCCTTGGCGACGCTGAGCTTGAGTTGCGCGCGCTCGTGAGGCGCCTGTTCCTGGCACGTTTGTAGATTTGGCGCCGGCGTGAGGAACTCCGCCTCCTCCCACGACTCCACCTTTGAGAAGTTGAGGTGGTCCCGCCGCGGCTGAAGCGCCAGCAGGCGGCATCGTATGCGCCGCCTCCTCGAGACTGTTTTAGGTCCCGAGCCAGATGCACTCGCCGCCAGCCGTGAGCTCCGCCGCCCAAGCGGCATACGGCCGCCATCGGATGCCACAGAAGCCCGTCGATCCGACTGGGTGTTTGTAGCGGCGAGGAGGCATAGCGTCAGCAGCATGCGGTGCGGCAGAAGCGCAACGGTCCAGCGCGTGGTGGGAGCGGGGGGAGATTCAGCGTAGCGGTTGGGTGCGCGCGCGTGGCTGGGGATACTGTGCGCGCTGCCACACGCGGTATATATGCAATGCGGGGGAGGGGGGAGGGGCGAAGATTTTGACGCGCGAAAAAGATTATCGCGCGCGTTTTTCCCGCGCATGGGAAAGCGTCGTTTCGCACCCCGCGCGCGATAAACCGGCAGTTTTTCCCGCGTCACGCTAAAAAGGCGCATCTGTTGGAGATACTCTTAGCACGGCAGGTAATCCATCGATCAAAAAATCTATTTTTTGAGTGTTTTAAAGTCTAACTTGCAATGGTGTAAAGTTATCATGCAAATCTGGTCAACGCCGATGGAGTGCTTGAAGCGTCGCGCCGTTCGAGCTCTCGGTCAAATTCTGCCCAAAGGATGATACTCATTCTGTGTGAACGTGACGCCGCATTATGATCCTGCCGACGATTTGATCGGTGCCACAGATCGATCTACATGCAAAACAGAGAAAACCTATCACTGCCGACAGATCGATGCACGCTCGCGCCTGAGCGGCCGATCAACATCAGCTTCGTGTATTATGAGAACTAGCAAATTGCCCGTGCGTTGCAATAGAAAAGAAAATATGCGTTTACAATGAGTTGCTTTGTTGTTTACCCATAGAAATTTTTTGTGATAGTTGATTTTTACATGTAAAAAATTACAGATTGTTCTTCCTCAACCTAGAAAGAAGATGTAGTCGTGGCCCAGCAGTTGAGCTCATTTCCTTTATTTGCAGCCCAAACAAAAAGTTTTCCTATTAACTTACCACAACTCAGCGATTGAATCCTTTATCACAAATAGCACCCTCCCAGGAGCCATGTCGGTGGCGCATGATCCTACGAAAAACCACGGCAGGCTCTTCAGCGACATATCGTCCTAGACTCCCTAGTGGCCAGATCAGTAGACCACAACGTTGAGGTGTTCGACCATGGCGTCCACTGGAGGCGCTCCACCGACGCAATACATGTCATCGTGCTCTGTGTAGTAGTCGCCGGCCAGCTGCCTGAGATGGGTTGCGTTTCACGGACGTAGCACGGATAGGATAGACCCGCTCTTTGCCGCCTCATAGGTGATGTTGGCGGCGAGCCCTCGGCCTGCCTGGCCTCTACCAAGCCCGCTCACCTCTATTACTGCGCCTCAAAGCCGCTTCGCCGGATTGCAATGACATGAGATGAGATGAGATTCCAATCAGGGTCTTGATGCTGCATCTTGGCAGATTAAGAAACCGCTCACTCGGTCATGGGTTAGGCAGTTCTTGTCTTGGTCGATCTTGTATCAATGGTCGTGGGTTTGGGCCGGAGCCAGAAAGTTCTCGTCGTGGCCGTGTGGTACATCAGACAATGGTCTCTTGGTCGATCTCGTACGTATCTATGGTCGTGGGTTATGGCAGGGGTAGTTCTCGTCACGCGGTCGATCTTGTCTTTGAACTCACGTGTATGTATAGGAACCAGGTGGTGGGAGTTAGGACTTAGGAAACGTGTATCCAAATTCTTTTGTGAGGAGATATCGATGTACGATTTAAGTATGGGCTGCTCTGACTTTTACTGTGCCACTCTAAACTGTATTTAGGACAGGTTTTTTCACGTACCTATGATAGGTCAGAGTCTTCAGTGAACCTGAGAAACTTTTAGTACCACCCGGGCTTGGTAAAATTTTAGCACGGACAAACTCAAGTTACAGTTTTTTTTAGGACAACGGGTTTATTCCCTTTTTTTTTCTTACGTACAACGGTTCTCTTTTACGTGAAAATCGGCTAGAGCGAACGTGCGAAGGCAGACGAGAAAAAATCGGCTGAAGCGAACTTTTTGACGTACGAAACCTTTTCTGGTTTTTTTACATACCATCTAAGCGCAACCTTCACGTCCTCTAGCAATTTTATTTATAGAGACTATCGAGTTGGACGAAAATGTATTTTCGGTTGGTTGAAAGTGTATTTTACAGACACGGACCAGTTCGATTTGCCCGTGCATTGCAATGAGAATAAAATCGAGAAGTTTGCTAAGAGAAACCAGGTCTAACTACAACACCTCGTATGTTAGTTACCGGTGCCGAAAGTCAGAAAATCCGGATGCAAACAAATCCGAATGGCGTGGAGTCCTGAATTTACTTGCCACCGTGCAAAAATTATTATCGGGCCATCAATTCTAGACGTGTACTGTAAAAATCTCATGATAAATTAAGTCATGTAATAGTGAAAATCATAGGATAGTTTACGTCATGTAGAAGTGAAAATTTAAAGTTGTTAATAACAATAAGTCATCAGTAGTTAGAACAAAGATACTTCTAAAAATGACTTGTCTGCGAGGGCATCCATAGCCTTATTTTTTTCTTATGGAGGCCATAAGCTTTGGTGCTATGCCCCATTAATTCTTTTTTGTTTCTTTTTGTTGTAAGAATATTTTTATAAGGGCTGGTTTTAGAGAATATACTATCTCCATTCCAAGGCTTAAGGTTTTTTTTAAAAAAAGGCAAACTAAGTAAAGTTTGACCAAAATTTCAGAAGAATCTATCAATAATTATGATATTTTGTAGATACCACATGAAAATATATTTCACTATCTATCTAATGATATTAATTTTTTATTTTATATGTTAATGATTTTTGATAAAAACTTAGTCAAACTTAATATAGTTTGACTTTCTAAAAAAAATATAAGCCTTAAGCCTCTTAGGATGGAGGTAGTATAGCCTTAGGCTTTTTCCGTAATAATAGAAACATGAACTTGAAGCTTGTAATAGTAAAAACCAAAGGAACATGAACGAATGGTCTGGAACTTTGCATAACCGATTAGCAAAACGTATTGACAGGCTTAGTCACTACTCCAACTTCTGAAAAAAATGAACTGGGTGGCGTTTTTTGTTCATTGGCAAGCTTAGCACCGTTCTTTCTATCTTTTTGGGCTTTGCTTTGCTATCCTGACAACACCCCTTTTCCTCTTCTTCTTTGGCTTTGATTTCTTCCATCTGAGCAACTTAATCCTGCACACAAGAAGCAAGCTTAGCACAAATTAAATCAACAGAGCATGGACATCTCCGCCGCGGTGATTTCCTGCACAGCCCAACGACGAGCCAATGGTGCTGAGAACGAGAGCACATGGCCATGGGTAGGAGGAGGCGTCCATGTCGCGCGGCCTAGGAAATCCCTATGCGTCAGGTATCCAACAACATAGAAGCACCTACAAGCTTCCCTCCGGCCAAGCTGCTAGCACAGAGGCGGACAAATTGGCGGGTGCTCGGCTCCCCTCGTCTGTTTCCAACCCGTCGGACGGCGACGACGCGGTAGCCTAGGGCAGCAGATTCGTCACTGTGATGCATCCACCGACATTGAAGAGGAGAAGTCGAGGTCGGAGGCGAGAATTCCGGGGATGCATAGTCCCGTTCCTCCCACCGAAGGAGGGAGGCGGCGCCGCCGCCGGTCGCTGGGATCGAGTGGAACCAGAGGTGCGATAGGATCCCGTGGGGATTTTCCATTGCATCCCGCGGATTCGGCGGCAAGCCGCAGTTCACCTGCATCCGCGCGGGTGGCAGCTCGCCTCTCCCCTGCTGATGGATATATGCTCTGGCCGAGGATGGGGAATTGAAGCCCAGCTCCTGCTCGTCAGGAGGTCCATCTTTTTCAGGGATAAATTCACCGCCGGTGAGCTCGGGATCGCGGTCGCGAGGCGTGGCCTCGAGGTTAAGCCAAATCGATTTTGGGGAGGGTGTAACAAAGTTGATCAATCTCCTCGACACCTCCATCGCCACGCCGGCGTCCTGGAGCATCACCACAGACGACGTCCACTCCGCCACCGCACCGCCCTGTTGACGGCTCCCAATCGAGCCAGACTCCTCTGCTCAGCGTGGGAGAGCGAGGGAGGAAGGAGACGAGAACAGGGAAGGCCACGGAAGGCCACGGAAAGTTTATTGTGCCGCTCGACCGCTGTGTGGGTAGCTAGTCTTTTCATCGCACAGAGATTGTCCTCTCTGTGCGATGAAAAGACTAGCTACCCATTCCCTCTAAATGCTTGACCAGAGCGGGAACCCCATTCCCTCTAAACAAGGGTATCTGGAAGTGCAAGGCCACTCCTCGATGTAAGGATTTCATGTGGCGTGCTCTGAAAGAGAGGCTCTGGACTTCGGATCGAAGGTTCAGACACGGTCTGCAAGATCAAACCTCCACCTGCTATGTGTGTTTGCAAGATGAGGACACCGCGGACCACATCTTGATGCAATGTGTAGTCGCAAGGGAAGTATGGCACATCTGCCGTCAGAGACTTGACCTTAACTTTGAAGAACCACAAAGGCAAAGCACGCTCAAGAGCTGGTGGATGGCAGAGCGCAGGACACTTCAAGGAAAGAGGCAGCAGGACTTCGACACCCTGGTGTGCACGATTAGCTACACGCTTTGGAAAAACAGAAATGCCTGGGTTTTTGAAAATGCTCGAAGACAACATGGCCCTTTTCAGCTTGCAGCCCTTGTCGCTGAGGAATACAACCTCATCAAGCGGGCATGGAGAGTGGAGGAGCGAGGAGAAACTGATGCTGCGAGAGAGTAGACCGAGTCTATGTACTTTTTCCTTTTTCTCTTGTGGTTTTTTACTCCTCTGCCTTGCAGATGGATTTGCTCTTGTAAATATAACTGATGTCTTCTTCTATAAAAGGAAGGTACGCGTTCGCGTACTCTCTAAAAAAAAAAAAAAATCGCACAGAGATTTGCCTTCGGTTTTGATTGGTTTTTCAGACGGACGAAGCTATCGATTCAGTTTATTTGACGGACGAAGATTTCTTTCATAGATAATACGGTTTTTTTACGTACCACGGTTTTGTAACCATCGCGTCCTCTAGCCCTATTATTAGTAGAGATTGAGAAACATATGCATACGAGCGACCGGCGAAAGAAAAGCAGAAGATATGCATGCGCATATGGGGGCAGACGTACGTGCAGTCGTGCATGGGTACGTACCTCTCCCAAACGGGCCAACTAGCTAGCAGGGCGATGCGAATTTTCTGAAACGGAGTAAAACGAAAATTTGAAAGGAATCGATGGACCAGGATTTTCTACCGGTGCACTGTATGTCGAGCAACTGGCTGTCCCGCTGTTAAACAATGAATTATCTGAAATACCTAGCTAGTCACTTTTCCCTTATACGCTCCACGGACATTTTGGACAAGTTTGTTTAGGTAGTTGGTTGTGCTGCTGTGCAGGAAAAGTTGTTGGTTGCTTTTTGACAATTTACTGTTTGACTGTGAATCAATAAATTATCTGAATTATCCGAGTACTGAGAACATTTTTTTTACTAATTTACCAATTTAAGTGTAGAAAACATATACACCACATGTATTACCATAAATACGAGTAATCAAGAATACATAAAATATTATACTCCCTCCGATCCATATTATTCTTCGCTAATACGGATGTATCTACCACTAAAATGTGTCTAGATACATCTATATTAGCGAAGAGTATTATGGATCGGAGAGAGTAAAGTTCATTTTTTGATGATGATGTAACAAACGTGAGAGAGCACTAACATATATTTGGTGAGACGAGAGAGGCTAATATACATGCATAAGACTGCAAAATACTACCTAAGTTCCAAATTAAGTGACACAACTATATCTAGATACGGGTATATCTAGACGTGTTTTAATATGTAGATATATTCGTACCTAGACAAAGTTGCATCAAAATTTAGAACAGATATAATATTACATAAGGTTGAAAACATGTCACGCAAGTTAACAAGAGAGTGTTCTCTGCACATTAATTTGGAACTTGATAGACATATTAATTCAGTACAATGCTTTTTTTGGAACTTTTGGTGACATTAATATCAATTCTGACACTTTTTGGAACTTTTTTTGGAACATCTTGTATGCCTTGTGTTGTGTGTTTATCAACTTGAACCCAACCTTTTCACTTTTTCTTGATCAACCTTGTATTATGTCTAATTTGTGTGATGATGTATTGAAGGTAACCATGAATTCTCACATAATCTTCTTCGTTTTTAAGGCATGCTCGCAATAGGCTTGATATGGGCACGAAGGAGGAGTTGAAGCCCAATTTTAGGACTCCACCAAGATGAGGGCAGCTCGTTGCAGATTGGCACGCCAGGACGACCTACGATATGAAATAATTTAGTCTAAGGTTGTGTCAACAATTTATATATGTGTTTATGTTATTGATACGCCTCAAACATATCTATAATTTTTTATGCTTCATGCTTGTTTATACATCATTTGCTTTGTGTTTTGTTACACTTCGTGGTATTTTTATGCATTTTCCGGAACTAACCTATTAACAAGATGCCACAGTGTCAGTTCCCTGTTTTCTGCTGTTTTTGTGTTTCAGAAAAGTTACACAGGAAATATTCTCGAAATTGGACGAAACAAAAGCTGAACCTCCTATTTTTACCGAAGCTTCACGAAGACCGAAGATGAGACGGAGGGGGGCCAGGAGCCAGGCTCACCACAGGGGGGCGCGGCCTAGCCCCTGGCCGCGCCACCCCATGGTGAGGCCAGGTGGCCCATCCTCTGACGCTGCCCTTTCGCCTATAAAGTCCCCTCGATGGGAAAAACCTAAAGGACGGATCGCTTTTCCCCGAAACATACTGCAAGCCACCGCCGTCGTCGAAGCGAGATCGGGAGGATCTAGGAGCTCTTCCCGGCACCCTGCCGGAGAGGGGAATCCCTACCGGAGGCCTTTTACACCACCATGGTCGCCTCCGGAGTGATGTGTGAGTAGTCTACCTTGGACTACGGGTCTATATCAGTAGCTAGATGGTTGTATTCTCCACCATGTGCTTCATGTTTAGATCTTGTCAGCTGCCCTACATGATCAAGATCATCTTTATGTAATCATACATGTTGTGTTTGTTGGGATCCGATGAGTATTGGTACTATATCAAGTTGATGTGTTAAATTATATATCTTATGTTATCTCTATGTTGTTTATGATCTTGCATGCTTTTCGTTGCTAGTAGATATCTTGGCCGAGTAGATGCTAGTGACTCCAAGAGGGAGTATTTATGCTCGATAGTTGGGTTCATGCCTCTATTTAATCTGGGGGAGTGACAGAAACCTCTAAGGTTGTAGATGTGTTGTTGCCACTAGGGAGAAAACAACATTCTTGTGTCCAAGGACATTTGCTTTGTTTACTTTATGCACTTTGCTTAATACAGTTATCCGTTGTTCGCAACTTAATACTCAAAGGGTACTCGGACGACTCCCCGCGAGTGGATTATTAGTCATAGATGCAGTTGGATTACGGTCTATATATTTTGTCGTAATGCCCAGAGTGAATCTCATAGTGATCCTTATGACATATGTACGTTATCTTTATTCTATCAATTGCCCAACTGTAATTTGTTTACCCAGCATATTATTATTTATCTTATGGAGAGACACCACTAGTGAACTGTGGACCCCGGTCCAATTTCCTTTACATTGTTTTACCATTTTACTTTTACTTGCACTATTTACTTTTTTGCATACTATTATCCTTTTACCACTCAATACGCTCAATCCTTTGTTTACAGCAAACCGGTGAGATTGACAACCTCATCGTAAGTTGGGAGCAAAGTTCTTGGTTGTGTTGTGTGTAGGTTTTACATTGCTGCTAGGTGAAGACACACCAACAATATTTCTGGCGCCATTGTCCGGAGTGTCATGAAGCTAGCAAGCATCACCTTCTGAAGTTTGGTTATTTCTCCTACTGGTTCGATAAACCTTGGTATCATACTGAGGTAAGACTTGATGTTGTGCTCATCACACCTTCTCTTGGGGTTCCCAACTGGTCGGTCATCTACATCAACACCGCACCATCAACAAGTTTTCTGGCGCTGCTGCCGGGGAGGAAGAAGATTTCTGCAAGGGGAGTCTCTCACGCACAATCTTTTACTTTGTTATTGGTTTGCTTTATTTTTATTTTTGCTTGCATCTTTTTATCAAAAATACAAAAAATTAGTTCCCTTATAGTTGTTACTTTCACTTATCTGCTTTTTAGTCTTGCTAGAATGAGTAATCCTGAAGTTGAAGTTTGTACTTTTAAGCAACAGGGGGGAGAGAGTTTGAAAGATGCTTGGTACTATATTAGCAATGCTCATCATATGTGTACGAAGAATCATTCTACCATGATCCTCCTTAGAAATTTTTATGTTGGTATATCTAGTTGGAATAGGTACGTTCTTAATACTCTTGTAGGAGGTAATTTCCTGGGTACTCCCGCTCTTGAAGCATGCATTTTAATTGAAAGTTTAGTGGGAGTACCACCTATCCATATTGTTAAAACTGAGGTCACTTTGGATGAGGTTTTATAAAAACTTAGCTCTTTAGAAAAAAGTTTGCCAAATATCCTTGATAACGCTAGAAAGGTTAATGAATCGATAGAAAGTATCGGTAAGAGAATCACCGTTTTAGAGGCTAGTACTACTCTTGATAGTCAAAACCTTAGGATTGGTAAATTAGAGGAGTCTATGGAAACTTTGAGTTCAATTTTCTCTTCTCTTAAATTTAAGAAGGAGAAAGCTTTTGTTGGAAAAGAGCAAAAATTTATGTATGTTCCCAAGGTGTCTGTGCCTAAACCGCAGCATGTTTTTAAGATTGGTAAGACTTTTAGTTCAACTAAGAGTGACTTGCAGGTTGAATCATCTTTGGGAACTTCTAATGTGCCTAGTGTGGTAAGTGGTGATCTTGAGGAAACAGTTGATCTTAATGCCTCTTTCGAAAATACTTGATTTCCACCTTTCTGCGTCTAGCTCAAAGGCGTTAAAGAAAAGAACTCTTGGGAGATAACCCAATGTTTTTTTTCAGAACTTTTTCTTTTATTTGAGTATTGGAAGTCATTACTACTGTAATGACCTCTCCTTATCATTTTTATTTCGTTGTTGTGCTAAGAAGAACCTCTAATTTGAGGGAGGTAAGATTTGGGGAAGTTGTTGTCCTGAAATAGATTTCTGCGCTGCAGCGTAAAAATTCATGAAAATTCTTAGAATATCTTTTTGATCTGAAATTTCTTGATCATATGCCCCATGTTATATCCAAACTTTCATTAGTTTCGCACTTTTCGATTTGAGGAACAGAAGGTCCTAAAAAATTCGACCTTTGTCAGTTGTTCTGTTTTGACAGATTTCTGTCACTATTTGTGTTTGCCTCTCGATCGCTTTCTTTTTGAGTTCTTTTGATCACGGAACTTTTGAGGAAGTTGCTACTGTAGTATATTCTTTGTATGTGGTGTTTTTGAGTTTGAAACTGAACGAAAAAGGGTTGATTTACTATTATATTTATGCTAACGTTGCTAATAGAATTGTGTGAAGTTTTGTATGAAGGAAGTTTTCAAGTGTAGGGATTGGAGAATGATGAGATGAGATGAAGAATGGACAAAAGCTCAAGCTTGGGGATACCCATGTCACCCCAAGAAATATCCAAGAGGTACAAGCGTCAAAGCTTGGGGATGCCCCCGAGGCACCCCTTCTTCATCGGCAAAAATCAGGTCACCTTTTAACACACTATATTTTTATTGCTTTATATTCTATGCCTTTTTCTTGGAGCGTCTTTACTTTTGCTTTCAGTTTTCTTTTCTTTTGTTTGCTGCAATAAATGGTTGGACCCCAACAAATTTCTTTTGGAGTAGATGTACTTGTTTTTCATTTCCAAGAACACTCTAGTTTTCACTCTTATCGTTCAACGAGTGTTCTCTTTTTCTAAAACTGCGTTTAGCTTTCGTTTTTCGCCTTGATTTTTGTTCAGATCTTGTTTTATCTTTGCAACAAGGTGTATTTAGACCACTGGTCTATGCTGTTTTTTATCAAAAGAGTTGTCTCAAAAAGGTTTGAATGGTGTTGGAAAAGAGAAAAAGTTTCATGCAAAAAAGTGGTACAAAAAGGAGCTTGTTTAGACTGCGGCTTAGACTTTTTCATGCCATGCTTGATGTTGTTTTGATAGTATGCTTAGTGGTTTTGCTGTAGCATGACTTGTCTCAAATGACTGAGATTGCTTAATGAGCCTTTGAAAAAATCATGCGTTGTTTTTATTATCTGGAAGCATTTATTTGGTTTTCTCCTTGATGCTTTATTTGGGTTGACTTGGCGCATGCTTACAACATGTTTGACTCTTACAAAGTCGCCATAAGCCTTTATGATCATTTGGTTTTTGACTTGCGATGCCATTTTATCCTTCTCTTAGTGATGTTTTGTCGCTATGTATGATTATGGCCGTTATTGCTCTCTTAGTTGGTCGCTCCTAGTCTTTTGCTAGCCCTCATTTTGTACTGAGTATGAGCTCTACTCGTGCATCCAACTCCCAAAAACCAAGTTATTCCAATATGTCCACCATATATACCTATTAGCAATTTGCTATTCCAAGTACATTTGACTTGCTTTTATCTATCCTTCGAATTAAACTCTTTTGGTGTTATGTGAAAATTAGTCAGTAAAGCTCTTACGAACTTGATGGCACACTTTACTTTTCTTGTTTTTAAAATTTTGACATTGTGGCTCTCTTATGTTGACGTTATGCTTGCAAGTTGTAAGTAGGAAATTAGCCAAACCATGCCGTCATGGGGTAAGCTTTCAACACTGCACTTTCTCTTATTTGAGTTGATATCGTGATCTTTTGTTTATGGATACTCGCGATGTGAAATAAGTTGGGAATCGTGTGGGATCATGGAGTTTGTATACGTGTTAGAGAAACGTCTGGGCCGCTAATCTAAGCCAAACATCATTCATGGTGGAAATTTACAGCATGCCCATAGTGGACATTCGACGACGCATCTCACAATAAAAAGCTATACCAATGGTAAATAAATGAGATGCCGAGGTGTTCATTGTCTGTTTGTCCTGTCATTTTGATGTGGGCTTGTTCCATGTCATCGGGTAAGGAGGTACCCCGTTGGCGGTTCTCGATGATACGTGTATACTTACAATGACAAGAGCTTTCTTAGGACCCTAAGTTGAGTAGCATGAGGTTTGGGTATTCGTACTTCACGGGACACGAGGTTTTCAACTTATGATTTGTCAAGCATATGCTCATAATAGTTCCCGCATTAACTTTAACCATTCAAGATGCCTATGATGGAGGCAATGAGAGCTCAAAGCTAGTAAGTACCATAATTTTTGAAGGTTTATAAAACTTGCAATCACTGCTTCCCTCTGCGAAGGGCCTTTTTTTTACTTTTATGTTGAGTCTCCACCTTCTACCTTTATGCACCGTCTAAGAGAGCATAGTTGCCATTCTGAGTTTAATGTGCATAGTCCCAAATTTTATCATTGATTGACTCATGATTATGGTTTCACTTGTTCTTAAATTATTTGTATCTAGTCGCCCTCTTAAACTTGAAGGTGTCATATGCATTTATGTTTTGCTATTCCATGAAGGACAAGCTGAAAACCACTTGTTATGTTTTTCCATATGATTTGAACACACGTTTGACTTTCATTGTTTCATTATTCATGATCTTTTGTTTGTGTTTCTTTTCATGCTATAACATGGTTGCTAAGTTCTTATTGTCAAGATTATATCTTTTATGCCCATATTTTAAGTTCTTTGATCCCAGCACTCAATGCTTGCATAGATGATCAAGATTGTGATGGTGCATGTCACCTCAAAAATTATTCTTTTGTTATCATTTACCTACTCGAGGACGAGCAGGAGTTCAGCTTGGGGATGCTTGATACGTCTCAAACGTATCTATAATTTTTTATGCTATATGCTTGTTTATACACCATTTGCTTTGTGTTTTGTTACACTTCGTGGCGTTTTTATACATTTTCTAAAACTAACCTATTAACAAGATGCCACAGTGTCAGTTCCCTATTTTCTGCTGTTTTTGTGTTTCAGAAAAGTTACACGGGAAATATTCTCGAAATTGGACGAAACAAAAGCCGAACCTCCTATTTTTACCGAAACTTCACGAAGACCAAAGATGAGACGGAGGGCGGCCAGGAACCAGGCTCACCACAGGGGCACGCAGCCCGGCTCCTGGCTGCGCCACCCCATGGTGAGGTCAGGTGGCCCTCCCCCTGACGCTGCCCTTTCACCTATAAAGTCCCCTCGACGGAAAAAACCTAAAGGACGGATCGCTTTTTCTCGAAACATACTGCAAGCCGTCGCCGTCGTCGAAGCGAGATCAGGAGGATCCAGGAGCTCTTCCTGGCACCCTGCCGGAGAGAGGAATCCCTGCCGGAGGCCTTTTACACCACCATGGTCGCCTCCGGAGTGATGTGTGAGTAGTCTACCTTGGACTACGGGTCCATAGCAGTAGCTAGATGGTTGTCTTCTCCACCATGTGCTTCATGTTTAGATCTTGTGAGCTGCCCTACATGATCAAGATCATCTTTATGTAATCATACATGTTGTGTTTGTTGGGATACGATGAGTATTGGTACTATGTGAAGTTGATGTGCTGAATTATATATCTTATGTTATCTCTATGTTGTTTATGATCTTGCATGCTTTCCGTTGCTAGTAGGTATCTTGGCCGAGTAGATGCTAGTGACTCCAAGAGGGAGTATTTATGCTCGATAGTTGGGTTTATGCCTCTATTTAATCTGGGGGAGTGACAGAAACCTCTAAGGTTGTAGATGTGCTGTTGCCACTAGGGAGAAAACAACATTCTTGTGTCCAAGGACATTTGCTTTGTTTACTTTACACACTTTGCTTAATGCAGTTATTCGTTGTTCGCAACTTAATACTCAAGGGGTACTCGGACGACTCCCCGCGAGTTGATTATTAGTCATAGATGCAGTTGGATTACGGTCTATGTATTTTGTCATAGTGCCCAGAGTGAATCTCATAGTGATCCTCATGACATATGTACGTTATCTTTATTCTATCAATTGCCCAACTATAATTTGTTTACCCCAGCATGTTATTATTTATCTTATGGAGAGACACCACTAGTGAACTGTGGACCCCGGTCCAATTTCCTTTACATTGTTTTACCGTTTTACTTTTACTCGCACTATTTACTTTCTTGCATACTATTATCCTTTTACCACTCGATACGCTCAATCCTTTGTTTACAGCAAACCGGTGAGATTAACAACCTCATCGTAAGTTAGGAGCAAAGTTCTTGGTTGTGTTGTGTGCAGGTTTCACGTTACTTCTAGGTGAAGACACACCAACAATATTTCTGGCGCCATTGTCCGGAGTTCACAAAGCTAGCAAGCATCACCTTCTGAAGTTTGGTTCTTTCTCCTACTGGTTCAATAAACCTTGGTTTCATACCGAGGGAAGACTTGCTGCTGTGCTCATCACACCTTCTCTTGGGGTTCCCAACTGGTCGGTCATCTACATCAACACCGCACCATCAGTTATTCCGTAGCCAGGTCATGTTGTGGGCCACTTAGGGTTATTTGTGTTTTTGTTTTGGGCGTGTCCAAACCCAATAGTTTTCTGACCGTCTATATAAGGAGGCCAGCCGGCTAGGGTTTAGGGAGTTCAATTGTTTAGTCAAAAACTATCGTGTGCTCCATCGTGTATCATCCCTCCAGGGAAACGGCGCTGTCGTGTTATCAAATATAGATTGCTGAGGGGGTTCTTGTGTTCATCAAGAATTATTAGGCTCAAGTTTAAGGTGTGGTGATCTTCATCATGTTGCTTGCTGAATTCGTTCCTCTTCTTCAGGTGACATTCGTCGCGTTATTGGAATATTTATCTATCTGGTTGACTCATTGTGAAAGATCGGGATAAAACTCTGAGGATCACCGGCTTGATCCTTATCAAGGCTCAACTCTTACATGACCAATCTTTGGACCACACATTTAATATCACCTTGGTAATCACTTGATATTCTTCTTTCAACCTTAAAACCAACGTATGGTCTTCAAAAGTTACCTATGTACAAACCCTTCAAGAATAACTCAATGCAAATATGAGTCCATAAGAATTGTCATTAATTACCAAAATCACACATAGGGGATCCATCACTTTCACCATAGAAGAATGTACCCAAATGGGAAGCAACAAAACCGGAGTGGGTTTAAGAGGTTAAATGCATCAAAAGAGAAGATACACACACTAATCTGAAATGCGCTATTTGTGTGTGGAACCTTGTATGATACAAGAAGCGTAGTCTTCTTTCTCCAACGGTGAGTTTGGACCGAGGATCTGGCAAACTAACACCAAAGAAAGCTTAAAGCCTAGGTTGATTTTTTCCACTCTCAAATTATTTTTTAAAATATTTGTTGCTGGTTCTGTACCAGTTTGTAGGGCAAACAAAAAGAGAACTAGTTGGAAAATTAAAGATATAGTGTTAATGATTGTTAGTTCATATGTCTTGGCAGGTCTGATTATCTTTGTAATGTCTTCTCCTAGATGCCAAGCTAATTACCAACACAAAGTCTTCAAACGCTCCACCATCTTCTATTTATACCAAACTTTTGTACATTTTTAGAAGTTATGATTATCAAAAAATAATCTTAACTAAGTCGTTATATATTAATTAGCTGCCCTCATAGTAGTGTTGTCGATTACTAATTATAGTGTTGTTTGTTATGCAATTCTTACATCTTCATTGAAAAAAATATAATTGTACTACGCTGAAGGCTGAACTCAAACATATGTTGTTACAACATACATGCTTTTATCCTTCTAAAGAAACTACCTACTATATAAGATCTTAAAACGAAGCCTCTTAAATATGTGAAGATAAAAAATGATGAAATCAAATGCCTTCACAGCTCCTTGGATTCATTTTTAGAAATCTGCATGAATTATAATGTATATGTATTAATTACGTGTTGACATTTATTTTAACATCCTTAAATATCTTGATAGATATTTCTGATGTACCTGGTCTAGCAAGTATCCTATCTCATTTTAAACCTTACACTATCACGATAGGTGGACATTGCTGAGAGTACCTGGTGGCTTGCAATAGCCAGAGTTCATTGCCCTAAGCGCTTTGGCCATGAGGCCTTCATGCAGCAGATGCAGAACGCATGGAACTCAACAAGCAAGATGAAGATCCATCATGTTAGGAAAACCTCTTTGTGATCTGTTGCTTCTGCTTAGGCGATTGGGAAAAGGTGAGCAAAAGAGATGTATGGTTGTTCAAAGAGTGGGATGTTCTTATTGCACCATACAATAGGCTCTTTGATCCAAACACCATTGAGCTTGAGTATATGGCAATATGGATTAATTCACGTTCACGAAGTACCAGAAGCATCTAAAAAGGAGAAGGTGATTACCAGACTTATTGAGCGTTCTGCTAGGAAAGTTATGATTTTAGAGATGATCCCATCATGGGGGTTTAGAGGGGATTTCATGAGGGCCCGTTTAAGACAGGATGTTTGAAAGCCTTTGACTAGATTTCTCCCAATTTCACTAGGATGAAGAATAACCGCCTTCGTTGTCAACTACGAAAATTTGGGCCAGAAGTATTATGTGTGTGGTTTGATCATGATCTATCGTATTTAGGGATGACAATAATTAATACCCAAACATCCAGCTATTCACTAATATCCTGCTGATAACTCACAAGTGTAGGAGATCAGTTATAATACCTTTTGGTAAGTAGTTAGTATCGAACCCACAAGGACCTGAAGGTATTAGTCACGAATTTGGGAGAGTAGGAACAATAAAAGACGTAAATGTTTTATATTTTGTTGTTTAAGTTCTAGAAAATTAAAATGCAAGTGAATATGTCATTAGCTCTTTTCAGAGAAGGCTATTCCTCTATGTAGAAAGAGGACAAGCTCAAGGTGTGTACTTATATGAAATAAACATTACCAAGGGAAGGATAGATTCACTCAGCACATATGTTTCTAATGAGGCATGATTAATGTATTTTCTAGTCTTATTCCTACGAGACGGAGCCTAAGTTAGGTTCAACCGTGTACACGCGCAATTACAACCCTAATGTCCGGTACTAAGGCCCCTTTCGTACGTATTCAAAATTCACGAAGACATAAAATATCCAACCATTGCCTTAAGTTTCAAGGTCCCAATCAAGAACCCCTATTGCAAGTCTAAGAATTAGGACCACATTTTACATTTTTTCATTTTAATCAAAGGATAGTTGACAATTTTTTGTAACAATAAGATTAGGGCATCTCATATTCCCTTCACTACAATAAAATGTCCATTTACCACGATCCGTTTTCCTTGTAGAAGAGATGTTGAAATGCACCCTGTGGTGGATTGGACGTTACAATAGATTTCATTCACTATTTATAGTCTTTGGCACATGGGCTGATGGGCACTAGTGCTCTCATTTTTTTAAAAAACTTGTACTTTTGGGTTTTAAAAAATCATGGAAAGAAATATATATAGCTAGAGATACACATCCTGAATGTATGCTAAAAATTTTATTTTAAAAATACATTGTATTTTAAGCTACATAAAAAAGACAATATCTGTCAGAAAAGATGTATTTGTGTCTTATAGAAATTTGTTTATTTTTCTATAGTTGAAAACAGAAAGATTTTATTACGGAAACTTCACACGGATATACACGGCCCATGTACATTTTTGAATTTGTTTAAAACTAAAATGCTTTTAAAAAAATGGAGGGAACTCTGGTGCCCATGTTCATCAAGTCCCTAGTTTTGGGATGAAAACAACATGTGCACACACACTGGCGGTGACATCAAGTGTAAATGTGCAATGTAGAGTTGCATTTTCCTCATCTCCCAACTCTCCTAGCACTGGTGGAAAAAGGGTCTATGGTCCCGGTTCATTTGGGCCATTGGTCCCGGTTGCTGAACCGGGATCCATTACTCGGGACCAATGCCGGTCCCGGTTCCAGCACGAACCAGGATCGATAGGTCTCCACGTGGACGCACTGCAGGGGCGATCCCCCTGGGTCAATGGTCCCAGTTCGTAGCACGAACCGGGATCGTTGATCTCAGGGTTTTTTTATTTTTTTTTTATTCAGGGATTAGGGTTTTATTTGGTGTGTATTGTATTCAATTTAATGGTGATATATATATACAACAATAATGAAGAAACCACATTATATATATGTATATTACACATCATGGTCACGAATATATTATTAATATTCACCGTCTCATCCGTCGTGCTTGGTCGCTATTACAAACGGTAACTCACACAAATTTGATTTTACATCTTCTTTTTTACACTTCCTTCTAAATGAACCGGGTAATAGTATTCTCCTTTCGGATCTATGATTTGTTCTAATAAGAATCCGGCAATTTCCTCTTGAATTGCTTGCACGCGTTCCCGTGGTAGAAGACCGTCCCACATCTGTTCGATCTAATTTAAAGAAGAGGATCAATATATATGAATGAAACTAAACATAGTTGATGGTAATAAAATAAAGTTGAGATTATTGTTTATCGTACTTCAAATTTTTTGAAGTTTCGGTCTGCGTCCTTCTCTTTGGTCGTCTGGCGAATGAACTCACAGACATAGTATCCACATAAGTTATTCCCAGCTTCCTGCCTCAAGCACTTTACGAGAACGGAGTTCAATCAAAATAAGAATCAAGCATGATAATTGTATTGAAACTAGAATCAAAGAGATGCGTGGATCTAGCAAGTAGTACTTACATTCAATGGTTGAAATGTAAGCTCTGGCTTCCAAACACCCCTAGTGTTGGCGGTGAACCGTTTCCAAGCCTTCTGGAGGCATTCCTGCATGTTCGCCCAGTTTCCTAAAGGTGTGCATTTTGAGTCCATGACTTTAACTACTCCTTTGTCAACACTAATGATTAACAGAATAAAGTGGAAGCTGCACAGACATAACGAGTCAAATATACGCTTAACATCGAGTAAAGCGAAAACAGAATGTGTACAAGACAGTAACACTCACTCGAAGTTGTAAGGAAATAGTATTTCCCTTCTGTTGCTGAAATACTTCAACGATTGTACCAAGTTATCCTCTGTCTCTTTGGTTTTTTTTAGAGTATCTTCATGAACGAAATTGCAGTCAATGAACCCAAGGTCAAAGATTCCTCCTCGGTCGCATTCGAGAATCTTCATTCTGCATATATAATTAGTATAATGATGAGTAAGATTATACAAGCAACGAATGAGCTGAGCTAGAAAGACTTAATAATACTTACAGACAATAGGCACTGACGATAGTTTTGTCGAGGGCGTCTTGTTGGTAAAACTGAAATAATTCTAGAAATTCAATCAGTAAGAAGCCATCTCCATGACCGTAATGGTGGTGTTTATATCCAGCATAGATCCAGTTTGTGGATTCAGCACAGGCTTGTATGTACCAGTTATGCAATCTCCGCATTTTTATTGGTAGATCTTTGACTAACTCGGGTTTGACGAGAGGATTCCCGTACCGGTATTTGTACGCTATTTGTTGGTACCCCTCGAACTCATCTAGACGGCTCATGTACTCAGCAATAGACAGTCCATATAACTTGGCCTTTTCTTCGTAGAGTTGAATAAACTCCGGATCAATGTTCGGATCATGCCGCTCCTGGGCTCTCCACTCATTGGTATCGTACACTTTGAGCGGTTCGATCGATTGATTTTTCTGTTGTCCGAGCTGGGCAACTTCTTTCCCGACTCTCCGCTCTTTTGCCTCAGCCGACTTGGTAATAGAGCGATTATAGTCAGGTGTGAGCGCTATGGGTTGGTGAAGCTGAATCTTAAGCGCGGCTGCTTTGGCTTTATCTTCTGCGGTGACCGGGAAGATCAATGGCTCTGTCGGCTTTGGCTTTTTCTTGTTAGCCATGTCAGTCTTCCACTGTTGATAATGGGCATCTGCGGCCGCAGCAATTTCCTCATCTGTCTTCTCATAAGGAAGCTTCTTCATATTCTGATGAGGTACTCTTAGGAGGGGCGATAGCTTACGTTTCGGTGATCGCTCTTGCTGCTGCTGGTGGTGCTGCCCCTCTTAGTATACTTCCGCTTTAGTATCTGAGGCTCAGGGGACGGAGACGGCTGACGCGGCGGCGGAGACAGCTGAGGCGGCGGTGGAGACGGCTGCGCTGAGTGGTGAGGCGGTGAAGGCGACAGTTGCGCTGGAGAATGGTGAGGTGGCGGCGAAGGTGGACTGCTGCTCTGAGGAGTGGGTGGCCTTGGCGGGACATAATTTGGAAGCACGATGTGCTCCTTTGGCCATACAACAGTCCCCCCTTTGGCTTCTCCTAGTTCAGTCAGGTCCCTATCTTCCCCTGCAGGGTGGTCCAGCTTCAGCTCCTCAAAATCTTGCTTGACATCATCCACCGTGACGACAGCGTACCCTTTTGGAACCTGTCTGCAATGCCAAGTTCCGTTAGGCGCAGTTGGTACAGCCATGCCGACCGCCGCCGTCACCCTTAAGTTCATAACTTGCACCTTTAGCTCACAAGCTGTGCTCTCCGTGATATCATCCACTGGGTAGTGTTTAGGTGGAGCCGTCGTCAGTGCATCATCATCACCATCCTGGAGCTGGGTGGAAGCGACGCTGCTTTTCTTAGTCGATAGGGCGCCGGTACCATCGAATGCAGCTTCTACCATGTGCCACTGAGATTGGCCGCTGATACCTTGCTGGCTAAGTCTGTCGAGTTGATCCTGCTGCCGCTTTAATGCTTCTTCTATATTACGCAGCTGGTCTGCAGCTGCCGCTTTCTCAGCTGCCTCCCTTTCCTTTCTCCTCTGATGACTTTTATCGGGATATCTCTTCATTTCCGCGGGGAAGGCAACATTCCACGGCTTGGAGCCTGGTGTGCCTCGTGCTTGTCCGGTGTGTTCATCATTTTTAAGGGCGCGTGTGAGCTCGTCGTTCTCTCTATCGGGAACGAACCGTCCCGCTTCAACATCTTGTACTGCACTTCTAATATCTTCGATGGGAAGTAGGGGATGATCTTTGTGTTTCTGAGTATATATTGCCCTCCCTTCTTCGTCCAACGTGCCCCCATGGCCGTAAAACCAGTTTCTCGCCCGTGGTGTCCATGTTGTGGGCTCTGGTCTGATCCCGGCAGCAATATACTTGACCTCAAGTGCATCCCACTTAGGCATGCAACCGGCGTAGCCAGCAGACCCCATATTATGGTGGTACACTTTCTTAGCAGCGTTCTCCTTATTTATTCTCGACCTTTCCAAAGCTTTCTCCGATGTCTTGTACTTCACAAAATCATCCCACTGGTGTCTTAACTTAGCATAGCCGGCTTGATTGAAATCCAGAGTCTTGTCTAACTTGACAAACTTAAGGTACAGTTTCTTCTTCCAGTTCTTGAATGCCTCGGCCATCTTGATCAGAGCAAACTTCTTGACTCTTTTCATGAGCTCCTTATTTGCTCTCGCCTCCTCATCTGGATTCACATCTGGCCTCGGCATGAGGAAATTAATCATGAGCTTGTCAAAAAGCTTATCTTTGGCAACATCGCCGACATACGGGACTCCACCACTGCTTGGCCGATTCCATTCTTGAACGATGATCGGGATGTAGTCCCTCACAAGAACTCCACATTGCTTGACAATTTTTTTTGCGACATCCTCAGGAGCTGTCGGTTCGCCGTCTACACCGACCACTTCGATCCTATATCTCACAGTGTTATCCAACTTTTTTGTTGGGCCTCGTTTCGTTCTGACGGAAGAAGTGCTCGATCCGGAGGGCTAAAATAAGAAAGAGTGTTAATATATGCATGTATATATATAGACAATCGGGCATTACAAAAAAACATATATACACCTCGCCGGAGTTTCCGAGATTTAAGGTTCGGCCGGAGCTGTCGTCTTCTCCCTCGTCGGCTTCTCCCTCGTCGCCTTCTCCCTCGTCGCCTTCTCCCTCACCGGCTTCTCCCCCGTCCCAGGCTTCTACCTCACCGGAGTCGTCTCCTCGGTTGAGAGATTCATCTCCCTCACCGGAATCGTTCAGAAACGTCCTGGTGACATCAATATCTGCATTTTCTCGGATCATTCCTTGGAGGAAGTATTCATCATCTTGACTTTTTCTATGTGCTGGATCCATAGTTTCTGCAATATACCGACATTTGTTAGTTAGAATGCACGCTATATATTCAAAATGCACGCTAAAACTAATTTTAACTAATTCTAATTCTAACTAACAAACTAACACTAACTTCTAACTAAGTACTAAGTAATATACTAACTACAATCTAACCTAACTAACTAACTAAGGGCATCTCCAGCGGGCCGACCCAAACGGACACCGCGGGTCTGTTTCTGTCCGATCGGACAAAAGAGGCCGAAAAAATAGCACCCAGCGGGCCGACCCAAACGAGGCCGTCGGCTGTGAGGACACACCCATCCGCGGCCCAAATTTGGGGCAGCGATGGGTCTGCGCGGACACGCGCGGACCGGGCACGCGTCCTCCCCTGGTCCACCTGTCATCGACCTGCGTCGGTACGTCTTCTCCAACGCGACGCGTTCGCCCGCGTCAGTGCGTCCCGTCGCCTCGAGTCAGAGCGCGTGCGCTTTGGGCGCCCCGCTGTCACCTTCAATGCCTGCCGCGGCATCAACGCCGGCATGGCGTGCCGATTGGGCTGCCGCTCGGTGGCATTCATGGCGGCCGCTGGACGCCCGGCCACTGGCCCCTTTAAAAGGAGGCCACAACGGAGCCGCATCCACCAGCCTCCATCGCCATAGCCACCGCAGCCGCCACAGCCACCACAGCCCAGCCATGGGTTTCTGGAAGAAGGGCAGGCACGACCACGAGGCCAGCGGGTCTCGGCGCCGGTCGCCACCTCGACGCCGGTCTCCACCGCGCCGTGCCAGGACGGCCTCGCCGCAGCCACCACAGCGCCAGCGTGATCGCCGGTACATTTCGGTGACTCACTGCCAGGCGCTGTACCGCTGCGGCCAGAGCGTCGACTGGCCGGACTGCAGCCTCCCCGGCGGGTGGCACCTGAACAGCCGGCGCGTGCCGGTCCCGCCGTTGCCGCGCTTCGGCCCGGACCGGGTCACCGAGATCCGCCGCCGCCGCGCGCTGATGCCAGCGCGCCTCCGCGCCGATCCCGCCTTTGGCTACGATAGCCAATGGTGGGACAACTTCGGGACGCGGGAGCGCGACCCGGTGCGGCGGGCGGCCTTCCTAGGGGAGGTCGACCCCAACCCCTACGCCGGCGTGTACATCCTGGAGCCGGGGCCAGAGCCGCCGCAGGCGGAGCCCTTCATCGAGGAGATGGAGGAGGACGCGGAGGAGGCGCCGCCGGAGGTCCACGTCAAGCAGGAGGTGGGCGGCGATGACATCCCTGGCGAGGAGCCCAGGGACGACACCGACGACTTATGCGGGTGCGTCGCCTACGGCATCCTCGACGCAATGGAGCGCGGCGAGGCGCCGCCCCCCCCCCCCCCCCCCCCCCCCGCCACCGATGACCGAGGAGGAGGAGCTCCGGGTCGCCGTCCTCGTCTCCGAGGAGGAGGAGAAGAGGCAGTGGGCCGGCATCGACATTGCGCTGGCCATTTCGCTGCACCAGCAGCACGGCCGGCCACCGTTGCCGCCACCGCAGCGTGCGGCGACGCCACCGCCGCCTCCTCCTCCAGGCCCGCCGCCGCCGCCACCTGCTGCCCCTGGTCCTCCTCCACCGCCTGCGGCCAACTGGCCGTGGGCGCAGTCGCCCTATATCATCCTCCCCGACGAGGACGACGAGTAGGCCGCGGCGAGGACGACGACGCCGCCGCCCCTGTGCCCTCCCCGATGAGGGCTTTCTATGTTTTTTTTTATTTTCTATGTTTTTTTTAATTTTCAATGTATTATATATATAAGTAATGAAAAAAAATCAAAAAAAAATTGCGAACGTCAATTTAAATGAATTTACAAAATGCAATAAGATTAACAAAAAAATTGGCCAAAGGGCCGGCCGGGCCGGGAAGCTCCCTCCCGAGGAGCTCACCGTCGAAGGGGGGCGGCGGCGCTGGGGGGCGGGGCGGCCACAGGGGGTGTCGGGGCGGCGCTGGGGGTGCGGGGCGGGTGCACGGGGCCGGGCGTCGCGGCGGCGCAGGGGGCACCTGCAGAGAGAGAAGGTGATGAGCGGCGGCGTGGGGGGAAAATGGAGAGGTCGCGGCGGCGCTCACCGAGGACGGCGGCGGCGGAGACGGGCAGCCTGCCGGCGTCAAATCGCTCCGCGCGCAATTTCCTTAGCCGTTTTCGCGAGATTGAGGGGGAAGTGGGGAAGAAGAAGCTGGCAGTTATATTTTACGGGGTCATTGGTCCCGGTTCGTGGCATCAACTAGGACCAATGACCTGGGCGGGGGGCGCTGCTGAGCCGCCACATGCCCAGGATCATTGGTCCCGGTTCGTGGCATCAACCGGGACCGTTGATTCATTGGTCCCAGTTGATACCACGAACCGGGACCAATGTTTTTCCTTTTTATTTTTCTGTTTTAACTTTGTGTTTTCATTTTAACAGGAAAAAACTTTCTTTTATTTAAAATTTGAAAAAACTTTCAACAGGAAAAGTGTTTCAATTTAAATAACTAATCCAAAACCATTTTCTATTTTCAAAATTATTAATTCTAACTAAACAATTTTACTATTTTTAATTAAAAATGCACTAACGTGTTTAAAACGGGCATAAGAAATTCAAAAATGATCCAAACAATGTGAAACCTTCGCGTGGTGTCATATTATGTGTCATAGTTGCAAGGAAAAATATTGAACTTTGAAAATTGCAAACGTCATAAAAAATCCTTCACAAAATGACCTATCATATTCGAGGTTTCATGGCATTCAGGTCAACCCACCAATGTTATGGCTAGAATCAGGGCATAGTTTGTGATAATGTGCCCATATTGTGCACACATGTGCATCTTGGGATGGCTTACGATGTTGCAGGAGGAAGTTTTCCTTTTTGATGCACGAAATAGCCAATTTCCATTTTTGAGGTGCCGAAATTGGGGTGTTCTATGAAGGAACCACCAAATTAAAGTTTGGCATTGGCACCAACCCATTTTTCAAAAATACTAGACCACCTTAGATGGACCAATTCCCAACCGGTGTATCAGAAACCTTACCGTCCATCCCTCATGAAAAAGACAAATTCCTGTCGATTCGATAGGAGGGTGCCCAGATTTGAACTACAAGTACATGATATAATGCTTGTGAATTTTTTAAAAAATCATTTATAGGTTCACAACATGCTATTTCACTAGAGATCTACTTCAAGTTTAGCGAGGCTCAGCCCCGGGCTAAGAAGCTTCAAGCCCGCCGTTTTGAATATAGTTTGAAACGGGCATAAGAAATTCAAAAATGATCCAAACAATGTGAAACCTTCGCGTGGTGTCATATTATGTGTCATAGTTGCAAGGAAAAATATTGAACTTGGAAAATTGCAAACGTCATAAAAAATCCTTCACAAAATGACCTATCATGTTCGAGGTTTCATGGCATTTAGGTCAAACCACCAATGTTATGGCTAGAATCAGGGCATAGTTTGTGATAATGTGCCCATATTGTGCACACATGTGCATCTTGGAATGGCTTACGATGTTGCAGGAGGAAGTTTTCCTTTTCGACGCACGAAATAGCCTAAACATCTTCGAGAAGCTCCGCCACGGGAGATTTCCCAACCCTGTCCTCCATCCATGGGGATGAAACTCTCCCTACCTTCTAGGTTGGCTTGTTGAGATGCTTGCCATGGCGTATTGATGCTCCTTTTATAGGCACGACGCCGCTTCTACTTTGTCTTGTTCCTCCAACAGGGGCGTCGTGCGCTACATGCTTTATCTCATCAAGCAGTGCATCCACCCATGCGTCATTATCCTGCCGACACGTCCTTATCCCACCGATAGTTTTGTTAGATGACACAAAAACCACCTTTAGTCCCGGTTGTACCCACCAGCCGGGACTAAAGGTTAGATGGTTTCCCGCGCCACTGCGTTCCCGCCTATTTTCTTCCCGCGCTTTCCACCTTTTCCCGCCTCCGTCTTCCCGCCATTTTTTCACTATATATATGTAGGCTTGGCCTCCATTTACATATCACATCTAGACTCATATCTGCAAACCTCATAACTCTCTCCCATGGCCTCCATTGTATCTCTAACCCCCAAGGAGGCGGAGGCGTTTGCGCCTCAAACTACCCCTGCCCGCCGGGCTATCGCGTCCCCACCGGCTGGATGCTGAGCGTCGGAGGCGTACCGGTCCCTCCTGTCCCTCTAGGTGTGGCGCGTCAGATGGCCATCACGAACCACTACTACTTCGAGCTCATGCCAGAGCAGCGGAGGAATCCCCAGTGGCATCCCGACTACAGCCCGACTTGGGACGCCTTCTTCATCAATCGGCGTGAGAGTGCGCTTGCCAGGCACAAGGAGGACGGCCCACCTTGTTCGAACTTCAACGAGGCCGGCCGTCGGCTGTGGTGGCGCGGCCGGACTCTCCAGAGCGTCATGGCCTACCATGGCCCCCGCCTGCGCTACCCTCAGTCTCAGCCCACGCGTGCTCACCCGCCGAGGTTCGACTACCGCGACTCCGATGCCAGCGACGACAACGTCGGCGACTACGACGACTACAGTGGCGACGTTTATAGGGCTAGGCAGGACTATGACTGAATCACTCCAATATTATGTGTCATAGCTGCAAGGAAAAATATTGAACTTGGATAATTGCAAACATCATAAAAAATCCTTCACAAAATAACGTGTCATAGTTTTCATACATTACATAGATTTACATAGGGTTTAGGGTTTAGGGTAAGAATCCTTCGCCGCGTATGTCGATCCCTTGCCTATGATCGCTTCTTAGGCCGTAACCATGGAGCATCTTCATTATTTAACGGGATGCAAGGGTCAGTTTTCACGGTGAAGGGCGGAATTTCTTCAAACTTATCATAATCTGCTGACATGTCTGTCTTGTCCTCGACTCCCGCGATGTTTCTTTTCCCTGAAAGAACTATGTGACGCCTGGGCTCATCGTCTGATGTATTCGTTTCCTTATTTTTCCTTTTTTCGGTCTGGAGGACATGTCCTTCACATAGAAAACCTGAGCCACATCATTGGCTAGGACGAATGGTTTGTCTCTGTAACCAAGATTCTTGAGATCCACTGTTGTCATTCCGTACAGCTGGTCCACCTTTACCCCTTCTCCATTCATATTGACCCAACTGCACCGAAACAAAGGGACCTTAAAAGTAGGTCCATAGTCAAGTTCCCATATCTCCTCTATGTAACCATAGTATGTGTCCTTTTTCCCATTGTCACATGTTGCATCAAAGCGGACACCACTGTTTTGGTTAGTGCTCTTTTTATCTTAGGAGATCGTGTAAAATGTATTCCCATTTATCTCGTACCCTTGGAAAGTCAATACAGTCGCAGATGGTGTTGCGGCCAACAAGTAGAGCTGATCTCCAATAGTGGTGTCATTCATGAGATGTAATTGCAACCAAGTGCCAAAAGTCTCCATATGATTTTCTTTAATCCAGTAGTCATCCTTCCCCGGGAACTTGGAGCGTACAACATTCATGTGTTCCTTGATATACGGAGCCACGAAGATAGAACTTTGTAGAACTGTGTAGTGTGCTTGATTCAAAGAATGCCCGTCCCTAAATATCATTGCTTTCTTTCCTAGCGTGCCTTTTCCACTCAGTCTCCCCTCATACCGTGATTCAGGAACACCAATCGGCTTAAGGTCAGGAAGAAAGTCAACACAGAACCCAATGACCTCCTCTGTTCCATAGCCCTTGGAGATGCTTCCTTCTGGCCTTGCACGATTACGAACATATTTCTTTAAGACTCCCATGAACCTCTCGAAGGGGAACATATTGTGCAGAAATACAGGACCGAGAATGGAAATCTCATCGACTAGGTGAACTAAGAGATGCGTCATAATATTGAAGAAGGACGGGGGGAACACCAACTCAAAACTGACAAGACATTGGACCACATCCTTTTGTAGCCTTTCCAGACTTTCTCGATCGATCACCTTCTGAGATATTGCATTGAGGAATGCACATAGCTTCACAATGGGTACTCGAACATTTTCCGGTAGAAGCCCCCTCAATGCAACCGGAAGCAACTGCGTCATAATCATGTGACAATCATGAGACTTCAGGTTCTGGAATTTTTTCTCCGCCATATTTATTATTCCCTTTATATTTGACGAGAACCCAGCCAGGACCTTGATACTGTTCAGGCATTCAAAAAAGATTTCCTTCTCTGCTTTGGTAAGAGCATAGCTGCTTAAGTATTGACGGCCTTTATCAGTATGCTTGTTGTATGGGTCTTTGATACGTTGCTGGTCCTCCCGTGCTTCTGGTGTATCTTTTGTCTTCCCATACACGCCTAGGAAGCCTAGCAGGTTCACGCAAAGATTCTTCGTCACGTGCATCACATCGATTGAAGAACAGACCTCTAGGTCTTTCCAATACTCAAGCTCCCAAAATATAGATTTCTTCTTCCACATGGCCGTGTGTCCGGTAATGGGGTCTTTCGGAACAGATTGACCGCCAGAACACTTTCCAAATATTACTTCTAGGTCCTTCACCATACCAAATACATCAGCACCTTTAGGGAGCTTAGGCTTCTTCCGGTGATCTGTCTCACCGTTGAAATGCTTGCCTTTTTTTCTTACTTGATGATTGGTCGGAAGAAATTTACGACACTCCAGGTACACAACCTTCTTACATTTATCCAAATATGTACCTTTAGTCTTATCTAAATAGTGCATACATGCATTGTATCCCTTGTTTGACTGTCCTGAAATGTTACTAAGAGCAGGCCAATCATTGATGGTTATGAACAGCAACGCTCGTAGGTCAAATGGCTCCTGTTTGTGCTCATCCCACACATTTACACCTGGTTCCGCCCACAGCTGCAATAGTTCATCGACTAATGGCCTTAGGTATACATCAATGTCGTTGCCGGGTTGCTTCGGTCCTTGGATGAGCACTGGCATCATAATAAACTTCCGCTTCATGCACAACCAAGGAGGAAGGTTGTAGATACATAGAGTCACGGGCCAGGTGCTGTGACTACAGCTCTGCTCCCCAAAAGGATTCATGCCGTCTGTACTTAGACCAAACCATAAGTTCCTCGCGTCACCTGCAAAGTTCGAGTACTTTCTCTCGATGTTTCTCCACTGCGACCCATCGGCGGGGTGTCTCAGTTTCTCGTCTTTCTTACGCTCTTCTTTGTGCCATCGCAACAACCTGGCATGCTCTTTGTTTCTGAACAGACGTTTCAACCGTAGTATTATAGGAGCATACCACATAACCTTAGCAGGAACCTTCTACCTGGGGGGCTCGTCATCGCCCTCAACATCACCAGGGTCATCTTGTCTGATCTTGTACCGACATGCAGTGCATACCGGATATTTATCCATATTCTCGTACTTCTCACCGCGGTACAGGATGCAGTCATTAATGCATGCATGTATCTTCTCCACATCTAATCCTAGAGGGCAGATAGTCTTCTTTGCTTCGTACGTTGTCTCGGGCAGCTCGTTATCCTTTGGAAGCTTCGGCTTCATTATTTTCAGTAACTTCTCAAATCCCTTATCAGATAAACCAGCCTCTGCCTTCCATTTCAGCAGTTCAAGTGTGGTACCGAGCTTTGTGCTGCCATCTTCGCAATTTGGGTACAACAACTTTTTGTGATCCTTTTGCATGGCCTCCAACTTTAGCTTCTCCCTTTCTGTATCGCATTGTTGCTTTGCATCAGAAATGACCCGACCAAGACCATCAGCGGGCTCATCCGATGCCCGTTGTTCTTCTTCATTGCCGCCTCCCTCTTCTTCATTGTCTTCCATTGCAGTATCACCGTATTCTTCAGGCGATATAGGATAGCTGTCATCATCCTCTTCTTCATTTTCTTCCAGCCTAACCCCTCTTTCTCCGTGCATGGCCCAACAATAATATCCGGGCATGAAACCTCTCCAAAGCAGATGGCTTTGAAGGATTCTCGGGGCAGAGTGCTCCGTCACATTCCGACAGTCGACGCAGGGACAAGGCATAAAATTATCCACTTTATTTGCCTTAGCCACATCGATAAATATATGCAGGCCTGCAATAAAATCAGAATCGCGTCGGTCGCCGTACATCCATCGCATCCGCGCATCGATCTGCGTTATAATAATTAACTATTACAATAACATCATGAATAGTGAAATGACCACCCGCATGGACACATATGCAAGATTTTTGTATCAGTTACAGATGAAGAAGATAAGGTTGCTAACCTCGGCGGAGGATACCGTGTTGTGCGAACTTAAATGTGGCATGGACATTTCGTCGAACACCTTGTGTGCAATCAAAGAAAAAAAAAGCTAGCACCCACACCTCACACACAATCCAGCAAATTTTTGTGGCAAATGGCAAAGGGCTGGGTGTATCAATTTATAGCCAGGGAAGGGTCTTTGATCTCGGTTCATGCCACAAACCGGGACCGATTCCCCGAAATGAACCGGAACCGGCCCCCAAACGGCACGAACCGGAACCAATGCCTGTCATTGGTCCCCATTGGCGAGCCGAACCGGGACAGATGACATTTGAGTGCTGGACCAAAGACCCTTTTTCCACTGGTGTAGGACCCGAGGACAAGGAAGCAAATGGTCGATCCCCACATTGATTCCGAACAGTTCTTCTGTCGAGATCCTTGCGAATCGCCGTGTGCTACCACGCCTACACTGTCGAGATTCCCGGTGAACCCATGTGTGTGTCCTCCGTGCTCTACAGGGCTATGAACTAGAACTACCTCAGCTGATAGCCCCAGTTGATTTGCAGCAGTACGTATCTTTTCCACAGCGTTGTTAATACTGCTGTGATGATTTTTTAAAGATGCCTATACGTACGAGGCTTTGAACACATCTCCTCCGGCCGTCTATAAAAGGAGGGAGGGAACCCGATCACCGGCCAGCGCCGCACAAGTCACAAAAGCGCGGCACCGATCGAGCTTCATTCCTTGCTCACCGCCGGACGCAAAGGCAAACCCATCTACCCAGCCGCAGGCGTACATATGCTGCCGTATCTGTCAGACGCGCTTGCTAGCACTAGAAGCTAGCTAGCTAGGCTCCACCGGAAGCTTGCTACTCCAGCCGAGTCCGGCCGCCGCCGCCGCTCTTGCCGCCGTCGTCCTCTCGCTCCGCCGTGCGCGTGCACGGCCGGCGAGTCGCCGAGCGAGAAGCTAAGGTACGTACTCACTGGTCGCCGGCCGGCGGCGGCGGGCCGATCTGCTCGCGCGGATCAGGCTCGCAGTTAAGCGTTTTGATTCCTTTCCCGTGGGTTCTCGATCGATCGGTTTTCCCATCTGACGCCAACAAATGTCGTGATCAGCGGCGCGCGCCGGTTTAGTATTGCCAAAACACCGGCTTAATTACGCGCTTCCGAAAAACTTTCGGCCACCATATGGCTGTCACGAGACGATCAAATTCAGTACTAGTACAAGTTAAGACCGACTTTCAGTACTGATCAAAATTGCTGATGGTGCTTGGGTCTTGTGATCTTATCTTCTGCAGCGCATGACGCCACGCTCCACCCAAACATGTACTCCACAGTTATTTCTTGACTCGCCGTCCGGTGTCTCTTCGGCCCGACCTGACCCTCTACCAGTATTATTATTATCGTTTACCTATTTACCTACGTATTAGATAATTGCAAAAGATTTTTTCAAATTGCGGCAGATATTTAAAATCGTTGGCACCATTTCCAGTTCAGATAGTACAGTCAAACTAACATAACCTAGCCAACGGCAATAGCGTCTAAACGATTCAGATACTCCCTCTGACCCATATTACTTTTCGTTAATATAGATGTATCTACTATTAAAATATCTCTAGATATATTCGTATTAGCAAAGTACACACGTATAAAGGTCTTTTCATGATTTTGTGCTTGGAAAAATACCGAAAGAGGCAAACGAGGCCGCTTTCGCGTCAGAAGAGACAGTTCTGCACTCCCAGCTTTAGCTACGAAACGCGTTTGGACTGGACCGGACGGATCCGTTTGCCCCCCAACCCACGCAAACAGAAAGCCGAAAAGGAAACAACCCAATCAATCCAAGAGCGTGGAGCGGGAAAAAGGCGAGCGGAGGAAGCAGCGCGGAAACAGCCCCCAAATCCCCGCCCCCCACAGGCTTCGTTTCCTCCGCCGCAATCCTCCACCGCTCCGCTACCCCCTCCTCCTCCTCCGCCGCGGCGGCCCGCCCCATCCCCGCCGCCGCCTAGCCCTCGCACGCGCGCGGCGGCGCCCGCCTCGAGGTGTGCCGGACACCTGCTTGGTTTTTGTTTGGGGCCTCTACTGGGGTTTTTCGTTGGATTTGTGCGTTTTATTTTGGTGGAGATTTCGTTTCTCTGACAGTTGTTCAATGCGCGTGCAGATCGGGGGCGTGGCGGCCGCGTGGTGTCATCTCTCCTGATGCCTGGGAGCGGCGCGGGCGTGCAGGCGCCCGAGGCGTCGCCGGGCCGGTACGTGCGGCGCCACGACGAGGCCCCGCCCGACGACGAAGACGGATGCGACGACGTGCTCGGGGTCCAGGTGCGCGGGCCCGGGGACGACCCCTTCGACATCCCCGCCAAGCGGGCGCCCGTCGAGCGGCTGCGGCGCTGGAGGGTGAGTGTACACCGCACTTCCCTACCCTACTCAACTTGCCTGCTGCATTAATTTGGGAGTTGCAGGGTGCTTGGTTTGGGGGCATGCTTGGCGGCGCAATGTGGGTTAATCTCGTGTAGATTGCCTTTGTTTTGGGCGGGTGTATGTTTTCGATTATTTTGTGTCTGTTTAACACACAAGTGTGTCGATACGTGGTTCATACCTCATCTGGTCGTGCATATGTTATCGAACTTATACATTGCAGCCAACTAGTTTCATAACTGATAGTATAGTCAGTTCATTAATTTTGCACATTGTTGTTATAATGTTCATGCATAGTTTAGAATATTTCTCAGGGAATTTTGAACTTATGTACTTGTGCCAAATTTGCACCATTACTTCTACTAGTGCTTCATAACTGGTAGTATAGTCAGCTATTAATTTTACACTTTTCTGTTTTTGTTCCATTGGCAGCAAGCTGCACTTGTGCTCAATGCTTCTCGGCGATTCAGATATACTCTTGACTTGAAAAAAGAGGAAGAAAAGGAACATATAAGGAGGAAAATTAGGGCTCATGCTCAAGTCATTAGGGTATGTATCCAAGCTTCTATTTCTGCAGTATGTATGTTTTATCATCATACATGTTTCCTCTTTGATATTTTAGTTTTGAATTCTATCAGGCTGCGTTACTTTTCAAGGAAGCAGGAGAAAAGCAGAATGGCGATAGGGAGTTACCAGGTAATTGCTTCATACCCATTTTGTTTTTGTACACATAGGGTACTGTCGGTGTCTTAGTTATACTGTGTTATTTAGCCCTGTGACGAGCATCTTGTGTCAAGAAATAACTGTCTACTCAATCAAGGGCCATCCCGCACCTTGTTAATAGTTATTCAAATATGTCTATGTTATTACATTGACGTTTCTGTTACACAGAAATTCTCCCACGAGGTTTTGGAATTGGAGAGGATCAACTTACATCGATGACAAGGGATCATAATTATTCCACTCTGCAAGAATATGGAGGGGTATGTACCATACTACCTGCAAATTTACTAGTTTCTTTAACTTCTGCATCATTAATTAATGTGGTATCCTTCTTCAAACATTAGGTTAAGGGGCTCCTAAATTTACTGAAAACAAACTCAGAGAAGGGAATCAATGGAGATGAAGCAGATTTGTCAAGCAGGGCAAATGCTTTTGGGGCTAACAGATATCCTCGCAAGCAAGGAAAAAGTTTTTGGGCAAGTTTTTTTGCTATTTTAGTTTGTAATAGTACCAATGTATGTGTTGCGGTGTCAGTGATTAATCCTTCTTACTGTGTTCTGTGTCATGAAAACAGATTTTTCTCTGGGAGGCCTGCCAGGACTTGACATTGGTTATCCTTATCGTGGCTGCAGCCATTTCTCTAGCGTTGGGCATCGCAACAGAGGTGAACTCCTGGTCCGCCTGACTTTTCACTATTTCCTCACTTTCGTATTCTGTTAACTGTTAGCTGATGTCTTAGTGACTATATATGTTTCCCCCCTTGTGAGTTTTACATCTGTTTCCATAATCTTCCGAACAACGGTTAATTGCGGATTTCTGTATGTATTAACCCTTTTACAACTATTTTTTCTTTAGTTCTAACTTTAAAATTTTCATTAGGGCATCAAAGAAGGATGGTACGACGGTGCCAGTATAGCATTTGCTGTCTTTCTTGTGATATTTGTTACTGGTATGCGGCCGTTTTCTCTCTCAACTCCTAAGCAATTTAACATTTTGTGATATTAAATATGGATGCAATATTTTCATCATTCTACTTCAGCAAGGTGGAAATAGTGGTTCTTAAAATTAAACTTTTCTTGACATGAGATTCTACTGTAATTTTGAAAGATAAACACTAGACCCTTATTTTTTGAGTTCTATTCTTCGGTAGTATCCTTGGGTCAATCTTCATATGTTGTATTTGGAAGATAGAATGCTGTTTTGTTTTGTTGCTCAACTAATATCAAATGTGGCCTTCCAGTATATCTTTATATGCACGCCATTTGCCCTATTCTGTAAACTTCACGTTTTCTCCTTTTATTCACTACGCCCAATAAAAGAGTGTCAGTTTGAACAATCCTTTTGTACCTGACTAAAGATACTTTTTGTCTTATAATTTCAGCTGTCAGTGATTACAAACAGTCCCTGCAGTTCCAGCACCTCAATGAGGAGAAACAAAATATCCAAGTTGAGGTTTGTGAGCTTAACCGAACTGAATGTTGACTACTCATTTGCCATTTTTTAGTCCTCTGATAGTATTGCTACTGTGGTGTGGTGAACAGGTTATTAGGGGCGGTAGAAGGATTCAAGTGTCAATCTTTGACATTGTGGTTGGCGATGTAGTAGCTTTAAAAATTGGTGATCAGGTACGATGCAGTAAACAAATATGGTCTGCTCTGACTTATGTTTGTGTTGTTTGCACTCCTGATATTATAACGGAATAAAAACTACCTTGTAGGTCCCAGCTGACGGTCTTTTAGTTAGTGGCCAGTCTCTTGCCATTGATGAATCCAGTATGACTGGGGAAAGCAAAATTGTAAGCTTTCTCTTGATTTTATACTCCTATATACAGGATTGATTTGCCAATGTGTAGTAAACGGTTGTTTTCTTTGATTAGGTTTTCAAGGATCAGAAGTCACCTTTTCTAATGGGAGGATGCAAAGTGGCAGATGGTTACGGTACCATGTTGGTGAGCGATCATATCTTGTCTTCACGCCTCATTCTTTTTCTTTTCTGTTTTGAAAATCGCATGTGTACGAACAAAAAGAGGCAATTGAGGCTCATTCACTTTGTTTGTGTCCTTTGTTTGAGCATTGCTTACCTGTCAGCTAGATTAATCTATTTATGACGCAGCGGAATTGACCTTTAACCTTACCCGGTGATTTGATATAATTCCACTTGCAATTGTGCTACTCAAATGCAGGTAACTGCAGTTGGTCTGAATACTGAATGGGGTTTACTTATGGCTAGCATTTCAGAAGACAACAATGAAGAGACCCCATTACAGGTTTTTCCTCTTTTTTATCCTTATGCTGATGATATAATTGCGAATTATTTTAAACAACTTATGTGCAATCTGATTCTGAATTCATGGCCCTCTCTTTTCTGTTGAAGGTGAGGTTGAATGGAGTAGCAACATTCATAGGCATTGTGGGGCTTGCTGTTGCTGCACTGGTTCTTGTAGTCCTTTTTGCAAGGTCAGATGCATTCATGTGTTTGCCCACTATCTGAATACTGTACCTTCTATATTATGTATGTGTCCATACAACTGAAACATAGTCACAAATGTATAAACCTGTGTTGTAATCGTTATGCTTATCCTATATGCTTAGGTGCAGTGATCTATGTTGCTCTGCCTCTTGTATCCACTATGTATGTACATACTTAGGTACTTTTCCTGCTTGCAGATACTTTTGGCTTATACTAATAAACTTGTTCTTTACTCCCAGATATTTTACAGGACATACTACAAACCCAGATGGGACTGTTCAGTTTGTTAAGGGGCACACAAGTGTGAAATCTATAATATTTGGAATAATAAAGATACTAACTGTTGCGGTATGTAATGATTTAATGTTTGGTGTATCTTAAGCCCCTTTCCTTGTCTCATTCCTACATTGCAACATTTAGGTGACTATCGTTGTCGTTGCTGTACCCGAGGGACTACCGCTGGCTGTAACACTAACGTGAGTTGATATAAGTAAAATGTTTCCTTCATCATTTTAACTTTGTTTTAGTTTTCTGACCTTTTTGTTTATTATTTTTCAGCCTGGCTTATTCAATGCGGAAAATGATGGCAGACAAAGCTTTGGTACATTTTTTTCCTGCCTCTTTATTATTATTTATTCTTTTAAATTTTAATTAGCACATAAATCTACATGTCAATTTCAGGTGAGAAGGCTTTCAGCTTGTGAAACAATGGGTTCTGCTACAACAATTTGTAGTGACAAGACCGGTACATTAACGCTCAACCAGGTTTGTTGTTCTTGGCTTTTTGCATCATTATGGACCTTCACTTTATTACTTTATCCTCTATGACCATTTAACTATCTGTGACTTTTGCAGATGACTGTGGTGCGATCAATAGTTGGGGGGATAGAGCTGCAACCTCAGGCTACTATCGAGAAGCTGTCACCTACAGTTACCTCTTTTATACTTGAAGGAATTGCACAGAATACTTCAGGCAGTGTGTTTGAGCCAGAGGTAATGTCATATGTTTCCACTACTCAACATCCTTTACTACTGCGTTTAGATCACATACATGATGGCATGAAGTATGGTTGCTATCATTCTTGTAAATATATTTTGCTGCTCTGTATTTGGCTTTTCAAGTAGTGTTAGAATTTCTATCTTGGACTATTTTCTGAGAAGTTCCTCTGCTATTCTCAAAAGAGAACATCAAGAATTCACATTCTTACATACATGTAGTGGAGGCTGTGCCAATGACAAGTTGATAACACATCTATTTTGAATAATAGGTGGTATTTTCTGCTTTTGGCAATGAGTACTAGCAGCTAACAGCCAAAAACTTTCATCAGTGCTATGCCATTTCATTGGGGTTGCTGCTATTCTTTGACAGAAAATAGGATCCCTGCTTTTTTTGTCTAAAAATAGTCTCCCCTGCTATTTTTGACCGAAACTAGGGTCCCAGCTGTCAATACTGCTAGTTACGGATGTGCATTTTTCTTTTGATGTAATTGATATCTGGCCTTCTACACCATACTTATTCCTGACTCATCAGGATGGTAGCACTGTCGAGGTAACAGGCTCACCAACTGAGAAGGCAATCCTTTCATGGGGTGTTGAGGTAAGATTTTTCAAGTGTTAAAACTTCCACTCCTAGTCGCTATATTCTTGCTCATTAAGCTGATGCCTCCTATAGCTTCATATGAAATTTGCGGTGGAGAGATCGAAATCTGCTATCATTCATGCCTCTCCATTCAACTCAGAAAAAAAACGTGGCGGTGTTGCAGTAATTGGGGTAATTTCTTATTTCACTTTCTGTTGTATCTTCAATATTTTCTTTATTATTAGTTTGTTCTGGCATGATATTTCTTGAATAGTCATATTTTCCCAATAATGAGTTTTCACTAGATATGTCCACCTCCTGAGTTGCAAAGATGTACTGAGATAGAGATGAATTGCTCCTGGGCTTGGCTCTGATATCGCTCCAGTGGTGGCCTAAAAGATGATTATGTGCTTAAATGTTTTACTTGGGCGTGCTAGACATTCAAAAGTCCTTTTTTTTTCTACCCATATCCTGGTATAGCAATTGAGTTCACCATGCCAACCTAGAATTCATGATAGATTCTTTACGTGCTTTTCAACTATCCTCCTTGCCTATTCTCTGTGGGTCCATAACCTGTTGCTGTGATGTTAGGACAGTAGAACAGAATAATGACTGATGGATTGACCAAATTTTAGAATATAACTAAGTAATTAGAGGTTCTGTCATGTGCTAATATTGTGCCATCCCTGCGGTCATATTTCAGGGTCTAATTCAACTTGCAAACAACATTAGCCTCTGGCATACAAATACAGAAATACTTCATCTCAGGCTTGGCATGCTTTATTTAGTTTAACAGTCTGACACGTGTTTGTCCTTGTGTGAAGTGTAACATGATTGTGTTATTAATTTGGTTTAGCTAGAGTGCCATGCATTTGCATAATGGACAAGTGTTGTTTATTATTCTGCAATACACACTTCAACCATATACTGAACTTTGTCATGTGCTTTTTTTTAGAGAGATTCAGATGTTCATGTGCACTGGAAAGGAGCCGCTGAAATAGTTCTTGCCTTATGTACAAGTTGGCTTGATGTGGATGGCTCAACTCATGAATTGACACCTGATAAGGTAAATCACTTACTACACTCATTTCAGATTTAATTATGTTGTTCCCCGCCTAAGATTAGTCTTTCAGGCCAATCAATTCAAGAAATACATAGAAGATATGGCCGAGCAAAGTCTTCGCTGTGTTGCATTTGCGTATAGAAATCTTGATCAGACGGACATTCCAAGTGAGGAACAAAGAATTAACTGGCAGTTACCAGATAATGACCTGATTCTTATTGGAATTGTGGGGATGAAGGTACATGGACGAAACGTGCAAATCCTCAATTATAATGTTGCATAAAATGATTTGCCGCTCCTAGTGCTATCCTCTATTTTTCTCATAATTTTATATCAAATATCTGTTTGTGGCTAAGTCATCCATGTTCGTTTGCAGGATCCTTGTCGCCCTGGAGTGAGAGATGCTGTTGAGCTGTGCACCAATTCTGGTGTTAAGGTTTGCATTTTCAATTCATGTACTGCTGAAGGATGCAAAGAAACGTTAGAATAGAAGCATTAGAAGTCATATTACTTCCGATGATGAGTGTATCTGTATGTCGTGTGTAATTTGATATTGTATTAATGTTGCGTGTAAAACCATTGACATCTTTAAAATTGTCCACTATTGACACCATTAAATGTTGGTACAGTACCATGTGTAGTTAGAGTTTTTGTTATCACTATAGACTAACTTCTGCGGTTTTTGAACAAGTAGGTACGGATGATAACTGGAGATAACCTGCAGACAGCTAGAGCAATAGCTCTTGAATGTGGAATACTCACTGATCCCCAAGCTTCTACACCAGTTATAATAGAGGGAAGAGTTTTCCGTGCATACAGTGATGATGAAAGGGAGAAAGTTGCCGACAAGATATCTGTAAGATCATAATTTCTTTGTGTTCGCAAAAATAATAAAATGTTTCCGAAGTTTATAAGCTAACCTACTGAGAGTACTTTTGGTTCATTTATTACTCTGAAAGGTTATCGTTGTGCATCTTGTCTTCTAACGTATTTTGTTTAGCAAAATGGATTATAAACCGTAGGGCTGGTATATCTGAAATCATGCAGCATTTAAGGAGGATTAAATTCTCTTATATTAGCTCACTATATAATGCGTCTAACTTTCCATCTGATTCTTGATTTACAAGTATTAAGTGTTAACTGGAATTCCTAGGAAAAATGTTGACTAAAAGTACCCACCTGCAAATTTTAGTAAATAACTCCTTGCTTTAGCCTTTAGGAGTATATGGAATGAAATTGGGAAATACATCAAGAACTTTCCGAACATAAAAAATTCCATGCATTATATAGGGAGTGCAAGCTGTACTTTTTATCTGTATTATTCAGTAATCTTGCTTCTCGTTACTGCTGACGTTCATTTGTGTGGTTTGACATACAATTTCCCTCTTTCAATCATTGAGCCACACCAAATGATCTCCTATGCCACTTTTGTGTACTATATATCTATGTTCCGTGACAGTCTCATGCTTAGCTTTTACCATTGTACATATATGAAAATACAGAACAACAGAATTTGTCTTTCATTAACCTATAGATACAAAACTATTGTGATTATACTTTTCGCTTGTTATCGCTACGGCATTTCTGGTGCTCTATTTCATGTGATAGGGTAGATATTCCTTTCATTCGTCTATTTGAGTCCATATGTTATCTTGTCCAGTACTTGCTCTTGCTATTAGCATTCTACCGATTAGCCTGATTTCTAAAAATTGCATTGCAGGTGATGGGAAGATCCTCACCGAATGATAAGCTTCTCCTTGTAAAAGCACTCAAGAAGAATGGCCATGTTGTTGCTGTTACTGGTGACGGTACAAACGATGCTCCTGCACTGCACGAGGTAAGGGCATGAGTTTGTACTTTGAAGGAATAAAAGGACATGAGATATATTTTGAATGGATACAGGACTGATCATACATGTGATCATGTACTGCACAGCTTAGTACAACAAACATATATGAGTTGACGCCAGCCATCACTCCTATTTTCAGGCAGATATTGGTCTTTCTATGGGCATCCAAGGAACAGAAGTAGCTAAAGAAAGCTCAGACATAATTATTCTGGATGATAATTTTGCTTCGGTCGTCAAGGTTAGGCCTGCCTTAGAACTTAATGATCTTTTGATCCACAAATTATACAGGGTTTCAAATTCTGTTCATGTTCAATGTTCTAGGTGGTCCGCTGGGGTCGTTCTGTTTATGCCAATATCCAAAAGTTTATTCAATTCCAGCTTACTGTAAATGTTGCGGCTCTTATCATCAATGTGGTTGCGGCCATTTCCTCTGGCAATGTTCCTCTAAACGCTGTTCAGGTTTGTCAGAACATTATTAATTACATTTCTTGGAATCACTGCCAGATTGATTTTTTTTTAACATGTTGATAGTTCCAGTGGCTATTTCTGATATTCCTAGATATTTGGATCTAGATGCCAAACTGTTTCCTCCACTCGCAGTTTCTTAAATCATTATGCTGGCTATTAAAATTAATTAAAGGTCACAGTGTGTCTATTTACTCCTGTTTTTGCTACTATTGTAGACTAAATCCTGCTTGTTCACTGCAATACTTCAACTACCTGAACTAAGTGAGAGCTTCATATGGAAATCGGAATTTATTATTTCTTTTAGTGTGCAAGAGAGCTGCATGTATTTATTTTTAGAAGAAATAGAGTTCACAACACTGACTGGAAACACAAACAAGCAAAGGTGGAGTGGGTGAGGTGTAAAAACGGTAGCCAAAATCATGAAACAGGGAACAGCCTTCTAAGGCAGCAATTGGAGGCTATAGTGCTCATGACTTAAAATTCTCTCGTTTCTCTTTCCAAATCTTCCACATGACCAAGTTCGCATCTTTTTCTTCTCTTCTTCTGGACTCTGAACCGAGCAAACACCTGCTAATCTTTTACAAAATGCACCGACTTCAGGCTGCAGATCATGAAGATTTGTCCTAGGAAAATGTATTACTAGTTTATGGAGAGAGTGTGCACCAATGGGATGTGACATCCTTTCAGGGTTTATTCTCTCTCAGAGTACCATGTGACAGCCATTATTTTTGCAATATGTATCTTTCATAGAATGTTGAAGATGATAACTATAAAAATAACGTCGCCATGGGATAGTAGGAAATTATGAATGAACAGAAATGAACATAAAGTATTGAACCTGCATTGATTTGATATGGCCAGATGTTTACTTGTTTCTGCTGTTGACACAGCTTCTCTGGGTTAATCTCATAATGGACACCCTTGGTGCACTTGCATTGGCTACTGAACCACCAACGGACCAACTTATGAAGCGGACACCTGTTGGACGGAGGTTAGTCCTTTTCTCTTGAAGCTGTTATGTACAACAAAACAAATTCATGTGAATATGCTTCTGTATATGTATTTCTTGCTGTGTTAACATTTAGTCTTTGAAATCTGTATATCATCAACCTATCCTAAGAACTGTGAATCTCGTCGTTCTCTTCCCTGCATAAAGGTACTCCCTCCAACCCATATTACCTTTAAAAAAACACGGATGTATTTAGCACTAAAATATATCTAGATACATCCGTATTTGCGAAAGGTAATATGGGTCAGGGGGAGTAGTTGAATACGCCCTTGTATTTTATGAGGGTCATATACATTTGAAGAACTAGAAAATTTAGCCAATAGTTACTCCAGCAACATATAGGATTAGTGTTGTGAAAATGGTACCGTCATAAACGTATTTGAATGTATTTATAGAATTTTTTGGTACAACCATAAACTTGTTTGAAAGCATTTGTAGAATTTTGATTAGCACTAATGCTGTGTACGCTTATAACATTTCTAACATTCTTGTGCATATAATGCAGAGAACCTCTTGTGACTAATATCATGTGGAGAAACTTGTTCATTCAGGTATAAGTCTCTTCAGATGTTGTCTGTCAACTAAATGTTTTACTGTGCTGGGTCAGTTACTCAGGTCTTATGTAACCACAGGCTGTCTATCAAGTTGCTGTTCTTCTGACGCTTAACTTTGGAGGCCGAAATCTTCTGCATTTGACTCAAGATACCCTTGAACACTCTAGTAAAGTGAAAAATTCATTTATATTCAACACGTTTGTCCTGTGTCAGGTAACATCTTACCTTGTTTAAGCACCTTCTCCTACTTTATGTGGAACCACGTTTCTAGCTTTATGGTTGATTCTGAATATACTGTTTTTCTCCATTTGGACCAATTTGTGTAGCATACACAGCTTTACAGTAGCATGCTTCTTAACTGTATGCTACAATCACAGACACATCAGTAGCCCCAACAGCTGGTTTAAATGGTTAGTAAGATTGGATATATTTTGTAGTAACAAGTAATTTAGGGATAATCTCATTTTGTTCAGATTGCTGCCTTCTCCCTATTTGTTCAAGTAGTTTAGGGTAGAAACTCTATAAATGAGTCTTTCTCCCTAATGTTGGGTACTTCTGTAGTCTGAGTCTATGGTCTCATCTTTCTCCTAATCCCTTCCCTTCAGCATATACTTTTACCATCTTGCTGCTTGACAAAGGTTAACTATTTCATTTTTTCCAATAGGTGTTTAATGAGTTCAATTCTCGTAAACCAGAAGAGCTCAACATATTTGAAGGAGTTTCAAGAAACCATCTCTTTTTGGCCGTTGTGAGCGTAACCGTTGTGCTGCAGGTATGAATTGATAGAAAGACAAATGTATGAGTAATATAGATAACTCTGAGTATCTAGGATTTGACTTCCGTCCATAATTTATTCTCAGGTGATAATTATTGAGTTCCTGGGGAAATTTACATCAACAGTTAGACTCAGTTGGCAGCTTTGGCTTGTTTCTGTGGGTATTGCTTTTGTCAGGTGAGATCCTTGTCTCCACTATGAGCCTACTGTTGTAGAGATCAGTAATGCTTTCAAAAATAATATAGTTACACCCTCCGACCCATATAACTCTTCGCTAATGTGGATGTATCTAGCACTAAAATGTGTCTACATACATCTATATTAGCGAAGAGTATTATGGGTCGGAGGGAGTAATAAAATTTCTTTCCAAGTATTAGTTTGCTTGCAGTTTGAATCAACACAGCTAGTGGTTAGTTTTGGGTGGATATCCTACAGAGTCTGGACTTGCCTGCATACTTGTTAACCACTGGCATTTTTCATGTAGCTGGCCGTTGGCTTTTGTTGGGAAGTTCATTCCAGTTCCCCAGACTCCATTGAAGAATTTGATCCTTAAGTGTTGGCCAAAAAGGAGGAAGCAAGGTAGGTACCCATGGTGTTTCAGTTTGAAAATACCTGCTGCATCTGCACTATTATCCTGTCTGAATCTGGTTATATACCAAGTGCGTATAAGTTACAGTTTGTTTCCTTTGTTGCTGGTTGATAAAACATTAGTTTTTCCTTCTCAATAATAAATGATCTGTGTCTCAATATACAGGTGACGAAGAACCGACTCCACCGGTGTGAGACTGAACATCTTTCCAAGTGGCAGACATTATCAGCTGTCGAATTCCAGTGCTTGTGCATATAGATGCTTGCATAAATATGAGTAGTGATTTCTTCTAACCACGCTAGCTTTTAGCCTGACTGAATACTATGAGGCTGAAAACAAATGTGAGTGAGATACTTCATTCTCGCTGACTCGGATGCTGGGGTTTGAAGCCGGTGTGAACAAGGACAATATTTCATTAGCTTAACAGATGTTAGAATTTCGGCAGCTACACATTGTACAAATGGTTCATCAGGGTTAAAATGGTCTCACCAGTTGGGAAGCTCGCTAGTAAAGCAAATTTCCTTTTGGACAAGAGTGATGTGTATATCATTTCGTCTAGTAGGTTTCTCTTCTTTTGTTCTAGTCCTCTAGGATTTTGTTCTAGCAAACTAAGTTCTTGCGGAGAGTTGGTTTGGGTGCTACTGGTACTGGATTACTGATGTGTGGTTGAATTGAACTCACATTAAATTAGTGCTGCTGATGTTATTAAGCTACCTTCTGCATTCCAACGATTGCCTACCTTGTAAGGGCAACGGTCAGCATCATTTGCTTGTAAGGCAGCGGAAACACAGCTCAGGATCAGATGCCGAGGAATAAGACAGGAGCTGTAAGCGCACATCCTTGTCACCTCTGTTTGGCATCTTTGCACTAGAAGAACAGGTGCCCTGACCATACATCTGGTATCGAGGTCAATTCCTCGGTGCCAGATGTATGTAAGCAATGGATGGTTGTGCGCTAATCACCATAGGAAATGATGAACACATTGGTTGACATAGCAAATGATGAACCATTGATGGACATTCTAGTTTCAAAGATGTGTGAACATCCTATCTTGTTTGGCAGATAATATTTCAATGTTCTCGGTTGCATAATCTTTACTATTAAATGGGAGTTTGTGATGGTACGTCGCCTCAAAAATCTTTGACATCAAACATTGAGAAGATCTGGACCATCCAACTGGTGCATCCAAACCGTTCAAACACACAATCGCGGAAGGCAAAATATGGAATGAAATAATGACGCCACGTCCTCTTAATGCACGCACCAATCACAGAAAGCAAAAAAGGAAATAAATAATTTCACCACCATGTGTCCTCTAAATGCACATATCAATCAGGGAAGCAAAAAAGGAAAGAAATAGTGTCACCAACAATCATGGGATTGCTAAGCATGGAAAGAAAATAACGTCACCCCATACTCTCACCAAATCTTGTCAGTGAATAATAAATTTGGAAATTAATTTTGTGCAGCTATAATAACGTCATCACACTTCCGCAGCCTCTTTCCATACAATCACACAAGAGATATAGTTGGTAAGTCCATTTTAGAATGCTGATGCATCGTGGCCAGCCGGCCTGCTCGATCTGCAGCGCAACACATAGATCAGATATAGAAATTAGAAATTGTGAATTCTGCATTCTGTCGCCGAGGTGATTCTTGATTGGACGAGCGCAACTCCAAAAAATAATCGGCAATGCACATCTTTCCTTCTCATGGTGATCTCCACCTGATGGACGTGCATCTCATCCAACATTACATTAACGTTACAACATAATAAAACTGATATAGTCTGGTAAGTGAGTTTCTTTTACTCTTTATCTTACGTGGTATGCGTTCATTTCTTTTACAAAAGGCGCTCCCTAATTTTAAATTAATAAAGTCCCAAACAGTAGATGAGGCGTTCTTGCACCCAGGTCCATAGGTACCATTTTCTCTAAATGATTTTTGAACACATTTTAAATGTCAAAAATAATCGATAAAAAATGACACATAAATCTCGATGTTCTATGTGCTCGCAAAGTCGTTTCACGAATAACCGACTTCATATATACTGTGTATAAAAAGAAAGAATTGGTGCTAAACAAAACTCTTCACGAGACATTTTTTTTTACACGTAACACAAAAGATACCAATTTATCTACGAACTTGGCGTGCACACATAGAATATTGAGATGTAGGCGTGAAATTTTTGTCTGATTTTTTTTGACTTTATAATTTTTTGGAGGCAGGAGCATACGCACCCTAGATCAAACGTGAATTTCTGGCGGATGGGCGAGCAACACAATGCGGGTGGCATAGTCTTCATCAGATCTTGAGCAGATGTCGGCAAGGCGGCCTCCGCACTGCAACCATGCCCATCATCACATCGCCGCCTAATCGGCCAAGGTGACGACTAGCAAGCACCGACATCCACCACCCATCGCAAGGATAATGTCGCCACCACCATCCAGGGCCGCCGCCTTGGCTTCCATGGTCCCTTCTAGGGCCGTGATGGATAGTACCCCAGCCATCGGCCAGCGCTGCCAAACATTGCGCAGCTTCCCAGCGGCGGAGACCAGCCTCCCACATGGTAGCCTGCTTCCATGCAATTGTGCTAGAGGGCTCGAGAGCAGATCCCTGCTGATCCTGGCGCTACAGGGCTTGGACGACATCAGACTTAAGGGAGGTCGAGCAGAGACATGTAGGGTGTTGGAGGCGGCAGCAGAGGTTAGAATTTTGCCCCCTCACCCCTAGAGGAGACAACACGAGGGGGTAGGGGACTTTTTTCTCATATAGGAGTATGATTCTTCCTTTGCAAAAGAGACATCCAGACCATAGTTATTCGGTGTTTGCGTAGTTTGCATGTTGAGCACTGTCTATTTAAAATACTCGTGCAATTAATCTTTCTGGTAGCAACATATTTTCCCATGCGGGAACCTTATAACATGCGACAAACACCGCAAAAAGTTGAATAGTTGTGCCAGCAGTCATAATTCTCAAGAATCATTAACTTCCCGCTCTATCAATTTTTAAGCCTCATGCGACAACACATGGATTGAGGTAAGAAAAAGTGGCATGACGTGAAAGCTGAATGATGTTTTACAAAAAGATTGACAATCGTGAAATATATATCCGTAGCAACGCACGGGCATTTAACTAGTAGAAATAATTTGTATGTAGAGCGGCCAGAGATCTGACATTTGGGATCAAATGCAAGGCGAAGTCATCCCGACTTATCACATTCTTGAATTGATAGGCTTGTCCACATCATCCTGATTGAAGCACTACCGTACTAAGTCCACATCCCATGTGCCTTTGCCAGTGGTTGATGCCACTCATGGTAACTACCTCAAAGACATTACAAACTAGATAGTACTTTGCTCAAAGCACCTGCGCGATCTTGTCACAGACGCCAACCCTGATGAGCTAGCATAGCTAAGTTAAACAACCCAATGCATTTTCCTCCCATCTCCTTGTGACCACCAATATTTACATATCAATTTGCTTATGTGATCACACAGTGATTTTAAAAGATCCAAGCATGCAACTGCATATGTGGTTTAGTCTGCACTCTGCAGCTTTGATGAGAATATCTTTTCCGGCCTTATAGGGTCCTACTCCAAATGCATTCTTAGATACACATTACACTTTTTATTAGATCTTCCGTTGTAGGTAGCTAATTCAAGATGTTTCCCTCTTGAGGCTTCCGATTCGAGATCTATAATATGTAACATGTTATTTACACTTCTCCAAGTGCTGGCACTATACATTACTGAGGTTTTCCAGCAATTTATCACCTCTCAACTCAAGAGATCTCATTCGTAAGCTGATATAATGGAATTCACAGCCAGCACACTTCCCTCATTCGCTTCAAACAGAAGTAGTGAGTCATTAATGAACATGAGATGATTGACGTTGCGCATTTGGCTCAATCCTTTGAATCGGGCCATTGCTCTTGTTTGATGAGGTGCAGAAAAACCTTCAGCACATAGAATAAAAAGGTAGGAGAAGTTAGGGACCCCATACCTTATATTAACCCTCGACATGGAATCACTACGTTAGTCAGATTCACGTTGACACCAAACTGGTAGGAGACAAATGGCACTCATTTCATAACCAATTGCCTGAAGAGCTTATGAAACCCCATCTTCAACATGATCCCCTACTGGACCAGGTCATTCAACACGGACACGGCTATAAGTGTTACTCATATCTAGCTTTAGTGTCATATAAACATCTTTCTTGTGTTACAATTCACCGACAGATCAATCATATGAAGCTAAACGGACACACGCGAAGATAAAAATTTATCGCCAAGCGTGCGTATCACACGTTCTAAATTTTTCTCTTTATTTCTCTTTGTTTTCTGGTATTCTTCTAAACTCACGATACTATAATACTCTAGTATACACGCATATATATATGCACGGACCAACGCTAGTAGCTAGCTAAACCGACTCAAACACAAAGACTCTAAACCGACCTGTACTAGCACTCATCGTACGCAAGTACTACTCAGCTAACCTAGTTGAACACATCGTACTCCGGTTTCCTAACATGATACGTACTGTATGGGCGGACGCACGTTAGGCTGACTGGGGCCCAGGCCCCCACTCAAATTTCGGTCCTCCTTATAGGTGTCCGATGACTGGGGCCTATGCCCCCACTCAAATTTCGATCCTCCTTATAGGTGTCCGATCATTTTCTGGCGAGGCCCCCAGTCAGCCCACTACAGAGGCCCCCGCTCATCTTGTTATTTTCTAGAAGCCCATAGAATATAAGCCAAGACAGAAAAAAAAAGGTAGAAGATGAGAAGAAGCTAGGCGGGGAGGCGAAACGAAGAAACACAGGGGCGTTGTGTGCCTGTGTCGCTCCCAGCGGAAGTGCTCCGCCCGTCCGCCAGTCGAAGTTCGTGTCCCCCGCCATCAGCCGCTGCCGGGCCGCCGGCCGCCGGCTGCCGCCCTCAGTTCATCGCATCAAGGTAAGCACAAGACACAAGTACTCTGTAATCTGTACTCCACGCTAGGGTTCATTAATTCTTTTGTATTTGTAATCTTGATCTGATCATACAATCTTTCCTCAATTCTGGTTCTTTTCCTTGTACTCTGTACAATATCTCTTCAAGTCTAGACGACTAGCACTACTCGGTTCAAATCAAATCTAACACCAGATTTATGTGTGAATGTGTGATCCGTAAGAGAGAGAAAATCTGATTTTGGAATTACTTTGCAATGCAATCTGGCAATACGTGATAGAAAAGTAGAAATCTGGACTTGTGCGATTTGGATTCTTACAACTAGCACAATACCCGTGCGTTGCAACGGGTCAGAAAATGAAAAATAATGGTCATGATGAAAATTAAATATATCTTCAAATTTTCCTGGACAATGAGATTTGTTTTCATGTTGCAATAAACCCAATTTAACTCCTAGTTTTTTCAAAGGGTCGTCCAATTTGATCTTGTGTAACCCAAATAGATAGTAACAAAATTCAGCTTTCTAAAATATTTGAATTCTGATAAGTCCAAATGAGTGTAAGATAATCAGTAAGAACCTAAATATTTGATTCTAAACATGATCTTATTGTGCCAATCCGCTCTCTCGGAACCCAGGTATTTGATCCTAAACATGATGTTGTGAATTCCGATGATGACATGGTAATTTTTTTTTTGATAAAGGACGCTTTATTACTTAAAAGATTTAAGCATTACACCCAGCCTTTGCATACCTAAGATGCACACAGCTGTCTAAAAGTACACAATCCAGAAAATAAAACGGCCTATTACATGACATAATGATCAAAAGCAACAACGCCTATATATGAATGAGATATCTTTGAACCTGGGCGGTTCGTTTTAGACAGGGAAAAATTTAGCAGTATTCATTGTTCAACCCCTTTTATCTAGATTAAATGGGTCTAAGTTGCAAGTATTCGAAATAGAAATCAAGGCATCACTTTCTCGCTCAGCTTGTTCAGAGGTTATCTGATTCAGAGAAAGCACCCATGGCCTGCAAATCAATTTACAGGGCAGCGTGGGAGTCAAAATTCAGGAATCCGATCTAACACATAAATTGGTTTCGGTTTGAACAGAATGCCACACCGGGATTTGCAGTAGACAAAAAATTAGCACATACACATCTTGGCTATAACAGAAAAAACACCAATAGAAGACAAATCTAGAAAGAAATGTAAAATGGATTTCTCGCTCAGCTTGTTCAGAGGAAACACCAACTGCCCATCCTTCCATCAGTGATCGACAACAATGTTTGGCCTGTTAGTGGTAAGAGTGCAGTCGCAAGAAACTAATTGAGTACTCTGTACTCCCCGTAGTGCGGAGGAGGTCGCCATCGTTCAGCTTGGGGAGGGAGCGAGACGGAGGCTGAGGCAGTTTGTGCTTAAGACTCTGCAATTTTTGAAACTGGAAGTGGTGAGGGCACGACAAGGAACTCATGGCTGGCCTTGGGCGTGATTTTTTACTCTCTAGTGAGATCGGCTGGCGACGATGGGCTCTGGCATGGATTTGATGGCGGTGACCACGGCAAGATCTTGCCGCGGCGGATCGACTGGTTGCCTCCTCCTCACTCGGGAACATGGACGGCGCCGAGGATCTCCTGGTCGACGACGGACTTGGGTAACCTGGGCGGCGTGGTGGTCTCCTGATCGGATGTGGACGCGGGGCACAAAGTCGGGGTGGAGGCCCTCCTGGTCGGCGGCGGACCAAGGACACAGGGGCGGCGTGGAGGATCGCCTGCTCGGCTGCGGACCTGAGGCACGGGGTGGGTAGGAAGAAGATGAAAACAGGGAGAGACTGCGGTTTAATTTGTAACTTCTATATGGGCTAAACCAAAAAAGAGCGACGGCGTACGTAGATAGAGATCGGCACAGATTGGATCGATCGTATTTTAAACGGATTCTAACGCAATGACGGACGACCAAAATTAGCGAAGGACCGACGGACGAAAGCATCAACGGTTTTTTTTTTACGTACGAAACAATTTTTGGTTTTTTTACATACCACGGCCCCTTTTAATCCGCGCCATATTCACTTTTTCCCTATCTCGCGGTTACTCTTTTTCATCCACATATTGTAAGAAGGCAAAACTTATTTTCTTTCTCCTTACATTTTTTATACAAAACGAGCAACATTGCAACAACAAACCACCCTAAATATAACTTGCTTTCTTTCTCCTTACATCACAAAAACAAACCACCTCAAATACAACATTTTAACGATGCTAAGCCCGGGCGGCCACCTAGGCTAGAAAGATGCTAGATCTTCCCCTGTCTCCCACCGTAGCTAGTTACTTCTCAATTTTCATTCACTTTCCATGCTGAGGAGACATTGAAAACTTCCCACATAATGTCCCTACAACATCAATTTAAGTGACCAAAATTGTTGGCTAAAGTACCAACATATATATTCATAATGGATTGAACTACAACAATATGCCCTTAGACATTAACTTTCAAGATAGGACTTAAGCATTACTTCATTTAAATTGTTCATACATGTGTTAAAGGACATGGAAATATCTAGTCTAGGCTAGGTGTAATTCTCGGATCATCATAACCATCCTTTAAGATTCAATCTCCTGTCAGGCCTTCGTCCTCTTCAACAGGCCGCTCATGCCTGCCCATAGTGGTAAGGATGTCGAAGTCGTGAGGCTTGCATTCCCTAGGTTAAATCAAAGTATAACTATATCCACAAAGGTCCAATAGTCCAACAATGAGGAATTTATCTTGTATTCATTTTCAATCTCCATTTGTTCTGCTAAATTGCTACTATGACTTCTTTCCCTCCCTCCTAGTTTTATATGTAATTCGTGAACTTCATGGCTTCAAAGTTGATCATAGACCCATCTGCCCATCTGCGCTATAATTCTCATTCCAAAAGGAAAATAGAACAAGTTTTCTAAAACATTTTTAATGCATTTAATGCACATAGAGTGCACAACCATGGCAGTTGCAACTTAGTGGACACTAACCTTGAATAGTTAAATTACAATAGAAGCACATTATGTAAAATTTAACAACTGCATCTAGTTAAATTATTGAAACGTGAGAACATAATCAATTAAATTATTGAAAATTAAGAATCGTTCTTTAGTACAGTCGAAAGTAGATCAAGTGATCTTGTTAAATTCTTGAAATGTGAGAACATAACCAATTACCAAAAAAAGGAAGAATTGTTCTTCTTCATCTTTAGAACCGGGAAGAAACCCAGCTTGTTCGTATCTCTCCTCATGGTGGTGCTCCTAGTCGTCTTGTGTGCCCTATCCTCTGCATAGACATGTAACAATAGAAACTAACCGGTCATCATTAAAAGTACAACAATGCTTAATAGCATTCATTTGATACTGCATTCATCAGAAATTCATAGCTTAAAGTTTATAGGTTCAGAGCATTTAGTTTGCTAGTCACATCTCCTCAGGGAATGGAATGATTTCAGACTTTTCAATAAATTCAGAGAATGACGGTCATACTCATATCTCAACACAAACCACTTGTTGTTGTTAGGACCGCAATTGAAACAAGTCGCTCTGGTTCATATTTCAGACCTCATAATGGTTAGCTCATAGCTCAGTACTTCAGCCAAGATAACAATGAACATGCAGTGAACTTGCAAGTTTATTCTAGTCAGGTGCTTCTGCTGCTGCTTGCGCCGTTGGTAAGGTGATGCATGTCTAGCTAAGCATCGTGGTTCTCCCCCGAGGAGACAGAGGTCTTCTGCGTCGTCTGCTTCCGCGCCGACGTGCATCGTGAGGGAGGCGTGGGGAGATCGAGCTGCCAATTGGAAGAGAGACAGGTGCCAACCGCTGGGACATGCAGCACTGTCCTGGGCAACGCTGGCGAAGCCAGGCCAAAGGCGCAGGTGTTGTGGTGCTGCTAGGGCGATGGAGAAATCTGAATTTCGCTCTGCTATGTCCCAATCCCCATGTCGCTCGGCGTATTCCCTGAACTCGACGGGCCAATCAGGTTGTCTTGGGGATGAAGGGGGCGCACGAGGCGGAGCTCGGCAGTCCTCGCGGCGAGGCGGAGGTCGACAACCGTCGCGGCGAGACGCCGCTTTGGGCGAGTCCTTCGTCGCGAAGGCCTCCCCTATCAAATACCTTGTCCCGCGCACGGCATCTCTATCCATGGCTTGCAAGGCGCAGACCTCTGGCATGGCCTAGGCATAACCCAACCTTTGCTCGTCGGCATACTCCAACGCGGCGCGGTGGTAGTTGGGGCGCGACAAAATCAGGCAGGCCGCTCCCTCAGGCGCTACTCATCATGCGATAATCTCTCTCCTTCTCTCCCTGTATGGTTTCCCCAATCCCACGAGTCCCCAGCGCCATGGGAGAGCTAAGCTGCGTTGACTACCTTGACGCCGCCGAGCTCCACCTTCGTCTACCCGCGGAATCCGCCATCGCTGAGCTCCACCTCCATCTTCCCGCCGAACCTCCCCGCTGTTGAACACATCTTCACCGCCTCGCCTAATGCACTGTAAATCATGATGAAGCTTTAGGCTGCATGTGCTCGCCGGCGTGCCCCTCCCCGCTATGTGCTGCATGTGCTCGCCGGCGTGCACCTCCCCGCGATCGCACGCGTGGCTGCATGTGCTCGCCGGCGTGCGCCTCCCCGCTATGTGCTGACGGGCGGCCTACCCTGTTGCGTGCTCGCGCGGCGGCAGCCTCCACCGCTGCGTCCTCGACAGCGACGCCCCGCTGCCGCGATGGCGGCGTCCTCCACCGTCGCGTCTCGACAGCAACGCCCCTCGGCGACGGCCGCGTCCGCAACGGAGACGGCCTCCACAACGGCGGTGGCCGCCACTCGACAGTGAAGGCCGGCGGGGTGGCCTGACGCATCCTCGACAACGACGCCTCGGCGGGGCGGCCTCCTCTATCACACCTTCCTCGCATAGCCTGGCGGCGAAAGCCACCCCCGATGTGTGCCCTACGGCGGCCTCCCCCGACGGTTTCCTCCCGGCGTGGTTTCGTGGTGGTTGAGAGAAGGGACAGAGACAGAGACTGTGTGGTGGGAGGATAAGGCACGGAAGGATAAGACGGATCGGTCTTTTTTGCTAATCACAGAGCGCCGCACGGGAGTCCAGATTCGGGTAGAGGCAGGACCGATTATTTTGACGTACCAAAAAAGACCACCGGTTTTTTTTTGACCTACCACGGTTTTTTAACCATCGCGTCCTCAAGCCGTATTATTAGTAGAGATATGTGATTCCGTAACTGAATTTCAATTATTTAACGGGAAGAAGGAAGAAAACTATGGAGAGGTATTTGAAAAAGAAATCCACACAGGCCCCTGCAGATGTCAACATGACCAGAGAGAATTCTAATGGAAATTGATCAGCAGCAATTTCATCTGCAGCAAAGCCTGTACAGAGATATAATTCTGCCGTGCCTCAGATGATTGATTTAAACAAGTTTTTTTGAGACCCAGCTAAAAGAAAGAGAATGACAGATTATCACCCCAATCAACGTGACGAGATAGCGGCAAGAGGTGTCAAGCTAATGGACTTATTAAATATTTTTAGACCTTTGATTGTTCATTTCATTTACATATGATGCTAACGATACTAGCTTTAACAAATGGGCTATCCAAAACCTTGCAGAGAAAGATAAAGATATCATAAATGCTATTTCAGATGTGGAGTCCGCAAAGAGGGAGTTGAAAAGGCTGAGAACAAATGAGGGGTTTAATTCTCTTATGAACAAGGTACATTGTTTTTGTCGTACTATTATTGGATATTTGGAAGAAGTATTTATGAGAAACTTCTATTTGTCTTCTATTTATAAAATTTACATATTATAGTTGATTACACGCTGGTATGTCCATGGTTTTTCTATACATGAGGCCCCCGGTCAGTTTTTATCCTGGGTCCGCCACTGACGTACTGTATTATTAAACTAGACAACTAACCAAACTCTAATTAGGCAAGATTATGCCAACAATCTCTCCATAATCTTGACTTGTCGTTTCCTTGCGCTTCTTCTGGTCTCGACTCCTTGCAGATTTGCGTCATGACGAATCAACTCAACGTATGATAAACTCCTAGTCACGCTGCCAGGCCACACCATCGGTCACCCCTAACGCATCTATGCCAATGATGATCACCATATCGTCCCATGTAGAGCCAGGTTCTCATTAAAGAGACTCTCCTTCACTGGTCCTTGTCCCACTATACGCTTGAGCTTCGCCATCCTCACGTTGAGACCCTCGGTCGCACCTAGCACCGGACAGCAACACGACGTGACACGCTTCAACTGCAACGGATCCTCATAGAGACAAGCACTTGGACACAACGACAACTCACGGACTAGACATTGACTTGATGTGCCAACTCGCACACACATACTTGACTCATACTCTCCCCGACGATGATCTTGACGAGACTTTCGGCGCCGCATCTCGGCAGTTCCTCTCCCATCAACGATCATCCTGATCCACCACCTTGCCGACGATAATTCCCCGCCATCCGTTCCATGTCACTTCGCCCAACGACGGTCACCCGCCGCCTCGCCCATGATGGCGTGCTCGCCATCTCCACCCTGTCGCTCCACTAACCGACGGCCGCCCGCCCCGAGGAGCTAGTAGGGTCGCCTCCTTGGAGCAAGCTTAGCTTCAAATCTTCAACCTCGCTCTGATACCAATTGTTAGAATTCGCCGACGGATCAATCACATAAAGCTAAACGGACATACATGAAGACAAAAATTTATTGCCAAACGTGCGTATCGCACGCTCTAAATTTTTCTTTTTATTTCTCTTTATTTTCTGATATTCTTCTGAACTCACGGTACTACAATACTCTAGTATACACACATATATACTAGAATCATAGGCGCGCCTTGCCGCCCCCGTTTTTACTATCTCCGTTTTACAGTTTAGTGTACAAACACGCTTTGCTGCGCCATTTTTTAATATCTTGTTTTTACAGTTTACTGTACAAACCAATGCCGATAAAACAGAAGCACTAAACAACAAAAATGTGCAGAAAATATTGGAAGGGATACAAAATTAATTCTATTTTTAACCCGATGAAAAAAGGAAAATACCATATGGAGAAGCAAGCATATCCAACATAGAAAATAGGGGAGGGGCCAGAAAAATCAATTAATAAGTTGAACCATCCTCGTATCGCACTGTTGTCTGAGGTAGGGTGACAAAAAAAAGTATATGCAATAATGTGCACTGCAATCTATAGTGTTCATATATGTGAGATAGAAGAAGAAAAATTCCATGCATGTATATCTCAGTATATGCAACAATCATCTATATCAAGTTGCCAACAAATCAGAGGAATAAGAACCACTCAGAGGAAAATGGTGGGAATCTTCCAACACCTGCATAACTTCTGCTCACAGATCATCGGCTCAAATTAGACCAAAAAAGTAGAACATCGATTATAATTTGATGTCGCAAGCAGGAAGGATCTTCTTGCTAGTCAGCGGCATCGGTCACCACCTCCTCCCCGCCCGGATTTTCGGCCTCCCGGCGGCACAGTCCTCATCTTTCTCAATGCCCACATGTTTTTCCTTGTCGTTGGCCCCATTCCCGCTCTTACTCCCGCCAGGATCTTCCTCGCCCAGCAGCCGCCGTCCACAACTCCCTTCCCACCCGTGTTTGCACATTCTCCCTGCCATCTCTCTAATTCTCTATTAGTTTAAAAACAAAAAACTGACCATTGTTGCAGTATCCATTCGGGGACATGACCATTGTTGTAGCATCCCCCGTACCACCATGTGTCCATGTATACAGTATATATTCGGGGACATGACCATTGTTGCAGTATCCATGCTTCAGAGCTACACCGTCCTTTTTAAAAAAAGAGCTACACCATGCTTGCAGTAGAAACATTACACATCACGTAAGGCATGTGAATGGAAAATACAAACTGCAAACGTGAATCACAATGTCACAAGTTGGCATAACCTAGCAAATATACGACTATGAAATACTGGTTTTCTAGAATCATTTCGATTCAAATACGATAGCGGATTGTTTGAAGTAAAAAATAAAAATAAAATCCAAATAAATCAGATCATGCATAAATTGCAAGTGAACAAATAAATGAATATTGAGGAAAAACTTATCCAGCAGCAGTCTTTCATAACCTAGCAAATCAATAGAATTCCCTATCTCAAGTTATCCTTTACCTCTAAACAAACTCGAAAAGTTACTTCATGATGACATGGTCAAACAGTAGTAGAAGCATAATACTAAAAATATTTTTTAAGGTTCAAAAAAAATTGTCACAATGAAGATAGCTAGACTAACCAGATCTGCATATACTCTGGGACAGACAACTGAGCTCGTCTTTGACTCTGTGCTTCTTCTATGAGTAATCGGCAACAAGCCTGCAGATTTCACACAGATGTAGTTAATCTTGGCAATCATATCACCTCTGGCAAAGTGTGATGTTTCTTATGTTGCTTTCTCTGCTACATCTTTCATGTAGCTGCCGATACTAATGTGATGTTGCCTGGAGGTACTGGAGCTATTTCATTGGTGAGTAGTTGATGTGGTTGATTTTCACATTCTTGAACATGAATGGAAAGATGGGAACTGGGTTACATCGTCTAAGGCGCTTTTCTTGAACATGCATAGAAACTTGATTGCACTGTCTGAGGTAATTTTCACGGCAGCGTACTTGCATCACATTGCCGCGGGCTGTTCTTAGTGGCACTCCCATGTTAATGGTACGAGTCGTGGAACTTATAATTGTTTGTGGTGCTTTTGTAGTACTGGAATGTGCTGTTGGTGATGTAGGTGTATATGGAGCTAGTTGCATTTTCCTGTAATGTCTAAAATAAGTATTACATGATTTAATTGTGTTGATGGCACGGATAAGAAAAAAGGACTTTCTAGACTTCACTGGGTTGTCTTGCAATACTATTTTTTGAGTAGTATTTGGGTTGTTAACATGCTGATGTAGTAAATAATAGGCATGTCTTTTGGATTGTTAACACGGTGATGTAGTAATTAATAGACATGGATATATAGCTCCCTTCGTTTGTTAGCATGGCTTTGATCTGAGCAGATATGTAGAGATGCTTTACTGGCGTGTATGTATGTGAAGGGGAGGGTGACGCCCCAGTCTTGGAGTGGCTGGCTATGCCTTCTTTATGGCTGCTCTGTGTGTACGTAGCAGTAGCGCTTGATCAAGTATGGATGGAGTTTGTGGGCAGTTGTGTAGCTGAGCATACCTGCTCAAGGATATTCTGTCAGAGACAGGTAGACAGTGTTCACGACCTGCAAGGTATTGTCCATAGTAGATTGGAGTGAGATTTATGGAAAGGCCAGCAGTACTTTAATTTTTTTTGAAAATATGAAGCACATTAGCCTATATTTTCAGATAATGTGAGAGAAATAACATCAATGAACCGTGAAACGATATATAATAATATAAACGTGTGCGTTTAAGCAAGCTCCTTTCCAAGTCCAGAGCATATTTCTATTGCCTGTGTACTGGGTGAACATTTATGCATCAGCATCCCTAGAAGTAAAATGTTAGTAAAATCGGATAGACTAAAGCATTTTCGGGGGAAAATTGTAGCTGAACTATTTTCAGAGGAAACTGTATATTTCAAGCTATGGACTTGAATGTATATCAACAATAAGGCAGCAAAAGCAATAGAACTCTGATAATCATAAATTTTGATCACAGGCACATAGTATCAACCACCAAAATCTTGTTACATCACCCATGTATTACTTTTGCCAGTGCAGAACCGTGTCTATCAGGCAGACTAAATAAAAGACTCTAAACTGAATCTGCATTTGCGTGGATAAGCATGAATCTGGAAGTATCTTGCATGGTACTTATCGAAATTATGTTCTTCGACAATTTCATGCCAGGTCGCATACAAGAATAGTACAGACTAAAGAAACTGGGAAGTAAAGCAAAGGAACGATGAACCATATATGGGCAAGTTCACCTTCCACTACAGAGCTGCGGGGAGCCAAGGGCGCCTAGCAGGGCGAGTACAGGTGGTGCACGGAATCATGGGAGGGCTGAGGGGGAGAGATTCACCGTGATGGGGTGTATCAGGAGCGCGTGCAGCCGTACGTGTGGAGTTTGGGAGGAAGATGGCGAAGTGGATCGTGCAATTCCATGGAAAGGGAGGGCCGTTGACATTTTTTTCAAGACCTCAAAATACAGCCCTAAACGAAAACAATCAGCGCAGAAAAGCAGATCGGCCATTGCCAATTCAATTCACGCTTGCTCTAATGGAGAAATACTGAATAATAACACCACCGTCTCATAAATCCCCCAAATCCTGATCTCCCATCAACACTTAAGCATAAACCGCATCGCTCGCAAAAACAAGGACGCATCAATCTCTCTCATTTGCCCCAAATCCTGCGCCCCCTATGGCACATACGAAACAACACTAAGCATCTGAAGCGAAAAAACAACACGCAAAAAAAGTGGAAGCCGGCAAATCTTGGCGAAGAAGAAGCATAGTACCCAGCAGCGGCCCGCCACCAGCACGCACCGGGGAGCCTCATTCCCACTGCTGCCTCCTCCGAGAAATCCAGCCAGCAGAACGCCGCCATAAACATGCCCACGAAATCCGGCCGCAAGCCCATCACCGCATCCTTTGCTGAAACCACACCGCAGCCGTGAATTATCGAACGGAAAGAACAGAGGAGACAAATCCGAACGGACCGACGACCTCCTCCTCTTTACCCTGTTTCACGGCAGGACCTAGCTGTAAAACAACCGACTAAACGCATGCGACACCACACCACGCCACGTGCTCAAGGTCACCAGCTCACAGAAAGTTTTGCTCTCTGCCAGCGGGACCCACACGCTCAAAACAAGCAAATCAACCCCAGCTCTCCATTTGCTTCGCTACTACTTATTGGAGTAGATATGCACAGACCAACGCTAGTACCTAGCTAAACCGACTCAAACACAAAGACTCTAAACCGATATGTACTAGCACTCATCCTAGGCAAGTACTACTCAGCTAACCTAGTTGAACACAAATCGTACTCTGGTTTCCTAACATGATACATATTATTAAACTAGGTAACTAACCAAACTTTAATTAGGCATGATTATGCCAACATATCGGTCCTCTCTCTTCTCATATAGTGTGACATCCCCATACGCTCAAAATTGTGCTATATGAAATCAAATGGCCTTGTACAAAGGCACTCCGGTTTGCTGAAATCAACTCCTCCAGATAACATCAGAGTCTTGGCAATCCCCTTATACACAAAACTTGTACACCACGTTGCAAAGGACTAAACCTGTGAAGATCCTCTATACGATTAGGGATCTAAATCTTTGGGATGAGTCAAATGACACCATTTCTGGCGGTGCCTCACCCTTCTTCACCATGGAGCAACTAATGCTGGATCTAGCCCCTTTGTCAGGAGAAAGCCGGCGTGATTGTTGGTTGTTGGTTTGCCAGCTTGTGGTTGTGGAAGTTCAAGAGTAAATATATGAAAGGTCACTGAAACTTGACTCCATTATTCGCCATGGTCACTACACGATTTACGGTCAGTGAACGCACCGAGGCTTATTTAGGTCACTCAGTTGTGGTATAGGTACGTATTTGCTGATGCGGCAAGTGTTGGACCCCACATATCAGCCGCTAGTTGTGTTTCCTTTTGCGAAAACCCCCAAATATTGTTTTTCTTCTACTCAACGCTCCCTCCTTAATTCACATCGGAGAAAAAATAAAGAAAAAATGCACCCGTGTAATATCCCAGCATTTTAGGATAGAAATAGAGAGGAAATCGATGTGTGCATTGCATTTCATGCATAGAAAATCCGGAGAATTTTCACGCTTTTAAATAAAACATATCAAAGTGATTGGAGTTTCACTTGAGTTGATGGAATTGAAGTAGCTCATCATCTGAAGCGCGATAAACTTCAACATGACCTTTGATTAAACCTTGTTTTGGGGTAGAGATACCACATCTGTTAAAAGAGAGTAAAGTGAGGTATAACAAAAACATTACCACATAATCTTATGAACCAATACCTATTTCTACCATGATCATCAGGGTATTCATTCAACTTAAATTAATTAACCATATATGTCACAAAGTAACTCAACACAAGTCTTCTCTTCAAATCCTTATCTATCTTTTATTATCAAAGATCCAAATATATTCTTTCCTTGTGATCATAAGCCATCTCTATTTTATGTCCTAACCTTAAATTCAAGAAATTGTGTTCCAACCACAATTCTTATAAGATAAAAACTACCAAGTCTTTACCTAGTGATCAATTCATATATCAAAAAGGTATTATGATCTTAATACCAAACCAACCCTTCTTATGGGGAATATGAAGCATTCCTGAATTATCCAAAAATATCAAACCACCAGTGATCTTGGGTAGGTCCCTAAGAAATTTCATGTCATTAGGAGGAGGTGACAATCATAAAACTATGCCATTCGAACATGTACTCAAATAGGAATCCAATTGATATCTATAACCATATTTAGTTACCTTCTTACAATAAAATCCAAAATAAAACTATCTACATATCATTAGGAAGGCCTCCAAGACTTTATCAAAATAAGTGAACCCCAAAATATTAATCTTGGAAATTATCTCTACTAGTATTCCTAATTAACATTTTAACCACATTCAGTTTATCAATTAGTGAATACACATAAATATTCTAATAATACATTATACTACCCTAGCTAATAACCTAGAATATTCTTTGCTAGATTCATGTGTTCCAAATCATATAGAACAGATTTGAATTCCAACATAGAATTATAAAACAGCAAAATAGAAAAGATGGAAGAGAAAAAATATAGAAAAGGTGCTGGCCAGACCGCCAGTGGGCCGCAGCCCATGAACCAGTCCCGACCCTCACCTACCGCTTCGACCTGTCGCAACTGAGGAGAAGGCGTCATCGTCATCGTCTTCTCCATGCACGGGCGGTCGACACCGCGACGAGGTGAGCCACGCCCTGGCCGCCGTCCTTGACCCCGCGGACTCCATTGAACGCCTCAGAACCGTATATAATCTCCTCCACGTCCGAAGCCAGCTGTAGCACTTCAATCTTCATTCAAATATCGAACCAGCATCACCGACGGATCTCAGCCGTCTCCGCCGATGAAATGTCGAGACAGACCTTTCCTTGAGCTATAAAGCTTCCTGGAGCAACGTAAGGAAACCCTAGTACTCTGCCGCCTCCTCTCAGTCTCTCTGTCCCTCTCTAACACCTCCACCAGACCGAAGTCTGTCGCCGGAGCTCTGCAAGCCGCCGTCGATTGAAGCCATCCCGGAGCCGTGGACTAGCCGAGGAGGTGCGCCTGACCTGGGTCATTATCTGGGAGGATCTTAGTGTCAAAGGGTGGTCGGAATCAAGTCAATTTTGCCGTTCCCTGTCATCAGACATCGCCGGAATCCACGAACTCACGCCCGTCTCCGACCACTGTCGACCACGTCGAGCAGGTCAGAACCTCCACGAAGGGTAGCCACAGATAACAAGTTCCAGGAAACTAAAGAGTAGAATGCAAATTAAGGAAACAAACTAACACTAGTAGAAAAAGGGTCATCGGTCTAAGCCTTTAGTACCGGTTCTCGTATGAACCGGTACTAAAGGGTACATTAGTACCGGTTGATTTGCCCAGCCGGCCGAGCAAGATCAGTACCGGTTCGATAAGGGCCTTTTGTACCGGTTCATACTAGGAACCAGTACTAAAGGGTTTTAGTGGGCCAGAGCTGAACCTTTAGTACCGGTTTATGGCTCAAACCGGTGCTAAAAGGTAGTGACCTTTAGCACCGGTTCGTGGCACGAACCGGTGCAAAAGGGGTACCTTTAGCACCGGTTCGAGCCACAAACCGGTGCTAAAGGGTTGACACCCATTTTTTCCACTCATGCCTACCCCGCGCAGAAAAAATGTCTAAAAATTAAACGAAAATGATAAAAACTTCAAATTTCAAAATCCTTTGACATGCATGTACCTCACGCAACCAACTTTTATGGAAAATTTGAAATTTTGAATTTTGATATATTTTGAACAAAAAGGTTATTCTAAATTAAATTGGCAATAACTATTGCGTACGGACTTGAAAAAAACATATAATATATGAAAAACCATCTACGCAAAAAGTTACATCCGATTTCAACGGGAAATATGAAAGCAGGAAGATTTTCGATTTTGTCAAAAAAATTAAAAATTTGTTTTTTTGAAATTTATTTTATTATTTCTTCTACTTTTTAGTTATTTTGAAGTTTTTATATTATTTTGGAATTTTTTAAGTTTTTAAGTTTTTTTGATTTTTTTGAATATTTTGAATTTTAAAATTAATAATTAAATTATACACAAAGATTATTTGGAAACCATTGATGCTTATTAATAATTAATCATTGTTGCTTATTTTTAAAATTATTTGGAATTCAAAAAAGTAAAATCATATGTTATCAAAGTGTATGGGTTAATAGAATTCACAGCATAGTATTATCAAGAAGTCGCGAGCGCAGTCTTGGAAGCTAGTAGAGAAAGAATGGAGAAGTTAAGCGTGCTAAGGGTGGAGCAGTGTGAGGATGGGTGACCAATCGGGAAGTGGGACCACTAGTATATACTTTGACATGAGAATATGGGTGATTAGAGATTAGAGTGGAAACTGTCAAACAATTCAAATATCCAAAAATTGAGAAATTTTGAAAAATAAATTCAAATTTTTTCAATTTTTTTTCAAAATTTATACCAGAAATTCGTCCGGACCTTTGGTACCGGTTCGTGTTACAAACCGGTACCAAAGGTCCCTAGCCTGCACTCCCCTGGGAGCCAACGTGGAGGCCCCTTTAATACCGGTTTGTAATGAACCGGTACCAAAGAGGGGGGCCTTTTGTCCCGAATCTTTTGTACCGGTTTGTTTTCCGGTACAAATGGGCCTCTGGAACCGGTACTAAAGCCTCTTTTTCCACTAGTGTAAGGGAAACTAAGCCACATGCTGGCAGATTTAACGAGGCAACATGCCTAACTTTTTCAGCTGGCGAGGCGATGTGGGCGCAAGCTCAGGACGAAGTTGTCTTCCATGCGCACCTCCGGCGATGGTGGCGATGGCTGCTCCAGTGGCACCAACGTGGAAGTAGGACTGCCAAAGAGCTGAGCAGCTGTTTGGATCAGTCGAGCCTTTGGTCCTGAGATGTCCATCTTCGCCCAGTCATCAGCTACCCCAGAGATGGCGTCAAGTCCCACCCTCAGCAGCTCTCGATCTCCGGGGTTTTTCTTGCCAGACAATGGAAGTGATGGCAAAATCTTTCCACCAAGTTCATCATCGATTCCTTGAAAGGATCTCCTATTTTCTTATAGTCCTTAAGATGATCCACCACATCTGCTTAAAACTAAGACATGTTACTTCATTGAAAATAAGATCATTTCTTAATTTCCAAATGGACCAAAGCACAGCATCACAAATAGAATTAAAAGCAGCATGCTTCTTTTCTGCAACCCAAAATTGAGCTATATTTCCTATAGAGGAATCAATCTGCTTGCCAAAGAAGCAGCTAGCTGCTTGCCAAACATTCCTAGCTACAAAGCAGTAAAAAAAAAGGGTGCTGAACTGATTCCTAGCTATATTTCTTAGTAACTACCAACTAGCTAGTCATGTATCTTAAAAGTGAAATTTTTGGCTCCTGCATCTTTCTCGACGGGTCATCTAGGATAACTTAAAGTAGCACTGCTACTTCAAGTATATTTTTTGGGCAAAAGTAACAAGGCAAGCATCGCGTGCTAATTTCCTGTCCATTTGTCTACGCGGACGTACCTAAGCATGTCGAGGAAGTAGGCCACATGCTCGCCCATGCTTCCATCCAACAAATCATGGAGCTTAATTAGCTCGCATCCTGCACTGCTTTCCCCATACATGAGTGGCAATGCATCAATAAGAGAATATACCATCTTTTTCTCTTTCGAGAAAGGATGATGATGATCCCCATCCTAGCATGGTGGCTTTTAATTAGTGAGATCGAGACGATCCTGTTTTGCGAATAGCAATGTAGATCAAGCTACAGCTCAAACACGATCATGCCGCATCTAACTCCGGTTAACTAGTTATACTTAATGATAATCTGGAGAGCTACTTATCTAAGTCTAGCTGCTCGGTATCAAATGCATCTCGAATATATATAATCCGTGCTCACTATCAGATCATGCATGCTGGCGGGCATAGAGATATGGGTAAATTCTGGCAGCCGTTTATATCTTGGTCGGCTAGCTGCAGGCCTGCAGGTAATATATATTTTGGGAGTTTCTGCGAATCAATACACATGCATGCAAGCTTTTGCCAGGATCGTCAGCGTGCAGTATTCATTGAATTTTTTTTGTCAGCACTGCTACCTCTTGCATGAATTAATAGGGATTGGACAATCAAGGCGAGTGGGCACTAGTAAGCGTACATTTATCGCACGCACGTACGTAGGCCACAGGAACATGCATGCATGTTTTCCATTTTTGTTCCTGAGCCCCTCCCTACATGTTTCATGTTTTGGATGACAATAATTGTATATATATGAATAAGTATGAATTTCCTGCCGTCGCTAGAAAAACACAAGGTTTCATATGTAGACGGAGATATTTAGTGGCTTGCAAAATAAATACGTTGAAGTGCAGATATATTCTCTACTATGTTAGATTTGTTTACGATGATGTCTTGACGTTGAATGTGGTGTCATATATGATAAAAGTCCCAAGGCTTATCTCCGTCCCCACGGGTGGATCTAGCATCCCTATTGCCCGGGCAGTCGTCCAGGCTTTCAGGCGACGCACCTGCTTGCGTTATACTCCCTCCGTTCCTTGATGTAAGGTGTATAGTTTTTTGTTAAAAAATTCAAAATGTAAGGTGTATAGCTAAACAAGGACAAATTTGCCCTCCTCATATTTATCTCCCCCGTGCATGCAATCCCTCAAAATATGGGGGGAGTAATTTCTCAGGCTCAATTTGTGCTAGCGGTTGCTAAATAAAAAAGGAAACATCACATACCAAACGTGAGGCTCCATAAAATAGGAAAGATATTTGGCTGCACTTAAATCCTTTTTTCTGTCTACAATCGATCAATCGCCAGAGATAAATAAGGCCATGATCCCCTAACGCTAGGTCCTCCTCTCTTCATATCATCACGCCCATCTTTTCCTCTTCTCAGCAACACCATCGCAGATCCCATGGAGACGGGCTACCAGTGGGGATTTATAGCTCCATCGACGCTAAGTTGAAAACGAATTTCTATGATCTTTTGGTGCCATTGTTTCCCTCTGCAGAAATTTCTTAAGGAGCGAAAAAATAAGATTCGTTTTTGAAATTGGCAGAGTAGAATTGCCTACATGCCGCGCGCGGGAGAGAGAGAGAGGAAGAAGACGCTAGACTGGCGCTCGCGAGAAATTATCCCGTACTCAATCGAGGGAATACAGTCGGGGAGAGTTAATACAGAGAGAAATTTGTGGGCTTGGGTAATTGGTATACGTGATTAGGAGGTAAACTCGGATTGGGAGAGAGAAAAAACAAGAGTTTCCTAATCTCCTTCTAATCTCACCGAATTTGTCAAGGGGTATTAGCGTCCATAACCAACGAAATTTACCCTCCCACCCGGTGCGTTAATATTCGTGCAAGAAAACTATACACCTTACATCAAGGAACAGAGGGAGTATATCTTTCTACAGTAATTTTGTTCAAAATACTAGCATACATGTTTTCCCAAGCTTCAAAATATTTTAGGGCCCGCCACTGTTCGTCCTTGTATGGGTGTAATGGTCGTATACCGTATAAGGTGGGGTCACTAGTGGAAAACAGGGCTTCAGTCCCGGTTCGTTTGGGGCTTCAGTCCCGGTTGCGCAACCGGGACTAACCAACCGGGACTGGAGCCCAATCTTTAGTCCCGGTTGCTATACGAACCGGGACTAAAGAGAGAGCACGTGGCAGGGGCTGGGTGCTCGTGGGCGTAGGTCTTTAGTCCCGGTTCGTGTTAAGAACCGGGACTAAAGTGTCCACACGTGGCAGCATCTGCTGCATCTTTATTTTTCTGGATTTCAATTGTTATTTAGGGGTTTAGGGTTTAGGGTATATTTGTATTTTGCTCCATTCAATTGTTTGATTCATTTCAAATAAGTTTTCTTATATACTTATTCATACAGCATTATTACAACATAATATATAAAACGATACATATATATATAATATATTTGGTTCACCGAGCATATACATGCATACAAGTATATATACAACTTGTTCACACACATAAGATCACGACTTGTGTTTAATTATAAACATTGTCTAATCGAAACCGGCATGAAATTCACCCTTTGGGTTAATGACATGTTCAAGCAGAAATCCGGCTAATTCCTCTTGAATTCCTACTACGCGTTCAGTCGGTGAGAGCAGTTTCCGCTTTGCTTCGAACTACGAAGAAGAAGAACAATATGAATATGAATCATCATAACAAAATTGATGCCAATAAAATGAATTTGTCAGTATATTGTTTACTTACTGTTTGAAAATCAATTCCTTCAGTGACCTGCGCACGAAGGTTCTCGCAAGTGTAGTATGCACATAGATTAGTCCCCGAAGGCTGCCTCGCACACTTTACGAGAATAGATTTTAGTTAGTGACATATCAAGATTGATATACTTAATGGTATTTGAAACTAGAATTAAAGGGATGTGTGGACCTAGCTCGTACGACTTACCTCGATCTGACGGTAAATCAGCTCAGTTTTCCATTCACCTTTAACTGTGCGTATAAACCGTTTCCAAACACTGCCGAGCAAACAAAATGAATAGATGAGTTATAGATGAACGAAAGAGACCGATATAATGCCGTAATGATTGAAATTACCTATCCATCACATCAATGATGCTTTTGTATTCATTAAGTGGTTTATTCATTGAGTCAAAGATTTGAACCCTTCCATAGTCAGGTTCAATCTTTAGCAAAATCCAGTGGTAACTGCGTGCAAGTTTAATTATGTAAGTTAATAAACTCATCAATTACACTTATAACATCGAGTAAGGAAAAGTAACTGTGTATAAGATAGTAACACTCACCTGATGTTGTACGGAAAGAGTATTCTAGCTCGGTATTCCTGCATAAGTAGGAACTCTAGCAAGTTATCCTCCGTCTCCTTGCGATTCCTCTGTATCATCGCTCCGTTAACTCGATTTGGATCAATGAATCCAAGTTGGAGGTCATTCCTTTTCTTACATTCCATACTCTTCATTCTGCATAATAAACAGCGTAGTGAGGAAAATTACATGCAAAGAACGAGTTGAGCTAGTGAGGAAAATCATCATTCTGCGGCTGCTCCTCCTCCATTCCCTCACCCGACTCGTTCAAAAATTCTGAGCCGTCTCCTTCTGCATGGGTGGTACCCTCTCCTTCTGCACGGGTGGCACCCTGTCCTATAATATTCAATATCTCTTCTTCACCTTCTCTTCCGGCACCGAAATCCATATCTATATAGCATTTCAAATAAAATCTATATAGCATTTCTAATAAAATCTATATAGCATTTCTAATAAAATCTATATAGCATTTATATATATCTATATAGCATTTCAAATAAAATCTATATATCATTTCTAATAAAATCTAACCTAAATAAAATCTATATAGCATTTCAAATAAAATCTATATAGCATTTCAAATAAAATCTATATAGCATTTCTATATATCTATATAGCATTTCTAATAAAATCTATATAGCATTTCTATATATCTATATAGCATTTCTAATAAAATCTATATAGCATTTCTAATAAAATCTATATAGCATTTCAAATAAAATCTATATATCATTTCTAATAAAATCTATATACATTTTCTATTACTATTTTCTATATATATATTTTTTCTAACTACATTTGCTACATTACTATTTTTATATTCTATTTTTCTTTCTATATTTCTAACTTATTTTTCTAACTTAAAATCTAACTACTTTTCTATCTACATTTCTAACTTTTTTCTTTCTATTTTTTCTAACTTTTTTTCTTTCTATTTTTCTTGCAGGTGGCGGCGGCCGGCGGTGGCTCACCTGCAGGGCGTCGAGCGGGGTCGGCGGGCGGCGCGGCGGCGGGGTCGTCGGGCGGCGCGGCGGCGGGGTCGTCGGGCGGCGCGGCGGCGGGGTCGTCGGGCGGCGCGGAGGGCGGCGCGGCGGCGGGGCTCGGCCGGCCTCGGGCGCGCAACGGCGCGGCGGACGCGGCGGACGCGGCGGCGCGGCGGCGCGGCGGACGCGGCGGGCACGGAATTGACGTGCCGCAACGATCCCGGACTATGCTCCTCGCGCGCAGAGAGAAAACAGCTAAGTGTCGTGGCCGGAGGAAGAAGAGGGGGCGGCGGGGGCTTATATACCCCCCCCCTTTAGTCCCGGTTGGTGGCTCCAACCGGGACTAAAGGGGGGTCTTTAGTCCCGGTTGGAGGCACCAACCGGGACTAAAGAGTCTTTAGTCCCGGTTGGTGCCTCCAACCGGGACTAAAGACCTTGGCGGTTCGCGCGCCCAGATCCATATCTTTAGTCCCGGTTGGTTAAACGAACCGGGACTAAAGGCTTCATAAATGAGCGCCAATGGTCTGTTTTTTCAGAATTCATTTGAAAATATGAATTTTGAATTTCAATTTGAATAACTTCTGCATATTTTAGAATTTGATAAACCTTTGAATATGAAAAGTGTTTGAAATTGAATAACTAATTCAAAACTATTTTCTATTTTTAAAATTAATTATTCTGACTATTCAAACAATTAACTATTTTGCCATTGTCAATTAAAACAATATTGATTAAAATTCTTTTTGCATATTTTAGAATTTGATAAACCTTTGAATATGAAAAGTGTTTGAAATTGAATAACTAATTCAAAAATATTTTCTATTTTCAAAATCAATTATTCTAACTATTCAAATAATTAACTATTTTGCCATTTTCAATTAAAACAATATTGATTAAAATTCTTTTTGCATATTTTAGAATTTGATAAAACTTTGAATATGAAAAGTGTTTGAAATTGAATAACTAATTCAAAAATATTTTCTATTTTCAAAATCAATTATTCTAACTATTCAAACAATTATCTATTTTGCCATTTTCAATTAAAACAATATTGATTAAAATTCTTTTTGCATATTTTAGAATTTGATAAAACTTTGAATATGAAAAGTGTTTGAAATTGAATAACTAATTCAAAAATATTTTCTATTTTCAAAATCAATTATTCTAACTATTCAAACAATTATCTATTTTGCCATTTTCAATTAAAACAATATTGATTAAAATTCTTTTTGCATATTTTAGAATTTGATAAAACTTTGAATATGAATAACTAACCCAGAATCATACATTTACATAATAGGTTTAATACATTATTACACATCAGCAACATCCCCATGTAGTGTTGGGGTTTCTTTCTGCACCGTAACCATGGAGTATCTTCTTTGTTTAAGAGGAGGGTTGGGTCAGTGTTCACTCTGAAGGGCGGAATTTCATCAAACTTGTTATAATCTTCTGACATATCTGTCTTGTCCTCCACTCCCACAATGATTCTTTTTCCTGAGAGAACAATGTGTCGCTTTGGCTCGTCGTGTGATGTATTCGTTTTCTTGTCTTTTCTCTTTCTCGGTTTTGTAGACATATCCTTCACATAGAAAACCTGAGCGACATCGTTGGCTAGGACGAATGGTTCGTCCATGTACGCAAGATTGGTGAGATCCACAGTTGTCATGCCGTACTTTTGGTCTACAACTACCCCGCCTCCTGTCAGCTTGACCCATTTGCACCGAAACAAAGGGACCTTAAAAGACGGTCCATAGTCAAGTTCCCATATCTCCTCAATGTAACCATAATATGGGTCCTTTGTCCCATTATCGTGTAATGCATCAAAGCGGACACCACTGTTTTGATTGGTGCTCTTTTTATCTTGGGCGACCGTGTAAAATATATTCCCATTTATCTCGTAACCTTGGAAAGTCAGTATAGTTGAAGATGGTTTCTTGGCCAACATGGATAGCTCATATCCAACAGTGGCATCATTTATGAGAAGTGTTTGCAACCAACCACCAAAAGTCGCCATGTGCAACTTTGTAATCCAGGAGTTTGATTGCCCAGGGTTTTCCGAGCGTACAATATTCTTGTGTCGCTCCATATACGGCTCCACCAACGTGGAATTTTGTAGAACTGTGTAGTGTGCTTCACTCAAAGAATGTCCGTCCATACAGTATGCTGATTTCATTCCTAGCGTGCCTTTTCCACTTAGTCTCCCCTCATGCCGCGATTGAGGAAGACCAATCGGGTTCAGGTCAGGAACAAAGTCAACACAAAACTCAATGACCTCCTCTGTTAGATAGCCCTTGGAGATGCTTCCTTCTGGCCTAGCACGGTTATGCACGTATTTCTTTAAGACTCCCATGAACCTCTCAAAGGGGAACATATTGTGCAGAAATACTGGACCGAGAATGGTAATCTCTTCGACTAGGTGAACTAAGAGATGCGTCATAATATTGAAGAAGGACGGTGGGAACACCAACTCGAAGCTGACAAGACATTGGGCCACATCATTCTGTAACCGTTGTAGATCTTCTGGATTGATTACCTTCTGCGAAATTGCATTGAGGAATGCACATAGCTTCACAATCGGTACTCGAACATTTTCCGGTAGAATCCCCCTCAGTGCAACCGGAAGCAATTGCGTCATAAGCACGTGGCAGTCATGAGACTTTAGGTTTTGGAATTTTTTCTCGGCCATATTTATTATTCCCTTTATATTTGACGAGAATCCAGATGGGACCTTGATACTGCTCAGGCATTCAAAAAAGATTTCCTTCTCTTCTTTGGTAAGAGCGTAGCTCGCAGGACCCTTAGAATCCTCTGGATGCATGCCGTCTCTTCTTTTCATACGGTGCTGGTCCTCCCGTGCTTCTGGTGTATCTTTTGTCTTCCCATACAAGCCCAAGAATCCTAGTAGGTTCACGCAAACATTCTTCGTCACGTGCATCACGTCGATTGCAGAGCGGACCTCTAGGAATTTCCAATACTCAAGCTCCCAAAATATAGATTTCTTCTTCCACATGGGTGCATGTCCGCTAGCGTCATTCGGAACAGACAGACTGCCAGGACCCTTTCCAAAGATTACTTCTAAATCTTTGACCATATCAAATATATCATCACCAGTATGGCGTTTAGGCTTGCCTCGGACTTCTGCCTCGCCCTTGAAATGCTTGCCTTTTTTCTTCAATTGATGTTTGGGCGAAAGAAATCGACGATGCCCGAGATACACCACCTTCTTACTTTTATCCAAATATATACTATCGATCTCACCTAAACAGTGCGTGCATGCATTGTATCCCTTGTTTGTCTGTCCTGAAAGGTTACTAAGAGCAGGCCAATCATTGATGGTCACGAACAGCAACGCTCGTAGATCAAATTCCTCTTGTTTGTACTCATCCCACACACGAACACCTTCAGTCTGCCACAGCTGTAAAAGTTCATCAACTAATGGCCTTAGATACACATCAATGTCATTGCCGGGTTGCTTCGGGCCTTGGATAAGCACTGGCATCATAATAAACTTTCGCTTCATGCATAACCAAGGAGGAAGGTTATATATACATAGAGTCACGAGCCAGGTGCTATGACTGCAGCTCTGCTCCCCAAAAGGATTCATGCCATCTGTACTTAGACCAAACCTCAGGTTGCGTGCGTCTTCCGTAAACTCCGGAAAATCTCTGTCGATTTTTCTCCACTGCGACCCATCAGCGGGGTGTCTCAACATCTCGTCACTCTTACGGTCTTCTTTGTGCCACCTCAACAACTTGGCATGCTCTTTGTTTCTGAACAAACGTTTCAACCGTGGTATTATAGGTGCATACCACATCACCTTGGCAGGAACCCTCTTCCTGGGGCGCTCGCCCTCAACATCACCAGGGTCATCTCGCCTGATCTTATACCGAAATGCACTGCACACCGGGCATGCATTCAAATTCTCATACTCACCGCGGTAGAGAATACAGTCATTAATGCATGCATGTATCTTCTGCACCTCCAATCCTAGAGGGCAGACAATCTTCTTTGCTTCATACGTACTGGCGGGCAATTCGTTATCCTTTGGAAGCATCTTCTTCATAATTTTCAGCAACTTCTCAAATCCCTTATCAGATAAACCACTCTCTGCTTTCCATTGCAGCAATTCCAGCGTGCTTCCTAGCTTTTTCTGGCCATCTTCGCAATTTGGGTACAAATCCTTTTTGTGATCATCTAACATGCGTTCCAACTTCTCCCTCTCCTTTTCACTTTCACAGTCAATCTGTGCATCAACAATGACCTGACCAAGATCATCAGCGGGCATATCTGATGCCCGTTCTTCACCTTCTTCTTCTTCATTATCTTCCATTGCGGTATCGGTGGTTTCAGGGAACTCAGGATAGTTGTCATCATTCTCTTCTTCATCGTTGTCTTCCATCATAACCCCTCTCTCCCCATGCTTGGTCCAACAATTATAGCCGGACATGAAACCGAACCGGAACAGATGGATGTGAAGGGTCTTTGTGGAGGGGTAATCCTTCTCATTTCGACAACCACCGCATGGACAACACATAAAACCATTCCGCTTGCTTGCCTCAGCCACCTTGAGAAAAGAATGCACGCCTTTAATGAAATCTCCAGAGCGTCGATCGGCGTACATCCATGCTCGGCTCATCTGCATTATATAAGTACATATCAAACGCAAATCAAATATACAATTTCTATTTCTATCTCTAATTTTAGCTTGATAAGTAAGAATAAGTTAACAAAACTTTAGCATTTCTATTTCTAATAAAATCTAACATAAATAAAATCTATATAGCATTTCTATTTTTACCTCTATCGGTATTTCTATCTCTATTTCTATCGGTATTTCTATTTTTCTATCTCTATCTCTATCTCTATTTATATTTCTATGTTAGCTATGTCTACTTCTATTTTTATTTTTAATTCTAACATTTCTATTTCTAATAGCATATCTATTTCTAATAAAATCTAACATGAATAAAATCTATATAGCATTTCTATTTTTACCTCTATCGGTATTTCTATCTCTATTTCTATCGGTATTTCTATTTTTCTATCTCTATCTCTATTTATATTTCTATGTTAGCTATGTCTACTTCTATTTTTATTTTTAATTCTAACATTTCTATTTCTAATAGCATTTCTATTTCTAATAAAATCTAACATGAATAAAATCTATATAGCATTTCTATTTTTACCTCTATCGGTATTTCTATCTCTATTTCTATCGGTATTTCTATTTTTCTATCTCTATCTCTATTTCTATTTCTATGTTAGCTATGTCTACTTCTATTTTTATTTTTAATTCTAACATTTCTATTTCTAATAGCATTTCTATTTCTAATAAAATCTAACATGAATAAAATCTATATAGCATTTCTATTTTTACCTCTATCGGTATTTCTATCTCTATTTCTATCGGTATTTCTATTTTTCTATCTCTATCTCTATTTCTATTTCTATGTTAGCTATGTCTACTTCTATTTTTATTTTTAATTCTAACATTTCTATTTCTAATAGCATTTTTATTTCTAATAAAATCTAACATGAATAAAATCTAATATGAATAAAATCTAACATGAATAAAATCTATAAAATCTAACATGAATAAAATCTAACATGAAAAAAATCACAAATCTCTCTACTTTTAGAGCATTAAATGAGCTAAATTACCAATGAAACACAAAAGCACAAAGTTTCTCACCTTTTAGTCCACTTAGATTCAAGTGGGGACATCAATTTGTGATAGAAAATGGTGGTCAAAGAGGATAAACTCGAGGTAGGTTTGTTGTATGAAGAACACTTGAGAGTGGAGAGGGGGAGTGGCTGGCTCGGGGAGGAAGAAGGGACTGTTTTATATAGGGAAGTCAGTAGTCCCGGTTGGTATTACCAACCGGGACTAAAGGTCCGGTCTTTAGTCCCGGTTGGTGTTACCAGCTGATACGTCTCCAACGTATCTATAATTTTTGATGCTCCATGCTTGTTTTTACACCATTTACCCGATGTTTCGTTACACTTCGTGGCACTTTTATGCATTTTCCGGAACTAACCTATTAACGAGTTGCCACAGTGCCAGTTCCCTGTTTTCTGCTGTTTTTGTGTTTCAAAAGTGATACACAGGAAATATTCTCGGAATTGGACGAAACAAAAGCCAGAAGTCTTATTTTTCCCGGGAGCATCCAAACATCCAAAGAGGCGAAGGAGAGGGGCCACCAGGCCTCCTCACACATGGCTCGCGCGGGCTAGGGTCTGGCCGCGCGGGGCCCGTGTGTGGGAGCCTGGCTCCACTCCTGACGACGCCCCTTTGCCTATATAAAGCCTCGGGACGGAAAACCCTAGGGGATTCGGCAATTTTCCAGAAAGAGTTCCGTAGCTCCGCCGCCGCCACCGACAAATTTTGGGGGACAGAAGTCTCTGTTCCGGCACCCTGCCGGGACGGGGAAGTGCCCCCGGAGCCATCTCCATCGGTCTCCATCGCCGTCTCCGCCGTCTCCATCGACCTCACCGCCATCTTCATCAACCTTGCTGTCTCCTATGATGAGGAGGGAGTAGTTCATCCCCGGGGCTGAGGGCTCTACCGGTAGCTATGTGGTTCACCTCTCTCTCCCATGATGTGATCTTTATGTGATCGTGAGCTTTATATCATGTTGAACAAGTACATGTTATTATTCAGATATTTTGTGTACTCTAGTGATATTATTAAAGTAATCTATTCCTCCTGTTATGGTGTAACGGTGACAGTGCGTGCATCATGGTGGTACTTGGTTTAGGCTACGATTGTGATCCCTTGTGGATTATGAGAATAATTATTGCTATGATAGTTTGAGTGATTTATTCCTCCTTTCATGGTGTAAAGGTGTGAGTGTGTGCACCGTGTTAGTACTTGGTCTAAGTTGCAATGATTTCTATCTTGAATTGTGATCTGATTTGTTTATCGCTATGAGTGGTGTTTGTCAAGTACTTGATGAACTTTAAGGGGTGCTCCCGTAGCCACTACGCAATGATTAGTGTTATTCAAATAGGAGAGTAATTCAGAGTACCTTAGCAAGAGAAGTTACTTGTTCAGTCATGTTATATTGTTGGGAGTGTGTCCACTAGTGAAAGTATGATCCCTAGGCCTTGTTTCCAAGCTTTGCACACCGTTTACTTGCTATTTTGTTACTTGTTTGCTCGCAGCGATATTTATTTCACATCACGTTTGCTACTTATAATCATCACTACCACTTGTATTTCACTATCTCTTCGCCGAACTAGTGCACCTATACATCTGACAAGTGTATTGGGTGTGTTGGGGACACAAGAGACTTTCTGTATCGTAATTGCAGGGTTGCTTGAGAGGGATAGCTTTGACCTCTAACCTCCCTGAGTTCGATAAACCTTGGGTGATCCACTTAAGGGAAACTTGCTGCTGTTCTACAAACCTCTGCACTTGGAGGCCCAACAAGTGTCTACAAGAATAGAAGTGCGTAGACATCAAGCTCTTTTCTGGCGCCGTTGCCGGGGAGGTAAGGTAAAAGGTACTCGCATCCTCCTGTGTGAGTACTCGGAGTTATTTCCTTTAGATTCTGCAATTACATCTTTTTGTTTCTTGTTTTTATTTTCACTAGTTAGGCTTAATGGAAAACAAAGAGTTCTTTAGTCTTTTTCCTGAGTTTAGATATGAAGTGTTTGAAGAGAAAATTGAAAAACCTTTGGAGCTTTATTCGCATGCTAATAGTGTTGTTAGTATGAATGCTTTGAACACCGTTATTGCTAATACTATAGAAAAGTCTAAGCTTGGGGAAGCTGGTTTTGTTAAGCATGATATTTTTAGTTCCCCAGCTTTAGTGGAGAAAGTTTGCTATGATGATGAGTATAATATTTTTAGTTCACCTACTTTTGAGGAGAAAATTATTTATGATTACAATATGCCTCCTATTTATGATGATTATGGTGATGAGAATAATTATTCTATTGAATTTGCTCCTACTACTATTGTTCCTGTGGTGAGTATTAATTCTTTTATGCATGTGGCTCATGATAGGGATGTTTTATGTGATAGTTATATTGTTAGTTCTATTCATGATGCTACTGAAAGTTATTATGAGAGAGGGAAACATGGTTTGATGGATCTCAACAATATTAAGTTTCCCCTCTTTATGTTGCAAATTTTGAAGTGGCACTTGTTTTATCTACCCATGCTTGCTACTATGTGCCTCATTGATTTATTTTCTTACAAGATTCCTATGCATAGGAAGTGGTTCAGATATAAATGTCTTTCACATTTGCTTTTTGATGCTCTCTATTGCCTTAAGTTCCTATATGGCGCATTTGCCTCAAGCGCGCCCACATGAGCATCTTTGCAAATTACTGCGCCTAGCTCAAAGGCGTTAAAGAAAAGCACTCTTGGGAGATAACCCATTATTTTACTTTCAGTACTTTTTCTTTTATTTGAGTCTTGGAAGTCATTACTACTGTAATGACCGCTCCTTATCTTGTTTATTTCGTTTTGTGCCAAGAGAAGCCTCTAATTTGAGTGAGGTAAAGATTTGGGGATGTTGCTGTCCTGAAACTGTTTTCGGTGCTGCACCGTAAAAATTCGTGAAAATTCTCTGTTTATCTTTTGGACCTGCGATTTCTTGTGCATATGCCCCAGGTTATATCCAAACTTTTCTTAGTTGAACACTTTTTGATTTGAGCAACGGAAAATCTCTCAAAAATTCGACCTTTGTCAGCTGTTCAGTTTTGACAGATTTCTGCCAATATTTGTGTTTGCCACTTTATCGCTTTCTTTTGAGTTCTTTTGATTATGGAACTTTTAGGGAAGTTGCTACAGTAGTATATACTTTATATGTGGTGGTTTTGGGTTGAAACCTGAAGCTAAAAGAGGTTGAATATATTTTATGCTTACACTAATGTTGCTAATAGAATTGTGTTTAGTTTTGTATGAAGGAAGTTTTCAAGTGTAGGGATTGGAGAATGATGAGATGAGTTGAAGAATGGACAAAAGCTCAAGCTTGGGGATGCCCATGCATCACCCCAAGAAATATCCAAGAAGTACAAGCGTCAAAGCTTGGGGATGCCCCCGAGGCACCCCTTCTTCATCGGCAAAAATCAGGTCACCTTTCAAGACACTATATTTTTATTGCTTCATGCACTATGTGTTTTTCTTGGAGCGTCAGTTGTTTTAGTTTTCTTAGGTTGTTAGTTTAGTTTTGTTTGCTGTAATAAATGGTTTGATCACATCATGTTGTTTTGGAGGGAGATGAACCCATTTTTCATTTGCCAAGAACACTCTGTTTTTCACTCTTATCGTTTCAATGAGTGTTCTCTTTTTCTGCTACTGCTTTTGGTTTTCATTTTTGCCTTGATTTGCGTTCAGATCTTGCCATATCTTTTCATCAAGGTGTATTTTTGCCTCTGATCTTTATTGGTTTTCATCAAAAGAGGTGTCTTTAAAAATTTCAAATGGTGTTGGAAAAGAGAAAAAGCTTTGTGCAAAATAGTGGTACAAGAAGGAGCTTTTGTAGACTGCGGCTTAGGCTTTTTCATGTCATGCTTGATGTATTTTTGATAGTATGCTTAGTGGTTTTGCTGTAGCATGATTTGTCTCAAATAACTGAGATTGCTTAATGAGCCTTTGAAAAAATCATGTGTTGTTTTTATTGTATGGAAGCATTATTTTGGTTTTCTCCTTGATGCTTTATTTGGGTTGACTTGGCGCATGCTCACACATGTTAGACTCTTAAAAAGTCGCCAATAGCCTTCATGATCATTTAGTTTTTGACTTTTGATGCCATCGTATGCTTCTTTTAATGTCGCTTTGTCGCTTTGCATGATTATGGCCATTATTGCTCTCTTAGTTGGTCGCTCCCAGTCTTTTGCTAGCCCTCGCCTTGTACTGAGTATGAGCTCTACTCGTGCATCCAACTCCTAAAAGCCAAAAGTTTTCCATTGTGTCCACCATACATACCTACTAGCAATTTGCTATTCCAAGTAAATTTGACTTGCTTTTATATTCTCTTCAAATTAAACTCTTACCAGTGTTATGCGAAATTCGGTCAGTAAAGCTCTCACGAACCGGAAGGCACACTTTACTTTTTCCTGTTCTAAAAATTTGACATTGTGGTCTTTTATGCTGAGTTGTTATGCTTGCAAGTTGTAAGTTGGATTCTAGCCCAACCATGCCGTCATGGGGCAAGCTTTCAACATTGCACTTCCTATTTGAGTTGATATTGTGATCTTTTGTTTATGGATGCCCGCTGTGTGAAATGAATTGGGAATCTTGTGAGGATCATGGAGTTTTTATATGTGTTAGGGAAACGCCGGGCCGCCAATCTAAGCCATGCATAATTCATGGTGGAAATTTGCAGCATACCCATGGTGAACATTCGACGACGCATCTCACAATAAAAAGCTAAACAATATAGCAAATAAAAGAGATGTCGAGGTGTTCATTGTCTGCTTGTCCTGTCATTTTGGTGTGGGCTTGTTCCATGTCATCGGGCACGGAGGTACCCCATTGGCGGTTCTCAATGATATGCATATACTTACAATGACAAGAGCCTTGCTTGGGACTCTAAGTAAACTAGCATGGTTTGGGTACTCGTATTCACGGGACACGAGGTTTTCAACTTATGATTTGTCAAGCATATGCATCATAATTGTTCTCGCATTAACTTTAACCATTCAAGATGCTTATGATGGGGGCAATGAGAGCTCAAAGCCGGTAAGTACCATAATTTTTGAAGGTTATAAAACTTGCAATCACTGCTTCCCTCTGCGAAGGGCCTTTCTTTTACTTTTATGTTGAGTCACCACCTTCTTTCTTTATGCACCATTAAGAGAGCATAGTTGTCATTCTTAGTGTGATATGCATTGTCCCAAGGTTCATTGATTGACTCATATTGTTGGTTTCACTTGTTCCTAAATTATTTGTATCTAGTCGCCCTCTTAAACTTTGAGGTGTCCTATGCATTTATGTTTTGCTCTCTTTGAAGGACAAGCTGAAAACCTTTTGTATGTTTTTCCTTATGATTTGAACACACGTTTGACTTTCATTGTTTCACTATCATGATCTTTTGTTTGTGTTCATTTGCATGTTTACAACATGGTTGCTAAGTTCTTATTGTCATGATTATATCTTTCATGCCCATGTTTTAAGTTCTATTGATCCCAGCTCACCAATGCTTACATATTTGATCAAGATTGTGTAGGTGCATGTCACCTCAAAAATTATTCTTTTGTTATCACTTACCTACTCGAGGACGAGCAGGAGTTAAGCTTGGGGATGCTGATACGTCTCCAACGTATCTATAATTTTTGATGCTCCATGCTTGTTTTTACACCATTTACCCGATGTTTCGTTACACTTCGTGGCACTTTTATGCATTTTCCGGAACTAACCTATTAACGAGTTGCCACAGTGCCAGTTCCCTGTTTTCTGTTGTTTTTGTGTTTCAAAAGTGATACACAGGAAATATTCTCGGAATTGGACGAAACAAAAGCCAGAAGTCTTATTTTTCCCGGGAGCATCCAAACATCCAAAGAGGCGAAGGAGAGGGGCCACCAGGCCTCCTCACACATGGCTCGCGCGGGCTAGGGTCTGGCCGCGCGGGGCCCGTGTGTGGGAGCCTGGCTCCACTCCTGACGACGCCCCTTCGCCTATATAAAGCCTCGGGACGGAAAACCCTAGGGGATTCGGCAATTTTCCAGAAAGAGTTCCGTAGCTCCGCCGCCGCCACCGACGAATTTCGGGGGACAGAAGTCTCTGTTCCGGCACCCTGCCGGGACGGGGAAGTGCCCCCGGAGCCATCTCCATCGGTCTCCATCGCCGTCTCCGCCGTCTCCATCGACCTCACCGCCATCTTCATCAACCTTGTTGTCTCCTATGATGAGGAGGGAGTAGTTCATCCCCGGGGCTGAGGGCTCTACCGGTAGCTATGTGGTTCACCTCTCTCTCCCATGATGTGATCTTTATGTGATCGTGAGCTTTGTATCATGTTGAACAAGTACATGTTATTATTCAGATATTTTGTGTACTCTAGTGATATTATTAAAGTAATCTATTCCTCCTGTTATGGTGTAACGGTGACAGTGCGTGCATCATGGTGGTACTTGGTTTAGGCTACGATTGTGATCCCTTGTGGATTATGAGAATAATTATTGCTATGATAGTTTGAGTGATTTATTCCTCCTTTCATGGTGTAAAGGTGTGAGTGTGTGCACCGTGTTAGTACTTGGTCTAAGTTGCAATGATTTCTATCTTGAATTGTGATCTGATTTGTTTATCGCTATGAGTGGTGTTTGTCAAGTACTTGATGAACTTTAAGGGGTGCTCCCGTAGCCACTACGCAATGATTAGTGTTATTCAAATAGGAGAGTAATTCAGAGTACCTTAGCAAGAGAAGTTACTTGTTCAGTCATGTTATATTGTTGGGAGTGTGTCCACTAGTGAAAGTATGGTCCCTAGGCCTTGTTTCCAAGCTTTGCACACCGTTTACTTGCTATTTTGTTACTTGTTTGCTCGCAGCGATATTTATTTCACATCACGTTTGCTACTTATAATCATCACTACCACTTGTATTTCACTATCTCTTCGCCGAACTAGTGCACCTATACATCTGACAAGTGTATTGGGTGTGTTGGGGACACAAGAGACTTTCTGTATCATAATTGCAGGGTTGCTTGAGAGGGATAGCTTTGACCTCTAACCTCCCTGAGTTCGATAAACCTTGGGTGATCCACTTAAGGGAAACTTGCTGCTGTTCTACAAACCTCTGCACTTGGAGGCCCAACAAGTGTCTACAAGAATAGAAGTGCGTAGACATCACCAGCCGGGACTAATGATCCTGGCAACTGCCGGATTGCGACCCAGAGCATTTAGTCCCGGTTCGTAATACGAACCGGGACTAGAGGTTCAAAACGAACCGGGACTGATGAAATCTCCGTTCCAGCGGCCGAAAAAGCGGTGGGGCCCTGGGCATCAGTCCCGGTTCAAAGAGCAACCGGGACTAATGCCCCAGGATATTAGCCCTGTTTTCTACTAGTGGGTTTTGACCTTGTGGATCGACGACGGTCGTGCAGATTGTAGCAGCAATGAAGATATGGTGAAAGTGAGTAGTGATGATAGGCTATCTTGTTCCAACCTTTTTTGGATCATGGTCTTCTTCAACGACATGTAGTGAGAAAAAAAAAAGCTCAACAACTTGCCACATGAAAGCAAGGTGTGTGTTTCTCGACCACAATGCTTTCCACGACCTTAAATAGGTTCTCACCTATTGAGGTGGGTGTCTTTTCAATACCTTCTAGCTTAGTCCTGATATTTTGTATAGTTGGTCTTTTGTGGTTCCTTCATCCAAGTCATGGAGAAAGTCGAGATGCAGAATATGAAGTTAGAGACAACAATTTCGAAGAACCTTGATGTAACTTTCAGTTATATCAAGAATATTTGTTTTCCATGTTTCAGTTTGTTTTGATATAATGTACTATGTTTATGATCATAGTTGATCAATAAAGTTGGATTGTTTGCTAAAAAATGAACTTAAAAAGACCAACTATGCATATAATATTCTGTAGAGCACTATACATCTGAAAATCGTGAAAAGGTCATCACGACATAGAGATAATATACATACGGAGCTATAAAACTTCAGATCCAAACTTGATCTCTGTTTCTATAAATTATACACCATGCTGAGAATAGAAACAAACTCAAAGATAAAGTGAGAAAGACCATTTCCTGTGCTGGTTGAAATGTTTGCAGGACCTCCACATGCATTCGTGGATTAACCTCCATGGGATCAAGGTTGTTAATGTTTCCTGTTCTTTGCAAGAATGCCACTAGTGGCTAGTCATGGTCGGTCGAGTTAAATAAAGGATCAATGTTGGTTGATTTTTTTTATCTTTTTTTCTTGAGTTTTGCTTCTAATTTTGATTTAAAATCTTGTGAGATGGTCCCTTCAACTCTCCATATTATGTAAATGATTGATGCACTAGCCAACTCAACCGAAAGTCCAAACTGATGGAGAGAGGCCATGCAATATATTTATATTCTAACACTTCTCACGTCTAGGCTATTTTAGATCTTAGCGTGGGTTCGGTGCAGGCTCTAGGATCTTGAACTTAAGACCTCTTGGCTCTGATACTATAAGCGCGATTGATGCACTAGCCAACTCAACCAAAAATCTGAACTAATAGAAAAAGGCTATGTAATATATTTATATTCTAATAATGTGAATGTTGGCAACAAAATTATTCCATTTAATATTTATTAATGCTAAATTAGGATATCACTGTGTTCAATATGCCCCGTGTTCTTCCTTACCGTGAAATCAAAGCGAGAGATACTAGTGCAAGTTTTCTCACAAAAGCATTACTGTTCTTTTACATTTTTTTTTCACTATCCCATGATTGAGTTCACACCTCTTCTCTGCGGCCTATCTTCCGTAAGTCGTTCTTTACTCTTGCAACAAATTAAAGTAGAGAAATAGAAATTCAAAGCAACTCGTGGTACTAGTATGCACACGATGTACTGATGTACTGTCCATGATGTTGCATCGGGACAGAAACATTACTAGCGGGTAAGATAGTCTAGCAGTGAAAATTAATGGAACTTATGGTGTGCCCACGTAGCCTCTCGTGCAGCGCGTCCACTGTAAATCTATGACATTGATGCCCGATTGGTCGTCGTGAGAAACATAGAGATCATGAGGACGCGTCTCAAAAAAAGAAGAAGAAAAGATCATGAGGATGCCGCGCCGGCACCACTTGAGCCGCGGCGTACGGCGACAGGAACGGTCGAGCTGCATTTGTATGCATGCCGGCGTGCATGCATACGCCCAGCAACTTTTTATCCGCGAATTATCCTTGTAATTTTTCTTATTTATACATCCTCTTTGTCGTCTCGCCTTTTAAGAGCACACCCAAAATTTATACTAAGTTACCGACATTTTATTCCGATCAAAGGGAGTAGAAGAATATAGACACACACCACCACCACTAGAATGTTGGGCCATGTCTTTCCACACGGAGGTGTGTTGACAATCCAAAATCAGCTCAGAAAGTCTAACACGTATCAACCCGTGTGGATGGGCTCTTGGCCAAGTGGTGAGTGCACCGTGGCGCCTCCCAGGCAACCTGAGCTCGATCCCCGAATCAGACTATGTGTCACACATTCCTCTCTTATTACAATACCGCTGGGGTTCCTCTCCTTATTGGTCGCATTTTTTAACACGTGTCAACCATTAATCGAGATTCGCATCTAACGGCTGGTGTGCATCGTTGAGGGGTAAAAGGAGAAAACCTTAGCCAACCTTAGTGGTTGTGTGTGAGAGTGAGAAAGAGCAAGCCAAGGACGTGGCTGGTGCTGTGAGAGGGTGAGAGGACACACTAGAATACCGCAACCAAGTGAGAATAGAGGAAGAAGAAGGAGAGATGATCTCTGTCTAGATTTCTGAGATCTGACCGGTCTGTCTTCAAGCTGATGATTGGAGGCTCAAATGTGCTTAGATTGGCTTCAAACTTGGTGAGCTTGTTTATTACTTTGAGTACTTCGATGTGGTGACACAGTTTGAGATTTGGGTCAGTGGAGGTTCAGATTTAAGAGTGGTTTTGTTAGTTCAGACTGCTGCAGTTTTAACACGAAGCACTATCCGATTGAGCTGTTTTTGGACAATATGTTGGGAACACATATGTCTACCTATCTACCAAATTTTGTGTTGTTTAGATCTGAGATTTAAGAGCAGTTTAGTTTATTGATTACCGAAGAAGACAGAAACTATGATATCTCTACATTGTTGTATCTTACCTCTTGTGGTTACTATTGCTGTTGTCGGTGGGCAACAAGGTGAAGTGTGTTATAATCTCTAAAGGTTCTAGAAAAGACATTGTATCTAGGTTGCTCATAGTGAAATTTGTGTGGACTGGTTGGTCCAGACCTATGGTTTTTCCCTCCTCACATTAAGAATATTTCTTATGTAAATCTTTATGTCACTTATGCATTATGCTTGTGTTTATATTTCTGTTGCATTGCCGTTGGTTGAAACTATCCTCAAAGTCTTCACATAAGCTAGTGCTGCTGGTTGTGGGTCACCGCTGCTGCCATATCACATATCACAGAAGACTAGAGTAATAGATTTCAAATGATGAAGTCACAACATCTCCGAATCTGGAGTTACACATAATGTCTATAACGTGCTCAATGAAGTGTATTAGATATATACTCTCTCCTTCCCAAAATAACCTCCTTCCTAAAGTAGGATGTCTATAATTTTTATGCAAAGTAAAAAAATTAGAAGTTTTACCTTACCGAGATTGAATTTTCTGAGCAGGCTCTCAGCTACACCCCCCTATCTGAGTTGTTAATAGGTGCATCAAGACCCGTGCTGGCCTGATTTTGCCCTCTCAAACAACTTCTCTTTTTTGTATCTCTCACTCTATACAACTTTTGATTCTGAAACTTGGCAGTTCACTGAAATATTTGAGATAGAATTTGGGAAAAATATTTCTGAATTTTTATGACATTTTATATATACTTTTTTAGACAAATTTTGTTGAATTTAAAATACTTGAAAATTTTAAATTTCACAAAAAAATTACAAATTATTTTTCCCACAATCTAGTTGCAATACTACAGTTACTTCCAAAGTTTGAAGTCTATATGTTTTATAGTTTAGGAGATAAAAAAGACAAATCCCAAAAAGTAAAGGGGTGTAGATGTCATGGTGCTCAGCCAAGTTTTTTCCTTACCAACTATATAGAAACAATATAATTAGAACTATCATGAAATCTATTTTCATATCATATTGATTTGATATTGTGGATGTCAATATACTTTTGAATATAGTTGGTCCATTTTTAAAAGTTGAATTTGACCAAATATATTATATGCGTCCTAGTATATTAGAAAGGTGGGAGTATAAGCAATGTCGTAGACACTCAACTATTTTTGACCGAACACTCCCTTTTTTTTGTATAACTCTAGCCTAATGTTCAGTAGGGCTCTTACTCAGATATATAGCAATTTCTCACATCACTCACAGCACTGAGAAATAGTAAACCACCTTCCAGTTTACTTCACCCCCTAGCTCATTCCCCTCACAATCATTGGCATCGCGCTCATCTCGCTCTCTCTCGTCCGCCTTTTGCACCTGCCTGGAGGCTGCCTACCTCGTCGGCTCCTCTCATATAATGCTGTCCCTCTCCCGGCCTTTCTCTCCCTCCCCCGATCGGTCATCCCGTTCGCCGGCCGGCCATCATCACTGCCACCCTCCACGCCTGCCCCCCTCTTCTTTTCCACTCACCACCACCGCTCCTACTTAAACACACCCCGCACAACCCTACCTACCTTCTTCTCGCCGCCATCACGCCACCCCCACCCCCACCCCCACTATTACCTACGTCCGCAGGCAACTCGTTCTGCTTTACTTCATGGGCATCGAGCTCGACCAACTCAACCTTCTGTCTCCCAACCTCCCTCCGGTCCGGACATCTGCCATCGGCGGCGGCATTGACGGCGGCGCCGCCGACGACAGCGGGTGTGCCACGCCGACGTCGGCAGCTAATGTGCTGCGGGCGCCGCCTGTGCCCCCACCGGCGCCGAGGAAGCCGAGGCCCACGCGCTCCAAGACGAGAAAACACCGCCTCTGTTACCGCGTGCCGTCGCAGCATGTCGCGCGGTACTACTGGATCGTCGCCGTGCCGCACGACCTCGCGTCCATGTTCGTCGCTCGGCGGCCGTCCTCGCCGCCGCCATCGACCTCCACCGGGGGCTCCCTTTGCTGGCCGCCGGCAGGCAAGAAGATCCGCGTGCACGTCGTGGGCTGAGAGGCTGATCGGCTTACACTGACAGGATGCACATGCATGATATGAGTCCGCACGTGCACGCAGCCCTTGTTTCTTCGTTGATAGAATGGTCCATCAATGTCCACGGCACTCTGTAGCAACTAGCAATAGCTAGTCTAGTACTTCTGTTTACCTTAATTAGCTCAGTCTCTGTCTATTTAAGTTTAGCTTAGCTAGTTCCTTAGGGGTTCGAATAACAAAGTGTACATGTGACATGTAGTTGATCAATCGCCCCTATAGCTTGCTAATTGTTCAGCAAAGTGATCAAGTCTCCAGTTGTGGAGTTTCATAGGCAATGATTTTGCTGGAAGTTAATTTAACTAAGGAGTTACTCATGTCTCTTGTGGTCAAAATTGCCCATCATTTTAACTACCCAGAGAAATTTGAACTCCTTGTCCTTACTTACTTTTTTTACACTTGCAGATTTTTTGTGTGACTTCAATTGTTTTCGTTGAAATTCCTATCCTTTTCTTAGTTTCACTTTCAACTCGCACTACAACTTGTTAGTGACCTTCTCAAACTAAGTTTTATTTAAGATGTTTGATATTTATTAACTTCCTGTTCTAGGTTAACTTGTCCATGTCAATGAAGTACAATGGTTTTTGCTAATGGACAGAGAGCAACGAGAGAGAACCTGCATGTAATGGCTAGAGGGGAAAGGGGGCTGACCAGAGCTTCCAAAGCGTGTCCTCTTGCCTACTTTTGATACCTAAAAAGGGATGCATGCATGAGTAGAATAGATCTGGAGTGGCTAATGCCACTCAGATCTGAATTTTATGGGGCCATCCATTTCCGTAGGGATTCAATGATTCTGTCCATGGTGAACTACCACTGCCCCTGCATTTTCCTGGACAAGCATGTGGCAGAACTATCAGTGCAAGCCCATCATAGTTGTCCATACTTTTATGTAGTTATCACTCATAGAGATGTCATCATGGGCAAGACCTAAAGGTTGTATAATTTCATAGATCATAAGTTCTCGGGGAACTAAAAACACCATATATTATCACTCTGAGTATACCCTCCCAAGACTCCCCACAAAAGAGTACTCATAGTTTTGTTTTTCGAGTAACTGACAAGAGCACCGCCGTTTAACTAGAGGAAATTAAAGAAGTTTGTAACCGGTATTAAGAGGAAAAGAGTAGTAATAGTACTCCCTCCGTCCCAAATTAGTTGTCTTCACTTTTTCTACATATGCATGTATCTAGACATGTTTATAGTATGTTATAGATATTTAGAGTAAAAGAGTATTAATAGTTACTAGTGGTCATATAACAGTGTAGCTCAAGTTTTCAGCCATGAATGAAATGTGAAGTCGCTTGAGTGTTAAAATCATTCGAGGTGCAATTTTGAACTATCGAAGCCAGTCCATAACTCCAGGCAACCTTCTTTTTTTCTACTCCCTCGTTTCCATAAAACTTTTTGTAAAAATAGATTAATTATATTTTAGTGACTAGATACATTCATATTAGCGACAAGTTATATAGAACGGAGGGAGTAGATACATTTGTTTTTGTATACAATGTTGATGATTAGTACTTCGATTCTCCTAAGAGCAAGACTAATAATATAGCCGGCTGCTGGCTCTATAGCAATGCCATATCACTTTAGAGTCAATATAGAGCTCACTTATATAATAGACTAGTTATTAGACTACTCTTATGTGGGGTTTTGTAAAAAAAAATTGTTTAATACTTGCATGCTATTGGGCTTAGGCTAGAAAAGAAATTTTTTTTTGCCTCGATGCATGCGTGTAGCCGGGCGTTTTACTTGTAGCCAGCTTCACACTCTCACCTCATTTCTCTTTCTTTCATATGGATTTTTGATGATATGGCAGCAACTATAGTCAACTAACTAGGCTTATTATACTTGCTCTAAGTGACACTTTTCATTCTAATGCATATCCTCATCGTTCTTTTCATGCACGAACGGAATTGGCTTGCGTTATGGCCTGCGCGGATTCGTGATAAATGATGTTTCCTGGTCCGTGGTTGGTGCGTTCCTTGATCGATAAATGCTGAGTGGGCTACACGGACACATATTGTGGGACGAAAGCCACTTGTGTAGGTAGTATGTACACATGCACGTTATAATGAAATAGGGAACGATGCCCTCAACGGGGTCATCGGTGTGATCTTATATATGCGACAAGTACAGGTTTACAGGAGGAGATCGTATCGGTATAGACAACCGACCTCGACTCAGTACAGAGTCCTAGACAACTACGGTATACAATGTTTAACACTCCCCTCAATCATAACTTATCTAAGTTAAGATTGCGACGAAACACTTCTAGTTGTCTAGTAGATAGTGACTTTGTGAAACTATCAGCCACCTGATCTCTAGAAGATATAAACCTAATGTTCAGCAATTTCTGAGCAACTCTCTCACGCACAAAATGATAATCCACTTCAATATGCTTAGTCCGAGCATGAAATACAGTATTAGCAGAGAGATACGTTGCTCCAATATTATCGCACCATAGCACCGCTGTTTGAGATTGCGACACTCCCAACTCATCAAGCAAAGTCTGTACCCACATAACTTCAGCTGTAGCATTAGCCAAAGATTTATACTCAGCCTCTGTACTAGAACGAGATACTATAGCTTGTTTCCTTGCATTCCAGGATATCAAATTTGACCCAAAATATACAGCAAAACCACCTGTCGATCTTCTATCATCTGGACAACCTGCCCAGTCAGCATCAGAGAATGCACTGACCAATGTAGAGCTAGATTTACTGAACCGCAAACCTAAGGAAGCAGTACCACGCAGATACCTCAATATCCTCTGAACGGCTGTCCAATGAACTGTAGTAGGAGAATGCAAAAACTGACACACCTTGTTCACAGAAAATGAAATATCTGGCCTCGTCAATGTAATATACTGTAGAGCTCCAACTATACTCCTATAACGAGTAGAATCATCACTACTCAAAGGCTCTCCATCGGTCAATGACAGTTTATCCGACACTGACAAGGGAGTATCAACAGTTTTGCATATCTTCATATTCACTCGATCGAGCAACTCATTTGCATATTGTTCTTGAGAGAGAATAATACCATCATGTACTTGTTTTACCTCAATACCAAGAAAATAGTGTAGCGCACCTAAATCTTTTAAGGCAAAGTCCATACCAAGATCATGAAGGAGCGCATCAGTGGCCTTTGCAGACGAACTGGCTACAACAATATCATCCACATAAATCAATATGAAAACACTTACTCCCCCTTTGTTGTAGAAGAACAGAGAAGTATCCGCCTTAGATATATGAAAACCAAGGGACTGAAGTTTAACACTGAGTCGAGAGTACCAAGCTCGATGTGCCTGTTTGAGCCCATACAGAGCTTTATCCAATTTGCAAACATGTCCCATAAGAGAGGGCTCCTCAAAACCAGGAGGTTGCCTCATATAGACCTCTTCTTCCAGAACACCATGTAAGAACGCGTTCTTCACATCGATTTGACGAAGATACCAGCCACGAGACACCGCAATAGATAATACTAGACGAATAGTTGCCGCCTTGACTACAGGACTGAACGTGTCTTCATAGTCAATACCATACCGCTGTTTAAAACCTTTAGCAACCAAACGAGCCTTGTAACGATCTATCGAACCATCGGCACGACGTTTGACCTTGTACACCCATTTACAGTCAATGATATTCGTGCCAGGTCTTGACGGAACCAAGTGCCACATTTTATTCTTCAACAATGCAGAATACTCCTCATCCATAGCTAGCTTCCACTTAGGATTAGACAAAGCTTCAGAGATAGAAGTAGGTTCACCAGTGGCACTGAAATTAGCAAAACGTATGCGATCATAACGAATTATGCCATCGGTAATTTCTTTAGGCTTAACAATCCCATCCTGAGATCGTGTACGAGGCCGTTCGGGCGGTGGCACAGCAAAGGCAATGGGCACAGATTCTGAAGAAGATCCAGAGACAGCAGCAGTACCAGAAGATTCCGCAGCCACATCCGATCCTGTAGGCACCGGTGTGCAGAGAGGGGCGGCCGCAGAAGATCCCAAGGCGGACAGGACACCAGCCCCACGTGGTCCCGTGATACGTCCAAAACGTATCTACTTTCTCGAACACTTTTGCTATTGTTTCTCCTCTAATTTGTGTGTTTTGAATGCAACTAACACGGACTAACGCTGTTTTCAGCAGAATTGCTCTGGTGTCTCGTTTTTGTGCAGAAATTCGACTTCCAGTAAAAATTCGGGAAAAATCATGGAAAATTCTATTTCACCGAAAGACCCACGGAGCCAGAAGACAGGAGGGAGAAGAGGCTCGAGGGGCCGTCACACGTAGGTGGCGCGGCCCAGCCCCTGGCCGCGCCACCCCTGTGTGAGGTGGCCCCAGGCCTCCTCTCGACCTCCCCTCTCGCGTACATATACCCCCTGACGAGTTATTATCAGAGAGACGGCGTTTTTCCCAGATAGACTTCCGCTGCGCCGCCGCCATCAGAAACCGCGATTCGAAACCAGAAAACTCCGTTCTGGCACCCTGCCGGGACGGGGATTCGGAGGAGATCTTCATCACCATCGCCATCGACGCTCCTCCATCGATCATCCATGACTCCCCCATCCATGTGTGAGTAATTCCCCCGCTGTAGGTGAGGGGATGGTAGGGATTGGATGAGATTGTCCATGTAATTTGATATGAGATTGATAGGGCATAGTGCCTAGTATCTTTATTTAGTACCTATGACATTGTTGCAACTTGTTGTGCTTAATGCTTGTCACTTTGGGCCCGAGTGCCATGATTTCAGATCTGAACGTGTTATTATTTCTATGATGATACTTGTTGTTTATGGTCTTACCTACAAGTTGTATACACATATTGTTGTCCGGAACCCGAGGCCCCAAAGTGACAGAAATTGGGATAACCGGAGGGGATGGCTATGATGTGAGGATCACATGTGTTCACCGAGTGCTAATGCTTTGCTCCGGTACTTTATTAAAAGGAGTACCTTAATTACCAGTAGTTTCCCTTGAGGCCCTGCTGCAACAGGCTGGTAGGACAAAAGATGTCGTGCAAGTTTCTCCTTGTGAGCACGTACGACTATATACGGAACACATGCCTATGATTGTTTGTACTAGGATGCTTTATCATTATTTATCTGCAATGCCCATATCTCATTGATTTCATGAATTATCTTATCCATGCAACGCCCGTTATCCATCCCTATGCCTACAGTATTTGTTCCTACTGTTTACAACCGTTACTTCTACTACTGCTATTTTACTACTGCTGTTACTGTTTTCCTACTGTCACTGCTATAAAACTGTTGCTACTGATAAACCGCTGCGAGTGAGACTGTTTCAGGTGCAGGTGAATTGACAACTCATCTGTTAAGGCTTACATATATTCTTTGGCTCCCCTTGTGTCGAATCAATAAATTTGGGTAATACTTCCCTCGAAGACTGTTGCGATCCCCTATACTTGTGGGTCATCAAGACTATTTTCTGGCGCCGTTGCCGGGGACCATAGCTTTATCTGTAAGTTCACTTGGTATTCATATTATTCGCTGCAATCCTTTCATCATGGGTAAACCTCGTGATGGAAAAGTTCCTATATTGCCATCCACTACAAGAAGAGGTACGACTCTCAACACCTCTGTTGCTCTTGATTCACCTTCCGTTATGAGTAAGTTGCTTACACCACCACATCCACAAGTTACTACTACTTCTGCTGAGATTGAAAGTGCCACTGATAATTTAGATGATGCTTCTACTGTGCTTGATGAGAGAGGTTCACTAGGTTCCTTTTTAGAAGCTACTATTGCTAGAGCTAAGTTGGGAAACACCACTGTTACACCTGTTAGTTCACCTGAGTCTAGGGAATGTCCTAGTGATGATTATGATGATGATGCTTATATTGAGCTTAATGATGATTTTATTGCAGAAGCACGTGCTGCTCGTGATGCAGGTAATATTAAAGAGCTTCTTGCTAAACGTTCTGTTAGATATAATTTGTCTCCTGATCCTAAGTTTGCTGCTTCTCCTATCAATATTAGAGACAAAGATTATGATTTCTCTTTGGATTTATCTTACATATCTATTGTTGAGAAAACTCCCTTTTGTGGTACTAAAGATGAGAGTTCTATGGAGCATATGAATGAGCTTTCTACTTTGAGTAATTTGTTTTCTGATGATATTAAGCTCCGCACTTATTTTGTTGCTAAGATTTTTCCTTTCTCGTTGAAAGACGCTGCTAAAATTTGGTTTAATAGCTTGTCTCCTGGATCTCTTACTAGTCCTATTGCTTTGGTTAATGCTTTCTTTCAGAAATATTTTCCCGCTAGTGCTCAACATGCTGCTGTGCAGAAAATCTTTGATTTTGAACAGGGAAAAGGAGAGAAATTGCCTGAATCTTGGACAACATTTTGTTCTTTAATTAGAGCTTTGCCTAAAGAACCATTGCCTAAAAATGAACTCCTTGATATATTTTATAATGGACTAACGGATGAATCTAAGTCATATTTGGATAGTTGTGCTGGTTGTGTTTTCAGGGAAAGAACTCCGGCTGAAGCAGAGGAGTTAATGGCTAAAATAAGCCGAAATCATGATGATTGGACTTTAATTGAGCCAACACCAGCACCAACTCCTGCGCCGTCTACAGAGCCCACGCCGAAGAAGAGAGGGATGATTGAATTAAATGATGAAATTATGAAGGAGGCTAAGAAATCTCTTAAGGAGAAAGGTATTAAGGCCGAAGATGTGAAGAATTTACCCCCTATTGAAGAATTATGTAAGCCAGTCCCTCGCTCATCTACTATTGAGGTACACTCGCTCCAACGCTTTGATGAAAGGGATATTCCTTACACTAAACCTCCTGAACAATGCTTAGATGAGTTTGATAATTTTATTGTTAAGCAAGAAAATTTTAATAGAATGGTGCATAATCATCTGTTGGAGAATTCTAGAGTTATTAACAAGATGCAGGATATTGTGGAAAGAACCGCAAATGATGTGAAGATACTTGCTAAACATTTTCAAATGATTCAAACACAAATTGATCAGCTTACCAAAGTGCAGCAAGACCTGCTAGTTAATGCTGCAAGGGAGAAGCAAGCATGTGAAATACGCACAAGAAGTGGTGCTGCTACTCAAGACCCATTATATCCTGAAGGACATCCTAAGAGGGTTGAGCAAGATTCTCAACGCACTTCCAGTGATGATATTCCTCCCAAGAAGAAGAAGAAGCATAAAACAACTGCAGAATCTTCTGATGCAGGTAAAGATCCTAACAGTGTTTCTATTTCTGATGCTGAAACAGAACCAGGAGATGATAAAGAAGAAGATAAAGAAGAAGCTGAAGAAGAACCGGGAAAGAGTAATAAAAATGTAAAGTACACCAAAGAAGACTTCATTGCCAACAAACATGGTAAGGAGAGCGAACCTTGGGTACAGAAGCCAATGCCTTTTCCTAGTAAGAAACACAAGTCCAAGGAAGAAGAACACTACAACAGGTTTTGTGAATGGATGCGACCTTTATTTTTGCAAATTCCTTTGACTGATGCTATTAGAATGTCTCCTTATGCAAAATACATGAAAGATATTGTTACTAACAAAAGGAAAATTCCTAGTGAGGAAATTTCCACTCTACTTGCTAATTATTCTTTTGATGGTAAAGTTCCAGAGAAGCTTGGAGATCCAGGTATACCAACTATTCCGTGCTCCATTAAAAATAACTATGTTAGAACTGCTTTATGTGATTTGGGAGCTGGAGTTAGTGTCATGCCTTTTTCTCTTTATAAGAGACTTGATCTAGAAAAATTGGTTTCAACTGATATATCTTTGCAGATGGCTGATAAGTCTACTACTATTCCTATTGGTATATGTGAGAATGTCCCTGTTCAAGTTGCTAACAGCTGTTTAATACTAACTGATTTTGTTGTGTTGGAAATGCCTGAAGATGATAATATGTCTATTATTCTTGGGAGACCTTTTCTAAACACTGCAGGTGCTGTTATTAATTGCAATCAAGGAAAAGTCACTTTTAATGTTAATGACAAAGAATACACTGTTTATTTTCCCAAGAAGATTGATAGGAGGAATGCTCTAAATTCAATCAAGCATGTTGAGACCATCAAAGTTGGTCAAATTATTTGTTCACAGCAAAAGCCCAAGGAAGAATGTCAAATTGTTATGGTTGGGACTATACCTATCAAAGTTGAGGTAACATAAGCATTAAGTGATATGCAAAGTTTCTCCTCATAAAAAGTTAGTTTGGTAACAAGACTTGATCAACCTTGTTAACAAAGTGATTTTGTATGAATGAAGCTTCGTTTTCACCGCATCCACTCCACCTCACTTGTATATACTTTCATCAAATATTATTATTTCAGTTTAGTTGCTTGATTAAGAGTATCTCAGAGCTGCTGCATGCTTAGTTTTGATTTGCTTGAAATCTTTTCATCGTCGTTTTTCTGAGTTTTATTGACATGCCAATTTCTGAAAAATCCTCGAAAATAAAGTTTCTCTAAAAATTCCAGAAAATTCTTTATAAATTTTTATGTCAAAAATGGGGCAGAGAAACACCTGGGGGCACCAGGTGGGGCAGCCACGCCACCTCACACACAGGTGGCGCGGCCCAGCCCCTGGCCGCGCCACCCATGTGTGAGGGGGCCCCACCAGGCCCCTCACCCATCTCTTCTTCCCCTGCTCTTTCTCTCTCCCGAAAAACACCGACCCATTTGCTCAAGCTCAAGTTCTTGCTGTTCTACACCTAGATTTTCGATCTCCTTGTTCAGCCCAACATTTTTGCTGAAACTTGGATCAATTGCTCTTCGGTATGTGACTCCTCCGCTTGTCCAGGTAGATTTTCTTTTGGTAAAGTATTTCTTGAGTATTTTAGCATTGTAGGTGACAGTATAAATGAGTATGCATGCTTGTTCTATTGTTTAAAAAGATTATGTTGATGCATGATAGCTCTCTAGTGACTCACTATAGTAGTTTCCTACATTTGCTTATCTTTAAATCACTTTTTATGAGCTTGTTGAAAAATTTCAGAAATGGAGGAGAATGTGTATCAACTCTCTCAGCATGACCTAGAAGTGCATGATGTTATGAAAGTTCACCGTGAAGAGAAGGTTTTTCCTTCACTCTATCCATGCTCGGCATTTTTGAGTGCTGCTGGAATTCTTCATGATTTTCAAACCTTGCTTTCCAATGCGGGATTAGAATATTTTGTTGAGGGTGAACCTCCTCAATATGTTAAACTAACAATGTCTGTGGTGCAGGATTTCAGTTTTAGTTGGTCCACTTCTAACCCCATGGTTCATTATAAAATTTATAACAAACCTATGGATTTGCCTCTTGATGTTTTCTGTACAGCTATTAGAGTACCACAGTGGGGATCGCTCGAGAAGATAAGAGGTCAGCCCAGGCAGCTGTTGGAACTATACGAGGAGATTTGTCAAGGAAGAAGCTTCACAGGAGAGGGTGGTAAAATTCGAAACATTCATTTCCCATCCATTCGATATTTTGCCTTCTTCATCACCAAATGTGTTCTTGCTAGGAAGTCAGCAAGTAAGTTGTCTCTTCATGATTTAGCTTTTATTGCCGCTGCTTTAAGGTGTGATAGAACTTACAATTTGGGTGCCTTAATAGCTTGCCGTCTAGATATTAACCGTGAAAAAGGGGGAATCTGTGGAGGGCTTATTGCTTCGCGCCTGCTAGCTTTTCATGGTGTTTTGCCCCATTTTCGAGATATACAGTTCCCCGTTGAGAAGCTTGGTCTTGATGCTATGGTTCAACATAAGTTTATTTCTCCTCCTGCTAGTTTGATTAATTTAACTTTTGAGCTAACCTTTTTCAAGAAGACTACCTGGAAGGTAGTAAAGACTGAACGATCAATCCGTTTGCCTGCACCTCTTTTGTTTAACCTTGATCGCAGGAATGGATGGTCACTCACTGAAGATGAGCTCGATGCATACGTAGAGGAGCACCCGCCGCCTGTGCACGATGAGGAGGGCGCCGAAGAGTCGGGGCAGCCCTCCAACACTACGAATTTTCCATATGAACAGCCTTATTATGATTATGCGCCGTCAGCTTCATCTTCGCGGGAACCAGGGTACAATTACTCCTATGATGACCCACCGGCTTGGAGCAGCTACCAAAGCCGGCATTGATCTCCACTTAGGCCAAAAGCCTAAGCTTGGGGGGAGGTACGCCGACGATTCACTCATCTACATATCATATTTAGTCGGTCCTTTGTATATTCATGTTTCGCTGTCTTTACTGTTCTTGTTCTAGTTTTCATTGCTTCCAAAACATAAAAAGACCAAAAATATTTCTGTTGTTTCTCTCTATTTGGTTCTTTAGTTTTCCACCCTTGGTTTGCTTTACTTGCTATTTTCGGTTTGCTACTTGAAAAATCCAAAAATATTTTGCTTTGTTTGCTATTTCCTTCCGCTTTTGCCTTCAAAAATCGAAAACTCCAAAAATATTTGTTGTTCTTCTTTGGTTTTGTAAAGTTTGTTGCAGAGTTCAGTCTCCCGTTACTCCATTGGAGCTTGGTATTCACTTTATATTATTCAAGCCACACAAGTGAAGAGCAATAATGACGACATATGACAATCCGGGATGTGGTAAGAGGCTGGTATGAACTCTATTTGTTTTCATTTTTGTACATATACTTATCTATGTGGACATGCTTAGTCGGTTCATGTAAGGTATATGTCATCTAATGGATGCTTTGTAGTTCTTGCTTTCATATGATTAGTTTCAATCTACTATTAGCCTGTAGCATGTTATGAAGACGCTTGCATGCATTGTTTTATTCATAGTATGGTATGATATTGTGGTATCCACCTCTGAAAGCTCCATTTGAATCGACTTGGCACATGCTCATGCATGCATATGACTGAACAAAAAGTCAATTAAGCCTCGATGATCTAATTTGCCTCAGAGTTCTTGTATCATTTTTATGCCTATATTAATTTTGTTTTGTCGCAAGCATGATTATGATAGTTATTGCTCTCTCGATTGTCGCTTCCTAGTCTTTTGCTAGCCTTCACTTGTACTGAGTATGAGCTCTACTCGTGCATCCAACTACCAAAAACCAAGTCTTCCAAAGAGTCCACTATAAATTCCTATGCATGGTATTTCTAAGCCATTCCAAGTAAATTTTCATGTGCTACCTTTCAAAACTTTCAACTACTTCTCATTTTGTGCCACTGTTTTTAGCTCATGGGGACGTAGTGGTCGGAATTGCTATCTTCCATATTAAATTAAGTACCCTTCGACTAGGCAGCTTCATCTGCTCGTCATTAATTTTGCAAGGGAGCTGGTCAGACCATTATAATCTTAATTCTAAAAGAAAGAAAAAGGGCACTCCTCCAATGGAATGTGAAAGTTGGTGGGCACCCGATGGAATCGGTTAGCCATGGTTTGAGAAAGGAAAAAGGTGGGGAGGAGTGCCAAAGCTTTATAAAAATAGCACCAATGTGCCAAATTTCAAAGAACTCGGAACCGCTCTCACTTGTTTACTATGGAAGATAGTAAGTCCCCGTTGCTAGTCGTTGACATAGAGCAACCACCTCTCAAAATAAATTTTTATCTCTGTTTTACAAATGAAAAGCTCTAGCACATGTTAAATCCCTGCTTCCCTCTGCGAAGGGTCATTCGTTTACTTTTATGTTGAGTCACCATCTTCTAACTTAAAGCACTTCTTGAGAGCATAGCTGTTATTCTTAGTGTAATGTGCTTGTCCCAGAACACGGTTAATTGTGGTATAACTTTGATGCTTGTATCTTTGATATTTCTACTTCTAGTCTTCCCTTGGACTTCAGAGGTGCCTCAGCATTTATATTTTGCTCTACAAATAAAGGCAAGTGGGATACCATTCTCTCATATCATTTATGCATATTACAATCTTGTAGTTTCTCATGCACATGTTATTTGTTATTAGTGCATTGGCACTCTTTCATAGCTTGCTTGACTATGAAGTGACATTAGTTGCATATTTCTTATTATGAATTGCCTGAGTAGTTGATCACATAGTTAGTATATATACATCATATGAGCAAATGTGTTCGTGAAAGTTTCTTTTATCGCTCTCAGTTGTTAACTGAATTGCTTGAGGACAAGCAAATAGCTAAGCTTGGGGGGAGTTGATACGTCCAAAACGTATCTACTTTCTCGAACACTTTTGCTATTGTTTCTCCTCTAATTTGTGTGTTTTGAATGCAACTAACACGGACTGACGCTGTTTTCAGCAGAATTGCTCTGGTGTCTCATTTTTGTGCAGAAATTCGACTTCCAGTAAAAATTCGGGAAAAATCATGGAAAATTCTATTTCACCGAAAGACCCACGGAGCCAGAAGACAGGAGGGAGAAGAGGCTCGAGGGGCCGTCACACGTAGGTGGCGCGGCCCAGCCCCTGGCCGCGCCACCCCTGTGTGAGGTGGCCCCAGGCCTCCTCTCGACCTCCCCTCTCGCGTACATATACCCCCTGACGAGTTATTATCAGAGAGACGGCGTTTTTCCCAGATAGACTTTCGCTGCGCCGCCGCCATCAGAAACCGCGATTCGGAACCAGAAAACTCCGTTCTGGCACCCTGCCGGGACGGGGATTCGGAGGAGATCTTCATCACCATCACCATCGACGCTCCTCCATCGATCATCCATGACTCCCCCATCCATGTGTGAGTAATTCCCCCGCTGTAGGTGAGGGGATGGTAGGGATTGGATGAGATTGTCCATGTAATTTGATATGAGATTGATAGGGCATAGTGCCTAGTATCTTTATTTAGTACCTATGACATTGTTGCAACTTGTTGTGCTTAATGCTTGTCACTTTGGGCCCGAGTGCCATGATTTCAGATCTGAACGTGTTATTATTTCTATGATGATACTTGTTGTTTATGGTCTTACCTACAAGTTGTATACACATATTGTTGTCCGGAACCCGAGGCCCCAAAGTGACAGAAATTGGGATAACCGGAGGGGATGGCTATGATGTGAGGATCACATGTGTTCACCGAGTGCTAATGCTTTGCTCCGGTACTTTATTAAAAGGAGTACCTTAATTACCAGTAGTTTCCCTTGAGGCCCTGCTGCAACAGGCTGGTAGGACAAAAGATGTCGTGCAAGTTTCTCCTTGTGAGCACGTACGACTATATACGGAACACATGCCTATGATTGTTTGTACTAGGATGCTTTATCATTATTTATCTGCAATGCACATATCTCATTGATTTCATGAATTATCTTATCCATGCAACGCCCGTTATCCATCCCTATGCCTACAGTATTTGTTCCTACTGTTTACAACCGTTACTTCTACTACTGCTATTTTACTACTGCTGTTACTGTTTTCCTACTGTCACTGCTATAAAACTGTTGCTACTGATAAACCGCTGCGAGTGAGACTATTTCAGGTGCAGGTGAATTGACAACTCATCTGTTAAGGCTTACATATATTCTTTGGCTCCCCTTGTGTCGAATCAATAAATTTGGGTAATACTTCCCTCGAAGACTGTTGCGATCCCCTATACTTGTGGGTCATCATCCCGCAGGAGCCACACCCGATCCTGTGGCCGACGATGTGGAGCAAGACGAATCCACAGAAAATCCCGGGGCGGACAAGTCGCCGGCCCCGCACAGACCCGCAGGAGGATGGCGCAGCGAACCAGGAGACGGGACGGACCCTGACGCGCCTGCTCCCGAGGAGAGATGCTCGGGCGATCCTGAGACAGATCGTTGGGGCGATCCCCATGGCACTGCAGGCTGACGCCAATGATTGGCAGAATCATCTTCGGGACGCGGGCCAGAACTGGAAAAATCACCAAATTGACTGATGTCTTCATAATTCAGATCAGATTCCTGCACAACAGACTCAACACTAATAGGATTAGCAGGATTAGCGTCAAGATCATTTTGTAATTCATGCCCCTCATGATCATGCAAATTAAAAGGTTGCAAAGGAAGAGGGAGAAGGTTGATTTCGGCACGAAGACGTGCACCGGCATTGTCATGCAATGAAGCAAACGGAAACACTGTTTCATCAAACACAATATCGCGAGAAATATACACGCGACCACTGGAAATATCAACACACTTGTACCCCTTATGACTGCCGCTATACCCAATGAAAACACATTGTTTGGAACGGAATTGAAGTTTGTGATTATTATAAGGGCGAAGATTAGGCCAACACGCACACCCAAAAATCCTCAAAAGAGAATAGTCGCCTTTATTGCCAAAGAGACGCTCCATGGGAGTTTGGGAACTGATGACTTTACTGGGAAGGCGATTGATGAGATGAACGGCAGTAAGAAAAGCCTCATCCCAATATTTGAGTGGCATGGACGCATATGGAAGAAGGGACAAACCAACCTCAACAATGTGTCGATGTTTGCGCTCAGCAGGGCCATTCTGTTGATGCGCATGTGGACAAGATACAAGATGAGTTATCCCTACTCGCTGGAAGAAGGAATTAAGCTTTTGATACTCTCCTCCCCAATCAGATTGCATAGCAAGAATTTTCTTATCAAAGAGACGTTCAACATGATGTTGGAAATCATGAAATTTCTGAAACACATCAGATTTCTTTTTCAGAAGATATATCCAAGTGAACTTGCTATAATCATCAATAAAACTCACATAGTACTTATATCGACCAAAAGATTCAAAGACAGGCCCCCAAACATCAGAAAATACAAGTTCAAGAGGAGAAGTAGACACACTAGACGACTTGGGATATGGAAGCTGATGACTCTTGGCCATTTGACAAGCATCACAAACCGACTCTTTATTGGACGCACTAAAAGAAATATTATTATCACGAAGAACTTGATGAACTACAGCCGAAGCTGGATGACCTAGACGCCTATGCCAAAGTGATGAAGAAGACTTGATAACACCATGAGCTTGATGACCGAGAGATGGAGACGACGATGATGGAAGTGGATAAAGACCATCCACACATCTACCTTGAAGCAGAACCTCCCTCATGTCCTGATCCTTAACAAAAAAGGAATTAGCCCAATACTCAACAAAGGCATGATTATCACAAGCTAGGCGACTAGTAGAGAGAAGACTTTTTGTGGCTTGTGGAACATGCAACATATTTTTAAGATGCAAATCATGATTAGGGGTATGAAAAACAGAATGACCAATGTGACGTATATCCATACCTGCACCACTTGCCGTGTGAATTTGTTCCTTGCCATTGTAGCGATCTCTCACATGTAATTTTTCAAGCTCTCCTGTGATATGATCTGTTGCTCCAGAATCTGTGTACCAATTTGTATCCACACCATATGATCCAACAGCCGCACCAACGGATTTTTCAGGACCACGGTAATTTTTCTGAAATCTCTTCCAGCAGCTTAGCGCAATGTGCCCTTCTTTGCCACATACCTGACAAATAGGTCTTGAACCATCATATTGTTGCCGACCTTGTTGACGACCACCATTGCCTCCTCCATTGCCACGTGGATTGCCACATTGGTCATTGCCATTGCCGCCACGCTGCTCATATCGTGGCTCATAGCCACGTTGCTCATAACCACGATAATCTCGTTGGTTGTCATACCCTCGATAGTCAAGATAGCGCTGATCACGGCCACCACTTCAGCCTCCACCACGGTAGCCACCGCAGCCTCCTCGAGTTGCTGCATTAACGAAGGAATCACTAGTAGGATTTTGGTCTTCAAGCCGACCTCATAAGAGAGTAGCTGAGAGTATAAGTCACTCAAGTTGATGTATTTATCCGCTTTAATCATTGCGGTAATTGCAGCAACAAATCCATTGTATGCTTCATCATTGAGACCAGCAAGTACATATGATATCACATCATCCTCATCAAGAGGTTTCCCGGCAGCGGCCATCTCATCCGCAAGGTTCTTGATGTGATCGAAATAAACTGATGCAGTTTTATTCTCCTTCTGAGCCTTGTTCAGCGCCGAACGAAGTTGCACGATTCGGGCTTTAGACTGCGACGAGAACATCTCGGTGACCGCAGTCCAGACTTCAGCAGCGGAGTTCTTCCCAACCATCTGTGTGATGATGTCCCTGGACATATTACGAACCAGGTACCCTAGCACGCACTGATCCATTGCAATCCAGTGTGCATATTCGGGATTAGGAATAGTAATCTCCTTCCCGTCACTGTCCTTTGCCGTCATTGTCCTCTCTGGCGCTGGAGTAGAGCCATCGAGTAGACCAAAGAGCTAGGCACCACGAATATCCGGCAGCACCTGGGCCTGCCAGATTAGGAAGTTGTCTCGGGTCAGTTTTTCCGAGATCGACGCATTGAGCGAAGAGGAAGAACCAGGCGTCGACGAGGAGGCAGATCCCAACGACATGGTGAATTGGTGATCGACGATCAAGAAGACGATCGATGGCAAAGCGACGGGATTGGGCAGATGTGATCGGAAGATTGGAGGCTCTGATACCATATAATGAAATAGGGAACGATGCCCTCAACGGGGTCATCGGTGTGATCTTATATATGCGACAAGTACAGGTTTACAGGAGGAGATCGTATCGGTATAGACAACCGACCTCGACTCAGTACAGAGTCCTAGACAACTACGGTATACAATGTTTAACACACGTATGTCCCCCCAGCCATTGTGTATTGCTGCAGGGACACACATGCGACAGCAATGCATAATACTACCTTGGCTAATAAGTAAAGTAATTTCTCCTTTGGATGCTTTTTCTCTTGCAACTTTGTTGCGACTCCTTTTTCACTACTACCTTTTCTTGCATCTTGCCCTTTGGTGAAGACTACAGAGCCTGAAACTTTATGTTCACCGTCTCATATAACCAACAATGATGTTGGCTTCAGTTTGTTTTGTGGTGAAATGGCTTTAGCGAGAGAAAATGGACTGGGGATGAGAAATTGTAATGAGAAAGTTGGCAAAACTGGCGTCACGTACCCAACTAAATTTCACCTCCTGAGCTGCATTCTACAAGAGGCATGGTAGAACTGCCTTCGTCGCGTTATTCCTTATTTTTACATGCCCAGACTATTTCTGAAGCATATTAGCTTATGCCGATCTCATCATCAGTTTGACTCCCTGTTACAAAAATGTATAAGTTTGGCTCTGTAATCCCCCAGCAAAGCTCCTATGCAGGCCTTACTCTACTACAGCAACGTTTAGAGAATAGAATCAGAGCTAGCGGAAGAGTCGGTTACAGATGAAGGAAGCATTCCTAACAAGTTGAACCTTCTCCATCCACCATGATGCGTATGCCTTCTAGAATTGTCAGTAGGTGGTGGTGCAGCTCACATCGCATTATGCCGCAGCCACAATCGAGGGCGAAGAATCCCAAGGAAAACGTTGACAGTATCCGCAACACACAGAATGCTAGATTGATGTTTGGCATAGGAGAAACTTATTAGATTTTGAACAGTTATGCAATGGAATCCAGTGAGTGCAGTTACAAGAGTTTGCAGAATGTACCATGACTGAACCTGGAACTGAAACGCTAACTGATATCCCGTGAAATAAACCGGCCAAACCACTAACATTTCCAGATTTACGCCTCACCACATAGCGTTACAAATGTTCAGCTGTTAGTGCCAGCACAAATTCAGTATGAAGGTGATGCGTTTCAAGGTAAACTGGCACCACATTTCTCTGCAGTATACATGAGACGGTGATCCTCACTGAAAAACTAACAATACCTTTTGCAGAACTTGGTCTGGAGAAATTATAGTAGTAAATAACCATTTAGCATAGAAAATTCAGGTTCTGGGTGTAACGATGAGTGATAAATGGAACGGAACAATCCCTTGGTTCATACACAGATTATTAGAGATTCAGTGTGCATTACATCTTGTTGTAGCCAAGTGAGTGAATTTCCTCTACCATGTTAAAACTCGCATGAAAACTACGATTATAGAAAATGTTACATATATCTAAGTGCATTGCATAAGGGCACCTGACATATGGGCGTGAATGTCTCATAGATTTAAGACACACACACATGCACAAATATAAGCAACAGTATGGAAACCTAGTATGGAAACCTGGTCTGTAGAGTCTAGCTATTTTGAAACATACCATAGTCTCTATATGGCAAATGAAGCACTCGTGCTTCTCAGATGCCAAGGTGCTGACACCCCCATCAAGGCCTCCAAGATTCTACCCAGTAGTTCACCACGGTTTCGGAAGGCTGAGTTAATAAAGGGCCAAGGAAACTCAATGGGTAAACACCCAGCACTGGCGATGTAGCTCCACAACGACTAGATTGCATCCAATATCAATCATACCATAAGAGTTCAGCAGTCCATCAGCAAGCAACTATCATTGATGATAAGTAACAAATGACCAATATGCAATAAGAGGACCTTGTCTCTGACCAGGTTCTCTAGTTTTCAGACCGAGTCTTTAGATATGTCACATCTCTGAACTCCGCAAGCTTTGTTGCAAACATATCTATCTTGAAACAGGCTTTCGCCACTTTATAAATAAAGCCATGTTGGTGCAACATGGCTTTATTTATAAAGTGGCGAAAGCCTGTTTCAAGATAGATATGTTTGCAACAAAGCTTGCGGAGTTCAGAGATGTTCACTAACTACAAACAGTAAAAATCCGGCAAAGTTCAGTCCAGCAAGCAAATCTACTCAAGAGGGCGCGTTCAACACTGCTTTATGATTCATCTGCCTGTATCTAGCAACAAGAGACTGCCACTCCAGCGAGTCTTAAGTACCCTCATGTACCGTGTCCTCCGCGGATAAATTTTTGGCACCAGGCAAGTACTTGAGGACTGAATAACCTCCAGGATCCGATACGTCAACCATGAAAAGTGGTGAGAGTGAACGACCAATCACTTCAACATGGCAGACACTGTTGACATGCAAAAAGAAAAAAAAAGAATTATGGGCGTTTCAATGTTTGTAGTTTACAAGTGCAAGGAAATGTACCAGGACATAGGATTACGACCAACTTGTCATAATATACTCAACTGGAAATTCACACTTCTTTTGTGGTCAATGCAACAAACAGAAAAGTTCATCTTTTAAATTCTACACATGCATTAATCACAAAATCATATGTATACACCATGATGAACTAAGTGCAAGGACAAAGTTGTAGGACAATCACCATTTAACAGAAATAAGTTCATGGCACACAATTTTGTTCTTCAGGGTGCAATGAATAAGTATTAAGTTGTGTACTTCTATTACAAGCCTCCGAATTTGCATCATCTTGCTTCGTTTTGCAAAAGTAAATCCTGCCATTTTGAACTTACCATACGTAATACTTATCATCTACTTCTTGTTTTTGTACTCTGCCCAAGAGTTCAATCATCACCACACCACCAATGCAAAGCACCGGGCTTGGGAGCTTGAAGGATTGGTGTACATTTTCCTACACACCATAAACAGATGGCATCATAAGCTCATTACTATGTCCAATACCAATAAATATGCTAATTTGTTACTCCCTCCATTTCATATTTTTTGTCATGATTGTAGTTCAAATTTGAACTAAAACCAAAACAAGAATTATGAAACCGACAGAGTATATCACAGTACAGTATCGTAGAAAAACCATGAATAATGTAGAATCAAGATCATGAGTGGATCACATCATCAGATAACTTCCCAGATTTATTTGTCCATTTTTTCCAATTAACCAAACATAAGAAAGTCTCGCTAACTATAAGAGTTCTTTGACTGTAGAACGTAGCTATAGAAAGCTTCATAGAGAACTTGTTCATCAATCTGCAGGTATGTCAACATGAAATGTATGCTCCCAGCTCACCTGCAACATAGGGTACTCTGGCGAAGTGTAAGTCCACATGTAATCTTTGTCAGTGTTTACCATCTTGTTCTCATTATCATGAGTGACAAATGACTCTGATCCACGTGGATGCTTGTAATGGCCCATCCGAAATCGCACCGCCTTTGAAGAGAAAATAGGAAAGCCATGCTGAAAAAAGGCTGGCAATTCCAAACAAAGGCAATATAAATCATATAGTCAATCAATCACTTGACAGAAGAAATCTAACCAAGAGAAATGTTTACAGTGTCGTGCGGTCCCCAACTATTTGGGAACCCTGATCAATCAATTAAGGGCGTGTACCGTAAATGAGCTCAACCAATTGCAATACCACGCAGGCTCAATCAGAGATAACGCACCCATGAATGGCAGCACCTTAATCTCATCGACAATGCAGATATCAGAGTTGAGCCTGTAGGTAAGGCTCTCGGGCTCCTCGGGGTCGTCCGCGCCACAGCTCGACCAATACGACGGGCGGAAATTGACCACATCATGCTCATCGAGGGTGTGTACGATGGTCTCGTACGGGAAGTTGTCGGTGCTGGAGGCGCCGACACAGCGAAGAACGCAGCCCACGGAGGGCTTGCCGGAGCCAGTGACGAGGGCGGCGGCGAGGTTTGAGTATATCCTGTAGTCCCTCTCGCTATCTGACTCGGAGACGGAAGGTAAAGCCGGCGATCTGGTTACCTCTGCCGAGGCGGCGGCGACGGTGTCGACCTCGGGGCATAGCCGAATGCAAAGACTCTTGCTCAAGCCGTTCTCAATTACTGCGTAGATAGGGGAACTCAGGGACACGGCGAAGATAAATCGATAGCCATCACAGAGGAGGGGGAGGATTGCTCACCAAATCGGCGCCAGGTTTGGGACACAGCGGCGGCGCGGACAAGGTCGGCGGGGCGGTCGAGACGACCGAAGACGCTGACGGAGAGGTCGGGGCCGACCCACTCCAGGAGGTCGCCGCCACAGCACACCTCCGCCATGGGGCACCAAGTTCTCTTTCTCCCTGGGTCTGGGCTCAGCGACGATGGAGAGGAGAAGCGTGAATCTGCGGTATAATTTGTCGGCCACTCGCAGCACAGCACAGCACACACACCACCCCACCACCCAAACGGCGTGCGATTTTTCTGCCGCTTAGAGCATCTCTAGCAGACCCCAAAACTGCTCAAACCCGCAATTTTTTGCGGTTAGCGGTTTTGGTGCAAAAAATGACGTAGTTCGATCTGTAAATGGTTTGCAGGTCAGTCTACATCCACCCTCAGCGATCTCCATATGTTCAGTTTTGTTGGCCAAACCGAACGAAATATGGTGGCACCTGCAACTCGGTCAACGCTCGAAGTTTGGCCAGAGTTTCGTCGGAGTATCGCCGGAGTTCGCTGAAATTCCGCGAACTATGAATTATAAACCAAATTACGACCGCTTTCCGATGAAGATGCTCGTTTCGATTAAATTCCGGTCGAACTGGAGACTAATTGAGGCGAATTTGGAACAAATTGGCTCGCACAGCAGGGAGCTGCGGGGCAGGCTACTGCGGGGCGAGCTGCTGTGGGGAGCTACGGGGCGAGCTGCTGCAGGGAGCTGCGGCGGAGCCCCTAGGTTGCTGGCGGCGCGGGCAGGCGGCGGCGCGGCCGGCGCCGGGAGGAGCGGGCGGCAGGGCAGCCGGCGACCGACGCTGGAGTGGAGGAAAAAAAGGAATTTTTGTGGGTCCCACGCAAAAATGCTATTTTGTAGTTTAGATTTGAGGGATCTGTTCCGTGCCGCATGGTTTCAGCCCGTAAACGCCGGATGTAGGCCGAACTGAACTCGCGGATGGGGTTTTAAAAATGGGAGGTCTGCTAGAGTTGCTCTTAGAGGAGCGTCAGTGCCTATTTCTATAGTGGGGGTGGTGGGTTCCCAGCCGCGTTCCCTATCTTAAATTTCAAATCCGGCGAATTTTATCATAATACGATAGATTTCATTAAAATTAGAAGGTTTTTATATAATACAACGAAATTTAACTAAACCAAGCCTAAAAGAGGGCGTCGTCCGCAGAGTCCCTACTGGCGGCGTCAATGCCCGATGCGCCCGATGCTGGTGGTGGAGCATTCGACGGGCCAGCGCCATCATCGGACCGACGTGGGTGGAAAACCATACCCCGGCGGCGACGGCTCTCCTCCATCACACGCTCACGGCAGCGGCGCTCGACGTCCTTGAGGAAGGAGGTGAATGTCAGGCGGTGAAAGGATCGGTACGGGCGACTAGAGGGGGGGTGAATAGGCGCTAAGTCAATTTTTAATCTTTTTCAAATTTAAGGCTTGACACAAAGTAAATTCACTAGATGTGCAACTAGGTGAATTTCCTATAAGTGGCAAGCATGCAAGTAAACAAGTAACTAGTAAGATACAAGTAAGGGTAAGAAATAACCGAAGAGTGGAGATCGGAGACACAAGGATGTATTCCCGTAGTTCCTTTCTTTTGAGGGGAAGTACGTCTACGTTGGAGAGGTGTGGTGACACGGAGTCTACCAACGCCACAAAGGCTCACCTTGTTCTCCGGTGAGCAAGCCACGGAGGCTAGCTCGTTTCCACTAAGCGGTAGTATTGGGGGAACCACGAATCCCTTACACGGAGCTTGGGGCACAACTCCACAACTCAATTGGAGGCTCCCAAGAAAGCCACGGAGGCAAGAATCACCACAAAGACAAGTCAATCAACCAATTACAACACCTAGGGTCACAAGAGCCCCAAGGTGCAAATCCTCCAAGCAAATGGAGGTGGAAATGAAATTCCTTCGGTGAAGATGTAGATCGGTGCCTCCTCCTTCAATCCTCCAAAGATCAAGAGCTTTGGTTGGCTAGAAGGGGAGATCTATGGAATTTGGTGTTTTTCCAATGGGGGTAGGTGAGAGCTTCAAGGATGAACAATGGTTGGTGAAGTTCTAACCCTACCCCAGCTGAGAGAAGGGGTATTTATAGGTAGGTGGGAATCTGGCCGTTGGAGAGAGCACTCAGCAGCAAATCCGGCGATAAGTCCGGCGGCGCCGGCCTCTGGGCCGAACGCCCCGGTGGTAGGTCCGGCGGGACCGGACATCTCGCCGGAGGTCCGGCGGCTCCGCCGGGCGGATCCGGCGCCCCGCCGAAAACCGAATCAGTACACCAATCCGGCGGCTCCGTCGGGCTGGTCCGGTCTGCCGCCGGGTGGTCCGGTCTGGGGGCCGGGCGGATCCGGCGCCCCGCCGAAAACCGAATCAGACTATCAGTCCGGCGGCCCCGCCGGGCCAGTCCGGTCTGCCGCCGGGTGGTCCGGTCTGGGGGCCGGCCAGACCACCTTTGGCCACATCCGGCAGGCGATTCTACCATATTTCTTTTTAAGCATTAGAACCCCTTCACCTGTGAACTTAAACCTGTATGCATATAATTCAAATATTAGTTCACACACACAACATAGTCATGTCATTGTAAATCAAAAAAGTAGAAAGGGACAAATGTCCTTTCAATCTCCCCCTTTTTGATTTACGATGACAAACTATGTTAGAGTCTCATAGGAGAAACAAAACATGGTTCCTAGTGAATAGTGAGAGTGCTCCCCCATAACATATGCACATGGTAGAATTTGCTTTTGGAATGCAAAGTGCAAAAATTGGATTATAGGGAGCTCCCCCACCATCAATAGGAACCAAGCATAGCATGGAGAAGATAATATCATGGATAGATAATAATATAGCAAGCATAGACATATCCAAACATAAACATAGAGTGCATAGTGCATAATTAAAGTACACACTTGTCCACACACGATAGGGTTCCACGAAGTTTGAGAGATAAAAACGGCAAATAAAACGCAAATGGACACAAGCCACTTAAGAACCAAGGAAAATGAAAGCGAGGCTTGTGTCATGCGACGTTATTCCTAGAGACTCTACACTCTTCTCCCCCTTTGGCATCGAAACACCAAAAAGGGACAAGAGAGTAGACGATGCTAGCGCTCAAAAATCTTCACTGGGGACAGGAGAACCCTCCGGATCATCCTCTCCATGAGCGCCTTCTTCTTCATCAGCATCTTCTGGCTCAGAGGGTGGCTCAAAGTCTTCAAAGTCTTCAATACCAGCAAACATGTCATCATCAAGAGGCGGCATGACATAGTTGACATACGGGACCGGGTCCAACTCATGTCCAACGGGGAGAACAGCACTGCCCCTAGCAGCCAAGAACTCATTCTGCCTCCTCCGAGTCTCCTGACTCATCTCCATGCTCCTCTGAGCGACATCATAAGTGCTGCGACACATCTCCCACAAATTCTTGAAGAAAGCAGCAACACCTTTCTTGCGAGAGGACCTATGATGGCGATGACGACGACGGTGACTAGCTCTAGAGCCAGAGGCATGGTGAGGATCAGGAGCATCCATGGAGCGACCTCTGGCCCTGGCACGGTGCAAGCCGGGAGCCTCTTCAAAACCACCCTGGAAACCCACTGAGTAAGTCTCCATCTCCACAACCTGTCCACAAACCAAAGCAGTCTGAGCCCGGGGCTGCCTGTTGATCAAACGCTGCACAAACTGACAGTAGTTGGGAGTCATGCGCTTGAGAGGGGATCTCTTCATCTCCTGAAAAATGAAGTCACAACCATCGATCTTCCGAAGCTTGTCGGGCTGGCAATAGTACAGCAAGTTCCTGTGATAGCCCCTGACACTAGCATCATCTCCAGCCTTACTTATCAGATTCTGACGGAAGAGCTTGGCAAGAGCATTGTAGTAGTAGTACATCCCTGAAATGGCAGGAGCAGGGAGGGATGGCTCATCTGGATAGCAAACGCGAGAGATCTTCTCCACAGTAAAGGGCGTCTCGGAGTGAATCTTGAAACCTCTAGCCCTACCACCACCATAGCCCAAAGCATCACAGAAATCAGCAAACGTGGCAGTGAACACATCCTGGCCAGTCATCCAAGAGAAGGACTCCTCTGGGTCATTATGGAAGAACACAGTGCAGCAGAACTGACGGACCACCAATGGCTGAATAGACTCAGAGAGGGTGACAAGGTCCATAATATCCATCTTGAGAAGAGCCTCATTGATGTAGCGGAAGTCCCTGGAGACATACTGCTGAAAGTGCGCGACATTGAGAGATTTAGGCACCACATAGAATCCACTCTTCATGTGCTCAGATGCATCATAGTAATCATCCCACATAGCACGCTGAGAATCAGTCCAGAACCTCTTGTCAGAGCCAGTGTACTGCTGTTGCCTGTCAAAACCCACCGGCGAGCAGCGACGAGCAACACGAAGAGCCGGGAGGCTCCCAGAACTGCTGGTGGGCCCTGGTCCCTCGGGCAACGGCCCGCAAAACTCCGGCACACGTCCTGGCTGAGGCAAGGGCGTGCCACCTGACCTATACCTGATCAGGAAGGTGATGGATTGCTTCGATTAGTTTCCTGCATGGCAGACACGTAAACATTAAATACGAGCCTCGATCGGCTCTCAGGTTTCCCTGTGAATCGGCTCATGTAGCCGATTGTCCCATGGATCTGCATTGGATCTACGATAACATGGGGTTTTGCTTTATCAATACAAGTCAAATCGATCTACGACAGTTTAACGCTTTCACCACATAATTGGAACATCCCACACGTAATTGAGCCTGGTAGATACGAAAGATAACAGAAAACTAACCCTAGAGGAGGCCAAAAAACCAACGTAGAGTCAATTCCCGGAACAACTCCTCTCGAATTGGCAAACCATATCCTTACGTACTACTGGATCGTTCAACCCGTTTGTGAGGCCTAACCATGCGGATATCAAACTAATCCTTGGAGAACAAGGAACAACTATGACAGATTGAATCGACTGAATAAAGATCAAGCAAGATGCTGCCCTTACACCCAAAATAGGTGCAAAGGCAGCGAGATCTCTAGGGGCAGCATAACTAAGCAAACAAAACCAAAAGCACCGATGCTAGCCCAAACAGATCTATGATAACAGTATTACTCGCCATCAACAAGGCTTCAGTACGAGCAACACCAAATAACACATAAGCAGATGCTGCCTAGATCGCGAGATGCGATCTAGGCAGCACGACGCTTACCTGAAAGAAACCCTCGAAACAAGGGGTGGCGATGCGCCGAGATTGTGTTTGTTGTGAACGTGATCGTCCTCCTTTCTCAATAACCCTAGGTACACATTTATAGTCCGGAGACTTTCTATCTTTGGAATAAACCTAACAACTCTATCTCTTGTTTAAACCGAAACGTAATCTATCATAATATACAGATACACGGGCAATTAGCCCAAATCCACGCGCAAGGCCGATCCAGCCTCCAAGCTCATCTTGATTACGGCCCATCTCCTCATTTGGCCAAAATGTGGCGATAACACATGCCCCCCTGGTTTTGGCAATAATAATTCCAAAACCACTCTATTTTTTCTTCATCGGGTCACGCGTTGCAGAGCAGAACCGTCATATCGCCTCCTCATCATGATGCCTCGCCTTCTCAACTTCTCCGCAGTACACGATTTGACAACTCTGGCACCACATTCTCGAAAACCGCTATGGCATTGAACCATCTTCCACTATTCCCCTTATTTAAATCTATCCGAACCATTTGCATCCTCATTCTTCTCCAATAGCCAAAAAAACCCTCTTCCTCCGCCATGGCCTCCTCTTCTTCCTCCAACACATCCGGCCTTTCCTTCCAATCCTCCGACTCCGTCAACCGGGAGCCGACGCCGGAGCACCCGCCAATGGCGGCGTACGAAGCTCTCGCCCCACAATGGTGGGACGAGAGAGACTGGCACTTCGCCGCCCAGTCAGAGGACGACGAGTCCCCGACCGACGGCGAGGAGGACCTCCAACTCCTCGTCGATGGGGAACTGGAGGCGGAGAGCGCCGACGACGCCGTGTCCTGGGGCGAGGACATCGGCTCTTCCGATGAGGAGGAAGAAGCAGAGGAGGACACCTCCTCCGACGAATACCCGCCGGTGAAGCGCTTCCGCGCCGGGTCCAGCGAGGACACCGACGACGACGACGAGGACGAGGAGGCCCCCGCTGACAACTTCAGCAGCAGCGGTGAGGACTACGCCGGCAGCAGCGCCGATGACAGCGAAGACGACGGCGGCAATGGCAACGGCGACGACGACGACGCCGCCTTCTAGATTAGGAACTAGTAGTAGATCTCCATTTTGTAAGCAATCGGCTTCATTGTAAACAACCGTCTTTGGAATCAACAAAGCTTGCTTTTCCCAATTTGATTTTGCCGATAGTCAAATAGGTCAACGTTCCAAAAGCCGATAGTAACGAATCGGCTTTCACCAACCACGCTTGATATGATCAACCAAGTCAAAGCCCAAAGAGCCGATGGCAACACATCGGCTTTTCCCACAAACGTTGGCAAGGTCAAACTCGGTCGCTTATTTAGACAAGTCTGAGCGGTCACTTTCCAATTTCAACGGTAACCTGCAACCATCTTCAAAAAGGCTAACTCAGATCTCCAATTGCCTCATTGAACAAATCGGGCTCACGGCGACACGAACCCTAGATTCCCCACCGCATAGATCCATCTCCGCCGGCAAATTAGATGGCGGAATCGTCCAGCGCCAACACAGCGGTCTCCGGTCTGAAGGTAATCCTTAACTGTTCCTCGCAATCCGAGCTCGGTGCTAGAATTAATAGCAAACACCTGAATTAATGCTTTATCCCATCATTAAAATTTTAGGTTTCAGACATTCCGCTACCGCATCCTTCTCTCCCAAATTCTCTCTGCCTTGGCCCCCGTACAGAATCTAGTCCTGCCCATCTGATCTCTTGCGAGGCAAACAGAATCCCCTTCGTAAGCCAAAACTTAGATTTGGATTCTTGGGCCGACTGCTTACGAGCCTGGCCTAATCCTCCCGAATATTGGGTTTCTTGGTACAGTAGGGTAGCCAAAACTTACCAATCCCAATGGGAAACCACGGGAATAGCCGATGCCTTGACTTTGTCATTGTCTCCCCTTGAGAAACATGAAAATCTTCTAAAAACCATCGGCTATTTCTGGTCTGATGCTCTGAACTGCTTCATGTTCGGCCATGGCCCCATGACACCAACTCTGTTAGACGTGGTGATGATTACTGGTCTAGACGTCACATCACCCAGCCCCTCTGCTTTTATGCTGCCAAAAGTCCCCTTCAAGCTTTCTTCCAAAACAGATTGCACGAACTGGGGTGCTTATCTTCGAAGCCACATGAAAACTAAGGGCCCTGTCACAGAGAAAGAACACACGGCCTTTCTCAATTTCTGGCTGGAACATTTCATATTCTGTGGCCCTTCCCTTGCCCCAACCAAGAATTATCTCTCCTTGGCCTATGAACTTGCCAGAGGCACTCAACTTGGCATCGGCAAACTGTTCCTTGGAGAAGTCTATCGATATCTCCAGTTGATGTCTGTCAAACTATCCTCCCACATAGCAGTCAAAACAGGAGGTCCTTGGTGGTTTATTCAACTATGGGCTCAGCTGTACTTTCAAAACCATATCCCAAACTTCCCCCTTTTGGCAAGTTGCACCTTTCCAGATGCCAAAGGGAAGCAGATCCGATGCACCAGCTACGGCCAAGCTCTGTATAGCCTGCCAGGTAGTAAACTGATCCCTCATGAAGCATCCAAGTGGTTCAGCATTTTCTTCCAAGGCCTGGACAATCCTATCTTCTTTCCTTACACGGAGGAATCAGAAAATTTTGAAAATCCAATCTCCTTCAGGCTGGACAACTTTGCCGATGACACTAGCACTCGGCAGCTATTCTCCACCGTGATCCGTCCCTGCTTCCTCCCAGTTGGCATGAGCACATCCAACAGAATAATCAAGCCTGGATACGAGTTCTACCAGCCGGTCGTAGCAGCTCGGCAATTTGGCCTTGGGCAAGTACCTCCTCATTTCTTTCTCCACCACCTCACAGAGAGCAGAGCTAACCTGTCCGATCCTCTCACCAGTCAGAGGTGTTATTCTTTCTTCGATGCTCTGACCATCCCAATTCCTAACAACCTCACTTTCGCTTCATCAACCGATGGTTTTGAGAACTGGTGGTCGATGTGGAAGACTCATGCCTTCAGGAGAGCTCTGGGACCATTGCTGGAACAGCTCGATGCTGAATATGACATCCCCGTAGAACAGGTACTGCTACTTGTAAATTTTCTTGATGCAGCTCACGACGATTCTTTTAATATCCTGCTCTGTCTCCTTGCAGCAACAAGATGGTCCAGAACCTACTAACGAGGATGGCTCCCCCTTCGAATTCCTCCCACCAGCTCCTGTGGTCCTTTTCTGCAAAAACTCGCCACCTTTGAAACAGGTCGTGATGCAGAACCAGCCGATATCACCAAAATCGGCTTCCAAGAGCCAAGCAACTTCCGGGTCAGCTGCCTCCCGAGTTCCAACTAAAACAAGAACGGCGGTGAGGAAGGTAGTGGCCAAAAAAACTTTGAGGCGCCGGAGCCCTTCTCCAGAGAGCTCGCACGTACGCTGATTCATGCCTTGGTTGATCTCATTTATCTTTGTAAACATGCTTGTGCTTACCAACTCTCCCTTTCTTACAGGTCTCCATCGAAGACACCTCCAGCGAGGAAACACAATCCAATCGAGGAGATTCAAGCTCAGCAGACTCTGAGAGAACCACCACACCGAGCCAGCCAGATGTGCCACCATCGGCTTCCAGGAAAAGGCCTGTTCCTGAACCTGTTGCCCCCCGAGCAGCAGTCGAGGCGGGGCAAGCTCTGAGCCCCAAGAGGGCTCGCAAGGGACTGCAAACTTCTTCTTCGAGCCAGGAGGCTTCGAAAGTAATTATCCTCCATACTCTTACCACTCCTTTTTTATGCCGATTCATTGCTATTCACATCGGCTAAGCACCTTTCATGCAGACGAATGACACTTCTAGTGGGAAAGTCGGGGAAGTGCCGATGCCTTCCGCAAGCCTAGATCTAGTAATCCCTGAAGGTGTAGATGAAACGGTTGCCAATCTGGCCAAGCCCTCAGCAACAACACACGAGCCGATTGTCTCGCCGTCGGCTATCCCCCTGATATCAGGAGAGGTATGTTCGCTTCTTTCGACTCATCCTTCCCTGTTTGACGCATACTGACGCCACTTCTGCCTGCCAGGGTTGTGATATCTCAGGCTTGCTGACGTTCGACCCTGAATCCATCGAACCAGCTCCCTCTGCCGCCAACGATGAACCACGAGCAAGCGCTGTTCTACCTCAATTCCAGCGTCTCAAAGCCTTGCTGTCCTCCCCAATCGAGAAGTTGGTCGAGGGTTCTGAAGAGGTGAAGAGTGTTCTTGACGAAATCAAGGACCAACTCCCGGTAGCATTACAGGTGAAGCTTTGGCCAGTTGTGACTCTGTCTTTCTACGGGTCAAGGGTGAAGTTGGCTCGTGAGAGGATCAATCTACGCCACGCCCAACTCCCACTGAAGGCCGATATTGCAGCCAAATGTCAGCGGCTCAATGAGAAAAAGGCGTCTCTAGATGCCAAAACTGACACCTCTGTCAGCACCGCCGAGCTTGCATCCTTAAAAAAGGAATTGGAAGATCTCGAAGAGAAGGTCCGGGCGACTAAAAAGCTCATTCATGACAAGGAAGCATTCATCGCCCGCTCCCAAGACGAAGCAGAAGGCCTCAAAGCTCAACTGAAGACTGATCTGGCAGAAATACGTGCCCTGAGCAAGCAGCTAGTGACGGGCAAGGATGATGATGACGAAGCCGAGATCGCCGAGGTGGATCGTGTCCGTGCTGACGCCCTCCGTGCCTTCGAGGCATTCCTTCAGTAGCTTATTCATGTAACCTGACACCTGCTCGTAACAGTCTGAACCTCGAGAGTCGATGGCTGTGCATTGTTTTTTTTTATTTATTTGGCCGATTTCATGTATCGGCCCTCATATTTCACTGTTCATCATCCCACATGCTTGGGAAATATTAATCTGGATATATTTTTTTTACTGGCCGATTTCATGTATCGGCCCCCATATTTCACTGTCCATCATCCCACATGCTTGGGAAATATTTCTTGAGATGCTGACCGTTAACAGCCACTGGGAATTTCACACCGTCCAGCTCCTCAAGCATGTACGCGTTGCCCCTTAAAACTTGGTCGACCCTGTATGGCCCGTGCCAACTTGGAGACCATTTACCGTATGCTGCATCCTTAGTTCCCAATGGCAATACAGCTTCCCATACCAGATCACCAACGTGGAACTCCTTTGGTCTCACCTTCTTATTATATGCACGAGCTACCTTGGCTTTGTTCTCTTTAATTTTCTCAAGCGACCACAGCCTAAGTTCAGTGGCCGATTTCATGTATCGGCCCTCATATTTCACTGTTCATCATCCCACATGCTTGGGAAATATTAATCTGGATATATTTTTTTTACTGGCCGATTTCATGTATCGGCCCCCATATTTCACTGTCCATCATCCCACATGCTTGGGAAATATTTCTTGAGATGCTGACCGTTAACAGCCACTGGGAATTTCACACCGTCCAGCTCCTCAAGCATGTACGCGTTGCCCCTTAAAACTTGGTCGACCCTGTATGGCCCGTGCCAACTTGGAGACCATTTACCGTATGCTGCATCCTTAGTTCCCAATGGCAATACAGCTTCCCATACCAGATCACCAACGTGGAACTCCTTTGGTCTCACCTTCTTATTATATGCACGAGCTACCTTGGCTTTGTTCTCTTTAATTTTCTCAAGCGACCACAGCCTAAGTTCAGTTAAATCCTCAACACTGTCACTCATCAGGGCTGCATATTCTTCAGTTGTTAGATCGTTCTGAAAAGTGACACGTCTCGATCCAGCCGTAATCTCCCATGGCAATACGGCTTCTTGTCCATAGACTAGATGGTATGGCGAGGTTTTTATCGCTCCATGACATGACATGCGATAAGCCCACAAAGCTTCTGACAAAACCTCGTGCCAACGCCTAGGGTGCTCGTCGATTTTTCTCTTGATCAGCTTGATAAGGCTCTGATTGGACGCTTCAGCTTGCCCATTTGCTTGAGCATAGTATGGAGATGATCGGATCAGCTTAATTCCCGTGTCCTCGCAGAACTCTCTAAACTCGTGAGAAATGAAGACCGAACCTCCATCGGTCGTGATAGTTTGGGGAATCCCGAATCTATGAAGGACATGTTCTTTCACGAAATTGATAACATCCTTCGAGTTTACTGACTTCATAGGGACGGCTTCCACCCATTTAGTGAAATAATCCGTAATGGCCAAAATCCACATGTGGCCTTTGCTTGATGGAGGATTGATCTTGCCAATGATATCCATGCCCCAACCTCGGAATGGCCAAGGCTTGATGATGGGGTTCATCGCTGATGCAGGTACCATCTGAATCTTCCCGAATTTCTGACATGCTTGACACCCTTTATAGTACTTAAAACAGTCCTCAAGCATGGTGGGCCAATAAAACCCTGATCGCCTGATCAACCATTTCATCTTGTGAGCCGATTGGTGAGTTCCACAGGCGCCTTCGTGTACCTCGTGTAGAAGCCGATTTGCCTCGGTTGGCCCCAGACATTTGAGCAGTAACCCTTCCAAAGTCCTGTAGAACATGTCATCCCCAATAAGCACATACTTCATGGCCTTGTACCTTATCCGTTTAGGTGCCCCCCGAGCCGAATCTTTCAAGTAATTGAAGATATCGGCTCTCCAGTCGTCCGCCTCCAGGAACTGTACCTGAACATCAGTTCCATCTGCTATGTCCTTGTAGCCTGAAGCCATCTGTGCAAGATCATTCGCCTCGGTATTCTGCGACCGCGGGATCCAGTTAAAGTTTAGATACCTGAACTGTGCCATCAGCTCACGGCATTGCAACCATAATGGGAAGAGTGACTCGCTCTCACACTTGTATTCGTCCGTGAGTTGGGAAATCACCAATTTGGAGTCTCCAAAAAGTTCCACTGCTTCTGCTCCGGCTTCAATGAGCAACTCCATTCCCTTGCGTATTGCCTCATACTCAGCGACATTGTTGGTGCAAGGGGTAGATAGCCTGATGGAGAAGGAATATGTGGCCCCCCGGGGCGACACGAGTAGAATGCCGATGCCGCAACCATCATCACAAGCCGATCCATCGAAAAACATAGCCCATGCACGTACAGACAGTGCTGCTATATCAGTGTTGATTCGTTCAGCAATAAGATCGGCCAACGCCTGTCCCTTAACCGCTTTGGCGGGTTGATACCGGATATCAAATTCCGATAATGCAAACATCCATTTGCCGAGTCGGCCTTTCAACATAGGAGCCGACAGCATATGTTTTATGACATCTGATTTGCATATGATGATAATCTCTGCTGACAGCAAGATGTGTCGCAGCTTGGTGCAGGTGAAAAATAGGCAGAGGCATAACTTCTCGATCTCAGGATACCTTATCTCTGCATCCAGCATCCTTCTGCTGATGTAAAACACAACTCGCTCCAGACCATCATAAACTTGCACCACCACCGAGGCGATGGACGTGTCAGCCACCGACAAGTAAATGTAGAACGGCCTATCCTGCTGCGGTGGAACCAACACTGGCGGCTTCGTTAGATATTCTTTGATCTCGTCGAAGGCTCGTTGTTGTTCTGTCCCCCAGCGGAACTCCTCATCAGATTTAATTTTCACCAGTCCCATGAACGGCTCTATTCTTCCTGACAGATTGGAGATGAACCTTCTGACGAAGTTGATTTTGCCGATGAGACACTGCAGTTCTTTCTTCGTGGTAGGTGGCTTCATTGTTCGCACTGCCTCCTGACTTTTCAGGCCGATCTCAATTCCGCGTTCATGGACCAAGAAACCCAAGAACTGACCGGCCGTCACACCGAAGGCACACTTCTTTGGATTCATCCGTAGCCCGAATTTTCTGGTTCGGTCCAGGACGCGTCGCAGATCGTCCAAGTGTCCTTGTACTGAAGCAGACTTGACTACCACGTCATCGATATAAATCTCCACCAGCTTGCCGATCAGATCATGGAAAATGTAATTCATGGCTCTTTGGTATGTGGCGCCGGCATTCTTCAGTCCAAATGTCATGACTACATATTCAAACAACCCCACCGAACCTGGGACTCTGAATGCAGTCTTGTGTATATCTTCTGGAGCCATAAAAATTTGATTGTAACCGGCATTGCCATCCATAAAGCTCAAGACCTTATGACCAGCAGCTGTGTTGATCAATGTCTCTGCTACCGGCATCGGATACTCATCCTTTGGAGTGGCTCTATTGAGATCCCGAAAATCTATGGCAACACGCCATCGGCCATCCTTTTTCTCTACAGGTACGATACTAGAAATCCACTCAGCATACCTGCATGGCCTGATGAACCCAGCTTTCAACATTTTCTCGATCTCTTTCTTGACTTCCTCTAAAATTTCGGCCTTCATCTGTCGTGCTCGCTGCTGGAATGGCCGAAACCCTTTTTTAAGCGGGAGCCGATGCTCAATGATGCTCCTGTCTAACCCGGGCATCTCCGTATAGTCCCAGGCAAAGCAATCTGGATATTCTTTCAACAAAGCTATCATCGGACCCCGCAGATTCGGATCTAACTTTTTGCTGATAAATGTCGGTCGTGGCTTATCCCCAGGACCGATGTCAATCTCCTCTAGCTCATCAGCGGATGTAAACCCATACCCCAGCTTTCCGTCACCTGCTAAATCGATGCTGAACACAGGCCAAAAGTTTGGTGAGGATAACAAAGATAATTTGGGCCGATTGCCGGAATCGGCCCCCTTTTTGATTGCATTACGCAAGGAAGGTTTACAACTTATTTGTGCTCTACAATGGTAGGGAATCTCCCTACTACGACTACATGACATGCTTGTCGTAAGATCACTGCTTTTTATTTTTTGTGGCCGATCGCAGGGATCGGCCTTACCACGCACAATCGTGGGCTTTGCTACTCTGTCAGGCCAGTGGATAAGACCAGCCTCACCCCGTTTTTTGTAGCTTCAATGCGCTCACAGCCGTCTAGACTGACTCCAGAGATCGGCTCTTGGTCTTCTGCGTCCCAAATGTTCATGCCAGCTATTGAGATCTCGATCGAATCATCTGCATGAATGACCTCCACTTCATCTCCATCCCACTGTATCAGGCATTGGTGCATCGTGGATGGAATGCAGCAGTTAGCGTGAATCCAATCCCTTCCCAGCAAGACAGCGTAGGTGCTTTTGCTGTCAACAATGAAGAACGACGTAGGGATGGTTTTTCTACCCACGGTCAGATCCACGTTCAGAACGCCTTGCGTTTCTGAAGCTTGGCCGTTGAAGTCGCTTAGCGTGACGTTGGTTTTGATCAGATCTGCAGTGGAGCGTCCCAAACGCCGCAGCATGGAGTATGGCATTATATTGACTGCCGCTCCAGTGTCAACCAACATCTTGCGGACAGGCTGCCCATTGATATAACCTCTCAGGTACAGGGCTTTCAGATGTTTGTAGCCCTTCTCCCGTGGCTTTTCAAAGATAACCGGCCGTGGGCCGCAGTCAAACTGTGCCACTGGTAGTTCTTCGGTTCTTGGAGCGCAAAACTCTGACGGAAGTATGAACACCATGTTTGTGCCAGCCGATGTCTTCGCATCGGCTTTTACTGGTTTGGGGCGCCACTCTTTCTTTTTTGGACGGGCCTCCGTCTCCAAGGTTTGCTGAATTTTCACGGCCAGATCAGGCCGGGCTTTCCTTAAAGTGTGGAGGTACTGCGCTTCGGCTTCCTCCAAGCTACGTAGCCGCTGAACTCTACGCTTTTGGGTGTGTCTGAGTCCATCGGGACACCACCTTGGCCGGTGATATCTATCTTCTTCTTCATCCTCTGACTCCTCGAGATCTTTTGCTCGAGATGACTCCTCTTGTCTGTTCTGAGGCCGGAGAGGCCCTAGACGCTTGAACACTGAAACTGGACCTGTGTCATCCTTCTGCTGTCCACATTCCGGGCAGTTGTCGACTGTAGGCAATCGGCTCATTCCCGCATCCCAACAGTACTTGAAGAAAGGACAATCCCAATGTTTATCCACGCCTTCCTTTTCCTTTGACCTTCCCCTAGCGCGGTGCTCATATCCTTCATCATCTCTATCATGCCGACGGTATCTCCCATCGTATGCGTCGGTCCGACGATCTCTTTCATCATCTCTGTCGTACTGCCGACGTCGGTCATACTGACGCTCATACTTGTTAAGGAGATGCGTGGAGTGTGGCTTCTGATATCGCACGCTTCTCACTTGTTCCTCGGTTATATACCGCCTATCATCATAACGGGGCCGGTCGCGTGGACCGGCCTCTTCCTTTTCTTTGCCCCGGGAGTGGCCGCTTTCCTCCTTATACTCGCCATGGTGGTACACAGGCCCTGCCATGTTAATATCGAACGAGAAATCTAGCTGACGCCTCGTGGAGTGGCTGTGCTCTACCATGTTGATGCCAGGAAACGGGTTTGTGTCCACTTTCATGGCGAACTGCCCAAGGATCAGACGGCCCTGTTCTATCGCCGTTTGGATCTGCCGACGTAGCTCTTTGCAATCATTGGTGGTGTGGGTGAACGAGTGATGCCACTTGCAGTATGATCTCCCGTTCATCTCTTGCGCCGTAGGGATTTTATGGCCTTCGGGTAACTTCAGCTGCTTTTCCTTCAGCAGTAAATCGAATATCTGCTCAGCTTTGCTTACATCGAAGTCGAACCCTTTTGCAGGCCCTTGCTGTTTCACCCATTTGCAGGACACAGGATCTGCTCGCCGAGCCCATTCAGCCACGGCTATCTCCTGGTCTTCTACAAGATCCTCTTCTTCTGTATCGACCAGGCCTATCGGACGTTTGAACTTGTCTTGGTACAACTCAGGGTGGCGCTGCTCATACATTGTCAGTTTCTGGACCATGTGCGCCAGTGAATTGTATTCTACTTGGAAAGCCAGATCCTTGATCGGTGCTGAGAGACCCAACACGGCCAGCTCGACTGCTTCTTTCTCAGTTAAACGAGCCGAATAACATCGGTTCTTGACAGTCCTGAAACGCTGAATATACTCGGCTACCGTTTCTCCCCGCTTCTGCCGCACCTGCGCCAGATCGGCAATGCCAGCCTCGGTAGCTTCTGAATGATACTGAATATGGAACTGTTCTTCCAGCTGCTTCCAGGTCCGGATCGAATCTGGTGGCAACGAGGTGTACCACCCAAAAGCTGGTCCTGTCAGAGATTGCGCAAAGAACCTTACGCGTAACTGATCCGATGCTGAAATCATGCCTAACTGTGCCAAATATCGGCTCACGTGCTCGATCGAGCTAGACCCTTCTGAACCATTAAATTTTGAGAACTCAGGGAGCCGATACTTGGGTGGAAGCGGAATCAGATCATACTCGTTGGGGTACGGCTTGGAATAGCCGATTGTTCTCCTCTTCGGCACGAAGCCGAACTGGTCTCTCAAGATGGTACTGATTTGCTCCACCGTTTGAGCTGCAGGGGCTAAATTCTCATGACTCGTTCCGGTGGCATACTTAGCTAGCCACGCCTGTTTATCAGCGTCCATCCCGGACATCCCTGCTCCCGAAATCCCTACTCCAGAAACACCTGCCCCAGAAATCCCTGCGGTTGCAATCTGGTTCGTGCGCGTCAGGCTGTTGCAGTCCGGCACGTATGTGCACACATATCCATGTGGGATTTCTTTAGGTGGTTCAAACAGGAATTGGTAATCGCCAGGATCACCTCCAATCTTGTAGACGACGTACGCCGGTGACCCCGGTGGCTCCGGAGTTGCAAGGGTGAATGGTAGCTATGGCCTGGTCTGGAGCGGTCTTTCTCCCTGGTGAGTCCCTAGGGTAGGCCCCGACGGAGAGTACTGATGTTTCATGATCTCCTGAACCACGCGAACCGCGACGCGCTCGAAAGCGTTCACCAGGCTCTCAGAATGGCGGTGAAGAGAATGAGCCACCATGTAATTGACTTCCTGTCGCAGAGCTCTGGTGCGATCCTCTGAAGGAACAGACAGATCCACCTCATCGAGAGCGCCTTCGGGTGAGAACCCTTTCCACCTGATGCCATGCTTACGGGTCCTCTCAAAAGAGCCGATGAGATCGGCTTCGAAGAGAGCTTTGATATCATCATACCTCTTCTTGTGCTCATCAGGCAGATCGTCGTACGTGATTGGTCTGTCCCCCATCGCAGCGTCAGATGTTGATGCAGATGTTGTTGAGTGTCCCACCGGGCGTGCCAGAATGTGTTGCCTGTCAAAACCCACCGGCGAGCAGCGACGAGCAACACGAAGAGCCGGGAGGCTCCCAGAACTGCTGGTGGGCCCTGGTCCCTCGGGCAACGGCCCGCAAAACTCCGGCACACGTCCTGGCTGAGGCAAGGGCGTGCCACCTGACCTATACCTGATCAGGAAGGTGATGGATTGCTTCGATTAGTTTCCTGCATGGCAGACACGTAAACATTAAATACGAGCCTCGATCGGCTCTCAGGTTTCCCTGTGAATCGGCTCATGTAGCCGATTGTCCCATGGATCTGCATTGGATCTACGATAACATGGGGTTTTGCTTTATCAATACAAGTCAAATCGATCTACGACAGTTTAACGCTTTCACCACATAATTGGAACATCCCACACGTAATTGAGCCTGGTAGATACGAAAGATAACAGAAAACTAACCCTAGAGGAGGCCAAAAAACCAACGTAGAGTCAATTCCCGGAACAACTCCTCTCGAATTGGCAAACCATATCCTTACGTACTACTGGATCGTTCAACCCGTTTGTGAGGCCTAACCATGCGGATATCAAACTAATCCTTGGAGAACAAGGAACAACTATGACAGATTGAATCGACTGAATAAAGATCAAGCAAGATGCTGCCCTTACACCCAAAATAGGTGCAAAGGCAGCGAGATCTCTAGGGGCAGCATAACTAAGCAAACAAAACCAAAAGCACCGATGCTAGCCCAAACAGATCTATGATAACAGTATTACTCGCCATCAACAAGGCTTCAGTACGAGCAACACCAAATAACACATAAGCAGATGCTGCCTAGATCGCGAGATGCGATCTAGGCAGCACGACGCTTACCTGAAAGAAACCCTCGGAACAAGGGGTGGCGATGCGCCGAGATTGTGTTTGTTGTGAACGTGATCGTCCTCCTTTCTCAATAACCCTAGGTACACATTTATAGTCCGGAGACTTTCTATCTTTGGAATAAACCTAACAACTCTATCTCTTGTTTAAACCGAAACGTAATCTATCATAATATACAGATACACGGGCAATTAGCCCAAATCCACGCGCAAGGCCGATCCAGCCTCCAAGCCCATCTTGATTACGGCCCATCTCCTCATTTGGCCAAAATGTGGCGATAACAACTGCCTCTCATGAAAGCGGTACGGGTTTGCAAGGCGAAGTTTACGCCAAATGCTGATATTGGCTGTACCCAAGTTCCCTTCCATCTCCTGCTCCTTCTCCACATCCACCGGGCCACGAGCCCCCTTACCCTTCCGGGGTGGATGAGGTCCACGAGTGTAAACAAGCTTGGACCTCATCCGCGGCCCTGCAGCTGCAGAGCTGCCACCTTCAGCTGCGGTCTTCCCTGTCTGACGAGTACGGCGCGAAGACTGCCCCTCAACCTCATCAATCTTCCTCTTCTTGGCCTCAAAGGCACGAAGCTCTTCTGCGGTTTCAATCCGGTAATCACTGTCCTCAGTCGAGAAGGAGTCTGAAAAACGCAAGCAAAGCAAAGCAACACCAGATAAAGATACATGTCACGGAAAATGAACTCAAAGTCGGGTAGGGACAAGTGCACGATAGAGAGGTAGTATGGCAGTGAGGTTCGGCGCCAGGTCTGGCGGGACCGGACCGTGGGCCGGACCATCCGGCGGGCCGCCGGGCCATTCCGGCGAGCTCGTCGAACTGGTATACTGAATGCCAGTTCGGCGGGTCCGCCGAGATGGTCCGGTGGTCCGCCGGATGATCCGGCGCCAGGTCCGGCGGCCGCCGGATCTTTCGCCGAAACACACACTTGACATACTACCCGCAATCTTGACTCAACAACTTGTCACTACAAACTTTAAGGGTACAAGGATGCCAAGGAACACACACTAGACCAACAAGGAACGAAACCCTAAAAAGGATCTATCCCTAGACAAGATGAATCTATCCCAAGAAGATGAATCTAACCCTAGATACACACTAGAACTACTCATACAAGAGCATGAACAAACGGAGTGTAAGGCAAGGGCTAGAGGAAGGAGAGAAAACGAGGGAGTTACCCGAAGACATGGTGCACAAGAAGATGGGGAGGAATCTCGATCTCCCAATGCGGTTGACGAAACGCGAAGATCTTCGGAGGAAAGCTTCAAACCACCCCGATCTACACCCGATCTAAATTTGGAAGGGATTGGTTGGGTGGAGAGGCTAGGGGGAGGAGGAGCTTGATGGGGCGGCGCCGATGGAGTTGGGGCGGGCGTGGGGAGGGAGGGAAGTGGGGAAAACTGCCCAGGAAACCCTCCCCACGAAGTTTATATAGGCCGCCAGTCCGGCGGTAAGTCCGGCGGGACCGGGCCTTTCGCCGGGCGGTCCGGCGGGCCGCCGGGCCATTCCGGCGAGGCCGCCGAACTGGTATACTGAATGCCAGTTCGGCGGATCCGCCGGGCTGGCCCGGTGGGCCGCCGGGCAGTCCGGCGCCAGGTTCGGCGACCGCCGGGCAGGCTGCCAAAACACCTTTAGGACTAGAAAGATTTGGCAATTTTCGAAATGTGACATGTATCAACAAGAAAAGCATGGTGTGCGGAAGAAATCAACAGCCATCAAACTTGTTTGCAAGAGAGTCAACTTGAGATTGCATGCCTTCCAAAGAAGCACAACAACAAACACACGAGATTTGAAGACATGCAATGGTGGGGGATTTCTCCCCCTATGTGTGATCACCAATGTCGTGACACCGCGAAGAGACATGCTTGGGCTCAAATGACATTAGTGATCTTATAATGTAGCACAATTGAGTATGCATCGTGCCATTAATTGACACGATGACTATCCTCAACTATGCGCATCTAGACTAGAACAACACACTATAATATGGGAATGAGTGCACACGATCAAGCCACATTGCAAGAGTCTACGATATTCAATTCATGCCTCAACTCTCGGAATCTTGCTTCATCAAGAGGCTTCGTGAAAATGTCGGCGAGTTGGTCTTGTGTACCTACATTAGATAGGTTAATCTCACCTCGGTTGACATGGTCACGGATGAAGTGGTGGCGGATCTCGATGTGCTTGGTCTTGTTATGTTGAACCGGATTATGAGCGATCTTGATGGCACTCTCATTGTCACACAAGAGTGGCACCTTGTCGAAGTGAATACCATAATCCTCCATGGTTTGCCTCATCCAAAGGAGTTGAGCACAACAACTTGCGGCCGCCACATACTCGGCTTCGGCGGTGGAGAGAGACACACAATTTTGCTTCTTGGAAGACCAACAAACCAAAGACCTACTAAGAAATTGGCATGCCCCGGAAGTTGACTTCCTATCCACTTTGTCTCCCGCCCAATCCGAGTCCGAGTACCCAACAAGCTCAAAGCTTGCTCCCTTCGGGTACCAAAGGCCAAAAGTTGGGGTATCAATCAAATATCGAAAGACTCTTTTGATCGCCATTAAATGGCTTTCCTTAGGGGCGGCTTGATATCGTGCACACATTCCCACACTAAGCATGATATCCGGTCTAGATGCACAAAGATAGAGCAAAGACCCAATCATAGAGCGATAAAGTTTTTGATCCACTTCTTTACCATTAGGATCGAGATCAAGAGTAACCTTTGTAGGCATGGGAGTCTTGGCTCCCTTCACTCCGGTATCCATCTTGAACTTCTTGAGCATGTCTTGAGTGTACTTGGCTTGATTGATGAAGGTGCCACCCTTCAATTGCTTTATCTCAAAGCCAAGAAAGAATTTCAACTCCCCCATCATAGACATCTCAAATTTATCTGTCATTAGTCTTGCAAATTCATCATTGAAAGATTTGTTAGAAGAACCAAAAATGATATCATCTACATAAAGTTGGCATATGAAAAGCTCCCCGTTTACTTTCTTAGTAAAAAGAGTGGGATCAATGAGGCCTATCTCAAACCCACGGTCTATAAGAAGCTCTCTAAGATGCTCGTACCACGCACGTGGGGCTTGTTTAAGGCCATAGAGTGCCTTATCGAGCTTGTAGACATGGTTCGGAAAGTTAGGATCCTCAAAACCCGGGGGTTGCTTTACATACACTAACTCATGCAAAGGACCATATAAGAAAGCACTCTTCACATCCATTTGTTGCAACTTAAAATTATGATGTGATGCATAAGCAAGAAGGATACGGATGGACTCAAGGCGAGCCACGGGTGCAAAAGTCTCTCCATAGTCGATGCCTTCAATTTGAGAGTATCCTTGAGCAACCAAACGAGCCTTGTTCCTCACAGCAATACCATTTGCATCTTGCTTGTTCTTAAAGATCCACTTGGTTCCAATGACATTGCGGCAATCCTTGGGCTTCTCAACTAATGACCAAACTTTGTTGCGCTCGAAGTTATTGAGTTCTTCGTGCATGGCTTCTACCCAATCCGGGTCTTCAAGTGCTTCAAACACCTTTTGAGGTTCCACACAAGAGATATAGGCATGGTGGTTACTAAAGTTTGCCAATTGCCTCCTCATGGACACCCCTTTCCTTACACTTCCAATCACATTCTCCAAGGTGTGGCTACCTCTTTGGAGAGTTGTTGCAATCTTCATGGCACGGCGAGCTTGAGCTTCTTCAAGAGATTCTTGAGAGGCCACTTGGTCATCACCACGGTTTTGGTCCTCGCCTTGACCTTCAAACCGAGCATGCTCATCATCTTGATCTTGCTTAATGTCTTGAACTTGATCTTGATCACCACTTGGTGAGAAATCACCATCATGCTCTTGGTCTTGATCTTGATCATGCTCACATGGTTGAGGGGCTTGAGCTTGTCTTTGGCTAGCATCAAAGAGACCATGAGGAGCTTGTTGTGTTTGAGAGGGTGAAGGCTCCACTTGAGTAGAGCATAGTCCTTCTCCTTCCGCCAAAAGGTGTCCCTCAACGGGTATGAGATGTCCCACACCCATTCTTCTTATGGCAAGAGGAGGTATTTTGTCACCTACATCAAAAACACCACGTTGCTCCACACGGGAGCCGTCATTCTCGTCGAATCTCACGTTAGACACTTCAACAACTCGAGCGGAGAGTTTGTCAAAGATTCTAAAGGCGTGAGATTCGGCGGCATAGCCAACAAAGATACCCTCAAGAGCTTTCGAATCAAATTTGGACAAATGGACACCTTTCTTAAGATAGTAGCACTTACAACCGAATACTCGAAAGTACTTGATGTTAGGCTTCTTTCCAATGAGGATCTCATAAGGAGTCTTGTTCAAGCCCTTGCGGAGATATAACCGGTTCGACGCATGACATGCGGTATTAATGGCTTCGGCCCAAAAGTTATACGGAGACTTGAATTCTGCTAACATGGTCCTAGCCATATCAATGAGAGTCCGGTTCTTCCGCTCGGCTACACCATTTTGTTGGGGAGTGTAGGGAGATGAGTATTGATGGCGAATCCCCTCCTCACCGAGAAAATCATTCAAGGTGTAGTTCTTGAACTCGGTGCCATTGTCACTTCGGATCATCAATATGTCTTGACCATATTGGCGTTGCACTTCATTGGTGAAGTCTTTGACGGTTTGTTGAGTCTCACTCTTATGAGCAAAGAAAAAGACCCAAGTGTATCTTGAATAGTCATCGACAATCACCAAGCAATACTTCTTTCCTCCAAGACTTTCATAAGAGGGAGGGCCGAAGAGATCCATGTGAAGGAGCTCTAGGACCCTCTTAGATGAAATGATGGTCTTGCTAGGATGAGGAAGTTTATGCATCTTTCCTTCAATGCAAGCTCTACACACACGATCTTTTGAAAAGGTTAGATCGGTTAGTCCTAGGATGTGGTTGCCTTTGTGGAGACTTTGCAAAGTTCTCATGTTGACGTGGCCTAGCCGGCGATGCCAAAGCCATCCCACATCAACTTTAGCCATGAGGCATGTCGCGGCTTTAGTGACCTCCTTCGAGAAGTCGATCACATATAAGCCATTTTCGACATGCCCTACATGAGCTACATTAAGAGACTTGCTCCACAAAAGAACTATAATCCCAACATCAAAGAAGGTTGCAAAGCCCATATTATCAAGTTGAGCAACGGAAAGAAGATTATATGAAAGAGACTCAACAAGCATGACATCTTCCACGGTAACATTGTGAGAGACAACAACCTTGCCGAGACCCAATACCTTTGACCTTGAAGAATCCCCATAGGTGACGTAGCCCACATGGGATGAACCGGTGCGAAGCTCCTTCACCATTTCTTTGCTCCCGGTCATATGATTGGTAGCACCACTATCAATTATCCATTGACCACCACCAGAAGCAAAGCCCTTTGTAGCGTGAGCCATGAGACAAGTCGCATTGTGGTTGGAGCGCTTTGATTCATTTGCGGAAGCGAATAGGGATGATGAGGGGGTAGGATGGGCAATGGCGATGGCGGCCCTTCCTATTTCCTCCTTATCACTTGCATCATCCTCGGAGAGGTACTCTTCTTGAGTTATCAAAGCGTGAGTTGGGAGGACTCTCTTCTTGTCGGAGTTTCTAGGGTAAGACTTGGACTTCATTTCCTTGCGGACAAGCCTTCCATTGTGATCTTCAACTCTTTCATAAGGACACTCCGCAATAAAGTGGTTAGTGTTACCACAATTGTAGCAAGTCCTCACTCTACTTGTAGCCTTGGGCTTGGAGGGGCTAGATGACTTCCATTTCTTCATGAAAGCCCTTTGAGCAAGAGCCATATGCTCGGCATGAGCATACTTCATGTCCTCGGGGCTTCCACCCAATACTTCTTCCTCTTCCAACAAGCTTTCTTCTTCATGATAGGTGACTTTGGCCTTCAAAGCAAGGTTGGGAGCACGCACACCACGTGCACGAGCAAGAGCATCATCTGCATTCTTCTCGGAGATCTTCCTTGCCATCATCTCTTGCAAAATGTCATGAGCGGACATCGTCCGGAAATTTGCATTTCCCTTGATGGAGTTCACGGTTTCCCTATGAAAGGGCAAGAGAGCTTGAATGAACTTCCTCTTCATCCATCTCCAATAACATTGGGTGGAGCCAAGATCCGTTAGCTTCACTTGGAGTGACGAGAGACGCCTATGGAGTTCTTCAGGAGTTTCACCATCAAGCATGGCAAAGTTGTCCGCTTCATTGGAGGCTTCATCAAACTTGGATTCTTGAATGCTCTCATTCCCAATGAAGAGGTTGGTGAGAATATCCCAAGCTTCTTTGGCGGAGGTGATGTTGCGGACGAACGCCTTGTCCTTCTCGGTAAGTGACATGTGAATGAGATGCAAGGCGGAGGCATTGAGTTGCTTGTCGATTTGCTCCCAAGGTAGCAAGTTGGTCAAATCCTTGGAAGTTGGATGGAAACCCTGCTCAATGATCCTCCAAATCTCAATAGACACAAAGTTTATGTGAGAGCGCATGTTATCTTGCCAATTGGCAAAGCTAGAAGCATCAAGTGGTGGCGGTGGACCGCAAGAAGCAAGGTGTGGCATTTGAAGATGTCTTCCGGAGACATAGCTCGTGGGATGTGGAATTCCCGGACTATGCCCCCGAGAGGCATCATCTTTGTTTGGGGTGTCATCTACCTTGGGGGGTTCCTCTCCGCCCTCATCCCCATCCTCATCCGGATTATCCTCGTTTAAGTCGAGCTTACCCGAGGAATCAACCGAGGTCGGTGGAGTGGTACTAGACGTTCCACTTACGAGGGCGTCAAGTTGAGATTTTTGGCTTTCCATGGCTGCCATCATAGCATCCATACGTGCCATTATATTATTTAGATCCCCCTTAGTGGCGGGTTCCTCTTCGCCCATAACCTCTTAGGCGGTTAAGCCCAATCAAAGAGCACTGGGCTCTGATACCAATTGAAAGGATCGGTACGGGCGACTAGAGGGGGGTGAATAGGCGCTAAGTCAATTTTTAATCTTTTTCAAATTTAAGGCTTGACACAAAGTAAATTCACTAGATGTGCAACTAGGTGAATTTCCTATAAGTGGCAAGCATGCAAGTAAACAAGTAACTAGTAAGATACAAGTAAGGGTAAGAAATAACCGAAGAGTGGAGACTGGAGACACAAGGATGTATTCCCGTAGTTCCTTCCTTTTGAGGGGAAGTACGTCTACGTTGGAGAGGTGTGGTGACACGGAGTCTACCAACGCCACAAAGGCTCACCTTGTTCTCCGGTGAGCAAGCCACGGAGGCTAGCTCGTTTCCACTAAGCGGTGGTATTGGGGGAACCACGAATCCCTTACACGGAGCTTGGGGCACAACTCCACAACTCAATTGGAGGCTCCCAAGAAAGCCACGGAGGCAAGAATCACCACAAAGACAAGTCAATCAACCAATTACAACACCTAGGGTCACAAGAGCCCCAAGGTGCAAATCCTCCAAGCAAATGGAGGTGAAAATGAAATTCCTTCGGTGAAGATGTAGATCGGTGCCTCCTCCTTCAATCCTCCAAAGATCAAGAGCTTTGGTTGGCTAGAAGGGGAGATCTATGGAATTTGGTGTTTTTCCAATGGGGGTAGGTGAGAGCTTCAAGGATGAACAATGGTTGGTGAAGTTCTAACCCTACCCCAGCTGAGAGAAGGGGTATTTATAGGTAGGTGGGAATCTGGCCGTTGGAGAGAGCACTCAGCAGCAAATCCGGCGATAAGTCCGGCGGTGCCGGCCTCTGGGCCGGACGCCCCGGCGGTAGGTCCGGCGGGACCGGACATCTCGCCGGAGGTCCGGCGGCTCCGCCGGGCGGATCCGGCGCCCCGCCGAAAACCGAATCAGTACACCAATCCGGCGGCTCCGCCGGGCTGGTCCGGTCTGCCGCCGGGTGGTCCGGTCTGGGGGCCGGGCGGATCCGGTGCCCCGCCGAAAACCGAATCAGACTATCAGTCCGGCGGCCCCGCCGGGCCAGTCCGGTCTGCCGCCGGGTGGTCCGGTCTGGGGGCCGGCCAGACCACCTTTGGCCACATCCGGCAGGCGATTCCACCATATTTCTTTTTAAGCATTAGAAGCCCTTCACCTGTGAACTTAAACCTGTATGCATATAATTCAAATATTAGTTCACACACACAACATAGTCATGTCATTGTAAATCAAAAAAGTAGAAAGGGACAAATGTCCTTTCAGGCGGTCCTCTTAGCGCTCCTGCCATGGGTCAAACGAAGCCAGGGTACTGGTTTTCGCATCGATGGCGTGCCTCCGCCACCGATGCCAGCCCCCCGCTTTGGTCCGCCTCAGCGAGACTTTGTTCAGCCACCACCATCGCCGTCCTGGCCGCCTCGAGGTTGCGGCGGTGAGCGTCGGTGTGGGCGGTTGCCTGCATGTCTGCCTGTATTGCCGCCGCCGCCCTCCTCTCAGCATGCATAAAATGCCACACTGACTCGTTGCGGCGTCACGTCTCGAATGACGCAAGCAGAGCTCTCTGCATTCCGGCGGCCTCCTCTGCCGCCGCGTCGTTTGGCAGGCTGGCGTAGAACTCCTCGTCATCGTCGTCCGCTTGTGGCGGCGCTAGCTCCTGCGGCGCCGGTTGTGGTAAGGGTGGGGGCGGTGGTGGTGGCGCGCCGCTTCCGCCGCGAGGGAGCATGGCGTACGACATGATGAGGCAGCGAGGCATTTTTCTACCGGCGGTGTGAGTCTCTGAGCTAGCAATGGCGAGGCACCGAGATTTTTATAGCCGGAAGTGGGCGGGAAAACGAAAGAGAAAGGGCGTGAAGCGGCGAGAAGGAGCGGCGGGCGGGAAGTGTGGTGTGAATTTATGGTGACATGCGCTCCAACATGACGGATCGTTGTGCCGCTGCAAAGGCTGCCGCCAATGGAACGCCATTACTCGGCGTGGGAGACGAGGTGGAGACGATGAAGCGTCGGTGCTCTCACTCACAGGTGGGCCACCCGGTGCGTTTAGCGTCCAGCCGGCTCCCCCTCCCCCCGGGTGGGCTGGGTTTGGATTGGGTGCGCCGGACGAATCTCTACGTCGTGCCGGATGGAAAAAATATGGGGGTGCGACTGGGCGGGATTTTCTGCGTCGGCGCCCCCCCCCAAAGGCGTTTGGAGAGCCTTTAGGGGGCGAGTGGAGATGCTCTTAGCTTACATGATGTACATTGCGGAGGTATTTAAAAATAAATGGATTTTTCTTAGTCATTGTTGCGAATTTACATTACTATAAGCAAGTTCCAAATTATAAAAACTTCTGGTATTTTTCTAAATCTATGTATGCATTTTAGTCATTGTTGACGACCCTCTGGAACCCTAGGATCCGCCACTGGTAGGCCTTCCCCAGCGCCTCATCCCTCCTCGCCACCATCGGGAGACTCTGTCGGGCAAAGCCCGGCTGGTATGGCGGCGGCGGGGCCTCTCTCCCCTAGGCGGTGGTCTCCTGCAGGCGGCAGCGGCGCACGTCCCTGTCTGGATCTAGCGGCACGGAGCGGCAGGGTCACAGCGGCGGCCGGCTCAATGACGACGGAGGTGGGAGGCTATGTCCTCGCTCGGAGGTGGTGCCCTTGCTACTCTAGATGGCGGCGCAAGGCTCATTCATGGGCCTTGGGTTCGGCGGGCCTGTTCTCCTAAGTCCATTGCGACAGGGCGTGGTGGCGCCTGCGGCCTCCTGGCACCGTGGTGGTGTCAGTGATCGGCCAGGTGTCGGTGGCGGGCTGGACATCCACCGTTCAGTTCGCCCCATGGTGGAGGTGGAACGGCGGTCTGTGCAACCCTTCCTCGACATAGGATTGGCTCTCTTCTCGTTAGTGGTGCAGCCAAGGGTGGCTCAAGATTGCCCCTTTCCGGTGGATCTCGGGGCTGATGGATGTGCCGGGGCGAAAGCCCTGCATGAAGCTGACATCGGTGACATCTACGAGCGTCGTCTCCTCCCTTGGGGCGTCGTCATGGCACTGCTCATGCTCCCCCTCCTCGAGTGTGGGGGAAACCCTTGATTCGGCTCGCCGGATCAGACAGCTGCGACACCATGGTGTCGTCCCCTCCTTGGATGCGTTGTCTTAGTTGCTCGTGGAGTCCCTGGAACGGCAAGATGGAATGCAGTTTGGCGGCCACTTTGAGCATGGGCTTGCGGGCGCAATGGACACTGTTGGCGGCACTTCTTTGTCGACGTCTCCTCGCGGATGGCCCAATCCCGCTGCTCACTCACCGACTCTTAGTCAGTTTAGGGTGGGCAGTGTGTTGGTTGTGTCATCATGGAGGTAGAGTCGGTTCCGAAGACACCTCCTTCGACCGTGACGCGGTCCGGGATCTCGGTGTCTCACATCTTCACCATTCATGGAAAGAGACGATGCAATGAGAGTCCTCTTTGTTTGGGTGGGTTGCGTTGTAAGTCGTGTGGCATTGTGTTTGTATCGGGTTGCCTTCTTGACATTGTATCAACCATCTTGGTCCTTTTTCTATGAAACCGATGTACCTCCCAGGATGTATCCTTGAAAAAAATTATGCCCGTGCACTCATTTCAGTCCATATATAGTTCGCATTGAAATGTTCAAAAAAAAAAGAAATCATAACAAAAACAATAATTGTATCGTCTGCAAAAATTGGTCAGGACAAGTTATAGTAGAAAATAACCATCTAGCATATGAAGAAAAATTCCAGTTCTGGCTAATTGACGGGAACAAATGGGTATGGAATGGGGGACGTGAATTTTTAGCACATGGGTGCTATGCACCCCATAAACCCCAAAATTCATAGTAATATCAAAATACTGGGTAAAAAAATGAATCCTCCTGGAAAGAAAAGATGATCAAATATTTTACTCGTATAAAAATGTCTGTGCTTGAAATGATTTTCATGGTATCCTGAGCAAAATAAATAAATTATGACGAATATAGTGTGAACAGTACATGGACATGGGGCTTTTCGATGTTGTGTTTTTTACCCAGGGTGTAATGATAGTAATTCCTTTGCGAAATATTTTTATACAAGTACAATACTTGATCATCTTTGGTTTCCAAAAGAATTTGGATTTTTTAACCGTTCTAAGGAATTACCCATGTGCCTGGATGTATTTCCCATGGCATGAATCCCTTGTTCCGTATAGAAGATTCTGTGTGTATGTGTATCAGCTTGTAGTGGCCAAGCCTGTTATTTCCTCTAGCATGTTGACACTCACATGAAGCATAACTTTTTGAAATGTTTGGCATAGGAGAAACTTATTAGATCTTGGCCAGATATGCAATGGAATCCAGTGGGTGCAGTTAAAAGACTTTGCAAAGTGTACCATGACTGAAACTGGTACTCAAACGCTAATGATATCCAGTGACAGAACCGGCCATACCACTAACATCTCCAGATTTACGCCTCACTGCATAACGTTACAAATGTTCAGCTGTTAGTGCCAACACAAATTCTGACAGTACGAAGGTGATGCGTTTCAAGGTAAACTGGCACCACATTTCTCTGCAATATACATGTGACGGTGACTCCTCACTGAAAAACTAACAGTATATTTTGCAGAACTTGGTCTGGAGAATTTATAGTAGTAATAACCGTTTAGCCTAAGAAAACACAGGTTCTGGGTGTTCATGATAGGGATAAATGGGATCGGAAATCCCGTGGTTCATACTCAGGTTAAAGGAAAATCAGTGTGCATTACATCTTGTTGTGGCCAAGTGAGTGAATTTCCTCTACCATGTCTAAATAAAATATGTCAAAACTCACATGAAAACTAAGATTACAGAAAATGTTATATATCTACAAGAAAAAAGCGAGTTTAAGTGCATTGCATAAGGAAACCTGACATATGGTCGTGCACAAACACAAGCAACAGTATGGAAACATGGTCCGTAGAGTGTAGCTATTTTGAAAGTCTCTACATGGCGAATGATGGAAGCACTAGTGCTTCTCAGACGCCAAGGTGTTGCCACCCCCATCAAGGCCCCCAAGATTCTACCCAGTAGTTCGCCACGGTTTCGGAAGCCTGAGTTTAACATAGGGCCATCAATGGTTAAACACTCAGGGCTAGCGATGTAGCTCCACAACGACTAGATTGCATCCAATATCAAACCATACCATAAGAGTTCAGCAGTCCATCAGCAAGCAACATCATTGATGAATAAGTAACAAATGGCCAATATGCCATAAGAGGAACTTGTCTCTGACTAGGTTCTCTAGTATCCAGATATGTGCAACATGGATTTATTTATAAAGCATGGCGAGAGCCTGTTTCAAGAGAGATATGCTTGCAACAAAGGCTTGCAGAGTTCAGAGATGTTCACTAACTACACACAGTAAAAATCCGGCAAATTTCAGTCCAGCAAACAAATCTACTCAAGAGGGTCGTCATCTGAGACACCACCATCATCATCATGCATGAAATGTACATGCATCAAAAGCGCGTTCAGCACTGCTATATGATTCATCTGCCTGTATCTAGCAACAAGAGACTGCCACTCCAGCGAGTCTTTAGTATCATCCTGCGCCATGTCCTCCACGGTTAAATTTTCAGCACCAGGCAAGTACTTGAGGACTGAATACCCTCCAGGATCCGAGACGTCAACCATGAAAAGTGGTGAGAGTGAACGACCAATCACTTCAACATGGCAGACACTGTTGACATGCAAAAAGAAAAAAAAGAATTATGAGCGTTTCAATGTTTGTAGTTTACAAGTGCAAGGAAATGTACCAGGACATAGGATTACGATCAACTTGTCATAATATACTCAACTGGAAATTCACACTTCTTTTGTGGTTAATGCAACAAATAGAAAAGTTCATCTTTTAAATTCTACACATGCATTAATCACAAAATCATATGTATACACCAGGATGCACTAAGTGCAAGGACAAAGTTGTAGGACAATCATCATTTAACAGAAAATAAGTTCATGGCACACAATTTCGTTCTTCATGGTGCAATGAACAAGTATCAAGTTGTGTACTTCTATTACAAGCCTCCGAATTTGCATCATCTTGCTTCATTTTGCAAAAGTAAATCCTGCCATTTTAAACTTACCATATGTAATACTTATCATCTACTTCTTGTTTTTGTACCCTTCCCAAGAGTTCAATCATCACCACACCACCAATGCAAAGCACCGGGCGTGGGAGCTTGAAGGATTGGTGTATATTTTCCTACACACCATAAACAGATGGCATCATAAGCTCATTACTACGTCCAATACCAATCAATATGCTAATTTGTTACTCCCTCCGTTTCATAATTTTTGTCATGATTGTAGTTCAAATTTAAACTAAAACCAAGACAAGAATTATGGAACAGACGGAGTATACCACAGTACAATATTATAGATAAACCATGAATAATGTAGAATCAAGATCATGAGTGGATCACATCATCATATAACTGCCCAGATTTATTTCTCCATTTTTTCCAATTAACCAAACATAAGAAAGTCTCGCTAACTATAGGAGTTCTTTGACTGCAGAACGTAGCTATACAAAGCTTCATAGAGAACTTGTTCATCGATCTGCAGGTATGTCAACTTGAAAAGTATGCTCCCAGCTCACCTGCAACATAGGGTACTCTGGTGAAGTGTAAGTCCACATGTAATCTTTGTCAATGTTTACCATCTTGTTCTCATCATCATGAGTGATAAATGACTCGGATCCACGCGGATGCTTGTAATGGCCCATCCGAAATCGCACCGCCTTTGAAGAGAAAATGGGAAAGCCATCCTGAAAAAAGGCTGGCAATTCCAAACAAAGGGTCATATAAATCATAGTCAATCAATCACCCGACAGAAGAAATGTAACCAAGAGAAATGTTTACAGTGTCGTGCGGTCCCTCAACTATTTGGGAACCCTAATCAATCAATTAAGGGTGTGTACCGTGAATGAGCTCAACCAATTGCAATAACACGCAGGCTCAGTCAGAGATTAACCCACCCATGAACGGCAGCACCCTAATCTCATCGACAATGCAGATATCAGAGTTGAGCCTGTAGGTAAGGCTCTCCGGCTCCTCAGGGTCGTCCGCGCCGCAGCTTGACCAATACGACGGGCGGAAATTGACCACATCATGCTCATCGAGGGTGTGTACGATGGTCTCGATCGGGAAGTTGTCGGTGCTGGAGGCGCCGACACAGCGCAGAACGCAGCCCACGGAGGGCTTGCCGGAGCCAGAGACGAGGGCGGCGGCGAGGTTTGAGTATATCCTGTAGTCCCTCTTGCTGTCTGACTCGGAGAAGGAAGGTGAAGGCGGCGATCTGGTTACCTCTGCCGCGGCGGCGACGGTGGCGACCTCGGGGCATAGCCGCAGGCACAGATTCTTGCTCAACTCGTTCTCAATTACTGCGCATATAGGGGAACTCAGGGACACGGCGAAGATAAATCGGTAGCAGGAGGGCGAGGATTGCTCACCAAATCGGCGCCAGGTTTGGGACACAGCGGCGGCGCGGACAAGATCGGCGGGGTGGTCGAGGCGACCGAAGACGCTGGCGGAGAGGTCGGGGCTGACCCACTCCAGGAGGTCCCCGCCGCAGCACACGTCCGCCATGGGGCAACAAGTTTGCTTTCTTCCTGGGGTCTGGGCTGGGCGACGATGGAGAGAGAAGCGTGAATCTGCAGCACTGTATTAAATGGGAGTTGGTAATGGTGATATCATTTTCTCTACATCATTTGATTTCTGATTTTATCTTCAACAAATACCTCATTGCAATCATATGCATCCTCTATACCATAATTATAAAAACAATAATCATAAAAATTAATAACAGAAACAACATTTATAAAAAAATTAATAACATAAACAATAATCAATCCCGATATTGGAGAGATGCCCACAATCAGCAATAATCAGGCAATTAATCCCGCTACAATTAGTAACCAATAAATCACGCACTATTAATAGTAACAACCAAATATATGCAATAAAATCACGTCATATGCCGCAAACCAATCATCAATTCTTCATGCAACTTCTTCCGGTCGGCCTTAATTTGCAGTCGTCACAAGAGATATGAGAAGCATGTAGGGGTATTTTGAAGGACCAAAAAAGTCTTTTTTTAAGAACTTCTGTTTCTGCTCTTATGGAGGATCGGCACTCAAAACCAATTCTTTGCCTCATCTATGACGGGTCCAAATATGATGTTGATATGCAGTTTTTTTAGCGAACCATTCATAGGTAGATTCGCTCTACACAGACATAAGAGCTAGCTAGCTTACGAACGAGTGTACCAACTATTCAAGGACGGGCGGGGCTCAATCAGATGTCATGTCGACGCGCATACGGACCATATTTCGTTCAAAGAAAATCAGACATTACTGACTCGAGCGAATCAAGTGCCACTGAAAAATATCATGCAAATTAAGTCGCAAGCCCTCGTCCTATATTTTTAGCTCGTTTCCTTCAAGCACGCACAATAATAGGAGTTACACATAAGTTTATTTGCTATCATGATATTGATAATTCAGCTTTATTGTAGGCAAAAAAAAGTGTGTTTGTGTGGTCGATTTTATTTTAAATTTTTTAATAGTGGTGAGCACCATTTATTAACGCTTCAACGCCAATAACCTTTTTTTACAAAGTATGTTTCCTACGGTGCTTATAAAAACCAGCAGCTGAATGACAAGTGAGCGCTGAACTGTCAAACCGAGATGCTGACTGGTTTAATCACCTGTCTATGTTTGGTTCTTGAGGTTTGCTTCAATGCGCCCCCTTTGCCCAATCTCAATCGAAACTTAAACATATCAAGGGCTGAGATTGCTCCGTACCCCTTCATAACTTAAATACGAAGGGGGTACGGAGCCATCTCATCCCTTGATATGTTCGGATTTGGGTTAAATATAGAAAGGGGGGCGCACTGAAGCAAAAGCCTTGGTTCTGAGGATCTAAATTCATAGAGATGGTCCTACCTGCTACCTCGTTCTTAAATCAAATGGCGACAAGCGGACCTCTTTTTGTCAAGCGACAGATCGAGCTAGAGGCCACCCTGATGCAAAACTAGGAACCGATTGAGGCGGCATCATAGGTCAAACCGCCGGTTCCCCAAGTGAGTGCAACACATGATGCAGGTTGATAGGTCCCTAGGATGGGCGGCGCGCAGGGGAATTCCAAAAAGGGAGAGGAGGGCAGCGCGTGCACACAAAAAGTTAGAGGATGGTGGTCCCGGCGACCAGGAGCCGTGACGGTGACATGCGCTGGTAAAAGAAAGAGAGTGGTGATGCGGTGCATAGATATTACAAGTTGTGCACGCACGAGTATTTAGCTAGTTTATGGAGTACTAGGCAAGTTCCAGGAATCCGATTCGGGACATCGAAAAAAAACATTTTAAAATATCAAAAAATTCTAAAGCACGAGTACATCTCGATATTCCATGTGCACGGGTCAAAATTCGTGGAAACCGATATTTTTTAGGAAAATGATACGTATCATCCGCGGGATCACAGCTTCACCGTATGGAGGACCACGACCTCTTTTCAGAGATGTGCACGCGCCTGGAGGATACGACGAGGGACCTATTTTCGCGGCGTGGATGGCAGCATAATCTGCGCATTGGTCCTCCATTATCTTAGGCGTCTTACAATTTCTCAGTCTGATATGTAATTCGCCTAGTTTTATTTCATTAGCACTATATAAACCTTGTGTGTGTTTGGCTATGTGCATCGTTGCTATGCAGATGCCGTGTGTAATACTTAAACTTCTAAGTAATAAAAGCCCATTATCAAAAAAATCATCCGAGGATCCCGTCGCGCGATCCTCCGCCTCCATGGCGCGTTGAACATAGGGCGACAGCGGTGCTGGGTCCCACCATGTCTTATCTATTCCTCCTACTGATTTTCTCCCTTGCCTTATCCTCTTTCCTGTCCCTTTCCTTTTGCTCCGTCTCACACGTAGGAGGTCAATCCGCCATGATTCCCTCACTGTGCCGACGCCCAGCACCCGCCTGCTCAGCCAAGGGCCCCAAATTGAGCTGGATTCCCGATTCCCCTCATCTTCCTTAGCCGTGCCTCGGGCAAGAGACCACGATCGCCTTGTCTGCCATACCGGCCTATGCCTCAACCTCGTTGTCTCCCCCCAACGTCGGAGGTGCTGCTATGGAGGGCGGCTCTGCTGCTTGTGGCGACTAGCTCAGCTGAAAATCCATGGGGTGGTGGTTAACTAGTGCTGCGATGGAGTGCCGCTTTGGGAGGTGGCGGTGCGACCGGTGAGGCGGTGCTTCATTAGCAGGCCGGCTAAAACTGGCCTCCGGGCATTTGCTACCATGGCACGGCGGCGGTGCTGCTAGGGGACGGCGGCGGTGCTTCCAACGAGGAGGCGTGGTGCTTGCATGGAGCGATGGTGGTGCTACCATGGCGCGACGGTGGTACTACCACAGCGTGATGGTGGTGCTATCACGACGCGACAATGGTTCTTTCATGGCGCGACAGTGGTGCTACCACGGCGCGACAACGGTTCTTCCATGGCGCGACGGTGGCACGGCGTGACGACGGTGCTACCACGGTGCAACGGCCCTGCTGCCAAGACACGGCGGAGCTGTTTCTATCGCAGAGGCGTTGTGCTTCCATGGCGCGACGGAGGTGCTTCCACGGCATGATGGTGCCAAGGCATGGCGGTCTGCTGCTCTTGTAGAGGTGCGGTGCTACGAGTGCACAGTGGCTCAACTGCCATCGCGGAGGTTTGGTGCTACCAGCGGCATATGTCGATGTTGCCATCGGCAGGTGGTAGAGCTATGAAGGACCATGTAGTGCTAGATCTGCAAGCGACCATGCTGGCATCTCCTCAGAAATGGTGGTGATGCTGCTAGTGCTTGGGGGAGTTGATTCAGGGAGAGCCTCACTGCCAGAGATTTTTGGAGCGGTGGTGTGCGAAAGAACATTTCTCGGAACTTTAGTGTTTTGTGTGTTAGACAACACCATTAGGAATTCAATCATGTTTTGAAGTGGTGCAGATGATTAAGTTATCAGCTTATGCAACATCGCCACCAAAAAGTGAAAATAGAGAAGAGCCCCTCGATTCGCATCACCCAGATAGGGGGCTGGATATTTGGCCGAATGTTTTGTATCCCGGCTGGATTATTCGCCCCCTGTAAAAATGGCTAAGGACTCGAGCGCCATCACCCAGATGGGGGCCGGATTATTGGCCAGGCATATTGTCCAAGGGTCGGATAATCCCCCAGGAAATTGACTAAGGACCAGCACGCCCATCAATCAGATGGGGCCGGATTATTGGCTGGACATTTTGTCTAAGGGCCGAATAATCCCCCTTCCCCCAGAAATCGACTAAGTACTTGGCCGCCCGTCAATGAGATGGGGGGCAAATTACCAGATTATCCGGGTGGGTCAGTGACAAGGGTATAGTTAATAAGGCCTATTATCTTGGTACCCCTGGGGCCCGTTAGGGAGGCCTAAGCATAGATGTAGTCGAAATACGACATGATATCATATACAAACACTGTAATTTGTACTGAACCCGACCGGTTCCTCGGCCACCTATATAAAGGGGACAGGAGAGGCCGGCCAGGGACAAATTGAGATTGAGCCAATTGAGTACCACGCTTATTCTCAACGCACACCAAACCTCGCCTTGTTTGACTGATCTTTACCTTTGAGTTAATCTGATGCCCTCTTCCCCCGATCCTAAGTCCTTCATCTAGGATATTTGCCGAGTTAACCCTTGTCAATTGGCGCCGACCGTGAGGACCTTGGGCGTTGGAATCATGAATTCGATGGCTTTTTCGCTTCCAGCCAACACCAACTCAAAAGTCGATGGAAACCAGATATCCTTTGGGACCGTAGATTTTCAACCTCATCCAGAAACCCTTACTCTAGTCTTTGCAAGCCTGGATCAGGAGATGGACCTGACGATTGGAAGCCTGAACTTTCACGTTGGTTCCTTGGGTTCGATTCGCCTCTCAAATCTGACGAAATTGGATCCGTCAGTAGGAAAAACCGCGACAATGGCAATATCAGAATCATCGGTAGGCTCTTCCGGCAAGGTAAACTCGCCGGTCAGCTTCACGATGATGGAAAATATAGAAGACAAAATCGAAGAACTTGACAAAACCATGGAGAACCTTGACTTAGAAGAGCAATCAAAAGAGTTCATGATTTGTTGCGGCAGCATCTCGGACAAATCTACAGATACATGGAAAACATGATTGGAGCTTTACGAGGACAACCAAACTACTCTCTCAAGCTGTAGCAGCAAATTTGACAATCAGTATCAAATACTCGCAATCATAGGAGACAACTCACAAGAATTTGATGACAACAACAACCCAGTACTCAACCCAGCAAACATGACAAGGGGAGCAAACCACCTGGCGGAAGGAGATACTGCAGACTCCTTGACAAACAGAGCGAAAATTTGGCTATCAGCCAACGAGTGGAACACAATTAAAGCAGTCATTGAGCACAGCCATCCCAGCGGATGCAAGCAAAGAGGTACTTCAGGGGTATCACTATGCCCTTCAACGACAATCAAGACAGCTGGCGAAAGAAAGAAGCAAAAAACGAAAAAGAATGGACTTAGCAATTGCAGCAAGCGCAGCTCTGCATGAAGCGCGCAACAATGCATCACATATGAACAGCAGAAGGCACAACATGCATGGCTTGTGAGTCGAAAACCTCGAGCATTCAGATAGACGAAACCTCTCCAGAAACCTTGACTCATCTTTCCTGTCGGTCGATGAGCAAGGCAATATCATGCCAAAAACACCTAAAGCAGCACTGGTGGCCACACAAACATATTTGTATACTATGCAGCCAAACCCAGGGGACCCAAGAGAACACATGCATCGAGCAGCACTGTACGGGTTAAGATTAGTAGGAAACAAGCTAACAGCCAAAGAAGAAGAGGCATATCGCAACAAAGGTACTCACAAACCCAGGTCACCGCATCGTCACAATAGTCCTCGGCGCAGGAGCTGCAGTCGACGATCTAGGTCACCATTACCAAAATACCACGAAAGCCCAAGGCACGGAGGAACCCGAAGATCTCGTACTCCTAGCAAGGCATACAATTACGAAGACGATGAAAAAGAGATGGGATAACCATGCTTTACACTCAGAGTTTGCACCACACCTGTGCCCAAAGGATTCAAACTGCCCCATGATCAGCAGAAATACGACGGGTCTCAGGAGCCACAGTCATGGCTCTCAGATTATTTACAAGCAGTCAAAATACTAGGGGGCTCGAAAGAGACAGCAATGCAAAGTTTGCAGCTCCACCTCACCGGCGCATCACGGTCATGGTTAAGTAAGATAGAAAGGGAAACAATTGGAAGCTGGGATGAACTCACAAAACAGTTCACAAGCAACTTCAAATCAACATACAAGGGGCCAACGTCAATAGAGGAAGTCAAAGATGGAGCATTATCAAAAACTCCACAGTCGACGTTTCAGACGAGGGAGCAATCGACGCATTCACACTTGGGTTGCGACGAGGAGACCTAGTCGAAGAAATGGGTCAGATTAAGCCAAGGACAGTATCAGAACTAATGGACATAGCAAACATGTTCGCGGACGGCGAAGATGCGTGTAACAATAAAAGGATGCGATCACCTGAAGACGGCAGGGGAAACAGATACAATAGTCAAAGGAGAAGATCCCGCAACTACGACAATTATGGTTCTCATAGTCAAGTAGCTGCGGGATATAAGGACAACACCTACCAAGGAGATGACCAAAGAAATCCAGGGTATCGCAACTACGGCAGTGAAGATTCAAGAAACAACAAAAGGTTCCAGTCAAAGGGATCAAGGGAGTATAATCAATCGTCAGATGACATGCTGAACAGACCATGCCATATACACTATGCATTCATCGACGTGAAAAGAATGTCCAAGCACGCAATAAAGGATTGCAAGACGTTTCTGAAACTCCAGGAAGTAGCAGAGAATAAACAAGCTGAAGCAAGGAGGCAAGGCTATGAGGGAAACACAAACAATGCACCTCCGTCAAACCAGCAAGCAAACAACGGAGCAACGCAAGGACAAAGCTATCCAAATCAAGGAAACGACAATGATGGAGGATACATCCCATCCAGAGGACACATCACCGCAATGATACAACCCATACCAAAGTCGCACAAAGAGGAAAAAAGCATATCTTGACAAGTCAATTTAGCAGTAACATTGCCTCCAGTGACTACAGAATATTTGTACTAGTCCGAGCAGCCCATAGAATTCAATAGAGAAGACCACCCAATAACAGTACCTCGGCCAGGAAATGTGCCCTTGGTACTCAAAGCTCAGATAGGAGGATACGACGTAGAAAGAGTATTCATGGATGCAGGAAGTGGAATAAACTTGATATACGCAAAAACACTTCGAGCAATGCGCATATCATTAGAGTTCTTCAAGCCAACAGATTGTTCCTTCCATGAAATCGTACCAGGAAGCACAAACTACCCATTGGGTCGAATAGCACTCGATGTTTGTTTCGGCAATCGCAAGAACTATAGAAAGGAAAAGCTCAACTTCGAGGTCATGGATTGGCCCTCTCAGTATCACACGATCCTCGGATGACCCACGTTTTCGCGCTTCATGGCAGTACCTCACTATACCTACCTGGTACTCAAGATGCCCGGACCAAGAGGAATAATTATAGTGAAAGGAAGTTTTGAGCTCTCAGATCTATGCGACAAGGAATTCCACAACATGACAGCCAAATATGGACAACTCAACAACAAAACAGGAAGCGCAACCGCAACCACTACAAAACAACCCGAGGAAAACTATGCAGATCCAGAAGCGAAGACACTTCGAGTACAAGCATCGGACGCGAAAGAAGCTACATCACAGGAGTTAGGGACTCCTCCAACATAGACAACAGTCTTCAACAAGCAATTAGAGTAGTATAATAGGTAGAATAAGGCTGCTAAGCCACGAGTTATAAGGGCAAGATCCTCTAGATTCAGAACACAGGCCACCGGTCGGGTCTCTTGGGCCACCCCATGTATCATTACATTCAACATAATAAAAGACAAGTTCCTCATTTTCTGAGTTTACAAGTCTATTAGCGGTTCTACAAAAATAAATACTTGCAGCAGACTACAAAAATTGGGGACAAAACGCACGAATAACAAAACAGTGTCTTGAGTACAACTATCTGGTAACAGCATCAGAACAGTTACAACTCTCACGCTCACAAAACTAGAACAAAAACAAATTACAATCTTCGACTACAATTCCACTTGGTCTGATGGATCAACACAGAGTGGGTTCAAGTAATGATACTTGCAAAAGAAGCTAGCATCGGCTTCAAGTAGCCTTGCAATCATCCTTCGTGCAGGTTGAAGTGTGGCGTCCATATGAATTTGCAGCGCCACAGTCCTAAATCTTTGAGAAGGCAAACCTAAAGACATGGTAACAAAATTCAGTCTTGGATGCCACTTCCGTACCAAGCCAAGAGCAAAATTGGCACCAGCCACCAAATTGAGCTCTATCAATCGATGAATATGTCGGCTTGTCCTAAAAACCTCGAGTAGCTGACCAAAATTCTCCGGTAGAGGATTCCGAGGAAGCATAACGGAGTACATGGTCATCAAGGATTTTCGACAACCATCGACAGATTCTCCAACATGTTGAACGCGGTCATGTAGAAGAACGATGGCGCTGCGGCGCCGAGGATCAATCCAAAAAGTGTTAGTATCCAAAGATACTCTCTCAAGAGCTGCAACTCGCTCAGAAATTCGATGGGCCTCGTTGACAGGGTTCAAGCAAATACCTGAAGAATAAGAGATTAAAGCATATGAAACCACAAGAACGCAACAAAATGCACTCGGGGGATTCAAGAAACTCACATTGCAACTGCTCACACGCTGATTCGATAATTCCAACCAGGAAAGCATCGCACTCTTCAAGATGAACAATTTTTGCCATCAGATCAGAAACTTGACTATCAAGAGAAGACACCTGCTTCATCAAGCCAAAAGATTTCCCAGCCCGATCCATGGCAGTCTTTGACTGGCGCTTCAACAGGGACAATCGACCTTCAAGATCAGCAATCCTCGATAGGTGCTCCGCACAGCGGCAAGGAGAATGACGACCAGAAGGAACCCTAGAATCCAATATATCAGTGGGCAGCGAACTACGTTTGAATTCCAGAGTTTCGGCATTACAGTCAGGCTGGACAAACAAAATAGAATAAAAACTTCAAATATGATACATGATAAAAGTCATCACAGCACAAAAATATTTACAAGATGGAGATTCTTAGCAAACAACTACAGAGGGCAATGTTTCGAGTTACAGCAAGAGGAACTAAACATAACACTAATTCTATGTAGGTAGGCAAAAGTCTACACCACCTCAGCAGCATCAGGATCCTTGGGAGCAGGAGTACTCGAGGAAGGTGGTGAAGCCCCAGGAGCAGGCGTACTGGAAGAAGGCGCAGAAGTACCAGGTGCAGTAGTCGAGGGAGTTGGCGCAGGAAGAATAAGGGACACAAGCTTAGGTGCGTACCCCTTCGCCTTCTTGAAGAACTCCTTCATCTCCACCAGGGGACAAGCATAGGAGGAGCCAACCTTCTCGTAGTCTACTTCCTCTCCATGCGACTGGGCGAGGGCAATCGTCCCTTCGACACCTTGTTTCACCGAGGTAAGCTTCATCGGACGAATGAGGTCTTCGATGGTGTCGAAGCCTTTGACAAGCTTCCGAAGATTGTCAGCAGGCATCTCATCCTTCTTCTTTGGGAACAGCCTGACAAACATGCGAATCAAAACATGGCAAGTTCGCTGGAGGACATCCCGAGCAAGCTTCCAGTTTGACTCCAAAACATCCACTACGTCCAGCAGAGGATCTTTGGCACTCTCTTGCTAAAGTTTCCACACTTCTCCGAGATTTTCTGCTAATTTGCAGAAGTACAAGTAAGCCAAGAGAAGCATGTTGATAGGCGTAACTTTATCAAAACAAAAGGATAAGACAAAATACTTACTACCAACAGATGTGCAAATCGCATCAAGTCTGTCAACCACAGCTTGCTCATGCTTGGTTTGTTTCTGAGCCGCTTCAGCCAAAGCTTTTTCAGCCCTCTTAGCCTTGGTTTCTGCTGCCTTAGCAGCCTTGTCGGAAGAAACTTTGGCAGCATTGGCATCCTTGAGAGCTTCAGTAGTGGTTTTTAATTCAGCTTCCAATGCAGCCACGCGAGCAAGAGCTTGGTTCAAAGCAGCTGCCAACAAGGAGTATGATGTCAACAGATGAGAGTACAAAGGGAATGATAACAAGAAAACAAGGCGAGAGCATTAACAACAAGGAAAAAATACCTCTGCAACAAAGGCTGCAGAGCAAAAACTATATAAGAACACCAAAGTACGCAAGCAAAAGACTAGAATACAGAAAGTAGTGCTTACATGATCAGAAGAAGAGGATGGCCGATGAGCCTCAAGAGAAACAGTCGCAGGACACATTGTTTTCTTTTGGCGTTTCAGGGGTTGCATACCAACAACCTTCTCCTGGAGGTCCTGTGATGGCGTGTCCACCATGGATTCCTCTTGAGGGCGCTTCTTCGGAGCACTTGAAGTTGCCGAAGGAGGAACAACATCGGTGACCTCTTTCGGCTTGTCATCATTGCTAAGAAAGAAAATTACTCGAATTCAAGAGAAGGAAAAAGATTAAGGGAATTCAGAGAAAGATGTAAGTACACTTACGAGTCAAGTAACTCGAAAATATCAAGGTTGGAACCCCTGATAGCCGTTTTTTCCTGTGGTACATCTTTCGGATTAGATGTACCCAAGGAAGTCAAGTCTTCTGCGTGTTTCCATTTCTTCTCTGCTCCTTGAGCCTCAGAATCAGCAAGAGGAGGCAATAATGTGGAGTCACTTCCCTCCAGAGAACCTTCGTCTTCATCCCCATCCTGATTGTCACCAGCCTCGGGGGCTCCAGAGTCATCAAGGGCGGGTTCAGCATTGAGGGGTCCTTCCTCGGGAAGATGAGGGCGAGAAACCAAAAGTTGGTGGTCCTACAAAGGAATTCGAAGAACAAAGCGTTAAACAACTCGCAGAAGAAAGGAGAAATAGTAAAGTGAAATAGCATTCAACGGACTGCAAGTCACGTACCTATGGCAATGGGTGCGTGGAGTCGAAGAAAGGAGATACACAAGTAGGAATCTCCATCTTGGCAGTAAGAGTAGTCAATGATCTCACCCTCTTGTCGAGATCCTTTTCCTCTAGATCCCGAGGAGACACTCAAGAAGGATCGGTCGAACCAGAGTAAGTACACAATTTGGATACTCGAGATTGTAGCGGTTGAACGCGTCTCTCAAGAAAAAACGCCATAAGCTGCGTTCCTGTTAGTCCGCCCCTGCTGCGTTCTTGAGTACTTGTATATGAGCTAGCAAAGGCTCGATGTTTTTGACTTCAGCTTCAGAAGGCAAAGCATCCCATGTAGTCATCTTTGTCAGCCCTTTACTGGCATCAAAGGGAGCAAGCTCATACTGATCAGAGTCAGAGGATTTCTGGTCCTTAATGTAGAACCATTTCTTTCTCCAATGTTGCAGTGATTGGGCCATCTGAAACTCAAGATAGTGCAACTTCGATCGCACATAAATGATGGCTCCTCCCAATGCATGAATTTCAGCTACGAAACCGCTGGTACGAAGGCGAAAGAGGAATTTCTAAACAACCCAGTGTGGGTCAATGCCCAAGAATGCTTCACGAAGAGTGATGAAGCAGGCGATATGAAGAAGAGAATTAGGCGTGAGCTGATGCAGCTGCACGCCATACACAAAAAGAAGCTAACAAAGGAATTCGTGGGTAGGAAGAGATAAGCCACGGAGGAGAAAGGCAAGAAACATCACCCGATATCCCGCCGGCGGTGTAGGAATGTAACGGCCCAGAAAAATCCCCTTTTTAGATTTGTTTGTTCTTTTCTTTTCGCGTCATCGTGACGTGTGCATCATCATGCATCACCATGCATCTTTCACTTAGCATGTTTTTTTAAAACAAAAAGTATTTTTCTTAAAACTATTTTATTATTTTGGCTTGTATGGTTTCATATAAATCCTTGTCTCCTTTCTTATGTGAACTAAAACTAATGAACCAAAATATTTTCAAACTTTGGAAAACTATTCATTTTAATCAATCCAGGTTTTGATAATGTTTTGTGAAACCCTTCTCTCTCTCTTCTATTTCACGTGTGTCTCTTATCTCTGCTTCTTTTCTTCTTACAAATTTAGAGAGAACTTCCAGGAAGAAAAAACAATAAAAAGGGCCGGCTGTTCCCTCGATCTGGCTTCTTTGTTTTGGGTTGGCCCATTTTCTCTACTGAAGCCCATCTCTCCCACCCTTGGCATCTTCCTCGCTTGTACGGCATGCATCAGAGCGATGCCACGTTGGGAGTCCTGGCAATGGGATGACTCCCATGCTTCGACCACACCTTTTTAAAGCCTCCTCCCGCTGCACCCCTGCAACCCTAGCCCTTCCCATCCATTCTCCTGCAGCGCCGCCGCCACTCTCTTGTCTCCTCTCGCTCGCAAGCGAGCTCACGGTGCTCATCTCCCTACTGCAGCATGCCCGCAGCTCAACCTCGATGCACGGCGGCGCCCGTTTCGGCCATCTCCTGGAAGCTGCGTCGCACTCCGCTCCCCTGGAAGCACCAACGCCGCCACCCGGTTCCACATCGACCCTGCCGCCTGCATCCTCTGCCGGTTCCTCCTTCGCCACGACCAAGCAGTCGTGCAGCCTCTGCATCCTCCATCGCCAAGTCCTTCATCTCCTCCGCCGATCGCCGTCATCGTCCGTCCGGCCAGACGTTCCTGTCGAGGTCGTCTCCAAGTTGTCCCTGCGCCAAACCGCCTACACGCGCTGCATGTGTTTTGCCCCAAGATCAACCACCAGCGCCTCGCTCTTCGGCCTCCCTCTTCTTGGCTCACTCCCGCTCCATCCCTGCAAGCTCTCAGCGCGTTCCCGTCCACAGAATTCCGGTGAGCTATGCGCCCTCTTCCCTTCTTTTCGGTCTTTTTCCGCCTCAGCTGACTGTTGCCTTTTTCTACCCAAGGGTACCTCCACCATGGTCTTTGCATGCTCTACTCGTAGCCAACGCCCGCGTCTTCATCGGCTTCGTCAACCGCCCGCGCGGTAGGCGTTCGTCCGCCAAACCCCTGCACGTCTCCGCCTCTTCGGCGTCGCCAACGCCTGCAAGCCGACGCCTTTCCTCTTCCCGTCTGTTCTTGCCATGGCAACGAGCTTGAGCTCATGCTGCAGCTGCCGCCGCATCGCCCTCTCCATCCTCGCTGAAGACCCGGCGTCGTAGTGGACCAGAACACCGCCAAACTGCACCGTCTTGTCCGCCCGCGCTCTAGCCCTTATCTCCGATAGTCTGCAACCTCTCGGTCCGCTCCAACGGCATCAGTACGGGTAGGCGCAACCTACCTGAGCTTCCTGCGTGTTTATCCTGTGGCTGGAGCAGTCCCCCCGCCGTTGACCATCGTTCTTCTCCGCAGGACCTCCTGCCAAAGCGCTCTACTCATCCTCAACGTCTCCGTGCAGCCCTGCGTTTCCATCGTTAGGTCGTTCAGGCCCAAGGCTTGGCCTTTCTCTATGTCAAGTCTGGTGCGCGTCCGTCGCAAGCTCTGATAACCGCGCCGTGAAATCTGCAGCCTTGTCTCCGTCCATGTTCAGTTTTGTCAGATCCAAGGTGCTAGCATGCGATCTGGTTCAAGTTCTGTGCGTCCCTGTTGTTATCAAGATTGGATGCCAAGCCGAGCTGGTGTGTTCCCTGTGCTCAGTCTATAGGTTCTGAGTTCAAATCCTGCTTCAGGCGAGAAGACACAGCCTTTTTGATATTTGTTTCCTTGACCGCTGACAGCTAGGTCCCGCCCGTCAGCCAAACCGGTGGTCAACTCAGCGCCTCCTACCTCGTCAGCACCCCTGGCCCCACGCATCATTCTCCCTGGCTAGGTCCTGCTCGGTGAGAAAACATCTCCTCTATTTTTTGTTTTTCTGAAAATTGCTGCAAGTGTTTGAAACTTGCTAAATTCATATCTTTTAATTCGTAACTCGAAATAAAAAGTATTTTATATGAATTTGTATCAGAAAAATGTGAAGAATCTGAATATGATATCAATTTGCTTGTTTGCATCTTGCATCATGTAATGACATGGTAGTTTGCATATTACCTAATACATAACATATGGAGTATTTGAGTATTACCAAGGGATTTCTATTTTCGTGCCCTTGGGTCCTTAGTTGTGCTCAGTTTTCCCCAGCCGCTTAGTTTTTCCTCAGTTTTGCCCAAGCGCTTGTCTGAAACCCTCACAAAGAGCTCGGACGGAGGAATCCCGTTTAGTTGACCGTTTGTTGGTGCTGGCAAGTGGGGCCGCTGTTGGTGCCCCACAGTGGACACGTCTCCACTTATCCAGATCATCGTGGGACCCACAATTTGTCCACGTTAGCACGCCAGACCCACAGCTTACCTAGGTGAGCATTGCAAAATGGGAGCCCAAGCCAGCCCCGCGCCCGTGCCCGTGCCATTGCTTCCCCTTTCTTTCCCCATTGTTCTTCTTCTCCGCCAGCGGCAGCCCTTCTCCGGCAGGCGGGTGATGTCTAGTTTCTCTTCGACCTCCCGTTCTTCATGGCCGCAGTATGGACCCGTGCCTTTGACAAAATTCCCTGACTGCCCACGCCAGGAGCCTCTGAAGCGGTCGATCTGTAAGACGGACAACAACGGCAACCGTGGACATGAGTTCCTTGCATGTGAGAGCTTGCCATATAGAGAGGGGGATAAGGTTAGATCTCGCTCCAATTGCTCTGTTTTCTCTCGATTTTCTTGTTATTCCCTCGAATTTGGGATTTAGGGTTCACGTTGTTGTTTTCAGATCCTCAAGAAATGCAGGTATTTTGAGTGGATCGATGTGTACGTTCAGAAGCTTAAATTGCAGGAATCAATTGGCGCTATTGGGGAGCGCAATTTGGGAGGGGGGACTTGCTGTAGAGAATGTGGCGGAGAGAGGAGCCATTCCGATTATGCCTAATGCTCCCAATGCAGAACTGGTGGAAGTGAAGGGAGAACTGAAGAAAATGAACAAGCAGTTAAAGCAGCTGATCGAGTTGAAGAAGCAAGCTAATCTGATGGCTGGTTGTTTTTTTTGTATAATTGCGATCGGATTCTTATCATTGCTCATCAAACGCTAGAAGTTGTTACAAGGGATCCCTTGTTACAAATCCATTAGTCAGTTACATGTACTTGTAGTTGTTTTCAAAGTTAGTGTGTGCATTCACCGAAATTACCAAAAAAAAAAATAAGTGTTAGGGAATATAGGAATGCTAAAGATAGTTGATAATTGTTAGAGGGGTGACAAATAATGCATTCACTGAAATCCCACAAATATGTATGTCTCATGTTTATACCAAAATTATACCACTTTTGGGACGTTTCAAATAACCAAAACTATATCCCAAACTATATTTCCTAAAAGAAAAGGAATGCTAAAGAAAGTTGATAATTGTTAGAGGGGTGATAAATAATCCATTCACCGAAATCCCCCAAATATGCCAAATATGTATGTCTCATGTTTCTACCAAAATTATACCACTTTTGGGCCGTTTCAAATTGCCAAAACTATATTCCCTAAAAAAAGGAATGCTAAAGATAGTTGACAATTGTTAGAGGGGTGATAAATAATCCATTCACCGAAATCCCCCAAATGTGCCAAATATGTATGTCACATATTTCTACCAAAATTATACCACTTTTGGGCCGTTTCAAATTGCCAAAACTATATTCCCTAAAAGAAAAGGAATGCTAAAGATAGTTGATAATCGTTAGAAGGGTGATAAATAATCCATTCACCGAAATCCCCCAAATATGCCAAATATGTATGTCTCATGTTTCTACCAAAATTATACCATTTTTGGGCCGTTTCAAATTACCAAAACTATATTCCCTATAAAAAAAAGGAATGCTAAAGATAGTTGATAATTGTTAGAGGGGTGATAAATAATCCATTCACCGAAATCCCCCAAATATGCCAAATATGTATGTCTCATGTTTCTACCAAAATTATACCACTTTTGGGCCATTTCAAATTACCAAAACTATATTCCCTAAAAGAAAAGGAATGCTAAAGATAGTTGATAATTGTTAGAGGGGTGATAAATAATCCATTCACCAAAATCCGCAAATATGTATGTCTCTTGTTTACACCAAAATTATACCACTTTTTAGTTTAACATTTTTAAATCATGGAAAATAATGCATAAATAGAGGGAATATAGTTACGTGGCAAAATAATCCATAAATGCATGTCTCTTGTCACACGGATCGACTCCACCAACCGTTGATCCACCGACAGAGAGAGAGGGGTGGCCACGAAGAGAGAGAGAGAGAGGGGTGGCCACGAAGAGACGGATAGGGGTATACTGCCTGTTAGATCAGTGGATCAACGGTTGGTGGAGTCGATCCGTGTGACAATGGCTCAACCAATCAGGATTGTCGTGGTTTCGTCAACAGATCTGCCATAGAGGTAGGGGTATGGCGGTTTGTGGAAGGGGGTGAACACGGAGGAGCGATCCAGGACGGTGGTAGCATGAGTTTACCCAGCTTCAGATCCCGCAACGGTGGCGAGACCCTACGTGCTGCTATAATTCACTATAAGGCAACAAGTGCTCGGTTACAATGATGAGGTTGGCTGTTTCGCTATGCGATTGGCCGTAAGCTTAGTCTGATGCCTCAAGGGCTGCTCCACGCCGGGCTTATAAAGGCGCCTGGCGTGGGCTACACGTTGGTACCGGAGCGGATACAACTTGGAGTCCTAGACTAAGTCCTATGCGTGTGTTACAAGGTCACCCGCCATGGGCCATCATGCGGATCCGCCATAAGCTCGCCGCCAGTAGCCCGCCATAGGCCTGTCTCCGGATCCGCCATAAGCGCCTGCGTCTGGTACCGCCGTGCCAACTTCAGCAACTGGGCCGCCCGGTATGGCGAATCCGCCATACCACCCCTGATGGGCCACCCTGGCTTGCTGATTTAGGACTACATCGCTGGTATACCTATTTGGTATATCCCCAACAGTAGCCCCCAGGGAACTTCAAGATCACCATCTTCATCCGCCATGCTTGTCCTTGATAGGTCGTTTCCGCCATAGCTCTTCTTCACTGGGATGGCGGTTATCTTGAGATTCCTTTTTCCATCTATCAATCCGCCGTAAACAGCGGATCAAGCGACGTAGTTATCTTAGCGAGATTTTCGGGATCCGATGGATCATACCGTTGAAATCTGCCGTAAATTTCGGCACACAGTTCCTTCTAGGGTAAGAATCACATAGTTACTTTTTTACCCTTGGACACGTGTCGCCAGATTAGGGTTTCTGCGATCGGGACGAGCGGTGGTGATGGCGGGCACGAATCTCGAGGCCCGGGGTCTATATATACCCCGGCCTCTCACCCCCGGCCGATCACTCCTTCATTCGCCCCCGTCGCCTCTCTCTCTTCAGCGCCGCCACGAGTGCTTCGCCATCTCCGGCGAGCCACCGCGAAAGACCTCGCCGCCGGCAGCATTTTCCGCCGGAGAAGACTTCCTTCCGCCCGACGCCATGAACTCTGGATCACCAACCCACCACTATTCCGATGCTGAAGAGGAAGACTCCCCTCTGCAACAGTCAGTCCTGGGAGATCATCCTGGGATGGCGGATTTGGAGCCAGAGGACAATCTGTCCGAAGCTGAAGAGGAGATGGCGGATGCTAACCCAGATGATCCCACTGCGGATGGCGAAGCTGAGGAGGAGGAAGCAGAGGACGAAGAAGAACAGATCCCTCAGAACCTCCATGGGTACTGGCAGAAATCCCATGTCAAGGATTCTGACGTCAGGGCCATGGAAAGCGAGGGCACCGTGGCTCCTCAAGCTGAATCCGGATGGCGGACTGACCTCAAGGCCCCAGTGCCTCTTCCTAACCCCTCCGAAATCGTGATGCTCAAATTCCACGTGGAGAGGGGTCTCAGTATGCCTCTATCTCTTTTCTTCACGAATCTTCTGAAGTACTATGGACTGCAGCTCCACCACATATCACCAAACAGCTTGGTGTCTGTGGCGGGTTACGCAGCTTTATGCGAGGGATACCTTGGGATCCGCCCCAGGGTGGACCTCTTCCAACTTTTCTTTTCTGTGCGGCCCAATTACGAAGATGACGGATCTCTTCGAACCTGCGGGACAATTTGCTTTCTTCTGCGAAGGTCGAAAGAATACCCCTTCATCACACCACTGGACTCCGCCATAGGATGGAGAGGGTCCTGGTTTTATATGACGGACAAGCCTGCGCCATCTCAAGCCCGCGGCCTCCCTACATTCACGAACGTCGCTGCCGAGTCCCGCGACACCTGGACAGCTGTCAACGACGAAACCGCCACTCCCTATGTCAAGCTCCTGGCTCGGCGAATTGCCAAGCTAACTGTGGATGGCTTGAAGGGAATAGACACCATCAACTGCTGGATATCCCGGCGGATTCAGCCGCTGCAACACCGCGATCGCTTGATGCACGAATATACTGGTGCAAACGATGGCATGCGTTGTTCAGACCAGGAGCTAGACCCAAAGGTGGTCGAGAAGCGCATCCGTTCCCTGATGAAGTCTCCCAGGAAGAAGCCTTTGAAGTTCGGCATGGCTATGTTTGAGAATGGCACCTGCCCTTCGGTAAGTTCCCTTTCCGCCATAACACTGTATAATATCTTTTATATTTTATAGGACAACATTTTTCTTGTTATCAGCTCAAATCGCTTGGCCCTTCTCACTTCGCCCATCCTCTTCACCGTCACAACCTCAAATCTGCCGCAAAGGAGGAAGTTGTTCACTCTAGCGGAAACAAAGAGGAGATGGCGGGGAATGTGGAGGACACGGCCCATACGATCCAAGAGAAGGCTGTTTCCAAGAAACGTGGCGGTAGCGGGAAAACTCGTGGTGGTGGCGGGAAATCTACGGATTCCCGTCGTTTTGAAACTCAACGCAGGGCGGAGTTAGAAACGCCATCCGAGAGTACCGCTACCATCAATCTGCCCAAGTCAAGGTAATTTTTGGACACCCTTTTTCATTGTTTATTGCTTTCCATTTCTAATTCCTTTTCTCTTAGAAGAAAGAAGCCAACTATCAAGGAGCCGTCCTCGAAGCGAGCCAAGCCTTCCCCTGCGACTATCCCGCTCACCCCTGATGCACCAACTCCCTCCGTTCGTATCGATATTGATATGGAGGATGCTGGTGGTCAGTTTGACCAAATGCCAGAAATCAATCCAACGACTGAAGCTGCGGCTAATGATGTCGTCCGAAGCGAAAAGGCTTCTGGTTCGCAGGGTCAAGTGGCGGATATTCCGTCTGGGGGCAGTTTATACTGGAGGCAAAAGCAACTTGAGGTCGTCAATCTTATTTCGAGCCAAGAAGATGCTTGCAACCAGCTGTCCAGCGGTATTGCCGCTTTTGTTGAGAAAACATCGACTATGAAGAAGGTATGTTCTCCCAGTAGCCCCCGAGCGCCATGGCGGATTCGCAAATTTAATCCGCTATGGTGCTCTAAGGTTGACTTCTGTAAGTTTTTGAATAACTTAGCCCTCGAGCGCTGGTAGTTCACACAGTGCTCTATAGAGAACTTAATTTTTATACCGAGTAGCCCCCGAGCGTTATGGCGGGTAATTATCCGGCATAAAGATCTTAGAAGACAAAAAATCTGCGTAAGTAGCCCCCGAGCATCATGGCGGATAATCGTTCATCATGATGCTCTAAGAGTGACTAAAAAAAATCAGTGAGTAGCCCCCGAGCGTTATGGCGGATTCACATCCGGCATAAAGCTCTAAGGTTGACTAACACTTCAAATTTTGCCAGAACTATAAGAAGGTGGTGGAGGATCTGGTCCAGGTCGTCAGCTCGCAGGAGAAGGAGCTGGCGGAAAAGAGCACTCTTGTGGCGGATTTGCGGCAGCAGCTTGAGAATAGCGGTAATCTACCTTAAGTTTCATTTATGCTTATTCAATCAATGCTGAGCTGACAAGACTCCGCCATGCAGACGCTGCCAAGCTCAAATCCACCATCGAGGGGATGGAGCAGGGCCATGCCATTGCGATGGACGGGCTGAATCAACAGCTCCAAAAATCACTGGCTGAAAACGCCACCCTCGAGAGGCAGCTGAAGGATCAGGAGAACCAGGGCAAGAAGAAGGACAAGGAGATAGCGGATCTCCGCAAAGCCGCCGCTGACTTTGAGAAGCGGCGTGAAGGCTTTAACGAGCTCCTCCATCACTTCCAAGACAACTTGCTAGGTACCGTTTCTTCTTATAGCGTAAAATTTTCCAATTTCTTCTATGCAGTTCATGACGCATCTTCTTGTTTCCGCCATGCAGCTTCCTTGGGACAAAGCGAGGTGGACACCGCCGAGGGCTTGCACATGGCCACCGACGCAGCGAGGAAGGAGCTTGATGGCCTTCTCAGCGCTGGTCGCCAAGCGTGCGGAAGCCTACAGATAGCGGGTTCTTCCAACCTTTCCGCCATCGCGCTCACGCAGAAGCTGCTGCTGGTGCCAGGGCTGGTGGCGGATTGGAAGCTGTCCTCTGCTCGGGGTGGTGCCAGAACAACGCTGACATTGGCGAAGGCCCACTACCCCGACATGGACCTGGACCAGCTCACCTCCGGCATCCCTGAGAGCGGCGAGGATGGCGTGCCGGTGGACGAGGCCGCCATCCGGCAGAGCGTGCTTGGATATGATCAACTGTGCGCCCTTGGCACGCAGTTGAACGTATACTACGAAGCATACGAACTGCCAGGATCGCCAAGCCAAGCTTCGGCATCTGCCTCCGCGGCTACAGCAGGCGGTGATGGCGGGGATGAGGTGTCCTCCAAGGTTCCGCCATCTTCTTGAGATGTGCCCTGCAGTATGGCAGGAAAAAACACTTTGCATCAATTCGGCCCCTGAGTGGGTCTGTAATTTAAACTTAAACTGCGTGTGATGTGTCTGCACTGTGACTGATCTGCTTGTGGCGGATCAGTAGAATGCTTGTGAACTTTTGTAGTTTGTTTTTTATGAAGTGGTTTAATTGCGCGAAGAAACTGCCAGGCCTAGTTTTATGCAACTCGCAGTTTTTTGCCATGCCCAAAAAACAACACTTAAAATTTTTCACGCGTAGGATTATGCGATCCGCCATCCGGCTCTCTATGCTTGACTTTTCGTGAGATGGCGAAATCTTCGCATGAACAATCCGCTAGGGCGACGATACTTAAGAGCAACCGTCCAGAACCCTGAGCAGATGGCGGCTTAGATCGTCAAAAAGTCACTACTCTGGAATCCACACAGAGAACATCGAATGAAGATCAAAACATAAAAAAGCTACGCGGACCGCTTATGGCGGATTTAAAAGAGACGCAAGTGCAGAGCACAATTGCGCAAAAAGGTTCTATACGATCTAAATGAACAATAAAGGAGGTAAAAGACTCAGAAAAAATCAAGAGTGAACCAAATGCTTTATTTCATTGATCATATAGAGGTGCCTATTACATAGCTAAAAAAGTGCTAAGTGTAGAAAGGACGTAGCTGTGCGATGTTCCATGGACGATCTATCTCGTCGTAGATATCGTCAGGGTCTCTTCGTTTGCGCTTCTTACTTGGTCGCTTATCTAGCTCGCGAATATCAACGAGGTAGTAGGATCCATTCAGTAGAGCTTTGCTGATGACGAAGGGTCCTTCCCAAGGCGGGGATAGCTTATGGGACTTCTGCTGCTTGAGGCGTAGCACCAGGTCGCCCTCTTTGAACGAGCGTTGGCGAACTCGCCTGCTGTGATAGCGGCGGAGATTCTGCTGGTAGATGGCGGATCTCTGGGCTGCTAGGTCGCGTTCTTCTTCCAGCAGGTCCACAGATAGTTGTCTGGACGCTTCTGCATCTTCTTCCTTGTAGGCCTCGACTCTTGGAGAATCGTATTGAACATCACTTGGCAAGATTGCCTCTGCTCCGTAGACTAAGAAGAAAGGGGTAAGGCCGGTTGATCTGTTTGGCGTGGTCCGTAGACTCCACAGTACAGATGGCAACTCCTCTGCCCAGGCTCCAGCTGCTCTATGTAGCGGTGCTTCTAGGCGTGGCTTGATCCCTGACATGATTAGTCCGTTGGTCCGCTCAACTTGGCCATTAGACCGTGGATGTGCCACAGATGCTAGGTCAAGGCGGATTCCATTGTGATGGCAGTATTCCTCAACTTCTCCCTGAGACAAGTTTGTGCCATTATCGGTGATGATGCTGTGTGGGATGCCGAATCTGACCACAATGTCCTTGACAAACTTTGGGGCGGTTTTGCCATCAAGTTTTCTGATGGGCTTAGCTTCCACCCACTTCGTGAATTTGTCTACCGCTACCAAAAGGTGCGTAAATCCCGAAGGTGCTGTTTTTAGCGGACCTACCATGTCCAGCCCCCAGACTGCAAAAGGCCAAGTTATAGGGATCGTATGCAGTGCTGTGGCAGGCATATGGGTCTGCTTGGAGTACATCTGGCAACCATGGCAGAGCTCCACAATGCGGTCTGCATCTGCCTTGGCTGTTGGCCAGTAGAACCCATGGTGGAACGCTTTTGCTACTAGGGATCTGGCGGCGGCGTGATGCCCACATTCGCCTTCATGGATCTCTCTTAGTATCTCGATTCCATCCACTTGGGATATGCACTTCATAAAAACTCCCGAGTTGCTTCGTTTGTAGAGTTGGCCATCAATGATGGTGTACGCTTTGACTCTACGCTCGATTTATCTTTTCTGGACTTCGTCTTCGGGAAGCTTCTTGTTCGTCAGATACTCCAAGAAGGGCTCTGCCCATGGCGGATTGGTAGGCAAAACCGCCATAACAGGGGAACTTGCTATCTCCGGATTTTCTGGATCCACCATCTTAACTGATGGTACGTGCAGATGCTCGAGGAATATGCCTGGCGGAACTGCCTTACGGCTGGATCCCAGTTTGGACAAGGTATCGGCCGCCATGTTATCTTCTCGCCGTACATGCTTTATGTCGTAGTCGAGGAAACTTTTGGCCATCTCGTCCACTTCATCTCTGTATGCCGCCATGACTTCATTCCGAGCTTTATATGTGCCAGCCACCTGCTGAGCCACAAGGTCAGAGTCTCCACAACACATGATGTGTTGTACGCCGATTTCCTTTGCGACACGTAGCCCGTGTAGTAGCGCTTCATATTCCGCTATGTTATTGGTGGTGGGGAAGTGAATCTGGAGAACGTAGCTGAGCTCATCTCCCTTAGGAGATTTGAGCGTCACGCCAGCCCCCGAGCCGTGTAGCAACTTTGAGCCATCAAAGTGCATCACCCAATGCTCTGGTTCTGGGACAGGCGTAGTTTCCTGCGCTTCCTTCCAATCCGCCATAAACTCCGCCAAAGCCTGAGACTTGATGGCGGTGCGAGGCTTGTAGTCGATGTCGAAAGAGGCCAATTCAATGCCCCACTTCGCAACTCGTCCTGTTGCGTCGCTGTTGTTGATGATGTCCTTCAGTGGGGCTTTGCTCACCACTGTGATCTTATGGTCATAGAAGTAATGCCTTAGCTTACGAGAAGCTAGGAAAACTCCGTATGCCAATTTTTGGTAGTGAGGGTAGCGCTGCTTGGATTCCGTCAGGACCTCGCTGACATAGTAAACTGGTCTCTGGACGCCATACTCCTGCGCTTCTTCCTTACGCTCTACCACCATGATGATGCTGACCACCCTATTGGTCGCCGCCATGTATAGTAACATGAGCTCTTGGTCTTCGGGTGCCGCTAGGACTGGTGCAGTGGATAACACTCTCTTCAGATCCTTAAGTGCAGCGTCTGCCTCGTCAGTCCAGACGAATTCGTCTGATTTCTTCATCAGCTTGTAGAGTGGCAAAGCCTTCTCGCCAAGACGACTGATGAATCTGCTCACTGCTGCCACGCAGCCTGTGAGTCGCTGCACGTCTTTTAGGTCGATGGGCCGGGAGATGTCGAGGATTGCCTTGATCTTCTCCGGATTAACCTGAATTCCGCGGTGGGAGACGATGAATCCTAGGAGTTGTCCAGCTGGGACCCCGAAGACGCACTTCGTTGGGTTAAGCATCATGTTGTACTTCCTGAGATTGTCAAAGGTCTCTTGCAAATCCGCTATAAGGCCATCTTGCTTCTTGGACATGACTGCGATGTCGTCCACGTATGCGTGGATGTTTCGCCCGATTTGATCCGCCAGGCACTTTTGCATAGTGCGCTGATATGTTGCTCCTGCGTTTTTCAGACCGAATGGCATTGTGACATAGCAATATGTGCCATAAGGTGTTACGAACGACGTAGCGAGCTGATCGGACTTTTTCATCTTGATCTGGTGGTATCCGGAGTAGGCATCTAAGAAACACAGCAGCTCCGATCCTGCCGTCGAGTCAATGACTTGGTCAATGCGAGGCAAGGGAAAAGGGTCTTTTGGACATGCTTTGTTCAGGCCAGTGTAATCTACACACATGCGCAGAACTTTTGTGTTTTTCTTAGGAACTAGCACCGGATTTGCCACCCACTTGGTATGTATCACTTCCTTGATGAAGCCTGCTTTCAACAGCTTGGAAATTTCCTTTGCTATGGCGCGGCGTTTTTCATCTCCGAAGCGTCTCATGGCTTGCCTTACTGGCTTTGAGCCAGGAATTATCTGCAGAGCGTGCTCGGCGAGTTCCCTAGGTACACCCGTCATGTCAGATGGCTGCCATGCGAAGATGTCCCGGTTCTCACGGAGGAACTCGACGAGCGCGCTTTCCTATGCGGGGGACAAATTTGTCCCAATGGCGGTGGTCTTGGCGGCATCGCCAGCGGCAAGTTCCACCTGTTTTGTATCGACTGTAGGCTTGAAGGTGGGCGGGGTGGCGGAAACCTCTTGCTTGGATGCCGGCATCTCCGCGGGGTCCGTAGCGGCGTGGATTTCCTTGAACTCCTCGCCGAAGAACACTGCTTCCGCGAAGGCGGCTTCTCCTTCCTCGCACTCCTTTGCCTTTCTGAAACTGCCATAAACGGTGATTATGCCATCCGGTCCTGGCATCTTCAGCTGATTGTAGATGTAGCATGGCCTTGCATGAAAGCTGTGGAAGGCCGGGCGCCCGAAGATCACGTGGTAAGTGCTTTTGAACGGGACCACCTCAAAGGTTATGGGCTCTTCTCTGTAGTTATCCTCGCTACCGAAGGCAACCTTGAGCGTGATGGACCCGAGGGACTTGGCCTGGCGACCAGGAACCACCCCATAAAAGGCGACCGCGCTATGGCGGAGTTGGGTTTTGGTGAGGCCGAGCTTTGTCAGCGTTTCCACGTACATGATGTTCAGGCTGCTCCCGCCATCCATTAAGCATTTGGAGAACTCGTAGCCATGGATTACAGGGCATACCACCATGGCGTAATAGCCATCTGGGATGTGCTCTGGATGATCATCGCGGCTCCAGTGCACCGGTACTTCGGACCATCGGACGTACTGGCGGATTTTTGGCACGGTGGCATTAAGGGAGCGCATACCAGCTCTCTGAGCCTTAGCCATGGGGGGTCCAAGGAATGTGTGAAAGGCACCTTTTTTGTCCTTGATTGGGTTACCCTTGCCAGCACCACCCTCTGCCTTTTCGGCGGGTTTGGGCGCAGGGTCTTCATCCATATCACTGCCATCCCTAGACTCCTTGTCTTTATCCGCTTTTCCTTTGCCACGAGGCCTTTGTCGCCGGCTGCGTTTGAAGCCAGCTTCTTGATCCGCCTTGAGGTCGTTGACAAACTTGCAGTTCCGGTTGGTGTGGTTGCACTTTCCCGAGGCGTCACGATGGGCAAAACATGGCATGTCGCGGTATTCGTCGTAAGACACGGGGGCGGATGGCGCCGAAGCGGGAGTTGCAGAACTCCGCGGCTGGCCACCACCACCTCCGCGTCCCCTGCCGCGCTGGCTGCTTTGACCCTTGTCAGCGAAGGTTGTGGCCACCATGTCTGGGGCCTGTGGCTCTTCTGGCGGATTCTTCCGTTTGTTACTGCTATTCCGCTTTCCAGTGTTCTGGATGGCGGAAGCCTTCAGAGATTCGCGGGCGTCGTCGTTGGCCGCCGCGTAGTTACTTGCGATGGTGATCATGGAATTTAGGGTCAGTTTCCCTTCGTTCCTTTCCCGCAACAGGCGATGGCGGAGCAGTTGGCCTCTCTCCAAACTGTCAATAAACGCGAGGATGGCGGATTCGTCAGTAACCCCCTCACAGGAGTTCTTCATATCCAGCCATCGCGCGAGGAAAGTTCGGGAGGTCTCGTCGTCGGCTCGTCGGCACCGTTGGAGGTCACCAATGTTGTGGGGTCTCTTATAAGTCCCCTCGAAATTTTCCGTGAACGCAGTTTGCATATCGAACCAGGTTTGGATGGAGTTTTCCGCTAGGTCATTGATCCACTGCCTCGCAGTGCCGGATAGCATCAGGGGCAAATAGCGGACAGCGACGTTGGGAGATCCCCCGGCGAATTGTACTGCGTTGAAGTAGTCTTGTAGCCAGGTCAAAGGCCTATCGACTCCATTGTACTGGCGGATATTTTTCTCGATTTTGAACCCATACGGGATGGGCTCATCACGAATCCGGGGTCCAAAGCACTTTGGGCCGAGGAAGAAGGCCGTTTGAGACTTGGCAATCTCGTTTAGATGGGTACGGGCGTCGTAGGGCTTCTGGTCCGGCGGACCCTTGCGGGAGTTGCGCGACCTTGCTGGCCCGCCGCCACCGCCACCGCCGCCATGGGGGCTCTCTGGTGGGGATGGCGAAGGGTCGCGTCTGCGCTTACTCTCGCCGTCCTGCGACTGTTCTCTGCAGCTACGACTTCCATCCGTTCTTCGCGATGGGTCATCGTCATGGCGGCGGGAGCCTTGCCCTTTGTCATCGTGGCGGCGAGTGGAGCGATGCTTATCCTTGTCACCGTTACGATGTGCGCCGTCGTCATGGCGAGATCGGTCCCTTCTCTTGGATCCGCCATCCCTGCTGTTTTCCCGTCGTGGCGGATCGTCTCTGCGTCGAGCGTCACGGCTTCGTCCTCGTTTGCCATCATTGTCGATTATGACGATTCCTCCCTTAGGGACTTCGAACATCTTGTGCTTTGGCGGCGGCATGTTGGTCTTATGGCGAGGAGCAGCAGTGGTTTGTTGGTATCCGTAAGCCGGGTAATTCTTGCGGGGTGGCGATGGATTTCTCGGTGGGCCTTTGCCATGTGGTTTGTCGTCATCGGAGGATATTGGTATGGCGTGTCTCCGATTGCGAGCTTCTCTTCTTCGGATCTCCGAGGATCCGGTATGAGATTCGTTGTCAGGACGACCACCATTGTTGCCAGCTCCCTGAGCTTTAGACGTAGTACTGGACCTGCATAGCGCAGGATCAGATTCGAGCCGCCGTGACGACGTAGCCTTTTCCTGCTGCACTAATGCTTTGGTCATCAGTTTAACCGCTGTCTCTAGAGCTGCTGGACTCTTGTTATGCTCCAATAGCTCCTTTGCGGCCACGATGTTCTCGATGGGCGTAGCCCTAACTTCATCGTGGTTTTTGTCCATGTATGGCGGATTCTTGATGTACATCCTGGCCAGAGTTTCCGCTGTTGGTACGGTGAACTCAAGGTTTCGTACCAGCTGCGGGTCGCCTCCCTCGTTGATCTGGTTCTGAATGAGAGTGGCATACTTCTCTTCCATGTTCCTTGCGCGCTTCAGCGTGTCCTGAGCTTTAGCAATGTCGTCATCAACCTACTGGCCCATCTTCTCGACTCGCTTTGCTTCCTTGAGGAGTGCTCGCCTCTTCTTCTCGAGATCGTTCACATCTCTGACATAGTCAGGGGTGATTGGATCTGCTAGAGTTCCGTAGACGACCTTATCCAGTGGGGTCGTGAAGTCTTCTTGGTGCTGGTCCTCGGGGATGGCGGGTAACGGCCTGGGTCCGCCATGAATCTCGGGAAGTTGCTCCGCGGCGGGATCGGCGGCTGGTGGCGGGTTACCCTGCTCATTGCTGGCATCTCCGTCGTGGGCTGCCTGAGATGGCGGATCACCGGTTGTCTGCCCAGCATCATCTCCTTTGTTGGTGACAAACACCTGCTTGGCCGCTGCGTGTTGCTCTTCAAGTGCCTGCTGCGCCAATTCCGCCTCGAGTTTCCTCATGGCGGCATTGTAATGGTCAGAATCATAGCCTTTGCTATCCCAGTCATCCGATTCACCACTTTCGTTAAGTGCCTCTAGGATGGATTCACCTGGGCTATCTTCTCCATTGGAGGTAGGTCCCGAAGTGATACCTGCGAACGCAACAAGGCAGTACCGCGGTGTCTCTAACGCCAGATTGCTCATGGCGGATTCGCTGTGGTCTTCCACCACTTCCTCTACCTCTGGGGCGGGCTGGGTGGGATTATTTTTCGGATCCGATCTGGGCATCTTGGAAGCTTCCAGATCAGATGAGTCCTCCGTATCCAGCTCGAAAGCGGTCCGTTTGGGGATTTCAGCCATACCAATCCGCCGGAAATTGGTTTTCGTAGCGGGGGTAGGGTTTGTCTCTCCAATGAAGATATGGATATCTCCAATCGGGATGACGGTGAATCGAGCAGGGTCTTCTCTAGCCGGAACCCAGAGGTTATCCGCTGGGATGATGGGGAAGCCGGAATCGTAGAGGACGCGCCCGATGGCGACGGTGTCGCCGATGCCTGCGAAGGCGGATCCCGCCTGGATCCGCGCTCCAGACGTGCTAAGCCCCACGGTGGGCGCCAACTGTCGTGGTTTCGTCAACAGATCTGCCATAGAGGTAGGGGTATGGCGGTTTGTGGAAGGGGGTGAACACGGAGGAGCGATCCAGGACGGTGGTAGCACGAGTTTACCCAGCTTCAGATCCCGCAACGGTGGCGAGACCCTACGTGCTGCTATAATTCACTATAAGGCAACAAGTGCTCGGTTACAATGATGAGGTTGGCTGTTTCGCTATGCGATTCGCCGTAAGCTTAGTCTGATGCCTCAAGGGCTGCTCCACGCCGGGCTTATAAAGGCGCCTGGCGTGGGCTACACGTTGGTACCGGAGCGGATACAACTTGGAGTCCTAGACTAAGTCCTATGCGTGTGTTACAAGGTCACCCGCCATGGGCCGTCATGCGGATCCGCCATAAGCTCGCCGCCAGTAGCCCGCCATAGGCCTGTCTCCGGATCCGCCATAAGCGCCTGCGTCTGGTACCGCCGTGCCAACTTCAGCAACTGGGCCGCCCGGTATGGCGAATCCGCCATACCACCCCTGATGGGCCACCCTGGCTTGCTGATTTAGGACTACGTCGCTGGTATACCTATTTGGTATATCCCCAACAAGGATAAGTTTAGGCTTCTGTGAGCATTTGTGACAGTACTTGAGGGCAAAACTGAGTAGTACTAAGAAACCAAGGGCACATAAATAGTAAATAGACTAAGGGATTCAAACAAAAGAATTACAAAATGAAAAATGCGTGTTTTGTACAATATAATTCATATTGGGCTACATCAAATTATTTGCAATTCAAATATACATGAGTGTGACAATTATGGCCTCATTTAGACAAACTATATTTTGGGGAAGATGTTTTGCAAAGGGATTTGAGTGGAAAACCATGCATCTTCATAGCTACTAGTGATTCTGAGAAGTGGCAATTTGTGGTAAAACATGATTTATCTATGTTTGTTCAAGGTGGCAGGTTGCGTAGGAAGACTCCATGAGTAGGTGCCACTATGTTTTTATTTTTTTGGATTTTTTTGCGCATGAAATGACTCAATTAGCTATATTAATCTCATTTGTTGACTCTCTGTTGACCAGCTACTTGAGGGTAGAACTGAGTATATTGCACTTGCCAGTCTAAGTACTCGAGGGGAAAACTGAGTACAGATAAATTTTTTGTATAAGGCCCGAGGTTAGAACTGAGTACACCAAACGTCGAAGGGTTAGCCTCATGTCGCGGTGCACGCTGCAGCCGTGCATAGCGGACGCGTGTTGCGGTACACCAAACGCCACCTTCGTCTTTATAGAGCCCCTCTTTCTCTCCCTCAACGCTCGCCCACTCTCTCATTCTCACTGCAACCGCCTCTCCTGTCCCATCATCTTCTCCACTTCGCGTCAAAAAAACCCCGAAGAAAAAACCCCGGCGATGGAGAAGAATGAGATGCCCATTGTCGGCGCTTCCGACGTAGCCGCCGGCACATCAGCCACCGGCACATCGGCCGCCGGCGCATCGGCCGCCGCCCCTGTCCAGGACCCCATCGCTGCTTCGAACGTAGCCGCTGGCGCATCAGCCGCCGGCGCATCGGCCGCCGCCCCCGTCAAGGCCCCCGTCGCTGCTTCTGACGTAGCCGCCGGTGAATCAGCCGCCGGCGCATCGGCCGCCGCCCCCGTCCAGGCCCCCGTCCAGTTCCCCGTCGATTGGGATCCGTACGAACAAGAGCCGTACATTGCCCTGGAGGACCCCTACGGCACCAACATCATCGACGACGAGGAGGTAACCCTTTGTTCCCTTGTTCTTATTCCATTTCAATCCTTTTTGTGTTAGATCTTGCGTTATTAGGGTTCGTCTGTTCCTAGTTCTATCATTTTGTGTTAGATCTTGCGTTAATAGGGTTCGTCTGTTCCTAGTTCAGTCCTTTTGTGTTAGATCTTGCGTCATTAGGGTTCGTTTGTTCCTAGTTCTAGATCTTGCATGTTAGATCTTACGTTATTAGGGTTTGTCTGTTCCTAGTTCTAGATCTTGCGTTATTAGTGTTTGTGATTTGCTTTTGTTTAAGATTCGGTTAACTTATGTGAGTAATCAATCCCATCCGGTTAATTTGTGCCGACGATGATGAATATTTGGGCACAAATTGATTCAGGGTTTGGTCAGTGAACAATTAGTGTGTACAAATTTGTTGTGCATGATCTTTGGTTCACTGACCCAAATCCTGGATATAAGTGTGTCCAATGTAACTGAGGCTACCTCTTTTTTTCGTGCCCATATTATCATGCATGATCTTTTGTTCACTCTCTGTTCCATCATCGCTGCAATTGACTCCGTGTTTTTCGATCTTTGGTGCTACGTGACAGGTGCAGAGCAGCGACGTCGACAGCGACGACGAGTCCTTCCACACCAAGACTCATCACGTCCTCAGGAGGCTGCAGTCCGGCCATTACGATCGCTACTTTGCTTGAGGCGTTTACAGGTGCCCCTTCTGCACTAGGAGGCTCCGCGCCACCGACTTCAACTGCCTGGTGAACCATGCTGAATCCATTGGCAGAGCCATTGGCAGCGCTAGAGTTCGAACGACCGTGAACGTGCATGCGTTCATGGCCAAACACAAAGCACTTGGGATTCTCCTGCGCAGCCTCCAAGCTTAATCCCATTCATGTAAATTGTAGCTTATGTTGGATCTCGGTCGGTAGCTACTGTTATCTATGCTATGTTGGCTGCTATATGTAGCTTATCGTATATTTTCTCTAGATTTGTGCCCTAGATTTCCTACTCCCTCTGATCCATATTACTCTTCGCTAATGTGGTTGTATCTAAACACATTTTAGTGGTTGATACATTCGTATTAGTGAAGAGTAATATGGATCGGAGGGAGTACCTGATTGGGTAAAAACGAAGGCATAAAGAAATGAATGGCGTTAAGAAACAGAAGGAGAAGCTGATCTAGATTTGCTACCAATTTGGGCAATCAAGAATGAATGAGATCGAGCGAGAGAGAGGAAAAAGGTACATTGAAAACTGCTAATCTGGGCGAAAGAGACAAAAACCACTCGTGCCCACATCCCGGACCCACACGGCTCCACACGCTATGGCCCCACACGCTACGGCCCCAGCTCCGCTCATATGACCAAACATGGTCTCGTCCTGTCCCACGCGGTCCCTTTCTACCAGCCCCACACGACGTGGCCCCACACGACGCGGCCCCACTCGTCAGCACGGAACGGTCAACTGAACGGGATTCCTTCCGTCCGACCTCCTTGTGAGGGTTTCAGACAAGGGCTCGGGCAAAACTGAGGAAAAACTAAGGAGCTGGGGAAAACTGAGTACAACTAAGGACCCGAGGGCACGAAAATAGAAATCCCTATTACCAAATATGGTTACCCCACTTCATTTAATTTTGAGTAGCTCACCTATGCCTTGTCTTTGCCATGCGAATCAACATATAAATTGTTGTGTACTAAAACAACTTGAATCATATATGCGTGTGTCGGGATTCCAATTCCGCTTAATTTGGATAAGTTGCATTGCATCATAATTGCCATGTCATGCATACATGCTTCACATGATCATGCCGATTCTTTTGCCGTAGTAGTAAGTGTTGCATCCGTTGTTTGTTGTAGCGATTTGCTTCTTACTGGATAGGACGCTTTGAGGTGTTGTGAGCAACGACAAGTTCTTTGGGTGTTCTTCGTCAATCTTACCAGGCAAGCTTTCCCGCCCCTTACCTACCTATAGGGGTACTTATCACCTATTTGTGTTTATGCTTTATGCTTTATGCTAGCCTTGTGTTCCGATGCTTGTTTCGAGTCACGTAACATATCCACTTGTTTCCCCAAAGCAAAACTATATATCCGCCACCTCCCGACTATTACCTTTTGCTTGTTGTTTGAGTTGGCCTTGCGAGTCGTAGGCATGCTTAGGTTGTCTCAAGTTGTTTTATATTATCGGGTTGTTGGGAAGTTTATCACATGCTCTACTTGATATATGAGATGGATATGAATTGGAGATAAGTTGGATATTAGATGTTGGAGATAAACATGATTTATTTATGTTACAACTACACTTGATTAAGCAGAGGCATCGGTGAGTCATTTTGCCTGTTTTACGATGGCTCACTTGTGTTCCCTAGGACCCCGAGTTCGCATGAACTATTCTAAGTTGAGCGCGCTAACCACTCGCAAAAGATTCCATGGGGTCTCCCTTGACTTACTACTTTTTCTCGAGTTAGTTTACCGGGGGCCACAACACCGTATTTTACATTAGGATTTGGATTTGGGAGGAGTCACCTTTGATGGTGGCGGAGTCTCTAAGCCCCTCTCCGATGGGTGTGGTTGCGTCCCCTTCGATGGTTGATGGGTTTATTTGCTAGCGGGACATTTACGCGAAGCTAGAAGAGTCTCTCCGATGAGCTCTCTAACAGACTTAGCCGTCGGCGCAAACTTCTGGGTCTGTCTCCGAAGCTCAGCCGACTTCGTTGCGGGTAGCTTAGTAGGGTGGCCCCCCTAAACTCTCTTGTAGAACTAGCAACAGTCTTGTCATGATATCCCGCCCTTGTCTAGGTTGGATTGATCGAGTGTGTATGGGTACATTGGTGCACCCCTGCAGGGTAAATCTTTTCGAAAAGCCGTGTCCGCGGTTAAGGACGACTTGGAGCCGTTCTACTCGATCATAGAACAACTTGTACCTAATTGATGATAAAATATGGTGTAGTAAATAGTTCTACTACAATATTAAATTGTTATAAAACTGTCAACCGTGTGAGTGCCTTTGATATTGCTTCTTCGTGTGGTCAGAACGAGGTGATTCATCGGCTGAGTTATGTTTGCTGTAGTATTCTAGTTGGTTCCTTTATGCACTCTCTTATCTTATTCTGATTAGACGGAAGTTGTAGAGTGTCTTTGTAGGTTCTTTAGTGCTTGCTCGCTGCCGCTTAACCCCACCATACAGCCGACATCCTTTTGAGTCTCTCGATCTTGTCTGCGTACCTCACGTACAAAGGCGGCTTGTTGACTACGCTTTATACGTCTTGAAGTCTTGCTAAGTACTTCGTACTTATTGCTGCTCGTCTCGGATTTTCGCCGGAGCAGGTTTGAAGACAGGTACATGGAAGCGACGACGTTAGCAAGGTTACCCTTCCGACTTGGCCTAGGCAGGGTTATGGATGCCATCGATTATCTTCAGGCCTCTTAGGACCATTTGTATTCTTGTCCGTACTCGGATACTATTTTACTTTATGTATGATTTGGATCTTTGTATGTGTATTTGGATTCTTGACTCGTGGAGTCTTCGTGGTTATTATATATGTCTTGTGGGTTCCATCGTGAACTTGTGTAATGTTACTACCTTGATTCCACCCGCATAATGTGTATGTTGAGACATGCATATTTTGCTTGGTGGTGCGTTTCCAAAGCGACATCGTGCGAATTGTGGCATGAATGCTATAATTCGCAAGGTGCCGATTTTGGGGCGTCACAAGGAACAACCTCATCACCTGGAAAGGCGACCGCCACCGATGCTGGTAGAAATCCTTCCTTCTTGGCTTTCTTCAAATCCGCCTCATCGAAGGACGAGCGAATCCAGTTCGGAGCCTGCTTCTTCGTCCCCTTCTTGACCATCTTTGAGCGATGCGCAACCCTCTTGATGGGCATACAATGGCAGGAGTGCTAGGGGGCTGTGAAGAGAAGGCAGGCGCGATGAAGAAGAAGTAGTGGCGGCGGCAGAGGAGCAATGAGCTGGTAAACATTAAAAGTAAAAGTCTCTCTGTATATAAAGCTTTCTCAGGAAGGAACATGGGTTGAGATGTGGCGTGTGAAGCGAAAGCGGCAAGCCCACTAACGGGCGGAAAATTCAGAAATTACCACGCTGCCCATGTGCAACGGTCAGCGTCTAGTCAAATCATTGCAGACAGTGATCATATCAATGACGTCACGCATACCAGCTAAAGTCGACGGAATACAAGTCAAAGAAAAATTTGAGCCTATGATCATTTCCAAGGAACCCAACCATAGCCTCGGGGGCTACTTCCATCGGGAGCGCTGGTCGCGCACCCGACGAAAAGAAAAAAAGAGAAGACAATTTTATGCAGGTCATGATGATGAGAGAACATACAAGGAACAAATATTTTGGAGTCTATACCCGAAAAAATTCGACTATAGCTTCGGGGGCTACTCCCATCGGGAGCGCTGGTCGCGCACCCGATGCAGATGAAAGTATCAATTTCGAAATTCCAAGAGGCGAGTTATTACACATACATTGGAGTAAATTATCGACTTCATTGTCAAAACATAAAAAGTTCGACATTGCTATTTGCTAATTCACTCCTATCGGGAGGGATTTGCAACTAGCCGAGAAATAACAACCCGAAGATTTTGGGTATTGAAACAGCCAAACAAGGCTCACGACAAAATTATGATTCTCAAGCTGCGTCATCGCGACAAAGCTTGAATGTCGTGGTCGTAAAGATCAAGAAGGTAAGACCTCTGGATCCATCCTGTATGGCCTAGTATACGCACATGAATGCGCTTTGCTAGTAGATTTCCGTATCCACGATGCGAAGAAAAATCCCTGTGGACACACTGGATACCGATTCTCACGGAGGAAGCTGATGAGCTCGCTTTCCTATTTGGGATCCAAACTTGCCCCAACCAGGGCATGGCGCTCCGGGAAAGCTTCATCCAGCGGCACCTTTTTGACTTCCTTGCCTACTTGAAAAGAAGCACTGCCGCCGGGATTTGTCATGCCCGGCATATATTTGCCGGCCACGACCGTTTCAGCAATCTCCACTGCTCGCTTGAGCCTCTTCCTCTCCTCTGCAATGATCAGAGTCTCGGCCAGATTGGATCCGGCGGTGGCACATGCCATCGAACGCTTGTAATCACCAATGATGGTGATCACCCCTTTGGGTCCCGGCATCTTCATCTTCAGATACGCCACATGCGTAGAGGCCATGAATTTTGCCAGTGCCGGTCTACCCAGCAAAGCATGGTAGGGGCTCTCCAGATCAACCACCTCGAACATGAGGTTTTCCACCCTGCAGTTATCCCGGCTGCCAAACATGACATCCATCCGGATCTTGCCCATCGGCGCACACGAAAGTCCCGGCACAATGCCGTGGAACGTGGTCTTGCTTGGTTCCAGCATATTTTCCTTGATTCCCAGCTTCTCCATCGTACTCGATACATGATGTTGATGCTGCTTCCATTATCAATGAGGACCTTGCTGAATCTTACGTTATTAGCCGGCCCGACGAATGTCGGATCCATCACCAGAGCATATCCGCCGGGATTTGGCATGATCCGGGGATGATCTGCCCTGTCCCAACCAACAGCCTGGTCAGACCAGTACATCAGCTTTGGCACAGCCGACATAACGGCATTCACCTCCAGACTCCGCCGGTACAAGCTCTGCTTGTCTGTTCTCTCGGTCTCAAAGACCATATAGCTCTGATCATACTCCTTGTACTCATTCCGGCCCGCTCCTGGGCCTCCGGCGTTATATTCCGGATTATAGCTCTGGTCAACTTGATTTACGCCGGCATTTCCGGCGTTGCTCTGATTCCCAGGATTAACCGGCCTAGGTGGGACTGCAATTGTATTGCACCTGTCAACGGCGATGGAGCTGCCGGGACAGAGGGTCTAGCCGGTCCCCAGGGACCTGCACGACCTGCTAATATGTCGTCCAGCCAAACAGTTCCTTGTCAAATGGTTTGCCGGCTTTCCCGGCTGGAATGTGTGAAACACACAAGGCTTGTCCATGGCAAGACCCACAGTATACTTCGGCCACTGCTTCTTCTGGCCGGCGGCTCCGCCGGCATTCTTGTTGGTCCAGACATTCTTCTTCTGGAACGGCTGTGCTTGCTGCTGCGGCTGCTGCTGAGGCTGCTGATAGTTCTCATATCTCGGACGCTGGCTACTGCCGGCGCCCCCTTGCTCTTCCTCCACAGCTGCAACTTGTGCTGCTCGTACCGATAATCCGGCCGCTCATCTCTCCTCTTATTCCGGTTATCCGGGCGATAGTATTGCCCTGGTCTCCCGGCATTGCTGGTGTTCCCCTGGGTTTGCCCCTGTCCTTGTGAATCGAGACTGGGCTGCTTGGGATCTCCCAGAGCATAACTATCAGCGATCTTGATTGTTTCGGCCAGCGTGGCCGGCATTTGCCTCTGAAGCTTTTGCCACAGCATGGTGCCATGTGGCACCCATGAGCGAACCACATGATGGCCTGCTGCTCATTGATTCCTTCGCAGGAATTGCGCAACGTGCACCACCTGGTCAGATAGTCACGGTCAGTCTCATTCACTCCTTGCCGGCAGTTAGCCAGCTGCTGCGGACGGTTGGGCCTCTTGTATGTACTGGTAAAGTTCGACACAAACTGCTCTTCGAAATCAATCCAGCCGTTGATACTCCCGGCCGGCAAATTATTCAGCCATATCCTGGCTGGACCTTCCAACATCTGCGGCACATATCGTACCGCCCATCTGAGGTTTCCTCCGCGATGTTCACCGCTGTGGAGTAATCCTCCAACCAATCTTCCGGCTTCGTACTGCCATTATATGTCCTCGCGCCACGCGCGAGCTGGAAGAAGTAAGGCACCGGCTCCCCCATAATCCGGGGTCCGAAACACATAGGGCCCGGAGCTCCTTGTCTCTCCACCAACTCTGATTGGTGGAGCTTGTCCAGCTTGAAACGTGCATCATTGGCTTCCAAGGACCGAGGTCCAAGCCGGGATGCTATTGGGCCTGCGATCATCTGCTGCTGCTGCTCCGGCTGATGCTGCTCACTATGCCGGCCTTGCTGATGCTGCTGCTGATATCCCGCCCTGGCAAGGGCGGAATTGCCGTCATCCTCTCGATGTCCCGGATGGCCTGCACCCTGCTGCTGCGCTGCACCCTCCGGCGCCCTGTTGCTGACGCCGGGCTGCACTGTTACTCACTTACTTCGGCCACCAACGGCCGCTGCTGCTTCATGCCCGGCCGGCACACTCTGGCCGGGCTTCTTGCTGCCGACATACTTGTCAGCTTGGCCGACATTCTTCTGCACCATCGCCTGCTTTCCGGCGGCAGCCGGATCGTACACCTGGATCTGCTTGTCCCGGCGGCCAGAGGTCACACTTCCGGCACGCCGGGCGCTAGGATGCGGGGACGAGGCTTGGCCCCTCGACCTCGCGCACCGGCACCTCCCGCCGACACAATGTACTGGGATGCCCCGGCACCTGGGTTTGCCTTCTTAAAGGCCTCCTGCTGCTTTGTAGCTTCAGACAAAAGTTGGTTAAGCCGGGCTTGCTGCTCACGCAGTGCTTCGCCGGATAAACAAGATAAATCCTTAGCTACCTCGGCCGCTGCTCTAAGGTTCTTTACTGGCGAACTATAGACTACCTTAGGCACAGTACTAGTTGCAGTATGACTCTTATCTCTAGCATCTTTTCCTATCTCAGCATTAAGATTTCTGCCTCTAGTTTTAACCTCTTCTATCCGGCTAGGCCGGATTACTACAGGAGTAAAACCATGGGCTGCCTCATACTCACGGAGTTGCCGGTTAAACCGTTCGCGCTCCTGGTTCATGGCCAGGGCCTCGTCGACGAGGGCCTGACGAGATCCCTCCAGGACCTCCCTTGTCTGCTCCGGATCAACGCCGGATCGCACCGGCTCGAGAAGCCGGTCGATGATGGGAAGAAGAACCTCGCCCCTAGCCGGCACACCGGAAGTGCCGGCCAGGTTCTCCGCACGCTCCAACGGAGGAGCGCCGACCTCTTGACCTTCGGCGGCTCCGGAGGAGAAGCTCCGGCCGCTGCTGCTTTGCCGGCATCTTCCGCCGGCGGCACGGATGTGCCGGCCATCATCACCTCAGCCGACTCTACTGAGCGAGCGCTACGCCCAGCGTGAGCCAGCCGATGTGACGGAGGATCCGACGCCACCAGCACCTCCTTCCTGCAAATTCTCTCAGTTCCCACGTACACCTCGTGGGAACCGAAAGACATAATCCGGCCATCCCTGGGGAACGGCCGGCCACCGAGACAACCGGCGTTGTCACTGACGAAACTGAGCGAGCCTAGCCTCTGGACGAGGCCAGAGACCACGCGCACTCCCGAAGCTGCTATCACAGACCCCGTCCGAATGAACACTCCGCCCAGCATATCGATCTGATGCCCCACGGTGGGCGCCAAATGTCGTCGTGGTGAAACAACATATGCCATAGGATGGCTTAAATGGGGGCCGAACTAGATGCTGGAGGATTCGGGAGAGGGGAACGAGCTAAAAAGCACGACAGAAAGAGACACTGATCTACCCAGGTTCGGGGCTCTCGTAAGGAGATAACACCCCTACTCCTGCTCTACTGATTGTATATATGGGTCGATGTAGTACACCACAATGGTGCTTCCAAGCTCTCTGCTAGAGAAGGAAGATGAACTGCTAAGTGTAGGAGTACAGAGTGATCAATCTACCTTCACCTTCCAACCTTCTTGCAGTGAACCACCTTCCAACCTTCCAACGACCAACCCTTTACAGGGCTCCCTATGCCACCTTATATAGTGGTGGCCAGGGTTACAACGGTCATACAAGACCACAAGACAAGGGCTACACTCCAAACAGGAGCTGGTGGCGATGGCAGAGACCCTTGACTTCGCCCCTGATTGCTCTCGATGGGACGCCATATCCCTGTACCTTGTACCTCTTGAACTGTGCCTTACCTTCTGAGGTAAGCTGTACTTGTGCACAGTGAGGGTAGGTAACCTCCACTGTGCACCCTGCCATCTTACTCTGCTACCATGCTTGGATGTTTTCTTCCTTGATTGTAGGGATGTGACACCTTGGTTGACTTAAGTATCCCGGATATGACCGTTGGCCATACCCAGGACTTATATGCCGGACCAACGACCTACGAGGGTCGGGTAATCCGGCCTCCCCTGCTCCTGCACAACACACAAAATGGTTAGGCCGGCATATCTAAGTATATGCCGGCACACTTTTATAAGTATTCCGGCTATACCGGCATATCCAGACACCAGCCGGGATATACATATATGCCGGCCTGGCCGATGCTCCTATATCCGGCCAGGCCCTTTCTTGGTCAACCGGCATAAAAGTCAACCATAAGCCTTGTGTCTTTCTAGTCTCTTGACCCTACCGGGGGTCATCCCCCCGACAACAACAACTTGGAACCTGCACAGAACACAACCAAGTACTTTGCCCCAACTTACGATGAGGTTGTCAATCTCACCAGTTTGCTGTAAATAAAGGATTAAGCATATCGAGTGGTAAAAGGGTAATAGTATGCAAGAAAGTAAATAGTGCGAGTAAAAGTAAAACGGTAATAGCAATGTAAAGGAAATTGGACCGGGGTCCATAGTTCACTAGTGGTGTCTCTCCATAAGATAAATAACAATATGCTGGGTAAACAAATTACAGTTGGGCAATTGATAGAATAAAGATAATGTACAAATGTCATGAGGATCACTACGAGATTCACTCTAGGTATTACGACAAAATACATAGACCGTAATCCAACTGCATCTATGACTAATAATCCTTCCTCTGGATGTCATCCGAGCAACCATTGGGTATTAAGTTGCAAGCAACAGATAACTGCATTAAGCAAAGTGCGTAAAGTAAACAAAACAAATATCCTTGAACACAAGAATGTTGTTTTCTCCCTAGTGGCAACAACACATCTACAACCTTAGAGGTTTCTGTCACTCCCCCAGATTACTAGAGGCATGAACCCAACTATCGAGCATAAATACTCCCTCTTGGAGTCACTAGCATCTACTCGGCCAAGATATCTACTAGCAACGGAGAGAATGCAAGATAATAAACAACATAGAGATAACATAAAGATAATAATTCAGCACATCAACTTGACATAGTACCAATACTCATCGGATCCCAACAAACACAACATGTAGAATTACACAAAGATGATCTTGATCATGTAGGGCAGCTCACAAGATCTAAACATGAAGCACATGGTGGAGGAGACGACCATCTAGCTCCTGTTATGGACCCGTAGTCCAAGGTAGACTACTCACACATCACTCCGGAGGCGACCATGGTGGTGGAGAAGGCCTTCGGCAGGGATTTCCCTCTCCGGCAGGGTGCCGGAAAGAGCTCCTAGATCCTCCCGATCTCGCGTCGATGATGGCGGTGGCTTGCAGTATGTTTCGAGGAAAAGCGATCCGTCCTTTAGGTTTTTCCCATCGAGGGGAATATATAGGCGGAAGGGCAGCGTCAGGAGGTGGGCCAGCTGGCCTCACCCCCGGTGACGTGGGCCAGGGGCAGGCCACGCCACCCTAGGGTGAGCCTGGCCTCTGGCCCCCCTCCGTCTCATCTTCGCACTTCGTGACCCTTCGGGAAAAATAGCAGGTTTGGCTTTTGTTTCGTCCAATTCCGAGAATATTTTCTGTGTAGCTTTTCTGAAACACAAAAACTACAAAAAATAGGGAACTGGCACTGTGGCATCTCGTTAGTAGGTTAGTTCCAGAAAACGCATAAAAACGCCACGAAGTGTAACAAAACACAAAACAAATGGTGTATAAACAAGCATGGAGCATAAAAAATTATAGATACGTGTGAGACGTATCAAGCATCCCCAAGCTTAACTCCTGCTCGTCCTCAAGTAGGTAAGTGATAACAAAAGAATAATTTTTGAGGTGACATGCACCATCACAATCTTGATCAATGAAGTAAAGCATTGGGTGCTGGGATCAAAGAACTTAAAACATGGGCATAAGAGACATAATCTTGACAATAAGAACTTAGAAACCATGTTATAACATGAAAAGTAATACTAATGAAAGATCATGAGTAATGAAACATTGAAAGTGAAACGTGTGTTCGAATCATATGGAAGAACATATCAAAGTGGTTTTCAGCTTGTCCTTCATGGAATGGCAAAACATAAATGCATAGGACACCTTCAAGTTTAAGAGGGCGACTAGATACAAATAATTTAAGAATAAGCAAAACCATAATCATGAATCAATCAATGATAAACTTTGGGACTATGCACATTAAACTCAGAATGGCAACTATGCTCTCTTAGACGATGCATAAAGGTAGAAGGTGGAGACTCAACATAAAAGTAAAAGAAAGGCCCTTCGCAGAGGGAAGCAGGGATTGCAAGTTTTATAAACCTTCAAAAATTGTGGTACTTACTAGCTTTGAGCTCTCATTGCCCCCATCATAGGCATCTTGAATGGTTAAAGTTAATGCGAGTACAATTACGAGGCATATGCTTAACAAATCNAAATCCCTGTGGACACACTGGATACCCTGAGAACTACTGGAATCCTGTCTTTGTAAGTCCTAAATGCGGCAAAAGACTGGGTTACGCCAGGTTCCAGATTCAAGTCTAGGGGCTTGATGGCATGTAGATAACACCCTGTTAGGAACCCTAAGAGGAAGGTATGATGAGCACAGCATCAAGTTTTCCCTCAGTTGTGAAACCAAGGTTTATCGAACCAGTAGGAGAAAGTCAAACTTCAGAAGGTATGCTCGCTAGCTTCGCGACAGCTCCAGACTTTTTGAATGGCGCCTCGTCCAGGACTTTGCTTTGCTTTGCACCAACAACTGTCGTCGTGGTGAAACAACATATGCCATAGGATGGCTTAAATGGGGGCCGAACTAGATGCTGGAGGATTCGGGAGAGGGGAACGAGCTAAAAAGCACGACAGAAAGAGACACTGATCTACCCAGGTTCGGGGCTCTCGTAAGGAGATAACACCCCTACTCCTGCTCTACTGATTGTATATATGGGTCGATGTAGTACACCACAATGGTGCTTCCAAGCTCTCTGCTAGAGAAGGAAGATGAACTGCTAAGTGTAGGAGTACAGAGTGATCAATCTACCTTCTACCTTCCAACCTTCTTGCAGTGAACCACCTTCCAACCTTCCAACGACCAACCCTTTACTAGGGCTCCCTATGCCACCTTATATAGTGGTGGCCAGGGTTACAACGGTCATACAAGACCACAAGACAAGGGCTACACTCCAAACAGGAGCTGGTGGCGATGGCAGAGACCCTTGACTTCGCCCCTGATTGCTCTCGATGGGACGCCATATCCCTGTACCTTGTACCTCTTGAACTGTGACCTTACCTTCTGAGGTAAGCTTGTACTTGTGCACAGTGAGGGTAGGTAACCTCCACTGTGCACCCTGCCATCTTACTCTGCTACCATGCTTGGATGTTTTCTTCCTTGATTGTAGGGATGTGACACCTTGGTTGACTTAAGTATCCCGGATATGACCGTTGGCCATACCCAGGACTTATATGCCGGACCAACGACCTACGAGGGTCGGGTAATCCGGCCTCCCCTGCTCCTGCACAACACACAAAATGGTTAGGCCGGCATATCTAAGTATATGCCGGCACACTTTTATAAGTATTCCGGCTATACCGGCATATCCAGACACCAGCCGGGATATACATATATGCCGGCCTGGCCGATGCTCCTATATCCGGCCAGGCCCTTTCTTGGTCAACCGGCATAAAAGTCAACCATAAGCCTTGTGTCTTTCTAGTCTCTTGACCCTACCGGGGGTCATCCCCCCGACACTAGTCCCCGAAGCTGCCGAGGTTCCCCAGTCATAACTGTGGAGCCTTGACAGGTTCAACATACCTTTCTTCATTATGCCCCGGCGATCAGATTTATATGCCGGCACATCTGCACATATCCCGGCCTCTGTTCCTGTTCCAAAACTTATTCCGGCCGGTCCCTAGGGTATTCCGGACGGAACATATACATCGGCAGTTAATCCGACATATAGACGAGTCTTCCTCGAGAAGCCATGTCTGACAGCTTTGCATCGAAACTTGTAACTGCCCTGCCACCTCGAACGGTCACCCACGATGCGACGGTTCACAGTGCAGCAGTTACTTCTTGCCATCATTGTGTCATGGCACGGTTACAGGAACCGCCGCCCCACTCTGTGCCGCCACGTGGCGCCTCGCCGCAGAAACGGTCGGGGGAGTGGAGCACTATCCTCCCCACGACCCCCACGACCGGCCTCCTCGGTATAAATACGGGGTGGGGGTAACTTATTCTTTTTACCCCCGCCACCGTGCCTTCTTCCTCAGATCCTCTGCCCCTTGCGCTTCGCCGCCGGACCAAGAAATCGAGAAGGGAAGCTGCCGCCGTCGTCCACCTGATAAGTTGAAAATCTCGTGTCTCGTGAAGTACGAATACCCAAACCTCATGCTACTCGACTTAGGTCCCAAACAGGCTCTTGTCATTGTAAGCATACACGTATCATCGAGAACCGCCAACGGGGTACCTCCTGCCCGATGACATGGAGCAAGCCCACATTAAAATGACAAGACAACAATAAACACCTCGGCATCTCTTTTATTTACCATTGGTATAGCTTTTTATTGTGTGATGCGTCGTCGAATGTCCACTATGGGCATGCTTTAAATTTCCACCATGAATGATGCATGGCTTAGATTAGCGGCCCAGGCATTTCTCTAACACATATACAAACTCCATGATCTCGCAAGATCCCAACTTATTTCACATCGCGAGTATCCATAAACAAAAGATCACGATATCAACTCAAATGAGAGAAAGTGCAATGTTGAAAGCTTGCCCCATGACGGCATGGCTGGGCTAATTTCCAACTTACAACTTGCAAGCATAACATCAACATAAGAGAGCCACAATGTCAAAATTTTAAAAGCGAGAAAAGTAAAGTGTGCCGTCAGGTTTGTGAGAGCTTTACTGACTAATTTTCACATAACACCAAAAAGAGTTTAATTTGAAGGATAGATAAAAGCAAGTCAAATGTACTTGGAATAGTAAATTGCTAATAGGTATGTATGGTGGACACATTGGAATACTTGGTTTTTTGGAGTTGGATGCACGAGTAGAGCTCATACTCAGTACAAAATGAAGGCTAGCAAAAGACTAGGAGCGACCAACTAAGAGAGCAATAACGGCCATAATCATGCATAGCGACAAAACATCATTAAAAGAAGCATAAAGTGGCATCACAAGTCAAAAACCAAATGATCATAGAGGCTTATGGCGACTTTATAAGAGTCAAACATGTTGTAAGCATGCGCCAAGTCAACCCAAATAAAGCATCAAGGAGAAAACCAAATAAATGCTTCCATATAATAAAAACAACGCATGATTTTTTCAAAGGCTCATTAAGCAATCTCAGTCATTTGAGACAAGTCATGCTATAGCAAAAACTACTAAGCATACTATCAAAACGACATCAAGCATGGTATGCAAAATTCTAAGCCGCAGTCTAAACAAGCTCCTTTTTGTACCACTTTTTGCATGAAAACTTTTTCTCTTTTCCAACACCATTCAAACCTTTTTGAAACAACTCTTTTGATAAAAACCAACATAGACCAGTAGTCTAAATACGCCTTGATGAAAAGATAAAATAAGATCTGAACAAAAATCAAGGCGAAAAACAAAAGCTAAACGCAGTTCTAGAAAAAGAGAACACTCGTTGAACGATAAGAGTGAAAAATAGAGTGTTCTTGGCAAATGAAAAATAGAGTGCGTCTTCTCCAAAAGAAATTTGTTGGGGTCCAACCATTTATTGCAGCAAACAAAACAAAAGAAAACTGAAAGCAAAAGTAAAGACGCTCCAAGAAAAATGCAAAGAATATGAAGCAATAAAAATATAGTGTGTTGAAAGGTGACCTGATTTTTGCCGACGAAGAAGGGGTGCCTCGGGGGCATCCCCAAGCTTTGCCGCTTGTACCTCTTGGATATTTCTTGGTGTGACATGGGCATCCCCAAGCTTGAGCTTTTGTCCATACTTCATCTCATCTCATCACTCTCCATTCCCTACACTTGAAAACTTTCTTCATACAAAACTTCACACAATTCTATTAGCAACGTTAGTATAAGCATAATAGTAAATCAACCCTTTTGGTTCAGTTTCAAACTAAATATACCACATATAAAGCATATACTACTGTAGCAACTTCCACAAAAGTTCCATGATCAAAAGAACTCAAACAAGAAAGCGATCGAGAGGCAAACACAAATAGTGGCAGAAATCTATCAAAACAAGATTTTTTCGAGGACCTTCTATTGCTCAAATCTAAAAGTGTAAAAATAATGAAAGTTTGGATATAACCTGGGGCATATGCACAAGAAATTTCAGATCAAAAAGATATTCTGAGAATTTTCACAAATTTTTACGGTGCAGCGCAGAAATCTGTTTCAGGACAGCAACTTCCCCAAATCTTACCTCCCTCAAATTAGAGGTTCTTCTTGGCACAACAGCGAAATAAAAATGATAAGGAGCGGTCATTACAGTAGTAATAACTTCCAAGACTCAAATAAAGAAAAAAAAGTACTGAAAAGAAAACATTGGGTTATCTCCCAAGAGTGCTTTTCTTTAACGCCTTTGAGCTAGGCGCAGAAAGTGGAAATCAAGTATTTTCGAATGAGGCATTAAGATCAACTGTTTCCTCAAGAGCACCACTTACCACACTAGGCACTTTAGAAGTTCCCTAAGATGATTCAACCTGCAAGTCACTCTTAGTTGAACTAAAAGGCTTACCAATCTTAAAAACATGCTGCGGTTTAGGCACAGACACCTTTGGAACATACATAAATTTTTGCTCTTTTCCAACAAAAGCTTTCTCCTTCTTAAATTTAAGAGAAGAGAAAATTGAACTTAAAGTTTCCATAGACTCCTCTAGTTTACCAATCCTAAGGTTTTGACTATCAAGAGTAGTACTAGCCTCTAAAATGATGATTCTCTTATCGATACTTTCTATCAATTCATTAACCTGGCTAGCGTTATCAAGGATATTTGGCAATTTTTTTCTAAAGAGCTAACTTTTTCTAAAACTTCATCCAAAGTGACCTCAGTTTTAAAAACATGGATAGGTGGTACTCCCACTAAGCTTTCAATTAAAGTGCATGCTTCCAAAGCGGGAGTACCCAGAAAATTACCTCCTGCAAGAGTATCAAGAACGTACCTATTCCAACTAGATATACCAACATAATTTTTTTTAAGGAGGATCATGGTAGAAGGCTTCTTTGTACACCTATGATGAGCATTGCTAATTCGGTGCCAAGCATCTTTCAAACTCTCTCCACCCTGTTGCTTAAAATTACGAACCTCAACTTCAAGATTACTCATTCTAGCAAGACTAAAAAGCAGACAAGTAAAAGCAACTATAAAGGAACTAATTTTTTTGTGTTTTTGATAAAATGATGCAAGCAAAAATAAAATAAAGCAAAACAATAACAAAGTAAAAGATTGAGCGTGAGAGACTCCCCTTGCAGAAATCTTCTTTCTCCCTGACAACGGTGCCAAAAAAAGTGCTTGATGGCGTGTAGATAACACCCCGTTGTGAACCCCAAGAGGAAGGTATGATGAGCACAGCAGCAAGTTTTCCCTCAGTTGTGAAACCAAGGTTTATCGGACCAGTATGAGAAAGCCAAACTTCAGAAGGTTGATGTTTGCTAGCTTCACAACAGCTTCGGACAATTTGTATGGCGCCTCGTCCAGGGCTTTGCTTTGCACCAGCAGCAACTTGGAACCTGCACACAACACAACCAAGTACTTTGCCCCAACTTACGTTGAGGTTGTCAATCTCACCGGTTTGCTGTAAACAAAGGATTAAGCGTATCGAGTGGTAAAAGGGTAATAGTATGCAAGAAAGTAAATAGTGCGAGTAAAAGTAAAACGGTAATAGCAATGTAAAGGAAATTGGACCAGGGTCCACAGTTCACTAGTGGTGTCTCTCCATAAGATAAATAACAACATGCTGGGTAAACAAATTATAGTTGGGCAATTGATAGAATAAAGATAACATACAAATGTCATGAGGATCACTATGAGATTCACTCTGGGCATTACGACAAAATACATAGACCGTAATCCAACTGCATCTATGACTAATAATCCACCCTCCGGATGTCATCCGAGCAACCATTGGGTATTAAGTTGCAAGCAACAGATAACTGCATTAAGCAAAGTGCGTAAAGTAAACAAAGCAAATATCCTTGGACACAAGAATGTTGTTTTCTCCCTAGTGGCAACAGCACATCTACAACCTTAGAGGTTTCTGTCACTCCCCCAGATTACTAGAGGCATGAACCCAACTATCGAGCATAAATACTCCCTCTTGGAGTCACTAGCATCTACTCGGCCAAGATATCTACTAGCAACGGAGAGCATGCAAGATCATAAACGACATAGAGATAACATAAAGATAATAATTCAGCACATCAACTTGACATAGTACCAATATTCATCGGACCCCAACAAACACAACATGTAGAATTACACAAAGATGATCTTGATCATGTAGGGCAGCTCACAAGATCTAAACATGAAACACATGGTGGAGGAGACGACCATCTAGCTACTGCTATAGACCCGTAGTCCAAGGTAGACTACTCACACATCACTCCGGAGGCGACCATGGTGGTGGAGAAGGCCTACGGCAGGGATTCCCCTCTCCGGTAGGGTGCCGGGAAGAGCTCCTAGATCCTCCCGATCTCGCGTCGACGATGGCGGTGGCTTGCAGTATGTTTCGAGGAAAAACGATCCGTCCTTTAGGTTTTTCCCGTCGAGGGGAATATATAGGCGGAAGGGCAACGTCAGGAGGTGGGCCAGCTGGCCTCACCCCCGGTGGCGCGGGCCAGGGGCAGGCCGCGCCACCCTAGGGTGAGCCTGGCCTCTGGCCCCCCTCCATCTCATCTTCGGACTTCGTGACCGTTCGGGAAAAATAGGAGGTTTGGCTTTTGTTTTGTCCAATTCTGAGAATATTTCCTGTGTAGCTTTTCTGAAACACAAAAACTACAAAAAATAGGGAACTGGCACTGTGGCATCTCGTTAGTAGGTTAGTTCCGGAAAACGCATAAAACGCCACGAAGTGTAACAAAACACAAAGCAAATGGTGTATAAACAAGCATGAAGCATCAAAAATTATAGATACATGTGAGACGTATCAAGCATCCCCAAGCTTAACTCCTGCTCGTCCTCGAGTAGGTAAGTGATAACAAAAGAATAATTTTTGAGGTGACATGCACCATCACAATCTTGATCAATGAAGTAAAGCATTGAGTGCTGGGATCAAAGAACTTAAAACATGGGCATAAGAGACATAATCTTGATAATAAGAATTTAGCGACCATGTTATAACATGAAAAGTAACACTAACGAAAGATCATGAGTAATGAAACATTGAAAGTCAAACGTGTGTTCGAATCATATGGAAGAACATATCAAAGTGGTTTTCAGCTTGTCCTTCATGGAATAGCAAAACATAAATGCATAGGACACCTTTAAGTTTATGAGGGCGACTAGATACAAATAATTTAAGAATAAGCAAAACCATAATCATGAATCAATCAATGATAAACTTTGGGACTATGCACATTAAACTCAGAATGGCAACTATGCTCTCTTAGACGGTGCATAAAGGTAGAAGGTGGAGACTCAACATAAAAGTAAAAGAAAGGCCCTTCGCAGAGGGAAGCAGGGATTGCAAGTTTTATAAACCTTCAAAAAATATGGTACTTACTAGCTTTGAGATCTCATTGCCCCCATCATAAGCATCTTGAATGGTTAAAGTTAATGCGAGTACAATTACGAAGCATATGCTTATCAAATCATAAGTTGAAAACCTCGTGTCTCGTGAAGTACGAATACCCAAACCTCATGCTACTCAACTTAGGTCCCAAACAGGCTCTTGTCATTGTAAGCATACACGTATCATCGAGAACCGCCAATGGGGTACCTCCTGCCCGATGACGTGGAACAAGCCCACATCAAAATGACAAGACAAACAGACAATGAACACCTCGGCATCTCTTTTATTTACCATTGGTATAGCTTTTTATTGTGAGATGCGTCGTCGAATGTCCACTATGGGCATGCTGTAAATTTTCACCATGAATGATGCATGGCTTAGATTAGCGGCCCAGGCATTTCTCTAACACATATACAAACTCCATGATCTCGCAAGATCCCAACTTATTTCACATCGTGAGTATCCATAAACAAAAGATCACGATATCAACTCAAATGAGAGAAAGTGCAATGTTGAAAGCTTGCCCCATGACGGCATGGCTAGGCTAATTTCCAACTTACAACTTGCAAGCATAACATCAACATAAGAGAGCCACAATGTCAAAATTTTAAAAGCGAGAAAAGTAAAGTGTACCATCAGGTTTGTGAGAGCTTTACTGACTAATTTTCACATAACACCAAAAAGAGTTTAATTTGAAGGATAGATAAAAGCAAGTCAAATGTACTTGGAATAGTAAATTGCTAATAGGTATGTATGGTGGACACATTGGAATACTTGGTTTTTGGGAGTTGGATGCACGAGTAGAGCTCATACTCAGTACAAAACGAAGGCTAGCAAAAGACTGGGAGCGACCAACTAAGAGAGCAATAACGGCCATAATCAAGCATAGCGACAAACCATCATTAAAAGAAGCATAAAGTGGCATCACAAGTCAAAAACCAAATAATCATAGAGGCTTATGGCGACTTTGTAAGAGTCAAACATGTTGTAAGCATGCGCCAAGTCAACCCACATAAATCATCAAGGAGAAAACCAAATAAATGCTTCCATATAATAAAAACAACGCATGATTTTTTCAAAGGCTCATTAAGCAATCTCAGTCATTTGAGACAAGTCATGCTACAGCAAAAACTACTAAGCATACTATCAAAACGACATCAAGCATGGCATGCAAAAGTCTAAGCCGCAGTCTAAACAAGCTCCTTTTTGTACCACTTTTTGCATGAAAACTTTTTCTCTTTTCCAACACCATTCAAACCTTTTTGAAACAACTCTTTTGATGAAAACCAAGATAGACCAGTAGTCTAAATACACCTTGATGCAAAGATAAAATATGATCTGAATAAAAATCAAGGCGAAAAACAAAAGCTAAACGCAGTTCTAAAAAAAGAGAACACTCGTTGAACGATAAGAGTGAAAAATAGACTGTTCTTGGCAAATGAAAAACAGGGTGCGTCTTCTCCAAGAGAAATTTGTTGGGGTCCAACCATTTATTGCACCAAGCAAAACAAAAGAAAACTGAAAGCAAAAGTAAAGACGCTCCAAGAAAAACGCATAGAATATGAAGCAATAAAAATATAGTGTGTTGAAAGGTGACCTGATTTTTGCCGATAAAGAAGGGGTGCCTCGGGGGCATCCCCAAGCTTTGCCGCTTGTACCTCTTGGATATTTCTTGGCGTGACATGGGCATCCCCAAGCTTGAGCTTTTGTCCATACTTCATCTCATCTCATCACTCTCCATTCCCTACACTTGAAAACTTTCTTCATACAAAACTTCACACAATTCTATTGGCAACGTTAGTATAAGCATAATAGTAAATCAACCCTTTTGGTTCAGTTTCAAACTCAAATATACCACATATAAAGCATATACTACTGTAGCAACTTCCACAAAAGTTCCATGATCAAAAGAACTCAAACAAGAAAGCAATCGAGAGGCAAACACAAATAGTGGCAGAAATCTATCAAAACAAGATTTTTTCGAGGACCTTCTATTGCTCAAATCTAAAAGTGTAAAAATAATGAAAGTTTGGATATAACCTGGGGCATATGCACAAGAAATTTCAGATCAAAAAGATATTCTGAGAATTTTCACAAATTTTTACGGTGCAGCGCAGAAATCTGTTTCAGGACAGCAACTTCCCCAAATCTTACCTCCCTCAAATTAGAGGTTCTTCTTGGCACAACAGCGAAATAAAAATGATAAGGAGCGGTCATTACAGTAGTAATAACTTCCAAGACTCAAATAAAAGAAAAAAGTACTGAAAAGAAAACATTGGGTTATCTCCCAAGAGTGCTTTTCTTTAACGCCTTTGAGCTAGGCGCAGAAAGTGGGAATCAAGTATTTTCGAATGAGGCATTAAGATCAACTGTTTCCTCAAGAGCACCACTTACCACACTAGGCACTTTAGAAGTTCCCGAAGATGATTCAACCTGCAAGTCACTCTTAGTTGAACTAAAAGGCTTACCAATCTTAAAAACATGCTGCGGTTTAGGCACAGACACCTTTGGAACATACATAAATTTTTGCTCTTTTCCAACAAAAGCTTTCTCCTTCTTAAATTTCAGAGAAGAGAAAATTGAACTTAAAGTTTCCATAGACTCCTCTAGTTTACCAATCCTAAGGTTTTGACTATCAAGAGTAGTACTAGCCTCTAAAATGATGATTCTCTTATTGATACTTTCTATCAATTCATTAACCTGGCTAGCGTTATCAAGGATATTTGGCAAACTTTTTTCTAAAGAGCTAACTTTTTCTAAAACTTCATCCAAAGTGACCTTAGTTTTAAAAACATGGATAGGTGGTACTCCCACTAAACTTTCAATTAAAGTGCATGCTTCCGAAGCGGGAGTACCCAAAAAATTACCTCCTGCAAGAGTATCAAGAACGTACCTATTCCAACTAGATATACCAACATAAATTTTTTTAAGGAGGATCATGGTAGAAGGCTTCTTTGTACACCTATGATGAGCATTGCTAATTCGGTACCAAGCATCTTTCAAACTCTCTCCGCCCTGTTGCTTAAAATTACGAACCTCAACTTCAGGATTACTCATTCTAGCAAGACTAAAAAGCAGACAAGTAAAAGCAACTATAAAGGAACTAATTTTTTTGTGTTTTCGATAAAATGATGCAAGCAAAAATAAAATAAAGCAAAATAATAACAAAGTAAAAGATTGAGCATGAGAGACTCCCCTTGCAGAAATCTTCTTTCTCTCCGACAACGGTGCCAAAAAAAGTGCTTGATGGCGTGTAGATAACACCCCGTTGTGAACCCCAAGAGGAAGGTATGATGAGCACAGCAGCAAGTTTTCCCTCAGTTGTGAAACCAAGGTTTATCGGACCAGTAGGAGAAAGCCAAACTTCAGAAGGTTGATGTTTGCTAGCTTCACGACAGCTCCGGACAATTTGTATGGCGCCTCGTCCAGGGCTTTGCTTTGCACCAGCAGCAACTTGGAACCTGCACACAACACAACCAAGTACTTTGCCCCAACTTACGTTGAGGTTGTCAATCTCACCGGTTTGCTGTAAACAAAAAATTAAGCATATCGAGTGGTAAAAGGGTAATAGTATGCAAGAAAGTAAATAGTGCGAGTAAAAGTAAAACGGTAATAGCAATGTAAAGGAAATTGGACCGGGGTCCACAGTTCACTAGTGGTGTCTCTCCATAAGATAAATAACAACATGCTGGGTAAACAAATTATAGTTGGGCAATTGATAGAATAAAGATAACGTACAAATGTCATGAGGATCACTATGACATTCACTCTGGGCATTACGACAAAATACATAGACCGTAATCCAACTGCATCTATGACTAATAATCCACCCTCCGGATGTCATCCGAGCAACCATTGGGTATTAAGTTGCAAGCAACAGATAACTGCATTAAGCAAAGTGCGTAAAGTAAACAAAGCAAATATCCTTGGACACAAGAATGTTGTTTTCTCCCTAGTGGCAACAGCACATCTACAACCTTAGAGGTTTCTGTCACTCCCCCAGATTACTAGAGGCATGAACCCAACTATCGAGTATAAATACTCCCTCTTGGGGTCACTAGCATCTACTCGGCCAAGATATCTACTAGCAATGGAGAGCATGCAAGATCATAAACAATATAGAGATAACATAAAGATAATAATTCAGCACATCAACTTGACATAGTACCAATACTCATCGGATCCCAACAAACACAACATGTAGAATTACACAAAGATGATCTTGATCATGTAGGGCAGCTCACAAGATCTAAACATGAAGCACATGATGGAGGAGATGAACATCTAGCTACTGCTATGGACCCATAGTCCAAGGTAGACTACTTACACATCACTCCGGAGGCGACCATGGTGGTGGAGAAGGCCTCCGGCAGGGTGCTGGGAAGAGCTCCTGGATCCTCCTGATCTCGCGTCGATGATGGCGATGGCTTGCAGTATGTTTCGAGGAAAAGCGATCCATCCTTTAGGTTTTTCCCGTCGAGGGGAATATATAGGCGGAAGGGCAGCGTCAGGAGGTGGGCCAGCTAGCCTCACCCCCTGGTGGCGTGGGCCAGGGGCAGGCCACGCCACCCTAGGGTGAGCCTGGCCTCTGGCCCTCCTCCGTCTCATCTTCGGACTTCACGACCCTTCGGGAAAAATAGTAGGTTTGGTTTTTGTTTCGTCCAATTCCGAGAATATTTCCTATGTAGCTTTTCTGAAACACAAAAATAGGAGAAAACAAGGAACTGGCATTGTGGCATCTCGTTAGTAGGTTAGTTCCGGAAAACGCATAAAAACGCCACGACGTGTAACAAAACACAAAGCAAATGGTGTATAAACAAGCATGGAGCATCAAAAATTATAGATACGTTTGAGACATATCAGGGCTTGAGTTTGAAGTAGGTAACAAGTGTCTGCTCAGGCAGTTACCTAGTCTCCTAACCCGTCAGAGATGCTAGGCTTGTTAACCAAAATCCCCTTAAGAAATAAATAATATGAATTGTTTAATAAATATAGGGAAAAGAAGAAGTCAAAGATTGATCAAGTCGAAAATATAAAGATTTGAGATTCAACCTGAATCTATAATTCTGGTAGAATCTCGGGGGCTACTGACAAGGGTATAGCTAATAAGGCCCATTATCTTGGTACCCCTGGGGCCCGTTAGGGAGGCCTAAGCATAGATGTAGTCGAAATACAAGATGATATCGTATATAGACACTGTAATTTGTATTGAATCTGACCGGTTCCTCGAGGCCTAGCCACCTATATAAAGGGGCCAAGAGAGGCCGGCCAGGGACAGATTGAGATTGAGCCAATTGAGTACCACACTTATTCTCGACACACATCAAACCTCGCCTTGTTTGACTGATCTTTACCTTCGAGTTCATCTGACGCCCTCTTCCCCCGATCCTAAGTCCTTCATCTAGGACATTTGCCGAGTTAACCCTCGTCAGTCGGGTTATCCACCCCACTTATGGTCAGATAATCCCCCCAGTGCAGCAACGGCTATCTTTGGGAGGGGTATACATACCCCTCCCCTTCTTCAACCTCAAGTTGCTCGAGCTCCACGAAGAACACCTCCATATTTGAGCCACAAAATTTGCAAGATCTCCTCCCTCACCCACCCAAAGTCATTCATATTTGGGGAATTGAAGGAGAAGGCCTTGATCTACATCTTCACTGAAGTGAGTCACATTCCCCTCTGATTTGATTGAGGGATTTGAGTCTAGGGATTTCTTGGAAACCCTAGACCTTGATTTGTGTTTGATAACTTTGCTACTTGTTGTTTGACACATTGTGTTGTTCTTGGGGGCCTCCAATTCAGTTGTGGATGTGTGCCCCAAGCTTGTAAAGGCCGGTTTCACCTCGAGGAATATGGCTTTCGATGAATATGTGTCTAGTGTGAAAGGTGTACACAAGTTACACTTTGAAAGTCTCATGAGTCAATGTGTTCAAAGTCTTCAAAATCTCGAGGAACAAAGAAGACTCGAAAAGGAGTATGTTCATGAAATTGCCTCATTAAAAGACTCTTAAAGGATAGGAAGAGGAACTAGCTACTCTTGAGGAGAAGCTCGATTCCATTTAGGAAACTCATAATGAATTAATTCCCAAACTCACTAAGGAGCGTGACCATGCTTGTGCCAAAGTAAAAGTTCTTAAAAAGGAAAAGGTTGAATTTGGTGTTGGTCATGATAAACTTGTTAAGGATTTAGAAGATCTTGACAAGGCTCACAAGGCCTTGGAAAGTGAACACTCTATTCTTAGCAAGTCACATGAACAACTTCAAATTTAGTTGACTAAAAATGATGTGCCTAGTTCTCCTACTTCCTCTTGCGATCATGCAAATATTATTAAAGAAAATGCTAGGTTGAAAGATGAGCTTGCCAAGTCCACCATTCCTATAGGTGAGAAAAACTTGAATGATCTTTTGAGCAATCAAAGATCAAACAATGTGAAAACCGGATTTGGCTATGTCTCCAAGGCAAAGAAGAAGAACAACAAGAAAAAGAAGGCCAAGCCCGCACAAGCAAAGAAGGATCCCATTGTGGGTGGTGACGCCACAAGGGGCAAAGCCACTCATGGTGACTTTGTGGGAATTACTAACCCTCACTATGTTTAATTGCGTGATTATTATGGTGATGTGTATGCAAAATATGTTGGCCCACATGATGAATCTATTGCTTGGTCTATTTGGGTCCCAAAGACCTTTGTTACTAACAAAAGAGAACCCATTGAGATATGGGGACCTAAAACCAAGCATTGATCTCTTGTAGGACTATGCTTCTGATGGATCAAAATGGGTGCTTGATAGTGGACACACAAGTCATATGACCAGAAGTAGAAAAATCATCACGGAGATGAGGCATGATGTTGATAATATAACCGTATCCTATGGTGATATGCCACAATCCGAGGTATTGGGTCTTGGCAAGGTGGTGGTCGTACCGGATATTTCCCTTATAAACGTCATGCTTGTCGAGACTCTTGGTTATAATTTACTTTCAATTTGTGCACTTGGAAAGATGGGCTTTGCCGTCTTTATTGATTATGATATTGTATGTACTCTTGTGGAGCAAGTCTCTAAAGGTCGCTTTCATTGGACATGTTGAAAACAACTTGTATGTGGTGGACTTTTTAGGCAAAACCACTACAAGTGCAATGTGTCTGTTTGGAAAGGCCGATGTGGGTTGGCTTTGGCATCATCGGCTAGCCCATGTCAACATGAGAACTTTGCAAAGTCTTCACAAGGGAGCCACATTCTCGGACAAAAAGAAGTGTTTTTTTTGCCAAAGATCGTGTTTGCAGGGTTGTGTTGAAGGAAAAATGCATGACTCTCCCCATTCAAGAAAGATAATTATTTCATCCAAGAGGATTTCAGAGCTCCTTCATGTGGATCTCTTTGGTCCTCCCTCTCATGAAAACCTTGGTGGGAAGAAGTATTGCTTGGTTATTGTTGATGGCTATTCAAGATATACATGGGTTTATTTCTTCGGGCAAAGAGTGATACCTAACAAACCGTCATCGACTTTGCCAAAGAAGTTGAACGTCAACATGGGCAAACTATATTGGAAATAATAAGTGACAATGGCTCCAAGTTCAAGAACTACACCTTAAATGATTTCCTTAGTGAAGAGGGGATAAGACATGTGTGGGTGTTAGTAGAGAATCCAAAAGAGTGCCGCAATGTTATTGGCACAAAGTGGATATTCAAGAACAAGCAAGATGAGCATGGAATTATTGTGAGGAACAAGGCAAGATTGGTAGCTCAAGGTTTCTCCCAAGTTGAAGGCACTGATTTTGGGGAAACTTATGCTCCCGTGGCTCGCCTTGAGTCCCTCCGTATCGTTCTTGCATATGCCACTCATCCTAATTTCAAGTTGCAACAAATGGATGTTAAAATTGCATTTCTTAATGGTCCATTAAAATAGGAGGTATATGCTAAGTGACGAGGGTTAACTTAGTAAATGTCCTAGATGAAGGACTTAGGATCGGGGGAAGAGGGCGTCAGATGAACTCAAAGGTAAAGCTTCAGACAAACTAGGCGAAACTTGATGCATGTTTGAGAATAAGCTAGTAACAATTGGCGCAATCTCAATCTGTCCCTGGACGGCCTCTCCTGGCCCCTATATATAGGTGGCCAGGTCTCGAGGATCTGGTCGGGTTCGATACAAATTACAATATCGTATACGATATAATCTTATATTTTGACTATAACTATACTTGGGCCTAATTCCCATTGGACTATTATGCAAACTGACCCTAGGGGTACTAAGATAATGTGCCTTGGTAGCTATACCCTTGTTAGTAGCCCCTGAGATTCTACCAGAATTGTAGATTCGGGTTGAATCTCAAATCTTCATATCTTTGACTTGCAATCTTCGATTTGGTCAATCTATGACTTGGTCAATCTTTGTTTTCTTGATATCATTGAATATTTTATATTCTTAGATTTTTCATGGGGATTTTGGTTAACAAGCCTGGTGCTTCTGACAGATCAGGAAACCAGTTAATTGCCTAAGCAAAAACTTATTACCTACATCAAAATCAAGTCCTTGGACTCGAATTCGGTACCTGGCGTAACCCAGTATTTTGCCGCATTTAGGACTTACAAAGGCGTGGATTCTAGTGTTTCTTAGGGTACCTAGTGCATCCACCATGATTTTCTTCATATCGTGGATATGGAAATTTACTAGCAGAGTGCATTCATGTGCGTATACTAGGCCATGCAAGACGGATCCTGAGGTCTTACCTTCATGATCTTTGCGACCATGGCATTCAAGCATTCTATCACGACGACGCGGCTTGAGAATCAAAATGTTGTCATGCGACATGTTTGGCTGTTTCAATACCCAAAATCTTTGAGTTGTTTTCTTCAATTAGTCGCAAACCCCTCCCGATGGGAGTAAATTGGTGAGTTTATCATTTGTTGTGTAATCATTGATGATGAAGTCGATAATTTCACTCATACTATGAAGCCGATATTTCCATCTTCATCGAGTGCGCGACCAGCGCTCCCGATGGGAGTATCCCCCGAGGCTATAGTCGAATATTTTCGAGTATAGGCTCAAAAAGGTTATTCTTCTTCTTTTGTCGCCATGACCTGCATAAAACAACCCTTAACTCATTTCCTTCTCAAATTTTATGATTAATTCTCAAATCTTATGACTGATAGGTTCGAAATGTCTATGATGGGAGAAATGAAGTTCTATCTTGGTTTTGAAATCAAGCAATTGAAATAAGGGACTTTTATTAATCAAGCAAAATATGTCCAAGACATGATCAAGCGGTTCAAGATGAAGGAACTAAATGGGGCCGCCACACCAATGCCCACCAAATGCCATCTTGAACTTGATCCCAATGGTAAATATGTGGATCAAAAGGTATACCATTTTATGGTCGGTTCTTTGCTTTACCTTTGCGCATCTAGACCCAATATTGTGTTGAGTATAGGTGTGTGTGCAAGGTATCAATCCACTCCTAAGGAAAGCCACTTAGTGGTGGTCAAAAGAATCTTTCGATATTTAGTTCAAACCCCACATTATGGTCTTTGGTATCCTAAAGGCTCAACTTTCTTTCTTTGTGGCTACACGAATTCGGATTGGGTTGGTGACAAGGATGATAGGAAATCAACCTCCAGGGCTTGCCAATTTCTTGGTAGGTCCTTGGTGTGTTGGTCATCTAAGAAGAAAATTTGCATATCTCTCTCCACTGCTGAAGCCGAATATGTTGCTGCCACAAGTGGATGTTATGGATGAGGGAAACTTTAAATGAATATAGAGTCGATTGTGACAAAGTGTCTATTTTTTGTGATAATGAGAGAGCTATCAAGATAGCCTATAACCCGGTGCAACATTCCAGAACCAAACATACTGAGATCCGGAATCACTTCATTAGAGATCATGTTGCTTATGGTGATATTGAACTTGCATATGTTTGCACCAAGGATCAACTTGTCGATATATTCATAAAGCCCCTTGATGAAGCAAGATTTGGATTTTTGAGGAATGAGCTAAATATCATTGATTCAAGGAGGTGGCTTGAGCATCGTGCCAACACACCTATACTTCAATCTTTAATAGGTTTAGATGTGGGCATGGAAATAGGGGGATTGCTGTCCTAATTAACTGGGCTATCCCTCCTCCATAATACCGATATTCAGAAAATCATTCTCTTAATATCATTTGGTGATATGTGAGCTTCAATGATGAGTATTGGTTATGGACCCAAGATACATCTTCCCAGTCCAATGCCAAACACTCATACATGGTGGCCTCGGCCACCGACCTAATCTTTATTTGAAGAATTGATTCATTGCAAATCTTTCTGATCTTTATCGTTTATTGTTTTGGTATGGGAAGGCACTTACATTGGTCTTTTCTGATTTGATTCTAGCAATGCCGTGTGCTGAGAACCACTCAGTGTGATTCATCTATCCTAAGCCTATCTTATCTCGAGACATTCTTTTCTTGCGCACAAGTTCCCATTCAAAAACTTGAAACTTTGAGGTTGGGAGGCTCTAGGCCAGAATATCCAGCCACCACTGGGCCAGAATATCCTGTGGGCTAGAATATCCAGTCCCTTTTGGGCCAGATTATCCGCCATGGGCGGTGTATCAAAAAACCGAAGGATCGGGGTGAGCTGCTCACACGAGCAGTTTCCCTACCTCGACCCCCTTTTCTCTCTCTATCTCGCCGCCTGCCGCCTCCCATCACTATGGCCTTCAGTTCCACCGGATTTCGCTGGCACTCGGTCTCCTCCTCTCTGGGATCATCTTCCTCCAAGCTGCACCTCAAATGGATGAGGGTATCTCTCACATTTCCTAACCCTAGTTGGTTATTCTGTGTGAGATTTATTTATGCTATTTCTTGGAGTTAAGATGATTCTAGGTTATTCCCTATGCTTTAGAAATGTTAGACTAGCATCACTTTGACCCGATCTACTCCAAGACTCCATGGATTGAGCAGTTAGAAATTTATCGGGGGGGGGGGGGGAATATCCGGCCTAGGAAGTCATTTCCTATTTTTCCCTACTCAAGCTAAGTCTCGAGTATATTGGTTCGATGTAATTTTTCTAACATTTCTATAGATCTTTTTTAGTAACTTTTGTGCAGTTGCTTATCTTCATGCTATCTCTCATTTCATATTCACAAGTGGTAGTAGTGGCGTTCCCAAGCCAAGGATGTGCAAGCGTCAGCTTATCCGCAATGCCGACATGCTTCTTATTGATGAGGTGGTGATCTGTCAATACAACCGAGATGCTTGTGAGTCTGACTTTTATTAGTTTGCATCGATCTTGGGGTACACTTTCGATGGTGAGAATCTAGTGGGTCACTGCATTCACACTCCAGGAACATGGGCTGACAAGGACAAGCTTGTTGATCTTTATGACTCTACTAGTACTGTTGGCTTTATCTCAGGACTGCTGCCTCTCTATCACCAGCTTGTGTGTATCTTCACAGAGAACATTGCCCCAAGTGGAAGTAACAATGGTGACATTCACACTTCTCTAGTTGAGCTTCTTTATCTTGCTCATGAATGTGCCACTTCTGAAGACCCTGCCGAGGATTTCACTCTGGATGTGATAGATTTTATTCTCCATGAGATTCAAGATGCTATTACTCAGAGGAATGATGTTCCATATGCTCCATACATCATGATTCTCATCAAGCGTACGCTCCCGAATTTGATCTTAGTGGGGATGATTGTGAGGCGCATACCGTCAAGAAACCCTTTGTCAAGATGAAGAAGAATGTCACTTCCTCAGCTTATCCCCGACACCTTTATGGCTGATGCTATGACGAGTGCTCCTAATCATGCTCAGAGGGCTGCTGCTATGAGGAAAGAGGTCAAGAAACTGAGCTGGGTTGAAAGGAATGTCCTCTGCATGAAGGTTGAGATCCACCGTGTGAACTATCAGGCCTACATTGAGCGCAAGGCGATTCATGACACTCAGCAGCAGATTTTGCACAGGCTCAGTGGGGCACAGTCTGCCGAGCCCACTCCTACTCCTGCCACTACCTATGCATCCTGGAACACTTAACGCTACAACTGGTGCAACATGGAGCAGGCTCACTTCGTACCACCGGATGCCCCTGCTGGAGATGAAGTTGAGGAGATTGAGGAGGATGAGGATGATGACCCTATGATACGTCTCAAACGTATCTATAATTTTTGATGCTCCATGCTTGTTTTTACACCATTTGCCTATTGTTTCGTTACACTTAGTGGCACTTTTATACATTTTCCGGAACTAACCTATTAACGAAGTGCCACAGTGCCAGTTTCCTGTTTTCTGCTGTTTTTGTGTTTCAGAAGTGATACACAGGAAATATTCTCGGAATTGGACGAAACAAGTTCCTGAAGTCATATTTTACCCAGAAGCTTCCAGAGATCCGAAGAAGTGTCGGAGGGGGGCCACCAGGGCCCCACACAAGGGGGCGGCGCGGCCTGGCCCCTGGCCGCGCCACCCCTGTGTGAGAGCCCCTGGCTCCACCTCTGACATCGCCCCTTCGCCTATAAAGACCCCCCAACGAGAAAAACCTAAAGCCCCGATCAGTTTTCCAGAATACATCGCGATCCGCCGCCGCCGTCGACCCGAAGACCGGGAGGGTCCAGAAGCTCTTCCCGGCACCCTGCCGGAGAGGGGAATCGCCACCGGAGGTCTTCTTCATCGCCATGCCTGCCTCCGGAGCGATGAGTGAGTAGTCTACCTTGGACTATGGGTCCATAGCAGTAGCTAGATGGTTGTCCTCTCCACCATGTGCTTCATGTTTAGATCTCATGAGCTGCCTTACATGATTGAGATCACCGTTATGTAATTCTATGATGTTGGTTTGTTGGGATCCGATGAATATTGGTGTTTATGATTAAGTTGCTGTACTGAATTATATCTTTTGTTATCTCTATGTTGTTTATGATCTTGCATGCTCTCCGTTGTTAGTAGCTATCTTGGCCGAGTAGTTGCTAGTGACTCCAAGAGGGGGTATTTATGCTCGATAGTGGGTTCATGTCTCTATTTCACCTGGGGGAGTGACAGAAACCTCTAAGGTGGTAGATGTGCTGTTGCTACTAGGGAGAAAACAACATTCATATGCTCAAGGGCATATGCTTTGTTTACATTACACACTTTGCTTAATGCAATTATCTGTTGTTCGCAACTTAATACTTCTAGGGTGTTCGGATGATATCCCCGGGGGTGGATTATTAGTCATAGATGCAGTTGGATGGCGGTCTATGTATTTTGTTGTAATGCCCAGAGTAAATCTCATAGTGATCTTCTTGACATATCACGTTATCTTTATTCTATCAATTGCCCAACTGTAATTTGTCTACCCAGCATGTTATTTTATCTATGGAGAGACACCACTAGTGAACTGTGGACCCCGGTCCTATTTTAATCATATTGCAATCACCTGTTTACTTTTCCCGCACTGTTTACTTTACTCGCATATACTCTACTGTTTTCCACTCGATACACTCATAACCTTTGTTTCAAGCAAACCGGTGAGATTGACAACCTCATCGCAAGTTGGTAACAAAGTACTTGTTTGTGTGTGTGCAGGTTCCACAAACACCTTCAGTCGTCACCGTCTCTCTTCTTCAAGATCGACATTAAACCTTGGTTTCTTAATTGAGGGAAAACTAGCCGCTACACTCATCATACCTTCCTCTTGGGGTTCCCAACGGGCTGGTCATTCACCACGCACAAGGACAGTTTGCTCCCACATCAACTTGGAGTAGCAGCTACTTTTCTAGCGCCGTTGTCGGGGAAGAGAGAAGACTTCTGCGAGGGGAGTTCTTCGCACACACATTCTTTACTTTGTTATTTGTTTTGCTTTACTTTATTTTATTTTACCTGCATTGCTTTTTATATCAAAAACCCAAAAAAAATTTAGAATCCTTGGTAGTTGTTATTTCTTTGCTTTTAGTTTATCATGTTGTTCCCTGAGTTCGTTCTGGAGGACCTCTCTGTAGGGAGTGGTTCGATTATTGGCAAAAGTAACATTGAGGAGTTCTTTAATCACATTAGTATGCATAAGGAAGTTGAGGAAAAGTCTTTGGTTGAGTTAGCTCCTAGTTATGAAGTTGCTTCTGCTCATTTAGTTCACATGTTAGAAGCTAGGTTTGCTAGTCTTAATTCTTCTATGCAATACATGTTCCTTAAGCTTCATGAAATGGAGGATCCCGAAAAGAAAGCTTTTATCTTAGAAACCTTGCGCACAGAATTTAGAGATGTTGCAATTGAGGCTAGGAAAGTTTTTAAGAAGTTTAATAAGCTTGGCTCGCCTGTTAAGGTTGTTGGTACGCCCGATGATTTTAAAGTACCAATACCTTATGAACTTATAGGAATTCATGATGCTTGGGAAAAGAATTCCAGTTGGATTTGCCCTGAAAATCTTTTTGATGAAAGTAGTGTGCCAATGCGTGATCGTAAAGGAGTTTCAAAAACTCAGTTGAACATGTTTTCCTTCATTGTTGAAAAGATCTCTGCTGTCGATCTTAATACTTCTGCTGATATTACTTGATTCGCACTTTTCTGCGCCTAGCTCAAAGGCGTTAAAGAAAAGCACTCTTGGGAGATAACCCATTGTTTACTTTTCAGTACTTTTTCTTTTATTTGAGTCTTGGAAGTCATTACTACTGTAATGACCGCTCCTTATCTTGTTTATTTCGTTTTTGTGCCAAGATAAGCCTCTAATTTGAGTGAGGTAAAGATTTGGGGTTATTGCTGTCCTGAAACTGTTTTCGGTGCTGCACCGTAAAAATTCGTGAAAATTCTCTGTTTATCTTTTGGACCTGCGATTTCTTGTGCATATGCCCCAGGTTATATCCAAACTTTTCTTAGTTGAACACTTTTTGATTTGAGCAACGGAAAATCCCTCAAAAATTTGTCCTTTGTCAGCTGTCCAGTTTTGACAGATTTCTGCCAATATTTGTTTTTGCCACTTTATCGCTTTCTTTTGAGTTCTTTTTTATCATGGAACTCTTGTGGAAGTTGCTACAGTAGTATATACTTTATATGTGGTGGTTTTGGGTTGAAACCTGAAGCTAAAAGAGGTTGAATATATTTTATGCTTACACTAATGTTGCTAATGAGATTGTGTTTAGTTTTGTATGAAGGAAGTTTTCAAGTGTAGGGATTGGAGAATGATGAGATGAGTTGAAGAATGGACAAAAGCTCAAGCTTGGGGATGCCCATGCATCACCCCAAGAAATATCCAAGAAGTACAAGCGTCAAAGCTTGGGGATGCCCCCGAGGCACCCCTTCTTCATCGGCAAAAATCAGGTCACCTTTCAAAACACTATATTTATATTGCTTCATGCACTATGTGTTTTTCTTGGAGCGTCAGTTGTTTTAGTTTTCTTAGTTGGTTTAGTTTGTTTGTTTGCTGCAATAAATGGTTGGACCCCAACAAATTTCCTTTGGAGGAGATGTACTCGTTTTCATTTGCAAAGAACGCTCTAGTTTTCACTCTTATTAAAAATCGAGTGTTCTACTTTTTCTGCTACTGCTTTTGGTTTTCGTTTTCGCCTTGATATGCGTTCAGATCTTGCCATATATTTTCATCAAGGTGTATTTTTTCCTCTGATCTTTATTGGTTTTCATCAAGAGAGGTGTTTATAAGAATTTCAAATGGTGTTGGAAAAGAGAAAAAGCTTTGTGCAAAATAGTGGTACAAGAAGGAGCTTGTGTAGACTGCGGCTTAGGCTTTTTCATGTCATGCTTGATGTCTTTTTGATAGTATGCTTAGTGGTTTTGCTGTAGCATGACTTGTCTCAAATAACTGAGATTGCTTAATGAGCCTTTGAAAAAATCATGCGTTGTTTTTATTGTATGGAAGCATTATTTTGGTTTTCTCCTTGATGCTTTATTTGGGTTGACTTGGCGCATGCTCACACATGTTAGACTCTTACAAAGTCGCCATTAGCCTTCATGATCATTTAGTTTTTGACTTTTGATGCCATCTTATGCTTCTTTTAATGTCGCTTTGTCGCTTTGCATGATTATGGCCATTATTGCTCTCTTAGTTGGTCGCTCCCAGTCTTTTGCTAGCCCTCGCCTTGTACTGAGTATGAGCTCTACTCGTGCATCCAACTCCTAAAAGCCAAAGTTTTTCAAAGTGTCCACCATACATACCTACTAGCAATTTGCTATTCCAAGTAAATTTGACTTGCTTTTATTTTCTCTTCAAATTAAACTCTTACCAGTGTTATGCGAAATTCGGTCAGTAAAGCTCTCACGAACCGGAAGGCACACTTTACTTTTTCCTGTTCTTAAAAATTTGACATTGTGGTCTCTTATGTTGAGTTGTTATGCTTGCAAGTTGTAAGTTGGATTCTAGCCCAGCCATGCTGTCATGGGGCAAGCTTTCAACATTGCACTTCTTTTTGAGTTGATATCGTGATCTTTTGTTTATGGATGCCCGCGGTGTGAAATGAATTGGGAATCTTGTGAGGATCATGGAGTTTTTATATGTGTTAGGGAAACGCCGGGCCGCCAATCTAAGCCATGCATAATTCATGGTGGAAATTTGCAGCATACCCATGGTGAACATTCGACGACGCATCTCACAATAAAAAGCTAAACAATATAGCAAATAAAAGAGATGTCGAGGTGTTCATTGTCTGCTTGTCCTGCCATTTTGGTGTGGGCTTGTTCCATGTCATCGGGCACGGAGGTACCCCATTGGCGGTTCTCAATGATATGCATATACTTACAATGACAAGAGCCTTGCTTGGGACTCTAAGTAAAGTAGCATGGTTTGGGTACTCGTATTCACGGGACACGAGGTTTTCAACTTATGATTTGTCAAGCATATGCATCATAATTGTTCTCGCATTAACTTTAACCATTCAAGATGCTTATGATGGGGGCAATGAGAGCTCAAAGCCGGTAAGTACCATAATTTTTGAAGGTTATAAAACTTGCAATCACTGCTTCCCTCTGCGAAGGGCCTTTCTTTTACTTTTATGTTGAGTCACCACCTTCTTTCTTTATGCACCATTAAGAGAGCATAGTTGTCATTCTTAGTGTGATATGCATTGTCCCAAAGTTCATTGCTTGATTCATATTGTTGGTTTCACTTGTTCTTAAATTATTTGTATCTAGTCGCCCTCTTAAACTTGAAGGTGTCCTATGCATTTATGTTTTGCTCTCTTTGAAGGACAAGCTGAAAACCATTTGTATGTTTTTCCTTATGATTTGAACACACGTTTGACTTTCATTGTTTCATTATCATGATCTTTTGTTTGTGTTCATTTACATGTTTACAACATGGTTGCTAAGTTCTTATTGTCATGATTATATCTTTCATGCCCATGTTTTAAGTTCTATTGATCCCAGCTCACCAATGCTTGCATATATGATCAAGATTGTGTAGGTGCATGTCACCTCAAAAATTATTCTTTTGTTATCACTTACCTACTCGAGGACGAGCAGGAGTTAAGCTTGGGGATGCTTGATACGTCTCAAACGTATCTATAATTTTTGATGCTCCATGCTTGTTTTTACACCATTTGCCTATTGTTTCGTTACACTTAGTGGCACTTTTATACATTTTCCGGAACTAACCTATTAACGAAGTGCCACAGTGCCAGTTTCCTGTTTTCTGCTGTTTTTGTGTTTCAGAAGTGATACACAGGAAATATTCTCGGAATTGGACGAAACAAGTTCCTGAAGTCATATTTTACCCGGAAGCTTCCAGAGATCCGAAGAAGTGTCGGAGGGGGGCCACCAGGGCCCCACACAAGGGGGCGGTGCGGCCTGGCCCCTGGCCGCGCCACCCCTGTGTGAGAGCCCCTGGCTCTACCTCTGACATCGCCCCTTCGCCTATAAAGACCCCCCCCGACGAGAAAAACCTAAAGCCCCGATCAGTTTTCCAGAATACATCGCGATCCGCCGCCGCCGTCGACCCGAAGACCGGGAGGGTCCAGAAGCTCTTCCCGGCACCCTGTCGGAGAGGGGAATCGCCAGCGGAGGTCTTCTTCATCGCCATGCCTGCCTCCGGAGCGATGAGTGAGTAGTCTACCTTGGACTATGGGTCCATAGCAGTAGCTAGATGGTTGTCCTCTCCACCATGTGCTTCATGTTTAGATCTCATGAGCTGCCTTACATGATTGAGATCACCGTTATGTAATTCTATGATGTTGGTTTGTTGGGATCCGATGAATATTGGTGTTTATGATTAAGTTGCTGTACTGAATTATATCTTTTGTTATCTCTATGTTGTTTATGATCTTGCATGCTCTCCGTTGTTAGTAGCTATCCTTGCCGAGTAGTTGCTAGTGACTCCAAGAGGGGGTATTTATGCTCGATAGTGGGTTCATGTCTCTATTTCACTTGGGGGAGTGACAGAAACCTCTAAGGTGGTAGATGTGCTGTTGCTACTAGGGAGAAAACAACATTCATATGCTCAAGGGCATATGCTTTGTTTACATTACACACTTTGCTTAATGCAATTATCTGTTGTTCGCAACTTAATACTTCTAGGGTGTTCGGATGATATCCCCGGGGGTGGATTATTAGTCATAGATGCAGTTGGATGGCGGTCTATGTATTTTGTTGTAATGCCCAGAGTAAATCTCATAGTGATCTTCTTGACATATCACGTTATCTTTATTCTATCAATTGCCCAACTGTAATTTGTTTACCCAGCATGTTATTTTATCTATGGAGAGACACCACTAGTGAACTGTGGACCCCGGTCCTATTTTAATCATATTGCAATCACCTGTTTACTTTTCCCGCACTGTTTACTTTACTCGCATATACTCTACTGTTTTCCACTCGATACACTCATAACCTTTGTTTCAAGCAAACCGGTGAGATTGACAACCTCATCGCAAGTTGGGAACAAAGTACTTGTTTGTGTGTGTGCAGGTTCCACAAACACCTTCAGTCGTCACCGTCTCTCTTCTTCAACATAGACATTAAACCTTGGTTTCTTAATTGAGGAACTTACGGCCGAACTGGCCGGCGGGCTGCTTCCAACGGCCAGATTTTCCCCACCTATAAATACCCCTTCTTCCTCCTTGAGCTAAAACATTTTTGGGCTTCTCTCTCCTCCATTGTTGACCTTCAAAGCTTGCCCTCCCTCCTCACTTCCCTCCATGTTTCTTGCATCCTTTTAAGGGAAAAGAGAGAGGATATCTAGATCTACATTTCCACCAATCACTTTCTCCTCTAAGTGAGGGGAACCTATTGGATCTAGATCTTGGAGTTCTTTGTGGATTTCCTCCTTGTTCTTCCTCTCATATCCTCCATAGCATTTGTTGCTTTGGTAGGATTTGGGAGAGAAGGATTTGAGCACTTCGTGTGTTCTTGCCATTGCATTTGGTGCATCGGTTTGAGTTCTCCTCGGAGATTCGGTGGTGAAAGCAAGAAGCTTATTTCCTCTTGGGCTCTTGGAACCCTAGACGGCTCAGTGGATTTCTTGGGGACCTCCAATTAAGTTGTGGAGATCTTCCCAAGCTTTGTGGTGCCTCCGTGGCGATTATTGGGAGCCTCCAATTGAGTTGTGGAGTGTGCCCCAATCTTAGTGGCTTTGTGGATTTGGGAGCCTCCAATTAAGTTGTGGAGTAACCCCAAGCTTTGTGCGGGATCGGTGACCGCCCTCAAGGGTCTCATAGTGGATCGGGTCTTCCATCTTGGTGGGAGGGCTCGAGGAGATTACGGTGAGCCTCCGTGGCGTTTGGGGAGCCTTGTGCCTCCACACCGCTCCAACGGAGATTAGCACCCGCAAGGGTGTGAACTTCGGGATACATCGTTGTCTCCGTGTGCCTCGGTTATTTCTATACCCGAGCTCCTTTACTTATGCAATTTACTTTGTGATAGCCTTCGTGCTTGAAGTTATATATATCTTGCTATCACATAGTTGCTCATCTTGTTTAGCATAAGTTGTTGGTGCACATAGGTGAACCTAGTTTATTTAGATTTTGTATGCTTGGCAAATTAAACGTTAGTTTTATTCCGCATTTGTCAAGCCGCTCGTAAAAGTTTTAAATCGCCTATTCACCCCCCCCCCCTCTAGGCGACATCCATGTCCTTTCAGTAGTATCTAAAAGGGAGTTGATGAAGATAACATTCAGCACTAAGATGTTTACGATTGAAAATAAAAATAGATTAACTCTATAGATATGGAGGAATTTGAACCTTGCATGAACGTCCGTTAGATCGATGGTGACATAGCGGGATGTGCGGAGGTTGAGGAAGGAGAACTCAGCGGCGCGTGGAAGGGCGTGTTCTACCACGATTCATTCGTGCAGGTGCACGTCGGGCTCAGGTAGATCTGAGCGCCAATTTGTACAAACTTGCCTCAAAGAAGCGTAGGTGTCCACGTACTCCTCGTTCGCCAGTAAGCAGTCGCCGATCTTGTGAAGTGGTCCGTCACCCTTAAGAGAGGCCCAGTTCACGGAGGCGCCGCACTTGGATGCGCCGCCCTCGGAGGCGACGGGCTCGGCGGTGACGGGCTCGGATGCGACGGGCTCGGAGGCGATGGGCTCGGAGGCGACGGGCTCGGAGGCGACGGGCTCGGGGGCGACGGCCGCCGGCGCATTCTTCTTCTCCATCGCCGGCAGGGGAGCGCGCGTAGGGCGGCTGGGGTTTTTTGGAGAAGGTGATGGGACGTGAGAGGCGTGGTTGCATGTGTGAGTTATAATAAGACTGTGTGCAGAGGGAGGGAGAGAGGGGCTCTGTACTGGCAAAGTGACGGTTTATCTCAGCAGTTGACGTTTGGTCTCAACACGCGCACCGCGCGGCTAACCGCTGCTCACCGCGACACGCGTCCGTGGGACTGCACGTCAGCACCGTTACGTGTACTCAGTTCTACCCTCGAGTCTTACACTGGAAAAATATCTGTACTCAGCTTTCCTCTCGAGTACTAATACTGGCTAGTGCAATATACTCAGTTTTACCCTCAAGTGGCTGGTCAACAGAGAGTCAACAAATGGGATTAAGCTATCTAATTGAGTCATTTCATGCGCAAAAAAATTCAAAAAAATAAAATCATAGTGCCTCCTACTCATGGAGTCTTGTTACGCGACCTGCCACGTAGACAATCATATATAAATCAAGTTTTAACACAAATGGCCACTTCTTAAATCACTAGTAGCTATGAAGGTTCATGGCTTTCCACTCAAACCCCTTCTCAAAACATCTATACCCAAAACATAGTTTGTCTGAATGAGGCCATAATTTTTACACTCATGTATATTTGAATTGCTAATACTTTGAGGTAGGCCAACCAGGGTTTCATTGTACAAAACATGTGTTTTTCTTTTTCTAAATCTCTTATTTGAATTCCTTAGCCTGTTTACTATTTACTTGCCCTTGTATCCTTGATACTACTCAGTTTTACCCTCTCCCTTCTCAGAGAAGCCCAAACTTGGCCTGATTGGTCGAGCTGTTGTCACACGGATCGTGCCCACCTACCGTCGATCCTATGATCTAATGGGCAGGATCGTGCCACCCTCTCTCTATCTGTCGGTGGCAAACTACTACTCCTCTATGTATGCTAAATAACGAGTTGGCCACCGGATTCAACAAGTTTGGTAATCACGAATTTCCACTTCTTGTAGGCATTACTTTTCACGATAAAATGATAAACTATCACGAATTTCCATTTAGGCATTACTTTTCACGGTAAAATAATAAACTTTCATGAATTTCCTTTAGGCATTACTTTTCACGGTGAAATGATAAACTATCACGAATTTCCTTTAGGCATTACTTTTCACGCTAAAATAATAAACTATCACGAATTTTCATTTAGGCATTACTTTTCACGGTAAAATAATAAACTATCACGAATTTCCTTTAGGCATTACTTTTCACGGTGAAATAATAAACTATCACGAATTTCCTTTAGGCATTGCTTTTCACGATAAAATAATAAACTATCACGAATTTTCATTTCTTTTAGGCATTACTTTTTTGTTGAGATATAAACACCCACAACGGTCATCTCCTCCTTAATTTATTATGTAAACCCCACAACGGTCATCTCGCCCTTATAAACCCCCACAACGGCCATCCCTCATGTCAATCGTTTCTGCCTCTCTCTTCTTCGTTTCTGCCTCTCTCTTCTTCGTTCACATACACTTGATCCATTGCCATGCCTTCCACGTCTCGGACGCCGACCGGAAGGGGAAGGGGAAGGGGAAGGGGAAGGGGCGGCCTGGGTGGTGGATCATCATCATTGCCACCACCACCGTCAACACTGCCATTGATCATAGAGGAGTTCTTAATCATCATCTATGAAGACCCTTTGGCCAAGAAGGTACGTACGCGTTCCCACATATATGATGCATGTGATTAATTATGTGCATGTTCCAAAAAAGCCTTTAATTTCAAGGGAATTTCAAACGATCGGCGCTCGATCTCTTTGCAGACACTCCCACAAAAGTTTGCGGACTATCTTGACGGCTAGGAGCCCGCAAAGGTGTATCTGCGAGCAGCTGACTGCGGTCCTCCTCTCTGGACCGTGGAAGTCCTATTTGACGGACAAGGCCGGATGTACCTCGACAAGGGCTGGGAGAATTTCGCCATCGCGCACGGTGTGGATTTCGGCTACATCCTACACTTCAAATATGAAGGCGATGATGTGCTCACAGTGAAGGTGTTCGACGTAACAGTGTGCAGGAAGTACTACTACACGGACGACAAAGATACTGACGATGAAAGCGACGATGACGTGAAGCCATGCATCCATCCCCTTTAGATAAGGGGATTATGACCAAGAATATATATGTAGCTTCATATGCATCGATTTAGAGATCTAGCTATTTTCTATATATTATGCATGTAAAAATAATAGGGAATCACAATTTCTACCATGATTCGAGCACCACAGCCTCCAAACGATGCCGATGCCGATATCGGCATGGTCAGAACGGCTATGCATGCTCGCCGCCACTGCTAGGTCACCGTCGGGATGCACCCTCAATCCCGTCCCCTCATTCGATCACTGACACACCAGAGATACCGCCGAGGCCAATGACGAACGTACATGCTGATGCCAATGCCGAACATGCACGCCGCTGTGGGCACGGCCACGCCGCCCCGCTATGCTGGACGCCACAGACCACCGCGAGGTCTTTCCCTTCGCCACCACACTCCCCTAGCACCCATCTATACACGCCAGAAAGGAGAGACACTAGTTTTCTCTACATTGCTCGTGTTCGTGTCCGACACCGTCAGTCAAAGTGTTGAGGTCGTCGTCGATGTCCTCGACCATTTCTTCTCTTTTTTGCATGGTTAAACGCGTCTAGTTCATATCTATCTAATGCGTCTGGTCTCGCCTCATGCAGTTCTTTGTGGACGTCGATCTCATCTCGGCACCCCGCAGGCCACCTCCTCCGTGCCATCGCTGTAGAGCTCCGTTTAAAAATCTAATCCTACCTGTGTATTGCCCCTTGTATCAGCGTCATGGCCCCACTTGTCATTTGATATACCGAAGCCCCACTCATCCGCGTTTTGGTCAGGGATACGGCGATGCTTACGGTCAAACAAAGATGGATGCTCTGACGTGTCTTTGCGGGCTCTACGTGGCTCTACGTGGCACTTGTGACGGTTTCAGACAAGGGCTTGGATAAGACTGAGAAAAAACTAAGGAGCTGGAGAAAACTGAGTACAACTAAGGACCCGAGGGCACGAAAATAGAAATCCCTTTTTGAAATGTTGAATATATCGAAAAGGATGAGTGAGTTTAAGTGCATAGCACAGGACACCTGGCACATGGTTGTGGACTTGTCACGCACATTAATATCCATACATGCACAAAATATCCATACATGCACAAAAGATGGAAATCCAATCTAGGCAAAGGTCTTGCCCGCCCATCAAGGCATCCAAGGTTCAGTTCGGCGCCACGACAAGAAATGACCATCATAGTGTGCCATAAACGTTCACAAATCATCAAACGAAGTCATTGATAAGTGACAACCAACCAATATGCTTCACGCAAAAAAAAAGATATGAAAACACATGACCAATCTTAGGAAAGTTGCACGCGGTAAGAGAAACTGGCCTTTAGGAGGTTTCAGAACAGAGACTTTCTATAGATTTGCAGCAAAGGCTTGAAGAGTTCATAGATGTTCACTAACAACAAACAACCGTTAAAAAAAACACTAACCACAAGCAGTAAGAACCTGATAAAAGCTGTACCTGCAGTTCGGAAAGCAAATCTACTCAAAAGGATCGTCGTCTGAGACGCCATATACATCATGTGGATCCATGAAAAGTGGCGCCATAAGCGCGTTCACTACAGATACTTGATTCCTCTTTTTATATCTAGCAATAAGAGACTGCCACTCCAGCGACTCTTTAGTATCATCTTGCTTCATGTCCTTGGCATATAGGTTTTTGGCACCTGGCAAGTACTTGAGGATCGAATAACCTTCAGGATTCGAGATGTCAAACATGAAAAGTGGTGCGAGAGAGCGCCCTGTCACTTGAGCATTGCAGACACTGTTAACATGAAAAAGGAAAAAAATGTGTTTCAACATTGCAAGTGAAGGTACTAACCACATAAATAAGTAAAATCTACTTCATGATTAAGATCAACACATTATATAGACCACTGAAAATTTGCACTTCATTATGGTTAATCCAACAAATAGATAAGTACAAGCATCACAAAAATTATGTCTATACCATGATGAGCTAGGCACCGGGACGAAGTTGCATGACAATCATCATTCAATAGAAATAAGTTCCCGGCTCACAAAATTTCATTCTTCAAGGTGCAGTGAACATGTATTAAGTAGTGCCTTTGTTGTACACATGGTTCCCGATACGTATCGTAGTATCTTACGATTTTACGATACTACGGCGGTCAATCGATACGTATCGTGATGATATTTTAATCCGGTGGTATCTTACTCGTATCCTGATACGTATCGTGGTATCTTTAGTATCCCGATACAAAGACGATACCATAAGATTCCACACCTATGCTAAAAAATAAGGACACAATGGTGTGGCAAGCTAAGACTAAAAGTTATTTTGTGGTCTCATGGCTAACTAAGTATCTAAACTATACAATGTCTATTAGTTTGGTTGAGATGGATAGAAAAAAGGAGTTTGTACATGCAAGAAAGCCAGTCTAGTGTTTTGTGGGTTGCTAATTACTTATGTTTGTAATATGTCTTGGACAACTCGGCCCATATCTATATTATATAAATGCATTATGTACATGACCAGCCTCTATGAATGACATAGAATATGCTTAAAATTAAAATGAGAAAATTAAATGTAGATCTATTTGAGGTATATTTTTAATATATACATATATTTTATTAAAAATAAAAATCGCATAGTATCGTGATACTACAATACGATTCTACGATACAATACTGCCGACAAGAAAATGATACTACCTAGTATCCCGATACCTTGGTTGTACCAGCCTGAGAGTGGAGTTACATCCAGCCTCCAATACTTTACATCATCATGCCATATTTTGCAAAATCAAATCATGCTACTTCAACTTACCATATGTAGTATCTATCATCTTCTTGTTGTTTCTGTACTCTGCCCAAGAGTTCAATCATCACCACACCACCAATGCAAAGGACAGGTCGTGGGAGCTTGAAGGATTGTACTACATTTTCCTATCAAACCACAAATAGAGGGCGTTAAGGTAATTCCTACATCTAATATCGATCAATATGCTACTTTATAATATCAAAATACAGTATCACATCATCAACATATTAACTGTATTATCTGTCCATTTTTTCAAGTTACCTGAACATAAGAACGTCTGGATAAATACAAGAGTACTTTGACTGAATACAGTAGCCATACTACACAGCATAATTATAGAATTTTCTCATCAATTTGTAGATATGTCAACATGAAAAGTATGCTCCCAACTCACCTGTAACATAGGGTACTCAGGTGAAGTATAAGTCCACATGTAGTTTTTATCGGCATTTACCATCTTGTTCTCATCCGCAGCAGTGACAAATGACTCTGATCTACGGGGAAGCTTGTAATGGCCCATCCGAACTCGCACTGACTTTGCAGAGTATATAGGTTCGCCATGCTGAAAAAAGGCTGGCAATTCGAAACAAAAGGCCACATAAGGTATAACCAATCAATCAAGTGTAAGACAAATCTAACAAAGAGAAAAGATTTACAGTGTCTCGTTGCGATCCTCAACTAACTGAGAGCATTGCCTAATCAAACAATGAACTAAGGGTGTGTGCAATACAAGAGCTCAACCAATTGCAGTAACACGAGATAAAATCAGTGATAACGCACCTTGGAACGGCTGCACCTTAATCTCATCCACAATGCAAATATCATGATTGAGCCTGTAGGTAAGGCTCTCAGGCTCCTCAGGGTCGTCCGCCCCGCCGCTCGACCAATAGGACGGGCGGAAATTTACTATGTAATCCTCATCGAGGGTGTTCTCTATGGTCTCGGCCGGGAAGTCATCGGTGCTTGAGGCGCCGACACAGTGCGTGATGCAGGCCTCGGAGCGGTTGCGGGAGTAGGAGACGACGGCGCCGGCGAGGTTTGAGTATATCCGGAAGTCCCTCTCGCTGTCTGTGTCGGGGACGGCAGGTGAAGCCGGCGATCTGGTTACCTCTGCCACGGCGGCGACGGTGGCGACCTCGGGGCATAGCCGCAGGCACAGGCTCTTGCTCAAGTTGTTCTCGATCACTGCGGTAGATGTGGGGGAACTCAAGGAGATGGCGATGATATATAGAATCGATAGCCTTCGGAGAGGAGGGCGAGAATTGCTCACCGAATCTGCGCCAGGTTCGGGAGACGGCGGCGGCGCGGACAAGGTCGGCGGGGTGGTCGAAGCGGCGGAAGACGCAGGCGGACACGTCGGGGCCGACCCACTCCAGGAGGTCCCCGCCGCAGGACTTCGCCGCCGCCATGGGCCACCCAGTCTCCTTCTTCTAGGGTCTAGGGTCCGCCGTCGCGACGAGGAGGAGAAGGGTGAATCTGCGATGACGTCCGAGGTAATTTAATTTTTCTTTTTTATTAGGATGAGAGGATGGATCGGAGTTGTCACGTCCAACCTGAAAATCAAACGGCTGGCAATCCGTTCGCTCCATATTCTAAAATTCGAACACTCGTCCCTTATAGATCCCCTCTTTGAAGAAACCATTCTTTTTCTACATATTTGGTTAATTTTAACATAGTTTGACTTTGAAATATTATATGCACTACATTTTGCCAGAGATGGGGTAACTCACTTGTTTGGGTTTATAAGCCCCCTCAATTTTGAGCCAAACATTGACCATGATTTTGAAGAACATGTGTTTTACGTCATAAATATTTTACCCTTGAAAACTTTTTCGTATTTGAATCCAATGGTATGAATTTTTGTGTCATATAACTAATATGTCCTTACTTAAATTTATGGTCAAAATTGGATTCAAAATTCGAGGTGGGCTTATAAACCGATACGGGGTAGTATTTTTTTGCAATCCTTCTCATCGCATTGGTTTTGGTAGACCTTGCTCACCAATTATGCGTGCTATATCTCTACCTAATAATAAAGTACGCAAGGGTTCCATGGTTTGGTTCTTTCGTCGGACGTTTTACAAAATAACCCTCCATAGTTTCATAAATTATCCCGCACTCCAACTTTTAGTCAACATCGCTGGTCAGTATTTCTCTTTCTCCCTCGCTCCCGACCCCCTTGCTCCCGATAGCACTCCTCCCGACGGAGCCTGGCTGCCCTGGCCCTGCGTGTGATTTCCTCGTCGATGTTTCTTCTTCCGTTGTCCGCATTAGGGTTCGAGATACGTACAACTTATCCAATCTGTCTTGGATCCGTATACAAAGAAGCCTAGGGTTCCGGCGCCGCACATACCATGATACCAACCAGCAAGCTCGCAGAGGCGAGCAACATCATGGCACAAGTACCAGCAGCCGGACTCAGAGGAACAATTGACGACATGCGGGTGGAGGAGGACAAGCGGGAGCGGCCTGCGCAAGGAAGACGGAATGTGGGTGAAGGACCATGTGGTCGGCAGGATGTAAACAAGGCGACCTACAATTGAATAACAAGATGGACGCTGTCATGCAGCCTGCACCTGCCAGCTATTGCCAGTCTGCCTATCGAATTTGTCATCAACACCAGGACCCGGCCTTCGAGTTGGATCGGGCGGGGCTATCTTGAGGTTACTCGGTTCCACTTCCACCCTTCCATTGCTCCAGTCGCATGAGGTGTCAAAGCGCGGGGACATGCAGAGCCCTCTTGTCAAAGCACAAGCCAACTTAGGGATGTCTCGCTCGCTGCGCTCCTTGTGTACACCACCTGATCAGTGCCACTCCTCTCAGGGATATACATTTATATAAGCTTCAGCCTTAGTACAGAGCTAGATATTTTCGAGGATTACTGCGTTTTCAAATTCAATAATTACAAGAAGTATCTGGCGAGCTCGCTTGCTCGGTGTCTCAGAGAGTACCTCATTGTTCTTCTTCTACTTCAGCGATGTTGGGAGGGACCCGGCACCGGCTTGCAGCAACGAAGGAAGGCAGCAAAATCGCCTGGATGTTTCATGCGATTCTCGCCCGTCTCTCCACCTGCATGCATCGGCTTTCATAATCAGTTTGTGGCAGTGTCGTACTACCGTGTACGGGATTTTCTGTGATGTATTTGGCCTCCGGCATCGAGTACTGGACTAACCGGCAACAAGGTATCAAGAAAGCCTATAGGCCTACAGGGTCCTGAATCCTGTGGTTAGGTGGAAAGGCTTGTTGATCGGCCCTGTGCACCCAACCTTCTGGCTCTCTCTCTAGCTTTTTTTATACGCATTCAAGGAATCTTAGAGACAAAAGTAAATCTATCGTTGGGAAGGTCAGCAAGTGTCCTGATGCTTTGGAAAGAACAAATCTGAGACAACAAGATGATGAGCTGGTTCAGGTAAGTCACGGTTCTAATCAATAGCTACAGTATTATGTACCTGTGATTTGCACGCTCATCTGATTTGCTAATTTTGTATTGCCTTTGTTCCAGTGTAGTTCTTGATCAGGTTAGCACGAAGGATAGCAGTGTTGATAATTATTTCTTTTGGTCATTCATAGGGTTGTTAACTCTGTTTTACCGAAGTGATGAGATATATTATTCAATAAAAATTATAATATTAACAATGCAAAAAAAAAGGTTAACACTATTGCGTCCGTTGTTGTGGCTATAGTCGAGTATAGCGATTAGAGAGGGTACAACTAAAGAGCGCTTACCCCACCATTTTAAATCTAGAGGAATATTGAAATTTGTATAGCTAGCTTCTTTTATGTAAGACAATTGGTGGTGCTTGTAGGGGATTGCTAAGTTTATTCATACGGCTAGCATATTCATATGTGTACCTAGGTCACTTAAGCCGTTGCAACGCACGGACATTTTTCCTATTGATATGAAAGAACATAAAATTATGATTTTCATAAAATATGATGATGGAGCACTTTCCAAGATCATCATCTTATGAAAATTGAAATTTCGTATTCTTCCAAGTAGTCATCATCTTCTTCTTCCTTATCACAAAGGAGACACCAGTTGACTTAGCCATATGGGCAGAATCCCTCCATTGACTGCTAGGTTTGAATGTCTTAATTGCCTGTGACAAACCCACTTGGGCTCATGTATACTCTACCACGTTCAAGGCTGGTACGGAGCCTTTGATCCATCAATATATGTACGTTGTAGGTCCAATCTGTGCTCGATCGATGCGCGTGACAGCTAAAAATAATTCGAGTTCACTAAAATACTAGAGAGAATAGATCTCTCGTCGATCATATATATCGTAGCGCCCGTCAATCGAACTAGGTGTAGAAGTAGTACATTGCACGAACTTAGAAACAATGGCGATGGAATCTGTGGCCTTTGTCGCGGTGCCGTTCCCTGCGCAGGGCCACCTGAACCAGCTCATGGACCTGTCCCTGCTGGCCGCGTCGCGGGGGCTCTCGGCGCACTACGCGGCGCCCGCCGCGCACGTTCGGCAGGCGCGGTCGCGCGTGCACGGCTGGGACTCCAAGGCCCTCGACTCCGTCCACTTCCACGACCTCGACGTCGGCACCTACGAGTCCCCGGCGCCCGACCCAGCCGCCCCGTCTCCCTTCCCCAACCACCTGATTCCCATGTTTGAGGCCTTCACCGCCGGCGCGCGCGCCCCTCTGGCCGCCATTCTCCGGAGCCTCTCGGCCACCCACCGCCGCGTGGTGGTGGTGTACGACAACATCAACTACTTCGCCGCGCTGGAGGCGGCCCAGCTGGGCAACGGCGAGGCGTACGGCCTGCAGTGCGTGGCCATGTCTTACAACGTGGCGTGGCTGGGCGCCGGGCCCGGGCACCAGCTCATCCGCGACCACGGCCTCCAGGTCCTCCCCTTCGACGCGCCCATGTCCAAGGAGTTCATGGCATACATGTTCCGGGCAACGGCGGAGGCGCGGGAAGGTGGAGGCGCCGCCAGGGCCGGGCTCGTCGTCAACACGTGCCGCGTGCTGGAGGGCGAGTTCATCGACGCCGTCGCCGAGCACGCCGAGTACAAGGGCCAGAAGCTCTTCCCGGTCGGGCCACTGAACCCACTGCTGGACGACGCGACGGTGCCGGGGAAGACAAGGCATGAGTGCATGGACTGGCTCGACGCGCAGCCTCCGGCGTCGGTGCTCTACGTGTCCTTCGGAACGACCTCGTCTCTCCGAGGAGAGCAGATCGCGGAGATGGCCGCGGCGCTCAAGAGGAGCAAGCAGAGGTTCATCTGGGTGCTGCGCGACGCCGACCGTGCGGACATTTTCGCGGAGTCTGGCGGCGAGAGCCGGCACGAGCACGACAAGCTGCTGCCGGAGTTCACCAAAGAAACCGAGGGGACGGGGCTGGTGATCACCGGGTGGGCGCCGCAGCTGGAGATCCTGGCGCACGGCGCCACGGCGGCGTTCATGAGCCACTGCGGCTGGAACTCGACCCTGGAGAGCCTGAGCCACGGCAAGCCGATGCTCGCGTGGCCGATGCACTCGGACCAGCCGTGGGACGCGGAGCTTCTGTGCAAGTACCTCAGGGTCGCCATCCTCGTGAGGCCATGGGAGAAGCACGGCGAGGTGGTGCCGGCGGATGCCATCCAGGAGGTGATCGAGGAGGCCATGCTCTCGGAGAATGGGATGGCGGTGCGGCAGCGTGCGAAGGCGCTCGGCGACGCCATTCGTGCCTCTATGGCGGAAGGCGGCTCCTCTAAACAAGGTCTCGATGACTTCGTTGCTTACATCACGAGGTAGGAGGATTGGTATTTACCCGGTTACTGAAACATCCCGGATTTTCAAAATGCTAGTAATATCAATTTTTTATTTTGAAATATTTTCAAAATAAATCGGATTCCAAACCATGTAAGGGCATCACCTATTTACGTGGCAAAACCTATCCTTAAGATGTGACTCATGTAGTATACCATAATTTTATTGATTGCTCCACAATTTATCTAGTTAAACTTGTCCATAAGCCGGGATCCATATGTACGGGCTGCCCTCTTAAAGTTTTGCGATAAAAATTCGTATTTTATTGCTACATGTACTAGATAGTATTATTTTAATAATTATGGACTATTCACAAGCTTAAGGATTAGCTACAAGCTGTAGCGCTTATGGACTTCTTGTTGATAGCCTCCCTTATATATGTGGACTCCTTATAGATTACTTTTTCTCTTATGAATTGCTTATTTCTAATATAGTGGATACCCTAACGTTCACACGATTGTATTCAATTTTAACTGTGGGAATGTTGGGCTAAACTATTCCTTACCAGCTGTCTTTTACCAACTTCTGCTCGGATAGGGATTTTTGTCCGTTAAATTCATTTACCTAGCTCTCTCGGCATTGAATTTGGAGCTCTACCTCTACACATCGTTGAATTTATTCGCCAACGCGATAGCATCACAACACTTGTAGAAACCGGGGCATTTGCATCGGTTCGTAATCCCCATTTGCACTGGTTGGGCAACCGGTACAAAGGATTCAGGACTAAAACCCTCCCCTTTAGCACTGGTTGTGCTACAAACCGGTGCTAAAGTAGTTCCACGTGGTCGCCCACACGCGCCTTGGCGAGAGGACCTTTAGCACCAATTCATGTTACGAACCGGTGTAAAAGAGTGACCACGTGGCGTGCCCTGGGCGTCGCAGCGGGTTGTGTCGCGGTAGCAAATTGCCCTAAAACGCTGTCGCGGCAGAACCCGTTGCGACGCTCAGGGCTCGCCATTTGAAATATGTTTTTTTGCGGGTATTTGAAATATGCTGATGCACACATACAGCAAACCATTATATTACACAACATCGTCATGGATATAGAAATTGAAGCTAGTGCCATCTTTCATCGTGCTTGGTCGAACATATTACATAATTGTACACGTTCATGCATATATACAATATAATTTCTATTACGATTGTTCAAAATAATATTCTTCGGTTGGTGCTATGACCTCTTCAAGTAAGAATCCCGCCAATTTCTCTTGAATTGCTCGTACACGCTCGGTTGCTAGAAGACCATCCCGCATCCGTTTGATCTAATTTAAAGAAGGGGGTCAATATATATGAATGAAACTCAACATAACTGATGGTAATAAAATAAATTTGTGAATATTGTTCACATACTCGAAGTTGTTCTAAAGTTCTACCCTTCTCACAGCAAGTCTGTCGAATGAACTCGCAAACATAGAATCCACATAAATTATTCCCATCTTCTAGCGTCAAGCACTTTATGAGAACAAAGTTCAATCAAAATAATAATCAAGGATGATAATGGTATTGAAACTAGAATCAAAAAGATGCGCGGACCTAGCTAGTAGTATTTACCGATAGTTTTTGAAATTCAAGCTCCTCTTTCCAAGCACCCATTACCTTCTTCATGAATCGTTTCCAAGCCCTGCCCGGCAAAGAAAATGAATAAATAAGTTATTAATTACTTGATATTAGGAAAAGAACAAAAGTTACCGATATAGTGTCATAATGATTGAAATTACCTCTGGAGTGTATCAATCATGTCCCCCATGTCTCAAGGGATTTACGTTTCAAGTCCATGAGTTCTACTCGTCCTTTGTCAGGTTGAATAACTAGCAAAATAAAGTGATATCTGCGCACACGCACAACTCATTAATTACACTTAACATCGAGTAAGCGAAATAGCAATGTGTACAAGATAGTAACACTCACTTGAAGTTAAAGGAAATAGTATTTTCCTTTTGGTTTCTTGTTTCCTTAACGCCCATACCAAGTTATTCTCTGTGTCCTTGGTATGGTTATTGAGACTATGCTCGTTCACGATATATGGGTCAACGAACCCAATGTCATAGATTCGTCCTCTTTTGCATTCAAGAATCTTTAATCTACATAATATAGTGAGTATAATTATGCATGCAATTAACGAGCTGAGCTAGAGACTTAATTACAAAAACAATACTTACAGACAATAGGCACTGACGATAGATTTGTCGAGGGCATCATGATTGTATAACTGAAATAATTCAAAAAAATTGATGTTTATATCATCAGTTCCACAGAATTAATGCTCATCATTAATTCTCAGTGTGATCCAGTTCTTCCCTTCCTTTGAGGCTTCCATGTACCACCGATGCAATTTTCGCATTCTTGCTGGTAGAAGCGGGATCTCCTCAGATCTGACGAGAGGGTTCTCGTGGCGGTATTTGTATGCTATATCACCCGTGGGAACTCATACTGGCTTTTACTGAGCAATAGACATACCATGAGCATCGGCCACCTCTTTGTATGGTGTTATGATCTCCAGATCATACTGGACATCCGGAAACACTTCGAGCGGGGGGCACAAGTTTTTCTGTTCTCCGAGCTGGGGAACTGATTTCCCACTTGCACTACTACTTCTCGACTGCTTTGCTGCGTTGTGTGACTTGAGAATGGAGAGCTCATAGTCTGATGAAATCCTTGGCTCGGGTTGGTGAAGGGTCCTCAAAATTTTTCGCACTTTTTCCAAATCTAGAGCAGGTTGCTCGGGCTGCTTTTTCTTTGCAATGAAGTTTTTCGCTTGTTCCTTTGTGATCACCTCATTTTCCTCTGGAGTATAGTTATAAGGTCTCTTGGGAGGAACCTTAGGTACTTTTGGGAGGGGCTCCAGTCGACGGATCGGTGATCGGTTACGACTCATCGATGGGGCGGCAATGGTACGCTTCCGCTTTTGGCTCTGAACAGCCTCAGTGGGCGGAGACGGCGGAGATGGTTGATGCGATGCTACTCGTGTGATGATGACGCCAGAAAAGAGCTGGTGGCGTGTAGTTGACGTGGGAGCAGTAAGTCCTTGTGCGTGGTGATGACCAGCCCGTTGGGAACCCCAATAGGAAGGTATGATGAGTGTAGCGGCAAGTTTTCCCTCAGTTAAGAAACCAAGGTTTATCGAACAGGAGAAGAGAGACGATGACGACTGAAGGTGTTGTGGAACCTGCACACACACAAACAAATACTTTGTTCCCAACTTGCGATGAGGTTGTCAATCTCACCGGTTTGCTTGAAACAAAGGTTATGAGTGTATCGAGTGGAAAACAGTAGAGTATATGCGAGTAAAGTAAACAATGCGGGAAAAGTAAACAGGTGATTGCAATATGATTAAAATAGGACCAGGGTCCACAGTTCACTAGTGGTGTCTCTCCATAGATAAAATAACATGCTGGGTAAACAAATTACAGTTGGGCAATTGATAGAATAAAGATAACGTGATATGTCAAGAAGATCACTATGAGATTTACTCTGGGCATTACAACAAAATACATAGACCGCCATCCAACTGCATCTATGACTAATAATCCACCCCCGGGGATATCATCCGAACACCCTAGAAGTATTAAGTTGCGAACAACAGATAATTGCATTAAGCAAAGTGTGTAATGTAAACAAAGCATATGCCCTTGAGCATATGAATGTTGTTTTCTCCCTAGTAGCAACAACACATCTACCACCTTAGAGGTTTCTGTCACTCCCCCAGGTGAAATAGAGACATGAACCCACTATCGAGCATAAATACCCCCTCTTGGAGTCACTAGCAACTACTCGGCCAAGATAGCTACTAACAACGGAGAGCATGCAAGATCATAAACAACATAGAGATAACAAAAGATATAATTCAGTACAGCAACTTAATCATAAACACCAATATTCATCGGATCCCAACAAACCAACATCATAGAATTACATAACGGTGATCTCAATCATGTAGGGCAGCTCATGAGATCTAAACATGAAGCACATGGTGGAGAATACAACCATCTAGCTACTGCTATGGACCCATAGTCCAAGGTAGACTACTCACTCATCGCTCCGGAGGCAAGCATGGCGATGAAGAAGACCTCCGATGGCGATTCCCCTCTCTGGCAGGGTGCCGGGAAGAGCTTCTGGACCCTCCCGATCTTCGGGTCGACGGCGGCGGCGTATCGCGATGTGTTCTGGAAAACTGATCTGGGGTTAGGTTTTTCTCGTCGGGGGGTACTTATAGGCGAAGGGGCGATGTCAGAGGTGGAGCCAGGGGCTCTCACACAGGGGTGGCGCGGCCAGGGGCCAGGCCGCGCCACCCCCTTGTGTGGGGCCCTGGTGGCCCCCCTCCGACACTTCTTCGGATCTCTGGAAGCTTCCGGGTAAAATATGACTTCAGGAACTTGTTTCGTCCAATTCCGAGAATATTTCCTGTGTATCACTTCTGAAACACAAAAACAGCAGAAAACAGGAAACTGGCACTGTGGCACTTCGTTAATAGGTTAGTTCCGGAAAATGTATAAAAATGCCACTAAGTGTAACGAAACAATAGGCAAATGGTGTAAAAACAAGCATGGAGCATCAAAAATTATAGATACGTTTGAGACGTATCAAGCATCCCCAAGCTTAACTCCTGCTTGTCCTCGAGTAGGTAAGTGATAACAAAAGAATAATTTTTGAGGTGACATGCACCATCACAATCTTGATCATCTAAGTAAGCATTGAGTGCTGGGATCAAAAGAACTTAAAACATGGGCATGAAATACATAATATTGATAGAAGAAACTTAGCAACCATGTTACAACATGAAAAAGAACACAAACGAAAGATCATGAAAAATGAAATAATGAAAGTCAAACGTGTGTTCAAATCATATGGAAAAACATAGGAAATGGTTTTCAGCTTGTCCTTCATGGAATAGCAAAACATAAATGCATAGGACACCTCAAAGTTTAAGAGGGCGACTAGATACAAATAATTTAAGAACAAGTGAAACCAACAATATGAGTCAATCAATGAACTTTGGGACAATGCATATCACACTAAGAATGACAACTATGCTCTCTTAATGGTGCATAAAGAAAGAAGGTGGTGACTCAACATAAAAGTAAAAGAAAGGCCCTTCGCAGAGGGAAGCAGTGATTTAAACATGTGCTAGAGCTTTTCATTTGTAAAACAGAGAGATAAAACTTGATTTTGAGAGGTGGTTGTCTTTGTCAACGACTGGCAATGGGGTTCTTACTATCTTCCATACAAAAATAAAGCAAGTTTTTGAGAGAGAGATTGGCACTCTTGTGCTCTTTTTATAAAACTTGGCACTCCTCCCCACCTTTTCCTTTCACATACCATGGCTAACCGATTCCATCGGGTGCCCACCAACATTCACATTCATTGGAGGAGTGCCTTTTTTCTTTTTCTTTTTTTTTTCTTTTTGGAATAAGCAATATAGAAGATAGCAAATTCGACCACTACGTCCCCATGAGCTGAAAACAGTGTCACAAAACGAGAAGTATTTTGAAGGTTTTTGAAAGGTAGCACACGAAAATTTTACTTTGGAATGGCTTACAAATACCATGCATAGGAATTTATAGTGGACACAATGGAAAACTTTGGCTTTTAGGAGTTGGATGCACGAGTAGAGCTCATACTCAGTACAAGGTGAGGGCTAGCAAAAGACTGGGAGCGACCAACTAAGAGAGCAATAATGGTCATAATCATGCAAAGCGACAAAGCGACATTAAAAGAAGCATACGATGGCATCAAAAGTCAAAAACTAAATGATCATGAAGGCTAATGGCGACTTTGTAAGAGTCTAACATGTGTGAGCATGCGCCAAGTCAACCCAAATAAAGCATCAAGGAGAAAACCAAAATAATGCTTCCATACAATAAAAAACAACGCATGATTTTTTTCAAAGGCTCATTAAGCAATCTCAGTTATTTGAGACAAGTCATGCTACAGCAAAACCACTAAGCATACTATCAAAAAGACATCAAGCATGACATGAAAAAGCCTAAGCCGCAGTCTACACAAGCTCCTTCTTGTACCACTATTTTGCACAAAGCTTTTTCTCTTTTCCAACACCATTTGAAATTTTTATAAACACCTCTTTTGATGAAAACCAATAAAGATCAGAGGCAAAAATACACCTTGATGAAAAGATATGACAAGATCTGAATGCATATCAAGGCGAAAACGAAAACCAAAAGCAGTAGCAGAAAAAGTAGAACGCACGATTTTTAATAAGAGTGAAAACTAGAGCGTTCTTTGCAAATGAAAACGAGTACATCTCCTCCAAAGGAAATTTGTTGGGGTCCAACCATTTATTGCAGCAAACAAACAAACTAAACCAACTAAGAAAACTAAAACAACTAACGCTCCAAGAAAAACACATAGTGCATGAAACAATAAAAATATAGTGTTTTGAAAGGTGACCTGATTTTTGCCGATGAAGAAGGGGTGCCTCGGGGGCATCCCCAAGCTTTGACGCTTGTACTTCTTGAATATTTCTTGGGGTGATGCATGGGAATCCCCAAGCTTGAGCTTTTGTCCATTCTTCAACTCATCTCATCATTCTCCAATCCCTACACTTGAAAACTTCCTTCATACAAAACTAAACACAATTCTATTAGCAACATTAGTGTAAGCATAAAATATATTCAACCTCTTTTAGCTTCAGGTTTCAACCCAAAACCACCACATATAAAGTATATACTACTGTAGCAACTTCCACAAGAGTTCCATGATCAAAAAGAACTCAAAAGAAAGCGATAAAGTGGCAAAAACAAATATTGGCAGAAATCTGTCAAAACTGGACAGCTGACAAAGGACGAATTTTTGAGGGATTTTCCGTTGCTCAAATCAAAAAGTGTTCAACTAAGAAAAGTTTGGATATAACCTGGGGCATATGCACAAGAAATCGTAGGTCCAAAAGATATACAGAGAATTTTCATGAATTTTTACGGTGCAGCACCGAAAACAGTTTCAGGACAGCAACATCCCCAAATCTTTACCTCACTCAAATTAGAGGCTTCTCTTGACACAAAAATGAAATAAACAAGATAAGGAGCGGTCATTACAGTAGTAATGACTTCCAAGACTCAAACAAAAGAAAAATTACTGAAAAGTAAACATTGGGTTATCTCCCAAGAGTGCTTTTCTTTAACGCCTTTGAGCTAGGCGCAGAAAATTGCGAATCAAGTAATATCAAGTGATGAAGCATCAAGCTCATAATTTGCTCTAAGAATAGAGTCAAAAAGTAATTTCTTTCCTTTCCTAGGGAAGTGTTCCATACCTTTCTTTAGTGGAAATTGATACTTGATAGTGCCCTCCCTCATATCAATGATAGCACCTACAGTTCGAAGAAAGGGTCTTCCCAAAATAATAGGACATGAAGCATGGCATTCAACGTCCATAACAAGAAAATCAACGGGAACAATGTTATTGTTAACCACAATAAGAACATCATTAATCCTTCCCAAAGGTTTCTTCTTAGCAACATCAGCAATAGGAACATCAAAATAACATTTTTCAAGCGGTGGTAAATCAAGCATGTCATAAATCTTTCTAGGCATGATAGAAATACTAGCACCTAGATCACATAAAGCATGGCAATCATAACCATTAACATGCATATCAATGATGGGTTCCCAACCATCTTCTAACTTTTTGGGAACAGAGGCTTTTTGCTTCAACTTTTCATCCCTAATCTTTATGAGAGCATTGGTAATATGCTTAGTAAAAGCAATATTTAAAGAACTAGCATTGGGAGTCAAAGCAAGCTTTTGTAAGAACAAAATAACTTCAGATATATTGCAGCCATCAACATCAAAATCATTAAAAGTAATAGAGCTATCATCTCCCATACTCTGAAAAATTTCAGCACTCTTTTGAGAAAAAGTTTTGGCAGTTTTAGGCTTTTTAACACAAGGAGTGGGAGTTTTCTCTACACCAATCAAAGTAAGAGGATTGGTACCAGTAGGAATAACATAATTAGAGGTAGTAATAGTACATACCTTCATCTCTCTAGCCATCTCATCTTCTCTTTCCCACCTGGCATGCAATTCCGCTAATAATCTAATATTTTCATCAATTCCAACTTGGGTAGCATTAGCGGCAGCAACAACATTGCTCACATTCACATCATTAGGAAACACTTTTAATTTCAGAAGTTCAACATCATGAGCAAGGCTATCAACTTTAGAAGCAACAACATCAATTTTGCCTAACTTTTCCTCAACAGACTTGTTAAAAGCAGTTTGTTTACCGATGAAGTCCTTGAGCATTATCTCAAGCTCGGAGGGCGCGGCCCTAGTGTTGTTGTAGGAATTACCATAAGAGTTACCATAACCATTACCATTGGTAGAAGGATACGGCCTATAATTGTTACTAGCAAAATTGTTCCTATAAGCATTGTTATTAAAATTGTTATTTCTAATAAATTCACATCAACTTGCTCTTCTTGAGCAACCAGAGAGGCCAAAGGAACATTATTAGGATCAACATGACTCCTATCATTAGCAAGCATAGCCATAATGGTATCAATCTTATCACTTAAGGAAGAGGTTTCCTCAACAGAATTTACCTTCTTACCTTGTGGAGCTCTCTCGGTGTGCCATTCGGAATAATTTACCATCATGTTGTCGAGTAGCTTTGATGCGGCGCCCAATGTAAGGGACATAAAAGTGCCTCCAGCAGCTGAATCAAGTAGGTTTCTTGAAGAAAAATTCAGTCATGCATAAAAAGTTTGGATAATCATCCAAGTAGTCAGTCCATGAGTGGGGCAATTCTTTATCATAGATTTCATTCTTTCCCAAGCTTGAGTAACATGTTCATTATCAAACTGAGTAAACTTCATAATATTGCTACGCAAAGCTATAATCTTAGCAGGAGGATAATATCTACCAATAAAAGCATCCTTACACTTAGCCCATGAATCAATACTATTCTTAGTCAAAGAAAGCAACCAATCTTTAGCTTTTCCTCTCAAAGAAAAAGGAAACAACTTGAGCTTAATAATATCACTATCAACATCCTTATATTTCTGCATCTCACATAGCTCAACAAAATTGTTGAGATGAGCTGCAGCATCTTCAGTACTAGCACCAGAAAATTGCTCTTTCATAACAAGGTTCAATAAAGCAGGCTTGATCTCATAAAAGGTGGTAGCAGGAACAGTTGGTGCAAGAGGAGTGCAGATAAAATCACTATTGTTCGTGCTAGCAAAGTCACACAACTTGGTGTTTTCAGGAGTACCCATTTCAGCAAAACGAAAGTAAGCAAGTAAAAACAGCTACCAAGGATTCTAATTTTTTTGGGTTTTTGATATAAAGCAGTGCAGGTAAAATAAAATAAAGTAAAGCAAAACAAATAACAAAGTAAAGAATGTGTGTGCGAAGAACTCCCCTCGCAGAAGTCTTCTCTCTTCCCCGGCAACGGCACCTGAAAAAGTGCTGCTACTCGTGTGATGATGACGCCAGAAAAGAGCTGGTGGCGTGTAGTTGACGTGGGAGCAGTAAGTCCTTGTGCGCGGTGATGACCAGCCCGTTGGGAACCCCAAGAGGAAGGTATGATGAGTGTAGCGGCAAGTTTTCCCTCAGTTAAGAAACCAAGGTTTATCGAACAGGAGAAGAGAGACGATGACGACTGAAGGTGTTGTGGAACCTGCACACACACAAACAAATACTTTGTTCCCAACTTGCGATGAGGTTGTCAATCTCACCAGTTTGCTTGAAACAAAGGTTATGAGTGTATCGAGTGGAAAACAGTAGAGTATATGCGAGTAAAGTAAACAATGCGGGAAAAGTAAACAGGTGATTGCAATATGATTAAAATAGGACCGGGGTCCACAGTTCACTAGTGGTGTCTCTCCATAGATAAAATAACATGCTGGGTAAACAAATTACAGTTGGGCAATTGATAGAATAAAGATAACGTGATATGTTAAGAAGATCACTATGAGATTTACTCTGGGCATTACAACAAAATACATAGACCGCCATCCAACTGCATCTATGACTAATAATCCACCCCCGGGGATATCATCCGAACACCCTAGAAGTATTAAGTTGCGAACAACAGATAATTGCATTAAGCAAAGTGTGTAATGTAAACAAAGCATATGCCCTTGAGCATATGAATGTTGTTTTCTCCCTAGTAGCAACAGCACATCTACCACCTTAGAGGTTTCTGTCACTCCCCCAGGTGAAATAGAGACATGAACCCACTATCGAGCATAAATACCCCCTCTTGGAGTCACTAGCAACTACTCGGCCAAGATAGCTACTAACAACGGAGAGCATGCAAGATCATAAACAACATACAGATAACAAAAGATATAATTCAGTACAGCAACTTAATCATAAACACCAATATTCATCGGATCCCAACAAACCAACATCATAGAATTACATAACGGTGATCTCAATCATGTAGGGCAGCTCATGAGATCTAAACATGAAGCACATGGTGGAGAAGACAACCATCTAGCTACTGCTATGGACCCATAGTCCAAGGTAGACTACTCACTCATCGCTCCGGAGGCAAGCATGGCGATGAAGAAGACCTCCGATGGCGATTCCCCTCTCCGGCAGGGTGCCGGGAAGAGCTTCTGGACCCTCCCGATCTTCGGGTCGACGGCGGCGGCGTATCACGATGTGTTCTGGAAAACTGATCTGGGCTTAGGTTTTTCTCGTCGAGGGGTACTTATAGGCGAAGGGGCGATGTCAGAGGTGGAGCCAGGGGCTCTCACACAGGGGTGGCGCGGCCAGGGGCCAGGCCGCGCCGCCCCCTTGTGTGGGGCCCTGGTGGCCCCCCTCCGACACTTCTTCGGATCTCTGGAAGCTTCCGGGTAAAATATGACTTCAGGAACTTGTTTCGTCCAATTCCGAGAATATTTCCTGTGTATCACTTCTAAAACACAAAAACAGCAGAAAACAGGAAACTGGCACTGTGGCACTTCGTTAATAGGTTAGTTCCGGAAAATGTATAAAAATGCCACTAAGTGTAACGAAACAATAGGCAAATGGTGTAAAAACAAGCATGGAGCATCAAAAATTATAGATACGTTTGAGACGTATCATGCGACGGCAGAGAAGGTTGACGTTCTGGAGACGAGTGAGGCGACAGAGATAGCCGACGCAACGGAGACAAGTGAGGCGGTGACGACAGCTGACGCGGCGGAGACGGGTGACGCGCTGGAGACCTTGGCGTCCAATTTGGAAGCATGTTGTATTCCTTTGGCCATAGAACGGTGGTTTTTTGGCTTCTCCCAAGTCCCAGCTCATACAAATCTCCTTCACCTGCAGGGTAGTCAAGCTTCAGCTGCTCAAATATGCTCATAACTTGATCCACCCCGGCAATAGCGTAGCCATGTGGAACCGGAGTGCAATGGTAAGTTGGATTAGGTCCAATGGGTAAGGCATAGCTGACCGCCACCTTCATGGTTATGTTCACAACTTTCACATGTAGCTCACAAGGTGTCGCCTCCATGATATCATCCACTGGGTAGCGAATCGCCGGCTCATCATCATTAGTCGGGAGCTTCGTGGAAGCCACACTGCTTTTCCGCTGAGATGCTAGGCCGGTAGCATCGAATGCAGCTTCTATCAGCACCTGAGATACGCCGGTACCTTGCTAGCTCATCTTGTTTAATAGATCCTGATGCCGCTTTAGTTGTTCTTCTATCTAAGCCATGCGGTCTACCTCCCTTTCCTTTCTTCTCTGACGGCTTCTATCGGGAATTTTTTCCTTTCGACGGGAAACCCGATTTTCCACGGTTTGGAGCCTGGTGTGGTTCGTGTTCGTCCTGGGTGTTCAGCATTCCCAAGGGCGTGTGTGAGCTCATCCTTTTCTCTGTCAGGATGGAACCTCCCTTCTTCAACATTCTTTGCTGCGCTTCTAAGGGCATCAATGGGAAGGGGGTCCGCGTCATGTTATTTTGTATATATACACTTCCCTTCTGAGTCCAACTTGCCCCCATGCCCGTAAAACTAATCCCTTGACCGATCGTTCCATTTTAGTATCTCTGGAATTATCCCTTTAGCAATTAGGTTGCAATCTATTTTCTTCCACTTAGTCTTGCCAGACTTGTAGCCTCCTTGCCCCATAGTATGGTGATAATTCTTTTTAGCAGTATTTTTCTTATTTATTTCTGACCTTTTCTTAGCTTCCTCCGATGTCTTGTACTCCACAAATGCGTCTCATTGGTATTTTATCTTCTCACTTCAGTGAACACCAGAGTCTTTTCTTTCTTGACATATTCGTTGTCCAATCTTTTCTTCCAGTTGTTGAATTGTGTTGCCATCTTCAAAAGAGTCCACTTCTTGACTTTTTGCTCTATGATATTCAGATCACGATCCTCCTCATCTGGATCCTCCTCATTTGGATCATCCTCATTTCTATCCACCTCATTTCGACCCACCTCTAGCACCGCTGGCAGGGTAAATTTACCATGAGCTTCTTCCAAAGCATATTTTTGAATCTCTTCTCGACAATGCTAACTGGTTCCGTCTTTGTCTTCTTCCATTCTCGAATGGTGATCGGAATATTGTCCCTAACAAGAAGTCCACATTGTCTTACAAATTTATTTGCGTGAGCCGCGGGAGCAATCGGTTCGCCATCTTCACCAATTTCTTTGATCATGTACCTTTCATGTTCTTCCAACCTTCTGGCTAGACCTCTTTTATTAATAGAAGAGTGGGTCGATCTGGAGGGCTAAAAGAAGAAAGAGCGTTAATATATGTATATACACAAATCAAATAATCCATCTAGACAGTAGAGGCTTAATTAATATATATATATACCTCGCCGGATTTTGTAATATTTAAGGTTCCATTGGAGCCGTCAGCTTCTCCCTCATATGAGTCGGCGCCTTCTCCCTCACCGGAGCCGTATCTTTGGTCTTGCTCATCTCCCTCGTCAGAGCCATCTCTTCGGTTTTGGTCATCCCCTCACCGGAGTTGTTCAGAAACAATGAGGTGACATCGTCATCTCCATCACGGATGATGTCCTCGATAATGTTTTCCTAGTCTTCGTCTCTTCCGAGATCCATAGTTTCTGCAAAGACATAAAAGTTATTATAATGCTACAAACACATCTATTTTCTATTTTCTAATCCCTATTTTGCTACTGTGCTATTTCTATTTATAAAAATCCTATTTCTATTTCTAAAAATCCTATTTCTATTTCTATAACTAAAAATCCTATTTCTATTTCAAAAAATCCTATTTTGCTATTTCTATTTCTCTAAATTCTAAGAAATCCTAAGCAAAATCCTACAAAACTAAATTAATCCTAAGCAAAATCCTAAGAAACAAATTTAACCCTACATTAATTCTAAGAAACAAAATGTAACCCTAAATCCTAACTAATTAATCCTAAATTCTAAGAAAAAAATTTAACCCCTAATTAATTCTAAGAAACAAAATTTAACCCTAAATCCTAAGAAATAAATTTAACCCTAAATTAATTTTAAGAAACAAAATTTAACCCTAAATCCTAACTAATTAACCCTAAATCCTAACTATTTAACCCTAATCCTAATTAACCCTAAATCCTAACTAATTAACCCTAAATTCTAACAATTTAACCCTAAACATACCTGTAGGGAGGCGTCAGGCACGTACGGGTGCCGGCGCGTGGGCACGGGAGGCAGCGGGCAGCGGTGAGCACGGGAGGCGTCACGGGCGCCGGCGAGCACGGGCGGCGGTGCGGAGGCACGACGGCGACACGAGGGTGAAGGCGCGGGTGGCGCCGCATGGGCCTGGTGGCGATCAACGACGGCGTGGTGCTAGTGGCGTCGACATCGGCATAAAATTTTGGCAGCCTGCCAGCGTTCCCTCGGCTCCTAGTGCAGTCCTTAGCTGTTTTTGGTGTTGGAGGGAGGAAGGAGACGAAGTGGTTATAAAGCAGGGGCCTTTAGCACCGGTTCGTAGCTTCAACCGGTGCTAAAGACCCTTTAGCACTAGTTGGAGCCACCAACCGGTGCTAAAGGCCACACCATTAGCACTGGCTCAAGCCACGAACTAGTGCTAAAGGCCTTTTTTCGGCTGGCATCAAGAGGGCGCGCAAGGCCACCCCTTTAGCATAGGTTCCAACCACGATCCAGTGCTAAAGGTATTTTTCAAATCTTTTTTGAAATTTTCAGTGTGAATCTTGGTTCCCACCTTATTTCATATTGAAGCTATAATCAAACATTGCATAATACATAGTAAAATAATTACAAATCAGAAAAATACATATAGCATATCAAAATGGTCATAAAAATATCTATGATAGAACAACACATTGAGATGCTGAAAATCATTTTGCAAAAATCATGAGGCTCACAAATAATTCAAAATCGGCAGAGGCCCGCCAGATTTGAACTACAGGTACATGATCTAGTGCTCATGATTTTGTGTAAAAATCATTTTTAGATTCATAATATGCTATTTTCTCAGAAATCCACCGCAAGTTTAGTGAGGCTCAACCCCGGGCTAAAAATCTTCATGCCCGCCTTTTTGAATATAATTTCAAACGGGCATAAGAATTTCAAAAACAATCCAAACAATGTGAAACCTTCATGTGGTGTCATATTATGTGTTATAGTTGCAAGGAAAAATATTAAACATGAAATTTTTCAAACATCACATAAAAACCTTCACAAAATAAGCTATCATGTTTGATGTTTTATGGCTTTCAGGTGAAATGAACAATGTTATGGCTAGAATCGCGGCATATTTTGTGATAATGTGCCCATATTGTGCACACATGTGCATCTTGGGATGGCTTACGATGTTGCAAAAGGAAGTTTTCCTTTTCATCGCACGAAAAAGCCATTTTCCATTTTTGAGATGCCAAAACGGGTTTTTTGTGAAGCAACCACCAAATTAAAGTTTCACATTGGTACTAAACTATTTTTGAAAAATACTAGACCACCTTAGATGAAAAATTTCGCATCCGGTGTATCTGAAACCTTTCCGTCCATCCCTCATGAAAAAGACAAATTCCTGCCAAATCGGTCGGAGGACCGCCATATTTGAACTACATGTACATGATATATTGCTCATGATTTTTTGTAAAAATCATATTTAGGTTCATAATATGCTATTTTATTAGAGATTCACTACAAGTTTAGCGAGGCTCAACCCCGAGCTAAGAATCTCCATGCCCTCCTTTTTGAATAAAATTTCAAATAGGCATAAGAACTTTGAAAACCATCCAAACAATGTGAAACCTTCATGTGGTGTCATATTTTGTGTTATAGTTGCAAGGAAAAATATTAAACTTGAAAAATTGCAAACATCACAAAAAAACTTCACAAAATGAGCTATCATGTTTGATGTTTCATGGCTTTCAGGCCAAATGAGCAATGTTATGGCTAGAATTGCGGCATAGTTTGTGATAATGTGCCCGTATTGTGCACACATGTGCATCTTGGGATAGCTTACGATGTTGCAGAAGGAAGTTTTCCTTTTCATCACACGAAAAGCTATTTTTCATTTTTGAGGTGCCAAATTGGGGTTTTTTTTAAGCAACCACCAAATTAAAGTTTCACATTGGTAGTAAACCATTTAAAAAATACTAGACCACCTTAGATGGAAAATTTCCCAGCCGTTGTATCTGAAACCTTTCCGTCCACCCCTCATGAAAAAGACAAATTACTGCCAAATCGATAGGAGGCCTGCCATATTTGAACTACAGGTACATGATATAATGCTCATGATTTTTTGTAAAAATCATTTTTAGGTTCATAATATGCTATTTTATCAGAGATCCACTGCAAGTTTAGCGAGGCTCAACCCGGGCTAAGAATCTTCGTGCCCGCCATTTTGAATATAGTTTAGGTTCACAACATGCTATTTAATCAGAGATCCAATACAAGTTTAGCGAGAAAAATACACATGTGTGATATAAATTAGCTCATTTAATACATATGGTGACTTGTTTTTAAAATGCCTTGGAGGCCATGAACCCTTCTTTGCGTATGTCCCTTGATTATGATCGCTTCGGTCGTAACCATGGAGCATCTTCACCATTTAACGCGATGCTTGGGGCAGTGTTCACTATGAAGGGAGGAATTTCATCAAACTTATTATAATCTTCTGACATGTCTATCTTATCCTTGACTCCCACGATGTTTCTTTTCCCTAAAAGAACTATGTGACGCTTTGGCTCATTGTATGATGCATTCGTTGCCTTATGTTTTCTTTTTCGGTTTGGAGTACATGTCCTTCACATAGAAATATTGAGCCACATCATTGGCTAAGATGAATGGTTCATCTTTGTAACCAAGATTGTTGAGATCCACTGTTGTCATTCCCTACAGATGGTCTACCTTTACCCCTACTCCATCCAGCTTGACCCATTTGCATTGAAACAAAGGGACCTTAAAAGAAGGTTCATAGTCAAGTTCCCATATCTCCTCTATGTAACCATCATAGGTGTCCTTTTGCCCGTTGTTGTTTGTTGCATCAATGTGGACACCACTATTTTGGTTGGTGCTCTTTTTATCTTGGGCGATCATGTAGAATGTATTCCCATTTATCTCGTACCCTTGGAAAGTCATTACAGTTGAAGATGGTGCCCCGGACAACAAGTAAAGCTAATCTCCAACAATGTTGTTATTTATGAGATGTGTTTGCAACCAACCGCCAAAAGTCACCATATGCTGATGTGTAATCCAGGAGTCAGACTGCCCCCGGTGTTGGGAGCGTACAATATTCCTTGAGTTCAGTGATATACAGGGCCACCAAGGTGGAAATTTGTAGAACTATGTAGTGTGCTTGACTGAAATAAATCCCGTCCATACAATACATTGATTTCTTTCCTAGCGTGCCTTTTCCACTTAGTCTCCCCTCATGTCGCGATTCAGGAACACCAATCGGCTTAAGGCCAGGAATAAAGTCAACACAGAACTCAATGACCTCCTTTGTTGCATAGCCCTTTGAGATGCTTCCTTCTGGGCTAGCACGGTTATGAACATATTTCTTCAAGAATCCCATGAACCTCTCGAAGGTGAACATGTTGTGTAGAAATACAAGACCGAGAATGGCAATCTCTTCGACAAGGTGAACCAGGAGATGCGCCATAATATTGAAGAAGGATGGCATGAACACCAACTCAAAACTAATAAGACATTGGGTTACATCCTTCTGTAACCTTGGCAGAATATCTGGATTGATTACCTTCTGAGATATTATATTGAGGAATGCACATAGCTTCACAATGGGTACTCGAACATTTTCCAGTAGAAGCCCCCTCAATGCAACCGGAAACAACTGTGTCATAATCACGTGACAGTCATGAGACTTTAGGTTTTGAAATTTTTTATCTGTCATATTTATTATCCCCTTTATATTTGAGGAGAAGCCAGACGACACCTTGATACTTGAAAGGACTTCAAAAAAGATTTCCTTCTATGCTTTTGTAAGAGCATAGCTGGCAGGACTTAAGTGATGCCCTTGATCCGTCTTGTTCTATGGATGCATGTTGTCCAGGTCTTTCATACGTTGTTGGTCTGCCCGTGCTTCTGGTGTATTTTTGCCTTTCCATACACGCCCAGAAAGCCTAGCAGGTTCACGCAAACATTCGTCGTCACATGCATCACGTCGATTGAAGAGCGGACCTCTAGGTCTTTCCAATACTCAAGCTCCCAAAATATACATTTCTCCTTCCACATGGGTGCGTGTCCGGTAGCGGTGTCATTCAGAATAGATTGACCATCAGGACCCTTTCCAAATATTACTTCTAGGTCCCTGATCATATCAAATAAATAATCACTAGTATAGAGGTCAGGCTTCTACCAGTGATTTGCCGCACCTCTAAAATGCTTGCCTTTCTTTCTTACAGGATGCTTCGTCGGAAGAAATCGATGATGCCCCAGGTACACAACCTTCTTACATTTTTCCAAATATGTACCTTCAGTCTCATCTAAGCGGTGTGTGCATGCATTTATCCCTTGTTCGTCTGTCCTGAAAGGTTACTAAGAGCAGGCAAATCATTGATGGTTATGAAAAGCAATGCTCGTAAGTCAAATGGCTCATGTTTATGCTCATCCCACGCATATACACCTGGTTTGGCCCACAACTGTAAGAGTTCTTCAACTAATGGTCTTAGGTACACATCAATGTCGTTGCCAGGTTGCTTCGGGCCCGTTGACGAAGCCTCTTCCACGGGCAAAGTTCGATCCACACCGCCATTCAATGGGTGTTAGATCATTACCGAATGTAAACCAAATTATTTGTACTCTAGTGCAAGTGGGAAACTGAAGGAGATATGCCCTAGAGGCAAATAGTAAAAGTATGTTTTTGTGTCATATATCATTTGTTCATAATATTATATGTCATGCTATAACTGTATTAAGCAGAAATATTAATACACGTGTGACGTATATGAAAAAGGTCCCTGGTTAACTCTAGCTAACTAGCTCATGTGTCATCTGAGGATCAAGGTTTCCTGGTCATGGGCAAATGCACCAATGAACATTGAGGTCATGTAGGACATGTTGTACAACACCCAAAGTACTATTAATGCGATTAGATTAGTCACAAAAGTTCAACACTGTATATAACTAAGAAACAAAGTAATCAATTCCTTAGACCGTGAGGTCACTACGATAATTGCTATATCCGGAGGCTGCTTTGATTACATCAACCATCTTCACGTAACAGGTTGACTGAAAAGGTGTACATTGGGTATGCTATAAGGAGTAGGTTGAGGAGTGTGAACCAAGAGCGGGATTTGTCCATTCACGTGACAGATAGATACTCTGGGCCCACTCGTTGATAGTTGCATATATGAGCTTGCAAGCATGTGACTAGGTCACGGAGTATGCAATGTCATGAAACGAGTTGAAAGACTTGTCGGACGAGGATGAACAACAATATGGAGATATTGGTGATCTAACCTCAGATAAGATCTAGTATCGTGAGACAAAGGGAATATAATACTGAGTTTACAGGATCATTGAAGAGTTTTGTAGAATACACATGGATCGCATGGTTTTCTAGAACCCCCTGTTGATCATTGATACGGAGAGGAGTCTCGATCATGTCTGGGTATTCCCCGACTCGTAGGGTGTGACACTTAAGGGTCTATGATGCTTAGGGGTAGATTTGTAATTACTAAAAAATGATAAAGGGGTTTCAATAAATGTTTTAGGCAATATCGGAAAGGTTCCAAAGACACCAGAAAGGTTCTAGACTTTATCGAAGTTGTATCGGTGAAGGAATTATGCCAAGGATTAATTAGTTAATGTGTTTAGTATTTAATTAAAGTAATTAAATATTAAAAGTGAATTAATTAATTGATAAATAAAGAAAATGGAAAAAGGAGAAAATGGGCTAGGCCCATAGGGTAGGCCGGCTAGGCCGGCCATGGCCTAGGCGCCAAGGCGCCCTAGGGTTTCCCCCTAGGGGCCGGCGGCCATGGGGGGCGGCAGCCTAGGGTTTCCCCTAGGATCGGCCACCAACCCCCCTCTCCCCACTATATAAACCCCCCAAGGGGTCTTGGCTCATTCCATTCCCTCTCTTTCTCTCTTCCTCCTAACTTGACTCCCACATTTGGAGTTGTGTCAGCGGGTTCAAAGAAAACCCCTTGTTCTGGACGTCGTCGCGCTGCCGGATTTCCAGCCAAATCCACCTTCTTCTGCTGCTCTGCTGGAACGGATCCCGGATGACATCTATACAACATACGTGTGTAATCCCTCGGAGGCGCTGCACATGCGGCGCTGGTCTTCTTTGACTGGTACGACTACATGACCTTGAGGTCGGCTTCGGTTGTCTTCATCGACAACGTTCGTGCGGCAACGTTCCCGCGCACTCGGTCTTCAAAGGTATGATACTGCCGCTATTACCGTTACTGTTCAACTACATAGATAGATCATGAGCTATGGGTTAGAGGAATTTTTTTGTTTTCTGCATCAAATCCCAACATAACTAATCTAATCTCAGTGGTCAAGATTGGTGGCCTCGATAGTAAAAAATGAAATCACCTGGTGATATCGAAAAGAGAATTAGTAAAATAAAAAAGGAGCTTGAAAGTTGGAGAAGGAAGGGAATTAGTCCAGAGCAAGTGAGAAGGGAAGAACTTCTTCGTTTTAAGCTAAATCGGCTGGAGGAACAAAAAAAATTATATTGGAAGCAAAGGGCTCATGTTCATTGGATGAAAAATGGAGATAGAAACACAAAGTATTTTCACTCGGTGGCATCGGAGAAGAGGAGAATGAATAAGATAAAAAATTGAAAAAGGAGGATGTGAGTATGGTGGAGGAGGAGGGAGTCATGAAGGAGGTGGTGACTAACTATTTTATAGTTTGTTTTCCTCCAATGCAGGTAGTACACGTGTGGATGAACTCTTGAGTTGCATTGACTCACGAGTGACTCCTGCCATGAACGAGTTGCTTTGCAAGGAGTTCAATGCATAAGAAGTAAAAAGATGCTCTGGATAGTATTGGGGATCTCAAAGCTCCTAGTGTTGATGGTATGCCCTCCATTTTTACAAGAAGAGTTGGGACTTAGTGGGGGAGAAAGTCACAACAGAAGTTCTTAATGTGTTAAATGGGGAAACAATGCCGGAAGGATGGAATGACACATGTGTTGTACTCATACCAAATATCAAGAATCCAGAGAGTATGAAAGATTTGAGACCAATCAACTAGTGTAACGTGGTATACAAACTGGTGTCAAAGGTTCTTGCAAATAGATTGAAGCAATATTACCATATGTTATATCTCCAAACCAGAGTGCTTTCGTCCCGGGGAGATTGATTACGGATAACATCCTTATAGCCTATGAATGCACACATTATATGAAGAATAAAAGGAAGGGTAAGGATGGCTATGCAGCGGTGAAATTGGACATGAGTAAGGCATATGATCGAGTGGAGTGGGCCTTTTTAGAGAAGATGATGAGAAGACTCGGTTTTGCACCCCACTGGATTGAGCGTATTATGCTATATGTGTCTTCGGTGACATATCAGTTCTGGGTAAATGGGTGATGTACAGATGTGATTATCCCACAATGGGGGCTACGATAGGGAGAACCCTTATCCCCTTATGACAAGGGTATTGATACGTCTCAAACGTATCTATAATTTTTTATGCTCCATGCTTGTTTTTACACCATTTGCTTAGTGTTTTGTTACACTTCGTGGCATTTTTATGCATTTTCCGGAACTAACCTATTAACAAGATGCCACAGTGCCAGTTTCCTGTTTTCTGATATTTTTGTGTTTCAGAAAAGTTACACAGGAAATATTCTCGGAATTGGACGAAACAAAAGCCGAACCTCCTATTATTTAATGAAGCTTCTAGAAGTCCGAAGAGGAGATGGAGGGGGGCCACGGGCTGGCCACAAAGTAGGGCGACGCGGCCCAGCCCCTGGCCGCGCCCCCTATGTGTGAGACCGCCCTGGTCCACCTCTGACGCTGCCCCTTCGCCTATAAAGACCCCCCCCCCCGACGGGAAAAACGTAAGTACCCGATCAATTTTCTAGAAACACATCGCGATCCGCCGCCATCGTCGACCCGAGATCGGGAGGGTCCAGAAGCTCTTCCCGGCACCCTGCCGGAGAGGGGAATCGCCATCGGAGGTCTTCTTCATCGCCATGCTTGACTCCGACGCGATGAGTGAGTAGTCTACCTTGGACTATGGGTCCATAGTAGTAGCTAGATGGTTGTCTTCTCCACCATGTGCTTCATGTTTAGATCTCGTGAGCTGGCTTACATGATCGAGATCACCGTTATGTAATTCTACCTGTTGTGTTTGTTGGGATCCGATGAATATTGGTGTTATGATTAGGTTGATGTGCTGAATATTATCTTATGTTATCTCTATGTTGTTTATGATCTTGCATGCTTTCCGTTGTTAGTAGTTATCTTGGCCAAGTAGATACTAGTGACTCCAAGAGGGGGTATTTATGCTCGATAGTTGGGTTCATGCCTCTATTTAATCTGGGGGAGTGACAGAAACCTCTAAGGTTGTAGATGTGCTATTGCCACTAGGGAGAAAACAACATTCTTGTGTCTAAGGACATTCGTTTTGTTTACAATACACATTTTGCTTAATGCAGTTATCTGTTGTTCGGAACTTAATACTTTTGGGGTCCTCGGATGATTCCCCGCGAGTGGATTATTAGTCATAGATGCAGTTGGATGGCGGTCTATGTATTTTGTTGTAATGCCCAGAGTAAATCTCATAGTGATCCTCTTGACATATGCACGTTATCTTTATTCTATCAATTGCCCAACTGTAATTTGTTTACCCAGCATGTTGTTATTTATCTTATGGAGAGACACCACTAGTGAACTGTGGACTCTGGTCCAATTTCCTTTACATTGCTATCACCTGTTTACTTTACTCGCACTATTTACTTTCTTGCATACTACTATTGCTTTCCACTCGATACGCTCATTCCTTTGTTTACAGCAAACCGGTGAGATTGACAACCTTATCGTAAGTTAGGACCAAAGTTCTTGGTTGTGTTGTGTGCAGGTTCCGCGTTGCTACTAGTTGAAGACGCACCAACAAGTGTCGTAAACAGCGCCCTTGTTGGAGTGTCACTAAGCTAGCAGGCATCACCTTCTGGAGTTTGGCTTTTTCCTACTGGACTGACAAACCTTGGTTTCTTACTAAGGGAAAATTTGCTGTTGTACTCATCATACCTTCCTCTTGGGGTTTCCAACTGGACGGTGATTTACATCAACACCGTGCCGCAACAAGTAACAATTTTTTGGCGCCGTTGCCGGGGAGGAAAAAGAAGACTTCTACAAGGGGAGTTTCACATGCACATCCTTTACTTTGTTTTAGTTTTGCTTTACTTTATTTTTGCTTGCATCATTTTATCAAAAACACAAAAAAAATTGTTTCCTATTATTTGTTATTTTTTACTTGTCTGCTTTTAGCTTTGCTAGAATGGCTACTCCTGAAAACACCAAGTTGTGTGATTTTACTAGCACTAATAATAGTGATTTTATCTGCACTCCTATTGCACCACCTGCTCCTGCTGTAAATTTTTATGAGATTAAGCCTGCTTTATTGAACCTTGTTATGAAAGAGCAATTTTCTGGTGCTAGTACTGATGATGCTGCAGCTCATCTCAACAATTTTGTTGAGCTATGTGAGATGCAGAAATATAAGGATGTAGAGAGTGATATTATTAAGCTTAAGTTGTTCCCTTTTTCTTTGAGAGGAAAAGCTAAGGATTGGTTGCTGTCTTTGCCTAAAAATAGTATTAATTCATGGGCTAAGTGTAAGGATGCTTTATTGGAAGATACTATCCTCCTGCTAAGATTATAGCTTTGCGTAGCAATATTATGAAGTTTAGCCAGTTTGATAATGAACATGTTGCTCAAGCTTGGGAAAGAATGAAATCTATGATAAAGAATTGCCCTACTCATGGACTGACTACTTGGATGATTGTTCAAACTTTTTATGCAGGACTGAATTTTTCTTCAAGGAACCTATTGGATTCAGCTGCTGGAGGCACTTTTATGTCCCTTACCTTGGGCGCCGCAACAAAGCTTCTCGACAATAAGATGGTAAATTATTCTGAATGGCACACCGAGAGAGCTCCACAAGGTAAGAAGGTAAATTCTGTTGAGGAAACCTCTTCCTTGAGTGATAAGATTGATGCTATAATGCTTATGCTTTCTAATGATAAAGCTCATGTTGATCCTAATAATGTTCCTTTAGCCTCTTTGGTTGCTCAAGAAGAGCATGTTGATGTAAACTTAATTAGAAATAATAATTTTAACAACAATGCTTATAGGAACAATTTTGCTAGTAACAATTATAGGCCGTATCCTTCTACCAATGGTAATGGTTATGGTAACTCTTATGGTAATTCCTCCAACAACACTAGGGCCGCGCCCTCTGAGCTTGAGGTAATGCTCAAGGACTTCATCGGTAAGCAAACTGCTTTTAATAAGTCTGTTGAGGAAAATTTAGGCAAAATTGACATTCTTGCTTCTAAAGTTGATAGCCTTGCTCTTGATGTTGAACTTATGAAACTAAAAGTGTTGCCTAATGAGGTGAAGGAGAACAATACTTTTGCCACTGCTAACGCTATCCAAGTTAGAATTGATGAAAATGTTAGGATGTTAGCAGAATTGCATGCCAGTTGGGAAAGAGAAGATGAGATGGCTAGAAAGATGAAGGTATGTAACATTACTACCTCTAATGATGTTGTTCCAAATGCTAGCAATCCTCTTACTTTGATTGGTGTAGAGAAAACTCCCACTCCTTGTGTTAAAAAGCCCAAAACTGCAAAAACTTTTTCTCAAAAGAGTGCTGAAATTTTTCAGAGTGTAGGAGATGATAGCTCTATTTCTTTTAATGATTTTGATGTTGATGGCTGCAATACATCTGAAGTTATTTTGTTCTTGCAAAAGCTTGTATTGAGTCCTAATGCTAGTTCCTTGAATATTGCTTTTACAAATCATATTACAAATGCTCTCATGAAAATTAGGGATGAAAAGTTGAAGCAAAAAGCTTCTATTCCCAAGAAGTTAGAAGATGGTTGGGAACCCATCATTGATATGCATGTTAATGGTTTTGATTGCCATGCTTTATGTGATCTAGGTGCTAGTATTTCTATTATGCCTAGAAAGATTTATGACATGCTTGATTTACCACCTCTTGAAAAGTGTTATTATGATGTTCCTATTGCTGATTTTGCTAAGAAAAAACCTTTGGGAAGGATTAATGATGTTCTTATTATGGTTAGCAATAACCTTGTTCCTGTTGATTTTCTTTCTATGAATGTTGAATGCAATGCTTCATGTCCTGTTATTTTGGGAAGACCTTTTCTTCGAACTGTAGGTGCCATCATTAATATGAAGGAAGGCACCATCAAATATCAATTCCCACTCAAGAAAGGTATGGAACACTTTCCTAGAAAGAGAAAGAAATTACTTTTTGACTCTATTCTTAGAGCAAATTATGAGCTTGATGCTTCATCATTTGATATTACTTGATTCGCACTTTCTGCGCCTAGCTCAAAGGAGTTAAAGAAAAGCACTCTTGGGAGATAACCCAATATTTTACTTTCAGTTCTTTTTCTTTTATTTGAGTCTTGGAAGTTATTACTACTGTAATAACCGCTCCTTATCCTTTTTATTTTGTTGTTGTGCCAAGAGAAATCTCTAATTTGAGTGAGGTAAGATTTGGGGATGTTGCTGTCCTGAAACAGATTTTGGTGCTGCACCGTAAAAATTCGTGAAAATTCTCTGTATATATTTTTGACCTGTGATTTCTTGTGCATATGCCCCAGGTTATATCCAAACTTTCATTAGTTATACACTTTTTGATTTGAACAACAGAAAACCCTCTAAAAATCGACCTTTGTGAGCTGTTCTGTTTTGACAGATTTCTGCCACTATTTGTGTTTGCCTCTTGATCTCTTTCTTTTTGAGTTCTTTTGATCATGGAACTTTTGGAGAAGTTGCTACAGTAGTATATGCTTTATATGTGGTGGTTTTGAGTTGAAATCTGAAGCAAAAAGGGGTTGATTCATTATTATGCTTACACTAATGTTGCTAATAGAATTGTGTTGAGTTTTGTATGAAGGAAGTTTTCAAGTGTAGGGATTGGAGAATGATGAGATGAGTAGAAGAATGGACAAAAGCTCAAGCTTGGGGATGACCACGCACCCCAAGGAATATCCAAGTGGTACAAGCATCAAAGCTTGGGGATGCCCCCGAGGCACCCCTTCTTCATCGGCAGAAAACAACATTCGTGTGTCTAAGGACATTCATTTTGTTTACATTACACACTTTGCTTAATGCAGTTATCTGTTGTTTGCAACTTAATACTTTTGGGGTCCTCGGATGATTCCCCGCGAGTGGATTATTAGTCATAGATGCAGTTGGATGGCGGTCTATGTATTTTGTCGTAATGCCCAGAGTAAATATCATAGTGATCCTCTTGACATATGCACGTTATCTTTATTCTATCCATTGCCCAACTGTAATTTGTTTACCCAGCATGTTGTTATTTATCTTATGGAGAGACAACACTAGTGAACTATGGACCCCGGTCCAATTTCCTTTACATTGCTATCACATGTTTACTTTACTCACACTGTTTACTTTCTTGCATACTACTATTGCTTTCCACTCGATAAGCTCATTCCTTAGTTTACAGCAAACCGGTGAGATTGACAACCTCATCGTAAGTTGGGACCAAAGTTCTTAGTTGTGTTGTGTGCAGGTTCCGCGTTGCTACTAGTTGATGACGCACCAACAAGTGTTGTAAACGGCGCCCTTGTTGGAGTGTCACTAAGCTAGCAGGCATCACCTTCTGGAGTTTGGCTTTTTCCTACTGGACTGACAAACCTTGGTTTCTTACTGAGGGAAAATTTGCTGCTGTACTCATCATACCTTCCTCTTGGGGTTCCCAACTGGACGGTGATTTACATCAACACCGTGCCGCAACAAGCAGTTATAGATAATAAAGCCCATTGCTTGATAACCCCTCGGGCCCGTTAAGCTAGGCCCAAATGTAACCCTAGTCGAAGTACGAGTTCATGTCGTATACTGATGTTGTAATATGTATCAGACCCATCCCGTTCCTTGAGACCTGGCCACCTATATATATGGGCCAGGAGAGGACGGTGAGGGGGAGATTGAAAGCAAGCTAAGTTAACCACCACATTTACTTTCGAGACACACCTTGTTTGACTGATTTTACCTTCGAGTTCATCTGACGCCCTATTCCCCCGATCCTAAGTCCTTCATCTAGGACATTTGTCGAGTTAACCCTCGTCAATTGGCGCCGACCGTGGGGACTTAGGGCGTTGGAATCATGAATTCGACAGTTTTTTTGCTTTTAGCCAATAGCAGTTCAGAAGTCGACGAAAACCAGATATCCTTCGGAACCGTCGATTTTCAGCCTCACCCGACAAACTTCACTCCAATATTCGAGAGCACGGATCAAGATATGGACCTGACGATCGGAAGCTTAAACTTTCGCGTCGGATCTTTAGGTTTGATTCGCCTTTCAGATCCAGAGAAATTGGGTCCATCGGCAAGTGAAGCCAAGACAGTTGCAATATCCGAATCATTAGTGGGCTCTTTCAGCTAGGCAAACTCGCCGGTCAGCTTCGCAGCAATAGAAATTTCTGGAGGAAAAATCGCAGAAGTCGACGAAACCATGGAAAATTTTGACTTAGGGGATCAACTCGAAGACCTCATGATCTGCCATGATGATACTTTAGATAAATCAACAGACACCTGGAAGATAGGATTAGAGCTTCATGAGGATGACGACTCAATCCTCTCAAGCTTCAACAGCAAGTTCGACAATCGGTACCAAGTACTCGCCATTGTAGGAGACAACTCAGAAGAACTCGATGAAAACAACAATCCAGTGCTCAACCCAGCAAACATAAATAGAGGAGCAAATCACTTAGCAGAAGGAGAAACCGTAGATTCTCTTGCAAGTAGGGAGAAAGTTCGACTATCAGTCGAAGAGTGGAGGATAATCAAAATAGCCATGGAACACGGCGTGCCAATACCAGCAGATGCAAGCAAAAATATGCTGTTAGGATATCATTACGCCTTAAGACAGCAATCAAAGCAACTAGCAAAAGAGAGAATTGAAATACAAAAGAGAAAAGATTCAGCCATTGCAGTAAGCGCAGCTTATCATAAAGCACGCAGCGACGCATCATACACAAATAGCAGAAGGCATCGTCGACATGGATCAAGGTTTGAGAACCTTGAGTACTCCGAAAGGCAAAGCCTTTCCAAAAACCTCGACTCATCCTTCCTGTCGATCGACGAGCAAGGCAACATCATACGAAAGACGCCAGAAGCAGCGCTCATGGTAGCACAAACATATCTGTATACAACACGGCCAAGTCCAGGATACCCAAGGGAACATATGCACCGAGCAGCATTGCAAGGCTTAAGGATGGTAGGCAATAAATTGACAGCAAAAGAAGAGGAGGCACATCGCAATAAAGGAACACATAAACCAAGGTCACCACACCGTCACAATAGTCCTCGGCAAAGAAGTGGCAGCCGACGATCCAAAACACCATCACCAAGGTGACACAAAAGTCCGAAGCATGGAGGAACCCAAAGGTCTAGGACTCCCACCAAAGCATATGACTATGAAGACAACAAAAAAGAGATGGGGGCATCGTGCATTACTCATAGGGTTCGCACCATGCCAGTACCCAAGGGTTTCAAATTACCCCATGATCAGCAAAAGTATGATGGATCTCAAGAGCCCCAGTCATGGCTCTCGGATTACTTACAGGCAGTGAAAATATTGGAGGAACAAAGGAAACAGCAATGCAAAGCTTGCAATTACATCTCACCGGCGCAGCAAGGTCATGGTTGAACAAATTAGAAAGAGGAACAATTAGAAGCTGGGAGGAACTCACAAAGCAATTTACAAGTAACTTCAAGTTGACATACAAGCGCCCAACATCGATAGAAGAAGTCAAAGCCTGCGTACAACAACGCAATGAGACACTAAGGTCGTATATACAAAGGTGGAGCATTATCAAAAATTCCGCAGTCGAAGTTTCAGACAAAAGAGCTATAGACGCTTTCACGCTCGGGTTGCGACGAGGAGATCTAGTCGAAGAGATGGGTAGAATCAAGCCGAAGACAGTATCCGATTTAATGGATATAGCGAATAGATTTGCAGATGGTGAAGATGCGTGCAACAACAAATGAACCCGATCACCAGAAGTCGATAGAGGAAACAGATACGATGGCCAAAGGAGAAGAAGCCGCGATTACGACAACTATGGCTCCCACAGCCAAGTAGCCGCGGGATACAAAGACAACAATTATCAAGGAGATGACCGCAGAAACTCAGGGTACCAGAACTATGGAAGAGAGGAATATGGGAGCAGCAAAAGGTTTCTGTCAAGAGAACCTCAAGATTACAGCCCGTCACCAGATGATATGCTAAACGGACCATGCCATATACACTCCGCATTTGTCGATGGGAAAAGAGTATCCAGGCACGCAATGAAAGATTGCAAAACATTCTTGAAACTCCAGGAGGCGGCAATAAGCAAACAAGTCGAAGCAAAGAGACAAGGATACAAAGGGAACACGAACAACGCGCCTACAAAAGATCAACAAGCAAACAACGAAGCTTCTCAAGATCAAGATCAGCCAAATCAGGGACATGACAATGATGGAGGATATATCCCGTCCAAAGGGCACATCACAGCAATGATACAACCAGTGCCAAAGTCGAATAAAGAGGAAAAAAGCATAACTCGCCAAGTTAACTTAGCAGTAACATCACCTCCAGCAACTGATGACCCACAAGTATAGGGGGTGTATCGTAGTACTTTCAATAAATAAGAGTGTTGAACCCAACGAGGAGCAGAAGCTATTGACATGTGGTGTTGATCAAGGATTCACTGTAAGTACTAGCAAACGGGTTTTCAGGGGTATTTGGTAATGCAAATAAATAAAGTGCAAGTAAATAAAAGACGGTAATAATAATTGCTGCAAGTGGCCCAATCCTTTCTAGAGCAAAGGACAAGCTGGTTGTGTAACTTATGATAACCAAACGTTCTCGAGGACACACGGGAGTTTCTGTCAAGTGCTTTCGCTTCATACCGCTAAATAATCTTTATTGGTTTGATAAGTGTTATGGGGGTGAACCTGTGCTAGCGCACTACCCATACTAGGATAAATACACACTTGTGATTATACCCCTTGCAAGCATCCGCAAATACAAGAAAGTAATTAAGATAAATCTAACCATAGCCTTAAACTCTAAGATCCTACGCTCCCTGGTGCAGTGATTTCCCAACGGAGGTTTAGGTTTCTGTCACTCCAGCAACCCCACAATTGGTAGCCAAATACACAATGCATATCACTAGTCCCATAAATTGTGAAGTATCATGTAGTCGACGTTCACATGACACCACTGGTGAAATAGCACCACAACAAATAAATATCAAACCATTAAATATTACTCAACATAATTCCACTACTAACAACTTGACTTCTCCCATGTCCTCAAGAACTAAACGAACTACTCACAAGACATCATATGGATCTTGATCAGAGGTGAAATAATGGTAAATAACAATCTGAACATAAACCTTAATTCAACGGTTCCACACAATAGCATCAACCACAAGAGTAATCAACACCGGGAAAGTTTCCCCTAGGAATTTGACAAGATTCAACTCAAGATGTTACAGCGGGATGACATGGTGATGGTGAAGATGAAGGTGCTGGTGATGGAGATGATGATGATGATCCCGATGAAGTCCGGTGCGATGGTGATGATGATGGCGATGATCTCCCCTCTCCGGAAAGGAATTTCCCCGGCAGATTCCTGCCTGCCGGAGAGCTTTTCTCTCTCTGGTGTTTTCCGCCCCGCAGAGACGGTGGTGTCTATCTCTGAGCCCCCCTCCCCCTTGACTTAGGTTTTCGGGGATGATGAAATACGCAAAGGGGCGATGGCAGAAGTGGGCCAGGGTGGCCTCACCACAGGCCGACGTGGCCAGGGGTGGGCCCGCGCCCCTGGTGGTGAGCCCGCCCTATTGCTTGTCTCGCCTTCTCCTTCTGGCTTCTTCAGTCTTCTTGTAAAATATAATTTCCTGGTATTTTTCTGGAATTTCCTGATCTTCCAAAATATGGTGTCCTGACGGTCCTTTTTCTAGCAGAATCCAGACTCCGACAGCAAATCCTCCAATGATCATCAAACATGTAAAAACAGAGGAAACAACATAAGTATCATCTCTAAATGTGAAATATATTAATGAATAACAGTAAATTATGATACAAAATAGTGATGCAAAATGGACGTATCAACCCCCCCAAGCTTAGACCTCGCTTGTCCCCAAGCGAAAACTAAACTCAGTAAACATGACCACAGGTTTATGGAGTGAAGTGTCGATAATCAAAATACAGACAAGAAGCATCACATTCACTAAGGCACAAATTATAATAGACAGTAACTTCCCTTTATATGATATAGACTTGCAATAAGTAAAGGGAATCACAAATAAAGATGCACAAGGTAAACTATAATTAGTGATGGCAAACCTTAGTTCTTGGTCAGAGAACAATGAACAAACTATACTTATTTTTGAATGGAGCCTTTTAAAACAGAGCTAATATAGCAAAAACTATATGCTCAACAAGATAAATTCTTTATAATCATGGAAAGCTTTCAAAGATATATTCCTTCAGGTAAAAGCATTGTACTAAATAAAAGAAGTTAGTGAACATGATTGAACAAATCAACATATGGATGAATGAAACATAACAACTCAAATGCTTACTTGAGATAGAAAAGAATAGATTGACTCAACATAAAAGTAAAAGATAGGCCCTTCGCAGAGGGAAGCAGGGATTAAACATGTGCTAGAGCTTTTCATTTGTAAAACAGAGGTAAAAGTTATTTTGAGAGGTGGTAGCTTTGGTCAACAACTAGCAACGGAGTTTTTGATATCTTCCATACTAAACAAGTGAGAGCGGTTCCGAGATGTTGATTAATTGGCACATTGGTGCTCTTTTATAGCTTGGCACTCCTCCCCACCTTTTCCTTTATCAAACCATGGCTAACCGATTCCATCGGGTGCCCACCAACTTTCACATACCATGGAGGAGTGCTCTTTTTCTTTTCTTTCTTTTTGACATTACAATGGTCTGACCAGCTCCCTTGCAAAATTAATGACGAGCAGATGAAGCTGCCTAGTCGAGGGGTACTTAATTTAGTATGGAAGATAACAAACCCATCCACTACGTCCTCATGAGCTAAAAATAGTGGCACAAAATGAGAAGTGTTTGAAGGTTTTTGAAAGGTAGCACATGAAAATTTACTTGGAATGGCTTGAAATACCATGCATAGGAATTTATAGTGGACTCTTTGGAAGTAACTTGGCTTTTGGGAAATGGATGCATGAGAAGTATTCCCTCTCAGTACAGGTTTTTGGCTAGCAAGGCTGGGTAGCAAGCATAAGAGTTGCATGAAACAAACAAACATACATATAATAGGAACAATCATGCAACCTTCCTTGAAAGTACAACGATTTTAACTTGAGAATACTATTGCTTATGAGCTAAACATGAAGGAAAGCTGAAATGATGTATCTACTAGCACTTCTTTCTTCTTTTTCTACTCAAAACTCAAGGTAATGTTGCTACTGACCAAGCTAAGTTTGCCAGAACCAACTAAATTTACTCATGCTCCCAAAGTGATACCAATACTAATCAACAAGACTAATCACATAAGAAACATTGTGAACTAAAATAAAGTGTGCGGAAAGTAAACAATAAAACTTCTCATTAATATTTCATTACCGCAACTCACACCAAGGGATACATAGATAATCAACTAAGGAGGATACTTCCACACTGCAAACTATTCTATAAGATAATTTCTCTATTCATGATATGACTCTACTTGAAAAGTAAATGAGTAAAAGATAATAATGTGATACCGCGGCACTCCCCCAAGCTTGGAACAAGCCAAGGGGATGCCAGTACCAATGACGAGTTACTCCTTCGGTGGTGGTGGTAAGATCATCCTTAGACCAAGTAAAAGTTCCAGCATCCTGCGAAGCCTGAGATTCTCTTCTTGAAGTATCTATATCTCCCTCTCCAGAACTTGGTATTGGGCATAAAGCTCATCAGTGACCAGCATACCCTCTTCTATTATAGGCATGAAATTTAGATCCAAGACTGGTAATATTGGCCCTGCATGTTATGAGAAAAGGCACGTCCGACGTTCATTGATCCTACAAAAGTAGGTCTCTTGCCCTTGATCCTCCAGCTTGCGGTTCTTTCTTCCGCTTGGGGTCTTGGTGGTCTTCTTCCCTAGGCCTCTTGCCCTTGTCATCGCTTCAAGGAGTCATGGTCCCCCTAGAACTGAGATCAACTCCTGGCGGAAATAGCTCAAAATGAAAACACGACGAGAAAACGATATACGGACCTCGGACAATCCGGGGGGTTATATAGGCGAAAATTAAACATCGAGACGAAATCACAGGAGGAAACCGGGATGGAAATGAGCTCCGGGGTGCTCTCACCACAGGACGGCGCGGCCTGGACTGGGCCCGCGCCCCCTGGTGGTGAGGAGCCACCGGACTCCGTCTCCTGCCCATTTTCGTCTCGTGATTTTTCATATTTAATAAAAACAACAAAAATATTAATGGAAAAGTTTTACGCGAACCTTTTCTGACTAGAACTGTTACCTATTCGAAAACGAACTCTGCAGGTTCCTGCATATTGTCCTGGATAAATTCTTCCGGAGAAACCGTTTGAATAACATCAACATCTTCATTATATGAATCTCCAGCAATATAATGTTTGAGTCTTTGACCATTCACCACTTGTGTAGTGTCATCTTTTAATGACGCAATCTTTATCGCACCTGAGCGGTACACCTCCTCAATAACATATGGTCCTTCCCATTTAGAGAGTAATTTTCCTGCAAAAAATCTGAGACGAGACCTATACAATAGAACTTTTTCACCAACATGAAACTCTCTCTTAAGAATTCTCTTATCATGCCATTGCTTGACTTTCTCTTTGAAAAGGCTGGCATTCTCGTAAGCTTCATTTCTCCACTCATCTAAAGAACACAAATCTAACAACCTTTTCTTACCGGCGAGTTTAAAATCCCTATTAAGCTCTTTCACTGACCAAAAAGCTTTGTGTTCTAATTCTAAGGGCAAGTGACACGCTTTTCCATAAACCATTTTGTATGGAGACATGCCCATGGGGTTCTTATAAGTAGTTCTATAAGCCCATAAAGCATCATTTAACTTGCTAGCCCAGTTTTTCCTAAATCTATTGACAGTCTTCTGCAAGATAGACTTGATCTCTCTATTTGAAAGCTCTACCTGCCCACTAGTTTGGGGATGATAAGCAGAAGCAATTCTATGATTAACGTCATATCTAGCAAGAGTTTTTCTAAAACCGCCATGAATAAAATGAGAACCTCCGTTAGTCATAAGATATCTAGGCACACCAAACCTAGGAAAAATAACATCCTTCAGCATTTTTAACGAGGTCTCACCATCGGCACTCTTTGTAGGTATGGCTTCTACCCACTTGGTAACATAATCAACAACAACAAGTATATGAGTATAACCTTTTGAAGGAGGAAAAGGACCCATAAAGTCAAATCCCCAACAATCAAATGGTTCAATAACAAGAGTGTAACTCATAGGCATTTCATTACGTCTAGAAATATTACCAACTCTTTGACATTCATCACAAGATAGAACATACCTTCTAGCATCTTTAAAAAGGGTTGGCCAATAAAAACCTGATTGTAGAACCTTTTGTGCAGTTCTATCTCCAGCATGATGTCCTCCATAAGCACTTCCATGGCATTTTCTCAATATTTCTTGTTGTTCATACTCTGGAACACATCTTCGCATGATACCATCAACTCCTTCTTTATATAAGTGTGGGTCATCCCAAAAGTAATGCCTCAAATCATAAAAGAATTTTCTTCTTTTCTGAGCTGTAAAGGTTGGAGGCAAATACTTGGAAACAATAAAGTTAGCATAATCAGCATACCAAGGAAGGTCTCGCGAAGTTACATTTATTGAAGCCAACTGTTCATTTGGAAAACTATCATTAACAGGAATAGGATCAAAAGAAATATTTTCCAATCTAGACAAATTGTCAGCAACAGGATTTTCAGCACCTTTCCTATCTACAATATGCAAATCAAACTCTTGTAAAAGCAACACCCATCTAATAAGCCTAGGCTTAGCATCCTTCTTCGACATAAGATATCTAATAGCAGCGTGATCAGTATGAATAGTAACTTTAGAATCAACAATGTAAGGTTGTAACGACCCAAGATTTTATCAAATTGTGGGGGAAATTTTTTGTTTTTATTTTGCTTGTACTGATTGAAAATTCACAGGGATTTAAAACTTTTGAGTCTATTTGAAAACTTTATTAGAAAACTATATTAAACTTTCTATTACTTCTTGAAGAACTTATTTAGAAAGATCAAGTATCAAATTATTATTTTCCTTTCTTTTATATCAAAACCTATGCAAGATATTAGCATAGAGAATATTTATTAAAAGGTTTATATCTGCTAAAGTTTTCTTTCTCAAAATTTAAAGTTTGAAAGATGATTTCAAACACTATCTAAATTAAGTATTTTCACAAATTCTGAAAAGAATAATTTCCCACCCTAATTCTAATTGTTTTATGCAAGCAAGTCCCTCTTGCTTGGTTCATAATGTTTTATTAAAAATACCCCTTTTACTTGAAAACTTGTTTTATTACTGGCTTAGATTATTGTGCTTCCCTTTTGAAAATCTCTGGAAGAAGTTTGATTTGAATTGAAGTATCTTTGCAAAAGTTATGAAAGAAATAAAGAAAACAGAAATGGAAAAGGGGAAAGAAGAAATAAAAATATAAAAGGGCCCCGGGGGAAACCATTTGGCCCAGCTCCGGATCGAGCCCGCGGCCCAGGAAGCAAAACCCGAACCGGTATCCCTCTCCCCTCTCTATCTCGCTGACGGGTGGGACCCGCGTGTCAGCACCGACACCTCCTTCTTCCTCCGAACGGAAATCCCGCCGGTGACCAAGCCCGAGCCCGCCGTTACTCCCCCTTCAATTTGATTGATTCTCCTGCCGTTTCTTCCCCGCGACTGCGCCTATAAAATGCCCTCGGCCGCCTCTCCATTTCCCCCTTCGTTCTCCTGCAGATTGTGCCGCCAGGCCGGCAAAATCGCTCGTCGGAGCTCCGCACCACCGTAAGCATTCTCGGTTGATTTCGACGCTGCCAGTAAAACCCACGTCTCCTCCTCTACCCTATCTCCTCCCCCTATCTCTAGCGCCCCTTCTGACGTCTTTCGTTTGATTTAACTCGCAGCAAATCGAGCCCCTCTTCATCAAGCCGAAGCTCCTGCCGCCTGCTTCACCTCCAGCCGACCCTCTACTCTGCACCTGGAAACGATCGACGACGTAGTTCACGTTTCCGAGATCCCCTTGACGTTTTGAACACCGTCCGCATCTCCGCCGTCCCTGGGAACCACTAGAACCTCGCCGGAGTTCGATTCCAGTGCGCAGACCTCGTCGCCGGTGGTCTACAGTGAACCCTAGGTGAGCCTTACCTCTCTCAGATCTAACCTGCCCGTCCGATCTCGATCTAACGCACCAGATCAAACCACTTAACTGAAGAGGTACCAGTCCATCTGGGACGTCCAGATCTCATAAGATCCAACGCCCCAGAATTCTAATTCCCCCGAACCGGTACGGGCGAGTAAGAACACGCCGCGTGTCGTCTCCAGACTCAAATAGAAATCAAATAGATTTTCAAATCACAGATTTGGCCCAGATCTTGTAAAATCAATATAAAATCTTCTGTAAGTCCAAAAATAACAAATGATATACCGTTGGAATCCTTAGAACATCTAGAATCCAGTAGTACAATAATACTCCATATTTTATGGGTCCAATTTGAAACCATTTTCAAATTGGAATCAAACCTTCTGTTAGCTTGATTAATTCATATCCTTAGTTCTGTCCATCCAAAAATTACAAATTTGTAGTCTCTGGAATCCTCTCAACTTGTAGAACACCATAGAATCAAGAAAATCCAAATTTGATATGTGCACACACTTTGTGCATTCAAATCTATCCAAATCACTATTCTGATCATAGTTTGAATTCTATAACCTATTTTGGAGTGATTCCAATTGCAGTGACCTTGCATTACTGCAAGCTATCCAGTAGCAACACTCCCATAATTTCTTGAACCACTTCACAATTATTCAAATTCTAATATGAGGATTTGAGTAATTTCCATTATAAGAATAAATCTATTTCTGTTCAGTAATGTTCCCATCTACCATAGCAAATCTTATGATCATACCTAGCCATCAATGTTATCTAATCAACATCTTGATCAAGATCATATCTACTTAGACCTATCTTGTCTAGTTCACACATATTCAAATTACAATTGTGTTGTTTGAGTAAAGTGTGATACATCTCAATCTTAGATTCTATTCTTGCTATCCTTGTAATGTTGATCTAATCGACATTATAACACTTATCCAATACCCCATGAACCCAATAGAAACCTTAAACCATTATCCCAAATGTTATCTACCCATACTCAATCCTCTGCCCACTTGATCTTGATTTCATGTGTAGAGCTATTCGATTAACAAATGAGTTAATTGAGTAACTCAATAATTCATGAGTCCTAGCCAAAGTTTAAGTGTAATAGATACTATTTAAGAATAATTGTTGTCACACTTATTTAGTAGTATTACTATTACACTATTTTGTCTCTTATGTGATTTACCCACATGAGATGTTCCAAGACCCAATATGCTTTAATAAAGCATAAAGATCCCACTCATCATATTTTGTCTAATTCATATGTTTACTCAAACAACAAATGAGCTACTTGAGTAGAATATGAATTCATCACAAACCTAAATCCTATTTTGTTATTATGGTGTTGTTATCAACCATACCCAGATCAGTGCCTACCTAGTATCTGTTCACATGTATTGAACTATTCAACTTGCAAATGTGCTAATTGAGTACTTCAAGCACTCTTGAAACCTAGCCTAGTACCTAAGGGTGATGTATGCTATTTAAAGAATAAATGTTGTTACACTTATTCAAATAGTATTTTGGTTGCACTACCCCACACTTATGTGATCCATTTCACATGAGCTATTCTGAAATTCTTTCATACCTCGATAAAGTATAAAACTTCATCAATTATATTTTGCCTATTCTAAACCTCTCTCAAATCATATTGATCTCCCCCAACTAGCTCTCAAATTCATATCTCACAAATCATGATCCTTCGCCATATCTTTCTATCTTAACATATCAATAAACCTAAATTGTTAAACAAACACCTTTCAATTGTTTGATTGTGTTTGTATGGATTGTTTATGGTATGCTATTTCTTGTGCTATAGTTTGTGCGAAGAGCTGCGTGCTTAGTTGAGAGAAGCGGAACGTCGTGATCTTCGAAAAGGCAAGTGACACACATGTTCCCCTACCCATTTTTACTTATGCATTAGTAAATTCACCTCTTGTAGTATGCATGATAGGTGTTTTACTCAACTGTTTTATCAAATGCTTAGATCCTAGTAGTGTGTAGCTATCCCTCAAACCCCACCTGATAGGATGCTAAGTACTTTGTTAATATTGATGCCATGCTAAGATCACTTGAAAAGTGTTTTGTGAAAAGTTAAGAACTTCAACTAAAATGAAACACCTGGGTGGATTGGTATGATGATGGAGGTGGTGTTGAGTGGCGACCTGGGGCTACACTACGTGTAGTTGCTGCCTGGGCGTACACTTGTGGATGGCCACCCAGGAACAAAGAGATGGCTATGTCTTCCATGCTTAGCGTACTTCCAGTGCAGCCTTATGACATTATGGGCTCTGTCTTGACTGATTAGAATGTGGGAGTGCAACTAGGCGCGAGAAGATGGTGGTAGATGAATTATAGGTTGGGAGCGGATCTTGCCAGTTAGTTGCCCTCTCCTTCTAAAAGGTCTCGTTTCATTTTATGTATGGGCATAAAATGAATCGTAAGGTGAAAGTGCACAACCCTTGCAAGGTGTTTAAATCTAATCGATTAGCCGTGTCCTCGGTTATGGACAATTGAGTCTCTAGACATGGAATGTACGGAATAATCTCATCACCGATTCTGAATTATTAAAATTTTGTCTAGAACCCCCTAGGTAGGAACTAAGGACCATACACTCCGAGGGGTGGTGGTGCCTGAGGTTCCAACTTTGTCGAATATCGCCCAGTGCCACGTGCCTAGCTAGTATGTGGTTATTGGGGGTTATTTCGACCTTTGAAAATATAAAAAAAACTTTGAAAGTATTACTTTAAGAAAGAACTGTAGGATAAAACTGGCTTTATGCAAATCAGCCTGTGAGATCCACTAGCCAAATACTCATGTAGATAGGCTCCTCACAACAGCCACCAAATATGTGTCATTTGCCAGTACATCATTGTACTGACCCCTCCGGGGCTGCATATTCAACGTGCAGGTTTTACTTCGAGTAAGGAACCAGGATTAGGATCTCGAGCTTACATTCCAACATGTCTGCCTGTGGCACGTGAAGAAGATGGAGGCTCCTTGCCACTCTGTTAATTCCGCCGTGTAAATTGTAAGATTTAAGTACCTTGTATCTGGATCCACGATGTAATCTAGATACTATGCAATGAATAATTCATTTTGTTCTGTGGTGCTATCATTGATCCAGGGAATAGCACTTAACACAGATGTTCCACCTTGTTCTCAAGGTTGGGGCGTTACAGAATGGTATCAGAGCATAGTGTTGCCTGTAGGATCGAGACCCTAGGTTTGGACTAGACTAGGAAACCCAAAAATGATGTCAAATGGATATCATCGCGCTTAGGATTTGTTTTGAAAAAGTTTATTGCATTTTAATTTCAGTTTGCTTCATTTTCTCGTAAGGCTTATCACTTTCATTTTTTACTTACACTGTTCTCCTTTCAAATTTTAGATGACGTTCACCAAGCTGAAGGTCCCCTATGACGATGACGATGAGCTGTTTAGTGATCAGCTATCCCGCCTCTCTCGGATGCTGAACCTGTCACCCCCCACTTTTCGTGGCCGAGTGATACCCTATGTGGTTCCCGAGATCGTCCGTTGGGAGATTGAGACCAGGATTGAGGGTCGCACCATTGGTACCCTCACGGACACAGTGGTGTACTCGAGGATGTACCCAGGTTGGGAGACTGGTGTCATGATGGCCATGGAGGAGGCACTAGCCCGCATATGTGGTATGTATGTCCAGGAGATATCAGAGTTGGACAATTCCATCTACCAGTTTGGGAGGCGTAACCACGAGGGATGGGCCTTGAGGACTCCAGGGCGCCGTGAGGATTTACCATGGACTGAGATGCAGTTAGAGGACATGGGATCCTATGCTTTCAACTTGGAGGACATGCTGCGCCATGAGATGGATGCCACAGATGATGCCAAGTACCAGCTTCTGGAGAAGGATGAGAAGATAGAACAACTAGAGAGCACAATAGAGAAGCTGAAGGAGAAGAACAAAACACTTGAGGCCGCCAATGATAAGCTGTCAGGTAAGGTCGAGGATCAGGAGGCCCAGATTGTAGGCTTTCGAGGACAGTGCATTTACCTTCACAAGGACCTAATGAAGTACAAGCCCTGGCCGCCCAAGAAAGGAACAACACCTACTGAAGAGAAGAAGGAGTCGACCTCAGAGCTGTTAGGAGCGGAGCCTGAGAAGCTGGAGCCTTGCCAGCCCACGACAGAGGAGGATGCTGTGGAGAAGACTCATGCGGCGCCACCTAGCCCTGTGGTGAAGCGACGCAAGACAGGGAACACTAGAGCATATCTGGCACAGTTCAAGTAGTGAGACCACCACTTTATGTAATAAATCGACGATCTAGTATGGGTTAGTCATGCCACCTAGTGGTATGACCCTTTTAGACCTTGTTTTCCTAAAACTTGTAATTGACTTGTTGTGTTTGAGGATCTATGTTTGATGTGATCGTCTATGCTGTCGAGTGCTGGTTGCAATGCTTGTTTTAATTTTATAGAAATATGTTTTCACTTGACCTACTATGTTTGGGTAGGATCTTCCTTAGATCTCTTTTGTCTAACCCTCATCTATGCTAACCATAAACCTGTCCAAAACCCCAAACAGATGCATCCTCAACGGCAAAATAGTCGCAACAACCCTCAGTTGGAGATAGCAATGCAACAGTTAGTTGAAGCTCACACGGGAGTGATGCGAGTGATGACTCAGAATATGGCTAATCGCGATAGCAAGGAGCTACCCCCAGGGGTGCAGCAAATACTAAATGATCATTCGCGAATAGTGCAAATGATGTTCCGGATGGTGGCTAGTACCAATAATAGCCTACCACAAGAGGAGCGTAGTGGAAAGCTAACACAAGTTGATGCGGAGATGACACAGCAAGCCTGTAAGAGATGTGGAGAAATAGGACACACCTCTAAGGACTGCCATGAAGAGTGTCACCACCATGATGCAAGTCACCCAGTTGGAGAATGTCCCATGAGCAAAGTTACTTGCTTCCTATGTGAAGGAACAAATCATATTCCTGCTGAGTGCAAGTTCTATTCCACAGTGCAACGAATAAATCAACAAGCTAAGGATAGAATGAGCCAACTGCCAGAAAGGACCCCCGAAGGTGGAAGACTTAAAAGAAAGATGGAAGATAAAGACATGGAGATAGCATTCAACCATACCACTAAGTGCTGCTACTCATGTGAAGAAGAAGGACACTTATCTAAGGATTGCCCGAAGAAAAGAGAATGTTTTACCCCGACTGTAATGGAATATGAAGAAAATGAAGTGAGAGATCTTCTAGCCCTAGAAAGGCCAAAAGGGAAGAAAGACAACAGCAAGGTGATATGCTCCAAATGCAAGGAACTAGGGCATTATAAGAGAAAATGTCCTACAAAATACCATGGAAAAAACATGCAAGATAGCACGAAAAGAGACCTCCGTATGATCACGTGTTTCAAGTGCAAACAAAAGGGACACTACTCGGATAAATGTCCAGAGAACAGAACTCCAAGACCTCAGTAACGTGGAACGACTGAAGGATGCTACGTTATACAAGGAGGAAACACAACGAGGTGTAGCCATTTTGAAAGGACTTGTATGCCATTACTGCCTTAATAAATATTGTAAGGACTTGTAAGAGCCAAGGACAACCTGGTTAAATAAATTTTATTTCTCAGTGAGATGGCAAGCCGAAGGATTTGTAACTCAGAGTTAACGTCTTACGACCGAGTTCGCGCAAAACCCTAGCTAAGGAACGATAGATTTGTCTTAAAATTTTGATTTGAACCACAAGTTCTCATTTCAAGAAAATTTTGGCAAAACTAGTGAGGTTGACCAAGAGTTAGGATGCGAGGTTTGCAAGCCATGTGTGAAGTAATGATTTGGGTGCAGGATGGATTGATCACCATGCCTACTACTCTTATTATTCGCTCTCATAATGTTGGGTTACACACCTAGAGAGACATACCTACATGAGAGACGGCGTCCTTAAAGCATGACCATAGGAGGATAGATATGCTACACCCCTCATAGTGTGCCAGTGGGGCCAAAACGTAAGAATACGGTGAGGAACAACTACACGTTTCCAACGCGTTCTTTCAGTGGACCTTGAATGCAGAGACGGTTCAATTTCGGATTCAAATTCCCTGACTTTTCATTTCAACTCCCCACACGGCCTGTTCGACTACCCCTGAGCCTATAAAAGAGGACTCTCCCCTCTCCCGAGAGTCACAACAGAGACCGCCACCACCAACTATGAAAATCCCACCTGATTCCGAAGCCCAGCGCCACCGAAGTCTACCCCATCCCGACCTACGATGTTGTGAAACACCTCTCCAAATCCATGGAACCCTGTTCCTCCCCATGAGAGCTCTGTTAGATCCCTTTACCCTGAGGAAGAGTTCATCTTCGAGAAATGATCAAGATGTTCAGCGCCTTTCAACAACTATGAAGACGGTTGCTAAAGGAATTCTTAAGGACCATCTGGTACCTGTGGCAAGTAGCACGACTTGCTCCGGTGACTTGAATGGGTTCAACAATGCTGGTTATAAGGCGACCTTTCGTCCCTTAAAGGTGCCAGTACTTCTTACAGAATCCACCTTGTTTACCCCTATGAAATGCTTGAGAAGACTACAGAGAGATGCCATCCTAATTCCTTGGGATGTGTGGTCTCATCATGTTCGTGGGGCAAGCATGCAGTGCTTGACACTGGGTCATCCTTTGAGACTCTGCAATGAAAATCAGCTAAAAAGCAACAAGGAGTATGGTGATGGCCTGTATGCTATCATGGCCTTGGTGAGGACCGACCAAGAAAAGGCTAGATACACATTCTTGGACGATGTGGACTACCTTGTTGAAGACAACGCGATGGATGATATCTCCTATCACACGAATTGGATGGAGCATCTGGAATGCCACATCTGAACATAACGGCGAATATCGACACTTCTGAGAAGGGCGATTTCAAGAAAATGGCACAACGATGAATTCAAGCTGGGAACAAAATGCAAGTGCCTAAGGAAACATCAAGATACCACCAAGCAAAATCTTCTTTAAGGGTGGTAGCACCAAAGTTCCATTAGGATCTACAAACCTTGTACCCTTCCTTCAATCTCGAGGACGAGATTTCTTTAAGGGTGGTAGTCTGTAACGACCCAAGATTTTATCAAATTGTGGGGGAAAATTTTTGTTTTTATTTTGCTTGTACTGATTGAAAATTCACAGGGATTTAAAACTTTTGAGTCTATTTGAAAACTTTATTAGAAAACTATATTAAACTTTCTATTACTTCTTGAAGAACTTATTTAGAAAGATCAAGTATCAAATTATTATTTTCCTTTCTTTTATATCAAAACCTATGCAAGATATTAGCATAGAGAATATTTATTAAAAGGTTTATATCTGCTAAAGTTTTCTTTCTCAAATTTTAAAGTTTGAAAGATGATTTCAAACACTATCTAAATTAAGTATTTTCACAAATTCTGAAAAGAATAATTTCCCACCCTAATTCTAATTGTTTTATGCAAGCAAGTCCCTCTTGCTTGGTTCATAATGTTTTATTAAAAATACCCCTTTTACTTGAAAACTTGTTTTATTACTGGCTTAGATTATTGTGCTTCCCTTTTGAAAATCTCTGGAAGAAGTTTGATTTGAATTGAAGTATCTTTGCAAAAGTTATGAAAGAAATAAAGAAAACAGAAATGGAAAAGGGGAAAGAAGAAATAAAAATATAAAAGGGCCCCGGGGGAAACCATTTGGCCCAGCTCCGGATCGAGCCCGCGGCCCAGGAAGCAAAACCCGAACCGGTATCCCTCTCCCCTCTCTATCTCGCTGACGGGTGGGACCCGCGTGTCAGCACCGACACCTCCTTCTTCCTCCGAACGGAAATCCCGCCGGTGACCAAGCTCGAGCCCGCCGTTACTCCCCCTTCAATTCGATTGATTCTCCTGCCGTTTCTTCCCCGCGACTGCGCCTATAAAATGCCCTCGGCCGCCTCTCCATTTCCCCCTTCGTTCTCCTGCAGATTGTGCCGCCAGGCCAGCAAAATCGCTCGTCGGAGCTCCGCACCACCGTAAGCATTCTCGGTTGATTTCGACGCTGCCAGTAAAACCCACGTCTCCTCCTCTACCCTATCTCCTCCCCCTATCTCTAGCGCCCCTTCTGACGTCTTTCGTTTGATTTAACTCGCAGCAAATCGAGGCCCTCTTCATCAAGCCGAAGCTCCTGCCGCCCGCTTCACCTCCAGCCGACCCTCTACTCCGCACCTGGAAACGATCGACGACGTAGTTCACGTTTCCGAGATCCCCTTGACGTTCTGAACACCGTCCGCATCTCCGCCGTCCCTAGGAACCACTAGAACCTCGCCGGAGTTCGATTCCAGTGCGCAGACCTCGTCGCCGGTGGTCTACAGTGAACCCTAGGTGAGCCTTACCTCTCTCAGATCTAACCTGCCCGTCCGATCTCGATCTAACGCACCAGATCAAACCACTTAACTGAAGAGGTACCAGTCCATCTGGGACGTCCAGATCTCATAAGATCCAACGCCCCAGAATGCTAATTCCCCCGAACCGGTACGGGCGAGTAAGAACACGCCGCGTGTCGTCTCCAGACTCAAATAGAAATCAAATAGATTTTCAAATCACAGATTTGGCCCAGATCTTGTAAAATCAATATAAAATCTTCTGTAAGTCCAAAAATAACAAATGATATACCGTTGGAATCCTTAGAACATCTAGAATCCAGTAGTACAATAATACTCCATATTTTATGGGTCCAATTTGAAACCATTTTCAAATTGGAATCAAACCTTCTGTTAGCTTGATTAATTCATATCCTTAGTTCTGTCCATCCAAAAATTACAAATTTGTAGTCTCTGGAATCCTCTCAACTTGTAGAACACCATAGAATCAAGAAAATCCAAATTTGATACGTGCACACACTTTGTGCATTCAAATCTATCCAAATCACTATTCTGATCATAGTTTGAATTCTATAACCTATTTTGGAGTGATTCCAATTGCAGTGACCTTGCATTACTGCAAGCTATCCAGTAGCAACACTCCCATAATTTCTTGAACCACTTCACAATTATTCAAATTCTAATATGAGGATTTGAGTAATTTCCATTATAAGAATAAATCTATTTCTGTTCAGTAATGTTCCCATCTACCATAGCAAATCTTATGATCATACCTAGCCATCAATGTTATCTAATCAACATCTTGATCAAGATCATATCTACTTAGACCTATCTTGTCTAGTTCACACATATTCAAATTACAATTGTGTTGTTTGAGTAAAGTGTGATACATCTCAATCTTAGATTCTATTCTTGCTATCCTTGTAATGTTGATCTAATCGACATTATAACACTTATCCAATACCCCATGAACCCAATAGAAACCTTAAACCATTATCCCAAATGTTATCTACCCATACTCAATCCTCTGCCCACTTGATCTTGATTTCATGTGTAGAGCTATTCGATTAACAAATGAGTTAATTGAGTAACTCAATAATTCATGAGTCCTAGCCAAAGCTTAAGTGTAATAGATACTATTTAAGAATAATTGTTGTCACACTTATTCAGTAGTATTACTATTACACTATTTTGTCTCTTATGTGATTTACCCACATGAGATGTTCCAAGACCCAATATGCTTTAATAAAGCATAAAGATCCCACTCATCATATTTTGTCTAATTCATATGTTTACTCAAACAGCAAATGAGCTACTTGAGTAGAATATGAATTCATCACAAACCTAAATCCTATTTTGTTATTATGGTGTTGTTATCAACCATACCCAGATCAGTGCCTACCTAGTATCTGTTCACATGTATTGAACTATTCAACTTGCAAATGTGCTAATTGAGTACTTCAAGCACTCTTGAAACCTAGCCTAGTACCTAAGGGTGATGTATGCTATTTAAAGAATAAATGTTGTTACACTTATTCAAATAGTATTTTGGTTGCACTACCCCACACTTATGTGATCCATTTCACATGAGCTATTCTGAAATTCTTTCATACCTCGATAAAGTATAAAACTTCATCAATTATATTTTGCCTATTCTAAACCTCTCTCAAATCATATTGATCTCCCCCAACTAGCTCTCAAATTCATATCTCACAAATCATGATCCTTCGCCATATCTTTCTATCTTAACATATCAATAAACCTAAATTGTTAAACAAACACCTTTCAATTGTTTGATTGTGTTTGTATGGATTGTTTATGGTATGCTATTTCTTGTGCTATAGTTTGTGCGAAGAGCTGCGTGCTTAGTTGAGAGAAGCGGAACGTCGTGATCTTCGAAAAGGCAAGTGACACACATGTTCCCCTACCCATTTTTACTTATGCATTAGTAAATTCACCTCTTGTAGTATGCATGATAGGTGTTTTACTCAACTGTTTTATCAAATGCTTAGATCCTAGTAGTGTGTAGCTATCCCTCAAACCCCACCTGATAGGATGCTAAGTACTTTGTTAATATTGATGCCATGCTAAGATCACTTGAAAAGTGTTTTGTGAAAAGTTAAGAACTTCAACTAAAATGAAACACCTGGGTGGATTGGTATGATGATGGAGGTGGTGTTGAGTGGCGACCTGGGGCTACACTACGTGTAGTTGCTGCCTGGGCGTACACTTGTGGATGGCCACCCAGGAACAAAGAGATGGCTATGTCTTCCATGCTTAGCGTACTTCCAGTGCAGCCTTATGACATTATGGGCTCTGTCTTGACTGATTAGAATGTGGGAGTGCAACTAGGCGCGAGAAGATGGTGGTAGATGAATTATAGGTTGGGAGCGGATCTTGCCAGTTAGTTGCCCTCTCCTTCTAAAAGGTCTCGTTTCATTTTATGTATGGGCATAAAATGAATCGTAAGGTGAAAGTGCACAACCCTTGCAAGGTGTTTAAATCTAATCGATTAGCCGTGTCCTCGGTTATGGACAATTGAGTCTCTAGACATGGAATGTACGGAATAATCTCATCACCGATTCTGAATTATTAAAATTTTGTCTAGAACCCCCTAGGTAGGAACTAAGGACCATACACTCCGAGGGGTGGTGGTGCCTGAGGTTCCAACTTTGTCGAATATCGCCCAGTGCCACGTGCCTAGCTAGTATGTGGTTATTGGGGGTTATTTCGACCTTTGAAAATATAAAAAAACTTTGAAAGTATTACTTTAAGAAAGAACTGTAGGATAAAACTGGTTTTATGCAAATCAGCCTGTGAGATCCACTAGCCAAATACTCATGTAGATAGGCTCCTCACAACAGCCACCAAATATGTGTCATTTGCCAGTACATCATTGTACTGACCCCTCCGGGGCTGCATATTCAACGTGCAGGTTTTACTTCGAGTAAGGAACCAGGATTAGGATCTCGAGCTTACATTCCAACATGTCTGCCTGTGGCACGTGAAGAAGATGGAGGCTCCTTGCCACTCTGTTAATTCCGCCGTGTAAATTGTAAGATTTAAGTACCTTGTATCTGGATCCACGATGTAATCTAGATACTATGCAATGAATAATTCATTTTGTTCTGTGGTGCTATCATTGATCCAGGGAATAGCACTTAACACAGATGTTCCACCTTGTTCTCAAGGTTGGGGCGTTACAAAGGTCTAAACTTATCACATGCAAAAACAACAGCAAGAAACTCCTTCTCAGTAGTAGCATAATTCTTCTGAGCTGCATCAAGAGTCTTACTAGCATAATGAATAACATTCAACTTATTATCTACGCGTTGTCCAAGAACAGCACCAACAACAAAATCACTAGCATCACACATAATTTCAATGGGTAAATTCCAATCAGGTGGTTGAATAATAGGAGCAGTAGTTAAAGCCTTCTTAAGAGTTTCAAAAGCTTCCTTACAATCATCATCAAAGACAAATGGTACATCTTTTTGAAGAAGATTTGTAAGAGGCTTTGAAATCTTAGAGAAATCTTTAATAAACCTCTTATAGAGACCAGCATGACCAAGAATACTACGAATACCTTTAACATCTCTCGGACAGAGCATTTTCTCAATTGCTTCAACTTTTGCTCTGTCAACTTCAATACCTCTTTCAGAAATTTTATGTCCAAGAACAATTCTTTCATTCACCATAAAGTGGCATTTCTCCCTATTAAGAACAAGATTAGTTTCTTCACACCTCTGCAAAACTTTATCAAGATTGTGCAAACAATTATCAAAAGAAGTTCCATAGATGGAGAAATCGTCCATGAAAACCTCCATAATTTCTTCACAAAAACCATGAAAAATAGCAGACATGCATCTTTGAAAAGTAGCAGGAGCATTGCACAAACCAAACGGCATACGTCTATAAGCATAAGTTCCATAAGGACAAGTAAAAGTGGTTTTCTCTTGATCTTCCTTTTTAACAGCAATCTGAGAGAAACCAGAATAACCATCAAGAAAACAAAAATGAGCCTTCTTAGATAACCTCTCTAGCATTTGATCTATAAACGGTAAAGGATAATGATATTTCTTGGTAACTTTGTTTACCTTTCTAAAATCAATGCACATTCTATAACCAACTACTACCCTTTGAGGAATAAGCTCGTTATTCTCATTAGGCACAACAGTGATACCTTCTTTCTTAGGAACATAATGAACATGACTAACCCATCTACTATCAGCAATAGGATAAATAATATCAGCATCAAGGAGCTTCAATACCTCATTTCTTACCACTTCCTTCATCTTGAGAATTAAGCGGCGTTGATGTTCAACAACGGGCTTTGCGTCTTCCTCCATGTTAATAGCATGCTGACATAAAGTGGGAGAAATCCCTTTTAAATCATCAAGAGTATATCCCATAGCTCCTCGATGTTTCCTCAATATTTCCAATAACCTTTCTTCTTCCTTTCCTGAAAGTTTAGAACTGATAATAACAGGATATATTTTCTTATCATCTATATAAGCATACTTAAGATCATCAGGTAAAGGTTTTAATTCAAAAATAGGATCTTCCTTAGGTGGCAAAGTGGTACCAAGATCCTCCACAGGTAAATTGTGCTTAATCAATGGTGGTTGACGAAGAAAAATATCGTCAATCTCTTCTCTTTCCTTCATGTAGACGTCACTTTCATGGTCCTCCATGAATTGCTGCAAAGCATTATTAGGAGCAAGAGCAATAGAAGCAAGCTGTTCAACTCGAAAATTTTCATTAGGCATTTCATTTTCATAAGAAGTCTTAGCAAACTTAGAAAAATTAAACTCATAAGATTTTCCATTAAACTTAGTAAAAAAAATCCCCTTCTTGCAGTCTATCACAGCACCACAAGTATTCAAAAAGGGTCTACCAAAAATAATAGGACAAGTTTTACCAGCTTCCGTACCAAGTACTAGAAAATCAGTAGGATACTTGGTCTTACCGCATAAAACTTCCACATCTCAAACAATACCAAGAGGCCAGACAGTCTCTCTGTTAGCAAGCTGAATTACCACATCAATTTCCTCTAATTCACAAGGGCCAATCTCATGCATAATTTCTCTGTAAAGCTCTAGAGGAATAGCACTTGAACTTGCACCAATGTCACATAAACCATAATAACAATGATCGCCAATCCTGACAGAGATAACAGGAACACTTGTTTTCCTACGCCTACTAGGATGTGAAATAATGTTAGTAGCATATTCACAAAAGATAATATGTTCATCCCCTACATCTTTAGTAACAAGGTCCTTCACTATAGCTACAGGAGACTTAATAATAATTTGCTCATCAGGTTCTACAGCTTTCTTAGTACTTTTATTAGACACACTTACCAAAGTAGAATGCTCCTTTACCTTAGCAGGGAAAGGCGTCTTCTCGAAATAAGGTTCAGGCAAAATGCTATCAACAGTACAAACTTCAGTAGCTATAGCAGGAATATGACTAATGGAATCTTTATAAGGCGCATGATATTTGTTCTAATCTTTCTTTGGAACATCAAGATAAGAGGCAAAGGCCTTAAAACAGTTAGCAAGTATCTGAGAATCAAGACCATAAGCAGTGCTAACATTGTGAAAGTCATCGGTTCCCATAAAAGTTTTAATGCATTCATAATCATAATTTATACCTGACCTCCTACCTTTGTCGTTCTCCCATCATTTTCTTGAATACGGTCAAGAAGATTCCACTTAGCATCTTCTTTCATATGGGTAAATGATCCAAAATAGGAAGCATCCAAAAAATCCTTTTCATGAAGAGTAAGCCTCGCATAAAAGTTATCAATAACAATATTACTGGGGAGCTCATGAATGGGACATTTGAGCATTAGTAACTTCAATCTCCCCCACGCTTGGGCAATACTCTCTCCATCATGAGGCCAAAAGTTATATATTCGATTATGATCTTTATGAATTTCACTTGGAGGATAAAACTTGGAATAAAAGAGAGGTACAATTTCCTCCCATGCAATAGATGGACCATCTTTCAGCAGCCGATACCACTCCTCGGCTCTGCCTTTCAGTGATAAAGAGAATAGCTTCCTCTTAACTTTGCTTGATGAAATACCTGCACACTTGAACAACTCGCATAATTCATGTATAAAGAGTAAGTGATCACCCGGATGGACAGTTCCATCTCCTGAATAGTTGTTATCCATAACATGTTCAACAATTTTCATAGATATTTTAAAAGGATCTAATTGAGCAGGTGGTGGTGGTGGTGGTTCATCCACATGTGCAGCAGTGGTAGCAGTGTTCCCAAATAAGAAACCAAATGGAGAACTCTCCATAGCAAAATAAAATAAAAAAGACAAAAATAAAAACAATACTCACAATGACGGTTACCTTTACCAACTCCACTTTTCAATAGCGCTTCACTCCCCGGCAACGGCGCCAGAAAATAGTCTTGATGACCCACAAGTATAGGGGGTGTATTGTAGTACTTTCGATAAATAAGAGTGTCGAACCCAACGAGGAGCAGAAGGTGTTGACAAGTGGTGTTGATCAAGGATTCACTGTAAATACTAGCAAACGGGTTTTCAGGGGTATTTGGTAATGCAAATAAATAAAGTGCGAGTAAATAAAAGACGATAATAATAATTGCTGCAAGTGGCCCAATCCTTTCTAGAGCAAAGGACAAGCCGGTTGTGTAACTTATGATAACCAAACGTTCTCGAGGACACACGGGAGTTTCTGTCAAGTGCTTTCGCTTCATACCGCTAAATAATCTTTATTGGTTTGATAAGTGTTATGGGGGTGAACCTGTGCTAGCGCACTACCCTTACTAGGATAAATACACACTTGTGATTATACCCCTTGCAAGCATCCGCATATACAAGAAAGTAATTAAGATAAATCTAACCACAGCCTTAAACTCTAAGATCCTACGCTCCTTGGTGCAGTGGTTTCCCAACGGAGGTTTAGGTTTCTGTCACTCCAGCAACCCCACAATTGGTAGCCAAATACACAATGCATCTCACTAGGCCCATAAATGGTGAAGTATCATGTAGTCGGCGTTCACATGACACCACTAGTGAAATAGCACCACAACAAATAAATATCAAACCATTAAATATTACTCAACATAATTCCACTACTAACAACTTGACTTCTCCCATGTCCTCAAGAACTAAATGAACTACTCACAAGACATCATATGGATCATGATCAGAGGTGAAATAATGGTAAATAACAATCTGAACATAAACCTTAATTCAACGGTTCCACACAATAGCATCAACCACAAGAGTAATCAACACCGGGAAAGTTTCCCCTAAGAGTTTGACAAGATTCAACTCAAGATGTTACAGCGGGATGACATGGTGATGGTGAAGATGAAGGTGCTGGTGATGGAGATGATGATGATGATCCCGATGAAGTTCGGTGCGATGGCGATGACGATGGTGACGATCTCCCCTCTCCGGGAAGGGATTTCCCCGGCAGATTCCTGCCTGCCAGAGAGCTTTTCTCTCTCTAGTGTTTTCTGCCCCGCAGAGGCGGCGGTGTCTATCTCTGAGCCCCCCTTGACTTAGATTTTTGGGGATGATGAAATACGCGAAGGGGCGATGGCAGAAGTGGGCCAGGGTGGCCTCACCACAGGCTGGCGCAGGGGTGGGCCCGCGCCCCCTAGTGGTGAGCCCGCCCTGTTGCTCCTCTCGCCTTCTCCTTCTGGCTTCTTCAGTCTTCTGGTAAAATATAATTTCCTGGTATTTTTCTGGAATTTCCTGATCTTCCGAAATATGGTGTCCTGACGGTCCTTTTTCCAGCAGAATCCTGACTTCGGCAGCAAATCCTCCAATGATCATCAAACATGTAAAAACAGAGGAAACAACATAAGTATCATCTCTAAATGTGAAATATATCAATGAATAACAGTAAATTATAATACAAAATAGTGATGCAAAATGGACGTATCAGCAACCACGGAATATTTAGACTGGTCAGAACAACCCATAGAATTCAGCAGGGATGATCACCCCATAACAGTACCTCAGCCGGGAAACGCGCCTCTGGTACTCAAAGCTCAAATTGGGACATACGACGTCGACAAAATATTCATGGATGCAGAAGCGGAATAAATCTTATATACGCAAAAACTCTCCGGGCAATGCACATATCATTAGAGTTCCTGAAACCAACAGACAGTTCCTTCCACGGGATCGTCCCAGGGAGTGCTAACTATCCATTAGGTCGAATAGCACTCAACGTATGCTTCGGGAATCGCCAAAACTACAGAAGAGAGAAGCTCAACTTTGAAGTCATGGACTGGCCATCACAATATCACGCAATCCTCGGGCGATCCGCGTTTTCGCGATTCATGGCAGTACCTCACTATACGTACCTGGTACTCAAGATGCCAGGACCCAACGGAATTATCACAGTAAAGGGAAGCTTCGAACTCTCGGATTTATGCGACAAGGAATTCCACAAAATGGCCCAAAATTTTGGCATGATGGCCAACTATGGAGAACCCAAAGACAAGGCAAAAAGTGTGACTATAGGAGCCGCACAACAACTCGAAGGACATCCAGCAGAGCCAGAAGTGAAGAAACTGCGGGTACAGTTGTTAGACCCAAGGGGAAGCTACAGGAGAAGAGGGAAAGACCTTGGCAACATAGACATCTAGTACGCAAAAGTAGTGTAGAAAAATAAGGCTATTAAAGCCACAAGCTATCCTAGGGCAATGCCCTCTAGATCCAGAACACAGGTCACAGGCCGGATCTTTTGGGACACCCCACGTATCTTACATTACAAGCATAAATAAAGACAAAGTTCCTCCTATTCAAGCTTACGTGTCTTCAATATCTCAAACGAAATTGTCGCAAACGCACTAAACACAAAACTCCCTGAGAACAAAAACTTCTGGCAAAAAACCCAGAAAACGGACATTCTCACGTTTTACATACAAAACATATACACAATAAAAGCGCTACAACATTGGTTGATCCGAATCATCTACTTTAAGGGGATTCAAGTAATGGTGCTCGCGGAAAAACCCAGCATCCTCTCGAAGCAATCTAGCTATGATCCTCCTCGCCGGTTGAAGCGTGGCATCCTTATGGACTCGCAGCTTCACGCTCCTGGGGGAAAACTTAGCAACATGGAACTATAGTTCAGCCTTGGATGCCACTTGCGTATCCATCCAAGAGCAAAATTAGCACCAGCCACTAAGTTGAGCTCTATCAGCCGATGAATTCGTTGACTAGATCTGAAAGCATCGAGTAGCCGCTTAAAATTTTCCAGCGGAGGATTGCGGGGAAGCATAACGGAGTACATGGTCATCAAGGATCTTTGACAACCATCAACAGCTTCCCCAATGTATTGAGCATGATCCTGTAGGAGAATAACAGCACCACGGCGCCGCGGGTCAGCCCATAAAGAAGTCGTATCTTTCGATACTCTCTCCAAAGCTGCGATTTGCTCGGCAACTCGACGGTTTTCATCAACAGGATGTAAGCAAGTACCTGGAAGGCGCAAACTCATCAAGATACAAAGACAAAAGCAGCAGCAAGAAATTTGAGAAGGTCTGCAGGAAACTTACACTTCAGCTGCTCACAAGCTGACTCGATAAAATCAACAAGAAAGGAATCACACTCCTTTAGATGCGTCACTTGGGCCACCAAACCCAACACTTTATCCTCAAGAACGGATATCTGCTTCATCAAGCCATAAGATTTGCCGGCCTGGTCCAAAGCAGTTCTCGCCTGACGCTTCATCAAGGACAAATGACCTTCGAGGTCCGAAATCCTCGACAAGTATTAAGTGCATCGGCAAGGAGAATGAGGAGGAGAAGGAATCGCAGAATGGAATGCATCGACAGGAGGCGAATCATAACCACGATCCATCGATACACCAGCACACTGAGGCTGGAAGGCAAAAAAGAAAAGAGAAAATAACTCAGAAATGCAACCAAGCACAACATTTCATAAAGGCGAAGTATTCACAAGGATTACAGAATTCCCTGACTAATTTTTAGGCAAAATATGAATGAGTTCTCTACATGAAAAGAAAAGAAGACTACAAGGAAAGGCTAAAGCTACGCCACCTCAGCAGCAGGCTCCGTGGCGGTAGAAGGTGTGGAAGAAGCAGCACCAGCGCTTAGCGGAGGCATCGAAGCACTTGCCGTAGGAGTCAAGGAGGTCGGCATAGAAGTCGAAGAAGCCGCCGATGGAGTGATAATCGACACGATGCCTGGCGCATACTTCTTCGCCTTCTCAAAGGAGCCCATCAGTTCCGAGAGAGGACGAGCACGAGAAGAGCTAACCTTCTCCCAATTCACCTCCTCGCCGTGTGACTGAGCAAGTGCAATAGCCCCTTCGACACCCCGCTTCACTGACCGGCTCTTCATTGTAAGAACAGGATCTTCAACGGTGTCGAAGGTTTCAGCAAGCTTCTTGAGGTCGACTGGCACCTCCGCCCTCTTCTTCGGCCACAACCCGACAAACATCCGCGACAACACACGGCGAATCAGCTGAAGAAATTCCTGGACCAATTTCCAGTTAGACTCCAGCAAATCAATCGCAGCCATCAGAGGATCTTCGGTATCCGGCTGTCGAGGTGCCAAGGGTAGTCCAACCTTTTCCGCTGCAGCATAGAAGAGAAAGACAAGAGAAGACGAGAAAATATCAGCAGTTAGGAGCACAAGAAAAAAAGAAGCAAAAAATAAACAACGCAACGCTCACCACCAAGAAGAGCTGAAATCTTGTCCAGGCGTTCGGTTACTGTTCGATCTCTCTGGGCACGCTTCTGGTCAGCAGTGACAAGAGCCTTCTCAGCTTTCTTCACCTTAGTCTCTGCTGACTTAGCAGTCTTCTCAGCAGCGACCTTGGCAGTAGTGGCAACATCCCAAGCTTTTCTGGAGGCATCAAGTTTGGCTTCTAGAGATGCTATGCGAGCATTGGCCGCCGTCAAAGCATCTATAGTACGGAACAGGGAAAGGAAAGGCAAATAAGATATCACGGAAAGACACACAAGACAGGCAGAAGATACAATATAAAAAGAGCTTACCCCGAGAAGCCTGAGCAGCCTTCAGGAACTCGACACACTCAGTACCCAAAGAGACAAATTTTTTCATGAGAACCTGTCAAAGGAAGGCATGAGAAGAAAAATTTGGGCAATAAAAAGAGCAAGCCATAAGAAACAGTACTCACATCATCAGGAGAACCCACCAGTCAGTGGGTGTCAAGGGAAGCGCTCACCGCCATCGCCTTCTTCAGATGTTTGGAAGCACGAGAAGAGGTACCCTTCTTAACAGGAGCTTCTGGCGACTTCACTACCACAGCAGCCTCTTGAGAGGGCGCTTCATTGGCAGCCAAAGTATCCAAGAGGGAAGCAGTGGCATTGTCCCTCTTCGGGTCCTCGTTGTCACTAGAAAGGGAACCAAAAGCAAAAAAATTACATGAATCAAGAGAAGGAAAACGAATAAAAGAAAAGTATTTGAGTAAGCAAACCTCACGAGTCCAAATCATCGAAAATCTCAACTTCAGAAGGATTGGGAGCAGAGGGCTCCCCGGCCGCATTTTTGGGAGTAGAGGTACTCGAAGAAAGAAGCTCGTCGACACGCTTCCTCTTCTTGTCAAGGCTAGGTTCTTCCGAATGTGCAGGAGGAGGCGACGTAGTCGAACTATTTTCTTCTAGCAAAACATCGGCATCATCTCCGTCCTGGTCTTCATTAGCCTTGGGGGCTTCGGAAGTAGCAAACACAAGATAAGCCTGAATAGGTCCTCCCTCTGGAAGAGGAGGACGTGAAACTAAAAATTGATGGTCCTGCACAAGGGCAAGTCGCAAAATTGTCAGGACAGCATCAACAAAATAAAAGAAGGCAAACAAATGAGAAGTTGGTGAATGAAAGAGCACATACCGCAGGCAAGGGGTGAGCGAAGTCGAAGAAATCAGCTGTCAATGTTGGGATCTCGTCATCCTTTGTGAGGGTAGTCAAAGCTCTCACTCTTTTGTCGAGATCCTTTTTATCTATGTCCTCTTTGGACACTCGAGAAGGATTCTCCAGGCCAGAGTATGACCACAGCTTGGAAACACGATGTTGAAGAGGTTGAATGTGCCTCTGCAGAAAGAACACCATGAGTTGCGTCCCTGACAACACACCTCTAGTTACACTCTTCAGAATTTGGATGCGGGCTAGCAAGGGTTTGATGTCCTCCATTTCAGCTTCCGTGGGAGGAGAATCCCACGACGACAATTTCTTCAGGTCTTTGTTGGCATCAAAGGGAGCAATGCCGTAATGGTCAGAGGAAGAATCTTTCTGGTCTTTGATATAAAACCATTTTTTCCTCCAACCTTGCACCGAGGCGGCCATGTTAAACTCCAAATAATGTGCCTCCGCGTGGACAGACACAACAGCTCTGCCTAGCTCAGGGTTCTTCGATAAAGAGACACTAGGGCGAAGGCGAAAGAGAAATTTCCAGAGAATCCTATGAGGTTTGATCCCCAGGAAAGACTCACAAAGAGTAACAAACCAAGTGATGTGCAAAATAGAATTTGGCGTGAGCTGGTGAAGCTGCACGCCGTAAAAGAAAAGAAGCCCACGGAGAAATTTGTGGGTAGGAAAGGATAAGCCACGCAAAAGAAAGGCGAGAAACATCACCCGATAGCCGCTCGGGGGCTTGGGGATGCGCTCGGTGCTGGGGAAGATGACTTGGTTCCCTTCGACGAGAAATCTATTTTCCTGGGCCTTGGTCAGATCAGATTGTTCGAACTCCGAGGACACCCAGCTGGTCGACGCGTTTGTGCTCTTCTTCTTTGCCATCTAGTTCTTGTGAGTGACTCTCTTGACGCGCATCTATAGAAGCTACGCTCAGGGGCTGCAAAGAAGCTCGAAAGCGCAAGGGAGATGAAGCAATGGTGGCGGCGGAAAGAGCAAGGAGCTGGTAAATAGTAAAAACCCCAATCTCCCCCTTATAAAGGTTTCTATTGAAGGAACGTGGGCTGAGATGTGGCGCAAGAAGCGGAAGCGATAGCCCACTAACGGGCAGGAAAAATTGTAAAATTACTGCGCTGCCTATGAGTAACGGTCAGCGCCCAGTCAAGTCACACGCAGAGTGATTCTACCAATGATGTCACGAGCGTTCGAGTAACTGGAAAATAAAAACATCAAGATACAACGCGATGATCATGGGTACTCATCGAAAATTCAGCAGAAGGTCTCGCATGTTACTTTGCCCATCGGTGCTAATCAAGGTACCCGACGATTTTTTTTACACAAGATAAGAGGCGTCACTGAAGAAAACTCGTCTTGGAGTCTATACCCAAAAATATTCGACTATGGCCTCGGGGGCTACTACCATCGGGAGCGCTGGCCACGCACCCAACGATATTATTACATGAGCTACTATGTGACAGTTGAAAGAAGGAAAATTTACTTGAGCCTATACTCGAAACATATTTTCGAATATAGCCTCGGGGGCTACTCCCATCGGGAGCGCTGGTCGTGCACCCAATGAAAATTTTAAATTCCTAGGAGAGAAAAGAAGGCAAAAAGAAGACTTGAATAGTGCAAATACTCCCATCGGGAGGGAATTCATATTAGTCAAGGATGGACAACCTGAAGATTTTTAGAGCCGAAACAGTCAAACAAGGTTAAAAAGACTGCAAGATATGATTCTCGAGTTGTGTCATCGCGATGAAACTCGAATGCCATGATTGAAACATATCGTGAAGGTAAGACCCCAGGATCTGTCATGTGTGTCCTGGTATACGCACCTGGATGCACTCTGCTAGTAATTATCTGTGTCTATGACGCGAAGAAAATCCTGGTGGACGCACTGGGTACCCTGAGAACCACTGAAACTTGTTCTTTGTAAGTCCTAAATGCGGCAAAAGAATGGGTTTGACCAGTTTCCCGGATTCAAGTCCAACGGGATTGAATTTGAAGTAGGTGACAAGTATCTGCTCCGGCAGTTAACTGGCCTCTGGATCCGTCAGAGTTGTCAGGCTTGTTCATCAAAACCCCTTGCGAGATAATATAATGGAAGTTGATTATTTTTATAGGAAGAAGAAAATGTTAAAAGATTGATCAAATCGAAGATATGGAGATTTGAGATTCAACCTGAATCTACAATTCTGGTAGAATCTCGGGGGCTACTGACAAGGGTATAGATAATAAAGCCCATTGCTTGAGTACCCCTGAGGCCCGTTAAGCTAGGCCCAAATGTAATCCTAGTCGAAATATGAGTTGATGTCGTATACCGATGTTGTAATATGTATCGGACCCCTCCCATTCCTTGAGACCTGGCCACCTATATATAGGGGCCAGGAGAGTACGGTGAGGGGGAGATTGAAAGCAAGCTAAGTTAACCACCACATTTACTTTCGAGACACACCTTGTTTGACTGATTTTACCTTCGAGTTCATCCGACGCCCTATTCCCCCGATCCTAAGTCCTTCATCTAGGACATTTGTCGAGTTAACCCTCGTCACCTTATCTCTTCTTGATATGTGCTGAAGGGTTTTCTGCTTTATTGAATAAGGCTGAAAGGGAAGGTGAATTACCAGGTGTTCGAATATGTCATGCTGCCCCAAGTATCAACCACTTATTGTTTGTAGATGACTCGTTGGTGCTTACGAAAGCGTCACATCAAAGTGCCAGATCTCTGCAGAATATACTACAGTTTTACGAAGGTTGCTCGGGTCAGACCATTAATTATGACAATTCATCAGTTATGTTTAGCAAAAATACAAAGGAATGGTGTAGGAAGGGTGTTTTGGGTGAATTGCATATTAGAGCCGAAGCAACAACAGAAAAATATCTAGGCATACCATTGTATGTGAGTAGGTCTGAAAGGATCTTAACGGGCGACTAGAGGGGGGTGAATAGGCGCTACACAAATTTTTAGTCTTTTCAATTTTAAGGATTGACACAAAGTAAATTCACTAGATGTGCAACTAGGTGAATTTCCTATAGGTGACAAGCAAGCAAGCAATATGTAAATAAGTAAGATACAAGTAAGGGAGCGAGATAACCGAAAGGTGGAGACGGAGACACGAGGATGTATTCCCGTAGTTCCTTCCTTTTGAGGGGAAGTACGTCTACGTTGGAGAGGTGTGGTGACACGGAGTTGACTAACACCACGGAGGCTCACCTTATTCTCCGGTGGGCAAGCCACAGAGGCTAGCTCATTTCCACTAAGCGGTGGTATTGGGGGAACCCACCAAATCCCTTACACGGAGCTTGGGGCACACATCCACAACTCAATTGGAGGCTCCCAAGAATGCCACGGAAGCTAGAAAACCACAAAGACAAGAGTAATCACGAATTACACCACCTAGTGCTTCCAAGGAACCATTAGGAATAAATTCCCCAAGAAAATGGAGAGGGAAATGAAATTCCTTTGGTGGAGATGTAGATCGAGACCTCCTCCTTCGATCCTCCATAAATCAGGGACTTTGGGTTGTTGAAGGTGGAGATCTAGCAGTTAGGTTGGCTCCAAATAGTGTCTTGTTCTTGATGAGGACGAGCAAGCTGGAGAAGAAGAGGGGGAGGGTATAAATACCCCTCCCCGAAATGTATCTGTTGCAGCCGCCATGGCCGGATTATCCAGGGCAAGTTAGGGCCAGATAATCCGGCCACTTCTGGAATAATCCGGCGAAATATCCACCCAGCCTTTTGGGTGACGCGCACCTCACCATCTTCTGGTCCTTACCCGATTTTGAGGGTGGCCGAATTATCCGGCCTAGATTTGAAATATCCGGCCACACTTCTGGGTGACGCGCATCTTGAGCTCTTTTGGTCCTTAGTCGATTTCGTGGGTGGTCGGATTATCCGGCCCAAATTTGAAATATCCGCCCAAAATATCCGACCACACTTCTGGGTGACGCGCATCACGAGCTCTTCTGGACCTTAGCTGATTTCGAGGGTGGTCGGATTATCCGGCCCAGATTTGAAATATCCGGCCGAAATATCCGGCCACACTTCTGGGTGACGTGCATCACGACTTCTTCTGGTCCTTAGCCATTTTTGAGGGTGACCGGATTATCCGGTCCAGATCTGAAATATCCGGCCCAAATATCCGGCCATGTTTCTGCACCAAAGACAATGTTAAATTATCCTAGTGTTGTTAACTAACACACAAAACTAGGGAGGGCTAGAAAATGCCCTAACAATCTGCCCCTTTTTGGTGTTAGATGACAACACTAGGATTTGCAATAGTATAGTGTCCAAGTAAAAGGAGCTCCCCTTAAAGATGTGCATAGGATCAATTGGAGCTCCCCCTAGAGATGTGCATAGAAACAATATGAAAGGAGAACATAAGGCAAGAGTTCCATGATAATTTAACGACTAAGAAAGTTCACCAAGCACAAGTCAAAGGAAAGTTCCACAAACAATACAAATGGAAGCACAAGCTCTCAAGAATGATAAAGGCACATGCTTGAGCTCCCAAACCAAATGCAAATCCCCGCAAGAGACCTACTAGAACTACTTCTCCCCCTTTCGCACCGAGACACCAAAAAGGGAAAAGAGCGATGCTACACGCCCCAAGAGATCACACAAAGTCATCATCATCGTCTTCCTCCAAATCATCTTCAGCCTCCTCCTCTTATTCCTCTTCCTCTTCCCCGTCTTCCTCTTCCTCTTCATCTTCATCATCAACATGAGTGGTACGACCAACAAACAGAGACCTCTCCATTGCACCCCAATCATAGGTGTCAGTGTGCCACTGGTTGTAGGCAATGGTGGGAGGAGGTGGAGACAGAGTAGCTTGTTGCCCACTTAACTTATGAAGGATCTCTCGCTGATTGTCAAGGATGACTTTGCACTCACAATATGCATCATAGTTCTCACAATGAATCTCGACCTTCATACAAAGAACATGCTTTTGAAACCAGCTCAACTTCTTTACTCTTTGTGGCACATCCTTGGACACAAACTTGCCCGGGGCACTAGAACGAGCAGCTCCCATAAAGGAATATGGAGAAACTGGAGCAGGTGCTGGCTTGGTCTTCTTCACATAGAGCCTCTTGACTTTGTGCGCCACACACCGCGCACTGAAATCATGATCCTTGAATTTGTCTTGGATGAGCCTCATGATAAAGGGGGCATAGGGAAGGGAGCCCTTGCTGACCCCATTACATCGAGAGAGAAATCTGCATTCGGGTCTGTGGACTCGGCACACTCATGGGCAAAGAGGAGAAGGTCCACCAAGGCGCCACAGATAGCATCGTTGTTGCCTCCACTTGGAGCAATGTTCTCCCGAAAGATACGCACAAGCAGATCATACAGAGGAAGAAGTCTAGCAACCTCACCAGCAGTCCCCTGAGGCCCATATAGAGCACTGAGTTGCTCCTTGTCAGCTGGAATCGAAGAGTGAATGCGATGACCAAAAGGATTGGTGGGACCATCAAAAGGATAGCCCAACACAGCAGCAAACCGAGTGAAAGTGGACTCACAGTAATGAGTCCTAGTCATCCACTTGAACGTCCTCTCATCATCACCAGTAAAAGACAGAGTGGCATAGAACTGCAGAATGAGCTAGGGATAATAGTCACACTGACAAGTCAAAAGCCCTGTGAGACCTAGCCTCTCAACCACCTGGATAACTGGAACAAAGTACTCCTTGGACTTCAGAAATGCAAGATCAATGGGGTGCATTGGGCGAATAGGCTTCTTCATGGGAGCAAAGATATCCTGGTAAATGTACAGCTGCTCCATACACCAAAAACGACGGTCCTCAATGTGAGTCGACCTTGGCTGAGAAGTGTACCAATCAAGTTGCCTCAAGGCCGAGTAGGAAACTGAGCTCATTGTCTTGTAATTGACCCTTGGAGACTTCCCTTTTCTACCTCTAGCAGTGTTTGCCTTCTTAGCATCCTTGGCTTCCTTGACCTTCCTAACGGCTGTACGCTGTTTTTGATGAATCGACACCTCATCTTCAAGGATACCTTCGTCATTGGGACAAAAGTAGCAAGGACAACTCCTCTTGGCCAGTCCGGCACCTGTAAGAGAAGAAGGGGGAGCATGGTGATGAGGATGCACACAAGTATCAAGGATATACACTCGAGGGATATACCTAGCAGAGGAACGTAGGCCAAAGGTGGTCAAAAAGGGAGAAAAGAAATCTTAGGCCGGATTATCTGGCCAGAAAAGGGCCGGATAATCCGCCCCTGGCAGAAATTTCTCAAATCTTGACCAAAACATGGCTAAAACATAGATCGGCTAGGTAGATCACTAGAGCGTACAACAAGGCCCAAGGAAAACACACGGGAACAACTAGAACTCCAAGATCGAAGCAAATAAATTTCACAAGAAATTCACCACTAGGGTTAGGAGATGCGAAATTTACCCTCATCCATTGGAGGAACTGCTTGGAGGAACTTGTTCCCGAGGTGAAGGAGAGCATGAGGCTGAGAGATCAGCTAGATCCGGTGGCTGGGGAGGCGCCGGCAAGCAGGGGGAGGTCTAGGCGGCGAAGGAGGAGAGAGAGGGGGTCGGGGGTGGAAGAACTAGCTCTGAGAGCAGTTCACCCCGACGCCCCCTTTTTATATGGACTGACCACAGGGCCAGATTATCTGGCCTAAGTTTGGCCCGGATATTCTCGCCCCCGGATAATCCGGCCCAAAAGTGGCCCAGATAATTCGGCCTGGAACTCCTCTGCTCAGGAAAACTGGAGCGAAATCAGACTTGTGTGCATGGAGAGAAATGTTTGTAGATGAGATAGGCTTAGGATAGAAGACAAACATGGAGTGGTTCTCGGCACTTGACATTGCAAAACCCAAGAAATCATCGAAAGACCAACATAAGTGCCTTCCCATATAAAAAAGAAAGACAAAGGAAGAGAGAGCTCAAATACATTCAAAAAGATTGCAATGAAATAACTCTTCGAAGAAGAGGTCGGTGGCCGAGGCCACCATGTAAGAGTGTTATGGCATTGAACCACGAAGATATATCTTCGGTCCATAACCAATACTCGTCATTAAAGCTCACATATCACCAAATGATATTAAGAGAATGATTTTGTTACTATCGGCATTATGGGGGGGATAGTCCAATTACTTAGGACCGCACTCCCCCTATTTCCATGCCCACATCTAGATTAGAAAACGTGCTATAGTATGGGAATGAGTGCACACTATCAAGCCACGTTGCAAGAGTCAATGATATTCAACTCATGCCTCAACTCTCAAAATCTTGCTTCATCAAGGGGCTTTGTGAAGATGTCGGCGAGTTGATCATTTGTACCTACATAAGATAGGTTAATATCACCTCGATTGACATGGTCCCGGATGAAGTGATGCCGGATCTCAATGTGCTTCGTCTTGTTGTGTTGAACCAGATTATGAGCAATCTTGATGGCACTCTCATTGTCACACAAGAGTGGAACCTTGTCACAATGAATTCCATAGTCCTTCAACATTTGCCGCATCCAAAGGAGTTGAGCATAACAACTCGCGGTAGACACATACCCGGCTTTGGCGGTGGAGAGAGACACACAGTTTTGCTTCTTGGAAGACCAACTAACCAAGGACCTACCAAGAAATTGACAAGCCCCGGAAGTTGATTTCCTATCCACTTTATCTCTCGCACAATCAGAATCCGAGTACCCAACAAGCTCAAAGCTTGATCCCTTCGGGTACCAAAGACCAAAAGTTGGGGTATGAATTAAATATCGAAAGATTCTTTTGACGGCCATCAAATGGCTTTCCTTTGGGGCGTCTTGGTATTGTGCACACATTCCCACACTAAGCATGATATCAGGTCTAGATGCGCAGAGATAAAGCAATGAGCCAATCATAGAACAGTAAAGCTTTTGATCCACTTCTTTACCATTTGGATCGAGTTCAAGAGTAACCTTAGTAGGCATGGGGGTTTTGGCTCCATTAACTCCGGAGTCCATGTTGAATTTCTTGAGCATGTCTTGGATATACTTGGCTTGATTGATGAAGGTCCCTCCTTTCAATTGCCTAACTTCAAAGCGAAGAAAGAATTTCAACTCTCCTATCATTGACATCTCGAATTTGTTGGTCATTAGCTTTGCAAATTCATTATTGAAGATTTTGTTAGAAGAGCCAAAAATGATGTCATCTACATAAATTTGGCATATGAAAAGCTCCCCATTGACCTTCTTAGTAAAAAGAGTTGGGTCAATGAGCCCTATTTCAAACCCATAGTCTACTAGTAACTCTTTAAGATGCTCATACCACACACGTGGGGCTTGTTTAAGGCCATAGAGCGCCTTATCGAGTTTGTAGACATGGTTTGGGAAATGAGGGTCCTCAAAGCCCGGGGGTTACTTTACATATATTAATTCATGTAGAGGACCATTGAGAAAAGCACACTTCACATCCATTTGTTGCAACTTAAAATTATGGTGAGAAGCATAAGCAAGAAGGATACGGATTGACTCGAGGCGAGCCACGGGAGCGTAGGTCTCCCCATAGTCAATGCCTTCAACTTGATAGTATCCTTGAGCAACCAAGCGAGCCTTGTTTCTCACAACAATCCCGTTTGCGTCTTGTTTGTTCTTGAACACCCATTTGGTTCCAATGACGTTGCGGCAATCTTTGGGCTTCTCCACCAATGACCAAACTTTGTTGCGCTTGAAGTTGTTGAGTTCTTTGTGCATAGCTTCCACCCAATCCGGGTCTTCAAGTGCCTCAAAAACCTTTTGGGGTTCCACACAAGAGATGAAGGCATGATGGCTACTAAAGTTGGCCAATTGTCTCCTTGTGGAAACCTCTTTCCTCACACTTCCAATCACACTATCCATGGTATGAATCCTCTTGTAGAGAACATCTTACACTTTCCTTGCACGGTGAGCTTGAGCTTCTTCAAAAGACTCTTGAGAAACTACTTGGTCATCACCACTATTTTGGTCCTCGCCTTGACCTTCAACTTGAGCTTGTTCATCAACATGAGCATGCTCATCATCTTGAGCTTGGCCTTGATCTACCATTGGTGAAGACTCAGCACCGTCCACTTGGTCTTGATCTTGGCCTTGCTCGCTTGGGTGAGGGTCTAGAGGTTGTCTTTGGTTAGCATCAATCGGACCTTGTGAAACTTGTGGATCTTGTGAAGGTGAAGGCTCCACTTGAGTAGAGAATAGTCCTTCTCCTTCCACCAAAAGGTGTTCCTCAATGGGTATGAGATGTCCCACACCCATTCTTCTTATGGCTCAAGGAGGTATTTCATCACCTACATCACAAACACCACTTTGCTCCACACAAAAGCCATCATTCTCGTCGAATCTCACGTTAGAAACTTCAACAACATGAGCTCTTTGTCAAAGGTTCTAAAAGCATGAGATTTGGTGGCATAACCAACAAAGCTACCCTCAAGAGCTTTAGAGTCAAACTTGGACAAATGGACATCCTTTTTAAGATAGAAGCACTTACAACCAAATACCCGAAAATACTTGATGTTAGGCTTGTTGCTGGTGAGGATCTCATACGGAGTCTTGTTCAAGCCCTTGCAGAGATATAACCGGTTAGTTGCATGACACGTGGTATTTATAGCTTCGGCCCAAAAGTTATACAGAGACTTAAACTCCGCTAACATTGTCCTAGCCATGTCCATCAAAGTCTGGTTCTTTCGCTTGGCTATACCATTTTGTTGTGGAGTGTAGGGAGACAAGTATTGATGACGTATCCCTTTATCACTTAAGAAGTCATTCAATGTGTATTTCTTGAACTCCGTCCCATTTTCACTTCGAATGATCAAGATATCTTGGCCATATTGACGTTGAACTTCATTGGTGAAGTCTTTAACGGTTTGTTGGGTCTCGTATTTGTGCTTGAAGAAGTAGACCCATGTATATCTTGAGTAGTCATCAACAATCACCAAACAATACTTATTTTCTCCTAGACTTGCATGAGTTGGAGGGCCAAAGAGGTCCATGTGAAGGAGCTCTAAGACCCTCTTACAAGAAATAATCGTCTTGCTAGGGTGAGGAAGTTCATGCATCTTTCCTTTAATGCAAGCTCTACACACACGATATTTGGCAAATGTTAGATCGGTTAGTCCTAGGATGTGGTTACCTTTGTGAAGACTTTGCAAAGTTCTCATATTAACGTGGCCTAGCTGGCGATGCCAAAGTCATACCACGTCAACTTTAGCCATTAGGAAAGTCGCGACTTTAGTGACTTTCTCCGAGAAGTCAATCACATATAAGCCATTTTTGACATGCCCAACAAAAGGCTACTTTAAGAGACTTGCTCCACAAAAGAACCACAATCCCAATATCAAAGAAAGTTGCAAAGCCCATATCGGCAAGTTGAGCCACGGAAAGTAAATTGTAAGAGAGAGTCTCAACAAGCATGACATCTTCCACGGTAACATTTTGAGAGATGACAACTTTACCAAGACCCAATACCTTTGACCTTGAGGAGTCTCCATAGGTGACGTAGCCCGCACTAGATGGACCGGTGCGAAGCTCGTTCACCAACTCTTTGCTTCCGGACATATGATTGGTAGCACCACTATCAATTATCCACTGTCCCGCACCAGAAGCAAAATCCTACAAGAGATCAAGTCTTGTTTTTATGTCCCCATTTTTCAATGGGTCCTCTTTTGTTAGTGACAAGGGTCTTAGGAACCCAAATAGACCATGCAATGTATTCATTAGGTGAACCAACAAATTTGGCATATACATGCCCATCATAAGCACAACAAAGAACATAGGAAGGGTTATATTTTCCCGCAAAGTTGTTGTGATTGGGCATTGCCCTTTTGGCATTCTGAATCACTTCCTTCACTAGCTCACCCTCCTCCTCAAAGACATTGCCATCCTCATTAAAGCATATGTCATTTGGGATGCGCTTCTTAGGAGGAGGAGTAGGCACAAGAAACTTCTTCTTCTTGTTGTTCTACTTCTTGTTCCTCTTCTTCTTTGACTTGGAGATGAAGCCAAGTCCGGTCTTGTCACCATGTTGCTTTTGAGCACTCAAAAGCTCATCAAGCCTTTTATCCCTGTTGGGAGGATCTTTCTCATAAAGAGGGTTAGTGTGACATGAACTTGCAATAAAGGTGCTAGAAGGGAACTTGGTTGCTTCTTTAGCAATTATAAGATTAAGTTTCTCATTTTGCAACCTAAGTTCATTTGCAACAGATTGAGCAATATCTCGATCACTTTTAAGTCTAGCAATGTCCAAATTATGAGATTCTTCAAGACCCAACTTGGATGCCTCAAGTGCCATCCTAAGGTCTTGCTCATCCTCAAGGGATTGAGTGAGAGTAGCAATTTCATCAGCATACTCACGAGCATGCCCTTCTAACTCAAAGATGCGTTCCTCATTTTTATCATTTAGTTGGAGAGGCTCGTTATATTGATCTAGGAGAATCTCAAAGTGAGCTTTGGTCTCCCCATGAAAGGTTGACATAAATATGTCCATTTCATTAGGCTCATCCTTATCATCACTTGCGTCAACACAATCCATCAAGGATAAGCTTCTAGGTATGATGGATGTGAGAGTAGGTGATACCTTTGTAGCGTGAGCCATTAGACATGTCCCTTTGTAGTTGGTGCGCTTGGACTCGTTTGCGGAAGCGAAGAGGGATGGCGAAGAGGTAGCTTTGACAATGGCGATGGTGGCCCTTCCTACTTCTACATCATCGCTTGCATCCTCACCGGAGAGGTGTTCTTCTTGAGTCATCAAAGCGTGTATTGGAACGGCTTTCTTTTTGTCGAAGTTCCTTGGAGGATTTGACTTGGCCTTCATCTCCTTGTGGACAAGTCTTCCATTGTGATCCTCCACTCTTTCATAAGGACAATCTGCAATGAAGTGGTGTTGGTTACCACAATTGTAGCAAGTCCTCACTCTACTTGTGGCCTTAGGCTTGGAGGTGCTAGATGACTTCCACTTCTTCATGAATGCCCTTTGAGCGAGAGCCATGTGCTCGGCATGAGCATACTTCATGTCCTCGGGGCTTCCACTTATTGTCTCTTCCTCTTCCATCAAACTTGCTTCTTCATGATATGAAACTTTGGCCTTCAAAGCAAGGTTATGAGCATGAACACCACGAGCTCGGGCAAGAGCATCATCCGCATTCTTCTTGGAAATCTTTCTTGCAACCATCTCTTGCAAGATGTCGTATGCGGTCATCTTTCGGAAGTTGGCATTTCCCTTGATTGAGTTCACGGTGTCTTTGAAGAAGGGCAAGAGAGCTTGGATGAACTTCCTCTTCATCCACTTCCAATCACATTGGGTAGAGCCAAGATCAATTAGCTTCACTTGAAGTGCCAAGAGACGCCTATGGAGTTCTTCGGGGCTTTCACCATCAATAATGGCAAAGTTGTCTGCATCGTTGTGAGCTTCATCATACTTGGATTCTTGGATACTATCGTTGCTGATGAAGAGGTTCATGAGAGCATCCAAAGTGTCCTTGGCGGAGGTGACGTTGCGGACGAACGCCTTGTCCTTCTCGGAGAGAGACATGTGGATGAGGTGCAATGCGGAGGCAATTGAGTTGCTTGTCAATGAGCTCCCATTGTTGCAAGTTTTTCAAGTCCGTGAAAGATGGATGAAATCCCTGCTCAATGATCCTCCAAAGCTCAATAGAGACAAATTTTATGTGAGAGCGCATGTTATCTTGCCAATTGGCAAAGCTAGAAGCATCAAGTGGTGGCGGAGGACCACATGAATCAAGATGTGGCATTTGGAGGTGTCTTCTGGACACATAGCTCACTGGAGGTGGAACCGCCGAGCTTTGTTCTCTAGGTGGTTTATCCTTATTGTTTGTGTCCTCGCCGCCCTCGATAACCTCAACCTTCTCCGGATCAACCTCGTTTAAGGGTGGCTTATCCGAGGGGTCAACCGGAGTTGGTGGAGTAGTACTAGACATACCACTAGCGAGGGCTTCAAGCTGAGTTCTGTGACTTTGGATTTCCGCCATCATGGCATGCATTTGGGTCATGAGGGAGTTGAAATCTGACTTAGTGAAGGGTTCCACGTCGCCCATTTTCTCTTAGGCGGTTAAGAACAATCAAAGAGCTCCCGCTCTGATACCAATTGAAAAGATCTTAACGGGCGACTAGAGGGGGGGTGAATAGGTGCTACACAAATTTTTAGTCTTTTTCAATTTTAAGGCTTGACACAACGAAATTCACTAGATGTGCAACTAGGTGAATTTCCTATAGGTGACAAGCAAGCAAGCAATATGTAAACAAGTAAGATACAAGTAAGGGAGCGAGATAACCGAAAGGTGGAGACCGGAGACATGAGGACATATTCCCGTAGTTCCTTCCTTTTGAGGGGAAGTACATCTACGTTGGAGAGGTGTGGTGACACGGAGTCGACCAACGCCATGGAGGCTCACCTTATTCTCCGGTAAGCAAGCCACGGAGGCTAGCTCGTTTCCACTAAGCGGTGGTATTGGGGGAACCCACCGAATTCCTTACACGGAGCTTGGGGCACACATCCACAACTCAATTGGAGGCTCCCAAGAATGCCACGGAGGCTAGAAAACCACAAAGACAAGAGTAATCACAAATTACACCACCTAGTGTTTCCAAGGAACCACTAGGAACAAATTCCCCAAGCAAATGGAGAGGGAAATGAAATTCCTTCGGTGGAGATATAGGTCAAGACCTCCTCCTTCGATCCTCCAAAGATTAGGGACTTTGGGTGGTTGAAGGTGGAGATCTAGCAGTGAGGTTGGCTCCAAATAGTGTCTTGTTCTTGATGAGGACAAGCAAGCTGGAGAAGAAGAGGGGGAGGGGTATAAATACCCCTCCCCAAAATGTATCCGTTGCAGCCGCCATGGCCGGATATCCGGGGCAAGTTAGGGCCGGATAATCTGGCTGGCCGGATAATCCGGCCACTTCTGGAATAATCCGGTGAAATATCTGCCCAGCCTTCTGGGTGACGCGCACCTCGCCATATTCTAGTCCTTAGCCGATTTTGAGGGTGGCCGGATTATCCGGCCCAGATTTGAAATATCTGGCGAAATATCCAGCCACACTTCTGGGTGATGCGCATCACGAGCTTTTCTGGTCCTTAGTCGATTTCGGGGGTGGCCGGATTATCCGGCCCGGATTTGAAATATCTGGCCGAAATATCCGGCCACACTTCTGGGTAACGTGCATCACGAGCTCTTCTGGTCCTTAGCCGATTTCGAGGGTGGCCGGATTATCTAGACCGGATTTGAAATATCTGGCTAAAATATCCGGCCACACTTCTAGGTGACACGCATCACGACTTCTTCTGGTCCTTAGCCGTTTTCGAGGGTGGCCGGATTATCCGGTCCAGATCTAAAATATCCGGCCCAAATATCTGGCCATGTTTTTGCACCAAAGACAATGTTGTATGTTGATCCAAATTCTATAAGAAGGCTAACGACGGAGCGAAGCGAGGCCCGTCACTAGAGGCTTATGGATTGTTGCTACCATATATATATACTCCTTGTAAGCCGCCGGCTAGGGTTAGATTGCATCATAAGATAACCCACGGTGTTTGTAAACACACTCCCGATATAGTGAAGTTTTGCTGGCTGGCGCCCGTGGTTTTTACCTCTCTTTGTTGGAGAGGGTTTTCCACGTTAAAATCTTGTGTCTCCATGCTGTGATTTCTTTTTCATTCTTTGTTATTGCCTATCGCTTTTGTAACAAGTGGTATCAGAGCCCCAGGTTTTCTAATCTAGGGTTTGTGACATGGCGTCTTTGAAGTTCAATCTACCGCAGCTAGATTACACCACAAGGTTCTCCCTGTGGCAAGTGAAGATGAGGGCGATCCTCGCCCAAACTTCAGATCTCGATGATGCGCTCGATGGTTTCGGAAAGAAACCGGTTGCGTCATGGACAAAGAAGGAAAAGCGGAAAGACCGTAAGGCTTTGTCTTTGATTCAACTTCATCTATCCAATAATATTTTGCAGGAAGTGTTGCAAGAGAAATCTGCAGCGGCCCTATGGCTGAATCCGGAATCGATCTGCATGTCAAAGGATCTAACCAGTAGGTTGCAAGTGAAGATGAAGTTGTTCCAGCACAAGCTGCAGGAAGGTCAGTCCATGATGAATCACCTATCGATCTTCAGAGAGATCGTTTCCGACTTACTGTCCATGGAGGTAAAATATGAGGATGAAGATCTAGCACTTCTATTGTTAGCCTCATTGCCTAGTTCCTTTACGAATTTCTATGACACCATATGTATAAGTCATGGTACACTAACCCTCACCAAAGTTTATGAGGCCCTCCAGCAGAGGGAAAAGATGAAATCTATGGTGCAGGCTTAAAGTTCATCCTCCAAGGCGGAGGCGTTAGAGGTCCGAGGCAGGCCTAAGCAGCGATATAACTACCACCACCACAACAACAGAGATAAGAGTAAGACCGACATAGGTCGCTCAAAGTCCAAGGGACGTGACAAGTTCTGCAGGTATTGTAAGAAACCCAACCACAATATTGATGATTGTTGGAAGTTGCAGAATAAGGAGAAAAGAAACGGAACTTACCAACCGAAAAACAATGAGGGTAATGGTAAGGTTCCGTAGCCTCGGGTAAAGGTGAGGTTGCTGTTGTTGCTGGTAGTGATAGTTCTGATAGTGAATGTTTAGTTGTTCTTGCTGCATGTGTTTCACGTGATGATGAATGGATTCTTGATACCGCATGTTCATTTCATATTTGCTGTAACAAGGATTGGTTCAGTTCTTATGAGTCTGTGTAGACTGGAGATTTTGTGCATGTGGGAAATGACAACCAGTGCAACATTGTTGACGTTGGTTCTGTTCAGATCAAAACCCATGATGGGATGACACGCACGTTGACTGGAGTGAAACACATACCCTCCATGGCGAGGAATTTGATCTCTCTTAGTACCCTGGATTGTGATGGGTACAAGTACAAAGATGGGGACAAACGTCTGAAGGTATCATCAGGTTCTCTCATTGTTATGATTGGTGATATGAATTCTGCAAAATTATATGTCCTTAGAGGTAGCACTTTGCCTGGTATTGCTACTGCTGTTAGTTCTGATGATTCTAGTAAGACTAACCTTTGGCATAAGCACCTTGGACATATGAGTGAGCTTGGCATGGCAGAATTGGCGAAGAGAGAGCTAATTGATGTTTGCGACTTGAGTAAGTTTGAGTTCTGTGAGCATTGCATTTTTGGTAAGCATAAAAGAGTTAAATTCAATGCTTCCGTTCATACCACCAAAGGCATTTTAGATTATGTGCATGCTGATGTTTGGGGTCCATCCCGTAGAACTTCTAATGGTGGTGCTAATTACATGCTTACTATTATTGATGATTACTCAAGGAAAGTGTGGCCATATTTTTTGAAAAACAAATCTGATGTTTTTGCTGCTTTTAAGAAGTGGAAAGTTATGGTAGAAACACAAACTGAAAGGAAGGTTAAGATACTCCGTACTGATAATGGTATGGAATTTTGTTCAAATGAATTTGATGAGTTTTGCAGCAACGATGGCATGGTAAGACATCACACCATCCCGTACACCCCTCAGCAGAATGGCGTGGCTGAACGCATGAACATGACCATTATTTCGAGGGCTCACTGCATGTTGTGTAATGCAAAGATGCATAGACGTTTTTGGGCTGAAGCAGCCTCCACCGCATGCTATCTCATCAACAGGTCACCTTCCATTCCACTTGATAAGAAAACTCCCATTGAGGTATGGTCTGGTTCACCAGCTAATTATTCTGAGTTGAGAGTTTTTGGTTGCACTGCTTATGCTCATGTTGATAATGGAAAGTTAGAGCTAAGGGCTGTTAAGTGCATCTTCCTTGGTTATGGTTCAGGAGTTAAGGTATATAAATTATGGAATCCTGAAACCAAGAAAGTTTTGTTGAGCAGGAATGTCATTTTTAATGAGGCAGTTATGTTTTATGATAGTTCGCCTACTAATATTTCTGATGCCATTGATTCTCCTAATGTTTCTGATGATGAGCAACAGAGAATTGGTGTGCAGGTGGAGCACGCAAAGGAGAATGAAAATGTGGTTCCTGAAACCAATAATGATGATGTTTATGTTCCACCTTCACTGCCTATTGTTCAGCAGCCATCACGGTCTATTGCAGCTGGCCGTCCTAAGAGAAATATTGCACCTCCTAATCGTTTAATTGAAGAATGTGATATTGTTCATTATGCTTTGAGTTGTGCTGAACAGGTGGAGCATGATGCTGAACCAGCTACGTACACTGAAGCCATTGCTTCGGTTGATAAGGAAAAGTGGCTAGGTGCGATGCAAGAAGAGATGCAATCGCTTAAGAAAAATGGCACATGGGATGTTGTGCGCTTGCCTAAACAAAAGAAGGCTGTCCGCTGCAAGTGGATATTTAAAAGGAAGAAAGGTTTATCTCCTAATGAGCCTCCAAGGTTTAAGGCAAGGTTAGTAGCAAAAGGTTTCAGTCAGATTCCAGGTGTTGATTATACTGATGTTTTCTCCCCAGTTGTGAAGCATACTTCTATTCGTGCTTTCCTTGGTATTGTTGTTATGCATGATCTTGAACTTGAGCAGCTAGATGTTAAGACTGCTTTTCTGCATGGCGAGTTGGAGGAGGAGATATACATGGACCAGCCTGAAGGTTTCGTTGTGCCTAGTAAGGAGGATCTTGTTTGCAAGTTTAAGAGGTCCCTTTATGGTCTGAAATAGTCGCCACGACAATGGTATAAAAGGTTTGATTCATTTACGCTAGCACATGGTTTTAAGAGGTCTCAGTATGATAGCTGTGTGTACATCAAGTTTGCTAATGGATCACCTATTTATTTGCTGCTATATGTTGATGATATGTTGATTGCTGCCAAGAGCATGAAAGAGATCACTACTTTAAAGGCTCAATTAAGTAGTGAGTTTGAGATGAAGGATCTTGGTCCTGCTAAGAAAATACTAGGCATGGAAATTAAGAGGGACAGAAAGTCTAGTTTGCTATTTTTTAGTTAAGAAAAATACATTGAGAAAGTTCTTCATCATTTTAATATGCATGATGCAAAGTTTGTTAGTACACCTATTGCTTCTCACTTCAAGTTGTCAGCTTTGCAATGTCCTACTTCTAAAGATGATATTGAGTACATGTCACGAGTTCCTTATTCTAGTGTTGTTGGTTCCTTGATGTATGCCATGGTTTGTTCTCGGCCTGATCTGTCACATGCTATGAGTTTGGTCAGTCGATATATGGCTAACCCTGGTAAAGAGCATTGGAATGTTGTTTAGTGAATTTTCAGGTACCTTCACGGCTGACGAGGGGTTAACTCGACAAATGTCCTAGATGAAGGACTTAGGATCGGGGAGATAGGGCGTCGGATAAACTCGAAGGTAAAGTTAGTCGAAATAGGTGTGTGTCGAAAGTAAACTTGGGTGTTCAACTTGGCTTGCTTTCAATCTGGCCTACACCGTCCCCTCCTGGCCCCTATATATAGGTGGCCAGGTCTCGAGGATCGGGCAGGGTCCGATACAGATTACAATATCGACATACGGTAAAGACTCGTATTCGACTATCATTACAATTGGGCCTAGCATAACGGGCCTCAGGGGTACTCAACATATGGGTTCTATTAACTATACCCTTGTCAGTAGCCCCTGAGATTCTACCAGAATTGCAGATTCGGGTTGAATCTCTAATCTTTATATCTTCGACTTGATCAGTTCTTCGACTTCTTCTTATCTTCAAATCTTCGATTTGGTCTTTCGACTTATGTTCATGATAATTTGCTCGCAAGGGGTTTTGATGAACAAGCCTGACAACTCTGACGGATCAAGAGGTCACTTAACTGCCGGAAGAGATACTTATCACCTACTTCAAATTCAATCCCCTTGGACTTGAATTCGGGATACCGGTCAAACCCACTCTTTTGCCGCATTTAGGACTTACAAAGAATGAATCCCAGTGATTCTCAGGGTACCCAGTGCGTCCACCAGGATTTTCTTCGCGTCGTAGACACGGATACATACCAGCAGAGCGCATCCATGTGCGTGTACCAGGCCACACAGGACGGATCCCGGGGTCTTACCTTCGTGATAAATCACGGCATTCGAGTTTCGTTGCGATAACGCAACTCGAGAATCTTATGTCGCAGCCAAGTTTTTGACTGATAAAATCAAAGAATTTCGAATTGTAACTTAACTTGTTCGCTCCCGATGGGAGTAATCTCATTGTATTTCGTCGACTATGTAGTCGAAGTTTGTATACTAATCCTTCTTCATCTCCATTGTTGATTATCCCATCCTCTATCGGGTGCGCGCTCAGCGCTCCCGATGGGAGTAGCCCCCGAGGCTATGTTTGGGTACTTGTAGTCAAGCATAGGCTCCAAGTTCAGTTCTTCTTCCTCCTGTTAACGTCTACTATTTGCAAGCCCCCGAGTCCAAGTCGAGGTTTTCATACCATGCGAGCACAGTCTTCTCTTCTTATTTTTTCTCTTTGGTATTATCGCCTGCTCCGTGCAGAATTTAACTCCTGTTGTAAAATATGTTTACGGGCCTTGCCTTAGCACGGGGGCCCAATAATACGTGCTTATAAATAAAGAACCTTCTGGCAAGGGTAAAAACCCTAATCAGATTCTTTCTCCGCCGCATCATCTTCTCTTTCTCATCTAGGGTTTGCTAGCCTTTTCCCTTGTCCACATGGTGGACGCAGATGGTTCTCGTCTGAACCTTGGTTCTCCGGTGGCGCCGCGAGGTCGGGGTCGCCCTCGTGGAAGCAAGAACAAGAGCAACACAACTCCGACCGCCGCGGGAGCGTCATCAGCTACTCCGGTGAAGCGTCGTCCCGGCCGCCCACCTGGTAGCAAAAACAAGCCCAAGGTAACTGGCGCTGCTCCAGGTCCAAGCGCTCCTCCTCCTGCTGCTCCTGCTGTTCTTCCCAGGATCTTCTCCTTCTTCTGCATTGCCATGGCGCAGTACCGCGAGATTCAGCGTCTGCCACTGAATTTCACAAAGTTCATGGATGGGCGTGAACTGCGAGAAGCGGTTCTTCGCGAACAATCTGGCAGCAGGACTCCATATGAAGTGGAGGTTTGGTATGATGGCAACGGCAAATAGTACTTTAAGGGTGGCTGGTCACAGTTTGCAGAAGACCACGACATCCACCAAGGCTTCTTCATGGCCTTCGACTTCCACATCGGCACGTCGAAATTCGACGTGAAGATCTATGACGGCACCCAGTGCCAGAAGAAATATGAAGCTGAAGTCCACTTCCACTAGGATCTATTTTTTATATGTAATTTCGTATGATAATGTCCTTGCTGCCATGTTATCTGTAATGAATGCTCGTACTCTGTTTTGATGTTATTACTAGTACCATGAAAACAAGTCACTTGTTCTGAGGTATGCTTGAGATATATCGGGTTCTTTGCGAACCAATTAGTATGAAGAATATCGGGTTCTTTTGTGAACCAAATTGTTTGAGTATTTATCGGGTTGTCTGTACAACCTTATAGTGAAAAAAGATCTCCAAGTCTCGATAAAAATTCCTTTCGTACGACCCAAGGGTTGAAGCCCCCGAGCGGAGAAGTAGAAATACTTGTACAACTTTGTCGAGTTCAACCCAAAGAACCCAACCTATGGCCTCATGTTCTGGGTTCAGAAAGTGAACTCGAGTTTAATTATACCACTAGATGTAATCTACGCGTAAAAACGTCGTAGCTGCTCTGCATTCCACGGATTGCTCTCGTCTTTTCCCGTCTTCTTGTCTTGTAGTCGATATGCTCCTCCTGGTATTACTTCTGTGACGATGTAGGGTCCTACCCAAGGGGACTCCAATTTGCCATGGCTGTCTTGCCTGAGTCGCAAAACTAGGTCTCCCACCACGAAGGATCGTGGACGAACTCGACTACTATGGTAGTTTCGTAGGCTCTGTTGATACTGCGTGGCTCTTTCTAATGCCTTATCCCTTGCTTCATCTAGTGCATCGACATTGTTTTGCAGTGCTTCTGTTGATATTGTCTCGTCGTATGCCGTCACTCTTGGGGCCTCATGTGTAACTTCGACTGGAAGTACGGCTTCTGCGCCATGGACCAGGAAGAAAGGAGTTTCTTGAGTTGCTGCGTTAGGCGTAGTTCTTAGACTCCAAAGAACGGAGGGCAATTCTTCTACCCAAGCGCTCTTGGCTTTCTCGAGAGGTGCTAAGAGCCTCTTTTTTATCCCACTGCATATCAGGCCGTTGGCTTTTTCGACTTGCCCATTTGTCTTCGGGTGCGCCACAGATGCGAATTTGAGCTTGATCCCTAGTCCCTCGCAATAACTCTTGAATTCCTTTGAAGTGAAATTTGTCCCGTTGTCTGTGATGATGCTATATGGTACACCAAAACAGAATACTATCGACTTGATGAAGCTGATTGCTACTGTCGAATCCTGAGTTGTTACCGGGGCCGGTTCCACCCACTTGGTAAATTTATCGATTGCCACTAGCATGTAAACATGCCCTCCTGGCCAAGATTTGTGCAACTTTCCCACCATATCGAGGCCCCATTGAGCAAAGGGCCAAGACAATGGTATTGTTTGTAGCTCTGCTGCTGGTGCATGCGGTCTAGATGCAAATCTTTGACATGCTTCACACTTTTGAACTATATCTTTTGCGTCTTCGATGGCTGTTAGCCAATAAAATCCTGCTCGGAAAGCCTTTGCTGCTATTGCTCTGCTGCTAGCATGATGGCCGCACACTCCACCGTGTATGTATTGTAGTATTGTTTGTCCTTCCTGGGGTGTTACACAACGCTGCAAAACACCGGTAATACTCTTCTTGTATAATTTCCCCTGCAACACGACAAACGCCTTCGATCTTCGAGTTATCCTCTTGGCCTCCACCGCATCTTCTGGTAATTGTTTATTTAGCATGTATGCAAGGTATGGCTGCATCCATGTTTCTTCTATCATCATGACCTCCTCTGGCTCCGACGGAGCCCCCGAGTCTGCTGCAGTAGTCGAGCTTTTCCCGCTTTTTATTGTTCTTTCTACTATTTCTTCCCAAAATACTCCGGACGGCACGGGTAAACACTGTGACCCGATATTTGCTAAATTGTCGGCTTCTTCATTACTATTTCTTCTTATGTGCGAGACTTCGCATCCGTCGAATGTTCCTTCGAGATAATGATATAAATTCTTGTAGGCCATCATGTTGTCATTGATTGTGTCACATCTGTTCATAACTTGCTGTACCACAAGGTTGGAATCTCCAAATATTTTTAGGCGAGTTGCTCCACATGCTTTGGCCATCTTCATTCCGTGCAACAAAGCCTCGTATTTTGCTTCGTTATTAGAAGCCTGTGGAAAGCTCATCCTTAAGACATATTTCAATTTGTCACCGTAAGGCGATATCAAGACCACTCATGTGCCTGCGCCTTGAACTCTCTTAGAACCGTCGAAGTACATTGTCCAAACACTGGATAAGTCTGGTGGTCCCGTGCTTTGGAGCTCCAGCCACTCTGCCGTAAAATCTGGCAAGACTTGCGACTTGATCGCCTTCCTTTTTTCGTACGTGATGTCCATGGGAGATAACTCGATTCCCCACAAAGAGACATGTCCTGTTGCTGAATGGTTGTTCAATATGTTTGATAGTGGTGCATCATTGACCACTATAATTGGATGCACCGCAAAGTACTATCGTAGTTTTCGTGCGGTTGTGAAAACACTATATGCAAGTTTCTGATAATGCGGGTACCCCTGTTTTGTCGGAGACAACACTTCACTGATGAAATACACCGGCCTCTGGACGCCGTGGGCTTTTCCTTCTTCGCTTCTTTCGACTACTAATACTGTGCTCACCACCTGATGGGTTGCGGCGATGTAGAGTAGCAGTGGTTCTTTTTCTTTTGGTGCGACCAGCACTGGCGGCGTGGAAAGCACTTTTTTCAGCTGTGCAAAAGCTGTGTCTGCTTCTTCCGTCCATTCAAATTTATCATCTGACTTCTTCATAAGTGCATAGAAAGGAAGCGCCTTTTCTCCCAGTCGAGCAACGAAACGACTTAAAGCCGCGACGCACCCTGCAAGTTTCTGTACGTCGTGTAGTTTCCCCATTGTCAAAATTGCTTGAATCTTCTCTGGGTTCGCCTCTATTCCTCGTGCTGAAACCAGGAACCCTAAAAGTTGTCCTGCTGATACGCCGAAGGAACACTTTGTCGGGTTAAGCTTAAGCTTGTACCTGCTCAGGTTGTCGAAGGTTTCTGCCAAGTCACTGATTAGGGATTTCTCCTCTCTTGTGGTGATGACTACATCATCAATGTAGACTTGGATGTTGCGCCCTATTTGGCTTCCGAGGCAATTTTGCATCATCCGTTGATAAGTTGCTCCTGCATTTTTTAGACCGAACGACATCACTTGGTAGCAAAATACTCCATATGGTGTGATGAAGGCCATTTTTTCTTCATCTTCTTTCTTCAATTTGATCTGATTGTAACCAGAATATGCATCCAGAAATGAAAGCCTTGCGCATCCCGCTGTTGAATCGATTATCTGATCGATGCGGGGCAGAGGGAAGGGATCCTTTGGACAATGCTTATTGAGAGATGTGTAGTCGACACATACTCTTTGTACGTCTGTGTTCTTCTTGGGTACTATGACTGGGTTCGACACCCAACTCAAAGTTTTGATTTCTCTGATAAATCTAGCATTTTCTAGCCTATGCAACTCTGATGCTATCGCCTTCCTTTTAGGTTCATCAAATCGTCGCAATGGCTGCTTGACTGGCTTTGCCTTGGGATCTACATTTAATGCGTGCTCGACGAGTTCCCTGGGAACCCCTGGCATGTCTGATGGAGACCAGGCGAAGATTTCCCAGCGCTCACGGAGGAACTCGACGAGCGCGCCTTCCTATGCGGGATCCAAGTTCACCGCAATTGATGTCGTCTTGTTTGCATCTGTAGGATGGACCTGGATTTTCTTCGAGTCCTGGGACGTGTCGAAAGCCTGATCTGGCAGGGATCGTCCAACGTCGGGTAGTACATTATGATCTGTTTCTCCTTTTAACCTCTCGTATTCTGCTGTCATGCCGAAGGTTTGCGCCATCCTGTTGAATTCTCTGTCGCATATGTTGGCTACTTCAAAGCTCCCTTGTACTGTGATTGTTCCTTTGGGTCCTGGAATTTTTAACATAAGATACGCGTAGTGTGGTACTGCCATAAATTTTGCAAATGCTGGGCGCCCCAGGATTGCATGATATTGTGACGGCCAGTCCATAACTTCGAATTCCAGCTTCTCTCTTCGGTAGTTGCCGCTGCTGCCAAAGCAGACATTGAGTTCTATTCTTCCCAAATGGTGGTTTGCGGCTCCTGGTACTATTCCGTGGAAGGAGCAATCTGTTGGCTTCAGACTCGACAGCGAGATGCACATTGCCTTTAGGGTTCTAGCATATATTAAGTTTATGCCACTCCCTGCATCCATGAACACTCTTCCAATGTCGTACCCTCCTATCTGCGCCTTTAGAACCATAGGCGAGTGGCCTGGCCTGGGAACTTTCTTCGGGTGGTCTGCTCTACTAAACTTGACTAATTGGTCTGACCACCGTAGGTACTCTGTGGTAGCTGGTGGTGATGATATTGCTAGGTTTACTTGCCTGGATATGATTTTTCGCTCCTTCTTTGACCTGGGCACCGGTTGAATCATGGCAGATATGTAAACTTTTGACTCTAGGTGCCTTGCTAGCCTTTGCATTTGATATCCTTGACTTCTGTGTTGTTCTTCTTGCCTTCCTCCTTGGCTTGAGCCCATGGCACTTTGCAGCCTTAGGAATGTTCTACAATCCTTCATCTGATAACTTGAGACTCTTTTCCCGTCGAGATATGCGTAGTGGATTCGACAAGGTCCGTATAGCATGTCCTCGGCCGAAGGACCGGAGTATCTCGACTTTTCTGCTCTTTTTGCTTGAAATCTCCCACTGTCATATCCTTCCTCTTCTTCTATTACGTAGCCCGTGGCTACCTGACTTCGCCTTGCTTGGTTACCTCTGCTGCGGTATCGTCTCCTCTGTCTGCTTATTCTGTCGACTTCTGGTGAACGTCCTCTTTTATTATTGTATGCGTCTTCTCCATCAGCGAATTTGTTGACTTGTTCCATTAATTCGGCTACCGTCGTAGGTCTTGTTCTTCCTATTTCTTCCACGAGATCTGAGCGACGAAGTCCGGCCGTAAAGGCGTCTATTGCCTGTTCGTCGGAGACGTCCTCTGCTGAATTTTTGATTATGCTCCAGCATTGTATATAAGAACGTAGAGTTTCGCCTTTCCTTTGTACGCACGCCTTAACTTCCTCCAGTGATGCCGGGCGTTTGTAAGTTGAACGAAAATTTCTTGCGAATTGACTTTCGAGTTCCCCCCAACTTCCGATGGATTCGTTGGGTAGGGTATTCAACCAGGACCGTGCTGCGCCGGTGAGGTGTAGCTGCAAACTTTGCATTGCAGTCGCCTTTGTTCCCCCTAATATCTGTACTGCCTGCAGATAGTCTGATAACCATAGGGTAGGTTCTTGCGACCCGTCATACTTATGCTGGTTGTGTGGCAGTTTGAATCCTTTGGGTACCCGCGTTTTGCGAACCCTGCGGGTAAAGCATAACGCACCCATCTCTTTATCGTCGTCTTCATAATTCTCTTCCCTCCAAGCATGACGCGACTTGTTTACTCGAGCTTGCGCTATTATATTTCTTGCGTCCTCTTTCCTCTTCTGTCGCCTTTCCTCTTCTGATGACTCGCTGTACTCGTTATCTACGAAGTTGTATCTGAACTTCTCCTTTTGATTTTCCTTGCAGCTTGTCGGCTTTGTCTTTGGGCCTTTTTCCCTGATCTTGCTTTCCACTATTCCAAGGCTTCGTATCGCGGCTCGGTGCATATCTTCTTGCGGGTCCCCAGGTTCTGGCCTTGTAGTTAGTAAATATGCTTGTGCTGCTACCAATGCTGCTTCTGGCGTTTCTTGTATGAAGTCGTCTTCCTCCTCTTCTAGCTGCGGGGTAGGGCTCCTTGAGTACCTTTCTTCTCTGCTGCACACCGTCACCCCTCTATTATGCTTTGGGTCTCCGTGCCTTTCTCTGCTGTACTCTGATTCTTCACTGTAGTCTTCCCAGTACTCCTCCCTTGATCTACTGTTATTGTCTTGAAAAACCATGTCTCTTTCCTCCCTTAGTTTCTTCCTGTGTTGGTATAATGCATACTGATAGCCCATTAGAACTTCTCTTCTTGATCCTTCGGGTACTTCGGTACCATGATTGATAGCTGATTTGATCATTCTCCATTCGCCAGCCAAATTGTGGACTTTCTCTTTTTCCTTTTTGTTGTGTTCTTTCATTTTGTCGACTTGCCTGTCGACCTTTTTACTTCCTTCGCTGTTGTTTTCTTCTTCTGCTTCAGTGATAATAACGCATAACTGATGTACTTTGGAGACGCCGCTGCTTCCCACGGCGAAGTCCTTTGCGTTGTTGTGCGTCTGGCACGCTCTTTCTTCTGAGTCGAAATTTTCCTGAATTTTGTCGCTTTCTGCGATTGGTGCTTTGTCGAAGCTGACTGGCGAGTTTACCTCGCTGGAAGAGTCTTCTGATGATTCCCATGTTTCCTCTGTTTCGGGCTTGTTTGCCGACGGATCTGATTTCGTCGAATCCGAGAGGCGGGATGAACCCGACGGTCCGATGAGGATGTTTAAACTTCCGATTGTCAACTCCATCTCTTGATTTTCGTCGACTTCTGTACTGCTATTGGCTAAAAGCTAAAAAGCCGTCGAATTCATGATTCCAACGCCCAAGCTCCCCACGGTCGGCGCCAATTGACGAGGGGTTAACTCGACAAATGTCCTAGATGAAGGACTTAGGATCGGGGAGATAGGGCGTCGGATGAACTCGAAGGTAAAGTTAGTCGAAATAGGTGTGTGTCGAAAGTAAACTTGGGTGTTCAACCTGGCTTGCTTTCAATCTGGCCTACACCGTCCCCTCCTGGCCCCTATATATAGGTGGCCAGGTCTCGAGGATCGGGCAGGGTCCGATACAGATTACAATATCGACATACGGTAAAGACTCGTATTCGACTATCATTACAATTGGGCCTAGCATAACGGGCCTCAGGGGTACTCAACATATGGGTTCTATTAACTATACCCTTGTCAACGGCACATCTAAAGCTTGCTTGAAGTTCGGCAGGACTGGTGGGGGACTTGTAGGCTATGTGGATTCAGATTATGTTGCCGACTTGGATAAGACGAGGTCCCTCACAGGTTATGTGTTTACTGTTGGCGGATGTGCTGTTAGCTGGAAGGCTACCTTGCAGGATGTTCCAGCACAATCTACAACTGAGACTGAGTACATGGCTATCAATAAAGCATGTAAAGAGGCGGTTTGGCTGAAAGGTCTGTTTGCTGAGCTTTGTGGAGATGATTCTTGCATTAAGTTATTTTGTGACAGTCAAAGTGCTATTTATCTTACTAAAGATCAGATGTTCCATGAGAGGACAAAGCACATTGATATTAAGTACCACTATGTTCGCGACGTGGTTGCACGAGGTAAACTGCAGGTATGCAAGATTAGTACTCATGATAATCCTGCTGATATGATGACAAAGCCTGTTCCTCTTGCTAAGTTTGAGCTTTGCTCAAGCTTAGTTGGTATAACTGTTTAGCCCAAGTGGTTGTTTGGCGCCAGCAAGTGTTTTCTTTGTTTGCTTAGGAGATTGTTGAAGTTCATGCTACGAGGAATTTGTCTCAAGGTGGAGTTTGTTGTATGTTGATCCAAATTCTATAAGAAGGCTAACGACGGAGCGAAGCGAGGCCCATCACCGGAGGCTTATGGATCATTGCTACCGTATATATATACTCCTTGTAAGCCGCCGGCTAGGGTTAGATCGCATCATAAGATAACCCACGGCGTTTATAAACACACTCCCGATATAGTGAAGTTTTGCTGGCTGGCGCCCGTGGTTTTTACCTCTCTTTGTTGGAGAGGGTTTTCCACGTTAAAATCTTGTGTCTCTGTGCTGTGATTTCTTTTTCGTTCTTCGTTATTGCCTATCGCTTTTGTAACAGACAATGTTAAATTATCCTAGTGTTGTTAACTAACACACAAAACTAGGGAGGGCTAGAAAATGCCCTAACAAGGTCCCATACTCAAACTTTTGAGTATTTAAAAGAGAGAATATGGAAGAAAATTCAAGGATGGAAGGAATGGTTCTTATCTAAAGCAGGGAAGGATATTCTTATCAAAGTGTGTGCTCAGGCTATTCCTACTTTTGCAATGTCATGCTTTGACCTCACCAAAACGCTTTGTGAAGAGATGGGTGCAATGATCTGCAGGTTTTGGTGGGCGAAAAATGACAACGAAAATAAGGTGCATTGCCTAAGTTGGGAGAAGCTTACAAGATCAAAAAGAGATGGTGGGATGGGGTTCAGAGACCTGTACGGTTTCAACCTAGCTATGCTAGCAAAACAGGCATGGAGGATGTTAATTGCTCCAGACTCCTTATGTGCAAAAGTTTTGAAGGCAAAGTACTTCGCCAATTCTTCTTTGCTACAAGCACAACCGATGAATGGAATTTCATATACTTTCAGAAGCATCTTGAAGGGAGTTGAACTGTTGAAGGAAGGCTTAATCTGGCGGATAGGTGATGTAAATAATGTGAATATATGGTCTGATCCATGGCTTGCTCGAGATGATGCTCTAAAACCCATTACCCCAAGAGGGCAGTGTGTTTTATCCAAGGTAAATGATCTAATTAATCCTGCTACAGGGCAACGGGGTGAACAATTGGGTAGAACAATTGGAAGGGAGTTTTACGGTACCCGGTACTCCAAAACAAACGATGGAGTACCAAGTAAATCAAACCGTCTGTGATGAAGGGCTTTTAGAAAGGGCATTTTGGACTTCTTAACCTCTTACCCTTCCACCACTTCGTCTCTTTCCCGCACCTCGCCGGCTCGCCGCCGCAAAGAAGTGGCCTCGCCGCCGCAGAGATTGTCCATTGACCCAGCCACCAAGCCCTCCGCCGGAAGCATCGTGGCCAACACAGGTGCGCCGGTTGCCCATTCCCCGACGCCCGACCCGTCTTCCAGTCGGTCGCGATCGACCACGCTCCTGCGCCGTCGTGGTCGAGCATCGGTAGGTTTTCCCTTCCCCAAGCGCGAGCCCTCGTCCTCTCACTCGTGTCTGGATCGAGGGCCTCCTGTTGCGCCGCCGTCTTGGTAGATCTTGACCGCCCACGCATCGTCAGCCGGAAAATCTTGATAGGTTCGTGCCGTCAGTCGATTTTTCCCCTCCGATTCGGCAGCAATGCTAGACCTAGCGGACGATTTTGTCGACGCTAGCAGTCTGAGGCGGCTGGCAGGTAGCCGGCGCGAGCAGCAAGCAGGCCACTGGCGCAAGCCATACGGCAGGCGTGCAGGCAGTAGGCAGGCCGACAGCGCGAGGAGTCAGTACATGGCGTGCTGTTCTGATGCATTTTTGTGTCAATTCTGTATACTGCACGAATTACAACTTATTACACTAGTTTTTCATGATCCGAAACATGTGTTTTGTGCAAATAACAGCGCAAATTTTACTTCTGAAATCATGCAGACTATATTTTCATTTTTGTATTTTACAAGTTCTCTATGTACCAAGTTACAGTCCAGTATACTGGTATTTACATGATTTGGAACATGTAACTTTGGACAAAACAACACTGTAAATTTGGTCCATGTATAATGACTCTGACTCTTTTTAATTTTTTCTATATTGCTAATTAAGGTAACAAAGTAAAATAGTAACCCGCCTATATAGCTTGTTAATAATTGCGATTCAATATCATCAATTCTGGATTAGCCCGTTGAGAATGATGAGAACACAGAGGAGACATCATTTGGTCCTATACCCTCCCACTATTCTGCCTCTAACGGTTGCCTCGGGGGAGAGGGCCTTTAAACCAATAAAAATTAGTCCCAAAGGTGCTCCATCTAAGAAGAGAATGAAGCCATTTCATGAGACATTGAGGAGTCCAAGGGGTGCATGAAGAGAACCAGGCGCAGCAGGCGCTGCAGCAAATGTGGCAATCTCAACCACGACATTCGCCAATGTCCTGAACGGGATTAATTAATGATTTAATCAAAAAATCTGGTTACTGACAATAGAATAGTTTTGTTTTATGATATGATGTTTGGTACTATGTGAATTTCATATTTTATCATGCTAATCTGGTTAGTGACAGTAGAATAGTTGAACCTTAGGTTATAGATATTATTATTAATAGGAAAAGCCACATTCCTGAATTTTCTATCTTCATTTTGTATTACAGGACATAAAAAAGGATGGAGAGGCAATACTAATATGAGGTTCTTCCACCATGTACAGAGCCGATCAAGTTTGTAGAAACGGGTCTTTCAACAAAATCTTGAGCATGTATACTAGTTTGTTCAGTCATGCTTGTGGACAAAGATTATATATATGGCCTGTTTGTTCAACGTATTCATACTGAGAGTTGTTTCAATTTAGAATTCTTTAACCTTCAGTTGTGTGTTTGAAGTGTTGACTTGTGCCTTGAGGGTTATATATATATAATGTTTTCACATACAAGTATGCTTCAGAATCATAATATTTTTGTTTTGAAGTGTCGTAAAAGTAAACAAATTATTTGCTGGTTGGGAGAAGCCACATTTCTAAATTTTCTATCTTCATTTGTATTACAGGACATGAAAAGAGATGGAGAGGCAATATTAATATCAGAGGTTTCCAGCATGTACAGAGCCGATCAAGTTTGTAGGAACGGGCCTTTCAACAAAATCTTAGCATGTATACTAGTTTGTTCAGTCATGCTTGTGGACAAAGATTATTATGTATATAGCCTGTTTGTTCAATGTAGTCAGAGTGAGATTTGTTTCAATTTAGAATTCTTTAACCTTCAGCCTGTGTGTTTGAAGTGTTGACTTGTACCTTGAGGTGGGTATACATAATGTTTTTTCACATACAAGTATCCTTCAGAATTGTTATATTTTTTGTTTCAAAGTGTTAAAAAAGTAAACGAATTATTTGCTGGTTGTATTGGAAAGTTGTCATTTCAATCATAAGTTGCTGATGCTACCAGAAAGTATTATTTTGGGAAAATGAGCTTTCCAGCTTAATATCGTGTACAAAACTTCAGGAAGATGTATTATCTCACGTCTTGTACAATATCAGTTTTATCTCGAGCTCAAGGAATCTTTTTGAATGAGATAGCCGGAAATTTCCAAAGTGAACCTGAAATGATATATTGCAGAACACTGATTTTTCTATTACAATACAAAATATTGTATCATATGAGTTTTATTTCAAAACTCCATATCTATACAGTGGTGATTAATATCCTAGCAACATATATCATCAACATGCACCAAAAATGTTTTGAATATTTCTATATTTGCATTCCTTGCCATGTAGTCCCACGTGTGATATGTCATGATCTACATGCTTCTCTCTGTAAACAAACAATTCTGAACAGAGATTCAAGTTTGTTCTCTAATTGTGCAATTTCTTGTTTGTCCTTTTTTACGGAAGATCGACTGTGGAATCCTGTATACAATTGGTCGAATCCGTCGTGCAGTAGTTGACCATGTCCTCAGCATATTTGTTCACAAGGTCCTCCCGGATCAACAAACCGCAACACTGCATTTAGAAAAATTAAGTGTGTAGTATTTCCATATAAATTTTAAAACACTTACAGCATGAATTGCATATGAACACAAAAGGCAGATCACCTCCAGCATGTTGCATCTCATTAAACAGATACTTCTGAAATATTCTGTGTAGCTGATTTCTTGAACCACCGGTTCACCACAAGCACATTGTAGCTCCGGCAGATCACAATCATCATAAGACGGCGACCTCAGACGACTCAAACACAAGCTGGATCCTCCAGTTGACATGCTCGTCCATCCTTTAACCTAACAGACCGGCTACAGATCAATTGCATATAAAAGACATGAATGTACTGTAGCAATCCATGTATGAACTACAAAAGAATTATTGCAGAAATCTAACGTGTGGCTTCTAGCTTGAAGGAAGAACCCTACAATCCACTATGTACCAAGATCCCTAAAATTCAGAAATTCAGGTGGTAGGAAAGGGAGAGGGACCAGACTTGGAGCACGACCTTACCAGAGATGTGAAGTATCCCCGCAGCTGGTTGTCGTTGCCGCTCCGCCCTTCCCCACGCCTGGCCGCCGCAGGGACCCGACCACCTAGACAGAACATACGCGCGGCGCCACATCCTCCGCCATTTCCCCCGACGCTGCCAGGATGCGGTCCATGGAATGCGGCGATCTGAGTCGAGCCGTTCACCGGGAATAAACAAAAGACAAAAGACCAAAATACCCCTTCCCGGGGCAGGTGATGTCTTTGCATAAGGGCGAATGACTATTTTACCCTTCCGATGGAGGTACTCCGCGAATTTTCCGTGCGATTTGGACTCGGTACTCCGTGGCCTCTTTCTGGAGTACAAGCGCTCAAGGATCGTTCGATTCTCTAAAATGTGCGGCTATTGTTAACTTCGGGGTACCGTAAAACTCCTCTACTTTTATGAGTTTGGATGCTGATACTATTCTTGCAACCCCAATTCGAGAAGATTTTGAGGATTTCCTTGCTTGGCATTATGATAGCAAGGGTTTATTCCCAGTCAAGTCTGCTTACAAGTTATATGTGCAAAAGAGGGATGGCCCACAACAGTCTTCGTCGAATGAAGATGCAGAAATTTCGCATTGGGAAACAATTTGGAAGTTATCATGCCCACCGAAAATAAAACAGTTATTGTGGATATTTGCCCATAATAGTCTTCCATTGAAGATGAATATTAAGCGGAGAGGGATGGACTGTGAAACAAAATGCCTTTGCTGCAACCGATTAGATGAAGATGGTGCACACCTTTTTCTTAGATGCAAAGAAGTTAAGCACATCTGGAAAGAGCTGAAAGTAGAGGAAGAGAGGCAATTGCTGTGTGAATGCCATGATGCAAAAAACAATAGTAAAGCGGATCCTCTGTTTGAATGAAGAAAAATGCATCCTCATTGCATGTCTCCTATGGCGATGGTGGACTAGGAGGAATAAATTAAATGCAAATGACAGTGTAGGAGACAGAAACAACATTGTTTCACAGGTGCGTTTTTGGGCCCGAGAATCTGCTGTTTACTGCTCCAAAGTACAGAAAGAAAAGACCACCACAGGAGTTGCGGAAGCTGCGTGGCAAGAACCGCCAGTGGATGTCCTCAAGATTAACTTTGATGGTGCCTACAATGCTGACACAAAATCAGGTGGTTGGGGCTTTGCAATTAGAGATATGTCTGGTCAATTCTGTGGAGCAGGAGCGGGCAGACTGCCGTGTATCTCAACTCTCAAGTGCGGCGCAAGCTGAAATTCTAGCCTGTGAAGAAGCAGTACATGCAGCCTCAGAATGGGGGATGACAAAGGTGATTGTTGAGTCAAATTCCCAGAACCTGGTTAGAGCCATGCAAAGTACTGACTACGATCGAGCTCTATAAGGAATAATCTACAAAGACCTACGCCTTTACCTGCAATTCACCTTCAGCTCTTTTGAGTTTAGATTTGCTCCACGTACTTGTAATAAAATAGCCCATGAGCTAGCTGCGTATGGTGCGAGACGGCAGAACCTTAAAACTCTGTGGCCGGACTCGTTACCATCAGATGTACGTGTTCTTGTGGCCAGTGTTTCTGCTGTGCCTAGTACTTAATGGAATCCTGTGTTCCAGTTCAAAAAAAAATGAAATCACCAAAAATGAACACATCACTTAGGAGGAATATTTTTTGATAAAGGAAATATATTAGTACTGTGAAGGTACCAAATACACCCAGCCTCTGCACCAACAAGATGATGTGGATATCAAGGATGCATATAGCCAAAAAAAAGTAAATAAAAAGAGAAAAAGACCCCGCCGTGGCGATTAATCACTCGCATTAGCAGCACTCTAACCACCCAACTCTCAGATTAAAGAAAGAAAGATTCTCCAAAATCAACGTCTCCAAGAAGAGAACAATACACAAGCGTTGTCGTCGCCTGATCAAAGATCTCAGGTTTTTACTGTTTTTACCCTAGATAAAGTTTGAGTTCACAAAACAATACTCAAGGAGCACCACCAGAAATGTTGTCCTCCAGTGTTGCTACCCCTTCTTGTTGAGGCCGCTGCTACATACAAGTCATCAAACACTCGACAAACAAGTATGAAGTCTAAAATGGATAGGAACATCTCCCCGCAAGCCATATCCATACACTAGTCTGTGCAACATTATCTTAACCGCATCCGATACACCCCTCCGCCATAACTTTAAGACCTCCAATCGCAGCCTCCATTTTTTATCCACCGCTAGAAGTACCATGTGAACCTGGAATTAGAAATGTCCCATGGCACCGACAAGGAAGCAAAGCTTTGTGCCGCGCCATTTTTAAGCCACGTCGGCTCGTAGAATGGACGCGCATGACCAGATCCTTCTCGATCTAGATATCTAGGGGCACCATGCTCCAATATGCGTAGATTTCCAACGAGGAAGACCGGAACTCATCGGTGGCCCAATCAAGGAGGCCGACGTCAAGCAGAAGGGCAACATGGCATAGGAAGAGCAATACAGCCAAGCCTCCATTATTAGATCCAAATCAAAAGCCCCCACACTGCCAGCCGGCTCCCTTCAGGACGGGTCACCCCGATCTCTCCCACTGGCAGCCCGCGTGACAAGGTGGTAGGAGAAAACGTGACCCGCACAGCCCGAATGCGAGATGGCTGTCACGACTTCGAGCACGTCGGGATGAGGCCACCACGACATTGTCGATGTAGGTCCACACTTCCGCACCACCACCGCAAGACCATGTCGCCTAGACCACTTTCCCGTCGGCGAATGCAACCCACGCCGCAATCCGCCATGGGAGGACCACCTCGAGCTCCTAGGGCCGCCGCCCCGGCTACCAACCTTCGCCGCCACGACGAAAGAGCTCCACATAGGGGAAGAAACTGTTGCGCGAGGAGACAACCCCGCCACCGCCGTCCATTGAGCAGGTGTTTGCCTGTCGGCGTCCTCCGAGGGCAGCTGGAGAAAATGGACGAGGAGGCGCTGGAGGCAATGGCGGCGAGGGTTTCCGCCCGAGCCACCCCCTGGGCAAAAATGTGGGTCTTCATGACCTGAGAGTAGATAGGAGTACAGAATACAAGAAGTATCTCAGCGTCGAAATGGCAAAATTTCCGTGCATGGTAGAAATTGCTTCTCATGTAGGGCAACGTTGAATAATTACTTGAGTAAAGATTTCAGTCTTCCAAAAAGAAAAGAAACTTTATTCTAGTTGCGGTGATCTGTGCGCAACTCTTTTGCAATTGAATCCTGACGGTATCAGGGAACGAGCGAGGGGTTGACAGTTGACTAGGACTCTAGGAGTCCAACTCGACTAGGACTACATGTAAAGGTTCGCGAGCACGGGTAGCTAAATATACGAGTACGTGGGCACGCGGGGCCTCTAGGCGTCTAACGTGCGTAAGAGAGAGGAAGTTCGAAACGGAGCTCCACCGTACCGCCGCGATGACGCCTTTTTTGACTCTGATGAACGACGATGTATTGACCGAGATCTTCCTGCGCCTACCGCCCAAGTCCGTCCTCCGCTCTCGTGCCGTCTGCAAGCTCTGGCGAAGCATCACCACTAGCGCCTCCTTCGTGGCCACCTACCCATACCGCCGGCCGGTAGAGCTCATCCTTTACCCGGACAGCTACAAGGTGTGGGATGGCCACAAAAACGCGATCGCCGCGGTCCCTCTCCTCAACGGAACGGGGACTGGGTGCCGGCGTCTCCTCCGCCACGACCCTTGCTTGAACCTCTTCGGCTCCTGCGATGGCCTGCTGCTGCTCTTCCCGCAAGGTCGGGGGAGCTTTCTCATCTGCAACCCGGCGACGCGGCAATGGGCCAGCTTGCCAGCGCTCTCCCCATTGCCGTGCTTTTTGGCCACGCCATCCGGCGGATGGCGCTGCCCTCCGTGACAGGCCGCGAGTACAACTACAACGACCTCAGCTTGTTCGATATGAACGGGACGCTGGCTGCCTCGGTGGTGGCTGAGTGGCCCTACCTGCAGGTCTGGGCCCTTGACGGCGAGACGTGGTCGCGCCGTCTTTCCGTCGAGCTACCTGCGCTGCAGGGACCTAGACGTTCATGGCTGTTCGGCTCGGATGATACGGAACTTTCCAGGCTGTATGGAGACCTCGGACCGTTCGAGCCGCGGCGTGGGGGACCCTCCCGGCTGTTGAACGAAGCCGTTGCCGGGCTTGACGGAGACATGCTTGTCGTCTTCGCCTCCGGCTGGGTGGTGGTGTACGACATGAAGGAGAAGAGGATGGTGAGCAAGGTTGATCATAGCCATAACTGTGCTGACATGTGGTGGTGTGTCCACAGGGAGAGCCTCGTGCCGGCGGTAGTCAAGGGCCAGCCATCCCTGGCCGGCGAACCTACACTGCCGGCCTTAGCAAAAAAGCTCAATGGCTATCTCTCTCCCACCGGCGAGCCTATCTAGCCCATTCCCGACAAATTCAAGATGCTGCTATACAGTACCTGATTTCATACAAAGACAGTTTTAACAAGACTAGAGGGTTTCAGTATGTTTTTAGGTTGTCATTAATTCTCATTGGATCAAGCTTTAGTTTTTCTATGAACGCAGTACCTGATTTCATATAAAAACAGTTTTGCTATTTTATTCCATCGCATCAAAATGTGACGAGATAGTATACAAATTAATTGGGAGTGTCTAATTTTCAGTCAGCTGTTTTCCAATTCGCGCACAGTCGTTTCTTAGGCCAATGGGGTGTTGCCACGTCAGTTATGTGTGTCGATCTAACACATTTCTTCGATACTGGACCCTGAAAAAGACCCCGAATGGGCTGGACCCCAAAATGGTCTGGACCCGGTACCTGACAGACCCGGTAACGACCCAGCCAAACTAAAGGCCCTTTCCGTTGCTTCCACTAGCCTGATTAGACGCAGCCCACAACGACACAAAAAAAGCTAAAAAAAAGAGACATGCTACCCCCACGGCCCCACCTACCCCCTCTCTCACCTGCCAACACCATCTTCTTCCTCCTCAAGTAAAGAACAGCCGCATCATCAGCCGCCCCCTTGATGCAGGCAGATAACCACCCAGTTGGGAACCCCAAGAGAAAGGTATAATAAGCACAGTAGCAAGTTTTCCCTCAGTAAGAAACCGAGGTTTATCGAACCAGTAGGAAAAAACCAAACTTCAGAAGGTGATGCTTGCTAGCTTCGCGACAGCTCCGGACAATTTATAAGGCGCCTCGTCCAGGGCTTTGCTTTGCACCAGCAGCAACGTGGAACCTGCACACAACACAACCAAGAACTTTGCTCCCAACTTACGATGAGGTTGTCAATCTCACCGGTTTGCTGTAAACAAAGGTATGAGCGTATCGAGTGGAAAACAGTAGTAGTATGCGAGAAAGTAAACAGTGCGAGTAAAAGTAAAACGGTAATAGCAATGTAAAGGAAATTGGACCGGGGTCCACAGTTCACTAGTGCTGTCTCTCCATAAGATAAATAACAATATGCTGGGTAAACAAATTACAGTTAGGCAATTGATAGAATAAAGATAGCATGCATATGTCACGAGGATCACTATGAGATTTACTCTGGGCATTACAACAAAATACATAGACCGACATCCAACTGCATCTATGACTAATAATCCACTCGCGGGGATATCGTCCGAACACCCCACGAGTATTAAGTTGCGAACAACAGATAACTGCATTAAGCAAAGTGTGTAATATAAACAAAACAAATGTCCTTGGACACAAGAATGTTGTTTTCTCCCTAGTGGCAACAGCACATCTACAACCTTAGAGGTTTCTGTCACTCCCCCAGATTAAATAGAGGCATGACCCAACTATCGAGCATAAATACCCCCTCTTGGAGTCACTAGTATCTACTTGGCCAAGATAGCTACTAACAACGGAGAGCATGCAAGATCATAAAAAACATAGAGATAACATAAGATAATATTCAGCACATCAACTTAACATAACACCAATATTCATTGGATCCCAACAAACACAATATGTAGAATTACACAAAGATGATCTCGATCATGTAAGGCAGCTCACGAGATCTAAACATGAAGCACATGGTGGAGAAGACAACCATCTAGCTACTGCTATGGACCCATAGTCCAAGGTAGACTACTCACTCATCGCGCCGGAGGCAAGCATGGCGATGAATAAGACCTCCGGTGGCGATTCCCCTCTCTGGCAGGGTGCCGGGAAGAGCTTCTGGACCCTCCCGATCTCGGGTCGACGACGGCGGCGGATCGCGATGTGTTTCTGGAAAATTGATCGGGTCTTTAGGTTTTTCTCGTCGGGGGGTCTTTATAGACGAAGGGGCAGCGTCAGAGGTGGGCCAGGGTGGCCTCACCCATAGGGGGCGCGGGCCAGGGGCTGGCTGCGCTGCCCTATGGTGTGGCCAGCCCGTGGCTCCCCTCTGTCTCCTCTTCGGACTTCTGGAAGCTTCGGTAAATATTAGGATGTTCGGCTTTTGTTTCGTCCAATTCTGAGAATATTTCCTGTGTAACTTTTCTGAAACACAAAAACAACAGAAAACAGGGAACTAGCACTGTGGCATCTTGTTAATAGGTTAGTTCTAGAAAATGCATAAAAACGCCACGAAGTGTAACAAAACACTAAGCAAATGGTGTAAGAACAAGCATGGAGCATCAAAAATTATAGATACGTTTGAGACGTACCAAGCATCCCCAAGCTTAACTCCTGCTCATCCTCGAGTAGGTAAGTGATAACAAAATAATAATTTTTAAGGTGACATGCACCAACACAATCTTGATTATCTATGTAAGCATTAAGTGCTGGGATCAAAAGAACTTAAAACATGGGTATGAGAGACATAATCTTGATAGAAGAAACTTAGCAACCATGTTATGACATGAAAAAGAACACAAACGAAAGATCATGAAAATGAAACAATGAAAGTCAAACGTGTGTTCAAACCACATGGAAAAACATAGCAAATGGCTTTCAGCTTGTCCTTCATGGAATAGCAAAACATAAATGCATAGGACACCTTCAAGTTTAAGAGGGCGACTAGATACAAATAATTTAAGAACAAGTGAAACCAAAATCATGAATCAATCAATGATAAACTTTGGGACTATGCACATTAAACTCAGAATGACAACTATGCTCTCTTAGACGGTGCATAAAGGTAGAAGGTGGTGACTCAACACAAAAGTAAAAGAAAGGCCCTTCGCAGAGGGAAGCAGTGATTTCAAGTTTTATAAACCTTCAAAAATTATGGTACTTACTAGCTTTGAGCTCTCATTGCCCCCATGATAGGCATCTTGAATGGTTAAAGTTAATGCGAGTACAATTATGAAGCATATGCTTGACAAATCATAAGTTGAAAACCTCGTGTCCCGTGAAGTACGAATACCCAAACCTCATGCTACTCGACTTAGAGTCCCAAGCAAACTCTTGTCATTGTAAGTATACACGTATCATTGAGAACCGCCAACGGGGTACCTCCGTGCCCGATGACATGGAACAAGCCCATATCAAAATGATAGGACAAACAGACAATGAACACCTCGGCATCTCTTTTATTTACCATTGGTATAGCTTTTTATTTTGAGATGTGTCGTTGAATGTTCACTATGGGCATGCTGTAAATTTCCACCATGAATTATGCATGGCTTAGATTAGCGGCCCAGGCGTTTCTCTAACACGTATACAAACTCCATGATCCCGCAAGATTCCCAACTTATTTCACATCGCGAGTATCCATCAACAAAAGATCACGATATCAACTTAAATAAGAAGTGCAATGTTGAAAGCTTACCCCATGACGGCATGGTTTGGCTAATTTCCAACTTACAACTTGCAAGCATAACAACTCAACATAAGAGAGCCACAATGTCAAAATTTTAAGAACGAGAAAAGTAAAGTGTGCCATCAGGTTCGTGATAGCTTTACTGACCAATTTTCGCATAACACCAAAAAGAGTTTAATTTGAAGGATAGATAAAAGCAAGTTAAATGTACTTTGGAATAGCAAATTGCTAATAGGTATGTATGGTGGACACAATGGAAAAACTTGGTTTTTGGGAGTTGGATGCACAAGTAGAGCTCATACTCAGTACAAAATGAGGGCTAGCAAAAGACTGGGAGCGACCAACTAAGAGAGCAATAACGGCCATAATCATGCATAGCGACAAAACATCATTAAGAAAAGCATAAGATGGCATCAAAAGTCAAAAACTAAATGATCATAAAGGCTTATGGCAACTTTGTATGAGTCAAACATGTGTAAGCATGCGCCAAGTCAACCCAAATAAAGCATCAAGGAGAAAACCAAATTAATGCTTCCAAATAATAAAAACAACGCATGATTTTTTCAAAGGCTCATTAAGCAATCTCAGTCATTTGAGACAAGTCATGCTACCATTCGAACCTTTTTGAAACAACTCTTTTGATGAAAAAGTCTAAGCCGCAGTCTAAACAAGCTCCTTTTTGTACCACTTTTTTGCATAAAACTTTTTCTCTTTTCCAACACCATTCGAACCTTTTTGAAACAACTCTTTTGATGAAAACCAACATGGACCAGAGGTCAAAATACACCTTGATATATAGATATAACAAGATCTGAACAAAAATCAAGGTGAAAAACGAAAGCTAAACGCAGTTCTAGAAAAAGAGAACACTCGTTGAACGATAAGAGTGAAAAATGGAGTGTTCTTGATAAATGAAAAGCAAGGCAACTTCTCCAAAAGAAATTTGTTGGGGTCCAACCATTTATTGCAGCAAACAAAATTAAACAAAACTGAAAACTAAAGTAAAGACGCTCCAAGAAAAACGTATAGTGCATGAAGCAATACAAATATAGTGTGTTGAAAGGTGACCTGATTTTTGCCGATGAAGAAGGGGTGCCTCGGGGGCATCCCCAAGTTTTGACGCTTATACCTCTTGGATATTTATTAGGGTGCATGGGCATCCCCAAGCTTGAGCTTTTGTCCATTCTTCAACTCATCTCATCATTCTCCAATCCCTACACTTGAAAACTTCCTTCATACAAAACTCAACACAATTCTATTAGAAACATTAGTGTAAGCATAATAATGAATCAACCCCTTTTTGGTTCAGATTTCAACTCAAAACCACCACATATAAAGCATATACTACTGTAGCAACTTCCCCAAAAGTTCCGTGATCAAAATAACTAAAAAAGAAAGCGATCGAGAGGCAAACACAAATAGTGGCAGAAATCTGTCAAAACAGAACAGCTGACAAAGGTCAATTTTTCGAGGGTTTTCTGTTGCTCAAATCAAAAAGTGTAAACCTAATGAAAGTTTGTATATAACCTGGGGCATATGCACAAGAAATCGCAGGTCAAAAAGATATTCTGAGAATTTTCACGAATTTTTATGGTGCAGCGCCGAAATCTGTTTCAGGACAACAACATTCCCAAATCTTACCTCACTCAAATTAGAGATTTCTCTTGGCACAACAACGAAATAAAAAGGATAAGGAGGGCTTATTACAGTAGTAATAACTTCCAAGACTCAAATAAAAGAAAAAGAACTGAAAGTAAAACAATGGGTTATCTCCCAAGAGTGCTTTTCTTTAACGCCTTTGAGTTAGGCGCTGAAAGGTGCAATTCAAGTAATATCAAATGAGGCATTAAGATCAATTGCAGAAGTCTTTTCAACAATAAACTAAATTGTGTCCAAATGAGTTTTTGAGGATCCCTTGTGATCACGCTTTGGTACACTACTTTCATCAAAAGGGTTTTCAGGACAAATCCAATCAAAATTCTTTTCCAAAGCTTCATGCATTCCTACAAGTTTGCAAGGAATTGGTACTTTGAAATCTTCATTGTTTGTACCAACAACATTAACAGGTGCACCAAGCATATTAAAACACTCAAAAACTTTCCTAGCTTCAATAGCAACATCTCTAAATTCTCTACGCAAAGTCTCCAAGATAAAATCTTTCTTTTCGGAGTCTTCGATATCATGAAGCTTAAGAAACATTTGTTGCATAAAAGGATTGAGGTTAACAAACCTAGCCTCCAACATGTGAACTAAATAAGCAGAAGCAACTTCATAACTAGGAGCGAGCTTAGCCAAAGATTTATCCTCAACATCTTTATGCATGCTAATATGATTAAAGAACTCCTCAATGTTACTTTTCCCAATAATAGAACCACTACCTACTGAGAGGTCCTCCAAAACGTACTTAGGGAACGACATAATGAACTAAGAGTAATAAAGTAACAACTATAAAGGAAACTAATTTTTTTGTATTTTTGATAAAACAATTTAAGCAAAAATAAAGTAAAGCAAAACTAAAATAAAGTAAAGGATGTGCGTGCAAAACTCCCCTTGCAGAACTCTTCTTTTTCCCCGGCAACGGCGCTAGAAAATTAGCTTGATGCGGGCAGATAACCACCCAGTTGGGAACCCCAAGAGGAAGGTATGATGAGCACAGTAGCAAGTTTTCCCTCAGTAAGAAACCGAGGTTTATCGAACCAGTAGGAAAAAGGCAAACTTCAGAAGGTGATGCCTGCTAGCTTCACGACAGCTCCGGACAATTTATAAGGCGCCTCGTCCAGGGCTTTGCTTTGCACCAGCAGCAATGTGGAACCTGCACACAACACAACCAAGAACTTTGCTCCCAACTTACGATGAGGTTGTCAATCTCACCAGTTTGCTGTAAACAAAGGTATGAGCGTATCGAGTGGAAAACAGTAGTAGTATGCGAGAAAGTAAATAGTGCGAGTAAAAGTAAAACGGTAATAGCAATGTAAAGGAAATTGGATCGGGGTCCACAGTTCACTAGTGGTGTCTCTCCATAAGATAAATAACAACATGCTGGGTAAACAAAATACATAGACCGCCATCCTTGAAGGTTTATAAAACTTGCAATCACTGCTTCCCTCTGCGAAGGGCCTTTCTTTTACTTTTATGTTGAGTCACCACCTTCTACCTTTATGCATTGTCTAAGAGAGCATAGTTGTTATTCTGAGTTTAATGTGCATAGTCCCAAAGTTTATCATTGATTGATTCATGATTTTGGTTTCACTTGTTCTTAAATTATTTGTATCTAGTCGCTCTCTTAAACTTGAAGGTGTCCTATGCATTTATATTTTGCTCTCTCATGAAGGACAAGCTGAAAACCATTTGCTATATTTTTCCATATGATTTGAACACATGTTTGACTTTCATTGTTTCATTTTCATGATCTTTCGTTTGTGTTCTTTTTCATGTTATAACATGGTTGCTAAGTTTCTTCTATCAAGATTATGTCTTTCATGCCCATGTTTTAAGTTCTTTTGATCCCAGCACTCAATGCTTTACATAGATGATCAAGATTGTGTTGGTGCATGTCACCTAAAAAATTATTATTTTGTTATCACTTACCTACTCGAGGACGAGCAGGAGTTAAGGTTGGGGATGCTTGATACGTCTCAAACGTATCTATAATTTTTGATGCTCCATGCTTGTTCTTACACCATTTGCTTAGTGTTTTGTTACACTTCGTGGCGTTTTTATGCATTTTCTGGGACTAACCTATTAACAAGATGCCATAGTGCAAGTTCCCTGTTTTTTGCTATTTTTGTGTTTTAGAAAAGTTACACAGAAAAAGATGCAGAGTGGTCCTTAAGCTAGATTTTGAGAAGGCGTACGACAAAAGTTAACTGGGATTTTTTGTTAGATTGTCTTATGATTCATGGTTTTAATGAAATCTGGTTCTCTTGGATTGAACATACACTCTTTGGTGGTACAGTGAGTGTGAAAATTATTGATGAAATCGGACCCTATTTTCAAAGTACGAAAGGGGTACGACAGGGAGAACCCATGTGATGCTTCCGCTAGGTTGATACTCCAAGAGTAGAGTGTTGAGCACAGGGAAGCGCAATTTTCCCCACGAAGGTGACTCGAGGGTTTATATCGAACTCTCGGGGAACTGTGTGTACAAGGATTCTTCCTGTCCCTCTTCTAACAACCTGCAAAGTAAATAAATTTGCTTTGTATCGTCAACCTCACCAAGTGGTTGTCAGACCCAAGGTGTGTGTAAGTATACAAAACTGAAAGTAAATATGCAAATGCAACGATGCCAGAAAATTGCTTATGGCGCGATGGGAATATGCAAACTAAAGTAATATGCAATGCAATGATAAACAGTAAAAGATATGGTTGTAGTGTTTTGGTTTGTGAAATGCAATAAAGGAAATATTTTTGTATTTTCGAAATTGATAATGACTAAAAATAAAAATAGTGGTAAAGTGAACATAAAGGTATTTCTTATAATAAAAAGTGGACCGGGGTTCATGGATTCACTAATGCACTCTCTCATAAAAGATATGGCGGATAAAAGATCATACAATTAACATAAAAGATTGCAACAAAAGTTCACATTCAGATGAATTCATATGGGCATCACGTCCTAACATAGAGATGTTTTGGTTATTCATCTCTCTCATACTCCACCAAGATGGGAATTTAATCTAATCACCTCAGTATTAAGATAAAACTCAGAGCATAGCATTAAGCACAATGACATGAAGTTAAAATAAGAACATGCTAGATCTAGTCGTGGATACTCATCAAGGTCACGCTAGAGATACCCTGTAGCATGGTATTTTCTTTATCCCTAGTAAAGCAACAAAGTAAGGTAAACACCCAAGTGACTCTAAAGGACTGTCCTCCCCGGAAACATCACCCCCGTTACTCCAACTAATGCACACGTTCCCTCACACGCGCTCTCATAAACATGCTTGATCATAACAAGTAAACAAGAACGGGGTACATAATTACTCATACACTGAAATGAAAGAACAATTGCAATCTCATATATTACTCATAGAAAGATCCACCACAAAAGTGATGCAAAGATGGCCATAATCATGTTATGCAGCTCATATGGCGCTAAGACGATGAAGAACAAGAGAGACATACATATAGCTACTGCCACAAACCCGTAGTCCAGAGGTGGACTACTCCCTCTTCATCATGGTGATGAAGGTAGAGTCGTCGGAGGGGATGGAGATCACACCGGTAGTGAAGGGTTTCGAAGCATAGAAAATCAAAAAATTTCCTACGGATGCGAACAAGAAGGCCAAGATCTAATCTAGGAGATGTAATCAACGAGAGAGGTAGATGAGATCTTCATACCCTTGAAGAAATCGCACCGCGGAAACGTTCAACAGAACGTGGATGATGTAGTCGTACTAGCCATCTCCTCCCCGCGATCCGATCCGATCTAACGCCGCAAGTGGCGACGCCTCCGAGAGATGCACACGTACGGCGCAACGACGTCTCCTCCTTCCTTGGTCCAGCAAGTATGGTGGAGAGATAGATTGGATCTGCAGCACGACGGCGTGGTGCTTATGGTGGAGAGTTTCTGCAGTAGGGCTTCGCCTACGTGCAGTCGCGAGAGAGAGAGATTGGAGGGCAGCAGTTGGGCCGGTGGCTAGGGTTGGAGTTCGTATGCCCCAGCCCTCCCCTCCCCTTTAAATAGGTCAAGGGGGGTGGCCATGGGGGCTGCCTTAGCCTCCAAGTCAAGCCGGTGGCCCCAGGGGAGAAAACTTGCCCCCTAAGTTTCCTTTGCCTTGGCCTCCAAGTCAAGCCGGTGGCCCCAGGGAGAAAACTTGCCCCCTAAGTTTCCTTTGCCTTGTCCTCCAAGTCAAGCCGGTGGCCCCAGGGAGAAAACTTGCCCCCTAAGCTTCCTTTGCCTTGGCCCATAAGAAAGCCGGTGGCCCCTTTGGGGCATGTGGGCCCCACCATGGAGCCCTCCGGAACTTTCTAGAACATTCCCGTACTCTACCGAAAAAGTCCAGAACTTTTCCGAAACCCAAAAAACTGCTTTCCATTATATGAATCTTATTCTCCGGACCATTCCGGAACCTCTCGTGATGTCCGGGATCTCATCCGAGACTCCGACCAAAAACTCATTAACCAATTATCCATTCTATCCTAGCGTCGATGCACGTTAAGTGTGTGACCCTACGGGTTCGAGAATATGCAGACATGATCTTCTATCAATAATCAATAGCGGGATCTAGAAACCCATATTGACTCCCACATATTCATCGATGATCATATCGGATGAACCACGATGCCAAGATTCAATTAATCCCATATATGTATTCCCTTCGTCACGCGATATTTTACTTGCCCGAGATTCGATCGTCGGTATCGCCATACCTAGTTCAATCTCGTTCACAGCAAGTACTTTACTCGTTCTATAATCCGATATCACTTTGTGATTAACTCCTTAACCACGTGCTTGCAAGCGGTGTTGATATCGATTACCGAGTGGGCCCGAAGTATATCTCTTCGACTTGGGAGGGACAAATTCCATCTTGATACATACAACCCAACAAGTACTTTCCGATCACCTGAGAGACACCTTTATGATCACCCTCTCATAGGATGACGTTTGATGACCTCAAAGCTTTCTTCCGATACCAGGGAGTTGTATTATCTCATGGTCTAAGGAATACAATACTTGACATAGGAAAAAGCTTCGCAAAGATGAACACGATGACACGATCTAATTGCTCTGCTTTATTTGGGTTTGTCCATCACATCATTCTCCTAATGACATGATCTCATTATTAATTGACAACTCATATCTATGGTTAGGAAACCTTAACCATCATTAATCAATGAGCTAGTCTAGTAGAGGCGTACTAGGGACACGGTGTTGTTCATAAACCACACAAGTATTAATGTTTCCGCTTAATACAATTATAGCATGGAGTATAAACATTATCATGAACAAGAAATATGATAATAACAATATTATTATTGCCTCTAGGGCATATTTCCTTCAGTCTCCCACTTGCACTAGAGTCAATAATCTAGTCATACTTGCGCTTTTAACACCTATGGCATTCCGGTGTTCTTCATACGCGTTGCACGTGGTAAACCTTATCTACGGGTCTGACACTTTCAGGTCCGTTTGTATTTGCATATTCTTTTGCGTCAGCACGCATTACTCATCTTGTATGAGATGGCATCGTATAAATTTGGTCTTCTGATGAAACCTTTGTTTCTTTGCCAAAACTATGTTGTCACTATTGTCATACAATAGAACTACATAGTACTAGCACACTTGGAACTACACCTCCATGATCGAATCGTAGAAATTTAATTTTCCTATTTTGATGGTTTTCCACTTTGTTCTGAAATTCTTTGAACTTTTCAAATGTTTCAGATTTATGTTTCATTAAATAGACATACCCATATCTACTTAACTCATCAGTAAAAGTGAGAAAATAGCGATATCCACCGCGCATCGAAATACTCATTGGTCCGCAAACATCGGTATGTATGATTTCCAATAAGTACGTTGCTCGCTCCATTATTCCGGAGAACGGGGTTTTGATCATCTTGCCCATGAGGCATGGCTTGCACGTGTCAAATGATTCAAAATCAAGAGACTCCAAAAGTCCATCAGAATGGAGTTTCTTCATGCGTTTTACGCCAATATGACCTGGACGACAGTGCCACAAATAAGTTGGATTATTACTATCTACTTTGCATCTTTTATGCCGCTTCTAAAGCGATTAAATACTTAGCCCTCATTGCAGTGTCCGCCACAATGTTAACATTGGAACTCATCCAAGTCATCATGGAACTTTCTTCCATCTTATTGTGCCACCTTCTAACTCAAAACAAATAGCTTAAAATTGAGATAAAATTTTACTTGTATATGTGACAAAGCCAATGTAACACATTGCAATGAATCATTTGTCACTTTTGCATACAGAATATATTCTTAGTTCTTCAAAAGTACAAAAGAATATTCTTACTATTGTCCAATGATCATCATATGAATGCTCGTAACCTTTTAGAGCATCGGACATATCTGGATCTACATATCATGGTACAGAAGATTGATAAAATCATTCTTGCGGTTTCACTCATCAAGTGTCAAAATAATTGATTCTTGCTCCAACCTCTTCCATGCAACAAGAACCGTTCTTATTGTTTCCATATTGAACAAATTCAATATTTCATCTATGTACTCTGGCAAAACTATATTAGTGCCTCAATCTATCTTCATAGACATTGATGCTTAATATTCTGGTTTTACCTAAGTCTTTCATCAAAAACTAATTTTAATGAAAACTTAACAATATCAAGAAAAACACATTATTTCCAATAAACGATATGTCGTCCACATAAAGTATTAGAAATATGTCTGAGCGCTCCTACTTACTTTCTTGTAATACAAGCATCTTCAAATATCTTGATGAAATTAACACTTTAACATTTTCATCATTGAAGATTCCAACTTCGCTATGCTTACTTCTACCATAGAAGTTTGCATACATATCTAGCAACCTTTGAATCAACAAAACCCATTGGGTCGTGTCAGGTACACGTCCTTGGTGTGCATTCTGGTAGAGGAACGTTGTTTTGTTTATTCAACTATCATATCTCAATATGTAATTGTTGCTAGAATAATTCATATGATGAAGTCAGGGCCCATCACCGCTTCTTTGTATATTGTTGGTTACTATTATCTAATAATATCTCGTCCTCAAATCTTGCTATTTGATTACGACCAACTTGGTTAAATAGGAACTTCGATGTCGTGACTACAACATATTATAGATGAGTGAGCTATGAATGCAGTTGCCGCTTCCAGAACATTTTCTGGTGCTGCGCTACTCTGATCATCTTGCTCAGATTCAATAACCTCATCAAGTTCTATCTTCCTCCCACTTAAACCTTTCGCGAAAAACTCCTTCATAAGAAGTTCACTTCTTTCAGTGACAATCACTTTTAATTGGGTTTATGGCAGAAGAAACACCCATCGACATTCTTTGGGATAACCCTACAAAGACTTACTAATCCGATTTTGGTTGTAAACATTTTACTTATGCCATGCATACCAAAATTTAAGAAAAGACAACTATAACTTGTACGGTGTCATTTCATCAGATTATGATGGTGCTCTATTCAGTGAAAAGCGGTAGTCTCTAAAGCATAATCCACAAATTATATTGGTAGTTTTATATAATCATTGCTCTAACCATGTCAAACAAGGTTTGATTACATCCATCGAAAACTCCATACTCCTATGGTGTTTATCACGATGCAAGTTTGTGGAACAATTCCTCTAACTCTTAGATGTTTGCTAAAATTGTAACTCAAATATTCTTCTTTATGATCCAATCATAAAAACTTGAATTTTTCTTGCTACAATAATTTCCACTTCATAAATTGAACAATTTCAATTATTTCATACTTCTATCTCATCAAGTAGATATACAATACATCTATTTGAGTCATTGATGAAATAAAAAATACACCATGATCGACTTCACACCATGGACTACATACATCAACATGTATGATCTCCATTTAGTTAGTCGCTTGTTCTGTCCATGGCCCATGAATGAAGTTTAATCATCTTTAGGAAAAGTCTCACAAGCGTCAATCAATTCAAAATCAAATGACTCGAAAAATCCATCAATATGGAATTTCTTTCATGTTTTGTTTCCAATATGACTTAAACAGTGGTGTCATATATAAGTGAAATTCATTTTTGTCTTGCGACCTTTAGCATCAGTGTTATAAATGTTTATTTTACCAACAAGATTTATAATTATAATCTATCCATCGATTATGGAAGACGGTAATAATATGAACAACAATTGTTCTCATAATACCAGAACAATATAACAATTATCAAGTTCAATCAAATCTCGAAGGCTAGGTTTGATACCGACGAGAAGCACAATAACACTTTTATTTGTTTCTCGGCGCGCATCATTACCACATTCCTTTGCTAGTTACTTAGGCCATTGTACTTCTTATATAGTGTTGCTTTGTATGACATTTCATACCAACAATCTAGTATCGAATACCCAAGAATTACATTATTAACGAGCAAAGAAATACATCTATAACATGTATATCGTTTATATACCTGAGCTGGACATTTCCAGTCTTTTCCTTTTCTACCAAATATTTTGCAGATCCTATTTAGCATTTCCTCTCCATTAGAAGAATCTATCAACATCAATAGTGGCGTCAATTATTTGACACATGGTCCAAAGGATGTTAGTCAAATACTAATAGCCCTGGACTTTGCACATTGAGGTGGATCACCATCATCATATAATTGGCATTCTTCTAGATTCCATTTTTAGTATCTTTGGTATAGCAAAAATAATTTAGCCAATACCCTTTCATTCATCTTATCATGACAACTTTCATGATGAAACTACTATAGCTTAGAAGGATGAATGCAAGTATAACACTAGTTCCCAAACTTTTGGGTGATCGGGACGCCTAGCATCTTCAATCTTCGCATATAGTCATACAATATGAGCATATGTTCTTTTACTAAATTATACTTCATCATTTTTGCAAACAATCAAAGTTTTAGATATCAAATATCTTTCACTTCTTGTTTGTTTCTGAAACAATTCTTTCAGCTCGATGATCACTTTGATTCTCAAACAATTTTGAAGATCAATTTATCATGAAGGCAAACATATGATCTTTAGATACTAAACTTGAATCATTGCTCTTAGATCAATACAATTTATTAAATCGTATGGAGCAAGCAAGGTTTTCTAAAGTTTGCAATAGGACTTAATCTTTAGTCTTGACATTAAACGGCACTAGACCGAAAAGTGATTATCCAGAATTCTATAGTTCTTTTAACTCAATTAAGCTAAGTGTCGGTGGGAAATGGTGCCAAAGACTACAACGACTTATGCAAATACACTAAGATTTAGTTCATGATAATTAGTTCAAGTTAATCAAATTACTAATGAACTCCCACTAAATTCAACATCCCTCAAAGTTGTTTAGTGAAGCATGATCCAAATTCACTACACCGAGACCGATCATCACGTGAATGATGTAGCTTTAATGGTGAGCATCAACATGTTGATCATATCATCCATATGACTCATGCTTGACCTTTCGGTCCGTGTGTTCCGAGGCCATGTCTGTACATGCTAGGCTCGTCAAGTCAAACCCAAGTATCTCCGCATGTGCAAATACTGGCTTGCACCCGTTGTATGTGAACATAGAGTTTATAGCACCCGATCATCACGAGATGCTTGAACACGACGAACTTTCGCAACGGCGCATACGAGGGGAGAACACAATTTTTATCTTGATCTTTAAGTGAGGAATCATCTTATAATGCTACCGTCGCGATAAAAGCATAATAAGATACATAAAAGGATAAACATCACATGCATATAATTTTATGTGACATGGTATAGCCAATCTCCGCGCAATGATCTCCATCTTGTGCGCGCCGGCATGATCTCCATCACTCCACCATGATTGCCTCCACCACGAATAGCAACTACAACTATTGCTAACTACTTAGCGATAAAGTAAAGCTATTACATGGCGTATAAGAAGTTGACACGCAGGTCATACACAATTATAAAGACAACCATATGGCTCCTGCCGGTTGTGAACTCATCAACATGCAAGTCGTGAAATATTACAAAACATGATCATCGCATACATCACATATATCACATCACATCTTGTGGCCATACCATATCACAAAACACTCCCTGCAAAAACAAGTTAGACGCCTTTACTTTGTTGTTGCATGTTTTACGTGGCTTATGGGAGTAGCAAGTTAAGAACGATTCTTACCTACGAAAAGCCACAACGGTGATATTATGGTTGCTAACATCCATTGTAAATCCCATGACTACTATAGTGAGAGAAACTGACATCCACCAGCCGCATGTGTGGAACAAGCCACATGTCAAGTGTGGAGCCGGTCTCGCGAACGAGGTCGCGTAAAGTTGGCTTGGACCGCTTCGATCTCACTATGCCGCGCCATAAGAAATACACAACATAGAGGTTTGCAACAGAAAACATCAACGCCCGCAACAAGCATGTTGCGTTCTACTCGTGAAACACATCTACGCATAGATCTAGCTCTGATACCACTGAAGGGTTTCGAAGCATAGAAAATCAAAAAAATTCCTACGGATGCGAACAAGAAAGCCAAGATCTAATCTAGGAGATGTAATCAACGAGAGAGGTAGATGAGATCTTCATACCCTTGAAGAAATCGCACAGCGGAAACGTTCAACCGAACATGGATGATGTAGTCGTACTAGCCATCTCCTTCCCGCGATTCGATCCGATCCAACGCCGCAAGTGGCGACGCCTCCGAGAGATGCACACGTACGGCATAGTGACGTCTCCTCCTTCCTTGGTCCAGCAAGTATGGTGGAGAGATAGATTGGATCTGCAGCACGACGGCGTGGTGCTTATGGTGGAGAGTTTCTGCAGTAGGGCTTCGCCTACATGCAATCGCGAGAGAGAGAGATTGGAGGGCAGCAGTTGGGCCGGTGGCTAGGGTTGGAGTTCGTATGCCCCAGCCCTCCCCTCCCCTTTAAATAGGTCAAGGGGGGTGTCCAAGGAGGCTGCCTTAGCCTCCAAGTCAAGCCGGTGGCCCCAGGGGAGAAAACTTGCCCCCTAAGTTTCCTTTGCCTTGGCCTCTAAGTCAAGCCGATGGCCCCAAGGAGAAAACTTGCCCCCTAAGTTTCCTTTGCCTTGGTCTCCAAGTCAAGCCGGTGGCCCCAGGGAGAAAACTTGCCCCCTAAGTTTCCTTTGCCTTGGCCCATAAGAAAGCCGGTGGCCCCTTTGGGGCATGTGGGCCCCACGATGGAGCCCTCCGGAACTTTCTAGAACATTCCGGTACTCTACCGAAAAAGTCCAAAACTTTTCCAAAACCCAAAAAACTGCTTTCCATTATATGAATCTTATTCTCCGGACCATTCCGGAACCTCTCGTGATGTCCGGGATCTCATCCGAGACTCTGACCAAAAACTCATTAACCAATTATCCATTCTATCCTAGTGTCGATGCACGTTAAGTGTGTGACCCTACGGGTTCGGGAATATGCAGACATGATCTTCTATCAATAATCAATAGCGGGATCTGGAAACCCATATTGACTCCCACATATTCATCGATGATCATATCGGATGAACCACGATGTCAGGATTCAATTAATCCCATATATGTATTCCCTTCGTCACACGATATTTTACTTGCCCGAGATTCGATCGTCGGTATCGCCATACCTAGTTCAATCTCGTTCACAGCAAGTACTTTACTCGTTCTATAATCCGATATCACTTTGTGATTAACTCCTTAACCACGTACTTGCAAGCGGTGTTGATATCGATTACCGAGTGGGCCCGAAGTATATCTCTCCGACTTGGGAGGGACAAATTCCATCTCGATACATACAACCCAACAAGTACTTTCTGATCACCTGAGAGACACCTTTATGATCACCCTCTCATAGGATGACGTTTGATGACCTCAAAGCTTTCTTCCGATACCAGGGAGTTGTATTATCTCATGGTCTAAGGAATACAATACTTGACATAGGAAAAAGCTTCGCAAAGATGAACACGATGACACGATCTAATTGCTCTGCTTTATTTGGGTCTGTCCATCACATCATTCTCCTAATGACATGATCTCATTATTAATTGACAACTCATGTCTATGGTTAGGAAACCTTAACCATCATTAATCAATGAGCTAGTCTAGTAGAGGCGTGCTAGGGACACTGTGTTGTTCATAAACCACACAAGTATTAATGTTTCCGCTTAATACAATTATAGCATGGAGTATAAACATTATCATGAATAAGAAATATGATAATAACAATATTATTATTGCCTCTAGGGCATATTTCCTTCAGGTAGCGCCCCGCCGGAGTTTTCCCCTCTAATCTTCGATCTCCCATGCTTCTGTTTTGTGTTTCTGTATTTTGGCGGTGCTCCTTTTCGCGACCAGCAGGGGACCCTTTTTATAGATGGTTTTAGGTCAAGACGCATCCAACGAGACGAAGATCGACGATATCGGAGCAACGAGGGAAGAACGGGTAGGCCCCACGTGGCTAGGGAATCTGGCCACATGGGCCATGCCTGTTTGGCCCTCGTGGCTCCCCTGTTCCATATCCTTCGCTCCGAAGTCTTGTTCCGTGGAAAAATTCATTCCCCCAAAGTTTCAGGTAATTTGGACTCCATCTGGGTCCCTAAAAGTCAAAATCATTGAAAAAGAGGTTTTCTGGTTTTCCCAGGTTAATCTGATAAAATTAGGGAACATGTGAATAATTCCCAATAATCATCAAAAAGCATGAATATAACCAATATATGATGCAAATAAGGTGGAATATCAAGTGGTAAAGTGCAAAGATCATGTATGCATTTTACATGCATCAACATGTCACCAACTTTGTTTAATTTGATTGCAGAAGCTCTTACTAAGATGGTCTTCTGAGCTCAAGCTAATGATATGTTAGTATGGTTGGCTGATGATTTGACCCCTGGAGGGGTAGCTGTTCTCCAATACACTAACGATATGGTTCTTTGTATTAGTCATGATCCTGAGAAAGCTTTGAATTTAAAGCTTTTGTTGTATTCCTTTGAACTGATGTCGGGGTTGAAAATCAATTTTATGAAAAGTGAAGTTTTCATGATTGGTGGGGATAATCAGATTGCAGAATTTTATTCAGGCATGTTTGGATCCAAGTGGGAACCATGTGAATGAAATATCTTGGAGTACCTATTTCTTCACTTTCTCTTAAAAATTCAGATTGGGACTTTGTGGATGGTCGCATGGTTAATAAGCTTGATGCCTGAGTGGGTAACTCAGTCTCCTCTGGGGGTAAGAATATTCTCATTGATGCTAGTTTTTCTTCTATTCTGTATTATCCTATGTCGACGTTTCTTCTAAATAAGACTTTCTTAGAAAAGGTGGATGATTACGGTGTGGTGTTGATGTAGATGACCACCCAGTTGGGAACCCCAAGAGGAAGGTATGATGAGCACAGCAGCAAGTTTTCCCTTAGTAAGAAACCAAGGTTTATTGAACCAGTAGGAAAAAGCCAAACTTCAGAAGGTGATGCCTGCTAGCTTCGCGACAGCTCTGGAAAATTTATTAGGCGCCTCGTCTAGGGCTTTGCTTTGCAATAGCAACAACGTGGAACCTGCACACAACACAATCAAGAACTTTGCTCCCAACTTACGATGAGGTTGTCAATCTCACCGGTTTGCTGTAAACAAAGGTATAAGCGTATCGAGTGGAAAACAATAGTAGTATGCGAGAAAGTAAACAGTGCGAGTAAAAGTAAAATGGTGTAACAATGTAAAGGAAATTAGACCGGGGTCAACAGTTCACTAGTGGTGTCTCTCCATAAGATAAATAACAACATGCTGGGTAAACAAATTACAGTTGGGCAATTGATAGAATAAAGATAACGTGCATATGTCACGAGGATCACTATGAGATTTACTCTGGGAATTACAACAAAATACATAGACCGCCATCCAACTGTATCTATGACTAATAATCCACTCACGGGGATATCATCCGAATACCCCACGAGTATTAAGTTGCGAACAACAGATAACTGCATTAAGCAAAGTGTGTAATGTAAACAAAACGAATGTCCTTGGACACAAGAATGTTGTTTTCTCCCTAGTGGCAACAGCACATCTACAACCTTAGAGGTTTCTGTCACTCCCCCAGATTAAATAGAGGCATGAACCCAACTATCGAGCATAAATACCCCCTCTTGGAGTCACTAGTATCTACTTGGCCAAGATAGCTACTAACAACGGAGAGCATGTGATACGTCTCCAACGTATCTATAATTTTTGATGCTCCATGCTTGTTTTTACACCATTTGCCTATTGTTTCGTTACACTTAGTGGCACTTTTATGCATTTTCCGGAACTAACCTATTAACAAGTTGCCACAGTGCTAGTTCCCTGTTTTCTGCTGTTTTTGTATTTCAGAGTGATACACAGGAAATGTTCTCGGAATTGGACGAAACAAGTTCCTGAAGTCTTATTTTTCCCGGAAGCTTCCAGAGATCCGAAGGAGAGTCGGAGGGGGGCCACCAGGGCCCCACACGCAGGGGCGGCGCGGCCAGGCCCCTGGCCGCATGGGCCCCGCGTGAGGGCGCCTGGCTCCTCCTCTGACATCGCCCCTTCGCCTATAAAGACCCCCCGACGCGTAAAACCTAAGTACCCGATCAGATTTCCAGAACACATCGTGATCCGCCGCTGCCGTCGACCCGAAGATCGGGAGGGTCCAGAAGCTCTTCCCGGCACCCTGCCGAAGAGGGGAATCGCCACCGGAGGTCTTCTTCATCGCCATGCTTGCCTCTGGAGCGATGAGTGAGTAGTCTACCTTGGACTATGGGTCCATAGCAGTAGCTAGATGGTTGTCTTCTCCACGATGTGCTTCATGTTTAGATCTCATGAGCTGCCCTACATGATTGAGATCACCGTTATGTAATTCTACATGTTTGGTTTGTTGGGATCCGATGAATATTGGTGTTTATGATTAAGTTGCTGTACTGAATTATATCTTTTGTTATCTCTATGTTGTTTATGATCTTGCATGCTCTCCGTTGTTAGTAGCTATCTTGGCCGAGTAGTTGCTAGTGACTCCAAGAGGGGGTATTTATGCTCGATAGTGGGTTCATGCCTCTATTTCACCTGGGGGAGTGACAGAAACCTCTAAGGTGGTAGATGTGCTGTTGCTACTAGGGAGAAAACAACATTCATATGCTCAAGGGCATATGCTTTGTTTACATTACACACTTTGCTTAATGCAATTATCTGTTGTTCGCAACTTAATACTACTGGGGTGTTCGGATTGATATCCCCGGGAGTGGATTATTAGTCATAGATGCAGTTGGATTGCGGTCTATGTATTTTGTTGTAATGCCCAGAGTAAATCTCATAGTGATCTTCTTGACATATCACGTTTATCTTTATTCTATCAATTGCCCAACTGTAATTTGTTTACCCAGCATGTGTTATTTTATCTATGGAGAGACACCACTAGTGAACTGTGGACCCCGGTCCTATTTCCATCATATTGCTTTCACCTGTTTACTTTACTCGCACTGTTTACTTTACTCGCATACTATATTGTTTTCCACTCGATACGCTCATAACCTTTGTTTCAAGCAAACCGGTGAGATTGACAACCTCATCGCAAGTTGGGAACAAAGTATTTGTTTGTGTGTGTGCAGGTTTCGCATCACCTTCAGTCGTCATTGTCTCTCCTCTCCTGACCGATATTAAACCTTGGTTTCTTAACTGAGGGAAGACTAGCTGCTATACTCATCATACCTTCCTCTTGGGGTTCCCAATGGGCTGGTTATCCACCACGCACAAGGACAGTCTGCTCCCACATTAGCATGCAAGATCATAAACAACCTAGAGATAGCATAAGATAATATTCAGCACATCAACTTAACATAACACCAATATTCATCGGATCCCAACAAACACAACATGTAGAATTACACAAAGATGATCTCGATCATGTAAGGCAGCTCACGAGATCTAAACATGAAGCTCATGGTGGAGAAGACAACCATCTAGCTACTGCTATGGACCCATAGTCCAAGGTAGACTACTCACTCATCGCGCCGGAGGCAAGCATGGTGATGAAAAAGACCTCCGGTGGTGATTCCCCTCTCCGGCAGGGTGCCAGGAAGAGCTTCTGGACCCTCCCGATCTTGGGTCGACGACAACGGCGGATCGCGATGTGTTTCTGGAAAATTGATCGGGTCTTTAGGTTTTTCCCGTCGGGGGGTATTTATAGGCAAAGGGGCAGCGTCAGAAGTGGACCAGGGGGCCCTCACCATAGGGCGGCGCGACCAGGGGCTGGGCCGCGCCCCCTGGTGGTGAGGCTGGCCCCTGGCCCCTCTCCATCTCCTCTTCGGTCTTCTGGAAGCTTCAGTAAATATTAGGAGGTTCGACTTTTGTTTCGTCCAATTCCGAGAATATTTCCTGTGTAACTTTTCTGAAACACAAAATAGCAGAAAACAGGGAACTGACACTGTGGCATCTTGTTAATAGGTTAGTCCCACAAAATGCATAAAAACGCCACGAAGTGTAACAAAACACTAAGCAAATGGTGTAAGAACAAGCATGGAGCATTGAAAATTATATATACGTTTGAGACGTATCAGTAACGCCCTAGATTTGACGCCCTCCAGACCAGCGGTCGGTGGCTCCATTGCAGCCCTCGAGGTGGGTGCTCGCCGGTAGACCAGTTTGTTGTAGCTATAAATCTGTCCAACTGATCCAGGCGTGGTCGTGGACTGGCTCCTTGGGCTATGGCCAATAGCAGCTACGAACGACCAGTCCACGGCCGCAAGGCCACTTCGAATTTTTCATTTTTGTACGGTGGTTCCTCTCATGGAAAAAAGTTCTTTTGGACAGATTGAAATGGGTTTGTTGGCTACAATATAGTTTTGGATGGTGGTCTAGATTATTGTACATTCTTGGTACTGATTCAAGTAATAGAACCACCACCAGGCATCAGTTCATGTTGGTGGAAAAAATATTAATTAATACACAAATGAGAAGCTTAATGATAGATGATATGCAGAGAAATGGCACAAAAAGAGCAGGTAAGAAATGAACTCTTATTCATGGTGTATAATCATGTTGTATTAAGTTCTCTTGAACATATTACACTTCGTCTATGATGTCTATGATGTATGGACTCAAGGTCTTTCTAGATGCCATGGGGCAAGACCAAGATGGCGCGGGGCAGGATGCTTATCGAGGATATGAGAGAAGTGATATTTTAGTTGACAAAAGATAATTTTTGACTTGTTTTTTACATATATTGTAAAAAAATAGGTCATAGCAACGCACGGGTATTCAGCTATGTGTATACAACTTGTAGGTAAGACCATAAACAACAAGTATCATCATAAAACAATAACAAGTTTAGATCTGAGATCAAGGCACTCGGACCCAAAGTGACAAGCATTAAGCACAATAAGTTGCAACAATATCATAAGCACTAACAATAGATACTAGGCACCATGCCCTAATAATCTCATAGCAAATTACATGAATGATCTCATCCAATCCCTACCATCCCCTTCGCCTACAGCGGGAATTACTCACACATGGATGGGGGAGTCATGGATGGTTGATGGAGAGACATCGGTGATGATGGTGATGAAGATCTCCTCCAAATCCCCGTCCCGGCAGGGTGCCAGAACAGAGTTTCTGGTTCCGAATCGCGGTTTCTGATGGTGGCGGCGCAGCGAAAGACTATCTGGGAAAAACGCCGAACCCCCAACAGTTTCAGGTCGAAGCGTATTTGTAGGCGGAAGGAGGGCTCGAGGTGACGGCTGGGGTGGCCTTACCACACCCTAGCGCGGCCAGGCTTGGGCCGCACCACCAGGTGGTGTGGCGGCCTCCCAGCCCCTCTCTGCCTCATATTCTGGCTCCGTGGGCCTTTTGCTAAAATAGGATTTTTGCAGGATTTTCCGGGATTTTTCCTGAAAGTTGAATTTCTGCACAAAAACAAGACACCAGGGCAATTCTGCTGAAAACAGTGTTAGTCCGTGTTAGTTGTATTCAAAACACACAAATTAGAGGAGAAACAACAGCAAAAGTGTTCGAGAAAGTAGATACATTTTGGATGTATCAACTCCCCCCCCAAGCTTAGCTTATTGCTTGTCCTCAAGCAATTCAGTTAACAACTGAGTGCGATAAAAGGAACTTTCACGAACACATTTGCTTCATAAGATGTATATATTCTCACTATATTATCAAGTACTCAGGCAATTCATAATAAGAAATATGCAACTAATGTTATCTCATAGTTATGCAAGCTATGAAAGAGTGCCAATGCACTAATAACAAGCAACATGAAACATAAGAAGCTACAAGATTGTAATGCTCATAATAAGATATGAAAGAGTGGTATCCCACTTGCCTTTATTTGTGCAGCAAAACATAAATGTTGAGGCACCTCTGAAGTTCAAGAGAAGACTAGAAGTAAAAATATCAAAGATACAAGCATCAAAATTATACCACAATTAACCGTGTTCTAGGACAAGCACATTACACTAAGAATGACAGCCATGCTCTCAAGAAAGTGCTTAAAGTTAGAAGATGAAGACTCAACATAAAAGTAAAAGAAAGGCCCTTCATAGAGGGAAGCAGGGATTTAACATGTGCTAGAGCTTTTCATTTGTAAAAACAGAGATAAAAAATTATTTTGAGAGGTGGTTGTTTCCTGTCAATGACTGGCAATGGGTTCTTGCTATCTTCCACACTAAACAAGTGAGAGCGGTTCTGAGTTCTTTGAAAAATTAGCACATTGGTGCTCTTTTATAAAGCTTGGCACTCCTCCCCACTTTTTCCTTTCTCAAACCATGGCTAACCGATTCCATCGGGTGCCCACCAACTTTCACATACCATGGAGGAGTGCCTTTTTATTTTTTTAGATTTAGATTACAATGGTCTGACCAGCTCCCTTGCAAAATTAATAACGAGCAGATGAAGCCTGCAAGTCGAGGGGTACTTAATTTAATATGGAAGATCGCAATTCCGACCACTATGTCCTCATGAGCTAAAAACAGTGGCACAAAACGAGAAGTATTTGAAAGTTTTGAAAGGTAGCACATGAAAATTTACTTGGAATGGCTTGCAAATACCATGCATAGGAATTTATAGTGGGCTCTTTGGGATTACTTGGTTTTCAGGAGTTGGATGCACGAGAAGTATTCCCTCTCAGTACAAGTGAAGGCTAGCGAAAGATTGGGAAGCGACAATCGAGAGAGCAATAACTGTCATAATCATGCTTGCGACAAAACAAAATTAATATAGGCATAAAAACGATACAAGAGCTCTGAGGCAAAGTAAATCATCGAGGCTTAAATTTACTTTTTGTTTAGTCATATGCATGCTTGAGCATGTGCCAAGTCGATTCAAATGAAACTTTTCAGAGGAGGATACCACAAAGTCATACCGTTTTATGAATAAAAAATGCAAGCAAACATCCACATGACATGCTACAAACTATTAGTAAATTGGAACTAATCATATGAGAGCAAGAACTACAAAGCATCCATTAGATAACATATACCTTACATGAACAGGCTAAGCATGTCCACATAGATGAGTATATGTACAAAAATGAAAACAAATAGAGTTCATACCAGCCTCTTACCACATCTTGAATCGTCATATGTCGTCATTATTGCCTTTCACTTGTGTGGCTTGAATAATATGAAGTGATAACCAAGCTCCAATGGAGTCACGGGAGACTGAACTCTGCAACAAACTTTACAAAACCGAAGAAGAACAACAAATATTTTTGGGTTTTTGAATTTTGAAACAAGAACAGAAGGAAACAGCAAACAAAGCAAAATATTTTTGGATTTTTCAAATACCAAACCGAAAATAAGAAATAAAGCAAACCAAAACTAGAGTACTAAAAAGGCAAACAAAGAGAAACAATGGAAATATTTTTGGTCTTTTTGTGTTTTGGAAAGCAGAAATAAGAACAAGAACAACAAAGAAAAGGAAGAAAGCGAAACATGGATATACAAAGTACCAACAAAATATGATATGTAGATGAGTGTATCGTCGGTGTACCTCCCCCCAAGCTTAGGCTTTTGGTCTAAGTGGAGATCAATCCCAACTTGGCCATGAAGTGGCGCCTCCAAAATATGATGAAGAAGTACCTTCATCCTGATACAAGCTCGAGGACGCCCCGATGTGGTACACGGTGTAGTGGTCAGCTGGCGCCTCCTCTTCCTCCTGGTTCACGGCGCCATGCTGTGTGTGGAAGCAAAGCAACCTAAGCTGCTCGTCCAACTCCTCCTTATAGCGCGACCATGGTCCCCTGCAAATACTGAACAAACTGGGCTGCGGCAAGGGAACTTCCCTTTCTTCTCCATCAGTGAATAACATTCTATAAACTAATTTCCCTGCACATGAGTTAGCAGTAACAAAGTAATGGAGCTTCATGGCAGCAAGATCAAGTCTCTGTGGGACCAACAAAGTATCATAAGGGGCAATAGGAAGGCCCAAAGCAACAACAATGCGCGCAGCAATAATGCCTCTAAAAATAGGTCCCCTAGCAGTTAGGCGACGAGCAATAAGAGCACCGAGGTTATACTTTTTGCTAATATCAAGCATAGTAGCTAGAAAAGCTAAATGATAGTTAGAGATATTGCTAGTGTTCCCCTACCAAGAATACTAGTTGCAAGATAGTAAATAAAATATCTAATAGTTGGGAGTTGAATATTTCTTATCTTGCCACGCTGAGCTGTGCGGTCATCATCATTAGTCACTCCTCGGTAGAGTTCCAACAAATCAGCTAGTCAGTTCTGAATCTTCTTCGCTGTCCCAAACATGGGGATACCTAGAATACCACAAAACTTCTCCAAAGACATGGTGACAGACTTATCATAAATCTTAAATGCAATGGATGGCTTGAAATGAGAGTTAGTAAATTTAAAGCTTTCAACAAAAATCTTCATGAGCATAGCATATTGATTACTCTCATCTGTCATATATGTAGTCAATCCAACCCTGTCAACAAGGAGTAAGAAATCTTCAAGAATCCCTGCATCACTCAAAAAGTTAGCACAAGGGAAAGTGGATGGATGCGCATCTCCACCATCCCCCTCATCGCCAATGTTCGGTGACATAAGATCTTCATTGTAGGATGTCCTATATTGAGTAGTGGATCTTGAAGGCCTTGATGCCCTTGGTGCTTCTCTTTCAAAGACTTATCCATAAGTGTAATTGTCCATTTCCCTTTTCTGAAATTTTTAACAAACCTCATAAAAAATGATTTTGAGACAAACAATTGGTGGAAACTACTATAGGGAGTTACAAGAGGGTTAACATGCATCAAAATAACATATCTAAGCAATAGAACAAGCATGTAAACTCATTTAACCTATCACCAATAGTGCTAAAATACTCAATAAATACTTCACTAAACAAAATTCTAATTGGACAATCGAAGGAGTCACATACCGGAGAACAAATGCTCCAAATCTCAGCAGCAAAGATGGGCTGAGCAAGGAGATCGAAAAATCACGAGGAAGAATAGCAAGAACATGGGTTTGAGCTGTGGTGTGGAGATATTTCGGGAGAGAGAGTGAAGTGAGGGTGGAGAGGTAAGTGGAGGGCCAGGGGGCCCCCTCACCATGCCACGGCGCGGCCAAGCCTGGGCCGCGCCACCATGTGGTTTGGTGGCATGGTGGGTCCCCCTGAGGTGTCCCAGGTGCCTCTCTGCCCCATTTTTGACATAAAAGTTTAAAAAGAATTTTCTGGAATTTTTTGAGAAACTTTATTTTTGAGGATTTTTCAGAAATTGATAAGAGAATAAAACTCGGGAAAACGAAGATGGAACGATAGAAAGCAAATCCAAACCAAGCTTACAACAGCTCTAAGATATTCTAATGTGAAACTAAATAGCGGAAACAAAAATGAACAAGGTGGAAACAAAAGTAAATGCGGTGAAAACATAGTTTTGTTCATTCAAAAACCGCTTTGTTAACAAGGTTGATCAAGTCTTGTTACCAAACCACTTTCCTATGAAGCAAAACTTTGCATTTCACTAAATGATTATGTAACCTCGACCTTGATGGGCATAGTCCCAACCATAACAATTTGATATTCTTCCTTGGGCTTTGGCCTTAAACAAATAATTTGACCAACTCTGATGGTCTCAATATTCTTGATTGAGTTTAGAGCATATTTTCTATCAATCTTCTTGGGAAAATAGACCGTGTGCTCTTTATCATTAACATTAAAAGTTACTTTCTCTTGGTTGCAATCAATAACAGCACTTGCAGTGTTTAGAAAAGGTCTCCCAAGAATAATAGACATATTATCATCTTCAGGCATTTCCAACACAACAAAGTCAGTCAATATCAAACAATTATTAACAACTTGAAAAGGAACATTCTCACATATACCAATTGGAATAGTAGTAGACTTATCAGCCATTTGCAAAGATATATCAGTCGATATCAAATTTTCTAGATCAAGTCTCTTATAGAGAGAAAAAAAGGCATTACACTAACTCCGGCTCCCAAATCACACAAAGCAGTTCTAACATAATTATTCTTAATAGAGCAAGGAATAGTCGGTATACCTAGATCTCGAAGCTTCTCTGGAACTTTACCATCAAAAGAATAATTAGCAAGTAAAGTGGAAATTTCCTCACTAGGAATCTTCCTTTTGTTAGTAACAATATCCTTCATATACTTTGAATAAGGAGGCATTTTAAAAGCATCAGTCAAAGGAATTTGCAAAAATAAAGGTCTCAACCATTCACAAAACCTGTTGTAGTGTTCTTGTTCCTTGGATTTGTGTTTCTTACCAGGAAAAGGCATTGGTTTCTGCACCCAAGGTTCTCTCTCATTACCATGCTTGTTGGCAATGAAGTCTTCCTTAGTGTACTTTGCATTCTTAGTAAGCTTCTCCGGTTCCTCTTCAACTTCTTCTTATCAGAAGCATTACCACTTTCTGTTTCAGCATCAGAAATAGAAACACTATTAGGATCTTTACCTGTTTTGGAAGACTCTGCAACTATTTTATGCTTCTTCTTCTTCTTCTTCTTGGAAGGAGTACCATCACTTGTAGCACGTTGAGAATCCTGCTCGATCCTCTTAGGATGTCCTTCAGGATATAAGGGATCTTGAGTAGAAGCACCACCTCTAGTGCATATTTCACACGCTTGTTTTTCTCTTGCAGCATTAACTAACAAATCTTTTTGCACCTTGATAAGCTGATCAATTTGAGTCTGAACCATTTGAAAATGTTTAACAAGCATCTTCACATCATTGGAGGTTCTCTCCACAGTATCCTGCAACTTGTTAATAGCTCTAGAATTTTCCAACAAATGATTCTGCACTCTCTTATTAAAATTATCTTGCTTAACAATGAAATTATCAAACTCATCTAAGCATTGATACGGAGGTTTAGAGTAAGGAATATCTCTATTATCAAAGCGTTGGAGAGAGTGTACCTCAATAGTGGATGAGCGAGGGATTGGCTTACATAATTCTTCTATAGGTGGTAGATTCTTAACATCTTCAGATTTAATACCCTTCTCCTTAAGAGATTTCTTGGCTTCTCTCATCGCTTCATCATTTAATTCAATCATTCCTCTCTTCTTTAGTGTCGGCGCTGGGGTCGATGCTGGTGTTGGCGCTGGTGTTGGCTCAGCCATAGTCCAATCATCATAATTCTGGCTTATTTTAGCCATTAATTCTTCAGCTTCAGCGGGAGTTCTTTTCGTGAAAACACCACCAGCACAACTATACCAGCACAACTATCCAAGTATGTCTTAGATTCAATAGTTAGTCCATTATAAAATATATCAAGGAGTTCATTCTTAGGAAATGGCTCTCCAGGCAGTACTCTAATTAAGGAACAAAACCTTCCCCAAGGTTCAGGCAGTTTTTCTCCATTTACCTGCTCAAAGTTTAAAAAAAATCTGCAAAGCAGCATGTTGAGCACTAGCAGGAAAATATTTCTGAAAGAAAGCGTTAACCAAAGCAATAGGACTATCAATAGATCCAGGAGACAAATTATTAAACCAAGCTTTAGCTGTGCCTTTCAATGAAAAAGGGAAAATCTTAGCAACAAAGTAAGTACGCAGCTTAGTATCATCAGAAAACAAATTACTCAAAGAAGAAAGCTCATTCATGTGCTTCATAGCACTCTCATTTTCAGTACCACAAAAAGGTTCTTTCTCAACAATAGATATGTAAGATAAATCCAAAGAGAAATCATAATCCTTATCACTAATATTTATGGGAGAAGCAGCAAACTTAGCATCCAGAGATAACTTATATCTAACAGCACATCTTGCAAGAAGCTCTCGAATAGCATCAGCATCACTAGTAGCATGATATTCATAAATAAAATCGTCATCTAACTCAATATAAGCCTCATCAAGATTATCACTAGGGCATTCCCTAGACTCAGGTGAACTAGCAGGTGTAACAATAGTGTTCCCCATTTGCTTAGTTCTAGCAATTGTAGCTTCTAAAAAGGAACCTAACGAACCACTCTCATCAAGCACAGTAGAAGCATCATCAAAACTATTAGTAGCATTTTCAAACTCAGCGGAAGAAGTAGCATGTGCATGCGGTGGTGTAAGCAACTTACTCATAACAGATGGCGAATCAAGAGCAACAGGGGTGTTCGGAGTCGTACCTCTTCTTGTAGTGGATGGCAATATAGGAACTTTTCCATCACGAGGTTTACCCATGATGAATAGATTGCAGCGAACAATATGAATCCCAAGTGAACTTACAAATAAAGCTATGCTCTCCGGTAATGGCGCCAGAAAATAGTCTTGATGACCCACAAGTATAGGGGATCGCAACAGTCTTCGAGGGAAGTAAAACCCAAATTTATTGATTCAACACAAGGGGAGCCAAAGGATATTTATAAGCCTTAACAGATGAGTTGTCAATTCAGCTGCACCTGGAAACAGACTTGCTCACAGCGGTTTATCAGTAGCAATAGTTTTATAGTGGTGACAATAGTAAAATAGTAGCAACAATAATAAAGTAAAGACGGTAATAGTAGCAATAGTAAACAGTAGGATTAAATACTGTAGGCATAGGGATGGATGTACGGGCGTTGCGTGGATAAGATAATTCATGTAATAAACAAGACATGGGCAATTGCAGATAAACAATGATAAAGCATACTAGTACTAAACAACCATAGGCATGTGTTCCATAAATAGTCATACGTGCTCGCTATGAGAAACTTGCACGACATCTTTTGTCTTACCAGCCTGTTTGCAGCAGGGCCTCAAGGGAATCTACTGGTAATTAATCTACTCCTTTTAATAAAGTACCAGAGCAAAGCATTAATAGTCGGTGAACACATGTGATCCTCACATCACAGCCATCCCCTCCGTTTATCCCAATTGCTGTCACTTTGGGGCCTCGGGTTCTGGACAACGATATGTGTATACAACTTGCAGGTAAGACCGTAAACAACAAGTATCATCATAAAACAATAACAAGTTTAGATCTGAGATCATGACACTCGGGCCCAAAGTGACAAGCATTAAGCACAATAAGTTGCAACAATGTCATAAGCACTAACAATAGATACTAGGCACCATGCCCTAACAATCTCATAGCAAATTATATGAATGATCTCATCCAATCCCTACCACCCCCTTCGCCTACAGTGGGAATTACTCACACATGGATGGGGGAGTCATGGATGGTTGATGGAGAGACGTCGGTGATGATGGTGATGAAGATCTCCTCCAAATCCCCGTCCCGGCAGGGTGCCAGAATGGAGTTTCTGGTTCCGAATCGCGGTTTCTGATTATGGCGGCATAGCGGAAGTCTATCTGGGAAAAACGCCAAACCCCCGATAGTTTCAGGTCGAAGGGTATTTGTAGGCGGAAGGAGGGCTCGAGGTGACGGCTGGGTTGGCCTCACCACACCCTGGCGCGGCCAGGCTTGGGCCGCGCCACCAGGTGGTGTGGTGGCCTCCCAGCCCCTCTCCGTCTCGTATTCTGGCTCCGTGGGTCTTCTGGTAAAATAGGATTTTTGCAGTATTTTCTGGGATTTTTCCTGAAAGTTGAATTTCTGCACAAAAACAAGACACCAGGGCAATTCTGCTGAAAACAGTGTTAGTCCATGTTAGTTGTATTCAAAACACACAAATTAGAGGAGAAACAACAACAAAAGTGTTTGGGAAAGTAGATACGTTTTGGACGTATCACCACCCAGCTCCAAAAACACCATCATTGAACTCCTTTTCACCATCACGAGCATTGATCTCACCCCCCACAACAGAGATAATCATAGTACTGGCTTTTTCTTTAATTTGCTGGGTAGTACTACTATTAGGAAAATAAAAGAAACCCTGTCCAGGAGCTTGGAATCCGCACATCGATGCAATGCACTACCGGGGAAGGAGCACCTGACATACATGTGAAGTATGACCGAGTTTTCCACAACGAGTGCACTAATTGTCGGGCAATGAGCTACCAGATGGCCAAGAATGCCACAGTTGTAGCATGGACCTGGAATCTCCACGATCCTCTTGACGCACCGCCCTCTGCTGCTGAATATTCTGGTGGTTCCCAACACCTTTATTCACCACTCCATGATTTTGACCTTGGCCTTGCATCGCCCCTTGTCCTTGCACAGCACCTTGTCCTAGGATTTGAGATCCAGGCTCCCAGCGACCGGAATCTCCATTGGAGGAATTCTTGCCAGACCCTTCTTGAGCATCTCGCTGCCAAACATTGTTCCGACTATGTCCCCCGCCGCCGGCACCTCCACCTCCACCAAATCCTCTGAATCACGCCCCTCCTGGGGCTCGTCCTCCTGCGCCACCGCTCCCTTGATGACCTCCACCCCGATCTCCCATAGGAAACTGACTAATAGTATGATGAGGAGTAGCAACTACTTGCGCAAAGGATCTGGAATCGCCCACAAACTTCCCCGGCCACCAGCCAAAGGAATCCCGAGATGGAGGCGGTGCAACCCTAGGTTTGCTCCAAAAGTGAAGAAAAAGGCTCTCGAGATCTGATCCCGCAGCTAAATATGACGCTGACCTGGTGGACTTGGATATTCCATCCACCCGCACCGCTGTAACCGCCGTCTTTGCTGCCAGATGCTTCATTACCAACCCTAGGCCACTACCAGTAGGTCCCGCGCCCAGGATACCGGGCGCAGCTGACAGTCACGGCACTGGGTGCCCTCCCACCTGGAGCCAGGATGTAGCACTACCAACCACACCCCGAGATGCACCCGTGCGGGATCCCTACCCCGGATCACCGCCACATCTCAGGTCCCCATCTCGAGAAGGAAATCTGGCGAGGAGAGAGAAGGGAGAGGAGAGAGAAGCCATCCTAGTAGTATCTCCTTCTTCAATCAAGTTATGCAGGTATCAATCGGCTTGTCGATCCATAGCTGGTTTGGCCAAGCCTTTTAACTGGTGCCAGTTAACAAGGATGACTAGCTTTTGGCATAGCTTTACCGTTCAACAAAGAGAACCAATTACCAAGGGCTAAGAATGGACTAAAGAATACACGTTGTCGTGCAAAATCCCCATATCCCAAAACCTTAGAGCATCTCCACTAAGGCCCCCCCAAACGCCCCCAAAGCTATTTGGGGGCGCCGGCGTCAATAAATACTTCCACTCAGCCCCCCTAAACAAAATTTCAAAGCCGGCCATGAAATTTTTTATCCGGCGCTCCCAGCCCACCCCCAGTGCATAGGGAGGCAAGCGGGGGTGCCGGTGCATGCTTTACATGCAGGGCAAGCCCACTGTCAGCCTCTCTCCTCTCTTCTCTTTTCTCTCTCCTCTCTCCTCTCTCCTCTCTCCCACCAACCCCCACTTCTCTCCTCGGTAGCGTCCTACTTCCCGACCGCGGCCGACCATGCTAGGCTCGGCTGGCTCGAGCACTCGGCCGGCCATGCCAGGCTCGCGCTGTAGGCTAGGCCACGCTGTCGGCCGCCGTGGTGGCCGTGTTCATGCCGTGCCCATTCGCGTCGCGCGGCTATATGTGTCGTGCCCATCTGTCCGCGTCTGCATCGCGCGCCATGGTGGCCGTTGTGCGTGTCATGCCCGTGTGCCAGGCGAGGCGGCGCGGTCGGCGCGGGCCAGGCAAGGCACGCTCTGGGAAGCCCCCCTTGCGGTTTGCTACAGTGAGCGCAGACTGGAGGTCACCGCGGGGGGGGGGGCGAGCTCTATGACGAGGCAGATGCGGGAGCGGGTGGCGAGCACCTCGTGGAGGTGGAGCACGTCCGGGCGGCGGAGGCGGCGCATGGCTACCACCTCTCGGAGCACGCGCGAGGCCATGCCCGAGATGCCCAGCACCGGCGCGGAGCGGGAGGGCGCGCGGTGTGTGCCAAGCGAGGCCGGCGCATCCTAGGCGAGGTGGCCACGGTGAGCAGGGTGACGCGTGGCGGCGCGACGAGCACGAGGGCGAGGTTGGCACCAGGCTGGAGGTCGTCCGCGCCGGCGTCTGTGCCCGGCACTGCCTTGTCAACCATGCGTGCGCGCCCCGACCTCACCCGTCGCCATGCCGGTGGACGAAGCGGTGGCCGCTCGCTCGTTGAGAGCCAGGCCAGGACCGGCGGCGCTATGGGCGCGAACGCAAGCTAGCTCCGACGTCCGTCATGCGCGAGCGCGAGCTGGCTCCGGCGTGCGCAAGCTAGGCTTCACGGTAGTCGTCAGATGGGGTAGGCGGACGAGTGGGTAGGCTCTCTCCCCCTTATGTTATTGAGGAGCCGGCGCCCCCCATATGGGTGAAAAATAGCCTCCGCCGCCCGAATTGGGGGACAGCTGGAGATGCTCTTATTCCCTAAACCAAACAGCCCCTAAGAGCATCTCCACTGGCTTGTCTAAATTTGATAGTCTATATCTCCATATAGACAATGGTTAAATTTGATAGTATATCTCCATATAGACAATGGTGTAAAAAGATTTCAGTTTAGACAACCTTTGTTTTTTAGTGGATTGTCTATATACCTTGCGGTCTATATCCTCTGTCCTATATTTTATTAATATTTTGTAACTACCATATTTCCAATAGCTATATTTCCAGCTGCAACTTGTATAACCTGAATCCGACCAAATTGAAGATAAAATATCACAGCACAACCACTAGAGATGCTCTAACATACATATTCGAGTAAAATACATTAAAAGAAATTGAACTTGTCAGGTAGGTTCGAAATGGTAACTGTACTCACGAAAACGTCGCGCAGGTCATTGAAGACATCAAACAGGATTTGTACGGTCACTGTGCTCGTATGCCGGTGTGTATGCACTGACGTGGCATCATGGGCTCCACCTGCCAGAAGGGGACGGTCATCCAACTTGTTGGCTATTTCACTTTGGTCACCACGGTTCAATTCTTAGTAGGGTGGTACGTGCAAAATCTCCAGACCTAAGACCCCACCTGTCTGAAACCTCTCCCCTCGCCGAGTCTGTCAGTCGGAAGCGAATCGAATTGAGGTTGCACTACGCCGGCGCCGCTCCGCGCTACTCTCAGAGATCAATGGCCATCGCGAGCTCTGCTAGCAGCGCTAGTCGCCGCATTCGTCTGTTCATCCCGACGATCCCCTGCCCCGACTGCTGCAGGGTCTCCAGTCGCGGCGTCTCCGGCATGGTGGTGCACGACGGCTGGGTGTACTACAAGTGCAAGAATCATGGGGTAATCATCTTTCTTCTTCCTGTGTTTGAGTAATCAATTCCTTGTGTGTTCGATCGAATTTGATGTGGATGACACTATCAGACATGGGCACTTGACCTGCATTTTATTTCGCCGACAACAGTAAGGATGCAAATTTTGGCATTGGGAATTAGAGTACGTAGAATATCTAGTAAATCGTGAAACCATTCGAGGAGAGGATGCTGTTGAAGCCATTGGCTAGGCTGAGGAGAGGAGGGAGCAGCTCTTACTGAGGAAGGCTGAAAAGCAAGCAATTGGACAAGAAGATGTAGCAATAGTGACAAGGGTATAGATAATAAAGCCCGTCAGTTAAGTACCCCTGAGGCTCATTAAGCTAGGCCCAATTGTAATGCTAGTCGAAATACGAGTTCATGTCGTATGTCGATATTGTAATCTGTGTCGGACCCCTCCCGATCCTTGAGACCTGGCCACCTATATATAGGGGCCAGGAGAGGACGGAGAGGGACAGATTGAAAGCAAGCCAAGTTTATTCTTACGTTTACTTTTGACACACACCTTGTTTGACTGATTTACCTTTGATTTCATCTGACGCCCTACTCCCTCGATCCTAAGTCCTTCATCTAGGACAATTGCCGAGTTAACCCTCAACAATTCGCGCCGACTGTGGGGACTCTGGGCGTTGGAATCATGAATTCGACGGCTTTTTCACCTTTGACCAACAACAATCCGAAAGTCAACAAAATCCAGATACCCTTTGGAACCATCGATTTTCAACCTCACCAGTAAAATTTCACGCAAGTTTTCGAGAGCATGGATGAAGATATGGACCTGACGATCAGAAGTCTAAACTTTCGCGTCAGATCTTTAGGTTCAATTCGCCTTTCAGATCCGGCGAAATCGGGTCCGTCGGCAAGCAAGTCCAAGATAGTAGCAATGTCGGAATCATCAGAAGGCTCCTCCAGCGAGGTAAACTCGTCGGTCAGCTTCGCAGAAGCAGACAAAGGAAAAAATCGTAGAAGGCGATGAAACCATTGAGAATTTTGACTTAGAGGTGCAGCTTGAAGATCTCATGATCTGCCATGACGATACTTCAGACAAATCAGCAGACACCTGGAAGACAGGATTAGAGATCCATGAAGATGACAGTTCAATCTTCTCAAGCTTCAACAACAAGTTTGACAATCGATACCAAGTACTCGCCATTATAGGGGACAACTTAGAAGAGCTCGATGAAAACAACAATCCAGTGATCAACCCAGCAAATGTAAACAGAGGGGCAAATCACCTAGCAAAAGGAGAAACTGCAGATTCCCTGGCAACTAGGGAGAAAATTTGACTGTCAGTCGACGAGTGGAGAATAGTCAAAACAGCCGTGGAGCACTGCACGCCAATACCAACAAACGCCAGCAAGAACATGCTTTTGGGGTACCATTACGCCTTAGGACAGCTGTCGAAGCAACTAGCGAAGGAGAGGATTGAAATACAGAAGAGAAGAGACTCAGCCATTGCGGCAAGCGATGCTTATCACAAAGAACGTAGCGATGCATCATACACGAACAATAAAAGGCATCGTCGACATGGATCAAGGTTTGAAAACCTCGAGTACTCAGAAAGGCAAAGGCTCTCCAAAAACCTCGACTCGTCTTTCTTATCAGTCGACGAGCAAGGAAACATTATACCAAAGACACCTGAAGCAGCACTTGTGGCAGCTCAAGCATACCTGCACACAACACGACCAAATCCAAGAGACCCAAGGGAACATATGCACCGAGCAGCACTACAAGGACTGAAGATGGTAGGCAACAAATTATCAGCAAAAGAAGAGGAAGCATACCGCAACAAAGGAACACATAAACCAAGATCACCACACCGTCACAACAGTCCTCGGCACAGAAGCGGCAGTCGACGATCTAGAACACCATCACCAAGGCGACACAGAAGCCCAAAGCATGGAGGAACCCAAAGATCCAGAACTCCAAACAAAGCATATGACTACGAAGACGATGAAAAGGAGATGGGGGCGTCATGCTTTACCCATAGGGTTTGCACCATACCGGTACCCAAGGGTTTCAAACTACCCCATGATCAGCAAAAATATGATGGGTCTCAGGAGCCATAGTCATGGCTCTCGGATTATCTACAAGCTGTAAAAATACTGGGAGGAACTAAGGAAACAACAATGCAAAGTTTGCAATTACACCTCACCGGCGCAGCAAGGTCATGGTTGAGCAAATTAGAAAAAGAAACAATTGGAAGCTAGGAGGAGCTCACAAAGCAATTTACGAGCAACTTCAAATTGACATATAAGCGGCCAGCGTCCATAGAAAAAGTCAAAGCCTGCGTACAGCAATGCAATGAGATATTAAGAGCGTATATCCAAAGGTGGAGCATTATCAAAAATTCAGCAGTCGAAGTCTCAGACGAAAGAGCAATAGACACATTCACACTTGGGTTGCGGCGAGGAGACCTAGTCGAAGAGATGGGCAGGCTTAAGCCAAAAACAGTATCAGATCTAATGGATATAGCAAACAGGTTTGCAGACGGAGAAGATGCGTGCAACAACAAATGAACGCGATCACCAGAGGATGATAGAGGAAACAGATATGGAGGCCAAAGGAGGAGATCTCGCAATTATGACAACTACGGCTCCCACAGCCAAGTAGCTGCAGGATACAAAGACAATAGCTATCAATGGAACGACCGTCGAAGCTTAGGGTACCGCAGCTACGGAAAAGAAGACTACGGAAGCAGCAAAAAAATTCAGACAAGAGAACCCAGAGAGTACAACCCATCACCAGAAGATATGCTAAATGGACCATGTCACATACACTCCGCGTTTGTTAATGGGAAACGAGTATCTAGGCACGCGATGAAAGATTGCACGACGTTCTTGAAACTCTAGGAGGCAGCACTAAACAAGCAAGCCGAAGCAAAACGGCAAGGATACGAAGGGAACACAAACAACGCGCCTGCAAGTCAACAAGGAAACAATGGAGTTCCTCAAGGTCAAGACCAGCCGAACCAGGGACGCGACGATTACGGAGGATATGTTCCATCTAAAGGGCACATCATAGCAATGATACAGCCTGTGCCAAAGTCGAACAAAGAGGAAAAAAGCATAACTCGCCAAGTTAACCTAGCAGTAACATCGCCTCCGGCAACAACAGAATATCTACACTGGTCAGAGCAACCCATAGAATTCAGTAGGGATGATCACCCCATAACAGTACCTCGGCCAGGAAATGCGCCTCTGGTACTCAAAGCCCAAATTGGGACATACGACATCGACAGAGTGTTTATGGATGCAGGAAGCGGAATAAATCTTATATACACGAAGACTCTACGAGCAATGCACATTTCATTAGAGTTCCTGAAACCAATTGACTATTCCTTTCACGGAATCATCCCAGGGAGCGCCAACTATCCACTAGGTCGAATAGCACTCAACGTGTGCTTTGGGAATCGACAAAACTATAGACGAGAGAAGCTCGACTTCGAAGTCATGGACTGGCCATCACAATATCACGCGATCCTCGGGAGACCCGCGTTTTCGCGATGCATGGCAGTACCTCACTATACGTACCTGGTACTAAAAATGCCAGGACCCAACGGAATTATCACAATAAAAGGAAGCTTCGAGCTATCGGATCTATGCGACAAGGAATTTCACAAAATGGTCCAAAACTTCAGCATGATGGCAAACTACGGAGAACCCAAAGACAAGGCAAAAAACGCGATTACAGGAGTCGCACAACAACTCGACGGACACCCAGCAGAACCAGAAGTAAAGAAACCGTGGGTGCAGCCGTCAGATCTAGGAGAAGCTACAGGAGAAGAAGAGAAGACCTCGGCGACATAGGCAACAAGTACAAAAAAAGTAGAGTAGAAAAAGGCTGTAAAAGCCACGAGCTATTCCAGGGCAATGCCCTCTAGATCCAGAGCACAGGTCATTGGCCGGATCTCTTGGGATAACCCATGTATCTTACATTACAAGCATAAATAAAGACATAGTTCCTCCTATTCGAGTTTACGTGTCTCAATTATCTAAAACGAAATCGCGGCAAACGCACTAAGCAAGGAATGCCTTGAGAAATTTTAAAGTAAGAAAAACGCAGGAAACGGAAACTTTCGAGTCTTACATACAAAGCATACACGCAGCAACATGCTACACTATTGGCTGATCTGAGTCATCCATGTTGAAAGGGTTCAAGTAGTGATGCTCGCGGAAAAACCTCGCGTCCTCCTGCAGTAACCTTGAAATAATCCTCCTCGCGGGCTACAGCGTGGCATCCATATGGACACCAAGCGTAGCACACCCTGGAGGCAACCCTTCCGACATCGAGTCGTAATTAAGCCTTGGATGCCATTTCTGCATCCATCCAAGGGCAAAATTCGCACCAGCAATCAAATTGAGCTTTATCAAAAGATGAACCCGCTGGCTTGTCCTGAAGGTCTCAAGCAACTGTCTAAAATCCCTCGGCAGTGGGTTGCGGGGGAGCATAACAGAGTACATGGTTGTCAAAGATGCTTGACAACCATCAATCGCTTCCACAATATGCTGAGCGCGATCTTGAAGAAGCACAATGGCACGACAACACCGGGGATCAGACCACAAACTGTCGGTTCCCTCTGATGCCTTCTCGAGAGCCGCGATTCGTTCAGAAACCCGACGTGTCTCACCAACAAGGTCCAGGCAAGTACCTGAGGTACGAAAAGATATTAACCCACAATAGTGGAGGAAAAGGAAAAATAGAAAGGCTGCAAGGAATCTTACATCGCAACATCTCACAGACAGACTCAACGATACCAACAAGAAAGGAGTCGCATTCTTCAAGATGTACGATCCTGGCCACCAGACCCGACACTCTATCCTCAAGTGTGGATATCTGTTTCATAAAGCCACAAGATTTGCTGGCCTTGTCCAAAGCAATTGTTGCCTGACGCTTCATCAAAGATAAATGGCCTTCAAGGTCTGAAATCCTCGACGAATACTCAGTACATCGACAAGAAGAATGAGGAGGCGAAGAAGCTCCGGAGTCGAACATATCGGCGGGAGGTGATTCCCGACCACGACCTGGCGACCCACCAGCATGCACAGGCTGGAAGCCAACAGAAAGAAAAAAGGAAACATCTCAGAAACTCAATCAAACATGACATTTCATAAAGGAAAAGTATTTACAAAGAGTACAAGTCCTCTGATTGGTTCTCGGGCAAAATATAAATAAGGTTCATTACACCAAAAGAAATGAAGACTACAAGGGGAGACTAAGTCTACGCCACCTCAGCATCAGGCCCCGCGGCAGAAGTAGGCGCGGAAGAGGTAGCACCAGCATTGGGAGGAGGCATCGACCCACTTGTCACCGGAGTCGAAGGAACTGGCGTAGAAGTCGAAGAAGCCGCCGAAGGTGTGATAATTGATACGATGTCTAGCGCATACTTCGTCGCCTTCTCAAAGAAACCCAGCAACTCCAAAAGAGGTCGACCGCGAGAAGAGCTAACCTTCTCCCAATCAACTTCCTCACCATGTGAATAGGCAAGGGGGATAGCCCCCTCGGCGCCCCGTTTCACCGAGCGGCTCTTCATCGACAAGATAGGGTCTTCAGCGGTGTCGAAGACGGAGGCAAGCTTCTTGAGGTCAGTAGCGGGCATGTCGGCTTTCTTCTTCGGCCACAACCCGACAAAAAACCGTGTTAGCACACGGCGAGTCACCTCGAGAACTTCCTGGACAGATATCCAGTGCAACTCAAGCAAATTCACCGCAGCCATGAGAGGATCTTCATCAACCGGTTGCAACGGCGCCAAGGATACCCTAATTTTCTCTGCAAGCAGAAACAAAAGGATAATAAGTGACCATCAGCAAGATGAGCAAGCAGTAAAAAGAGTGGAAAGATACTTACCACCAGCAAGAGACGAAATTCGGTTCAGATGCTCAGTTATGGCCTCTTCTCTCTGAATGCGCACCTGGTTAGCATCAGCAAGCGCTTTTTCTGCTTTCTTCGCCTTGGTCGCTGCTACCTTAGCAGTCTTCTCAGCAGTGGCCTTGGCAGCAGTGGCAACATCCCAAGCTTTTTGAGAAGCTTCGAGTTCGGCTTCAAGGGACGCTATGCGAGCATTGGCCGTCGCCAAAGCATCTGCAGCACGGAAAAGGGAAGAGAAAGTTGAATAAATAAATGGAGAAAAATACGCGAGACAGGCAAAAGACACAACATAGGGAAAAAGATTACCCTGAGAAGCTCGAGCAGCTTTCAAAAATTTGACACATTCAGTGCCCAAAGAGACGAACTTCTTCATCAAATCTGTCAAAAAGAAAGACATAAGTAGGAAAGTTCAAGCAACGAACAAAGCAAAAACACCAGGATTAATACTTACATCGTCAGAAGAGCTCGATGATCGATGGGCGTCGAGGGAAACACTGGCATCTATCGCGTTCTTCAGACGTTTGGAACCACGAGTAGAGGAGACCCTCTTAGCAGGAGCTTTTGGAGACTTCACAATCGGGGCAGCCTCCTGGAAAGAAGGTTCATCAGCAGCAGCAGCCTCAACAGAAGGAGCGGTGGCAGCATCCTTCTTCGGGTTCTCGTTGTCACTGCAAAGGAAACAAAAGCAAAGACTTCGCATAAGTCAAAAGAAAGGGAGCGAGTAAAAGATAAAATGTTGAGTCAGCAAACACTTACGAATCTAGAAGGTCAAAAAGTTCCTCATCTTCATGGGGAGCAGAAGGCTCCCCGACAGCAGCCTTAGAAGCAGAAGTACTCGAAGAAATGAACTCCTCGACACGTTTCCTTTTCCTATCGAAACTAGGATCTTCTGAGTGTGCAGGAGGAGGCGACGTGGTCGAGCTAGTTCCTTCCAACAAATCTTCGGCATCATCTCCATCCTGGCTTTCCTCGGCCTCGGGGGCTTTGGAAGTAGCAGAAACAGGATCAGCCTGAATAGGTCCTTCCTCTGGTAGAGGAGGACGAGAAACAAGGAACTGATGGCCCTGCAATAATAAAGTAGCAAAATTATCAGCAGAGTAGCAACGTTAAAAGAACAAGGCTAATAAAATCCGTGAATGAAACCACGCATACCGAAGGCAAGGGACACTCGGAGTCGAAGAAATCGGCGGCTAATTCTAGAATGTCATGATCTTTGGTGAGAGTAGTCAGAGATCTGACTCGCTTGTCGATATCCTTCTTATCTATGTCTTCTTTAGATACTCGAGAAGGATCTTTCAAACTAGAATAGGACCAAAGTTTGGAAACGTGATGCTGAAGAGGCTGGAATTGCCGTTGCACGAAGAATGACATCGGCTGAGTCCCTAACAGTGCACCACCACTTCCACTCTTTAGAGCCTGGATGCGCGTCAACAATGGCTTGATGTCTTCCATCTCAGCTTCCATGGGAGGCGAATCCCACGATGACAACTTCTTCAGGTCTTGGTTGGCATCAAAAGGGGCAATGCCATAATGGTCAGAAGGAGAGCTTTTCTGGTCTTTGATGTAAAACTATTTTTTATTCCAGCCTTGCACTGAGGCAGCCATGGTAAACTCCAAATAATGAACCTCAGTGCGGGCAGAAATAACAGCCCCACCCAGCTCAGGTTTCCTCGACAAAGCAACACTGGGGCGGAGGCGGAAAAGAAATTTCCAGAGAAGCCAATGGGGTTCGATCCCCAGAAAAGATTCGCAAAGGGTAACAAAGCAAGCAATGTGTAGAATCGAGTTTGGTGTGAGCTGGTGAAGCTGCACACCATACACAAAGAGAAGCCCACGAAGAAACTCGTGGGAAGGGAAAGGCAGACCGCATAAAAGGAAGGCAAGGAACATCGCTCGAAAGCCGCTCGGGGGCTTCGGGATGCGCTCGATGCTGGGGAAGATGACCTGGTCACCGTCAACAATGAGACCATTAGTTTGGGCCTTGGTGAGATCGGTTTGCGAGAATTCCGACGGCACCTAGCTAGTCGAGGAGTTGGTGATCTTCTTCTTCCCCATCTGATTCTTCTTGGCAGGGGTCTTGACGCGCATCTACGAGTTGCGCACGGGGGCTGTGCAGGAGATCAGAAGCGCGCGAGGATTGCAGCAATGGTGGCGGCGGAAGAAGCAAGGAACTGGTAAACAGTAAAATCCCACTCTCCCCCTTATAAAGCTTCCTGATAAAGGAACGTGGGCTGAGACGTGGCGCAAGGAGCGGAAATGGCAGCCCACTAACGGGCAGGAAAACTGTAAAATTACCGCACTGCCCATGAGCAACGGCCAGCGCCCAGTCAAATTACATACAGAGTGATTTCACTAATGACGTCATGAACGTTCGAGTAACGGGAAATAAAAACATTATAGTACAACGCGACAGTTATGGATACCCATAGAAAATTCAGCAAAAAGTCTAGCATGACATTATGCGTCTTGGTGCTGATCAACGAACCCGACGAAATCTGTTATGCAAGATACAGATACATCAGGAAAGAAAACTCATTTTTGAGTCTATACCCGAAAATATTCGACTATAGCCTCGGGGGCTACTACCATCGGGAGCGCTGGGCGTGCACCCGACGATATTATAAAATAAGCTATTATATGATGATTAAAGGAAGGACAATTTATTTGAGCCTATACTCGAAACATGTTTTCGACTATAGCCTCGGGGGCTACTCCCATCGGGAGCGCTGGCCGCGCACCCGACAAAATTTTTACATGCATAAAGAGAGTAAAAAAAGGCGAAAGAAGACTTGGATAGCGTAATTACTACCATCGGGAGGGAAATTATATTAGTCAAGGTTGGACAACCCGAAGATTTTCAGAGCTGCAATAGTCAAACAAGGCTGCGACATATGATTCCCGAGTTCCATCATCGCGACAAAACTCGAATGCCATGGTTGAAACATATCATGAAGGTAAGACCCCGGGATCCGTCCTGTGTGGCCTGGTATACGCACATGGATGCGCTCTGCTAGTAATTATCTGTGTCTATGGCGTAAAGAAAATCCCGGTGGATGCACTGGGTACCCTGAGAACCACTGGGACTCGTTCTTTGTAAGTCCTAAATGCGGTAAAAGAATGGGTTTGACCAGTTTCCCGAATTTAAGTCCAAGGGGATTGAATTTGAAGTAGGTGACAAGTATTTGTTCCGGCAGTTAACTGACCTCTTGATCCGTCAGAGTTGTCAGGCTTATTTATCAAAACCCCTTGCGAAATAATATAATGAAAAGTGTTTATTTTTTAATACAGGCAGAAGAAGTCAAAAGATTAATCAAGTCGAAGAAATAAAGATTTGAGATTCAACCCGAATCTGCAATTCTGGTAGAATCTCAGGGGCTACTGACAATGGTATAGATAATAAAGCCCATCAGTTAAGTACCCCTGAGGCCCATTAAGCTAGGCCCAATTGTAATGCTAGTCGGAATACAAGTTCATGTCGTATGTCGATATTGTAATCTGTGTCGGACCCCTCCCGATCCTTGAGACCTGGCCACCTATATATAGGGGCCAGGAGAGGATGGAGAGGGACAGATTGAAATTAAGCCAAGTTTATTCTTACATTTACTTTTGACACACACCTTGTTTAACTGATTTATCTTCGAGTTCATCCGACGCCCTACTCCCCCGATCCTAAGTCCTTCATCTAGGACATTTGCCGAGTTAACCCTCGACAAATAGCAAGACACAATGAGGAGCAGGTGGTGGATCAGATGCTCATGCAGTCACTAGTACATGCTGTCAAGAAGATGGAGCTTCTACTGATGATCAGTGTTGCAATGCTTGCTGTGCTATGTGTCCTATTGTTTGTGATGATCAGCAAAAGTAGATAGGTAGTAGCATGCAAAACATTGGCAGTGATGCTAATTATATATGTATTATCAAGTAGTCTATGTAATGAACCACTGGTCTATGTAATGAACCAGTTGTATGGTTTATCCAGTTATAAGTATGCAAGAAGCTGGAAGTATGTGATATTTGTCCTTTTATAGCAGGTAGCTTTATTCCAATTCTGGATATGGGTTTGATAGATGCTTGAAGTAAAAGATTCCTGCCATTGCATTGCACTGTCATTATTCAGATTTGGATCATTCTTGCACTGTTAAACTTGTGTGTGCCTCTGTTCTTATCCATAGGTGGTCTGTCTGCCTATAAACAGAGGGACATACCTTCTCTGTCGACATTCCAGAGAAGAGTTATGGAGGACATTGTATACAAGAGCAAGGCTAGGCAGGAGAGGGAGGAGATGGAAGTAGCATTGGGACTGCAACAGCTAGGAGATGGTGTTGTGTACACAATGGTGAGAGGAATCCCTGCACCAACTGCTATTCCAGCTGCAGCAAGGATGCCTGTCATGGAGGAGCTGCCAAGGAGGGTGAGTGGCATGCATCCTACTGCCCTAGCTCGTGAGACCATTAGCCAAGGTTTGTACACAAGCACTATTGAGTATATTCTTCCTAAGCAAGTCCCATAAAGGTTGGTTCCAGCTATTCAGGCAGCTAGTGCACTTTGTAAGATCAAGAAAGGGTTAGACTACTGCATGAACAAGATGAAATCTCTGAAGAAGAAGCACAACAAGCAGAAGAAGGTCAAGTTTGATGTGTAGTGTGTGTCATTAGTCTAGGAAGATGTATGTGTACTGTGTTTTGTGGGAGTTATTAGTCAGTAAAAATGTATGTGCTTGTGTGTGTCATAAGTCTAGTGCACTTTGTATGTGTGTGCTTGTAATGTTGCTGCAGTCAATAAAAATGGGGAACCAGAATGTCTATTTGATCTGACTGAATAAAAGTAGTTCAAAGATCCTTACATAGTTGCATATCTCAGAAACCTTACATAATGAATCACACTTATTTTGTGCTTAAGTAACATAAAAGTTCAAAGATCTCCTAGATTCCTGAACTCATCGAACATGTTGACCTTTTTTGATGGCTGGGGTGCATAGTCACTTGCATTATCTTTTTCTTGTGGATCACTGTTCTTTGCTACTCTCAGTGTTGCAAGTAGTTCTTCCCTATCCCTGGCTTCTTGTTGAAGTATAGCTCTCTTTGTTGCTTGCATCTTAGCTCTCTCTAGGTATTTCTTCTGTTTCTCTGCCTGCCTCTTCTCTGCTGCTTCTCTCTTCTTCTTCTCAGCTACTTCTTTTCTGACCTCTGCAATGATCTTCTTGGTCTCCTCTTTTGCTTTCTTCTTGTTTTCAGCTTCTTGCCTCTTCTCCTCCTTTCTTTGTGCTACTTCAGCAGCCCTTGAATGTCTTGCTGCAACAATGACTATGCCCACCCTCAAAAGTTTTTATCATGAAACTCTTGCTTATGCTGGAATATGATGCCCACATATTCCATTTGCAACCTTTGGAGCACCTTGCATTCACTCTCTTTTTGTCATTCACTGGTAACTTGATATCCTGCCTGTTCACACAACTGTAAGCCTGTATTGCTTTCCTAAGTTGCTCAACAGATTCAAAGCAGAGTCCTACATGAAATTTAGGATCATGCATGTCTTGTTGTCTGAATATTTTGAATCTTGGTGGCATTCCCTCTATATCAGTCACAGACCCCCAAATTTCATCCTCTTCTACATCTTCTTGCTTGCAAATCTTCTCTACCTCTTGCAGCATCTTTGCCTTAGCCTTCTCTTTGCCTTGCCCTTTTGGAATCTTCACTTCTTCATCTTCAGAATTATCTACATTGTCCTCAAACAAGTCATCATCACCATCACTGACATCTAAATCTGAATCCACTATTTATTTGGGATCATAGTCTGAATCCTCCTGATCATCATCTTCACTGCCATGAAGTTCAGCTGCACTCTCACATTCTGCATTCTTCCTCTTCCTTGCTCTGTCAACACAACTATCAGTCACATTGCTCATCTGCTGACTATCAATTACTTGCAACTGATGAGCTCTTTCTTCTGAACCATGGTTTACAGAGACATCAGTGTCAGGCACATTGCCGATCTGTTGCCTGTCAGCAACTTGCAAAAGATTGCCTCTTCTTTCTGAAGCATCACCAAGGTACAAAACATCATCCAAGCTTCTCACCCTTATACTTGCATCATGATCAAGGTACACACCGAGAAAGTGATGGCCTTTCTGAATATAGGCAAGCATTGCCTGACAGTCATTGTCATCTTTAATTTCCATTAGTCCATTTCTACAAACTAACATAAGTGGCACATGAAAATGGACAGTAATCCTACCACACATCTCATAGCCCATGTCTTCTATGATATTTTCCAGCATTAGAGCTGACCATGTCACAGTATCAACCTGATCATACCAAACAACATGGCCATTGACATACTTCATTATCTTCCCTGAATCAACGAAGTATCCGGCATGGTTGATTTTAAGTGTGAAATAACTGCTACGTGGTCCTGCAAGCAAGATTATATGCATAAATTCACCGCCTTTAATCCGGGAGATACAGAAATATCTTAAAACTGCACCCTAAAACCCCAGCCAAAGAAGAAAATCTTCAGAAAGCAAAACTGCACCCTAAATTCAGAGATACGATAGGCGGTTCTAATCTTGCGCGAACTCGTTGCATCAACCGACCGTACTAGATGCAAACCCTAAAACAACGAAAAGCGGTCCAATTTGACGCAAAAACGACTGCAATCGCTCGTCGTTACCATATTCCGGCGCTGGAGCTCCTTCCGGCCGCCGACGCGGCGACATGGTCGCCTCTGGAGCAGAGGCCGCCTTGGGCGAGGACAACCGCCGCATTCGATGACCAGGCATGGACGATGACAGCCGCCGCCTCCCTCTCCTTCGCCCGCTCCTACCCTCTCATTCTCCCGCGTGATCGATGAGCAGAAGGTGGCGCTGATGGCGAAAGTACTGCTATAATTCTGCATTTCAAGCGACCTCGGAGGGGCCTTTTTGCAAAGTATTACCGATGCGGTCAAGGCAAGACACATAATCCTGGCAGGTGGGACCCCCTGAATGCCACGTCAGCGCATACACGCCGGCGTACGAGGGCAGTGACCGTAAAAATCGTGTTTGATGTCTCCAGTGACCTGCGCGACGTATTTTCTAAGTACAATGACCATTCTGATCCTAGGTGACAAGTTCAATTACCGTTCATGTATTTTACTCTACGTATCCCTATCGTGTCGAACAACCATCGCGTGGTTGACCCGGCGCTCCCGTCCAATCCAATCCAAATCTACCTCCGCAAGCGACCCACCCAGCCGATCTCTCTCCCTCTGTCTCTGTCTCTCACCTGCGCTGCATCTTCCACCCGCCACCAAACCCACCGCCAACCCGCGACAACGATCCGCGCCCGGCCGCCCGAATCCACCCCGCCCGCCGCTTCCTCGGGAAACCCTAGCCAGCGAGGTTCCGGCCCGGCATGGCCTACGTGGACCACGCCTTCTCCATCACCGACGAGGACGACCTCGTCGGCGGGGCCATCGGCGGCCCGCGCGGCGCCCCCGTCAAGGAGATCGCCTTCGCCGCCGCCCTCCTCGCCTTCGGAGCCCTCGGCGTCATCGCCGGCCTCGTCATGGCCGCCAACCAGGTCGGCGGTGACCGCGCCCACGGTGAGTCCGCATCTCCTTTCCCCATCTCCCCTTCCGTACTCCTCTCTCTGTCTGGAAGAATTATAATTGCATATAGGACCCTAAAGTTCCTGCAATTTCGGAACTGCTGCTGTAAGAGCATCCTGTAGGGTATATCTAGCTGGGTGTTCGGGTACTGGTCCTAGGGCTGCGAGGCATGAATCAAATGGGGTTAGTTTTCTGTTTGGGTGGGAATATGACTTACTACCTTGTTGGCACGTTGCTTGTAAGTGTAAAAGATGCAAATGCAAGGTTTAATTATTTGATTGTGACCATAGTGACCTGTAGAGGAGATTTTGGATATATAGAGGCTTGCATTTGGTTAGGTATCTTTACTTTAAAAGAGTGAATTGGGCAAGGAACAATCATCACTTCATCTTGTGTCTGAACTATCAGATGGCATGAGCTCAAATTTTGAGTGCATGATCTCGAACAGGGTAATGTTTGTAGTCAATTAAATCGCGTCATAGAGAAGAGATTGGTGCTAGAATTTAAGGGGACTCCTACTGAACCACTGGTGCATGTGATTCAGTTGAGAAAGGAGGAAGAAAGGTGGAGCAATGCTGCATAAGACCAATACGGACCTGCCGGCTGGCGATAGGTGCAGAGACCTTTTATCCTTGTGCTCTCTTGTGTTGAAGTGAAAGAAAATTTGGCCAAAGTGAAGAGATGACAACAAATCACGTGCAATTTGGTCGTCAAATTGTTGGCCGGCGATTTGCACGCCTTAGTTTCGCCCGTGAATCGTGTAGTGCCACCCCGAGGGTGGGGGTGGACGAGCCAAAATTGGTTTCAATATAAATAGTAGCCAACAACCACGTGCATGAAAAATTTATTGGTAAGGCTAACTTTGGTTTCATCCAAACAGACCCCAAAACATTTCTTTCATGTCTAAGTATGTGGTTGTGATATGGTTTTAATGCTAGAAGTTCAGCTTCAGCTATAGTGCGGAATTTTGTGTGGATGCTGATTCCCATTTTTTATGGAGAACAAAAATTTAAATACTTCCTCCGTTAACTATTATAAGGCATTTTATGTTTTTTTCGAAAATGCTTGTATCTAGACATGTTTATGTGTGTAGGTTCACTCATTTCAGTCCTTTTCTAGTCCACGTTGAAAGAGGGAGTAACATTCATGATTTTGGGCATTGTAATGTTCATCCCTGGCTAGAAAGGTTCTATTTGTAAAGAAGCTTGCCCTTTAAACTTTCCTTTGCCTGAACCTTTACCTCTCTTTGGAACAGGAATCTTCTTCATGATTTTGGGCATTGTAATGTTCATCCCTGGCTTCTACTACACAAGAATCGCCTACTACGCTTACAAGGGATACAAGGGCTTCTCTTTTTCAAACATCCCACCAATTTAACAAGATGTATTACCACACTTCGTTTGGGCCCTGTCGCCCAATGGCTCTACTGATACAGCAAGCAGCCTTGTTATTTCGTTGTATACGTTTCTTTTGCTTTGTAGAATGAACTTGCTAGTAGATATGTGCATATAAATGCTACCGTAATGATGCATTATGGTGTAGTGGGCTGAAATGGTTGTGCCTGATTGTGGAGTGTTGCTGGCATGGAAATGTGTTATTATGTTCAGGGCTGACACTTTGCTGATTGTCCAAATGTCTGATATAACGTTCCTGGATGCTACGTTACTGCTGTGTGCTGTTTCTATACTATCTCGTACATGTTTTTCAGCTCCTCTATTCATTTGTTGTCGTAGAAGATTTGATTTTCCTTTCCTTTAACCTGTTTCACTATCACAACAATTTGTGATAAAAGTTGTCAAAATAAAAGTTGTCTGTTTGCCTTATGTGTGTTTGGTGAAATCACATGCTAAAATAGCATTCTAAAACGTGTTATTTAGGATGGCCCTATCATTTACTATACACGAAAGCGCAAAATGATTCACAAGCTCCATTCCACACTCAACTGCAACTGAAAACAAAATCGATCATTTGTTGACCTCTGATTTGAATTGCTATGGCGAGCATCTAACTAGATGTTAAAATGAGAAGAATGAGGCTCAGTTTGGAACCTCAGCTTTTTACAAAACCAAAGTATACCAAATTACCAATACCATAGTATTTTGGTGCCCTTTCTCAGTTTAAGAAAAAAAAAAGGGTCAGATCTCTTTCTCCAATACTTCTGAAATACTACAGTTTTGAAGAATACTTCAGTTTTAAAACTCCATTATTTATTACATCTAAACACCTTAAAATATTTGATACTTCAGTATTTCCAAAAACTGAAGTATTCTCTCAATACTCCAAAAATACTTTGATGTCTGTTTCATAAAAAATACTTTGATGCCAAACGGAGCCTGAAGTGAATGTGTACTAAGTTTTTGCATTTCCATGATCTGGATGGAACCAGCTCTTGAATTGAGTCAAAACTAAGAGCATCTCCAATGGCCACACAATTTTGCATTCGCGCGCTTAAAATCGCCGTTTTTTGGGCACAGGACAAGGTTTGCCTAGCTCTAGTGGATGCGGTCCTGCATGAATTTTTTTGCCGCGCGTCCAAAATAACCAGCATGCGTGCCAACTGTCCCTAGAAATCTTATCACCTTCCTCCCGCCGCCAACGCCCACCGCCGGCGATTGCTAAGGCTTCCTAGCAGTCGTACGCCATAGATCCATCGCCGCCCTAATGAACACTAGCCCCTCCGCCGGTTTTCCCCACGGATTGCAACCCGACAATAAACCTAGGGTGCTGTCGCCAGCATGCCTTCATGCCGTCACGGCCTCTTCTTGGCTCCACCGGCACCGCAGGTGGCATGCGCATGTGGCCGAGGACCCGCTCCCCAAAGAGGCTACCCACGCCTACAACACCGCTGCTTGGAGGTTTGGCTAGGGGAAGGAGTAGCTCAACTTCTCCAAGATTCAATCTCGCGCGAAGGCAGAGTTTCTTGTTCCGTCTCCGCTGCTGCAGACCCTAGAGGATCGGCGACGCCACGAGCGGGCACAACAGCACATGACATCACCAAGGCCGACCCTGAAGATGTGGAGACGAAGTTGGAGTTTTGGGCGCAAAAGAAGGCCGAAAGGAGGGCAAGGAGGGAGAAGAGGAGGATGGCTTTCATACAAGTCTAGCTCACAAGCTAAGGATGTAAAAGTGTAGTATCAACTATCAACTAGTCATATAATATTGCAATATTTACTAGTAGATGCTTTTAATTCATTTTTATTTTATTCATATGCATTTGATTTACTTTTGCAATACAAATTTGGCACAAAGGTATTTTTCACGCCTAGTGAACCAACTAAATTAGCTGAAAGAGCGTTGGCGCCTAAAATATCAAAAACCAGCACAGTAAATTCGCAAAACAATGGCTGTTGGAAATACTCTTAAGTTTTTTGCATTTCTATGATCTAGACTAAGCTTTGCCTATTTTATTGATTAAGAGTTTTGAATTACGCCAATCGGCAAAAATATAAGGACTACTCTACAGCATAGTCAATCTTAAGGGGCATTTCGCTTAATGGCTATAAGATGACATTAGGCAAAATTTCTAGACCCTTGCATTTCTTTGCTTAGTTCTAAGTCATTAATTTAACCAATATAATATAAGATTTAAATTATATAAAAATTATTATTAAAAACTCTAGACATTCTACTTTCTAATAATATAATTTTTTGTTATATAATTTATATTAAAATAGTTAAAACAGCAACCTAGAGATACGCATAGAATACTTCTACACGCCATAATTATTCAGAGATGTCAAAATGAACCGACCGAATCCACTCATTCACGCCTACTATGCCACAATTTGTAAGCACTTAACATTTTGGAGAGGTCCAATTGTCTCCACCGCCAGCTTCATGAAGGATGTAGGAGGCTAGGAGCCGTCTTGAATTGTGAAGTACGCGTTCTTGACTTCTTGAGCGTTTTCGGCAGCTGGAGAGTTTACCAGAGAGAGCAAGTCATGTTTTGTTTACGGGAACGAGATCCTGTGACATAAACGAAATAACTGCAGAGGGAAGTAAACGATGTAGGTTCGTTCGATCTCGATTTGACGGTAGCAGGTCCGATTCTCTGGAAACGTAGCAAAGCAGTCGGCCCAAGGCCCAGTCCAGGAACGTGGGAGGGAAACCACCCGCTCCAGCTCAGGAAAAAGGCGCCAGAATACAGAAAAGGGCGCGAGAAGCCAGATAGAGAAGAAACAGCGGAAGAACGAGATCGCCAAGTCAAGATCGTCGGACCTGGAGCAGATGTGCTGCTCCGTTTTGTCATTCTTAGGTAATAAATCCCTGTAGCCTGGTTTTCTCCTCTCATTGTCCAGTTTTCCACCTCAGACTTCTTTGAACTTGATCAATTCTCTTGTTGCTCATGGAACTAGTTAATGCATGTACAAGCGTCCCTCGCTATTCATGTACTTCCACAGATGCTAGCCCACCCGATGAATTGTTGACTAATGCACGCCTAAAGAAAAAGGAGGTCGAAACAAAAAGTTCAAAACGTAAAAGAAGTTGGCTCGATAAAAAGCACAAGATTAGAAAAAAGAGGGAAAAGGTATGTTCCTAAAAAAATCTGTGTTTTCAATGTTTCCATGTTCATCAATTCTCATAACTATCCTATTTCTTTCATTTCAGATTGAAGAGGTTGGGGAAGAGGCTGGTAATGGTAGTGCACAACCACAACTTGCAAATGATAGTGTCTGTAGTGGCAAAGGGAAAGAATCTGAAATTTGCAATGCCAACCTTAGCTTCACTCAATTATTGACCGTAATATTTTTTTTCCTTTGTTAGTTCATGAATTTAGAGATCATAACTATGTCAAAAGCTCACTTCTTTATTTAATTTGCAAGGACCTATCACAGATGACTATATTACTGGCCTATGGTGAAATGTTTCAGTTTTGCTTGATGTCATGGACGCCGCAGTACTTGCTTGCACAATTTTTTGGAAGCTGATCTATACAAGATTTTTGTTTGTACTCGTGTCACTAGCAAGGAATTTGACAAGTCCGTGCAGAAACCATCTGGAGCTGATCAGTAGCCATTTCTGAATATTTCTTAGTTTACAATGTAAAAAACTGCAACTCTCTGTTGGCATTTGCTCTTTTGCTTTCTAGCTCCAATGTTGCAATTCAGTTCGGATCTTGCAGTTCAATTGAGTACTTGCAATTCTATTCAGTTTAGTTCTTGCTGTTTTATACCATGCCTATAGATATTAATTTCCAGGCAATTCAATTTAGTTCTCGCAGTTTCATATTCAGATAAGAACACTGAATATGTTCAGACTTCAGACAATATACACACTTTGCAATTACGGGCACTGCTGTTTGCGCTCAGAATCAGCTGAAGATGGCAACGCCAGAATCACCATCCTAATCTTGGAGGAGACGGCCAGCATGGGCAATGGCGGGGAAATCCTCAACGGCGGCGGAACCACAGGTCTGGCTCGACGGCGCCAAAACCGTTGGAGGACCGGAGGCAGATGCGCCGGCTCGACGACACCAGAACCGTTCGAGGACCGGAGGCGGATGCGCACCACCCGCTGGATGCGGTCGGGGAGGGCAGCTGCGGCGAGACGGTCGATCGACGATGCACGATGCTTGAGCGACTCCATGGTCAACGCGGTGAGGGAAGCATATCGCTTCTTTGTTGGGTTGGGCTTTCGGTGCTGCGTTGCGTTTCTAGGAATCGGACTGGTTGCCGTCGAATCCAGATCGGACGAACCAAAATCGTTTACTTCCCTCTGCAGTTATTTCGTTTACGTCAGAGGATCTCGTTCCTTGTTTACGGTGAAGTGATCTAAAAGGTTGTTGGCTATTGTGATAGTGTTACTACCATGGAAAGTGCTATCATGTTAAATATTCCGTCCCGGAGGACAGGTACTTCGATGAAAATTGACGAAAACAAAATGTGAAACACCCTACAGTCTGCTTGCAAAAACAGAAGAAAACGAAAATAATAAAATCAAAAGGAATTGTGGTTGATAAATGGATCAGATTTCTGGCTTCGAATCCTCTGATAAGGATTTCATGTGCGCACTTTATAATCATAGTCGATCATTTGGGGAAAGGATCCTCACATCCATTCAAATTATCATCAGAAAATTACTGAGTAGCATTCAGGGAAAAAGGGAAACCAGAACAACTATCATTTCTCAGGATACATGCGACTCTGAATGAAAATATTCAACGGAGAAATCGTTGGTTAAAACACCAACAAAAAATCAATACAATCAATTGAAATCGACTGAAAAGATATGGCCGCTTGTAATTTGGATGGGGCAGAGCACACGACGCGCCCATACAATCGTGAAGCGGCCGTCACTCTCTTTGGGCACTTTGTGCAAAGGGCAACTCGTCCAACAAAAAACCGAGCACCCGTTCGTCTGAGCCGTCTCATCAAGCAAACCAAACAAATCTAGCATCAGCAGATTCAAAAGACGGAACAAGATCCAGAAGAAAAAAGGAAGATATTTTTGCTGTGGTGTTTGATTAGAAGTATGGCCAGACTTTGTGGCTTGGAATTAAGAAGATGGATCTCCAAACAATCTTCTCCTGGCTAATCAATCTAGGCTCCATGCGGCAGACAGGACGCCATCGAGAGGCGCCTGCTGTTGACTCATAATATAGAGCCCAGAATTCATCTAGATCTGGCGGAAACAAGGTAAAGAGAAACAAGAATCCGTCTAAGCAGAACGACGAAAGCAGAAAACCAAGCGGACGAAAGAAAATGCAAAAAGAAGTGCGACGATGAAAGAGGAACTGTGGCGGCGGCAAGTCCGGTCGACGAGGGGACGATGGATGGGATGGAGTTAGGGTTGGTCGATCCCCATCCTCTTTATAGCTGCGCTGCTGCAAGTGTGGCCTATCGGGAGGCGACGCGTACCCGCGACGAATGAGTCGTCGAGACTCTGGCTGGGCCTTGTATCAGCATACAGCGCTCCAGCCCAATATACCCTTGTGACCCAATATGAAAACGTGTTAATCTATAGCTCTGCTTTCTCCAGCCCAAATATTGTTCCTACGGTGTCTAGAAGCTTCGTTATACACGATCCCTTCTCCCCTCAAAAAAGGAAAAAACAAGCGATCCCCTTCTACCCTCAAAAAAAGAAAAAAAGGATCCCCTGAAAGAGCAAAACTCCTTAAAAGAAGTCTTTCAAAAAAAATTGTGAATGACGAGTGATATCCACGGTGAGTGTGAAACATACACATTACGTGCCTTAACGGAACTCAAGCAATGGCGAATGACAAAGTTTATTAGAGGACTCCGGAGGAGAAGAACATACGGAGGGTGTGTATGCACCATGAGTGTGATCATTCAGCCAAGAATGACATTTTATGTAGGAGTAGCATAATTTTGGACCTGGTCCTATGCCTCGGTGTTCACATTACAAACCTTAATGTCCTTGGTTAACATGTTGAGGTGTCGAGACGACATGGTGCTCGGGGCCAACGTGCACAGTCTCAACGCCTTGACAAAAAATAGCACCCAACGCCTTTGCATTTACAAATTTCCCCGCCTTTAAAATGTTCTGAGAAAAAATCATATATGATTTTTTTCTAGAATGGGTGTTTTTCGGCTGAACTTTCCAATAAAGGTCAAATTTGAATTGTTGAGAAGATTTGGTCCTTTGTGTTGTTTAAGGACGAAAGTGTCTTTTTGCATGTCATAATGATACGTCCAAAATGTATCTACTTTTCCGAACACTTTTGTTATTGTTTCTCCTCTAATTTGTGTGTTTTGAATACAACTAACACGGACTAACGTTGTTTTCAGCAGAATTGCCCTGGTATCTTATTTTTGTGCAGAAATCTGACTTTCAGAAAAAATCCCGAAAAATATCACAAAAATCATATTTTACCAGAAGACCCACGGAGCCAGAAGAGAAGCTAGGAGCTGGGCTCATCACCAGAGGCGCGACCCAGGCCTGGCCGCGCCCACCTGTGGTGAGGCCAGCTCGGCCATCGTCTCGACCCCTCCTTCCGCCTACATATACCCTCGGGGGTTCGGCGTTTTTCCCAGATATACTTCCCCTGCGCTGCCGCCATCAGAAACCGCGATTCAGAACCAGAAACATCGTTCTGGCATCCTGCCGGGATAGGGATTTGGAGGAGATCTTCATCACCATCATCACCGACGTCTCCCCATCAATCATCCATGACTCCCCATCCATGTGTGAGTAATTCCCGCTATAGGTGAAGGGGATGGTTGGGATTGGATGAGATCATTCATGTAATTTGCTATGAGATTGTTAGGGCATAGTGTCTAATATCTATTATTAGTGCTTATGACATTGTTGCAACTTATTGTGCTTAATGCTTATCACTTTGGGCTCGAGTGCCATGATCTCAAATCTGAACTTGTTATTGTTTTATGATAATACCTGTTGTTTATGATCTTACCCGCAAGTTGTTTACACATATCGTTGTCCGGAACCCGAGGCCCCAAAGTGACAACAATTGGGATAGCCGGAGGGGGTGGCTATTATGTGAGGATCACATGTGTTCACCGAGTGTTAATGCTTTGCTCCGGTACTTTATTAAAAGGAGTACCTTAATTACCTGTAGATTCCCTTGAGGCCCTGCTGCAACAGGCTGGTAGGACAAAAGATGTCGTGCAAGTTTCTCATTGCGAGCACGTACGACTATTTACGGAACACATGTCTATGGTTGTTTAGTACTAGGATGCTTTATCATTATTTATCTGCGATTGCCCATGTCTCACTGATTTCATGAATTATCTTATCCATGCAACACCCATACATCTATCCCTATGCCTACAGACTTTAATCCTACTGTTTACTATTATTGTCTTTACTTTATTATTGTTGTTACTCTTTTACTACTATCACCACTATAAAACTGTTGCTACTGATAAACCGCTGCGAGCAAGTCTGTTTCCAGGTGCAGCTGAATTGACAACTCATCTGTTAAGGCTTATAAATATTCTTTGGCTCCCCTTGTGTCGAATCAATAAATTTGGGTTTTACTTCCCTCGAAGACTGTTGCGATCCCCTATACTTGTGGGTCATCAAGACTATTTTCAGGCGCCGTTGTCGGGGAGCATAGCTTTATTTGTAAGTTCACTTGGGATTCATATTGTTCGCTGCAATCCATTCATCATGGGTAAACCTCATGATGGAAAAGTTCCTATATTGCCATCCACTACAAGAAGAGGTACGACTCTGAACACTTCTGTTGCTCTTGATTCACCATCTGGTATGAGTAAGTTGCTTACACCACCGCATGCACATGCTACTTCTTCTGCTGAGTTTGAGAATGCTACTGATAATTTTGATGATGCTTCTACTATGCTTGATGAGAGTGGTTCGTTAGGTTCCTTTTTAGATGCTACAATTGCCAGGACTAAGCAATTGGAGAATGCTACTGTTACACCTGCTAGTTCACCTGAGTCTAGGGAACACCCTAGTAACGATCTTGATGATGCTTACATTGAGTTAGATGATGCCTTTATTCATGAATTTTATGCTACCAGTGATGCTGGTGCAATTAGAGATCTTGTTGCAAGACGTATTGTTAGATACAAGTTATCTCCTAATGCTAAGTTTGCTGCTTCTCCCATACATATTAGTGATAAGGACTATGATTTTTTCTGGATTTATCTTACATATCTATTGTTGAGAAAGAACCTTTTTGTGGTACTGAAGGTAAGAGTGCTATGGAGCACATGAATGAGCTTTCTTCTGTTTTTCATTAAAAGGTGCAGCTAAAGCTTGGTTTAATAATTTGTCTCCTGGATCTATTGATAGTCATGTTGCTTTGGTTAACACTTTCTTTCAAAAATATTTCCCTGCTAGTGCTCAACATGCTGCTTTGCAGAAAATCTTTGACTTTAAACAGGTAAAAGGAGACAAACTACCGGGATCATGGGGAAGGTTTTGCTCTTTAATTAGAGTACTGCCTGGAGAGCCATTACCTAAAAATGAACTCCTTGATATATTTTATAATGGACTAACTGTTGAATCTAATACATACTTGGATAGTTGTGCTGGTGGTGTTTTCAGGAAAAAGACTCCAGCTAAAGCTGAAGAATTAATGGCTAAAATAAGCCAGAATTATGATGATTGGACTATGGCCGAGTCAACGCCAGCACCAGCACTAACACCAACACAAGCACCAACGCCAGCGCCGACACCAAGGAAGAGAGGGATGATTGAATTAAATGATGAAGTGATGAGAGAAGCCAAGAAATCTCTTAAGGAGAAGGGTATCAAATCTGAAGATGTGAAGAATCTACCACCTATAGAAGAATTATGTAAGCCAATCCCTCGCTCATCTACTATTGAGGTACACTCTCTCCAACGATTTGATAATAGAGATATTCCTTACTCTAAACCTCCTGATCAATGCTTAGATGAGTTGGATAATTTCATTGTTAAGCAAGATAATTTTAATAAGAGAGTGCAGAATCATTTGTTGGAAAATTCTAGAGCTATTAACAAGTTACAGGATATTGTGGAGAGAACTTCCAATGATGTGAAGATGCTTGCAAAACATTTTCAAATGGTTCAAACTCAAATTGATCAGCTTACCAAGGTGCAAAAAGACTTGCTAGTTAATACTGCGAGAGAAAAACAAGCGTGTGAAATACGCACTAGAGGTGGTGCTACAACTCAAAATCCTTTGTATCCTGAAGGGCATCCTAAGAGAATCGAGCAGGATTCTCAATGTGCTACAAGTGATAGTAATCCTTCCAAGAAGAAGAAGAAGAAGCACGAAGCAGTTGCGGAATCTTCTAAAACAGGTAAGGATCCTAATAGTGTTTCTATTTCTGATGCTGAAACTGAACCAGGTGATGCTTTCGATAAAGAAGAAGTTGAAGAGGAACCAAAAAAACTTGCTAAGAATGCAAAGTACACTAAGGAAGACTTCATTTCCAACAAGCATGGTAATGAGAGAGAACCTTGGGTGCAGAAACCAATGCCTTTTCCTAGTAAGAAACATAAATCCAAGAAAGAAGAACACTACAACAGGTTTTGCGAATGGATGAGACCTTTATTTTTGCAAATTCCTTTGACTGATGCTATTAGAATGCCTCCTTATTCAAAGTATATGAAAGATATTGTTACTAACAAAAGGAAGATTCCTAATGAGGAAATTTCCACTTTACTTGCTAACTATTCTTTTGATGGTAAAGTTCCGGAGAAGCTTGGAGATCCAGGTATACCAACTATTCCTTGCTCCAATAAAAATAACTATGTTAGAACTGCTTTATGTGATTTGGAAGCCGGAGTTAGTGTCATGCCTTTTTCTCTTTATAAGAGACTTGATTTAGAAAAGTTGATATTGACTGATATATCTTTGCAAATGGCTAATAAGTCTACTACTATTCCTATTGGTATATGTGAGAATGTTCCTGTTCAAGTTGCTAATAATTGTTTGATACTGACTGACTTTGTTGTGTTGGAAATGTCGGAAGACGACAATATGTCTATTATTCTTGGGAGACCTTTTCTAAATACTGCAGGGGCTGTTATTGATTGCAATCAAGGAAAAGTAACTTTTAATGTCAATGATAAAGAGCACACGGTGTATTTTCCCAAGAAGATTGATAGAAAATATGCTCTAAATTCAATCAAGAATATTGAGATCATCAGAGTTGGTCAGATTATTTGTTCAGAGCCAAAGCCCAAAGAAGAATATCAAATTGTTATGATTGGGACTATGCCTATCAAGGTCGAGGTAACATAATTGTTTAGTGGAATGCAAAGTTTTGCTTCATAGAAAATTGGTTTGGTAACAAGACCTGATCAACCTTGTTAACAAAGCAGTTTTCAAATGAACAAAACTATGTTTTCACCGCATTTACTTTTGTTTCTACTTTGTTCATTTTTGTTTCCGCTGTTTAGTTTCATATTAGAGTATCTTAGAGCTGCTGTAGGGTTGAGTTGGGTTTGCTTTCTATCGTTCCATCATCGTTTTCCCGAGTTTTATTCTCTTATCATTTTTCTAAAAAAATCCTTGAAAATAAAGTTTCTCGAAATATTCCAGAAAAATCTTTTTAAATTTTTATGTCAAAAATGGGGCAGAGAGGCACCTGGGAGACCTCAGGGGGACCCACCACGCCACCTCACCACAAGGGGGAGCGGCCCAAGCCTGGCCGCGCCCACCCATGGTGAGGGGGCCCCCCTGGCCTCTCGCTTATCTCTTCATCCCCACTTCTTTCTCTCTCCCAAAAAATCTCAACACCCCAGCTCAAACCCGTGTTCTTGCTGCTCTCCATCGCGATTTTTTGATCTCCTTGCTCAGCCCATCTTTGTTGCTACGATTTGGAGCAATTGTTCTCCGGTATGTGACTCCTTCGATTGTCCAAGTAGAATTTTATTTAGTGGAGTATTTCTTGAGTATTTTAGCTCTATAGGTGGCAGGTGAAATGAGTTTGCATGCTTGTTCTATTGCTTAGAAATGTTATTTTGATGCAGCCCTCTAGTAACTCCCTATAGTAGTTTCCTACATTTGTTTGTTTCAAAATCATTTTTTATGAGTTTTGTTAAAAAATCAGAAATGGAAATGGACAACTACACCTATGGGGAAGTCTTTGAAAGAGAAGCACCAAGGTCATCAAGGCCTTCAAGATCTACTGCTCAATATAGGATATCCTACAATGAAGATCTTATGTCACCAAACATTGAGGGGGGCGATGGAGATGCGCATCCATCCACCTTCCCTTGTGCTAACTTTTTGAGTGATGCAGGGATTCTTGAGGATTTCTTACTCCTTGTTGACAGGGTTGGATTGACTACATACATGACGGATGAGAGTAATCAATATGCTATGCTTACGAAGATTTTTGTTGAAAGCTTTAAATTTACTAACTCTCATTTTAAGCCTTCCATTGCATTTAAGATTTATGATAAGTCTATCATCATGTCTTTGGATAAGTTTTGTGATATTTTAGGTATTCCCATGTTTGGGATAGCAAAGAAGATGCTACAACAGCCCGCTGATTTGTTGGAGCTCTACCGAGGAGTAACTAATGATGATGACCGCACAGCACAGCGTGGCAAGATAAGAAACATTCAACTCCCAGCTATTAGATATTTTACTTACTATCTTGCCACTAGTATTCTTGGTAGGGGGAACACTAGCAATATCTCTAACTATCATTTAGCTTTTCTAGCTACCGCTCTTGATGTTAGTAAGAAGTATAACCTCGGTGCTCTTATTGCTCGTCGCCTAGCTGCTAGGGGGCCTATTTATGGAGGCATTATTGCTGCGTGCATTGTTGCTGCTCTAGGACTTTCTATTGCTCCTCATGATATATTGTTGGCTCCATAGAGGCTCGATCTTGCTGCCATGAAGCTCCATCACTTTGTTACTGCTAACTCATGTGCAGGAAAATTAGTTTATAGAATGTTATTCACTGATGGAGAGGAAATGGAAGTTCCCTTGCCACAGCCCAATTTGTTCAGTATTCACAGGAGGCCATGGTCGCGCTCAAAGGAGGAGTTGGACAAGCAGCTTGGGTTGCTTGGCTTCCATTTTCAGCATGGCGCTATGGACCGGGAGGAAGAGGACGCATCGGCCGATCACTACGCCGCATACCACACCGGGGTGCCCTCGAGCTCATATCAGGACGAAGGTGCTTCTTTGTCATATTTTGGGGATGCCACTTCATGGCCGAGTTGGGATTGATCTCCACTTAGGCCAACAGCCTAAGCTTGGGGGGAGGTACGCCGACGATTCACTCATCTACATATCATATTTTGTCGGTACTCTGTACATCTATGTTTCGCTTTCTTTGCTATTCTTGTTCTTATTTCTACTTTCCAAAACACAAAAAGACCAAAAATATTTCCGTTGTTTCTCTTTGTTTGCCTTTTTAGTTTGCTAGCTTTGGTTTGCTTTGTTCTCCATTTTCGGTTTGATATTTGAAAAATCCAAAAATATTTTACTTTGTTTGCTGTTTCCTTCTGTTCTTATTTCAAAAATCAAAAACCCAAAAATATTTGTTGTTCTTCTTCGGTTTTGTAAAGTTTTTTGCAGAGTTCAGTCTTCCATGACTCCATTAGAGCTTGGTATTCACTTCATATTATTCAAGCCACACAAGTGAAAGGCAATAATGACGACATATGACAATCCAAGATGTGGTAAGAGGCTGGTATGAACTCTATTTGTTTTCATTTTTGTACATATACTCATCTATGTGGACATGCTTAGTCGGTTCATGTAAGGTATATGTTATCTAATGGATGCTTTGTAGTTCTTGCTCTCATATGATTAGTTCCAATTTACTAATAGTTTGTAGCATGTCATGTAGACGCTTGCTTGCATTGTTTTATTCATAATATGGTATGATATTGTGGTATACTCCTCTGAAAGTTTCATTTAACTCGAGTTGGCACATGCTCAAGCATGCACATGACTGAACAAAAAAGTCAATTAAGCCTCTATGATTTACTTTTCCTCGGAGTTCTTGTATCATTTTTATGCCTTTATTAATTTTGTTTTATCGCAAGCATGATTATGACAGCTATTGCTCTCTCGATTGTCGCTTCCCAGTCTTTTGCTAGCCTTCACTTGTACTGAGAGGAAATACTTCTCGTGCATCCAACTCCTGAAAACCAAGTAACCCCAAAGAGTCCACTATAAATTCCTATGCATGGTATTTGTAAGCCATTCCAAGTAAATTTTCATGTGTTACCTTTCAAAACTTTCAAATGCTTCTCGTTTTGTGCCACTGTTTTTAGCTCATGAGAACGTAGTGGTCGGAATTGCTATCTTCCATATTAAATTGAGTACCCCTCGACTAGGCAGCTTCATCTACTCATCATTAATTTTGCAAGGGAGCTGGTCGGACCATTGTAATCTAAAAAAAAGGGAAAGAAAAAAAGGCACTCCTCCATGGTATGTGAAAGTTGGTGGGCACCCGATGGAATTGGCTAGCCATGGTTTGAGAAAGGAAAAAAGGTGGGGAGGAGTGCCAAAGCTTTATAAAAGAGCACCAATGTGCCAAATTTTTAAAGAACTCGGAACCGCTCTCACTTGTTTAGTATGGAAGATAGAAAGTCCTCATTGCCAGTCGTTGATATGAAACAACCACCTCTCAAAATAAATTTTTATCTCTATTTTACAAATGAAAAGCTCTAGCACATATTAAATCACTGCTTCTCTCTGTGAAGGGCCTTTCTTTTTCTTTTATGTTGAGTCTTCATCTTCTAACTTTAAGCACCTTCTTGAGAGCATAGTTGTTATTCTTAGTGTATTGTGCTTATCCCAGAACACGGTTAATTGTGGTATAACTTTGATGCTTGTATCTTTGATATTTTTACTTCTAGTCTTCCCTTGAACTTCAGAGGTGCCTCAACATTTATGTTTTGCTCCACAAATAAAGGCAAGCGGGATACCACTCTTCCATATCATTTATGAACACTACAATCTTGTAGCTTCTTATGTTCATGTTACTTGTTATTTAGTGCATTGGCACTCTTTCATAGCTTGCTTGACTATGAGGTAACATTAGTTGCATATTTCTTTTTATGAAGTGCCTAAGTACTTGATCATATAGTTTGAATATGTATATCTTATGAAGCAAATGTGTTCGTGAAAGTTTCTTTTATCGCTCTCAGTTGTTAACTAAATTGCTCGAGGACAAGCAAATAGCTAAGCTTGGGGGGAGTTGATACGTCCAAAACATATCTACTTTTCCGAACACTTTTGCTATTGTTTCTCCTCTAATTTGTGTGTTTTGAATACAACTAACACGGACTAACGTTGTTTTCAACAGAATTGCCCTGGTGTCTTGTTTTTGTGCAGAAATCCGACTTTCAGGAAAAATCCTGGAAAATATCGCAAAAATCCTATTTTACGAGAAGACCCATGGAGCCAGAAGAGGAGACAAAGAGAAGCAGGGAGCTGGGCTCACCACCAGGGGGCGCGACCTAGGCCTAGCCGTGCCCACCTGTGGTGAGGCCAGCTCGGCCATCGCCTCGACCCCTCCTTCCGCCTATATATACCCTCTGACCTGAAAGGAGCGGGGGTTCAGTGTTTTTCCTAGATAGACTTCCGCTGCGCTGCCACCATCAGAAACCGCGATTCGGAACCAGAAACTCCGTTCTAGCACCCTGCCGGGACGGGGATTTGGAGGAGATCTTCATCACCATCATCACCGACGTCTCCCCATCAACCATCCATGACTCCCCCATCCATTTGTGAGTAATTTCCGCTGTAGGCGAAGGGGATGGTAGGGATTGGATGAGATCATTCATGTAATTTGCTATGAGATTGTTAGGGCATAGTGCCTAGTATCTATTATTAGTGCTTATGACATTGTTGCAACTTGTTGTGCTTAATGCTTGTCACTTTGGGCCCGAGTGCCATGATCTCAGATCTGAACTTGTTATTGTTTTATGATGATACCTGTTGTTTATGATCTTACCTGCAAGTTGTTTACATATATCGTTGTCCGGAACCCGAGGCCCCAAAGTGACAACAATTGGGATAACTAGAGGGGATGGCTATGATGTGAGGATCACATGTGTTCACCGAGTGTTAATGCTTTGCTCCGGTACTTTATTAAAAGGAGTACCTTAATTACCAGTAGATTCTCTTGAGGCCCTGCTGCAACAGGCTGGTAGGACAAAAGATGTCGTGCAAGTTTCTCATTGCGAGCACGTACGACTATTTACGGAACACGTGCCTATTGTTGTTTAGTACTAGGATGCTTTATCATTATTTATCTGCAATTGCCCATGTCTCACTGATTTCATGAATTATCTTATCTATGCAACGCCCGTACATCTATCCCTATGCCTACAGACTTTAATCCTAATGTTTACTATTACTGCCTTTACTTTATTATTGTTGTTACTCTTTTACTACTATCACCACTATAAAACTGTTGCTACTGATAAACCGCTGCGAGCAAGTCTATTTCTAGGTGCAGCTGAATTGACAACTCATCTGTTAAGGCTTATAAATATTCTTTGGCTCCCCTTGTGTCAAATCAATAAATTTGGGTTTTACTTCCCTCGAAGACTGTTGCGATCCCCTATACTTGTGGGTCATCACATAACCAATGATATGTGTTTGGAATGTTGCCCGCAGATTGAGGCCATTTGATAATGTTGACACCATTCATTGAGTTTGGGTGCGATGTATAAGTGAATGTCGTTGAGTAAGGGATGATGTTGTTGTAATTTCGAAGGTATTAGCGATGTGAAGTCCTTTATGGAGTTAGTGGCATGCACTCTTGCATTCATTTGTTGTGAATTGTTAGTGGTGTTGTGTTAGGGAATGTGCTCATAAAACACAAATTCACCGCGCACTATCGAACAAAGACACTAGCAAGGGTTAGAAACCAAGGTTATTCCCTTAACGAGTATATGGTAATGTAAATGCCCTAAGTTGATGATGTAGTTGATGAAGTCCTCCAACTCACACAAATAGGTTATACCTCTCAGTTGTGAGATTTTCCCCTTGCAAAGATCAGCATGATCGAGCGACCAAGTAGATGACGCCTCTGAGGTATCCACGTCGTATTGTCATAGTGTTACCGTGTTCAAGTAGTATGTAGAGTTTCATCTCAACCAGACCTTTGTGGATTGATTTCAACACCAACAAAGTGCTAAATCCAAGAAATAATCATCTCAACTTAATGATTTCAACATCAACTACTCGCAACAAACATTAAAAGATCATAGTCAGATGGTCACATTAGACAATGATATGTTTGGTGACTAGTTTGACCACCTATTGACAATGGGCACTGTCAAGTATCCACAAAACTTTCTATATACTCGAAGAAGATCCCAATTTTGAGATCAAATGAATATGATACAAGAAATTGTTTTGCGCTAGTTCTGTAACCTATTACACAGTCTATACTATGCACGTATTAGAAATGCTTGCGTTGAATATTGGAACTATTGAAGCTCTTGTCATTTTGCATGATTGGTGCCTGGTATTTGGTAAAATAATTTAAGGCACTTCATTGTCTTTCATAATTTTATTTTATTAAAACAAACATGTTTTGAGTTTTGTATCTTCAACATGTCACCCGAGCATAGCGTAATCACCGACATAGGTGACTTACGAGATACTAAAATGTGAATCACCCTTGGGTCTGATCTTGTGATTTTTTTACTTTGTTTTAACCTACTTGAGTTTCTTCTCTAACAAGGACATGTTCATTATACATTTTTATGAACCGCCATGGTTGTGTCTACATATGTGTACTATGATGTTACTATGTATTTTCTAAATTGTTGCATGCAATAAAAACTCATCATCTATGTTTCATGATATATTGACATGAATTATCTAGAATGGTTTCAAGTGCACACACCATAAAAAAGAGCCTCAATAAATTATCCACATTATGTTGTTGAAGAATCATGCCTTTAGTTTTATTTGTGGCATGAGATTTTTTGCACAAAGTCTCTCCTTTTCATGAAAATTGCTTTGTTGTTTAATTAAGTTGCAGTTCCAAAGGGCTTGTCTAAGCTACGTTTGCTTGTATTTTTAACTTGTGAAGAACCTAGAATAATTTATACTATAGTTGTAAGATATCTAGCTTGCTTCAATAATTATCTAATCAGATATTTTTAGTTGGGACATTATTGGTTAACCATTTCTACTGCACCAAAGTTTGCATTTCTGGTTGTTTGACATATGTGGACTTTGAGTTAAAATATCATGAAGCTTAGTAATATTTGGATATTGGCTACACCATCTCGTGATGAAACTACTAAGTTGTTTGACGTGCAAAAATTTCAATAAGATTGCATGAAAACAATGTTATTTACATTCTTGTTACCGATGTGATTTTGTCACCTTACTTGTTGTTTTTATCATGCTGCATTTTTTGTTTTGATAGTCTACCTGCTATGTTTAGCTTAATTTTACTTAAAAATATAATTATACGATGAGATAACCGTTGACCAACATTAGAGGTAGAGCGGAAAGGATGCAAAGAGACCGAAAGAGAGGTTATCCAAGTTTCTGACATATGTTATTTTGCGTTCAGTGTCGGTATATGGAATGCACGTTTTGCTCTTTCAATTTGACGGTTTGTAAACAAGGTTGCTTTGTACTAACTTGGGCTTATAACTCGATCTCACGGGGAGGGTGATTGCTATAGATGGCGCGGTGGTGATGAAGTAAATGACCGGCCAGTTGGGAAACCCCAAGAGGAAGGTATGATGAATATAGCAGCAAGTTTTTCCCTCAGTAAGAAACCAAGGTTTAATCGAACCAGTAGGAAAAAGCCAATACTCCTGAAGGTGATGCTTGCTAGCTTTGCGACAGCTCCGGACAATTTATAGGGTGCCTCGTCCAAGCTTTGCTTTGCTAGCTGCAACGTGGAACCTGCACACAACACAACCAAATACTTTGTTCCCAACTTACGATGGGGTTGTCAATCTCACTGGTTTGCTTGAAACAAAGGGTATGCGCGTATCAAGTGGAAAGTGATAGTAGTATGCGAGTAAAGTAAACAGTGCGAGTAAAGTAAACAGGTGATAGCAATATAAAGGAAATAGGACCGTGGTCCATAGTTCACTAGTGGTGTCTCTCCATAAGATAAAATAACACATGCTGGGTAAACAAATTACAGTTGGGCAATTGATAGAATAAAGACAACGTGCATATGTCGAGAGGATCACTATGAGATTTACTCTGGGCATTACAACAAGATACATATACCGTCATCCAACTGCATCTATGACTAATAATCCACTTGTGGCGAATCAATCCGAGAACTCCACAAGTATTAAGTTGTGAACAACAGATAACTGCATTAATCAAAGTGTGTAATGTAAACAAAGCATATGCCCTTGAGCATATGAATGTTGTTTTCTCCCTAGTGGCAACAACACATCTACAACCTTAGAGGTTTCTGTCACTCCCCCAGATTAAATAGAGGCATGAACCCAACTATCGAGCATAAATACCCCTCTTGGAGTCACTAGCAACTACTCGGCCAAGATAGCTACTAACAACGGAGAGCATGCAAGATCATAAACAACATAGAGATAACATAAGATAATATTCAGCACATCAACTCAATCATAACACCAATATTCATCGGATCCCAACAAACACAACATGTAGAATTACATAACGGTGATCTCGATCATGTAAAGCAGCTCACGAGATCTAAACATGAAGCACATGGTGGAGAAGACAACCAACTAGCTACTGCTATGGACCCATAGTCCAAGGTAGACTACTCACTCATCGTGCCAGAGGCAAGCATGGCGATGAAGAAGAACTTCGGTGGCGATTCCCCTCTCCGGCAGGGTGCCGGGAAGAGCTTCTGGACCCTCCCGATCTCGGGTCGACGGCGGCGGCGGATCGCGATGTATTCTGGAAAAGTGATTGGGTCTTTAGGTTTTTCCCGTCGGGGGGTCTTTATAGGTGAAGGGGTGGTGTCAGAGGTGGGCCAGGGTGGCCTCACCACCAGGAGGCGCGGGCCAGGGGCTGGCCACGCCGCCCTGTGGCCCCTTTCCATCTCCTCTTCGGTTCTCTGGAAGCTTAGGTAAATTTCTGGATGTTCGGCTTTTGTTTCGTCCAATTCCGAGAATATTTCCTGTGTAACTTTTCTGAAATACAAAAACAGCAGAAAACTGGGAACTGGCACTGTGGCATCTTGTTAATAGGTTAGTTCCGGAAAATGCATAAAAATGCCACGAAGTGTAACGAAACACTAAGCAAATGGTGTAAAAACAAGCATGGAGCATCAAAAATTATAGATACGTTAGAGACGTATCAGCATCCCCAAGCTTAACTCCTGCTCATCCTCAAGTAGGTAAGTGATAACGAAAGAAATAATTTTTGAGGTGACATGCACCTACACAATCTTGATCAACTATGTAAGCGTTGTGCGCTGGGATCAAAAGAACTTAAAACATGGGCATGAAAGATATAATCTTGATAGAAGAAACTTAGCAACCATGTTATAACATGAAAAAGAACACAAATGAAAGATCATGAAAATGAAACAATGAAAGTCAAACATGTGTTCAAAATATATGGAAAAACATACAAATGGTTTTCAGATTGTCCTTCATGAGAGAGCAAAACATAAATGCATAGGACACCTTCAAGTTTAAGAGGGCGACTAGATACAAGTAATTTAAGAACAAGTGAAACCAACATCATGAATCAATCAATGAAAACTTTGGGACAATGCACATTATACTCAGAATAACAACTATGCTCTCTTAGACGGTGCATAAAGATAGAAGGTGGTGACTCAACAATAAAGTAAAAGAAAGGCCCTTCGTAGAGGGAAGCAGTGATTAAACATGTGCTAGAGCTTTTCATTTGTAAAACAGAGCTAAAAATTGGGTTTTGAGATGTGGTTGTTTCATGTCAACGACTGGCAATGGGGTCTTACTATCTTTCATAATAAACAAGTGAGAGCGGTTCCGAGTTTTTTGAAAATTTGGCACATTGGTGCTCTTTTATAAAGCTTTGGCACTCCTCCCCACCTTTTTTCCTTTCTCAAACCATGGCTAACCGATTCCATCGGGTGCCCACCAACATTCACATACCATGGAGGAGTGCATTTTTTTTCTTTTTAGAATTAGATTGCAATGGTCTGACCAGCTCCCTTGCAAAATTAATGATGAGTAGATGAAGCTGCCTAGTCGAGGGGTACTTAATTTAATATGGAAGATAGCAATTCCGACCACTACGTCCCCATGAGCTAAAAACAGTGGCACAAAATGAGAAGTAGTTGAAAGTTTCGAAAGGTAGCACATGAAAATTTACTTGGAATGACTTACAAATACTATGCATAGGAATTTATAGTGGACACAATGGCAAACTTGGTTTTTAGGAGTTGGATGCACGAGTAGAGCTCATACTCAATACAAAATGAGGGCTAGCAAAAGACTGGGAGCGACCAACTAAGAGAGCAATAACGGCCATAATCATGCAAAGCGACAAAGCGACATTAAAAGAAGCATAAGATGGCATCAAAAGTTAAAAACTAAATGATCATAGAGGCAATGGTGACTTTGTATGAGTCTAACATGTGTGAGCATGCGCCAAGTCAACCCAAATAAAGCATCAAAGGAGAAAACCAAAATAATGCTTCCAAATAATTAAAACAATGCATGATTTTTTCAAAGGCTCATTAAGCAATCTCAGTCATTTGAGACAAGTCATGCTACCGCAAAACCACTAAGCATACTATCAAAAATACATCAAGCACGACATGCAAAAGCCTAGGCCGCAGTCTACACAAGCTCCTTTTTGTACCACTTTTTTGCATAAAGCTTTTTCTCTTTTCCAACACCATTCAAACTTTTTATAAACAACTCTTTTGAGGAAAACCAACATGGACCAGAGGTCAAAATACACCTTGATAAAAATATATAACAAGATCTGAACACAAATCAAGGCGAAAAATGAAAGCTAAATGCGGTTCTAGAAAAAGAGAACACTCGTTGAAACGATAAGAGTGAAAAAACGGAGTGTTCTTGGCAAATGAAAAGCAAGGCAACTTCTCCAAAAGGAATTTGTTGGGGTCCAACCATTTATTGCAGCAAACAAAACTAAACAAAACTAAAAACTAAAAACAACTGACGCTCCAAGAAAAACGCATAATGCATGAAGCAATAAAAATATAGTGTGTTGAAAGGTGACCTGATTTTTGCCGATGAAGAAGGGGTGCCTCGGGGGCATCCCCAAGCTTTGACGCTTGTACCTCTTGGATATTTCTTGGGGTGACATGGGCATCCCCAAGCTTGAGCTTTTGTCCATTCTTCAACTCATCTCATCATTCTCCAATCCCTACACTTGAAAACTTCCTTCATACAAAACTAAACACAATTCTATTAGCAACATTAGTGTAAGCATAGCAATGAATCAACCCTTTTTGCTTCAGGTTTCAACTCAAAACCACCATATATAAAGCATATACTACTGTAGCAACTTCCCCAAAAGTTCTGTGATCAAAAGAACTCAAAAAGAAAGCAATAAAGCGGCAAACACAAATATTGGCAGAAATCTGTCAAAATAGAAGAGCTGACAAAGGTCGAATTTTTAGAGGGTTTTCTGTTGCTCAAATCAAAAAGTGTTCAACTAATGAAAGTTTGGATATAACCTGGGGCATATGCACAAGAAATCGCAGGTCGAAAAGATATACAGAGAATTTTCACGAATTTTTACGGTGCAGCACCGAAAACTGTTTCAGGACAACAACATCCCCAAATCTTACCTCACTCAAATTAGAGGCTTCTCTTGGCACAAAAACAAAATAAAAAGGATAAGGAGCGGTTATTACAGTAGTAATAACTTCCAAGACTCAAATAAAATAAAAAGTACTAAAAATAAAAACATTGGGTTATCTCCCAAGAGTGCTTTTCTTTAACGCCTTTGAGCTAGGCGCAGAAAGTACGAGTCGAGTAATATCAAGTGAATCATTAAGATCAACTGCAGAAATCTTTTCAATAAGGCATTGTATTTCATCCACATAAGTTTTTGAAGACCCTTTGTGATCACGCTTTGGTTCACTCAAATCACTAAAAAGATTTTTGGGACAGATCCAACCAAAATTATTTTCAAAAGCTTCATACAATCCCAAGAGTTTGCTAGATATAGGTATTTCGGTTCCCTCATTGTTTGTACTAACAACCTTTATATGTGAACCAAGCTTATTAAAATGCTTAAGAACTTTCCTAGCTTCAATGGCCACATCTCTAAATTCTATCCGCAAAGTTTCAAGGATAAAAGCTTTCTTTTTGGGGTCCTCAATATCATGAAGCTTAAGAAACATGTGTTGCATAAAAGGATTAAGGCTAGCAAAACTAGCTTCTAACATGTGAATTAAATAAGCAGAAGCAACTTCATAACTAGGAGCAAGCTCAGCCAAAGATTTTTCCTCAACGTCTTTATGCATACTAATATGATTAAAGAACTCCTCAATATTACTTTTCCCAATAATAGAACCACTACCTACCGAGAGGTCCTCCAAAACGTACTTAGGGAATAACATAATGAACTAAAAGTAATAAAGTAACAACTATAAAGAAAACTATTTTTTTGTGTTTTTGATAAAACGATGCAAGTAAAAATAAAGTAAAATCAAAACTTAAAACAAAGTAAAGGATGTGCGTGCGAAACTCCCCTTGCATAAGTCTTCTTTTTCCCCGGCAACGGCGCCAGAAAAAGTCTTGATTGCTATAGATGGCGCGGTGGTGATGAAGTAAATGACCGGCCAGTTGGGAAACCCCAAGAGGAAGGTATGATGAATATAGCAGCAAGTTTTTCCCTCAGTAAGAAACCAAGGTTTAATCGAACCAGTAGGAAAAAGCCAATACTCCTGAAGGTGATGCTTGCTAGCTTTGCGACAGCTCCGGACAATTTATAGGGTGCCTCGTCCAAGCTTTGCTTTGCCAGCTACAACGTGGAACCTGCACACAACACAACCAAATACTTTGTTCCCAACTTACGATGAGGTTGTCAATCTCACCAGTTTGCTTGAAACAAAGGGTATGAGCATATCGAGTAGAAAGTGATAGTAGTATGCGAGTAAAGTAAACAGTGCGAGTAAAGTAAACAGGTGATAGCAATATAAAGGAAATAGGACCGGGGTCCACAGTTCACTAGTGGTGTCTCTCCATAAGATAAAATAATACATGCTGGGTAAACAAATTACAGTTGGGCAATTGATAGAATAAAGACAACGTGCATATGTCGAGAGGGTCACTATGAGATTTACTCTGGGCATTACAACAAGATACATAGACCGTCATCCAACTGCATCTATGACTAATAATCCACTTGTGGTGAATCAATCCGAGAACTTCACAAGTATTAAGTTGCGAACAACAGATAACTGCATTAAGCAAAGTGTATAATGTAAACAAAGCATATGCCCTTGAGCATATGAATGTTGTTTTCTCCCTAGTGGCAACAGCACATCTACAACCTTAGAGGTTTTTGTCACTCCCCCAGATTAAATAGAGGCATGAACCCAACTATCGAGCATAAACACCCCCTTTTGGAGTCACTAGCAACTACTCGGCCAAGATAGCTACTAACAAGGAAGAGCATGCAAGATCATAAACAACATAGAGATAACATAAGATAATATTCAGCACATCAACTCAATCATAACACCAATATTCATCGGATCCCAACAAACACAACATGTAGAATTACATAACGGTGATCTCGATCATGTAAAGCAGCTCACGAGATCTAAACATGAAGCACATGGTGGAGAAGACAACCAACTAGCTACTGCTATGGACCCATAGTCCAAGGTAGACTACTCACTTATCGCGCCGGAGGCAAGCATGGCGATGAAGAAGACCTCCGGTGGCGATTCCCCTCTCCGGCAGAGGGTGCCGGGAAGAGCTTCTGGACCCTCCCGATCTCGGGTCGACGGCGGTGGCGGATCATGATGTATTCTGGAAAAGTGATTGGGTCTTTAGGTTTTTCCCATCGGGGGGTCTTTATAGGCGAAGGGGCGGCGTTAGAGGTGGGCCAGGGTGGCCTCACCACCAGGGGCGCAGGCCAGGGGCTGGCCGCGCCACCCTATGGTGTGGCCGCCCTGTGGCCCCTCTCCGTCTCCTCTTCGGTTCTCTGGAAGCTTCGGTAAATTTCTGGATGTTCGGCTTTTGTTTTGTCCAATTCCGAGAATATTTCCTGTGTAACTTTTCTGAAATACAAAAACAGCAGAAAATAGGGAACTGGCACTGTGGCATCTTGTTAATAGGTTAGTTCCGGAAAATGCATAAAAATGCCACGAAGTGTAACGAAACACTAAGCAAATGGTGTAAAAACAAGCATGGAGCATCAAAAATTATAGATACGTTAGAGACGCATCAGAGGGGAAGTTTTGTTGTTCATTTGTCACGCCGAATGATGGTCCTTTGTAGCGTGTAGAGCAAACATTCAATCATTGGTCTCTCACAACACGTTGCACACTATATCTTATCAACCATAGTTGTCCGATTTTAGCTCAATTGGATGGCTATGAGTTGACTATGAATCATGATGCTTAGATGCGAAAATGTAAGGTGTTTTGTGTGAATGGTGTGTGAAATATGAGAAATTACTTTACAACCTTTTTAGAGGAAAGTTTACTATGCCCTTTAAGCTTGGCACTAGTCATACACTCATACTCCCTCTGTTTATATTAATATAAGATGTTTTTAGCTTTTTATAGATTCATTTACTTTTGTATGTATCTAGTCTAATTTTAATGTGTAGGTTCACTCACTATAGGATATATGTAGTCTACTTTCAAGTATCTGAAACGTCTTATATTTGTGAACGGATGGAGTACTATTTTAGCATCCTTGCGACTCGTAGCACCTTGCACCTATCGGGGGACCCTAGACGACAAGTTTGCCATAGGTGATGAGGTTTAGCATATTGTCAGCACCCCTACAACAATGGAGGCACACGATAATGAAGATGTGGCCCTGAACCAGCGAAGCCCACGGCCCAGGAGGTTGATTCAACCCAGCAGAAGACACACGGGTCCCGACTGGACTAGGTGACATCTAGATCGAAACCACCTGCTGCTATAAGTCAAGGACAGAGACGAAGAAGAAGGCATCCTCGGGATCACGAACTCGATGATGGTGGCAAATCTTCCTGTAATAGGATAGATCAAACTACTTTCCTTGTATCGTACTTGTAATCCTCGCACCTAAGACAATTCCCCACCGAGAGGCTATCATCTGGTATCAGAGCCACCCGATCCACCCCATCCACCAAAAAATTCCGGAAACCAGGCGTTACACGGCGGACCGTCGCCGTCTCCTGACCACCATGAATCTGACGTTGAAGGAATACTTGGATTCCATCAAGGGCGACATGGCCTCGATCAAGCAATGGATGGATACCCGCCTCAACACCGTCATGGGCAAACAAGACTACATGGCCCAACAGATCGAGTTCCAGTCAAGCAGTTTGTGCGATCTCTGCGGCTGGAAACCGGATCTGGAGGCTCTATTCGCCAAACTTCAAGCAGTGGTGGACAATCTCCAGTGCACGCAGCCTCTCCCAGCGACGACCACGAGTGGATTTGCGGTGACCCCCCTTGGCGCCGCGGCCCCCTGCAACAACAAAGGGGCGATCCATGGGCACCTTGGCCTCAGCGACGATTCCACACCCGGGGGCTCTTCGGCGGTGGCCACCATACCACCGTCGGTGCCTTCGGTCATGGGTACGCTCTCTCTCCAACATCCCTTGGCTGCAACCGCTGATCCACAACATATCTCTAGTCAGATCATCGCGGGGCTAGGTGTAAACGCACCTTCGTTCCCTTTCCCTCCATTCACCGGTGATAATCCTAATTTGTGGATCACTCTAGCCGAACAATACTTCAGCATGTTTGCCACACACGAATCATATTGGGTTTGTTGGAATTATGCCCTAGAGGCAATAATAAAGATGTTATTATTATAATTCTTGTTCATGATAATGTTTATATTCCATGCTAGAATTGTATTAAGCGGAAACTTTAATACTTGTGTGGTTTATGAACAACACCGTGTCCCTAGTACGCCTCTATGGACTAGCTCATTGATTAATGATGGTTAAGGTTTCCTAACCGTAGACATGAGTTGTCAATTAATAATGAGATCGTATCATTAGGAGAATGATATGTTGGACAGACCCAAATAAAGCAGAGCAATTAGATCGTGTCATCGTGTTCATCTTTGCGAAGCTTTTTCCTATGTCAAGTATTGTATTCCTTAGACCATGAGATAATACAACTCCCTGGTATCGGAAGAAAGCTTTGAGGTCATCAAACGTCATCCTATGAGAGGGTGATCATAAAGGTGTCTCTCAGGTGATCGGAAAGTACTTGTTGGGTTGTATGTATCGAGATGGAATTTGTCCCTCCCGAGTTGGAGAGATATACTTCGGGCCCACTCGGTAATCGATATCAACATCGCTTGCAAGCATGTGGTTAAGGAGTTAATCATGAAGTGATATCGGATTACGGAATGAGTAAAGTACTTGTTGTGAACGAGATTGAACTAGGTATGGCGATACCGACGATCGAATCTCGGGCAAGTAAAATATCGCGTGACGAAGGGAATACATATATGGGATTAATTGAATCCTGGCATCATGGTTCATCCGATATGATCATCGTTGAATATGTGGGAGTCAATATGGGTTTCCAGATCCCGCTGTTGATTATTGATAGAAGATCATGTCTGCATATTCTCGAACCCGTAGGGTCACACACTTAACATGCATCGACGCTAGGATAGAATGGATAACTGGTTTATGAGTTTTTGTTTGGAGTCTCGGATGAGATCCAGGACATCACGAGAGGTTCCGAAATGGCCCGGAGAATAAGATTCATATAAAGGAAAGCAGTTTTTGGATTCTGGAATCGTTTTGGAGTTTATCGGTATTGTACCGGAAGGTTCTAGAAGGTTCCAGAGTGGGACTGATGTCTACACACGCTTCTGTTCTTGTAGACAGTGTTGGGCCTCCAAGTGCAGAGGTTTGTAGAGCAGCAGCAAGTTTCCCTTAAGTGGATCACCCAAGGTTTATCGAACTCAGGGAGGAAGAGGTCAAAGCTATCCCTCTCAAGCAACCCTGCAATTACGATACAGAAAGTCTCTTGTGTCCCCAACACACCCAATACACTTGTCAGATGTATAGGTGCACTAGTTCGGCGAAGAGATAGTGAAATACAAGTAGTAGTGATGATTATGAGTAGTAAATGTAGTATGGAATAAGTATGGAATAACTTTCAAGACTCAAATAAAAGAAAAAGTACTAAAAATAAAACAATGCGTTATCTCCCAAGAGTGCTTTTCTTTAACGCCTTTGAGCTAGGCGCAGTAATTTGCAAAGATGCTCATGTGGGCGCCATATAAGAGCTTGAGGCAAGGGCGCCATATAGGAACTTAAAGCAATAGAGAGCATCAAAAAAGCAAATGTGAAAGACATTTATATCTGAACCACTTCCTATGCATAGGAATCTTGTAAGAAAATAAATCAACGAGGCACATAGTAGCAAGCATGGATAGATAAAACAAGTGCCACTTCAAGATTTGCAACATAAAGAGGGGAAACTTAATAGTGTTGAGATCCATCAAACCATGTTTCTCTCTCTCAAAATAACTTTCAGTAGCATCATGAATAGAACTAACAATATAACTATCACATAAAACATCCCTATCATGAGCCACATGCATAAAAGAATTAATACTCACCATAGGAACAATAGTAGTAGGAGCAGATTCAACAGAATAATTATTCTCATCACCATAATCATCAAAAATAGGAGGCATATTGTAATCATAACTAATTTTCTCCTCAAAAGTAGGTGAACTGAAAATATTATACTCATCATTGTAACCATCATAGACTAGAGGTTCAGTATCATCACAAGCTAGAGAACAGCTATTTCGCAAAGCATATTCTTCAAACATATCATCATAAGAAGGAACATCACATATGGGAGATAAAATATCATCAGAGCAAATTTTCTCCACTAAAGTTGGGGAACTAAAAATATCATGCTTAACAAAACCAGCTTCCCCAAGCTTAGACTTTTCTATAGCATTAGTAACAACGGTGTTCAAAGCATTCATACTAACATCACTATTAGCATGCAAATTAAGCTCCAAAGGTTTTTCAATTTTCTCTTCAAACACTTCATATCTAAACTCAGGAAAAAGACTAACAAACTCTTTGTTTTCCATTAAGCCTAACTAGTGAAAATAAAAACAAGAAACAAAAAGATGTAATTGCAGAATCTAAAGGAAATAACTTCGAGCACTCACCAGCAACTAAAAGAGTTAGTAGCCAAAGAATGTGAGTACCTTTTACCTTACCTCCCCGGCAACGGCGCCAGAAAAGAACTTGATGTCTACACACGCTTCTGTTCTTGTAGACAGTGTTGGGCCTCCAAGTGCAGAGGTTTGTAGAGCAGCAGCAAGTTTCCCTTAAGTGGATCACCCAAGGTTTATCGAACTCAGGGAGGAAGAGGTCAAAGCTATCCCTCTCAAGCAACCCTGCAATTACGATATAGAAAGTCTCTTGTGTCCCCAACACACCCAATACACTTGTCAGATGTATAGGTGCACTAGTTCGGCGAAGAGATAGTGAAATACAAGTAGTAGTGATGATTATGAGTAGTAAATGTAGTATGGAATAAGTATCGCTGCGAGCAAACATGTAACAAAACAGTAAGTAAACGGTGTGCAATGCTTGGAAACAAGGCCTAGGGATCATACTTTCACTAGTGGACACACTCCTAACAAATATAACATAATTGAACCAATAGATAACTTCTCTTCACTATGGTACTCTGAATTACTCTTCTATTGAATAACACTAATCATTGCGTAGGGCTACGAAGCACTCCTCAAAGTTCATCAAGTACCTGACAAACACCACTCATAGAGATATCCAAATCAAATCACAACTCAAGATAGATATTATTGCAACTTAAACCAAGTACTAACACGGTGCACACACTATCAACATTACACCATGAAAGGAGGAATAGATCACTTCAATACTATCATAGTGATAATTATTCTCATAATCCATAAAAGATCACAATCGTAGCCTAGACCAAGTACCACCATGATGCACACACTGTCACCGTTACACCATGGCAGGAGGAATAGATTACTTTAATAACACACTAGAGTACACATAATGAAGAAGAGTAACATCTACTTATTCAACATGATACAAAGCTCACGATCACATAAAGATCACATCATGGGAGAGAGAGGTGAACCACATAGCTACCGGTAGAGCCCTCAGCCCCGGGGATGAACTACTCCCTCCTCATCATAGGAGACAGCAAGGTTGATGGAGATGGCGGTGAGGTCGATGGAGACGGCGGAGACGGCGATGGAGACCGATGGAGATGGCTCCGGGGGCACTTCCCCGTCCCGGCAGGGTGCCGAAACAGAGACTTCTGTCCCCCGAAATTTGGCTTCGACGGTGGCGGCGCTGCGGAACTGTTTTGGAAATTTCGCCGACTCCCCTAGGGTTTTCCGTCCCGAGGCTTTATATAGGCGAAGGGGCGTCGTCAGGGGTGGCCCTAGGCCTCCTCACACCTAGGCGGCGCGGCCAGGGCCTAGGCCGCGCCGGCCTAGTGTGAGGCTGGCCTGTGGCCCCTCTCCTTCGCCTCTTTGGATCTCTGGAAGCTTCCAGGCAAAATAAGACTTCAGGAACTTGTTTTGTCCAATTCCGAGAATATTTCCTGTGTATCACTTCTGAAACACAAAAACAGCAGAAAACAGGGAACTGGCACTGTGGCGACTTGTTAATAGGTTAGTTCCAGAAAATGCATAAAAGTGCCACAAAGTGTAACGAAACACAAGGCAAATGGTGTAAAAACAAGCATGGAGCATCAAAAATTATAGATACGTTTGAGACGTATCAGCATCCCCAAGCTTAACTCCTGCTCGTCCTCGAGTAGGTAAGTGATAACAAAAGAAATAATTTTTGAGGTGACATGCACCATCACAATCTTGATCATATAGGTAAAGCATTGAGTGCTGAGATCAAAGAACTTGAAACATGGGCATTGTCGTGGGAATTTAGAGACAGTAGCCATGGGGAGGCTTATCGGAGGGGCTCGACGTTGGTGACGATGGGTCCGGCTCAGGATTGTGCCAACAGAGACACCTCGGTTTACCCAGGTCCAGGGCCCTCCCGGTTGGAGGTAAACCCCTACTTCCTGCCTGCTTCGTATTGATTGGATAGTAGCGATTACAGTGCTCCTCGAGCTGTTCGTCTAGAGGAGGAAGAAGAATATCGGGCCTCCCCTATGCTAAGGGTCCAGGCCCCCTTATATAGATGGGGGCCTGGTTACAGGTTTCGGTAACGCTTCGGCCGGCTGCCGGCTCCTCGGCGACGGCGTCCTTGGCCTGATCCCCTCTGGCCACACTCTGACAAAGGCACTTTACAAAGTGCCTTTTCCCTGGGCCGGCATCTGGAGGGCATATCCCCTCTCCTTTGCCTCGGATCCCGCCGTGGGGAAGAGTCTTCGTCCCCTCATTGGTCGGTCGTGGTCGCGGCGCTCGTCACTCCTGTCCAGCGCCTCTGCCGTTCTTGTCGGGACCGTCCTGCTTTTGGCCAGACAACCGTTGAGAGGTTTTGTCTCCATCGCCCGGCTCCAGCTCTCCCCCGTGGAGTCGCCAGCCGGCTGCTAGCGCAGCCGGCCCTTCGGACGGAGCCGGTCTTCTCGTGCGGAAACCGTGTGGACTTCCTGGGACGCCAGCCGGCATACTGCCTGGCCCGTGGTGCACCCCCTAAGTCATCCCCACGACACTAGCCCCAAAACTGGCGAAGTCTCATGGGCTAGCATGGGGCTTCGGCGGGTTCTTCTTTTCGCCGAAGTCTTGCTCGTCTTCATCGAAGTCCCAGGGCCTCCGGCTCGACTCGGTCGATCTAGTCGTCGAGGCTGGTCCTTGCGGAGTTTTCCCGGCTGTCTCGGGACGAACCGGCTCCGGTGAGGGTCCGGCTGGCGGCTGTAGGCCGGCACGCCGTTTCCTGGGAACTTGCTCCCTCGAGGGTTGAACTGAGGCACCACTTGTCCGTCCGTTATCGCGTCATGTCCAATCGGCCCCGGCCCACGATCCTTTGCGGCTACCACGGCGGTTGCCCGATCTTTACGGGATCGTGGGTCATGACGAGAGGAGTCAGTTGCCGACCCACCGTGGCTGAAATAAGCAACTGACCCGTCCCTTTACTTTTAAACCAGGGACCATTCCGGAAACAGAGCATCGGTTGCCCGCTTCTCGTCTTCTTTCCGCATTCGCTCCACTTAGAGTCCTTGGCTCCCGAGCTTCGCCCTCAAGGGACTAGGGTTCCTTGCTTGTTCCGCCGCCATTCCGCTCATCCAGATCCGCACCCGGATGGCTCCCAAAACTTCCCGGCAAAAGGGGAAGGGCTCGGCGGCGGGTAAGGGCGCCGCTCCACCTACCTTGCCAAAGGGATCCTGGGAAGGCTCTTGGGTGAAAGACAAAGAGATCGAGTTGCTGCGCCGGGGCCGAGTGCTTCCTCCCGGGATCTCGTGAGCTGCCGCCCCGCCGGCGACGAACTGGTCCCTGCTCCTGCGCCTGGGGAGATGGTGGTCTTCTATGACCATTTCCCCCGGGGTTTCGCGCTGCCCGCGAGCAGCTTCATGCGCCAATTCCTGGACCATTTCCGCTTGCAACCGCATCACATCGGGGCGAATGCGATGATGGTGTTGTCAGCGTTCGCAACTCTTTGCGAGGCGTACTTGGGCATCCGGCCCAATATCGAGCTGTTCCGCCGGCTGATCTTCTTCAAGACCCAGACGGCAGACACCGTTCCGGTGATATGCGGCACAGCCTCCTTCTACGCCCGCAAGTCCGCAAACTTCCCTGGCATTAAATGGAAAGAGTCTTGCAAGAAGTGGCAGCGCTCCTTCTTCTATGTGAAGAACTTGAGGGAAGGCGAAGACCATGTCAACTTGCCGCCCTTTGAGGCAGGTGGGCCTGAGCGGGAGAACTGGAGCGCCGCTCCTCCTCGCCCGTCGCCGGACATGGAGAAGATCCTTCAGCGGGTTGCCACGCTGCAAACGGAGGGCGGCCTGGAGTCGACTGACCTTCTCCTCGCCTTCCTGGTCGCCCGCGTGTCTCCACTTCAGCGCCGCCCACACAAGATGTGCTTCCTAGGATCTGCCAGGGATCCTACTCGCCATTCTTCCAAGGCACTGTCAGCACTGGAGGTGGCCCGGAAGGCGAACCGCATCGCCGACGTGAAGCTTCAAGCCTCGTGGACGTGGGGATTGGAACCTCACGACCGGGACAACCCAATTGCTGAGGTGAGCTCGTCGGTCCTAGTTTCAAGCCTTCTCCTCCTTTGCAACTCTGGTCTACTGACCTCTGGTCGCTTGGTTCGGGCAGAACTTGTTCGCTCTGCAGGCGGCAGAGAATTTGACTCAGCGTCAAGCCGGCTTTGCCGCTGATAGAGCCGAATCGGATGATAAAGTTGTCTGGGACGAAGCCGAGGAGGTGGAGGATGCTAGTTCTCAGGCCGCCGTCGAGAGCTCCAGCACCACCCAAGGTGATGAAGGAAACGACGAACTCGAAGACTCGGGCGAACTCCTCGACCACTCCAGTAAGTTCCCCAGCCCCTCTCTCCTAAGAGGTTGGTCCGACGATGACGATGGCGACGCAGGATCAGCTACCACCCTCGGGGGCGTAGCTCTCCACGTAGCCGCCGCCGCCGCTGCTGGGACCCAGGCTCCCCCGATCGTGGATCTGCCAGAGTCTCCCGGGCGACGCTCTGCCGCTCCGGAGCCGGCAGACCTTGAAGAGGCTGGAGATGATCTGGTCGGCATCAAGAGAAAGGCCCAGCCGGCCTTATCCGAGCCGGCTGACAAGCGCAAGAAACTGGAGCCGGCAGCGCGGGACCTGCGCCGTCCCAAGGTGAAGAAGGTGGCTAAGCGGCGGGCTATTGCCATAGCCGGGTGAGCTTCCTGTTTTCTTGCTTCTCATCTTCATTTTGCCGTCGCAATCCCGATTGACTCGGTCATGGGATGCTCCTCTTTGCAGGTCGCCTCTTTCTGTCGATCCGGCTGCCCGACCTCCTCCCGCCGTCGCTTCCGAGGAAATCGTGACCCCGGCCCCCGAGCCTTCCTGCCGCAAGAGGACGCGCGGGGAAGAAATGGGCGGCGACTCGGGTCGCGCTGAGGACGTTCGTCGCTCCCCGCGGTTGAAGCTTGTGGCGGGCGACACTGGGGCAGAGGATTCTGCGCGTCCGGAGGTGCCCGTGGACGCTGTTCCCCACCCAGTCGCCTCGCCTGAGACTGGCCCCACGCCCGCCGAGGAAGCTGCACCAGTTGGGGCTGACCTATCCCCACCTCCTGTTACCAACGACACCGCGGCGGGGAACGCCGCCGCCATCCACACCTCCCCCGACTCACTCAGCCAGGGAAGCGTGCGCGAGGCCGTGGCGGGGGAAACAGAAAAGGCCCCGGCGCCGGCTGTCGAGGCTCTTTCCAATCTTGAGCTCGTACCGAGCGTGCAAGCTATGGTGCCTGCGGCCGGGTCGAGGGCTGGCGCGATTGCTGACTCCGCACTCCTTGGGCTGGCCTTCAGCTCTGGCGAGGCTTCGCCAGGGCTCCTCGCCACTCGAGTGGCGGGGAGCGAACGTGGTGACGGCTCGCCAGCCCCTGAGGTGGTGACCAAAAGCGCTTCTAGTGGGAAAGCTCTTGTCGCCGCAGCTGAGTCCAACATTGGCAGTCTGAGCTCTGCCAGTCGCCTTCAGCAGGAGTGGGCAGACACCGCCTCGAGTGCAGGTGTCGGAGAGAAGCTCAAGGTGCAGGGCAGCAAGCCAACTCTGGCGGAGTTGGATAAGCAGTTTACTGCTGCCAGGGGATCGCTTCAGAACGCCGGCTTCCAACTCCTTGACGCTATACAGGCGACCAACGTGAGTGCTACGCCTTTAGCCCCTGGTTCTTTCTGCTATACATCCTAGCCCCCGAGTTTCGAGGTAGCTGTAGAGACAGCTGGCTTGAAAATGGATTTTGCTAAGAGTCGTTGCCCTTCCGTTTTTCGCAGGAACTAAACGCGCTTCGAGCCAGTGTCTTTCAGAAGCTGCTAGCGAAATACCGTGCCGGCAAGGTCCAGTACCAAGACTTGAAGAAGGAACTGGAGAAACTATCAGGTGAGCTCGGGACCCCTTATTTCGAAAGCACTGCTGCTGTCCTTCCTGCTCTTATCCCTTCGCTTTCAGACTCTGCCTCGCTCGAGTCCCAGTTGGCCGACTCGGTGTCAGCCGCCACTGTTGAGTCGCTCAAGCGAAAGTATGCCGAGGAGCTTCAGGATCTGCAAACCCAGGCCGCCCGGGCTCAGGGGCTGGAAGCTGATCTGGCGAAAGCTCGGGAGGCGGAGTCGTCGCTGCAGCTGGAGTTTGATCGTCGGCTGGCCGAAGAGAAGAAACTCCTCTCCGCGGAGTTTGATAGCAAGGTGAAAAAGCTTCACGCAACCTTGGGGAGTGAGGTCGAGAACCGCGACGCCCAGATCGCCGAGCTGCAGACTCTCCGGGGGCTCGACAGCGAGCATTTTGCCAAGGAGGTCGGCGTTTGGCGCGCCCGCGACCGCAAGGTTCAATCCGGCCTGCTGGGACTGGAGGAAGCTCTTCGTGGTATACTTCCTGTCCTCTTTCTCGGCTTTTGCCCTTTCATGCCGTCCTCTCACCCTCTGACTGCCCTTGCAGGAGCCTTCCCTGACTCCGACGAGTCTGTCGCGGCGGCGCTGAAGGAATTTAGGGCGGAACAAGGGATCGTCCCTAGCAGTGACCCTAAGGCCGAGCTTTCCTCAAGGGAGTTGGTTGCGTTGGCCAAAGGCCGACTTCACCCGACTGCCAGGCTGGGCAAGGATCTGCACGAAGCCCTTGTTTCCGTCTTTGAAACCTTGTGACCGGGAAGGGCGGCGCCTGGCGGGATCCGGGAGCTCCTCCAGTGGGTCCTTCTCGCGTCCAACCGGCTCGACATCTGGAAGGAGTCCGCGGCTCGGGCCGGTGCTCAACAGGCTCTGGAGTTCGTGCTCTCCTGGTATCCAGGCGTCAACCTGGACCAGCTGGAGAACCTTCGTGAAGGCGGACTAGCAGGCTTCGACAAAACCAAGCTCCGCCAGCGTGCCTGCGCCATTGCTGAGTGTGCCGAGACCGACGCGCTTTTCGATGCTGGGGATAGTGACGAATCTTTGGATGGCGTGGACTTCGAGGAGCCCGACTCGGTGGAAAGACCTCAGAAGGCCCCCGAGGATCCCGTTGGTCATTCCATTCCGCCGTCCCCCAGCGGCGATGACTTCGTCCTGGCGTCTCGAGCTGGTGACATTACTTCACTGGAGCCGGCTGGCCCGCCAAGCGCCCCCTGAGCGTGTCGGGGTTTTCTTATTTGTTTTTACTGAACTCATGTCGTGCCCAGCAACATTTCGTTCGTATGTACTAATGACGCTTCACCCTGAATTTCTTACGCATTGGCCTCTAGTTGTTTGTGAACCGGATTTGACCTGACCCCTTTCAGCTTTTTCCTTTATCTCCCCATCCTTCGGCCCTTCTACCCCCAGCCGGCAGCCTGGTGCCAGCTGGTCTCCCTTGGACCGACAGCCGAATGCCGGTCTAGGGTGGGAGCGTGCCGCGGGATGGGAAGTAGTACTTCGGCGTATAAGGGATCTGGCTTGGTCCAGTCTACGCATGACTATTAACCAATGCGCGTGGTTTAGGGGTGAGCGCTCGTTCTGTCCTCTTAGCGATTTTCCAGTGTGAATGACCTGCCGGCTCCGTCGCCCTCGACTTGGGCTGGAGGTTAGGCTCGGGGTCTGGTTCGCACACGGTACTCGTTCGTCTGACAAGGGATTCGATTCGTTGGGTCGCGGGCGTTTCCTCTAAGCGATTTTCCTAGGTGGGTGACCTGCCGGCTCCACCCCACACGGCGCAGGGCGGAGGTTAGGCTCGGGGTCCGGTCCGCACTCAGTACTCATCCGGCTGACAAGAGGATCGTTTCGTTAGGTTGGGGCTGCCGGCTCCCGACTGGAGGCGACTCCCAGCCCCCGTGAATAGCGCTTAGAAAGGTAAAAGGTACTTCGGAGCACTTTTTCCAGGGATCGGCCGTATGCCGCCCAACTTTCTTTTATTCAACGACACTTGTTCGAGATACAAGATTTTTTGCCTTGGCTTAGCCGAAGGTCTTAAGCGGTTTTGGACTTGTCTCAGGCGAAGCTGCGAAACGCTTCCCCCTACCTCGAGGAGGAGCCAGCCCCCGAGACAAGAGCTTCTGACTTCTTGCCCGCTTCGGGCGGGACTTCCTTGGACAGGCTTGCCGGCTTGAGGAGCGGAGCCGGCAGTCCCGTCGCCAGGCTGCCCGGCTGGACTGCCGCCACCCTTTGCAGCAGTTGTCGCTTCTCTTCAGCAATGACCAAGGCCTCCGCCAGTTTGGAGCTGGCTCTTGCGCACTCTATTGACTTCTTGTAGCATCCAGTGACAGTAATCACCCCGCGAGGGCCTGGGAGCTTCATTTTCAAGTAAGCGTAATGCGGGACCGCCATGAACTTGGCCAAGGCTGGTCGGCCAAGCAGCGCGTGGTAAGGGCTGTTGAGGTCTACCACCTCGAACCAGATCGGCTCGCGATGATGATTGTCCTTCTCGCCAAATAGCACCTCCAACTCAATCCTTCCCATCGGCGTACACGAGTGCCCAAGCACGATCCCATGGAAGGTGAGCTTGGTTGGCTTCAGTTGGATCTCTGGGATTCCGAGCTTCTCCATCGAAGTGCGATAGAGAAGGTTGATGCTGCTGCCTCCATCAATGAGTACGCGCGAGAATCGGTAGGTACGCGTCTCAGAGAACACGATTGGATTCAAGACTAGCGCATAGCCCCCGGGCCTCGGCATGAGCGGCGGGTGGTCTTCACGCCCCCAGGTGATTGACGCGTCAGACCAATGCATGTACTGAGGTCCAACTTGCATGATTGCATTCACCTCGACGCCAAACCACGGTTCATCCTTTGGCTCCTCTATCTGGGAAGTGAATACATGGTATTGCTCCACATTCGCTTCCTCGGGGTAGTCCCCTGCTGCCTTGGCCGGCTGCCGATTCTTGTTTCCATGTGCTTCAGCCGGCGGGCCCGGCGGTGGCCCGGGCAGTTGGTGATTTCCCTGCTCCAGATCCCTGGTGAAGCTGCATTGGCGAGTGGTATGCGCTGCTGGCTTGCCTGAAACGCTATGGAACTTGCAGGGTTGGTCTAGCATCACCTCGATGGTGTACTTGTCCTTGCTGAATTTGTCCCCTTTGCGCTTCTGGCTTCCACCCGTAGCCCCCGGGCTTCCTTGAACAGCGGCTACTTGCTGGGAGCCGTACTTGTTGTCACGGCGTTCGTCTTTCCTCTTGCCATGTCGATCACGGTTGTGATGTCCTCCTGAGCCGGCTGCCGGCTGAGGATGGTTTCCGGCTGGCGCTGGCTCAACACATTGCACTCTTGCTGCAGAATCGGCGGAAGCGTACTTGTCCGCTATTGCCATGAAGTCCGCCATTGACTTCGGCTCGGCTCTGTGGAGCTTATGCTTCAGCAGGGTCCCTTCTCTGCATCCGTCTGTGAAGTAGCCAATGGCTTGCTCCTCGCCCACTCCTTCGCATGAGTTGCGCAGCTCGGACCATCTCGTGAGGTAGTCACGGTCTGGCTCGTCGGGGCCTTGCTTGCAGAGGGCCAGCTGTCATGGGCGGGGCGGTCGCTTGTATGTTCCCATGAAATTCTTGATGAACGCCTCTTGGAAATCATGCCAGGAGTTGATCTGCAGAGCCGGCAGGCTGTTGAGCCACGTCCGAGCAGATCCCGTCAGCATGAGTGGTGCGTAGCGCACCGCTATCCTCTTGTTGCCGCCTGCGATGTCGACGGCTGTGACGTAGTCCGACAGCCAATCCTCCGGCTTCACCGCCCCAGTGTATTTGGGCATGTCTCGTGGGAGCGCGAACTTGGCCGGGAAGGGCTCGTTGCGGATGCGAGGGCCGAAACAAACGGGTCCTGCCGAGGATTCCTCCTCGTCAAACTTGGAGTCCGCCAGCAGGTTGAGCCGATGGCGGGCGTCGTCCTTTGGCGGGTCGATGCGTTCCCCGATCCTCTGGCTCACGTGCGAGCGAGCTGGATGATGACCTTGAGCACCCTGGCCGGCTCCCTGGGCCGGCTGGGCTGGTGCCACGGACTTGCCGCGCGCCGGTTCCGCCACGTCCGCCCGAGGAGGGTGACGCGGCCTGCTGGTAACCGCGGCGGGATCTCGAGGCTGCCGGCTGTGGTGGCCAGAGTGCTGGGTGCGGTGGTTTCCACCGCTTTTGCCTAGAGCTCGATTGCTCCGGCTGTGCTCCGCAGGGCCGTGGTTTGGCGATGAAGCTTCTCCGTGCGACTTGTTCTGACCAGCCACGACGATACGGTGCTCGCCTCGCGTGCCGCTCGCCTCTCCGCGTGGCTCCATCGCCTGCTGCTGCAGATCGGCGGCGTCCAGGAGTTCCTGGATCCGGGCTTGCTTCTCCCGCAAGTCCTCGCCTTGTAGTCCGTCCAGCTCGGAGGTGATGTAGCGCGCGGCGCGGAGGTTCTTCGTAGGCGTGCTGTAGGTGGGCTTGTTGATGATCGGAGGTAGCTTCGCCGAGGGCGCCGCCTGGTTCAGCTCCACGCCCAGCTCGCGGCCTCGCTGACGAACTTGTCCCGCCCGGCTTGGACCATCTCCGGCTGGGGTGAAGCCGTGGGCGACGTTGTATTCGTTGATCGTAGAGAGGACGCGCCGATGGGTGTCGTCGACGTCGACCGCTTCTTTGAGGAGGTTGAGGCGCGTCCGCTCCAGATCCTCGGAGGCCTTGACCGGATCCACAGAGATGTCGAGCGGAGCGCACAGGTCCGTGATGGCTGCGTCCAGCACGTCCCGCTCTGGAGGTGGAAGATCTTGTTTCGGTGGAAGTGGGCGTTCGAGCGGCGGGCGCGCGGAGCGCGGTAGGCCGCCGCCACCGTCCTCCTCCAGGGCCCGCACCTCGACCATGTTGCAAAAGTCGCTGCTTTCGCCGTCGTCGGAGTCTGTGTCACAGAGTGGGTCAAGCACATCGGTTACCTCTTCCGGGAAGGGCTTGGCGACGTAGAAGCGGTGGCCGCCGACGTCGAGGAAGGAGCCGCCGTTGCCGAAGCCGTCCTTGAAGTGGGCCAAGTTGTCGTCGACGCAGTCGAAGGTGCCGAACCTCCAGACGAGGCCGGAGGCGACCTTCTCGCCGGAGGGTCCCGGCCGGAACTTGACTCCGCTCGCCACCGCGCTTTGCCCCACGGTGGGCGCCAACTGTCGTGGGAATTTAGAGACAGTAGCCATGGGGAGGCTTATCGGAGGGGCTCGACGTTGGTGACGATGGGTCCGGCTCGGGATTGTGCCAACAGAGACACCTCGGTTTACCCAGGTTCAGGGCCCTCCCGGTTGGAGGTAAACCCCTACTTCCTGCCTGCTTCGTATTGATTGGATAGTAGCGATTACAGTGCTCCTCGAGCTGTTCGGCTAGAGAAGGAAGAAGAAGATCGGGCCTCCCCTATGCTAAGGGTCCAGGCCCCCTTATATAGACGGGGGCCTGGTTACAGGTTTCGGTAACGCTTCGGCCGGCTGCCGGCTCCTCGGCGACGGCGTCCTTGGCCTGATCCCCTCTGGCCACACTCTGGCAAAGGCACTTTACAAAGTGCCTTTTCCCTGGGCCGGCATCTGGAGAGCATATCCCCTCTCCTTTGCCTCGGATCCCGCCGTGGGGAAGAGTCTTCGTCCCCTCATTGGTCGGTCGTGGTCGCGGTGCTCGTCACTCCTGTCCTGCGCCTCTGCCGTTCTTGTCGGGACCGTCCTGCTTTTGGCCAGACAACCGTTGAGAGGTTTTGTCTCCATCGCCCGGCTCCAGCTCTCCCCCGCGGAGTCGCCAGCCGGCTGCTGGCGCAGCCGGCCCTTCGGACGGAGCCGGTCTTCTCGTGCGGAAACCGTGTGGACTTCCTGGGACGCCAGCCGGCATACTGCCTGGCCCGTGGTGCGCCCCCTAAGTCATCCCCACGACAGGCATGAAAGACATAATCTTGATAATAGAAACTTAGCAACCATGTTATAACATGAAAAGAAACACAAACAAAAGATCATGAATAATGAAACAATGAAAGTCAAACGTGTGTTCAAATCATAAGGAAAAACATACAAATGGTTTTCAGCTTGTCCTTCATGGAGAGCAAAACATAAATGCATAGGACACCTTCAAGTTTAAGTGGGCGACTAGATACAAATAATTTGAGAACAAGTGAAACCAACAATATGAATCAATCAATGAACACTTTGGGACAATGCACATTATACTAAGAATGACAACTATGCTCTCTTAATGGTGCATAAAGGTAGAAGGTGGTGACTCAACATAAAAGTAAAAGAAAGGCCCTTCGCAGAGGGAAGCAGTGATTGCAAGTTTTATAACCTTCAAAAATTATGGTACTTACCGGCTTTGAGCTCTCATTGCCCCCATCATAAGCATCTTGAAAGGTTAAAGTTAATGCGAGAACAATTATGATGCATATGCTTGACAAATCATAAGTTGAAAACCTCGTGTCCCGTGAATACGAGTACCCAAACCTCATGCTACTTTACTTAGAGTCCCAAGCAAGGCTCTTGTCATTATAAATATATGCATATCATTGAGAACCGCCAATGGGGTACCTCCGTGCCCGATGACATGGAACAAGCCCACATCAAAATGACAGGACAAGCAAACAATGAACACCTCGACATCTCTTTTATTTGCCATTTGTTTAGCTTTTTATTGTGAGATGCGTCGTCGAATGTTCACCATGGGTATGCTGCAAATTTCCACCATGAATTATGCATGGCTTAGATTAGCGGCCCGGCGTTTCCCTAACACATATACAAACTCCATGATCCCCACAAGATTCCCAATTCATTTCACACCGCGGGCATCCATAAACAAAAGATCACGATATCAACTCAAATAAGAAGTGCAATGTTGAAAGCTTGCCCATGACTGCATGGCTGGGCTAGTCTCCAACTTACAACTTGCAAGCATAACAACTCAACATAAGAGACCACAATGTCAAATTTTTAAGAACAGGAAAAAGTAAAGTGTGCCTTCCGGTTCGTGAGAGCTTTACTGACCGAATTTCGCATAACACTGGTAAGAGTTTAATTTGAAGAGAAAATAAAAGCAAGTCAAATTTACTTGGAATAGCAAATTGCTAGTAGGTATGTATGGTGGACACTTTGGAAAACTTTGGCTTTTAGGAGTTGGATGCACGAGTAGAGCTCATACTCAGTACAAGGCGAAGGCTAGCAAAAGACTGGGAGCGACCAACTAAGAGAGCAATAATGGCCATAATCATGCAAAGCGACAAAGCGACATTAAAAGAAGCATAAGATGGCATCAAAAGTAAAAAAATAAATGATCATAGAGGCTATTGGCGACTTTGTAAGAGTCTAACATGTGTGAGCATGCGCCAAGTCAACCCAAATAAAGCATCAAGGAGAAAACCAAAATAATGCTTCCAAATAATTAAAACAACGCATGATTTTTGCAAAGGCTCATTAAGCAATCTCAGTTATTTGAGACAAGTCATGCTACAGCAAAACCACTAAGCATACTATCAAAAAGACATCAAGCATGGCATGCAAAAGCCTAGGCCGCAGTCTACACAAGCTCCTTCTTGTACCACTTTTTTGCATGAAACTTTTCTCTTTTCCAACACCATTCAAACCTTTTTGAGGAAACTCTTTTGAGGAAAACCAACATATACCAGAGGTCCAAATACACCTTGATGCAAAGATAAAACAAGATCTGAACAAAAATTAAGGCAAAAAATGCAAGCTAAACGCAGTAGCAGAAAAAGAGAACACTCGTTGAAACGATAAGAGTGAAAACGGAGTGTTCTTGGCAAATGAAAAACAAGTTCATCTCCTCTAAAAGAAACATGATGTGATCTAACCATTTATTGCAGCAAACAAAGCAAAAGAAAACTAAAATCAAAAAAAACTGACGCTCCAAGAAAAACGCATAGTGCATGAAGCAATAAAAATATAGTGTCTTGAAAGGTGACCTGATTTTTGCCGATGAAGAAGGGGTGCCTCGGGGGCATCCCCAAGCTTTGACGCTTGTAATTCTTGGATATTTCTTGGGGGGACATGGGCATCCTCAAGTTTGAGCTTTTGTCCATTCTTCAACTCATCTCATCACTCTCCGATCCCTACACTTGAAAACTTCCTTCATACAAAACTAAACACAAATCTATTAGCAACATTAGTGTAAGCATAACATATAATCAACCTCTTTTTGCTTCAGGTTTCAACCTAAAACCACCACATATATAGCATATACTACTGTAGCAACTTCCCCAAAAGTTCCGTGATCAAAAGAACTAAAAAATAAAGCGATAAAGCGGCAAACACAAATATTGGCAGAAATCTGTCAAAACAGAACTGCTGATAAAGGTCGATTTTTTAGAGGGTTTTCTGTTGCTCAAATCAAAAAGTGTTCAACTAACAAAAGTTTGGATATAACTTGGGTCATATGCACAAGAAATTGCAGGTACAAAAGATATACAGAGAATTTATACGAATTTTTATGGTGCAGCACCGAAAACTGTTTCAGGATAGCAACATCCCCAAATCTTACCTCACTCAAGTTAGAGGCTTCTCTTGGCACAACAATAAAATAAAAATGATAAGGAGAGGTCATTACAGTAGTAATAACTTTCAAGACTCAAATAAAAGAAAAAGTACTAAAAATAAAACAATGGGTTATCTCCCAAGAGTGCTTTTCTTTAACGCCTTTGAGCTAGGCGCAGTAATTTGCAAAGATGCTCATGTGGGCGCCATATAAGAGCTTGAGGCAAGGGCGCCATATAGGAACTTAAAGCAATAGAGAGCATCAAAAAAGCAAATGTGAAAGACATTTATATCTGAACCACTTCCTATGCATAGGAATCTTGTAAGAAAATAAATCAACGAGGCACATAGTAGCAAGCATGGATAGATAAAACAAGTGCCACTTCAAGATTTGCAACATAAAGAGGGGAAACTTAATAGTGTTGAGATCCATCAAACCATGTTTCCCTCTCTCAAAATAACTTTCAGTAGCATCATGAATAGAACTAACAATATAACTATCACATAAAACATCCCTATCATGAGCCACATGCATAAAAGAATTAATACTCACCATAGGAACAATAGTAGTAGGAGCAGATTCAACAGAATAATTATTCTCATCACCATAATCATCAAAAATAGGAGGCATATTGTAATCATAACTAATTTTCTCCTCAAAAGTAGGTGAACTGAAAATATTATACTCATCATTGTAACCATCATAGACTAGAGGTTCAGTATCATCACAAGCTAGAGAACAGCTATTTCGCAAAGCATATTCTTCAAACATATCATCATAAGAAGGAACATCACATATGGGAGATAAAATATCATCAGAGCAAATTTTCTCCACTAAAGCTGGGGAACTAAAAATATCATGCTTAACAAAACCAGCTTCCCCAAGCTTAGACTTTTCTATAGCATTAGTAACAACGGTGTTCAAAGCATTCATACTAACATCACTATTAGCATGCAAATTAAGCTCCAAAGGTTTTTCAATTTTCTCTTCAAACACTTCATATCTAAACTCAGGAAAAAGACTAACAAACTCTTTGTTTTCCATTAAGCCTAACTAGTGAAAATAAAAACAAGAAACAAAAAGATGTAATTGCAGAATCTAAAGGAAATAACTTCGAGCACTCACCAGCAACTAAAAGAGTTAGTAGCCAAAGAATGTGAGTACCTTTTACCTTACCTCCCCGGCAACGGCGCCAGAAAAGAACTTGATGTCTACACACGCTTCTGTTCTTGTAGACAGTGTTGGGCCTCCAAGTGCAGAGGTTTGTAGAGCAGCAGCAAGTTTCCCTTAAGTGGATCACCCAAGGTTTATCGAACTCAGGGAGGAAGAGGTCAAAGCTATCCCTCTCAAGCAACCCTGCAATTACGATATAGAAAGTCTCTTGTGTCCCCAACACACCCAATACACTTGTCAGATGTATAGGTGCACTAGTTCGGCGAAGAGATAGTGAAATACAAGTAGTAGTGATGATTATGAGTAGTAAATGTAGTATGGAATAAGTATCGCTGCGAGCAAACATGTAACAAAACAGTAAGTAAACGGTGTGCAATGCTTGGAAACAAGGCCTAGGGATCATACTTTCACTAGTGGACACACTCCCAACAAATATAACATAATTGAACCAGTAGATAACTTCTCTTCACTATGGTACTCTGAATTACTCTTCTATTGAATAACACTAATCATTGCGTAGGGCTACGAAGCACTCCTCAAAGTTCATCAAGTACTTGACAAACACCACTCATAGAGATATCCAAATCAAATCACAACTCAAGATAGATATTATTGCAACTTAAACCAAGTACTAACACGGTGCACACACTGTCAACATTACACCATGAAAGGAGGAATAGATCACTTCAATACTATCATAGTGATAATTATTCTCATAATCCATAAAAGATCACAATTGTAGCCTAGACCAAGTACCACCATGATGCACGCACTATCACCGTTACACCATGGCAGGAGGAATAGATTACTTTAATAACACACTAGAGTACACATAATGAAGAAGAGTAACATCTACTTATTCAACATGATACAAAGCTCACGATCACATAAAGATCACATCATGGGAGAGAGAGGTGAACCAAATAGCTACTGGTAGAGCCCTCAGCCCCGGGGATGAACTACTCCCTCCTCATCATAGGAGACAGCAAGGTTGATGGAGATGGCGGTGAGGTCGATGGAGACGGCGAAGACGGCGATGGAGACCGATGGAGATGGCTCCGGGGGCACTTCCCCGTCCCGGCAGGGTGCCGGAACAGAGACTTCTGTCCCCCGAAATTTGGCTTCGACGGTGGCGGCGCTGCGGAACTGTTCTGGAAATTTCGCCGACTCCCCTAGGGTTTTCCGTCCCGAGGCTTTATATAGGCGAAGGGGCGTCGTCAGGGGTGGCCCCAGGCCTCCTCACACCTAGGCGGCGCGGCCAGGGCCTGGGCCATGCTGGCCTAGTGTGAGGCTGGCCTGTGGCCCCTCTCCTTCGCCTCTTCGGATCTCTGGAAGCTTCCGGGCAAAATAAGACTTCAGGAACTTGTTTCGTCCAATTCTGAGAATATTTCCTGTGTATCACTTCTGAAACACAAAAACAGCAGAAAACAGGGAACTGGCACTGTGGCGACTTGTTAATAGGTTAGTTCCGGAAAATGCATAAAAGTGCCACGAAGTGTAACGAAACACAAGGCAAATGGTGTAAAAACAAGCATGGACATAAAAAATTATAGATACGTTTGAGACGTATCAGGACCAACATGGGCCCACTTGTCGGAGGCCTGTGTGGGCCTAAGGGGAAGTGTCCTGGCCACTTTGGGCCAGGCGCACAAGGCCCCTAAGGCCCAGTCGGCCAGCCCTTAGGGCAAACCCTAAGGGAACCTTCCAGAAGAGGGGGGGGGGAAGACTTGCCCCCTACTCTTCCCCCTAGGCCGCCGCCCTAGGGCTTGGAGGGGGGGCCAAGGCAGCCGGCCAGCCTCCTATATAAGGAGGGGCAGGGGCGCAGCCTCCTTTCACTCCAACCCTAGCCGCCGTCCAACTGCTGCCCCTCCACCTCTCTCTCTCGCGACTGTGCGTAGGCGAAGCCCTGCCGCAGAAACTCTCCACCATAAGCACCACACCATCGTGCTGCAGATCTAATCTATCTCTCCACCAGACTTGATGGACCAAGGAAGGAGGAGACGTCGCTGCACCGTACGTGTGCATCTCTCGGAGGCGCCGCCACTTGCGGCGTTGGATCGGATCGGATCGCGAGGAGGAGACGGCTAGTACAACTACATCATCCACGTTCTGTTGAACGTTTCCACTGTGCGTTTTCTTCAAGGGTATGAAGATCTCATCTACCTCTCTCGTTGATTACATCTCCTAGATTAGATCTTGGCTTTCTTGTTCGCATCCGTAAGAAATTTTTGATTTACTATGCTGCGAAACCCTTCAGTGGTATCAGAGCTAGATCTATGCGTAGATGTGTTTCACGAGTAGAACGCAACATGCTTGTTGCGGGTGTTGATGTTTTCTGTTGCAAACTTCTTTGTTGTGTATTTCTTATGGCGCGGCATAGTGAGATCAAAGCGGTCCAGGCCAACTTTACGCGACCTCGTTCGCGAGACCGGCTCCGCACTTGACGTGTGGCTTGTTCCACACATGCAGCTGGTGGATGCCAGTTTCTCTCACTATAGTAGTCATGGGATTTACAACGGATGTTGGCAACCATAATATCACCGTTGTGGCTTTTCGTAGGTAAGAATCGTTCTTAACTTGTTACTCCCATAAGCCACGTAAAACATGCAACAACAAAGTAGAGGCGTCTAACTTGTTTTTGCAGGGAGTGTTTTGTGATATGGTATGGCCACAAAATGTGATGTGATATATGTGATGTATGCAATGATCATGTTTTGTAATCTTTCACGACTTGCATGTCGATGAGTTCACAACCGGCAGGAGCCATATGGTTGTATTTATAAATTGTGTATGACCTGCGTGTCAACTTCTTATACGCCATGTAATAGCTTTACTTTATCGCTAAGTAGTTAGCAATAGTTGTAGTTGCTATTCGTGGTGGAGGCAATCATGGTGGAGTGATGGAGATCATGCCGGCGCGCACAAGATGGAGATCATTGCGCGGAGATTGGCCATACCATGTCACATAAAATTATATGCATGTGATGTTTATCCTTTTATGTATATTATTATGCTTAGATCACGACGGTAGCATTATAAGATGATTCCTCACTTAAAGATCAAGATAAAATTGTGTTCTCCCCATGTATGCACCGTTGCGAAAGTTCGTCGTTTTCAAGCACCTCGTGATGATCGGGTGCTATAAACTCTATGTTCACATACAACGGGTGCAAGCCAATTTTGCACACGCGGAAATACTTGGGTTTGACTTGACGAGCCTAGCATATACAGACATGGCCTCGGAACACACGAACCGAAAGGTTAAACATGAGTCATATGAATGATATGATCGACACTTTGTTGTCCACCATTGAAACCACATCTCTTCTCGTGAAGATCGGATTAGGTGTGGTGAATTTGGATCGTGTTCACTAAACAACTTGAGGGATGTTGAATTTAGTGGGAGTTCATCTAGTAATTTGATTAAGTTGAACTAGTTATCATGAACATAGTCTATATTGTACTTGCAAATTTTGTAGATCAAATGGATAAGTCCAACTTCAACTTCAACGTTTTTGCCGAGAAAGAAAAGCTTAAGAACAATGGGTCTAACTTCACCAACTGGTTCCGCAATCTGAGAATCATTCTCGCTGGCGGACAAAAAGCCTATGTACTTGAGAAAGCGCTAGGTGACGCCCCTGCTACTGATGCGCCGGCTGATGAAAAAGCTGTTTATCAGTCACGCAAAGATGATTATGGAGTGATTAAGAGTACCATGTTGTTTGCTATGGAACCGGAACTTCAAAATCGTTTTGAGGAGTTCGATGGGCCCTTTGAGATACTTGAGGAACTGAAAACCATGTTTCAGACTCAAGCCCATTCTGAGAGATATGCGATCTCTGAGAAGTTCTTTAACTGCAAGATGGAGGAAGGGAGTTCCGTTAGTGAGCACGCCATTAAGATGTCGGGCTACACTCAACGCCTTGAGCAACTGGACTGCAAGATTCCAGAAGAGCTCAAGATTGACAGAGTTCTACAATCACTCCCTCCTAGCTACAAAGGTTTTGTGGTTACTCATAATCAAATTGGTTCCACTGATACGATCACTGAGCTCTTCGCAAAGCTGAAAGATGTGGAGGTGGATATCAAGAAAGATAATCATGTGTTGATGGTCAACAAGACCACTAGCTTCAAGAAAGCTAAGGGTGCAAAGGGATCCTTCAAGAAAGGCAGCGGCAAGCGTGTTGCCCCTGCTGAGAAGAAGCTCAAGTCTGGACCTAAGCCGGACACTGAGTGCTTCTATTGCAAGGACAAGGGTCACTGGAAGCGCAACTGTCCCAAGTACTTAGCAAACAAGAAGGCTGGCACCATTAAAGGTATATTTGATATACATGTTATTGATGTTTACCTTACTAGCGCTCGTTGTAGTGCCTGGGTATATGATACTGGTTCAGTTGCTAATATTTGTAACTCGAAACAGGAGCTACGGAATAGACGGCGGCTAGCAAGGGATGAGGTGACGATGCGCGTTGGCAATGGATCAAAAGTTGATGTGATGGCCGTCGGCACGCTCTCCTTAGTTTTACCTTCGGGATTAGTTTTAAACCTTAATAAATGTTATTATGTGTCTGTGTTGAGCATGAACATTATATCTGGATCATGTTTATTGCAAGATGGTTATTCATTTAAATCTGAGAATAATAGTTGTTCTATTTATATGAATAACATCTTTTATGGTCATGCACCTGTTGTGAATGGTTTATTTCTTCTGAATCTCGAAAGCAATGAAACGCACATCCATAACATTGAGGCTAAGAGATGAAAAGTAGATAGTGATAATCCAACTTATTTGTGGCACTGCCGTCTAGGTCATATTGGTGTAAAACGCATGAAGAAACTCTATTCTGATGGACTTTTGGAGTCTCTTGATTTTGAATCATTTGACACGTGCGAGCCGTGCCTCATGGGCAAGATGATCAAAACCCCGTTCTCTGGAATAATGGAGCGAGCAATGGACTTATTGGAAATCATACATACCGATGTGTGCGGACCAATGAGTGTTTCGACGCGCGGTGGATATCGCTATTTTCTCACTTTTACTGATGACTTAAGTAGATATGGGTATATCTATTTAATGAAGCATAAATCTGAAACGTTTGAAAAGTTCAAAGAATTTCAGAATGAAGTGGAAAACCATCGTAACAGGAAAATTAAATTTCTACGATCTGATCATGGAGGTGAATATTTGAGTTATGATTTTCTCATGCATCTTAAAGCAAGCGGAATCGTTTCGCAACTCACGCCACCCAGAACACCACAGCGCAATGGTGTGTCTGAACACCGGAATCGAACTCTATTAGATATGGTGCGATCGATGATGTCTCTTACAGATTTGTCGTTATCATTTTAGGGTTATGCATTAGAAACCGCTGCATTCACTTTAAATAGGGCACCATCTAAATCCGTTGAGACGACACCGTATGAACTATGGTTTGGTGCTAAACCTAAGTTGTCATTTCTTAAAGTTTGGGGATGCGAAGCTTACGTCAAGAAGTTGATGCCGGACAAGCTCGAACCCAAAGCGGAGAAATGCGTCTTCATAGGATACCCTAAGGAAATGATTGGGTATACCTTCTACCACAGATCTGAAGGCAAAGTGTTTGTTGCAAAGAACGGGTCCTTTCTTGAGAAGGAGTTTCTCTCGAAAGAAGTGAGTGGGAGGAAGGTAGAGCTAGACGAGGTTATTGAACCTTCTCTCGAGTTGGAGAGTAGCGCAGCACCCGAAGTTGTTCCGGTGCCGTCTGCACCAACAAGAGAGGAAGCTAATGACGAGGATCATGAAACTTCAAACGATGCTACTACTGAACTTCGCAGGTCGACAAGGTCGCGTGCCACTCCTGAATGGTATGGCAACCCTGTCTTAACCGTCTTGTTGTTAGACAGCAATGAACCTGCGAACTATGAGGAAGCAATGATGAGCCCAGACTCTGAGAAATGGCTAGAGGCCATGAAATCCGAATTGGGATCCATGAGCGAAAACCAAGTATGGACTTTGGTGGACCCTCCTAGCGACCGTAAGGCCGTTGAGTGCAAATGGATTTTCAAGAAGAAAATGGACGCGGATGGTAATGTTACTGTCTATAAAGCTCGGCTTGTCGCAAAAGGGTTTCGGCAAGTTCAAGGTGTTGACTACGATGAGACTTTCTCTCCCGTAGCGATGTTTAAGTCCATTCGGATTTTATTAGCAATTGCTGTGTTTCGTGATTATGAAATTTGGCAGATGGATATCAAGACTGCGTTCCTCAATGGCAACATTGATGAAGAGTTGTATATGATGCAGCCCAAAGGTTTTGTCAATCCTAAGGATGCTAATAAGGTGTGCAAACTTCAGCGTTCCATTTATGGACTGAAGCAAGCATCTCGGAGTTGGAACCTTCGTTTTGATCAAGTGATCACGAGTTTTGGATTTGTTCCAAATTGCTACGAAGCTTGTATATACAAGAAAGTGAGTGGGAGCTCGGTGACATTTTTAGTACTATATGTGGATGACATATTGATTATTGGAAATGACATCGGCATGCTTAACGATGTGAAGAGTTATTTGAATAAATGTTTTTCAATGAAAGACCTAGGAGAAGCTGCTTATATATTAGGCATCAAAATCTATAGAGATAGACAAAGACGCCTAATAGCTTTAAGCCAAAGTACATACCTGGACAAAGTTCTGAAAAGGTTCAGAATGGATAAAGCAAAGAAAGGTTCATTGCCCATGTTGTCAGGTAAGATATTGAGCAAGGCTCAGTGTCCAGTTACGGTAAAAGATAGAGATACTATGAGCAAAGTGCCATATGCCTCGGCCATAGGTTCTATCATGTATGCCATGCTGTGTACTAGACCGGATGTGTCCAATGCTCTTAGTTTGACGAGCAGATACCAAAGTGATCCAGGAGTGGAACACTGGACAGCCGTAAAGAACATCCTAAAGTATTTAAATAGGACTAAAGAAATGTTCTTGGTCTATGGAGGTGATGAGGAGCTCGTCGTAAAAGGTTACGTCGACGCTAGTTTTGACACCGACCCGGATGATTCTAAATCTCAGACAGGATACGTTTATATTTTTAATGTGGCGCCTCCCATGTATGATAGTGCTTACTATGCTATCTCTGGTTATGTTGTTGCTGATACTACCAAGACAAAGTTTTTGTTCCTATTTCTACCACGCAAGGAAAAGATTAGGAACGCAATTGGAGTGCAATATTGGTGGAGCATGTTGTCCTTGAAGGAGTCCGGTTGGGGACCACCTAGCAGCATGTTGAAGATGGTGGCGCACCTACAAAAGAGTCTTTTCATTTTAGTGTATTGTTTTATTTTCTATTTAGGAAAAGTGGGTCCGCGTGTTTGAGTTTATTTTATTTCCATATTTTCGTTTTTGCTTGTAAGTCAAGTAATAGGGAGGTCGGCTGCAACTATAAAGCCAAAGGGGTGCGCACCAATGTAAAGGAGGGTTGAATTTTAGAGTTGAGAATACACAGGAAAAAGGTCCCATGTCGGGGGACACCAATATCGTTGGTTTTGCTTGCTGATTCGCAAGGATCTGTTTTGCAGTTCGTGGAGTAGATCTAATCTGCTCAACGGCTGAGTTCATCTACCTTCTATCTTGATCGCCGTGAAAGATTGGGCCAAACCCCCTTCGGATCACGTTGATCCGTATCATCTTGGTATCAGATTCGTCGGGTTTATCACGGCGGAGTTTGTTGTTGAGATTGATTTTTCTGCTAAGATTTACCTGTTTTCAGATCGGAAGTATAGTTTCAGATTGGATCGTGTTCTGTTCTGGTGGTTCTTTGTTGAAGCTTCCGTTCGATTTGGTTTCTGTTCTGGAGTTGATCGACTAAATCCAGGACGGATCTCACGCCCAGATCTGATCGGTCAAGGCGATTGGAAGAGAAAAAAAAAGACCAAGGAAACCGCGCCGGCCGCGGCGCTCGCCTGGGATCGCCCCTGGGATCGGCCACATCGAGCGCGTTCTCCCGATCGGGGATCGCGGGACCCCAGCAGCCTGCGACCTCGCTTCTCCCTCGTGGTCCGGCCCAGCTAGGCGCTCTCGCGCACGCGCCCACGGTCTGGGATCGAGGCGCCCGTGATCGACTCGCCAGCCCCGCCTCGAGCCGCTCGCGTGCTCGCTCGACCACAGACGGTCTCTGTGGTCAGGCGCCCGGACGTTCACCCAGTTTTGCTGCATGGAAAAGTACAGTGCATGGTGTCTAGGCTAAAATACAAGAACAAAGGCACAGGAGAATACAAGATTGGATTGGAGTTTTTCTGTTCGGCTGCACCGGACCGGCCGGACAATCAACTCTTCGGCGTGTGCTGCTGCATATCTCTGTCGCCGTTTTTTTTTTGCACGATTTTCATCTGCGACGTCCACTGTCTTTCTGCTGATGTTGGATGCTACTATGGAGGAAAAAGATGTTGTTTCCCATTGGTTTCAGCGCGAAGAGGAAGGGCATGCTGAGCAGCTATTTCATACTCGTGTGATTGTTCAAGAACGGGCATGTGCTTTGACGATCGATCAGACGGCTTTAATCAACGCTGTTAGCAGTGAGTTGGTGGAGAAGTTAGAATTGCCCGTGCAACCAATTCCAGAACCATATTTTGTGCGTCTTGGCAACATCAAGCTGGCCATCACACAACAAACAGTGGTTCAATTTCTGTTGGGCAAATTATATTTTGCGGTTTTATGTGACGTACTTCCTATACACATGATTTCATGTCATCTACTTCTGGGAAGGCCATGGTACAAGGACCACGGTGCATCATATCACATGAATAATTACTGTTATACCAAGTATGCTTTATCCTATGGCAAGAAGACATATCATCTACTCTCCATGGATACCTTGACGTATAAGGCTTGGAGAGATGAAAAACTCCAGCAACTCAAGGAGGTTGAAGCAAAAGTCAAGGAGCACAAAGAGGTGAAGCAGAAGGAAGCTGAAGTTGCTATACCCCTTTCTGAGCACCTTGAACATAATGAAACAAGGGCCGAATCTGCTGCTGCCATTTCTGTGGTTGATAGTCCTAAAGTATCAGCTCAATATGTCCCTATTGATGTTTTGCTGATTGACTCAAAACCGAGGACGGTTTCGCCTAAAGAAGGGGAGGATGATGTGGCGCCTCCCATGTATGATAGTGCTTACTATGCTATCTCTGGTTATGTTGTTGCTGATACTACCAAGACAAAGTTTTTGTTCCTATTTCTACCACGCAAGGAAAAGATTAGGAACGCAATTGGAGTGCAATATTGGTGGAGCATGTTGTCCTTGAAGGAGTCCGGCTGGGGACCACCTAGCAGCATGTTGAAGATGGTGGCACACCTACAAAAGAGTCTTTTCATTTTAGTGTATTGTTTTATTTTCTATTTAGGAAAAGTGGGTCCGCGTGTTTGAGTTTATTTTATTTCCATATTTTCGTTTTTGCTTGTAAGTCAAGTAATAGGGAGGTCGGCTGCAACTATAAAGCCAAAGGGGTGCGCACCAATGTAAAGGAGGGTTGAATTTTAGAGTTGAGAATACACAGGAAAAAGGTCCCATGTCGGGGGACACCAATATCGTTGGTTTTGCTTGCTGATTCGCAAGGATCTGTTTTGCAGTTCGTGGAGTAGATCTAATCTGCTCAACGGCTGAGTTCATCTACCTTCTATCTTGATCGCCGTGAAAGATTGGGCCAAACCCCCTTCGGATCACGTTGATCCGTATCAATTTTGAATGGTGGAGCTGTGAGCTGGAGAAGCTGCAAGCAAAGCGTGATCGCGGGATCTACAACAGAAGCGGAACACATGGCTGCTTCGGAAGCATCAAGTGAAGGAGTTTGGATCAGGAACTTCATCACTGAGCTTGGTGTGGTTCCAAATGCCTTGGACCCACTGGAGATATTGTGCGACAACACTGGCGCCATAGCACTGGCTAAGGAACCAAGATATCATCCAAAGACCAAGCACATCAACCGCCGGTTCCATATAATTCGAGATTATATAGCAGATGGAGATCTGAAGATTAGCAAAGTACATACGGATCTGAATGTCGCAGATCCGTTGACTAAACCTCTTCCACGAGCAAAACATGATCAGCACCTTAATGCCATGGGTGTTATATTGTTGCCAGATGTAAACTAGATTATTGACTCTAGTGCAAGTGGGAGACTGTTGGAATTATGCCCTAGAGGCAATAATAAAGATGTTATTATTATAATTCTTGTTCATGATAATGTTTATATTCCATGCTAGAATTGTATTAAGCGGAAACTTTAATACTTGTGTGGTTTATGAACAACACCATGTCCCTAGTACGCCTCTATGGACTAGCTCATTAATTAATGATGGTTAAGGTTTCCTAACCATAGACATGAGTTGTCAATTAATAATGAGATCGTATCATTAGGAGAATGATATGTTGGACAGACCCAAATAAAGCAGAGCAATTAGATCGTGTCATCGTGTTCATCTTTGCGAAGCTTTTTCCTATGTCAAGTATTGTATTCCTTAGACCATGAGATAATACAACTCCCTGGTATCGGAAGAAAGCTTTGAGGTCATCAAACGTCATCCTATGAGAGGGTGATCATAAAGGTGTCTCTTAGGTGATCGGAAAGTACTTGTTGGGTTGTATGTATCGAGATGGAATTTGTCCCTCCCGAGTCGGAGAGATATACTTCGGGCCCACTCGGTAATCGATATCAACATCGCTTGCAAGCATGTGGTTAAGGAGTTAATCATGAAGTGATATCAGATTACGGAACGAGTAAAGTACTTGCTGTGAACAAGATTGAACTAGGTATGACGATACCGACGATCGAATCTCGGGCAAGTAAAATATCGCATGACGAAGGGAATACATATATGGGATTAATTGAATCCTGGCATCATGGTTCATCCGATATGATCATCGTTGAATATGTGGGAGTCAATATGGGTTTCCAGATCCCGCTGTTGATTATTGATAGAAGATCATGTCTGCATATTCTCGAACCCGTAGGGTCACACACTTAACGTGCATCGACGCTAGGATAGAATGGATAATTGGTTTATGAGTTTTTGTTTGGAGTCTCAGATGAGACCCAGGACATCACGAGAGGTTCCGGAATGGTCCGGAGAATAAGATTCATATAAAGGAAAGCAGTTTTTGGATTCCGGAATCATTTCGGAGTTTATCGGTATTGTACCGGAAGGTTCTAGAAGGTTCTAGAGTGGGACCAACGTGGGCCCACTTGTCGGAGGCCTGTGTGGGCCTAAGGGGAAGTGTCCTGGCCACTTTGGGCCAGGCGCACAAGGCCCCTAAGGCCCAGCCGGCCAGCCCTTAGGGGAAACCCTAAGGGAACCTTCCAGAAGAGGGGGGAAGACTTGCCCCCTACTCTTCCCCCTAGGCCGCCGCCCTAGGGCTTGGAGGAGGGGCCAAGGCAGCCGGCCAGCCTCCTATATAAGGAGGGGCAGGGGCGCAGCCTCCCTTCACTCCAACCCTAGACGCCGTCCAACTGCTGCCCCTCCACCTCTCTCTCTCGCGACTGTGCGTAGGCGAAGCCCTGCCGCAGAAACTCTCCACCATAAGCACCACGCCGTCGTGCTGCAGATCCAATCTATCTCTCCACTAGACTTGCTGGACCAAGGAAGGAGGAGACGTCGCTGCACCGTACGTGTGCATCTCTCGGAGGCGCCGCCACTTGCGGCGTTGGATCGGATCGGATCGCGAGGAGGAGACGGCTAGTACGACTACATCATCCACGTTCTGTTGTGCGTTTTCTTCAAGGGTATGAAGATCTCATCTACCTCTCTTGTTGATTACATCTCCTAGATTAGATCTTGGCTTTCTTGTTCGCATCCGTAAGAATTTTTTTGATTTACTATGCTACGAAACCCTTCAGGGTTCCCATGTCCATTTTACACTTCTCCGGTGCCGCCGTTGTTTGGCTCCAATCAGTGCGTAAGAAAATTGCCGCGCTCGATTGGATCTCTTTCACCTCACTTTTGTGAACGCGTTTCGGATGCGATCGCCACCAATTACTCATCAGGCAATTCTATTCCATCAAATAAACTACCACCGTGGCCGATTACATTGAGCGTTTTGATATCTTAATAAATCATCTAGTCTCATACTCAGACACTACTCACCCATACTATTTTCTGACTCGTTTTGTCGAGGGACCGAGGGCAGATATCCGAGCAGTGGTCATGGTGCAGTGACCCACTGATCTGGATACGACGTGCTCCTTGGCACTGTTACAAGAAGAAGTCATTTAAGGCGAATGCATCTCACCGCCAAGGCCACTGGAGCACAAGTTTACCACCTTTCCTCGTTGGCCAGCAACAGCTTCAACGCCCACTGCATCCACTGCTCCTCCTAGTCAGGCAGCTGACGCCCGGGGGCTTGAGTCCTCTCGCCAGAACAACAACAACAGACTAAATGCACTGCACAACTATCATAAAGCGAAGGGTCTCTGTTTCAAATGTGGTGAACGTTGGGGACCAGAACATTCATGCCCTCAGACTGTGCAGATGCATGTCATCGAGGAACTGCTGGAATTGTTCTCCCAGGAAGAACTCACTGGTTCTGAACATCAAGATTCAGGCTCCGACGAACTGGAAACAACATGTTCCCTATCTGTCCATGCACCGACGGGATCAACAGTCGGAGTGTCAAGTGTCATTCAGTTGCAGGCTTTCATTGAGAAGCATGAAGTTCTCATCCTGATAGACTCTGGCAGCTCGACATCCTTTATCAACAGTCAACTAGCTACTCACGTATCAGGCATCCAGCCATTGCCTAGATCGTGAAAAGTGATTGTGGCAGATGACACTCAACATAAATGCTCCTCTTACATTCCAAACTGTAGCTGGACTTCTCACGGTACCAATTTCAAGACTGGCCTCAAGATACTTCCATTGGGTGGGGGCTTTTGATGTGATTCTAGGAATGGACTGGCTAGAAGCACACAACCCACACATCGACTGGATTGCGAAATCACTGCAACTTGATACGCCCAAGGGCCAAGTTTGTCATCAAGACCATAAGCACAATCAGCTCAAGAGCTCTGCTATTTCGGCCTCTGAACTGTCAATCGTGTGTCGTCAGGGATCAGTTGCCCATCTGGTGCATGTGTACGCTCTAGACGATGTAGTGCACACAAAGGAGGTCACACCCAGTGAAGTTCAGAGTTTGCTATCTCAATTCAGCGATGTGTTTGCTGAACCCAAGTCTCTGCCACCAAGGAGAAGTTGTGATTACACTATCCCGCTCATACCAGACGCACAACCAGTCAATATCAAAGCATACCGCCACAAGCCAGAACTCAAAAATGAATTAGAGCGCCAAATTGCAGAATTGTTAGCTTCAGGCATCATCCAGCGTAGCACCAGCCAGTTTTCTTCTCCAGCAATCCTTGTGAAGAAGAAATACGGTACCTGGCGTCTCCGCGTAGACTACCGAGCTCTGAATTCCATGACACGTATAAGCAAGTTCCTAGTCCCAGTAATCGATGAGCTTCTGGATGAACTCATTGGAGCCAGATCATTCTGTAAGATGGATCTTCGAGCAGGTTACTGATACGTCTCCAACGTATCTATAATTTTTGATGCTCCATGCTTGTTTTTACACCATTTGCCTACTGTTTCGTTACACTTCATGGCACTTTTGTGCATTTTCCGAAACTAACCTATTAACAAGTTGCAACAGTGCCAGTTCCCTGTTTTCTGCTGTTTTTGTGTTTCAGAAGTGATACACAGGAAATATTCTCGGAATTGGACGAAACAAGTTCCTGAAGTCTTATTTTTTCTGGAAGCTTCCAGAGATCGGAAGAGGAGACGGAGTGGGGCCACGAGGTGGCCACACACCAGGGCGGCATGGCCCAGGCCCTGGCCGCGCCCCCTACGTGTGAGACCGCCTCGGTCCACTTCTGACGATGCCCCTTCGCCTATAAAGACCCCCCGACGGAAAAAACCTAAGGACCCTGATCACTTTTCCAGAACACATCGCGATCCGCCACCGCCGTCGACCCGAAGATCGGGAGGGTCCAGAAGCTCTTCCCGGCACCCTGCCAGAGAGGGGAATCGCCACCGGAGGTCTTCTTCATCGCCATGCTTGCCTCCGGAGCGATGAGTGAGTAGTCTACCTTGGACTATGGGTCCATAGCAGTAGCTAGATGGTTGTCTCCTCCACCATGTGCTTCATGTTTAGATCTCATGAGCTGCCCTACATGATTGAGATCACCGTTATGTAATTCTACATGTTTGGTTTATTGGGATCCGATGAATATTGGTGTTATGATTGAGTTGCTATACTGAAATATATCTTATGATTATCTCTATGTTGTTTATGATCTTGCATGCTCTCCGTTGTTAGTAGCTATCTTGGCCGAGTAGTTGCTAGTGACTCCAAGAGGGGGTATTTATGCTCGATAGTGGGTTCATGCCTCTATTTAATCTTGGGGAGTGACAGAAACCTCTAAGGTTGTAGATGTGCTGTTGCTACTAGGGAGAAAACAACATTCATATGCTCAAGGGCATATGCTTTGTTTACATTACACACTTTGCTTAATGCAATTATCTGTTGTTCGCAACTTAATACTTGTGGAGTTCTCGGATTGATTCGCCACAAGTGGATTATTAGTCATAGATGCAGTTGGATGGCGGTCTATGTATTTTGTTGTAATGCCCAGAGTAAATCGCATAGTGATCTTCTCGACATATCACGTTATCTTTATTCTATCAATTGCCCAACTGTAATTTGTTTACCCAGCATGTGTTATTTATCTTATGGAGAGACACCACTAGTGAACTGTGGACCCTGATCCTATTTCCATCATATTGCTATCACCTGTTTACTTTACTCGCATACTTCTACTGTTTTCCACACGATACGCTCATACCCTTTGTTTCAAGCAAACCGGTGAGATTGACAACCTCATCGCAAGTTGGGAACAAAGTATTTAGTTGTGTTGTGTGCAGGTTCCGCGTTGCAGCTAGCAAGCAAAGCTTGGACGAGTCGCCATATATAAATTGTCCGAAGCTGTCGCAAACTAGCAAGCATCACCTACAGTCGTATTGCCCGCTCTTCTCCTGATCGATAAAACCTTGGTTTCTTAACTGAGGGAAAACTAGCTGCTATACTCATCACACCTTCCTCTTGGGATTCCCAACGGGCTGGTCATTCACCACGCATCAAGCTAATTTTCTGGCGCCGTTGCCGGGGAAGAGTGGAAGACCTCTGCAAGGGGAGTTTTTCGCACACACATCCTTTACTTTGTTTTAAGTTTTGCTTTACTTTATTTTTACTTGCATCGTTTTATATCAAAAACCCAAAAAAATTTAGAATCCTTGATAGTTGCTTTTATTTTCTTGCTCTTAGTCTTTGCTAAATGAGTAATCCTGAAATGGAAGTTCGTAGTTTTAAGCAACAAGGGGGAGAAAGTTTAAAAGATGCTTGGTATCGTATTAATAATGCTCATCATAGGTGTACCAAAAAGCACTCTACCACGATCCTCCTTAGAAATTTTTATGTTGGTATATCTAGTTGGAATAGGTATGTTGTAACAACCCAAATTTTTGGGAAATAGAAATAAATGGATTTATTAAAATACCAAATTTTGGAGACAACAAAAACTTTTATTTTGAATACAAGATTAATTTTTTTTGTCTTTTAAAACTTGTGAATTTGAACAATTGCTCCCATGCTTCAACTACAAAAGAGTATGAGAAGGGTTTTAAAACAAATCCTTTGATCCCAAAGTTTTAAATAAAGATTTTTGTTAAATTGAAATAGTTTTCTAAGTATTAAATTTGGTGTATGGTTACATGCTAAACCCATTTGGGTCAATGGCCAAACCAAAAATTGAGTCAAGCAATCACAAACAAATAGAAAAGAATCAAAGACAATAAAGCGTGAAACCAAAAATCAACTTGGAACTCTATTTAATATTCTACCAAAAGTTTGAATTTAAATAAGAGGCCATTTCCCAACTCCATGTCATCAACAAGAAAACCAACACCTTGGACCAAGATTAAAACTTTTGCACTCCCTATTGCATGTATGCATGGAATTTCAATATAGGTCTTTTATGATTTCATGTGGGTTTTAATCTGTTGGGCAATGTTTAGTTAATTCAAACTTAACCAATAGAAGCATTAGAGAAGAACCACAAAGATCAAAAGAACCAGAAGCAAGAGAAACAAAGAAAAAGAGAAGAAAAGATGATCTAGAAAAAGTTAACCACTACCCTACTTTGGACCCCTGGATTAAGCAATCCTCGACTCAACTAAGAGTATGGTCAGTTAGTTGAGCTTGACCATGTCACATACTAACTCAACCAAGAAGTTTCCAGCAAAAACTCAAACCCTAACCTCTTCCAAAATCTGTCCAAAGTTTGAATCTGAATCATATGACAACCCCAAATTCAAATTAGCCCTGAAGCAAAACACCACCTCTTGACCTAACAAAAATTGTTTTAGGATCCCTATTCAATATAGTGACCAACCCAATTCAAAAATTTCAAAAATTTGAATTTTTATTTCTTGCGAGCATTTGATCAAACAGTTGGCAGGCAAGAATCAAACAAAGTCACATTCACTATTTTGTGCAGTGCATCCCTGCACCTTTGCGACTATTCTTGCTCTCAGCAGTGCCCAGCCATCCCTCTCCATCCCCCTCTGCCCCGACCCAGGGCCGTGAGACCTGGAAGAAACGGAGAGAAATGACCCGGACCCCTCCCCACAGCAATTCCTTGCCCCCTCTGCACCAGACCACCCCGCAGCCCGCGAGTGCGCCAGCAGCACCCCACAGCACGCCGCAGCCCTCCGCCGAAAGCCCCGACCGCCGCGTCCCTTCTGTAGCCGACACCGGCCGTGCTCTGGCCGCCGATCCACTCGCCCTGTGCTCCCTCCCCCGACTATAAAAGGACCTCCCTTCTTCCCTGAAAAGATTCGCCTCACCTCCCTCTCCCTCCTAGACAACGTCTCCCTCTCTCCCGTGCCCTACGTCGAGCTCGCCGACCTCGACCGCTCCGCAGAGCACCGCCCGTTCCCGGCAATTCTGAGCTTTCCCCGGCGCTGTGCCTGCTGGAGGTGGAAGAGGAGGAGCTCCTCCGCCGCCCTGCATCCTCGCCGGACTTCCTCGACCCTTCTCCGGCGAGCCCCGCCTCCGAGCTGTTCCCCTGCTGAGCGCCGGTGAGGCTCGATCCTGTAGCACGAGGAAGATGACCCCGTACCGATTCGGTTCACTTAATCTGACCAGCGGGGCCCGTTGTCAGCGTTTTTTTTTCTCTTGCCACCCGCCAGCCTGCAGCCTAGTGGGCCGGCCCAGCTCGGTCTGTGTGTCCGGCCCGGATAAAAAAAAAGGGATATTAGATTTCCGATTTTTGAAAAACTCATTCAGATGCTTTAGTATATTTAATTTTCCCGGAGATCTACCGATCCAAATCTAGCAAATGAAAATGTTCTGGAAACCTTAGAACATAAGCTATCCATTAGAAGTGGTTTCAACACAATTAGATTTACATAGTGGTTGCAGTAAAAATAACAAAACAGGAGCTTTTCCAACTTAGAAAGTCCATATCAATTCAAATAAAATTTCTAAAAATATAAATCCAACTTTAGAAATTCACAATTAGTGATACCCATCTGCCTATACCATTAGATCTCATTTTTGAACCTTCTAAATCAAATGCTATTTACCCATTTGGTTAAATAAGCATTTGCCATATAGGATTTTATTAAACTCAAATCTATAATCGAAATTGTTATGGAACCTTTATTGTTAAACCATATTTCCAAATACCTATCTATAGGTAATGATCTTAGTCCATGTAAGCTTGTATGAAGTATTTGGAAATTTAATACTACATGGTAGTAATTAGAAACTCAAACTTGCACACATATTTCAAAATAAATGGAAATGATATGAAACCAATTCGAATCAACCACATTTCTAAATATTGATCTATAACCCTTGATCCAATTCAACTTGGATTAATAGATTGTACTTGTAGATTCAAATTTGATTACTAAATAGTTGCAAACTAGAAATGGCTTCAATAAAAGAAAAATACTCCAAATCCTATGAAGCCTCTTTGGTTGAACCATAATCTTGAACATATACTAGTAGTATATGAACTATGGTCAATAAGGACTTGCAAGAGATATTTCATGATTCAAAGTGAATTAAATCCTCACTTAGGTCAACAAAGTGGTAATTCCCTCTATATGAATTCAATTAAATCGAAACCACTCTCCATAGACTTCCTAGATCACTTCCCTTACCCAAGTATGTGTATTTGAGTAAATAGGTATTGTTTGTGAATTGTGTGGTGATTGTATGCTTATTTGATTTTCGACGATTAGACGATAACGAGAGTAAGGAGAATGGATCTCGAAGTCAACCAAGCCATGGTGATGGAGACTACCCAACCCGAGATGAAGATGAAGAAGCCTATGACATTGCCAAGCCAGGCAAGCCATCTTTTGATCATACCATTACCCAGTTTTATAATGCATGTTTACTTGCTTTTAAATAAAAATGCATGCTACAATGATTGTTACCAAGATGCAAATGAGTAGTGATGTCTTTCTTGACAAGTGCATCCAACTCTTTTTGTGGATGACATCAAGAGCATCAAACCTAGCCTACCTTTGAGAAACCCTTTCCTTAGTGGATGCTAAGTAGAGCATCAAGCTAAGCCTATCCCATATACCTACCTAGATCCTTGTGCCCTCATGAGGATCATGCTTGAGCTGAAGGCATTCATGGAAAATGACTAGGTGGGAACCCCAATGGAGATCATGAAGATTTTGAAATGAAAACCTTGGAAAGGGGCAACCTTGCCCAAGGATGATTTTGAAATACAAACCTTGGAGATGGGCAACCTTCCCAAGGGTGACTTTGAAAACTATTTACAAAATGGTGACATGGTGAAGGTGACATGAAGGTTTGACAAAAATGATAAATGAGCGAAGTACCACTGGACCAATCATACAGTGCGACCACATTATCCTGGTATGGGACAGGGCTTAGTGGAGTACTTGTTTCTCCTTAGTGTAGACCCTATAAAATGTAAATGGAAGTCCGACCAGGGACTCCTCTTCCAGGGCACCCTGTGGCTACGGCCTAGGCTCGCCTTGTCCTCCTTTTTAGGTGGTTGGGGTACAAGCCGAAGAGCCCTCATTGAAAATGGACTACCGGGTGTGGGACCCTACCTCGGTTAGTGGCATTCCGGTGGGACAAGCGGCTGGGAACCTTGCACACTCCGGACAGCTTCTTGGACCCCGGTGTTGAGGGGTACATCTCTAGGCGGTAGTGTTTATGCTAAGGCGGGCAGGTGAAACATTAATGGTCGGCTGCTTGTCGTGGCATATGTCGTTATGCGGGGAAGTTGCCCACACGATGAGTAGCCGGATGGTGTGGGTAAAGTGTACAACCTCTGCAAAGTGTAAAACTATTCGAATAGCCGCGTCCGCGGTCATGGACGGTTGGATTGGCGCTGCTTGGCCGTTATCGGGTTTTACTTTGAAAATGATTGAGAAAGGTGACTTGACAATGAATTTCGATGACCATGAAGGACTTGGTGAACAAAGAATTGACATTTGGGGGATTCCATCTAGAGATTTATAAAGAGCTAAATGTTTTCTTACCATTCGAGATAAAAGATCTTGGAAAGGAAATTCTGCTTTCTGCAAATGAACCTAGAGCTTAGACCACTATATGAACTATGCATTCTCTATTCATTTATTTATAAGATGGTTTGCGAGTGCATCCAATGTACTCATGGCTGTGTCCCTGGCTATTAACTTGGCCAGACTTGAAGGAGAAAAATCAAGGAGGAAGGAATCATTGACGACTTTGCGAATTAGGCTCGTTTCCTACTGTCTGCTTTGCCTGTGCGGTTGAAGCTTGACAATATGGACCCAAAGTGTTATTCCGCTGCATGTTGATGTAATGTAAGGTTTGGTCTGTGCGACCACCTATGTAATCCCCTTTATTTACTATTAATGTCTATGACTATGATACCAATTACGTTATGTGAATCACAACAATGGTTCTGGGATTGTGATGGATTGCATAACGGGCACTTCGAATTTGTTATCAAATTTGAGGTCGTCACAAGTTGGTATCAGAGCCTAGGCTGACTCTAGGAAACCCTAGTTAGCATGGTCGTTAGAAAATGATATTCCTAATATCACAAGTTTGGTATCAGGACTATCATGACCTTAGGAGACCTTAGTTAGTATGGTCGCTAGCTAAGAAAGTGATAATTTGTCAAACACTTATTTCTACAAAAGAAACTTGTTTGCTTTTGTATCCAAAGCCAATCTTATACCCTCATCTTATTCACTTCAAATATCTTATACTCTCAACTTATGCTCTCAAAATATTTTGACAAAGAATTTTTGTATGAACATCTTTGATTACAATTTATTTTTAAAAGATTTGTTTTATTCTATTCCTCATCTACATCAAATATATACCATGGACGATATAGCGACCTTAAGACCGAAGGACTTTTGGGATCAAAAGATTAGGGACTCAATATTTTTCAAGACTTCAACCTTGGATGTTAACTACAACTGCTACCATCAAAAGCGAGTCTCTTCACCGTATCCAGAAACCCTCCGACAAGAGTCAACCCTATGAGACAAAGACTTCAAGAGCAAAGAAAGAGTGATCCAAAAATGATGAAGACCCAGCAAACCTTTTGACCCACAGGATTTATAGGAAATGCTCAGTTGATTTCATTGAGCTGCCCTTACCTCACGATTATTAAGTGTGCTTAGTGCCTTGTGTGTTTGAATGATTGATTTGTTTTGGGATGTGTTGCTCATATGCCCTCCGGCAACATGTAGCAACCACCCCAACAACTTGTTTTCTCAAAAGTGTTCTAGTAGTCTTGTTTATCTCCTTCTAAAATGAATGAGACATGTAATCTGCAAGACCCCTTATTAATGAAATTCTATGGTTTAAACCTAAAATGTTTTGTTTTTAAAAGTGTGATTGTTTGTTGAAGTTGCTATGTGATTGATGGCGATGTGTTTTTGGCCCGTATGGCCTTATCACATTTTGGGTGTACCCAATCTTTCTATCTCGATAGGAATCAATATACACTACATCGCTTATCTGTTAATCTCAATTCTCAATCCATCTCAACTTTAACTTGTGAATCTCGGGACGAGATTCTTTTTAAGGGGGGAAGATTGTAACAACCCAAATTTTTGGGAAATAGAAATAAATGGATTTATTAAAATACCAAATTTTGGAGACAACAAAAACTTTTATTTTGAATACAAGATTAATTTTTTTTGTCTTTTAAAACTTGTGAATTTGAACAATTGCTCCCATGCTTCAACTACAAAAGAGTATGAGAAGGGTTTTAAAACAAATCCTTTGATCCCAAAGTTTTAAATAAAGATTTTTGTTAAATTGAAATAGTTTTCTAACTATTAAATTTGGTGTATGGTTACATGCTAAACCCATTTGGGTCAATGGCCAAACCAAAAATTGAGTCAAGCAATCACAAACAAATAGAAAAGAATCAAAGACAATAAAGCGTGAAACCAAAAATCAACTTGGAACTCTATTTAATATTCTACCAAAAGTTTGAATTTAAATAAGAGGTCATTTCCCAACTCCATGTCATCAACAAGAAAACCAACACCTTGGACCAAGATTAAAACTTTTGCACTCCCTATTGCATGTATGCATGGAATTTCAATATAGGTCTTTTATGATTTCATGTGGGTTTTAATCTGTTGGGCAATGTTTAGTTAATTCAAACTTAACCAATAGAAGCATTAGAGAAGAACCACAAAGATCAAAAGAACCAGAAGCAAGAGAAACAAAGAAAAAGAGAAGAAAAGATGATCTAGAAAAAGTTAACCACTACCCTACTTTGGACCCCTGGATTAAGCAATCCTCGACTCAACTAAGAGTGTGGTCAGTTAGTTGAGCTTGACCATGTCACATACTAACTCAACCAAGAAGTTTCCAGCAAAAACTCAAACCCTAACCTCTTCCAAAATCTGTCCAAAGTTTGAATCTGAATCATATGACAACCCCAAATTCAAATTAGCCCTGAAGCAAAACACCACCTCTTGACCTAACAAAAATTGTTTTAGGATCCCTATTCAATATAGTGACCAACCCAATTCAAAAATTTCAAAAATTTGAATTTTTATTTCTTGCGAGCATTTGATCAAACAGTTGGCAGGCAAGAATCAAACAAAGTCACATTCACTATTTTGTGCAGTGCATCCCTGCACCTTTGCGACTATTCTTGCTCTCAGCAGTGCCCAGCCATCCCTCTCCATCCCCCTCTGCCCCGACCCAGGGCCGTGAGACCTGGAAGAAACGGAGAGAAACGACCCGGACCCCTCCCCACAGCAATTCCTTGCCCCCTCTACACCAGACCACCCCGCAGCCTGCGAGTGCGCCAGCAGCACCCCATAGCACGCCGCAGCCCTCCGCCGAAAGCCCTGACCGCCGCGTCCCTTCTGTAGCCGACACCGGCCGTGCTCTGGCCGCCGATCCACTCGCCCTGTGCTCCCTCCCCCGACTATAAAAGGACCTTCCTTCTTTCCTGAAAAGATTCGCCTCACCTCCCTCTCCCTCCTAGACAACGTCTCCCTCTCTCCCGTGCCCTACGTCGAGCTCGCCGACCTCGACCGCTCCGCAGAGCACCGCCCGTTCCCGGCGATTCTGAGCTTTCCCCGGCGCTGTGCCTGCTGGAGGTGGAAGAGGAGGAGCTCCTCCGCCGCCCTGCATCCTCGCCGGACTTCCTCGACCCTTCTCCGGCGAGCCCCGCCTCCGAGCTGTTCCCCTGCTGAGCGCCGGTGAGGCTCGATCCTGTAGCACGAGGAAGATGACCCCGTACCGATTCGGTTCACTTAATCTGACCAGCGGGGCCCGTTGTCAGCATTTTTTTTTCTCTTGCCACCCGCCAGCCTGCAGCCTAGTGGGCCGGCCCAGCTCGGTCTGTGTGTCCGGCCCGGACAAAAAAAAGGGATATTAGATTTCCGATTTTTGAAAAACTCATTCAGATGCTTTAGTATATTTAATTTTCCCGGAGATCTACCGATCCAAATCTAGCAAATGAAAATGTTCTGGAAACCTTAGAACATAAGCTATCCATTAGAAGTGGTTTCAACACAATTAGATTTACATAGTGGTTGCAGTAAAAATAACAAAACATGAGCTTTTCCAACTTAGAAAGTCCATATCAATTCAAATAAAATTTCTAAAAATATAAATCCAACTTTAGAAATTCACAATTAGTGATACCCATCTGCCTATACCATTAGATCTCATTTTTGAACCTTCTAAATCAAATGCTATTTACCCATTTGGTTAAATAAGCATTTGCCATATAGGATTTTATTAAACTCAAATCTATAATCGAAATTGTTATGGAACCTTTATTGTTAAACCATATTTCCAAATACCTATCTATAGGTAATGATCTTAGTCCATGTAAGCTTGTATGAAGTATTTGGAAATTTAATACTACATGGTAGTAATTAGAAACTCAAACTTGCACACATATTTCAAAATAAATGGAAATGATATGAAACCAATTCGAATCAACCACATTTCTAAATATTGATCTATAACCCTTGATCCAATTCAACTTGGATTAATAGATTGTACTTGTAGATTCAAATTTGATTACTAAATAGTTGCAAACTAGAAATGGCTTCAATAAAAGAAAAATACTCCAAATCCTATGAAGCCTCTTTGGTTGAACCATAATCTTGAACATATACTAGTAGTATATGAACTATGGTCAATAAGGACTTGCAAGAGATATTTCATGATTCAAAGTGAATTAAATCCTCACTTAGGTCAACAAAGTGGTAATTCCCTCTATATGAATTCAATTAAATCGAAACCACTCTCCATAGACTTCCTAGATCACTTCCCTTACCCAAGTATGTGTATTTGAGTAAATAGGTATTGTTTGTGAATTGTGTGGTGATTGTATGCTTATTTGATTTTCGACGATTAGACGATAACGAGAGTAAGGAGAATGGATCCCGAAGTCAACCAAGCCATGGTGATGGAGACTACCCAACCCGAGATGAAGATGAAGAAGCCTATGACATTGCCAAGCCAGGCAAGCCATCTTTTGATCATACCATTACCCAGTTTTATAATGCATGTTTACTTGCTTTTAAATAAAAATGCATGCTACAATGATTGTTACCAAGATGCAAATGAGTAGTGATGTCTTTCTTGACAAGTGCATCCAACTCTTTTTGTGGATGACATCAAGAGCATCAAACCTAGCCTACCTTTGAGAAACCCTTTCCTTAGTGGATGCTAAGTAGAGCATCAAGCTAAGCCTATCCCATATACCTACCTAGATCCTTGTGCCCTCATGAGGATCATGCTTGAGCTGAAGGCATTCATGGAAAATGACTAGGTGGGAACCCCAATGGAGATCATGAAGATTTTGAAATGAAAACCTTGGAAAGGGGCAACCTTGCCCAAGGATGATTTTGAAATACAAACCTTGGAGATGGGCAACCTTCCCAAGGGTGACTTTGAAAACTATTTACAAAATGGTGACATGGTGAAGGTGACATGAAGGTTTGACAAAAATGATAAATGAGCGAAGTACCACTGGACCAATCATACAGTGCGACCACATTATCCTGGTATGGGACAGGGCTTAGTGGAGTACTTGTTTCTCCTTAGTGTAGACCCTATAAAATGTAAATGGAAGTCCGACCAGGGACTCCTCTTCTAGGGCACCCTGTGGCTATGGCCTAGGCTCGCCTTGTCCTCCTTTTTAGGTGGTTGGGGTACAAGCCGAAGAGCCCTCATTGAAAATGGACTACCGGGTGTGGGACCCTACCTCGGTTAGTGGCATTCCTGTGGGACAAGCGGCTGGGAACCTTGCACACTCCGGACAGCTTCTTGGACCCCGGTGTTGAGGGGTACATCTCTAGGCGGTAGTGTTTATGCTAAGGCGGGCAGGTGAAACATTAATGGTCGGCTGCTTGTCGTGGCATATGTCGTTATGCGGGGAAGTTGCCCACACGATGAGTAGCCGGATGGTGTGGGTAAAGTGTACAACCTCTGCAGAGTGTAAAACTATTCGAATAGCCGCGTCCGCGGTCATGGACGGTTGGATTGGCGCTGCTTGGCCGTTATCAGGTTTTACTTTGAAAATGATTGAGAAAGGTGACTTGACAATGAATTTCGATGACCATGAAGGACTTGGTGAACAAAGAATTGACATTTGGGGGATTCCATCTAGAGATTTATAAAGAGCTAAATGTTTTCTTACCATTCGAGATAAAAGATCTTGGAAAGGAAATTCTGCTTTCTGCAAATGAACCTAGAGCTTAGACCACTATATGAACTATGCATTCTCTATTCATTTATTTATAAGATGGTTTGCGAGTGCATCCAATGTACTCATGGCTGTGTCCCTGGCTATTAACTTGGCCAGACTTGAAGGAGAAAAATCAAGGAGGAAGGAATCATTGACGACTTTGCGAATTAGACTCGTTTCCTACTGTCTGCTTTGCCTGTGCGGTTGAAGCTTGACAATATGGACCCAAAGTGTTATTCCGCTGCATGTTGATGTAATGTAAGGTTTGGTCTGTGCGACCACCTATGTAATCCCCTTTATTTACTATTAATGTCTATGACTATGATACCAATTACGTTATGTGAATCACAACAATGGTTCTGGGATTGTGATGGATTGCATAACGGGCACTTCGAATTTGTTATCAAATTTGAGGTCGTCACATATGTTCTCGATACTCTTATAGGAGGTAATTTTCTGGGTACTCCCGCTGGAGAAGCATGCACTATAATTGAAAGTTTAGTGGGAATACCACCTATTCATGTTGCTAAAACTGAGACCACCTTGGAGGAGGTGGTAGAAAGGCTCAACTCTTTAGAGAAAAGTTTGCCAAGTATCCTAGAAAATGCTAGCCGAGTTAGTGAATTAATAGAAAATATTGGTAAGAGAACCACCGTTTTAGAGGCTAACACTACTCTTGATAATCAAAATTTAAGGATTGGTAAACTAGAGGAGTCTATGGAAACTCTTAGTTTAATCTTCTCTTCTCTTAAATTTAAGAAATTGAAAGTATTTGTTGGTAAAGAGCAAAAATTTATGTATGTTTCCAAGGTTTCTGCGCTTAAACCTCAACATGTTCTTAAAATTGGTAAGACTTTTAGTTCCACTAAGAGTGACTTGCAGGTTGAATCATTTGCGGGAACTTCCAAAGAGCCTACTGAGGTAATTGATGCTTCATCACTTGATGTTACTTGATTCGCAATTTTCTGCGCCTAGCTCAAAGGCGTTAAAGAAAAGCACTCTTGGGAGATAACCGAATGTTTTATTTCCAGTACTTTTTCTTTTATTTGAGTCTTGGAATTCATTACTACTGTAATGACCGCTCCTTATCCTTTTTATTTTATTGTTGTGCCAAGAGAAGCCTCTAATTCGAGTGAGGTAAAGATTTGGGGATGTTGCTGTCCTGAAACTGTTTTTGGTGCTGCACCGTAAAAATTCGTATAAATTCTCTGTATATCTTTTGGACCTGCGATTTCTTGTGCATATGACCCAGGTTATATCCAAACTTTCGTTAGTTGAACACTTTTTGATTTGAGCAACAGAAAACCCCTCAAAAATTCTACCTTTGTCAGCTGTTCTGTTTTGACAGATTTCTGCCACTATTTGTTTTTGCCACTTTATCGCTTTCTTTTGAGTTCTTTTGATCACGGAACTTTTGGGGAAGTTGCTACAGTAGTATATATACTTTATATGTGGTGGTTTTGGGTTGAAACCTGAAGCAAAAAGAGGTTGATTATATGTTATGCTACACTAATGTTGCTAATAGATTTGTGTTTAGTTTTGTATGAAGGAAGTTTTCAAGTGTAGGGATTGGAGAATGATGAGATGAGTTGAAGAATGGACAAAAGCTCAAGCTTGGGGATGCCCATGCATCACCCCAAGAAATATCCAAGAAGTACAAGCGTCAAAGCTTGGGGATGCCCCCGAGGCACCCCTTCTTCATCGGCAAAAATTAGGTCACCTTTCAAAACACTATATTTTTATTGCTTCATGCACTATGTGTTTTTCTTGGAGCGTCAGTTGTTTTAGTTTTCTTAGTTAGTTTAGTTTTGTTTGCTGCAATAAATGGTTGGACCCAACAAATTTCTTTTGGAGGAGATGTACTCGTTTTCATTTGCCAAGAACACTCAGTTTTCACTCTTATCAAAAATCGAGTGTTCTTCTTTTTCCGCTACTGCTTTTGGTTTTCGTTTTCGCCTTGATATGCATTCAGATCTTGTCATATCTTTTCATCAAGGTGTATTTTTGCCTCTGATCTTTATTGGTTTTCATCATAAGAGGTGTTTATAAAAATTTCAAATGGTGTTGGAAAAGAGAAAAAGCTTTGTGCAAAAAAGTGGTACAAGAAGGAGCTTGTGTAGACTGCGGCTTAGGCTTTTTCATGTCATGCTTGATGTCTTTTTGATAGTATGCTTAGTGGTTTTGCTGTAGCATGACTTGTCTCAAATAACTGAGATTGCTTAATGAGCCTTTGAAAAAATCATGCGTTGTTTTTATTGTTTGGAAGCATTATTTTGGTTTTCTCCTTGATGCTTTATTTGGGTTGACTTGGCGCATGCTCACACATGTTAGACTCTTACAAAGTCGCCAATAGCCTCTATGATCATTTTAGTTTTTGACTTTTGATGCCATCTTATGCTTCTTTTAATGTCGCTTTGTCGCTTTGCATGATTATGGCCATTATTGCTCTCTTAGTTGGTCGCTCCCAGTGTTTTGCTAGCCCTCGCCTTGTACTGAGTATGAACTCTACTCGTGCATCCAACTCCTAAAAGCCAGAGTTTTCCAAAGTGTCCACCATACATACCTACTAGCAATTTGCTATTCCAAGTAAATTTGACTTGCTTTTATCTTCTCTTCAAATTAAACTCTTACCAGTGTTATGCGAAAATTGGTCAGTAAAGCTCTCACGAACCGGAAGGCACACTTTACTTTTTCCTTGTTCTTAAAAATTTGACATTGTGGTCTTTTATGTTGAGTTGTTATGCTTGCAAGTTGTAAGTTGGATTCTAGCCCATCCATGCTGTCATGGGGCAAGCTTTCAACATTGCACTTCTTATTTGAGTTGATATCGTGATCTTTTGTTTATGGATGCCCGCGGTGTGAAATGAATTGGGAATCTTGTGGGGATCATAGAGTTTGTATATGTGTTAGGGAAACGCCTGGGCCGCCAATCTAAGCCATGCATAATTCATGGTGGAAATTTGCAGCATACCCATAGTGGACATTCGACGACGCATCTCAAAATAAAAAGCTATACAAATGGTAAATAAAAGAGATGTCGAGGTGTTCATTGTCTGCTTGTCCTGTCATTTTGATATTGGCTTGTTCCATGTCATCGGGCACGGAGGTACCCCGTTGGTGGTTCTCGATGATACATATATACTTACAATGACAAGAGCCTTGCTTGGGACTCTAAGTTGAGTAGCATGAGGTTTGAGTACTCGTATTCACGGGACACAAGGTTTTCAACTTATGATTTGTCAAGCATATGCATCATAATTGTTCTCGCATTAACTCTAACCATTCAATATGCTTATGATGGGGGCAATGCGAGCTCAAAGCCGGTAAGTACCATAATTTTTGAAGGTCTATAAAACTTGCAATCACTGCTTCCCTCCGCGAATGGCCTTTCTTCTACTTTTTTGTTGAGTCACCACCTTCTATCTTTATGCACCATAAGAGAGCAAAGTTGTCATTCTTAGTATAATGTGCATTGTCCCAAAGTTTTCATTGATTGATTCATATTGTTGGTTTCACTTGTTCTCAAATTATTTGTATCTAGTCGCCCTCTTAAACTTGAAGGTGTCCTATGCATTTATGTTTTGCTCTCTATGAAGGACAAGCTGAAAACCATTTGTATGTTTTTCCTTATGATTTGAACACACGTTTGACTTTCATTGTTTCATTTTCATGATCTTTTGTTTGTGTTCATTTTCATGTTTATAACATGGTTGCTAAGTTCTTATTGTCAAGATTATATCTTCATGCCCATGTTTTAAGTTCTTATGATCCCAGCTCACAAATGCTTACATATATGATCAAGATTGTGTAGGTGCATGTCACCTCAAAAATTATTCTTTTGTTATCACTTACCTACTCGAGGACGAGCAGGAGTTAAGCTTGGGGATGCTTGATACGTCTCCAACGTATCTATAATTTTTGATGCTCCATGCTTGTTTTTACACCGTTTGCCTACTGTTTCGTTACACTTCGTGGCACTTTTGTGCATTTTCCGGAACTAACCTATTAACAAGTCGCCACAGTGCCAGTTCCCTGTTTTCTGCTGTTTTTGTGTTTCAGAAGTGATACACAGGAAATATTCTCGGAATTGGACGAAACAAGTTCTTGAAGTCTTATTTTTCCCGGAAGCTTCCAGAGATCCGAAGAGGAGACGGAGTGGGGCCACGAGGTGGCCACACACTAGGGCGACGCGGCCCAGGCCCTGGCCGCGCCCCCTACGTGTGAGACCGCCTCGGTCCACTTCTGACGATGCCCCTTCGCCTATAAAGACCTCCCGACGGAAAAAACCTAAGGACCCCGATCACTTTTCTAGAACACATCGCGATCCGCCGCCGCCGTCGACCCGGAGATCGGGAGGGTCCAGAAGCTCTTCCCGGCACCCTGCCGGAGAGGGGAATCGCCACCGGAGGTCTTCTTCATCGCCATGCTTGCCTCCGGAGCAATGAGTGAGTAGTCTACCTTGGACTATGGGTCCATAGCAGTAGCTAGATGGTTGTCTCCTCCACCATGCGCTTCATGTTTAGATCTCATGAGCTGCCCTACATGATTGAGATCACCGTTATGTAATTCTACATGTTTGGTTTGTTGGGATCCGATGAATATTGGTGTTATGATTGAGTTGCTATACTAAAATATATCTTATGATTATCTCTATGTTGTTTATGATCTTGCATGCTCTCCGTTGTTAGTAGCTATCTTGGCCGAGTAGTTGCTAGTGACTCCAAGAGGGGGTATTTATGCTCGATAGTGGGTTCATGCCTCTATTTAATCTGGGGGAGTGACAGAAACCTCTAAGGTTGTAGATGTGCTGTTGCTACTAGGGAGAAAACAACATTCATATGCTCAAGGGCATATGCTTTGTTTACATTACACACTTTGCTTAATGCAATTATCTGTTGTTCGCAACTTAATACTTGTGGAGTTCTCGGATTGATTCGCCACAAGTGGATTATTAGTCATAGATGCAGTTGGATGGCGGTCTATGTATTTTGTTGTAATGCCCAGAGTAAATCGCATAGTGATCTTCTCGACATATCACGTTATCTTTATTCTATCAATTGCCCAACTGTAATTTGTTTACCCAGCATGTGTTATTTATCTTATGGAGAGACACCACTAGTGAACTGTGGACCCCGGTCCTATTTCCATCATATTGCTATCACCTGTTTACTTTACTCGCATTGTTTACTTTACTCGCATACTTCTACTATTTTCCACTCGATACGCTCATACCCTTTGTTTCAAGCAAACCGGTGAGATTGACAACCTCATCGCAAGTTGGGAACAAAGTATTTGGTTGTGTTGTGTGCAGGTTCCGCGTTGCAGCTAGCAAGCAAAGCTTGGACGAGGCGCCATATATAAATTATCCGAAGCTGTCGCAAACTAGCAAGCATCACCTATAGTCGTATTGCCCGCTCTTCTCCTGATCGATAAAACCTTGGTTTCTTAACTGAGGGAAAACTAGCTGCTATACTCATTACACCTTCCTCTTGGGGTTCCCAACAGGCTGGTCATTCACCACGCATCAGTTACCACCAAATTAGGCTGGCATCAGGGGAAGAAGCCAAAACAACTTTTCAGACTCACTCAGGCCATTGGGAATACATAGTTATGCCATTTGGACTTGCAGGAGCTCCAGCAACCTTTCTGGGTGCCATGAACACCACCTTACAACCTCTGTTTCGAAAGTGTGTGGTGGTTTTCTTTGATGATATCTTAGTCTACAGCCGCAGCTTACCAGAACATCTAGAACATCTCCACAGTGTTCTGCAACTGCTTCGCCGCGATCACTGGCAGGCCAAGCTCTCGAAATGTTCCTTTGGCCAACAACAAATTGCTTACCTGGGGCACGTGATTGACAGCCGAGGCGTTTCATCAAACCCTACCAAAATTAACAAGGTGGTTAGTTGGCCCACACCAACCAATGTCAAGGACGTCCGTAGTTTCCTCGGGCTTGCGGGATACTACAGAAAATTTGTGAAGCACTTTGGCATCATTGCTCGCCCACTGTTTAATCTCCTGAAGAAAAACACCACTTTCCTCTGGACAAGTGAGACAGACAACGCTTTTCAGCACTTAAAGAATGGACTGACAGAATCACCTATACTTGCCCTTGACTTCTCTCAGACATTTGTTGTCGACACCGACACATGTGATACAGGAGTGGGGGCAGTTCTACAACAGAATGGTCACCCGATTGCTTACATGAGCAAACCCTTGTGCAGGAAGAATCAAGGCCTATGCAGGAAGAATCAAGGCCTATCCACCTACGAAAAAGAGTGCTTGGCAATTCTCATGGCAGTGGAGCAATGGCGTGCTTACCTGCAAAATCATGAATTTTTGATAAGAACAGATCAGAAAAGCTTGGTCCATCTTGAAGTGCAAAGACTCACCACGGTGTGGCAACAAAAGGCGTTCACAAAATTGCTCGGTCTCCGGTATCGTATCTATTATCGCAAAGGACAAGAAAACAAAGCTGCAGACGCTCTTTCCCGCCGCTCCCATCGTGACACTCTGGCGGTGCACACAATCATTGAGTGTCAACCAGTTTGGCTGGACGAGATACGTGCCAGCTACTCCACGAACAGTCATGCTTTGACATGGATCCAGAAGCTGCAAGTCACTCCTGATATCAAAGGACATTTTTCTCTCAAAGATGGACTATTTTATTTCCGACAACGTTTATGGCTGGGAGGAGGTTCCCAGGACCTACAGCTCAAGATTCTCCAAGCCTTTCACGTTAGTGTCACGGGTGGTCACTCAGGTTTCCCAGCTACTTATGCACGCATCAGGAAGCTGTTTGCTTGGCCCAAGATGAAGCAACAGACGAGGGAATTCGTACAGGCTTGTACCATTTGTCAGCAAGCAAAATCTGAGCGAGTGCGCTACCCAACATTACTGGAACCTCTTCCTGTTCCCACTGCAGCCAGGCAGATGGTCACCATGGACTTCGTCGAAGGCCTCCCAACGTCCGGCAATGCCAACAGTGTAATGGTGGTCGTCGACAAATTCACACGCTATGCACATTTTATCCCTCTGCATCATCCATTCACCGCAGCAAAAGTGGCAGTGGCATATCTGAACAACGTGTTCAAACTCCACAGCATGCCCCAGGTGATGATCTCGGACCATGACCCCATCTTTGCCAGCCGCTTCTGGAAGGAATTTTTCTCTCTAACAGGAAATGACTTGCGCATCAGCTCAGCGTATCATCTGTAGACCGGCGGCCAATCTGAGCGTGTGAACCAATGCCTCGAGATCTACCTCCGGTGCTTCACCCACGCCTGCCCTCCATATGGTCCCTGTTCCTGGCCCTTGCAGAATATTGGTATAACACAAGCTACCACTCCGCCATAAAAATGTCTCCATTCGTTGCTCTATACGGTCACGAGCCACGCCACTAGGGGCTTGATGCTTCTGCCACCTGTTCAGCACCATCACTGCAAGAATGGCTCGACCAACTGAAGTTAGTACATCAGATCTTGCAGCATAACTTGCATCACGCTCAGCAATACATGAAGCATCTGGCGGATAAGAAGCGTACCAAGCGCACATTTGACGTCGGCGATGACGTGTTCATCAAATTGCAACCGTATGTCCAGCTGTCCACGATCCAAAGGTCCAATCACAAGCTATCGTTCAGGTACTTTGGACCTTACATCATCATCAAGAAGATCAACCCAGTAGCTTACGAGGTCCAGCTACCAACAACATCGAAGATACATCCAATCTTCCACGTCACGCAACTACGGCGTGTTCTCATTGGATATAGCAATAAATAAATCAGCAAAATTCTTTCTCATATTTTAGATAGAAGAAAAAGTCAGGTATGTCAGCGTCAGCTAAGCTTCCTATTCAGACTGACGCTGTTTTCGCTCATACCAAGATCTTGAACACACAATGGCACTCTTCCCCATCGGGGCGCCGGGAGCAAGTGCAAGTGCAATGGCCACCAGAGGACACCAGAGACGTCACCTGGGAGGACAAGCTACAACTCTAGTATTAGTTCCCAGCGGCGTTGGCTTAGGGACAAGCCAATTCTCAAGGGGTGGGGGATGTTAGCACCCCTACAACAACGGGGGCACACGATACTGAAGATGTGGGCCTGAACCAGCAAAGCCCACGGCCCAGGAGGTTGATTCAGCCCAGCAGAAGACACACGGGTCTCTACTGGACCAGGTGACATCCAGATCGGAACCACCTTCTGCTATAAGTCAAGGACGAAGACGAAGAAGAAGACATCCTCGGGATCACGAACTCGACGACGACGACAAATCTTCCTCCAATAGGATAGATCGAACTACTTTTCTTGTATCATACTTGTAATCCTCGCACCTAAGACAATTCCCCACCGAGAGCATATGGCCAACTCACACCAAACCGTGTGCATCTTCGTAAATGTCTCTTTTAAACCTTATATTTGCACTTGCAGTAGTGAGCCTGAATGGAATCCTAATTCTAATCCTTAAAATCAACACCTTATCTTACTAACCCCAGTTAGTATGGAATATATCTAGAGTTCTAGACCTATATCGGAGGAATAATATAATCTTGAAAATATTGGGCCGATCCGCGTGGAGTTGCAAATGATTTTGATCGAGAACCGGCGCCGCTCTCATCATTCATTCATCAATCCAGTTCGTCGTCTTGCCACCCAGAACCGGTGGTCCACCTCCAATCAGCGATCGCCGATCACCCATGGCGCACCCACATCTCGATCCCGGCCGCTGGCCGCAGCTGTCATAAATTTCAAACAGGCGCTCATCGCCTAGCTGGCCGTGGCGCGGCTCCAACGGCTACACACACCTCCGGACTCCGGTTCCGACCGTTCACCACGCTCCTCCTCTGCCCGCTCGCGCCCCACTAGCGATCCGGTGGCTACAAGTACCAGCCCCTGCGTGGCTCGGTTCAAGGCCACGTCACCGTCCCCAACCTCCTCTCGTTTTTCGTTGTCCCCAAACAAATTCCACGAGCTCGCGCTCCAATCATTGCCGCGATCCGACGCCGCCCCGTCCGACCCAGACTGGTCGCTCCTCCTCCGGTAACTCGCCGATCCCTCCCTCCCTACCCAGATTCTAATCTCCCTGTGGTTTTGAGCCGATTTGTTCCGGGTTCCTGGGAGTCCTATTTGTGATCCGCTAGTTTAGTTCGATCCGCGGTAGGATTAGCGAATTTTGGGCGGTTTTGGAGTCTGGGCGAGTGACGATTTCGGATTGATTTTGGGCGGGGATAAGCAGGCGGGTGGCGCGGGGTTTCCCCATTCTGCGAAGTGAGGTCACAGGTGGTTCGAGATTTCCCGGAGGGATTCGCGGTACTGTGCTCGATTGGTATAGATATACATACTTTTGTAGAGTCACATTGTAGCGGATGTCTATCTTTAAGAGGTTGAGCTACTTTGCTCCGGCGCTGGTTCCTTAGGGAGAGGCAGAGGGCTGGAATCTGGAGAGACTTGCATTATGGTTCGTCTGGGTTTGATGTGTTAGGTGTAGACACGATGTCCAGAAAACCAAGAGGATGGAGGGCTGACGGATTTGGTGGGGAGTTCTATGTCTGATTTTAAATGGTCCATGGAAGAAGAACTGGGTTAGGGTTTGTGGAAGAAGAACTGTGTTAGGGTTAGGGTGGGCAAGTAGTCATCACCAGCAATGCGACCAGTCCTCTGAATGCAATCATAAGGCCAATAGTATGTGGCTATGTCCTGTTTCTTTTCGTTTTACTTCGGTCAAAACATTTTTAAACGAACAGCAGAGTCATACAAACAAGGTTCGGTAACACACAGATAGAGTCTCTTACACTCCGAAATAAAACAAGCAGAGAAGACTAGTGAAAGTAGTCCCAAACGAAACCAGAAACTCAATCTTCTCTTGCTCTAGCACAGAGGCTCCGCAGCGATCCCATCACTTCATCCAGAGCCGGTTTGTCACCTGGCTTGCTAAGCAGCCTCCATTCCCGCGGATAGATATTAATTTCACAGAGCCTCTCGGGCAGTGCGGGTAGGATTGTGTCCATTTGTGTGGCGGCAATGTGCTGGGCCCTGTGGAACGTGCGTAATAAAATGACTATCGAGAAGAAATTTATCTCGCATTCGGTCAAAACGTCACTACCTGCATTGTTCACCTATCAATTTTACTACAATGGAGCCTACTTATTAATAGGTCGGTTCCCCTTTTCTCAATCGCTTATCGTAATGGACGTGTAGGCTTGGAAAATAATTCTAATGTTTGGGTCCTATGTGTGTGGGATTGGAAAGTGCTAATGGCATGGCATCTGGCATCACCAATCAGGCGTTTGTTAATTAGGAAGTTATTTGAATCAAAGAAGTGCTAATGGCATGACATCTGGCATCACAAATCAGGCGTGCGTTATTTAGGAAGTTATTTGATTCAAAGAAGTGCTAATGGCATGGCATCTGGCATCACCAATCAGGCGTGCGTTATTTAGGAAGTTATTTGATTCACCCCTGGCCGGCGGTGGCCACGACGTTGCCGATGCCCTGGGCGCCGGTTCCCTCCTTGGAGGCGGCGTTGCCCTAGTACCATTCCCCCTTCTCTAGGTGAAAACCCTAACCCCAGTTCGGGCGGCGGTGGCGTTCTGACGTCGCGCACCTTCCTGGAGGCGTCGTCTGGGGGCTGTTGGGGTGGCTGGCTGGTTCCCTGTGGGTGGTGATGATCTTGGCGGTGCTTCTTTGTCAACATCGAGTTATGGAGGTGGCTTCGGCAAGCTCCGGTCTCTGGTGATGTTGCTGATCTTCTTTGCCGGTCTCCTTGATGCACCTTCGTTCATCAACTTGCGTCTGCTTGGTGGCGGTGCCGTGGTGGGTGTTGGTGCTCGTGGAGTGTGCTCTGGCGCGGTTACTGGTCTTGCCTTCTTGATTTTTGGCTGTCGTTGCTCATGTGTGTTCTTGGGGGAACTTCTCGGTCTGCCGACGGTACGGCGCCCACCGATCCTGGGTGAGAGGGAAAGGGTCCCTCTTCGGAGACAGAGACATTGAGCTGCTCTCCATCGTTTCATATGGTTGCGGGGTGTGCGTGTCGCCGTTGATGGTGCCTCCTTTGTGTCCGGCTACCCCTGTTGTGTCGGCATTGTGGAAGACGATGGCATCAGGGTCTCAAGCGGAGCTTCTTTTTTATTTTCTGTTTGCTTGTTTGTCTGTTGCTTGTAAGCTGTGTATGCTGTAAACTGCACCCTGTATCTGCCGTATTCGGCATTATTAAGTAAATGCAGGGCTTCGGCCTTCCCTTAAAAAAAAAGTGCTAATGGCATGGCATCTGGCATCGCCAATCAGGCGTGCATTATTTAGGAAATTATTTGATTCAAAGAAGTGCTAATGGCATGGCATCTGGCATCACTAATCAGGCGTGCGTTAATTAGGAAGTTATTTGAATGAAAGAAGGCACATCTGATGCTATTAGCAGAGTCTAGCCTTATGTGCAAAGGATCCAAGTCCTCTAGAGTTATTTCGTGTGTTTTTCTTCAAGCCTGGACTGTAGATGCTCCATTTCCTAGGCCATTTGGGAACACAATAACCGTTGCAAAGCTGCTAGCGAGTTGCCATGAAACAAGGTGTGTTAATGTTCCAAACAAGGGAAAACAGGATGTGTTTGAAAGATAGAAACATGTGTACTGAAACAAGCTGTGTTTCTTGGAAAGAGGAGAAGAAGTCTTGCTAGTCACCACATCTAAGTATCTAACAAAAAGAGCTTTTAAACTTTTCTCCCAAAAACCTAAGAAAATAATAGTTTCCCCTATATTTGCATAAGATCCACCCACTCGTACTTTCCAATTTCATTTACTTGCATTGCCTGAGAATTTGAGAGATGTCTTTGAGAGACCATGTGTGAAAATTATATTAACTTACGCTAATATGATTGCTTTTTATCTCTTCGCTGCGTTTGCCCAGTCATTATGCTAACTGCTGTTTCCTGTAGGCTGCATCTGTTATCCTCACCAAAATTGCTGACGAAGCCCAAATAGCTATTTGCTGCCTTGCTTCCATGGTGATTATTACATTTCATGCAATAGTTTTTGTGTTGATGACAACATTCTGCTAGGAAGATGTGCTATTCACATGATTTTAATATGGAATGTTTATGTTTGTGAAGGCAACGAACGAAAACCTCCCACCAAATGTTATTAGGCAATTGGCTAAAGAACTGAAGAATCTTGACCAGTCACCTCCAGAAGGGATCAGAGTGATCGTGAATGACGATGACTTCACGAGCATTTTCGCAGATATAGAGGGCCCTGGTAAGGTTCACTTAAGAGGTTTTGATATTTAACAAACACTATAAATTTTTGTGTGTTTCCCACTTTCCCTCTAATTGCATTTCTCACGTGCTTTTCATATGTTGCTTGTGTTCATAACTAGGTACTGAAAGCGTGTCTATTTTCAGAAGTATATGTCATAGTCTTAATGTGTACAAATATGTGCTTCTTTATTATGTTAATTTCTGAAATTTGAATACTTGAAATGATTTGCAGGCGGTACACCGTACGAAAATGGGATTTTCCGGATGAAGCTAGTCTTGTCTTGTGACTTCCCTCAATCTCCACCGAAAGGTCTGGCTATCTTTTGTATACCATTTATCTTTTGTGCTCATCGAAAGCCTGGGTGATTGTGTTTTGTCCTCTACTTGATTATTTCTTAAACAAATATTAACCTGTCTATCACTTTTTAGGATTTTTCGTGACCAAAATTTTCCATCCAAATATATCAAGCAGAGGTGAAATCTGTGTTAACACGTTGAAAAAGGACTGGAATCCTACTCATGGATTACGGCATGTTCTACTGGTTAGTGCATGCTGCAACATTGCTTGCCCCTATTTTCGCTAGTGGTAATGACTTTCAGCTTATTTTTTATGCTTCTGAAAGGTGGTGAGATGCCTACTGATCGAACCATTCCCAGAATCTGCGCTTAATGAGCAGGCAGGAAAGATGTTACTTGAGAACTATGAGGACTATGCACGGCATGCAAGGTTACCTTTTGACTTTCCATTGAGTATATCGCTGTGTCAATATAGACTAGGGACACCTAGCAGACATCTCTACCTGCCTACACTACACTATATATATGGGAGTCCTTTTTTCTTTCTCCTTGGTCAGAGTATAGCTTTCGACAATCCAGAGCACTGCCTAATCTTCTGCACACACCATATGCAGGTTATACACCAGCATTCATGCCCTCAAACCTAAGAGTAAGCCCAAGAGTGGCACTATCTCGGAATCAACCACAGCTGTAAACGTGGATCAGTCAAGCAAAAATCTCTGTGAAACTGAACCATCGGCGCCCACGGCATTATGTGCTACTTCTGTCACCAAATTGCCCGGCTCAAACTCACAGGATCAGAATTCTCCTGCTGAGCCCGCTGTTGGTACATCTGTAGCATTGGCCAAGAAGGAAGGACCTGCCTCTACAAAAGCCCCGGTCGATAAGAAGAAGGTGGACGCTAGGAAGAAGAGCTTGAAGAGATTGTAAGCGAAGATGATGAGTGCCAGATGTAGCAGACGGATGAACACTGGGCTCTAGGTGACATGAGAGGCATCAGGTATTCTGTTGTCACCTGTGAAAATCCTGTAGAAAGAATGTGGAAGAAGAGCTTGAAGAGATTGTAAGCGAAGATGATGAGTGCCAGATGTAGCAGACGGATGAACACTGGGCTCTAGGTGACATGAGAGGCATCAGGTATTCTGTTGTCACCTGTGAAAATCCTGTAGAAAGAATGTGAATTGTACATCTTGCATCAAACCCATGTAATGACAATTGTCCCAAGTAATCTATTCAATTAATTCGTTCTATTGAAAAAAGTTACATTGGTTTTTATTCCTTTTTGGATTGATTTTGGACTATCAATCAGAATTATGTTTGTACAGAATGAGAGGATTTTTTTTTGTAACACTTAAAAGATTGAATATTTTTTCTTTAAAACAACTTCACAGATCGAGATGTTGATGTGGTGGGTGTTACTCCTGGTTAGTTCATTTTCTTTTCAACTTGCCCCTGGTTGGTTCGTAGTGCTTCCTGACTCATCATTGATGAACAATAGGGTGACTTATTTGGCTTGGCCCACTCAAATTGTATAAAGCAGACTAGACAAAGCATGATAGGGTCCATCTGATGGAATCTGTGTGGGATGTTTTGTGATAATTTTTTTGGCCCACCCCACCTTATCTCGTCAGTTCTTCAGGATAATAATCAGCTCTGGCCCAGTGACCTCGTCAGATAGTTATCATCAGTCGGCAAATTCTGTACTGCTCTTGTCTATCCTGCATCGCGGTAAGATACAGTATATCACAGAATTTCACCTTAATTCTGATAATTTTATCCCGGATGAAATTCTATCGTCGTGCAAACCATACTTCATGATCTTTACTGTTAGAGGGGCCTCTTCTGGATGGTATACTGTTTGGAGCTAGTAAATCTAGCAAGAACAATGAACAACTGCATATGAGTGTGGCGACAATCATCAGATATTATTCAGATAAAGGTGATAAAGAGTCCTAAAGACTGTATGTGCGTGGTTTTCTTTTGTTCTCCATCTCCCACTTTGACTTGCAACTGTTTGACTTTTTTGGTGAGAGGCTGAGAGCAGTGGTAAGCAGGCAAGGAAATCATGGCAGCTTGATTTTGATGCCAACTATTCCCCTACCCGATTGCTTGTCCTCGGCTGTTCAATCCACTAGTTTGTTCAGTAATACCCAATTCCTTTTCCAAACAAACATAAGTAGCGCCGTTGGTTCTTGACGTCCGAGGCTAACAACAATCTGTGACGCTTTTTTAACAATACTCATTTTTTAGTCATCAGTTGAAATTGCATAACTGGTAGTTATACTGAAGCGGTGAGGATGGCTGTTTGAGCGGCTTCCATCAAAGACTTGTACAGTTATCAGTGCAGCCTCCAATATGTAGTGAAATCTTGAGGTTTGCTTGTCCTATTCGCGTTTCAGCATCTTCGTCTGCGAAATAGGATAAGCGAAATATTTTTTTTATACAACTCCAGTGCTCACATACATAAAATGCGGGTACATTTTGATATATAATCATTACCCAAGCATTCCAACATGACATCTAAAAAATAGACAGAGGTACCTATGTTGGTCCGACTTAATAATGTTTCCGACTTCAGGTGGTCTGGGATCACGCCGTGGATTGGTCTACCCTAGCCATGAGCCCATGACCTTAATCATTTTCCTTTCAAGGGCCATGTGTGTTACCAATCAACACGAAACCTCTCGCAAAATATTGGCCTGAAGCGCGCATGTGAGATGCGATACGATAGCTCCTGACGCTACCAATCAATTACATAGCCGTCATGTCTTGACCAAATGCGTTTTCAGCCTACATGTGCTAATCTGATTGGACCTCCCGTTGGTGTCAGGATAAGGATCGCCCTAGTTACTTGTCTCATTTTCAAGTGCAAATATCAAATATGTGTTCCATGACAGCATGTTGTTTGTATATGACCCCGAATATCTTTTGTTGAGCAAAAGACGGCGACTTGACACGGATGTCTCTCTCAAACCATTGGTTTATTAGGTTATTGACGCCGCGAAAAGATGAAAGCAACCGGCGCTTGACGGCCAAGGCACAGTTCGTGAGTGCTAGCTACTGCCACTATCGATCATGTACTCTGGCACTAATCTGACTCGGGACACACTTGGATCGGTCAATCACTGGTGTAGTAGGTTTTATACTTCATCCTACTACCCAGTTATGATTATGGCCTAATCGTACGTTCTGAATTATGTTAGATCATCACGTGCCCACCTCTACCTCTATGACATGGAACGAATGTGTCTACAACAAAACAATTGTGTCTAGGGACTAATGCCACGTGTATAAGGATTTTAGGTATTCTTATGAGCATTTGCCTATTCGAACAGTATTCCACGGTTGATTTTACATTCTTTTATTTATCTTAACAACTAGTGTGTAATAAGGTTTTCTTATCACCTTGTATCGGGGTTGAACCGTGTATGATTTTATTTATAAAGCGAAGAGAAAATATATTTTAAAGATTTTCCCGATGAGGCGATGATAGCCACTTCCGCCTCCAACGGTCCTAGCTACTACTGTTTGCGCCGGTTTTTACCTGCTGTGCCGTTTACCTTTACCTGGCGTGCAAAATAACGGCTACTGCAGGTTTTCACCAGACAACAGTGTGAAGTCTGAGCAAACTGGACAGTCCAATCCACCAACTCGCAGCGTCGCACGTGCCCGCAAAGACGTGACGACGGCATCCGTCCAAATCTGCCCCAACGGATCTCCGTGTCAGCAGGGCCCCACCCCCTTTTAAACCATGCCGAGCGGTGTCAGCAGTCTCGGCAGAATAATAATCCCATCCACGCCATCCCCAATATACACAAATTCCCTCCCTTTTTCTCGTGCCTTTTTACTACCTCTCACAAAATCCTAAACCCTTTTTTCCCGACCTCACCTTTCCCCTTCATCACGCCCAGGCGCCCACCCACTCCGCCTTTTTCACGCCCGTTGCCTGCTCACGCCTACTCCATTTCTCTCACTTCGCCTCGCCGCCACTCTCAGGCTCGTCCTCTCTCTCTTCAGAGTTTACAGCTAGATTCTAGAAGCCAACAAAAACAGGCGGAAGCGTACCGGAAAAAGCAAACCCCCACAGTCACCACTGCAAGGGACTGCCACTTCCTCTCAATCTCTCTCTCTAGATCTGCGCAGACCTCGGTTCCCGTGATCGGCGGTTGCTCCTGCCTGTGCGCCGACCCCCGCGCGCGCGTGCTCCCGGTCCGTCCCGGTCGCCGCCGATGTACCGCTAATCCGAGCCCGGAGGGAGCGATGCGAATGGGAGCGCGGGCGCTCCTCCCGCTGCTGTTGGCCGCGGCCGCCGCGGCATTGCTGCCGCGGGCGCTCGCCCTCACCGACGCCGCCGACGGTACGTACGCGCGCACCTGCTTTGCTCTGCTCTGCTCGCTGCCTCCGGCTTAGTTGATTAGTTGGTTTTCGTAGCACGAGGTGGTTGCTTGCGCGGGCTGCACTTGCTTTGGTTGCCTTGGGTATACACGCACGGTGAATTTACCGGCGCACGGTAACGGGGGGTTGATTTCGATGCAGGACTGTTGCGACAGTGTGCTGGGTTTTGGTTCCGCTGATTGATTGAGCTTGGTGGAGTAGAGCAGATTGACTGGTGCTGGGGTGGGGGTTCGTGCCGTCCTTCTAGAGCTGATGCGGCCGTTCAACGTACCGGGCTTTAAACAGCGATGTGAAGTCTGATGTAGTGATGTTTTTGTTCCTCAAGCAATGTGCTGGCCTGCTCTGCAGATTATCATCACTGTTCATGTCAGCGTGGGAGATAGGTGTCTGCTTTCAGTTAGGATTTTGGTTGCAGTGGGGGAAAATGCAGGATGGATGCTTGTAAGATTGGATAGGTTTCTTGTGGTAGAACGTGTCTGCTTTCGGTTAATGCCTGTAAGCAGCCGTGTGATGATGCGCGGGATAGCGATGTTTTTGTTCCTCAAGCAATGCGATGACCTTGCTCTGCAGATTACCATCATTGTTGATGCCAACTGGGAGATACGTGTCTGCTTTCAGTTAGGATTTGGTTGCAGCGGGGAAAAAATATGAGGAATCTATATGCCTGTAAGATTGGATAGGTAGAATGCGAGCTTTAATCTAACATCCACTTGCACTCTTGATAGTTGTTACTCGTTAATGCTAACATGGGGTCTCAGTGGTACAAAGCTGGTGATGTAATGTGACTAAATGGGAGCGTTTTCGCGAGAAATAGTCTTAGTAATTCTTTATATACTAGTACACTTAATGCTGGATTTTGTTTCCAAGTTCTTGATTTAATTGATCTTTATACACAAGTGGCTCTGTGTCTGTATATGCAGTTACATTTGTTTGAAGTATTTGAAGGCATTTTATTCCATGCTTAACAGATGTTACGAAGTATTTTGAACGTTGCTAATGGCTTGTTTCTTCCTTCCATTCCCCCTGCAGTTTCTGCTATAAATGGATTATATGTTGCACTTGGATCGCCAGCTCTTCCCGGGTGGACTGCAAATGGCGGAGACCCCTGCGGTGAGAGTTGGCAGGGTGTTGTATGTATCGGCTCAAATATAGATGCAATGTACGTCAATTATTCTTTACATTCCTTTCCCTGCTACAACTTTTATATCTTGTGCTTTTATCAACCCATTGTTTGTAGAAATTTTGTTGCTGCAACTATGGGAGGACAGCTAGGAAACCTAGGGAACTTCACCGCCATAACCACAATGTATGGTCCTTTGTTCCCTCGCTCGTGCCTGATAGTTGTATTAACTATCCCTGCATATGTTCTATATGGGTGTTAAGAACTTTAAGGGTACAATCTACATAGGCAGGGAGTTATGTTGACCTCTTATGCTGATCGAGCTTTCTCTTTTGTTGTAGAAATCTTAGCAACAACAAAATCACTGGAACTATACCAGATGATCTACCTGTTACACTGCGGAATCTGTATGTTTCCTTCTTTGTGCAACTCCTTGTTCAAGAAGAACTTGTGCAGTTCATTTAAGTATTTGTGATTAAATGACGAGATGATCTTTTTTGTTTCTTGCTGTGCAGTTTTCTCTCCGATAACCAACTCACTGGAAGCATCCCAATGTCGCTCTCAAACCTAAAGAGTTTAACAGCCATGTAATTATTATTTTCCTTCATAAACGAAAAGCTATGTAGTACTTTCCTCTATAAGCTGTCTCAGTCAAGATCTGTCATTCTGTCTTTTCGCAGGTCACTCAATGACAACCATCTCGATGGACAACTACCGGATGCTTTTGGTTCCCTTCCTGGACTTATAAACCTGTAGGTCTAAATTATTTCTCTCTTTTATGGCACTTCCCCTTAAGCTTCATCTAACTGATCGATTTCATCTGAACGTTCGTCAAAATTCACAGGGATATTTCATCCAACAACTTCAGTGGTCCATTACCAACTTCACTGGGAAACCTGTCATCACTAGTTACGCTGTATGTCTAGCCTACAACTATTTTTTTGCGTTTCGCTTCCTTTTTTTGCAACTTTTTTTATATTTTCTAATAATATGCTATTATACAGGCGCATGCAAGATAATCGACTATCTGGGACCCTTGATGTCTTGCAGAGTCTCCCCCTCAGTGATTTGTATATCCACATTCTCGTTACTGATTCACAGCACATCTGAATATATAGAGCAGAACATTTTAATTATTTGATCAGATAGTTGTTGATTTAATTAGAACTTAATTGCTTATCAAAAACATTTGTTTGGCTATTGTTTGGACATCTGAATATATAAAACAGAACATTTCAATTATTTGATCAGTTATTTGTTGATTTAATAACTTAATTGCTTACCGAAAACATTTTTTTGGCCATTGTATAAGCATCTAAATTTCAATGCAATTTGATAGAAATCTGAACTTACGTGCAAGTATGACACAAATTACTTTCCTATTTAGCATAATTAACCTCAAACTTCTTAGCTAAGTTTGTACAATTCTACATCCGTAAACAAAGTGTGTTTATTTACAGATTTGCTCTGACCGTACAATGTGTAATAATTAACAAACAAATATTTACTGGTTAGAAAAGGAATAATTGACTAAATAATTAATTAATTTGCATTCCTTACTGGAACCCTTTATGCACTGTACTTGCACCAATTCTGCAACAAAACAAGGACCAGACAGTACCACCTTTTACATGATGCATGTGCAATTTAGTTAATTTCCGTGACTAATAAAAAATATTAATGTCAGTCAAACTCTCACTTTTGATCCAATTTGTGATGAATGCAGAATCCATATGATTGATAGCTTAGATTTTTGTTATGCATACAGATATATGTGCTTCGTTCTGATAACTTCTTTTCCTTGTAACAGAAATATAGAGAACAATTTATTTTCTGGACCGATTCCTCCAAAGTTGCTCAACATACCAAATTTGAAGTGAGAAACCTTTTTCCTATTTCAGATTTATTGATGTCATCTACAATTACACAATGTGCTTGTATCTAGTTAAAGGATATTTCCTGTACTTCATACTTATAAACAACTCTTTTTTATACAGAAAGGATGGGAACCCATTTAATACCAGTGTTGCTCCTTCTGCGTCACCCTCCTTAACACCGACTGGCCCTACACCGACAGAAACACCATCATCTCCTTCAGCCCCTTCAGGAACTCCTTCATCGTCGAATACATCCTCGAGCTCATCTGGTGGATCCACAGCTCGGGACAGCAGATCTTCATCCTCTGGGAAACACAAGTCTTCAACTCTCAGGATTGTTGGATTTGTTCTTCTTGCTATTGTGCTGTTCATAGTTGTTGTGCTGCTGGTAATATTTTGCCTGTCCAAGTACCAAGAGAGACAGTCGAGACGTGATTATACAACAAGTCAGGTGGGAAGGGTGCACCAAAGGGTTGAAGAACCTAAAGCCAAGCAAGCTCCAGTACTGCCAACGAACCATGTTAAAAAAGGTCTGCTTGGCTTAAATTCGTATATTATAATGTGCTCTGCACTGTTATTTTATATTGTGGTAATGTGGTTCATGGTGTTTTATTAACAGCCTCAGCTGAGGTTCCTGACAGGAAGCCTGTTCGTGAAATAAATTTGGCCATACCAGGTATAGATACTTGTAAACCTGATCAGCTATTTCCTAATTTAGTACAGTTCACCTGTTTAAGTTCAAGCTATAATATAATTTGTAATATAATGGCAGCTGCTGTTGATAAGCCTCCTGAAAAGAGAGTAGAGCATGTAATTAGCTTGGAGCGAACGGAATCGGATATTTTTGCTGCGGCACCTCTGCCACCTCCACCTCCGCCTCCGCCTCCACCACCGCGGCCAACGCCAACGCCACCGCCACTGTCCCCACCCCCACCACCACCTCCTCCTGTTGAAAGAGTGATTGTAAATCCTATTGTTAGACCTGAAAAAAGGGTTAGCACTCCACCAAGGGCAGGTCCCTCTCCACCAAGGGCAGGTCCCTCGACGTCTGCAACATCCTTTTCTGTTGCAACACTTCAGCAACATACAAATAGCTTCGGAGAGGGAAGTTTGATAAGAGAGAGTAGGCTGGGAAAAGTATATCTGGCAGAATTTCCTGAAGGCAAAGTATGTACAAAGTATTGCTTCATTTACTCAGTAGAATTTTATGCTTATTGAAATGCTGACCTCATCTTCTTTCATCCTATGCAGTTATTGGAAGTTATGAAGATAGACAATGCCAATGGAAGAATACCAGTAGATGACTTTTTAGAGCTGGTAGCGTGTATATCAGATATTAGACACCCTAGCATCCTTGAGCTTGTTGGATACTGTGCAGAATATGGACAGAGGTTACTTGTTTATAACCACTTCAGTAGAAACACACTACATGATGTGTTACATGAAGGAGATGATCTTGATAGTGCACTATCTTGGAATGCCCGTCTCCAGGTTGCTCTTGGTGCAGCAAAAGCCTTAGAGTAAGCTGTATTCGAGTTCAAAATAATTTTCATAATCTTTTCATTTTTTTATTTAGCTCGTTAAGGGATTGCCTTTATATTTAAAATTTACACTCTTCTTCCAGGTATCTCCATGACAGCTGTGAGCCTGCAGTGGTGCATCAGAATTTTGAACCATCCAATGTGCTTCTTAGTAATAGATTCTCAGTACGTGTTGCTGAATGTGGACTGTCAAGATTGATTTTGTCAAGTTCTGTTACACAGGTAACCTCACGAATGAGATGTAAAATTTGTACTTAGCATGCTTAAGACTTTTCTTGTAGCCAATATATCTAAAGTGCTTATTAAAACATCTGAATTATGTTTATTTACTTACTATTTGGAACTACCTGTTTTTGTCAAGGTCTTAAACCTTTAGTCCCTGGTCTATCACAATAAATTCAGGGAGGATGCCAATTTATTTTTTGAAGAAAAACAGGGGAGATGCTCCCCAGTTCCATTACTTGACTGAAACTTGTGAACAAAACATGTCTCAGCAGTGAAATGTAAATTTTTAGTCTCTACACATTCAGTCACTGAATGATTGAAATCCTAGCAAAGCATCCTGAGTACTGCACCAAAACAATGAGACTAACAGGCAGTGAAAATGATTTCCTAGCAAAGCATCCTGAGTACTGCACCAAAACAATTAGACTAACAGGCAGTGAAAATGATTTCCTGAAGCATCACCTAACTTCGGGAAATACCATCTGGTTCTGCAGTGATATTTAGAATTTCCCCACAGCTGTTCTGTTGATTTCCAGATTTATCATGCATGAACGCCCTCACATATAAACATGGAGAGTAATAAATTCATATAGAGCTAGAAAAATTGTGAACCCATCACAGCTATTACGTCTAGTCCAATAATTTCAGTCATTGAATGATTGAAATCCTAGCAAAGCATCCTTAGTACTGCACCAAAAAAATTAGACTAACAGGCAGTGAAAATGATTTCCTGAAGCATCACCTAACCTCAGGAAATACCATTTGGTTCTGCAGTGATATTCAGAATCTCCCCACAGCTGTTCTGTTGATTTCCAGATTTATCGTGCATGAACGTCCTCACATATAAACATGGAGAGTAATAAATTCATATAGAGCTAGAAAAACTATGAACCCATTGTCAAGCTTCATGCACTAGCCAACGCAACCAAAAGTCCGAACTGATGAAAAGGGCTAGTACAATCCACTTATACACTTCAACACCCCCACTCACGTGTGACGGGAGAAGAGAAAGTCAACACGTGGACACAGACAAGAGAAGAGAAAGTCAACATGTGGACACAAACGGGAGAAGAGAAAGTCAACACGTGGACACAAAGGGGGGCGACAGCAATTTTACAATAAATTGCGAAAACCAGGACTCAAACTCAAGACCCTGGGCTCTGATACCATGTCAAGCTTCATGCACTAGCCAACGCAACCAAAAGTCCGAACTGATGGAAAGGGCTAGTACAATCCACTTATACACTTCAACACCCATCACAGCTATTACGTCTAGTACAATAATTTCCTTAAAACCAGGTAGTCTTCGCTATATCTTGACTATTCTATGGCAGGAAAAACCATTGGAAAAATTAAATTTGACTTAATCTGTAGTAATGGTTCAAGTATTTGGCAATAATTGTTCCTGCTTCTGTACTTTGGTGACATGTGTGAATGAATTGGTAACTTGTATTATGTGTGTACTTACAAATGTGTTTCTTTTGATCTCAGTTGTCAGGTCGCATGCGGGCATTACTAAATTATGAGGCACCTGAAATCCAGGAATCGGGGACGTTTACCGATCGAAGTGATGTCTACAGTTTTGGTGTGGTAATGCTAGAACTTTTGACTGGTCGTAAACCATATGACAGGTCAGTGATGAACAGAATCTGCAGTGCTTAATAAGTGATGCATACAGAAATGTGGATGTACTCATGCGCCTACTTGTTTGTTTTGTTGAAATATGCAGTTCTCGCCCTCGTGCTGAACAACATCTTGTTAGATGGGCTGATTCTCAGCTTCACGACATTGATTCCCTGACAAGGATGGTTGATCCTTCTATTCGTGGAGAGTGTTCTGAGAAAGTATTATCACGTTTTGCCGACATCATCAGTCGTAGTGTAAGGGTAAGTCAGTGCTTTCATTCCTTCATGTCTAAATTGCACTTATGAGGCATAATATACAGGATACTAGATGATCTACTTTGTTAACTAACACATCCTTGAGTTTCTTTCCTTGCTTGAATTTTTTCTTTCGAATATGTGTAATTAGAAAAAATCCATCATTTTCTTAAATGTCCTATAATTATATTAGATTGTGCCGAGCTTTTACTTTATTACCAATGTTGAAAATAAACTGTCAGTCATAACTCATAAGTTAGTCTATTCCATGTTAATTTGCTTCATGATTTTGATATCTCATCACACACACAGGTGAAACACTTATTAGTCTATTCAGTATTCACTATACTGTTCTAGCTTTATTTAGCTCTTTTTTCGAGAACCGCAGTAGGAATGTGGTGAATATGGTGATCATGTGGCTGACCAGAAAACTCTTATGCAGCCGGAGCCAGAGTTCAGGCCACCAATGTCTGAAATAGTCCAAGACCTAGCGAGCATTTTAAGCACTAGTGATGAGGAATCAGAGTGAAAAACAATCTGAGGAGGATGCCATACATATCGAATCTTGCCGGCGTAGCCAGTCAAGTATTCTGATGAAACATCTACCACATTCTGGGAATATTCTGTCAATATTTCAAATGGTGGAAACATCTACCACATTCCGGGGAAATCCTGTCAATATATATGGACCCCACAGTCCACCAATGTACATGTTGATTCGGAGCCTCCTTTACTTCCAGCAAGGAGGTAGAGTGGTACAGCCCTATTTTGGGAGGAGGGCATATATGGGGCTTCCCATTGTTGCCGGGCAGATCGTTGTATTATAGCCATGCTTATATGACATGTATCTCTTGTAACCACACCTATAGTTCCTGCTAGTTTATTGCATGTTTACATTGAAGCTGGTAACCACCTATAGTTCCTGCTAGTTTATTATATGTTTACATTGAAGCTGGTGATGTTCGTATGTTTCAGCGTGCCAGGGTCTCTAAAATCTTTGAAAGCCCCCAAAAATAAAATTTTGTTTCTCTAGTTATCTATGGTTTTAGAACTTTTACTGTTGTCAAAATGTTCTGCCGAGGTAAATGAGTTCCCTCCGTTGACACGCAGCCTTTCCGATCTAGACACGCGGATTCTACTCTGGAGGCAAAAGTTCCTCAATCAGGCATCGTATATGTTATGTGATCCTTGAACGCGTCCTGTTGATTCATCATATGCTAACTTGTTTTGTCGTAATGGAGCTTTCCAGTATATGCTTGCCTTGGAAATGTTAGACTAGCACTCTACCAAAATACCTTGGTTTGTATCAGAGCAACTACAACAACTGTCTGATTCCTGCAAAGCTTATACTAATTGGCACCAACAGTTTTGATTCCGGTACCACCAATTAATCCACGCCTGGCTTGGATGGAAACCACCTTTCTTTCTTTTTTTGCTTTCAGAAGAAGGAATAGTTGACGGGATTTCCAGAAGAAGTCCGGTGACAACGACGAGTGCAGTTTACTCCTCCTTCCATGTGGGTCGTGGCAGCTTGTGCCGCGGCACCATGACGCTACCTGCAAGTGGCCCGATCGCGTTGCTCTCCGGCTGTGATTCCTCGGAATCAGCTACACGAGCGAGCAACGAATCTGCACACTCACTTTGCATATTCAGTTATTCACTACAGGCCGCCACTTGGTTTATGTACAGTGGGATCTCGATTCTGCAGATCTCGGTGGATCGCGAGGAATCGCCTGGAGATCATGGCGATCATTATCAGGCAGGGAGGCACAGCTTTCGGTTGCGGGGTCGAATCGAATCAGCCCGTGTAGAGCGCGCCTGTGGGCATGATGATCGGGTTTGCTGATACGGGAAACGAGGAAGGGTCGCCCACCGAAAGTTCTACGATGCTATGAACTCGTGTGAGCCACACACGCAAACGAACCCCGGCCAGTTGCGCAAGTATTTTTGCCGCGCTAGAGACGCAGGCAAGCACTTGCGGTGACCGGATGCGTTGCACATTTGAACTGAGGAAGGAATCTGCATGTGTGTCATCTCTACCAGGTTTCTTCTCTTGTTGCTAGTCGGTTGGCAACTTGCGAGTGTCCAGTGTCCACATCTTTTACTTTGATGGATCATGGATATGTGCGTTGCGCCAAGGACCCTCTTGCAACATACGAACAGGAACGCATTTCGAACGAATGATTGGGCATGACACCGAAGGCATTGAACAGAAGGAAAATATGTCATTTTCCCCGCAAAAATAAACGATATGACATGTTTAAGGAAATAGCATGGCATACAGTGGACCGGCCAATGAGGTGATCAATTTTCTCATCTAATGATCCCACGAATGTGACATTGTTAACAAAAGAAAATATTAGGCTCAGGGTTGGGGTTACCTCACCAAAATAGGACGCACAATTCCCCGCAAATTTACACGAGAAATGGACCATTTTTTTTACCAAACTCGTTCACTCCAAGTGCAAAAAACACCAGATCAGCATGTCAAATAGATTTGTACTAAAAAACGAACTCTGATAAAAAAAGAGAGACTAGTTCTCTTTTTTTTTAACAGCGACGGGTGCAACACACCCGAATTTTGCTTTGTTACGGGAGATGCAAATTACAAGGAGGCCCCTAAAAGATGAAGAAAAACAACAAGGCCTAGTAAAACTACAGAGGAGACCCTAGGAACTGGCGACAAACATGATCAGGACCCGCACTTCGTCTTCCCCGATCTCCAGATCAGTGACGGGATCTTGAGGCCAGCCAGTCACTGCACCGCCGAAGACGAACCACTTGGGGGTGAGGAAGCCGGATAACGCCAACCTTGGGACTGAAGAAGCGGCGGAGCAGCTGCCCTACAGCCATAAAGTTCGGTGGGATGATAGATCAAGCTATCGATAAGCCGCCGAAGGAGAGCTCTCTTGAGGTCTTCATCACCCGGAGAACGCCGGCGCCAAGGTCACCTAATTTTTCATGCCACCATGGCGGGCAGAGGAGGAGAGGAGCGCCGCCGCAAAACGACAAAGAAGATGGATGAAAGCAACCCTATCTTGCAGAGGACATGCAGAGCGGCAACACTCCCCCTAGCCACCACGTCCGGCCAGGAGCGGCCTCACCACACGCACCGCTCGCCGCCGTACCTCTCCTCCTCGCCACCGTGGCCGGCCGGGAGAAAGTGAGCAACGCGAAACCACTGTTCCATAGGGATGCAACGAACCGCATGTCCTTATTGAAAGGAGATCCAGCTCTCCCGCCCACGGCCGCATCCGGCTCTCCCCGTGAGAGCACCGTGGTCAGAAGAAGGAGGAGCAACGCCTCTAGATCTGGCCGTCAAGATCTGGAAGCTCCCTCCTGGCTTGCCTCCTAAGAGGGACACCAATCAAGGGCAAAATCAAGAAGGTGGGTGATTTCTCTCGCATTGCGATCCAGAAAGAGAAGTCGCTCTGGTGTAAAGACAAGAGTGGTGCAAAAGAAAATGTGCATGTTGCTGCTTGATAAATGAGTTCTCAATTCTTCAGGTTTTCGTGTCCGGGGTCTTTGTTCTCATGTTTTCAGTGGGACAGTTCTTGTGATTGTGTTGTGGCGGTTTTCATCCAATTTTCCGTTAATTAATTGGATAATTTTCTTCTTCTTAATTAATAAATTGAGATAAAGCCGTATGCATATCGATTGATGCAGGGCTGTTTCCCTTATCTAAGGGCGATTAGCCCGAGATTACCGACCACACGCCGAGTCCACTTGCGGACTTAACAACGACTTAATCGGCGAGGAATCCCTGCCTAACTCGAGTAGATTGCCTGGTCTCGGCCGTGTCATGGTGTCACCTCTCCTCCCCTCACAAAGTCTGCCCAGATATTTCTTGGCCTCCATCGGCCAGGGCATATAATAGGAAGAAGATTGACGAAGGCACGGAAGCTAGCTTGCATAAACTAGTTACCAGCCACAAGATCTTTCTAACCACGAGCCTGTTAATTAATTAGTGGATGTCACTAACAGCGGCAGAGTAATGCTCTAGACCACCAATTTGGAGCATTGTGATTATCCTCATATACTTCCAATTGAACTGTTTTATACTACATCTGTTGTAAAATATAAGTCATTTTATTGAGCTAATTTAGCTTTCTAAAAAAGCTTGTATTTTACTTTTTTTTTTAAATGGGGCAGTTCAGCCTCTTCATCAAAGATATACATATGGCCTGTTTTTATTCATTTATTTAATAAAGACTAGCAAGAGACCTTATAATGATCATACAAGTTGAAACCACCAAAATAAGATGTCAAAGCACCATCAAACTAAGCTTGTATATTACTAAAATGACTTATATTTTAGAACAGAGATAATAGTATTGTACAAAAAATACTAATTAAAATTCTTCTCTGAAATTTGAATGCCATTGATAAAGTTGCTTGTAGGCTACCACATGGTCCTTTTTATGTAAGTTGGACCCAGATGATGATGAGGGCAGCCGGATTAGGTCCATCGAGCCTATCTCTACAGCTCCAAAAAGGAAAGAGATCAACACCCAAATAAACCAATCCATCAAGATATGTCCTAAAAAGAACACGATAAGAAGAGCAACTAGAGACAGATGACCATACATAACCAAATAAAGAAGAAATGGTTCTGCTTAGCAGGAATGATTTGAGAGCAGATAACATTTCTCAACCAATAATTCGAGGGAGATTCCATCACCCATGGCCCCATACAAGACAGAGAACACAATATCTCCTCATATATTATAGGAAACATATCCTATATTGTATTACATATATTTCCAATCCAACCCCAAAGAGGATTTATAGCAGCCGAAAGCAACGTGCGAGTATGCCTTCCAGAACGGAATATTGAACTCTTGGTTCTTCGAGTGGGACTAGGTTTTGTGGACACGGATCGCTCGACGAGTTCCTAGCGCCAAAACCAACGGCTCTCGTTGCCTCTACCGCTAGGAGTATATATGTTTTTCTTTGATCGTGTAACCGTGGCCGCTTATCAAAGCCGTATTTTTATTGATCGCAAAAACGAAAAAGAAAGGTCCGTATTTCTATTCGACACATCAAATCAAGAGGCCTTAGAATACTCCAAGTGTCTCGTGATAAGAACACCTGAATGACGATTTGACCACAAGTGGCAATTGGCAGATATATATACATTTGTAGAAGACGGTATGGTTGTTTCAAGAACGGAAGCGAGAGAGTTGGTACGCTAGAGAAACTCGAATTATATACAATGTCGTGTGCAAGTGCTAGCATCAACACTGCGATGAAATAAAATAATTTCAGGAGTGTTTTTTTTTTATACAAAGACGGGTGCAAGCACCCGACACATAGCTGCTTATATTAACACCGCTGGAGAATTACAAGAAAGCCCTTACAAAAAGTTAAAACAGAAAAACAGCCCTGCATAGAAAGACAGGACATGATCAAGTCCTTTGTCAAACTTCTCCAGATCAGCGACATGCCTCACCGGCGGCCTGCGGCAGCGCAACCGGGGACAAACCACTTGGCGCACAGCGCAGAGGAGTGCCGTCGAAGAAGCCGAAGCAGTGGTGGAGCGGCTGCCCTTCAGCCTAAGAGTCCGGCGCGAGGACGAAGCCTGCAGTCGATATTCGCCGGAGAGAAGCTCAGATTGCATGTGACCGCCGCCGCTCACGCTCCAGTCTAGCAGACAAGGCCACCACCATGGTCACCAAGCACGCAAGAGAGGAAGCCCTTGCAGCAACATGAACCGCCCCCGCATCAGAGAGAGGAGGAAGAAGACGACGACGCTCTGCAGCTCCCCCTCGCCGCCACGGCCGGCCGGGAGCCGAGAGAGCCGTCCTCCACCAGGATGCCTCTCTCCCCCGCTGCCACGGCCGGCCAAGAGAGGATCCTGAGCTTCGACCTCCACACCAGAAGCGGGGTCCTAGACCCTTTATTAGGAGTCGACGGCGACGGATCTGGCCGCCCCCACAATCTCCGACCACCAGAGCACTCAGGGCCAACAAATCGACGCCGACATCCCCCGGATCTCGGTTGGCAACCTAGGAGAACCTCCGAGCAAAAGCCCAAAATCGAGAACTACCCTAACCTACTCTACTCTGGCGCCTCACCTCCGCCGCCTCCGGCCGGCATCACCACCGAAGGGGCTCGAGATCGGCCCGGTCACTCTTAGAGCTCCTATGGCTACTGTTCACAAGAGAGAGGAAGAAAGGGGGGCTCGTCCAGGAGTGGTTTTGTTGACTATCGTGTGGGCTCAATGAAAAGTGGTGATTATGAAAAATTTTGATCTATAGAAGTGATGCGTGGTGAATGACCAGCCCGTTGGGAACCCCAAGAGGAAGGTGTGATGAGTATAGTAGCTCATTTTCCCTCAGTAAGAAACCAAGGTTTATCGATCAGGAGAAAAGTAGACAATGACAGCTGAAGGTGATGCTTGCTAGTTTGCGACAGCAGCGGACAATTTATATATGGCGCCTCGTCCAAGCTTTGCTTGCTAGCTGCAACGTGGAACCTGCACACACACAGACAAGTACTTTGCTCCCAACTTACGATGAGGTTGTCAATCTCACCGGTTTGCTTGAAACAAAGGTTATGAGTGTATCGAGTGGAAAACAGTAATAGTATGCGAGTAAAGTAAACAGTGCGGGAAAAGTAAACAGGTGATTGCAATATGATTAAAATAGGACCGGGGTCCACAGTTCACTAGTGGTGTCTCTCCATAGATAAAATAACATGCTGGGTAAACAAATTACAGTTGGGCAATTGATAGAATAAAGATAACGTGATATGTCAAGAAGATCACTATGAGATTTACTCTGGGCATTACAACAAAATACATAGACCGCCATCCAACTGCATCTATGACTAATAATCCACCCTCGGGGATATCAATCCGAACACCCCAAAAGTATTAAGTTGCGAACAACAGATAATTGCATTAAGCAAAGTGTGTAATGTAAACAAAGCATATGCCCTTGAGCATATGAATGTTGTTTTCTCCCTAGTAGCAACAACACATCTACCACCTTAGAGGTTTCTGTCACTCCCCCAGGTGAAATAGAGACATGAACCCACTATCGAGCATAAATACCCCCTCTTGGAGTCACTAGCAACTACTCGGCCAAGATAGCTACTAACAACGGAGAGCATGCAAGATCATAAACAACATAGAGATAACAAAAGATATAATTCAGTACAGCAACTTAATCATAAACACCAATATTCATCGGATCCCAACAAACCAACATCATAGAATTACATAACGGTGATCTCAATCATGTAGGGCAGCTCATGAGATCTAAACATGAAGCACATGGTGGAGAAGACAACCATCTAGCTACTGCTATGGACCCATAGTCCAAGGTAGACTACTCACTCATCGCTCCGGAGGCAAGCATGGCGATGAAGAAGACCTCCGGTGGCGATTCCCCTCTCCGGCAGGGGGCCGGGAAGAGCTTCTGGACCCTCCCGATCTTCGGGTCGACGGCGGCGGCGGATCGCGATGTGTTCTGGAAAACTGATCGGGTTCTTAGGTTTTTTCGTCGGGGGGTCTTTATAGGCGAAGGGGCGATGTCAGAGGTGGAGCCAGGCTCCCTCACACAGGGGTGGCGCGGCCAGGGGCCTGGCCGCGCCGGCCCTGTGTGTGGGGCCCTGGTGGCCCCTCTCCGTCTCTCCTTCGGATGTCTGGAAGCTTCCGGGAAAAATAAGACTTCAGGAACTTGTTTCGTCCAATTCCGAGAATATTTCCTGTGTATCACTTCTGAAACACAAAAACAGCAGAAAACAGGAAACTGGCACTGTGGCACTTGTTAATAGGTTAGTTCCGGAAAATGCATAAAAATGCCACTAAGTGTAACAAAACAATAGGCAAATGGTGTAAAAACAAGCATGGAGCATCAAAAATTATAGATACGTTTGAGACGTATCAAGCATCCCCAAGCTTAACTCCTGCTCGTCCTCGAGTAGGTAAGTGATAACAAAGAATAATTTTTGAGGTGACATGCACCTACACAATCTTGATCATCTATGTAAGCATTGGTGAGCTGGGATCAAGAACTTAAAACATGGGCATGAAAGATATAATCATGACAATAAGAACTTAGCAACCATGTTGTAAACATGCAAATGAACACAAACAAAAGATCATGATAATGAAACAATGAAAGTCAAACGTGTGTTCAAATCATAAGGAAAAACATACAAGTGGTTTTCAGCTTGTCCTTCAAAGAGAGCAAAACATAAATGCATAGGACACCTTTAAGTTTAAGAGGGCGACTAGATACAAATAATTTAAGAACAACTGAAACCAATCAATATGAGTCGATCAATGAACTTTGGGACAATGCATATCACACTAAGAATGACAACTATGCTCTCTTAATGGTGCATAAAGAAAGAAGGTGGTGACTCAACATAAAAGTAGAAGAAAGACCCTTCGCAGAGGAAAGCAGTGATTGAGCATGTGCTAGAGCTTTTCATTTGTAAAACAGAGATAAAACTTGGGTTTTGAGAGGTGGTTGCTTTTGTCAACGACTAGCAATGGGGTTCTTACTATCTTCCATACAAAAATGAAGCAAGTTTTTGAGAGAGAGATTGGCACTTTTGTGCTCTTTTTATAAAGCTTGGCACTCCTCCCCACCTTTTTCCTTTCACATACCATGGCTAACCGATTCCATCGGGTGCCCACCAACATTCACATTCTTTGGAGGAGTTCCTTTTTTCTTTTTTTTTTCTTTTTTTTTCTTTTTGGAATAAGCAATATGGAAGATAGCAAATCCGACCACTACGTCCCCATGAGCTGAAAACAGTGTCACAAAACAAGAAGTATTTTGAAGGTTTTGAAAGGTAGCACATGGAAATTTTACTTTGGAATGGCTTACAAATACCATGTATAGGAATTTATAGTGGACACAATGGCAAACTTGGCTTTTAGGAGTTGGATGCACGAGTAGAGCTCATACTCAGTACAAGGTGAGGGCTAGCAAAAGACTGGGAGCGACCAACTAAGAGAGCAATAATGGCCATAATCATGCAAAGCGACAAAGCGACATTAAAAGAAGCATAAGATGGCATCAAAAGTCAAAAACTAAATGATCATGAAGGCTAATGGCGACTTTGTATGAGTCTAACATGTGTGAGCATGCGCCAAGTCAACCCAAATAAAGCATCACGGAGAAAACCAAAATAATGCTTCCATACAATAAAAACAACGCATGATTTTTCAAAGGCTCATTAAGCAATCTCAGTTATTTGAGACAAGTCATGCTACAGTAAAACCACTAAGCATACTATCAAAAAGACATCAAGCATGACATGAAAAAGCCTAAGCCGCAGTCTACACAAGCTCCTTCTTGTACCACTATTTTGCACAAAGCTTTTTCTCTTTTCCAACACCATTTGAAACTTTTATAAACACCTCTTTTGATGAAAACCAATAAAGATCAGAGGCAAAAATACACCTTGATGAAAAGATATGACAAAATCTGAATGCATATCAAGGCGAAAACGAAAACCAAAAGCAGTAGCAGAAAAAGAAGAACGCTTGATTTTTAATAAGAGTGAAAACTAGAGCGTTCTTTGCAAATGAAAACGAGTCAACTTCTCCAAAGGAAATTTGTTGGGGTCCAACCATTTATTGCAGCAAACAAAAAAACTAAACCAACTAAGAAAACTAAAACAACTGACGCTCCAAGAAAAACACATAGTGCATGAAGCAATAAAAATATAGTGTCTTGAAAGGGGACCTGATTTTTGCCGATGAAGAAGGGGTGCCTCGGGGGCATCCCCAAGCTTTGACGCTTGTACTTCTTGGATATTTCTTGGGGTGATGCATGGGCATCCCCAAGCTTGAGCTTTTGTCCATTCTTCAACTCATCTCATCATTCTCCAATCCCTACACTTGAAAACTTCCTTCATACAAAACTAAACACAATTCTATTAGCAACATTAGTGTAAGCATAAAATATATTCAACCTCTTTTAGTTTCAGGTTTCAACCCAAAAGCACCACATATAAAGTATATACTACTGTAGCAACTTCCACAAGAGTTCCATGATAAAAAAGAACTCAAAAGAAAGCGATAAAGTGGCAAAAACAAATATTGGCAGAAATCTGTCAAAACTGAACAGCTGACAAAGGACGAATTTTTGAAAGGTTTTCTGTTGCTCAAATCAAAAAGTGTTCAGCTAAGAAAAGTTTGTATATAACCTGGGGCATATGCACAAGAAATCGCAGGTCCAAAAGATAAACAGAGAATTTTCACAAATTTTTACGGTGCAGCACCGAAAACAGTTTCAGGACAGCAATAACCCCAAATCTTTACCTCGCTCAAATTAGAGGCTTCTCTTGGCACAAAAAATAAAAAAAGATAAGGAGCTGTCATTACAGTAGTAATGACTTCCAAGACTCAAATAAAAGAAAAAGTACTGAAAAGAAAACATTGGGTTATCTCCCAAGAGTGCTTTTCTTTAACGCCTTTGAGCTAGGCGCAGAAAATTGCGAATCAAGTATTTTCAAAAGAAGCATTAAGATCAACAGCAGAGGTCTTATCAATAAGACATTGTATTTCATCCACATAAGTTTTAGAAGACCCTTTGTGATCATTCTTTGGCACACTACTTTCATCAAAAAGATTTTCAGGACAGATCCAATCAAAATTATTTTCAAAAGCTTCACTCAATCCCAAAAGCTTGCAAGGAATAGGTATTTCGGCCTCTTTATCATCTGTACTAATAACATTTATAGGAGAACCGAGTTTATTAAAACGTTTAAGAACCTTCCTAGCTTCAACAATGACATCCTTAAATTCTAGGCGCAGAGTTTCCAAGATAAAAGCTTTCTTTTCGGGATCCTCAATTTCATGAAGCTTGAGGAACATGTATTGCATATAAGGATTAAGACTAGCAAACCTAGTTTTCAACATGTCAATCAAACAAACAGAAGCAACTTCAATACTAGGAGCAAGCTCAACCCAAGACTTTTCCTCAACTTCCTCATGCATACTAATGTGATTAAAGAACTCCTCAATGTTTCTATTTCCAATGATTGAACCACTCCCTACTGAGAGGTCCTCCATAACGAACTTAGGGAACAACATGATAAACTAAAGTAAAGAAATAACAACTACCAAGGATTCTAATTTTTTTGGGTTTTTGATAAATAAATAAAAAGCAATGCAGGTAAAATAAATAAAGTAAAGCAAAACAATAACAAAGTAAAGAATGTGTGTGCGAAAACTCCCCTCGCAGAAGTCTTCCACTTTTCCCCGGCAATGGCGCCAGAAAAAGAGCTTGATGCGTGGTGAATGACCAGCCCGTTGGGAACCCCAAGAGGAAGGTGTGATGAGTATAGTAGCTCGTTTTCCCTCAGTAAGAAACCAAGGTTTATCGATCAGGAGAAAAGCAGACAATGACAGCTGAAGGTGATGCTTGCTAGTTTGCGACAACAGCGGACAATTTATATATGGCGCCTCGTCCAAGCTTTGCTTGCTAGCTGCAACGTGGAACCTGCACACACACAAACAAGTACTTTGCTCCCAACTTACGATGAGGTTGTCAATCTCACCGGTTTGCTTGAAACAAAGGTTATGAGTGTATCGAGTGGAAAACAGTAATAGTATGCGAGTAAAGTAAACAGTGCGGGAAAAGTAAACAGGTGATTGCAATATGATTAAAATAGGACCGGGGTCCACAGTTCACTAGTGGTGTCTCTCCATAGATAAAATAACATGCTGGGTAAACAAATTACAGTTGGGCAATTGATAGAATAAAGATAACGTGATATGTCAAGAAGATCACTATGAGATTTACTCTGGGCATTACAACAAAATACATAGACCGCCATCCAACTGCATCTATGACTAATAATCCACCCTCGGGGATATCAATCCGAACATCCCAAAAGTATTAAGTTGCGAACAACAGATAATTGCATTAAGCAAAGTGTGTAATGTAAACAAAGCATATGCCCTTGAGCATATGAATGTTGTTTTCTCCCTAGTAGCAACAGCACATCTACCACCTTAGAGGTTTCTGTCACTCCCCCAGGTGAAATAGAGACATGAACCCACTATCGAGCATAAATACCCCCTCTTGGAGTCACTAGCAACTACTCGGCCAAGATAGCTACTAACAACGGAGAGCATGCAAGATCATAAACAACATAGAGATAACAAAAGATATAATTCAGTACAGCAACTTAATCATAAACACCAATATTCATCGGATCCCAACAAACCAACATCATAGAATTACATAACGGTGATCTCAATCATGTAGGGCAGCTCATGAGATCTAAACATGAAGCACATGGTGGAGAAGACAACCATCTAGCTACTGCTATGGACCCATAGTCCAAGGTAGACTACTCACTCATCGCTCCGGAGGCAAGCATGGCGATGAAGAAGACCTCCGGTGGCGATTCCCCTCTCCGGCAGGGGGCCAGGAAGAGCTTCTGGACCCTCCCGATCTTCGGGTCGACGGCGGCGGCGGATCGCGATGTGTTCTGGAAAACTGATCGGGTTCTTAGGTTTTTCTCGTCGGGGGGGGTCTTTATAGGCGAAGGGACGATGTCAGAGGTGGAGCCAGGCTCCCTCACACAGGGGTGGCGCGGCCAGGGGCCTGGCCGCGCCGGCCCTGTGTGTGGGGCCCTGGTGGCCCCTCTCCGTCTCTCCTTCGGATGTCTGGAAGCTTCCGGGAAAAATAAGACTTCAGGAACTTGTTTCGTCCAATTCCGAGAATATTTCCTGTGTATCACTTCTGAAACACAAAAATAGCAGAAAATAGGAAACTGGCACTGTGGCACTTGTTAATAGGTTAGTTCCGGAAAATACATAAAAATGCCACTAAGTGTAACGAAACAATAGGCAAATGGTGTAAAAATAAGCATGGAGCATCAAAAATTATAGATACGTTTGAGACGTATCAAGAAGAAACAAAAACATGAAGTTATGTGATAGTCTGATAGATGGTGACAATTTTGTTGCACCGATTTTACATCAATTGTAAAACTATAAAAACTAAAGATGGTCCAATTTTGTTGTCGTTGGGAAAATGTTTGGTACATGGGCTTACAAAAAGGATAAATTTGTTCCGAATATCGATTTGACAAGACAAGCGGCGAGAGGAACCAAATAATCCAAAAAATATGAGAACGGGGAATGGGGACACGAAGGAGGAATAAAGATGGATGGGGGATTCTAGGGGTAACTACCCATGAACTAGTCAACATGATCAACATATTGACAATAAAGATGACAATGGCGGGCAAAGTCGACGCATGCCAACCTTCACGTTGATGGTGAGGGCGATAAGCTACCACTTGTGCATAGAAGAGAGGCCGATCGGGGCATGATAACCAACCTGATGACACATGCTGCTATAAAATTGATGCACTAGTCATATACCGGTACCATATATAATTGCATGCTCTAGTCAGTTCATCGAAAACACCAATATGATAAAAAAAAGACTAGGAAAATATATTTTAACACTCCCTTCCTGTAGCACCCTCTCTCACATGTGACTCGATAAGGCCTATATGTATAAAGAAAGAGTGCAAAAGGGCAAGTTTTATCAAAATATGAAAATTGAAACTTAAAACCAAGACCTCAGAAATGCCATTCTAGCACTATACCCTGATCAATATATAACATATATGCTCGATTTACTCAATGGAGTTAAATACCATGTTATTTCTTCTACGTGATGGTAGAATTTAGCTGGATGAATATACTAACTCATGATCTCTTTTATTCAACTTTTTTCTAGAGAAAGCAAAGGCAAAATGTCAAACTCAACTTAACCAATCATCTTCTGTTGAACCATGAGAACTATAATCTGGTAATAAACTGAAATATGATTTGAGTGAGCATTTATAGCTACAAGCCTACAACTAGCGCAAGAATAAATCAAAATGCATACATATTCATCATGAGCATGAGCATGTATCACTAGGCAAGTCAACCAAAGGTCCGAATTGAGAGTCGGGGCCATTACACTATAACAGCGGCGACACCCCCAATCGGGAGAAGGGTGATGAGATAGAAGAAGGAAAATGAATATGAGTGAATGAGGGTGTGATGTCACACACAGTGCGGGGTAGCGACTGCCTATCCTGAACGATTGCTACAGAAGTTAGGGCATGAACTATGGGGGCAGGTGTATTCCACTGCCCCGTGTAAGCATGAAGCTATAAAAGAAGATAAAACATGGGTACAAAGAAAATTAGCTCAACCATATCACCTCCTGTCTTTCTCAAAAGTTGCCTTCGTTGCTCTCTTTCTCTCACATTTTTCCTTTCTCCTCACATTTATCGCTGAAAGAGTCACATGTGAGGCAACACCCCCGAGAGCATCTCTAGCAGCGGTCGACCTCCACCGGAGGCTGCATTTTGCGGCGGGCGCATGGCTGCGGAAAACGTCCCTCCACCAGGCACTATAAATTACAGCGTGTGGCACCGACGCAAACAGCATACATACACAAATATGCAATCAACAAGATCAAACAAAACCGAATAAATCAACAATAAAATTACCATAAAATTGCATAGTTCAAATCTATGACATAGTTCAACAAACTAAAATATCATACTCCCTCCGACCCATAATACTCTTCGCTAATATAGATGTATCTAGACACATTTTAGTGGTAGATACATCCGTATTAGCGAAGAGTAATATGGGTTGGAGGGAGTAGTTCAAATCCACACAACCAAGTTCAACACAGATTTGCATCTCACAAATGCAAAGACATCATCACTCAACATCTTCATAGTTATTGTCATCGCCATTTTTTGCTTCTTCTCCATTGGCTTCATGACTTGAAGGAGGTATTGGAGACTCCATGGAGGCCACGAATCCCCCGCCGGTGCTCCCATGCCAGCCATGCTTCCCATCGGTACACTTGTCCCTCCATAGCCACCCAATCCCATCCCTGCCATGCCGGCCATGCTTCCCATGCCTCCTTCAAAGACACCCGCCGGTGCTCCCATGCCTCTAATGCCTCCTCCAAAGACACCTACCGGTGCTCCCATGCCTCCATAGCCTCCTCCAAAGACACCCGCCGGTGCTCCCATGCCTCCATAGCCGGATGAAGGTGCATTCATGTGGTTTGCCAACATTCTTTTTTGGCCAACACTTCATCGTGAGCAAGGTTGATATACTCCTTTTGCCTTTCATCCATGTTGGAAGTGTCCATGAAGAAGAGCTTCCTCTCTTCTTCCACTAGGCGTTGGTGCTCCTTGTCCGCCATCCTCTCCCCAATGCCAATCTTCAACCATGTGTTGCAAAGAAATCGATCCTCCCCGTTCTACCTCTCGGCGCTCCAATCAACCCCTCGTCGTCCTCATCAACATCAAAATCCTTCTTTTTCGCCAATTTCTTGATCCACATGTGCGTGTGAGAAAGAGGAGACAACATCAATGATGTCCATGAAAGTCTCATCATCAACACTACATTGCAATTGAATGCATGTCACAATCCTTCTCTATATGCATCTAATTCAAAAAAAACAACAAAAAAAGGAAATTTTACCTTGTCAGCATTTGGTCGAGCACGTTGCGCGCGCCGATGGTGCCTGCGCCGGCGGCGATGGAGGAGGCAGAGCGTCCGCTGGCGACTGCGGAGGAGGCGGGTGTTGGACACGTCGAGCAGCGGCCTCCTTCGCTATTGTCTTTGCCGACTTCGACACCAGCTTGTTGACACCCGCCGCCGGTGTGGAGCGCCTCGAGGCCGTGGCCTTCCTCTTCGTTGGTGCGGGTGGACGGAGCTGCGCGATGGCACGAAGAGGACGCGGGCGGCGGCGAAATTGCTCCCGGCGATGGCACCGTCGCTAGGGTTTGGCGTTTGTTGTGGCAGTGATGGGTGAATCGAGTAGGAAGGGGTGCTAGGGTTTGGCACGTGTGGCGGCAGGGATGGGGGGAATCGAGTAGGAAGGGGTTGGTGGCGTGCCGGAGAGTCCGTCTATTGCCGAAATTGCGCCGGTGATAGCGCGGGGTGGGGAGTTGGCGATGGAGAGGGCGCGGGCGCGAACGCGGGCGAGCCGAGCAATAGAGCGATGTAGTCCACATCCAAAATATGCCACCTAGGATAGCGCAAAATACCGCACGTTTATATATTTCTTCGCGCGCGAGCCGAGAGCACAACTATTCGACGCGCTAAACCAGCAGTTTTTTTAGTGCGGACGCACTATAGCGCAGATGCTCTAAGCCTATGCATTGGACATGAGGCTGCGAAAAACTGAGCAAATCCCGGCCCTCGATTTAAGATCATGCGGCCCTACGAAGTTGCATTTATTATTATTATGGTTCCAACTGCTGAGCAGCAAAGGCAGCCACACGCCGGGCCAGCTAGGTAGCTCGAATTTAAAACTACCCACTTGCAATGGCCGGAAAATATCTTTTTGCACACGGCGACGAACCGAGGCCACAAATAAGATCCAGCGCCACACCGTCCCCCATCCACACAAACCCCAGGCCGAGAACCGCACGCTCCACATTCTTTTTCCGCGGAGAGAAAAAAGAAACTCAATGAACAGGAGCAGCGCGACGCTACGCCGCTAGCAGCCACTGGTCGCCCGGGCAGCGGCCTCGTTAAATACCCTCCACGCCACCTGCCTGCCGACTCCAAACTCCATTCTCCAACTCCAAACCCAGCTCGCCTCCCCGCCGCGGTTTCCCAAACCCAGCGCCGCGCAGGACCCCGTCTCCGTTCCTCCAACTTGTGGTCGCCGGCCGCCCTGGTTCATCTCCCCCGAACGCGCGCGCCACGCTCCTAAGAGCAGAGGTCGAGCAGTGGGGTTGGGTACGAGCTCCTAGAAGAGAGAGGAGAAGCTGCTAGCAATGGCTGGCGAGAAGTGCGCGGGCGCGGCCACGGGGTGCGAGCTCTGCGGGGGCGTGGCGGCGGTGCACTGCGAGGCGGACTCGGCGTTCCTCTGCGCCTCATGCGACGCCAAGGTGCACGGCGCCAACTTCCTCGCCTCCAGGCACCTGCGCCGCCGCCTCGTCGCCGTCGACGACGACGAGGATCCCGGGTCGGCGGACTCCGACTCGTCCTCGAGCTCCTCCTGCGTGTCCACCGCCGACTCGTGCGCCGCCCCGATCCACCGTGCCGCGCCGGGCAGAAGGATGGGACGCAACAAGCGGCGCGCGCCGGCGGAGGCGGTGCTGGAGGGGTGGGCCAAGCGGATGGGCCTCGCGCGAGGCCCGGCGCGGCGGCGGGCGGCCAGGGCGGCGCGCGCGCTCCGGGCGCTGGGCCGGGGCGTGTCCGCCTCGCGCGTCCCGCTCCGCGTCGCCATGGCCGCCGCGCTCTGGGCGGAGGTCGCCGGCGCCGGATTATGCGGGGAGGCCGCGCTGCTCCGCCGGCTCGAGGCCAGCGCGCACGTGCCGGCGAGGCTGCTGGTCGCGGTGGCGTCCTGGATGGCGCGAGCGGCGGGCCGGGCCGCCGCGCCCGTGGAGGAGGGCTGGGCCGAGTGCTCATGAGCCACGGGCCCGGCTCCTTCCGTACACCACCGGCGGTACACGAGCGAGGTGAACAAGGAAGCGCGAGTCTGAGATAGAAATCGTACTACGTAGAATTGATGTGTAAAATGTGATCAAGCAAAGTTTGTTTGTTATTTTGCCCTCCTTGATTTAATCAGGATTATACATGTATAATCAAATGCTGATATTCTTTTCATCATCAAGGAGGCAAAGATCTTGTGGTTGTTAGGAAGGCCAAGCAAGACACATTCCAATCTTCAAACCCAGATGGATGGGAGTGTTTGACTGATTGAACGTAATTAAACTAATTGAGTAACTAAAGTTCATTTTAGCTAAACTTATGTGCCATAAATCCACCCCTGGATTTCTCTACATGTGGTTTGTTTTTTTGGGGGGAGGGGGAGGGTAAGCGGCATCTACTTTCCCCCTTCTCTCCCACTCGATTTGGTCGCTCGTTGCCTCTGGCCAACTCTAGCCGCACTCAAAATCAGTGCTGGGTTCGTCGCGCATTCGCTCCGATCTACCAACCACCAAAATGTGGCCGATCAATTCCTCGTCCCACGACGGATCCCCTGCCTCGTTGTGCCGCTCTGCTCCGCATCGGGCTGCGCCGTCCTCCCATGAGCGTCGGGCAAGGGCGTCGCAAGCGGCCCACCGTTGGTGCCCTTTCACGTCGCAAGGTGACCTCGCCAGCATGGAACTGGCTCCAGCGCATCGAGGCCCGACAACACGATGATGAGGCAGGAAGCTTCCCCTCCGACACCAAAAGTGTTGCAACTGGCGGGCGCGAGCTCCGCCACCTATAGCCCACCACGAAGAGCCAGAGGACACGAAGGACGCCGAGGACTCCGACAATGACCCCCTCGTAAGAGAGGTCAAGCGCTGCTCCCGGGAGACCATCGTCTCTTACGTGTAGGAGCGCGTGAAGACACGCCGCCTCACGGCCTAGTAGGAGCACGTGAGTGTGGAGGAGGCCCAACGCCGCTCCGGGGCGGACTCCATCTATCGCAGCGGCTATGTCATCGTCAACTAGACTTCGACAACGAGTAATCTCGTCGGTGCCATCGCCGCCCCCTAAATGCCCCAGTGAGCTTGAGTAGTGTATCCTAGGGACTATTTAGGGTTCTACTAGTTTAGGGTTAGCTAAAAATGCAGAAAATGCTATGAGTTTTTTTGTATGTATAATCTATGTATGATCGAGTGAAGAACTTATTTCTAAATATGTGGCGTGAAGCTTTTTAAAATTATGGATTATTAATTTGAGGTTTCTGTTCTGATTGAGCAATTTTGAAACCTTAAAAGTGGTTTATAACCGTAAACCAGTTTTGCAGTTTCAGAATATGCGGTACATGCTACACTTGCTCTAAGCATTATAATTTTCCCTAATTTAAACGGGACAATTTAGATATATGATCAAACATTAATATTCATTTCATTACTCTGGAGGCAAAAAATCTTGTGGTTGTTAGGAACGCCAAGATGAAGTCCAAACCTTAATGGATGGGTAGTGTTTGACTGTTTGCACTTAATTGTTAACGAATCAAGGAACTAAAGCTGAGTTTGGTTAGACTTATGTGGCCTAAGAATGTCCATGGTACCTTTCTGCGTTGGCGCTGGTTGGATTCTTGCTTCTCGTGCGTGTGATTGGGAGCTGTCGACGTTAATCTTTTCTAACCACACACATGGACGCGGGCACGCGGCGTCCTAGCTTCTTCTTCCAGGAGAGTTCGCCACCAAAGCTCCTGGCTCCCGGCGACCTCGTCGGTCGCTGTCCTCGCCGTCGCCATCACTTTCGAGTCAGTGCAGGCACACCGTCCTCTCCGAAAGCGGGCGTGGACTTGGTGTTCTGTATTCGTGGCTGTAGAGACTGGCGTGAACATTTCGCTCGAGGAATGGACGGCTGCGGAGGGGCAACCAATAAAATATCGGAAGTGAATTTTAGTACAATGTAGTACTGGATACTAGTCTTGTGTATGCTCATTGCTGCTCTTTTTAATTAATTGTCACACTCGAAGAACACGAATAGAGTGCATGAGAGCTTTAACTTATATTTTTCAATAATGTAGTCCAAACTGTTTTTATTTTTTGTCATACAAAAATATACTAGTCCGTGAAAAAGTGATATAATTTGTAGCATTTGGATAAAATTTGACCACAAATTTGAATTTAGTCTCAGGATACAAATACCCTCGGTGTACGTTGAAATCATAAAGATCTAGAGAAAACTTGACAATCTCATTGCCACCTAGCAGTCGAGGCAAAACAAAATGAGATGCTAGAGATCAAAGGGTCCTGGAGTTTATGGTGTGACTCACCCTCCACATAAACATGAGGTTCCTACTGGATTTAGGTTAGGAAGAATGGGCCTTGTATGGGTAGTTCAACAAATGACCTTTGGTAGTACTTTATGCTCCAAACTATAACCACGTCAAGAATTATAGAGCGGACGGACTACCATATAATATCAATACTTATCCCTAAGTATACAATTTTAAGTATTGTCACATCAAGAATTATTCAAACGGAGAAAGTGACTTTTGTACTAGCATGATATGGTGAAAACCTGTTACATATTTCATATTTGGAGGGTGGATCCGACCTTGCTACTAGAGATAGCCTTATATGCAAAATTTGTTGTTGTGTATTTGCCTGCTCCAACTGCTTTCTTTTGCTCTCAAGTAGCTTAAAAACTAGGGTAAGAAACCTGGATATATGTGCTGATGGTTGAATATTTGGTTCTTCCCTATAAGACATATTATTTTTTGACCCAAGTCAATGTGTATGATTGGAGAATGTAATATATCTATTGTAAGAATATATAGCATAAACCAGTCTGAGACTTGTCGGGGGGATGACCCCCGGTAGGGTCAAGAGACTAGAAAGATATAAGGAATATGGTTGACTTTGTGTTGGTTGACCAAAGTTGGGTCTGGCCGGAATATAAGAGTATCGGCCAGACCGGCATATAAAGGTGTATCCCGGCCGGTGTTCAGATATGTCGGTATAGCCGGGATACTTGATGAGGAGTGCCGACGTATGTATAGATATGCCGGCCTAATCTAGTTGTTATATTCTGCAGGAACAGGGGAGGCCGGATTACCCGACCTTGGGTCGTTGGTCTGGCACATAGGTCCAGGATATGGCCAACGGCTATATCCGGGATACAGAAGTCAACCAAAGTGTCATATCCCTACAATCAAGGAAGCAAACAGCCAAGCATGGAAGCAGACTATGATGACAGGGTGCACAGTGGTGGTTTACCAACCATCACTGTGCCAAATACAGTCCTTGACATCGCAGTGGTAAGGTCACAGTCGAAGAGGTACAAGGTACAGGGATGCTGAGTCCCATCGAGAGCAATCAGGGGCAAAGTCAAGGGTGGCAGCCATCGTCAGCCTGCCCTATTTGGACTGTAGTCTATGTCATCTGCTTATAGATGACCGTTGTAACCCTGGCCACCACTATATAAGGTGGCACAGGGAGCCCTAGCCAAGGGTTGATCTCTCCTTACTCTCTCAGTTGATAGTTCATCTTCCTCCTCTCACAGAGAGCTTGGAAGCACCATTGTAGTGTACTCCATCGATCCATTTATACAACCAGTAGAGCACGAGTAGGGGTGTTATCTCCTTATGAGAGCCCCGAACCTGGATAGATCTGTGTTCCTTTCTGTCGTGCTTCTTAGCTCGCTCCCCTCTCCCGAATCCTCCAGCATCTAGTTCGGCCCCTATTTAAGCCATCCCATGGCATATGTTGTTTCACCACGACGACATTTGGCGCCCACCGTGGGGCAGATCGATATGCTGGGCGGAGTGTTCATTCGGACGGGGTCTGTGATAGCAGCATCAGGGGTGCGCGTGGTCTCTGGCCTTGTCCAGAGGCTAGGCTCGCTCAGCTTTATCAGCGACAACGCCGGATGTCTCGACGGCCGGCCGTTCCCCAGGGATGGCCGGATCATGTCTTTCGGTTCCCACGAGGTGTACGTGGGGACTGAGAGTGTTTGCAGGGAAAAGGTGCTGGTGGCGGCGGATCCTCCGTCACATCGGCTGGCTCACGCTGGGCGTAGCGCTCGCCCAGTAGAGTCGGCCGAGGTGATGATGGCCGGCGCATCCGTGCCGTTGGCAGATGGTGCTGGCAAAGCGGCAGCAGTAGCAGCAGATACTCCCCCGGAGCCGCTGAAGGCCAAGAGGTCGGCGCGTCCTCCGTTGGAGCGTGCAGACAACTTGGCCGGCACTTCCGGCATGCCGGCTAAGATTTAGCCCCTTCTCCCCATCATCGATCGGCTTCTCGAGCCGGTGCGATCCAGCGATGATCCAGAGCAGACAAGGGAGGTCCTGGAGGGATCTCGTCAGGCCCTCGTCGATGAGGCCCTGGCCATGCATCAGGAGCGCGAGCGGTTCAACCGGCAACTCCGTGAGTATGAGGCTGCCCATGGTTTTACTCCAGTGGTAACCCGGCCTAGCCGGATAGAGGAGGTTAGAGCTAGAGGTAGAGATCTTAACACTGAGCTAGATAAAGGTGCTAGAGCTAAGAGTCATAGTGCAACTAGTACTCTACCTAAGGTGATATATAGCTCACCAGTAAAGAACCTTAGAGCTGCAGCAGAAGTAGCTAAAGATTTATCCTGTTTATCCGGCGAAGCACTGCGTGAGCAGCAAGCCCGGCTTAACCAACTTTTGTCTGAAGCTACCAAGCAGCAGGAGGCCTTTAAGAAGGCAAACCCAGGTGCCGGGGAATCCCAGTACGTTGCGTCGGTAGGAGGTGCCGGCGCGAGGTCGAGGGGCCAAGCCTCGTCCCCGCATCCCAGCGCCCGGCGTGCCGGAAGTGTGACTTCTGGCCGCCGAGACAAGCAGATACAGGTGTATGATCTGGCGATTGCCGGAAAACAAGCGATAGTTCAGAAGAATGCCGGCGAAGCTGACAAAAATGTCGGCAACAAGAATGTGCCGGCCGGGCAAGGAGCGCGCTTGGCCGGTGGTGGCCGGAGTAACAGTGCTGCCCGGCGTCAGCAGCAGGGCGCCGAATATGCGGTGCAGCAGCAAGGCGCTGGTCAGCCCAGACATCGGGAAGATGATGGAAATTCCGCCCTTGCGAGGACGGGATATCAGCAGCAGCAGCAGCTGTACCAGCAAGACCAGCAGTATGAGCAGCACCAGCCGGAGCAGCAGCAACAAAAAATGATTCTGGGCCCAATTGCCTCTCGGCTAGGACCTCGGTCCTTGGCCGCGGATGATGCGCGCTTCAAGCTGGACAGAATTTACCAGACAGAATTGGTAGAGAGACAAGGAGCTCTGGGTCCTATGTGCTTTGGACCCCGGATTATGGGTGAGCCGGCACCTTACTGTTTCCAGCTCGCGCGTGGCGCGAGGACAAATAACGGCAGTACAAAGCCGGAAGATTGGTTGGAGGACTACTCCACAGCAGTGAACATTGCCGGAGGAAATCTCCGATGGGCGGTACGCTATGTGCTGCAGATGCTTGAAGGGCCAGCCAGGATATGGCTGAACAATCTGCCGGCCGGAAGTATCAATGGCTGGGTTGATTTTGAAGAGCAATTTGTGTCAAACTTCACCAGTACTTACAAGAGACCTAACCGCCCGCAGCAGCTAGCTAACTGCCGGCAAGGAGAATATGAGACCGACCGTGACTATCTCACTAAGTGGTGCACGTTGCGTAATTCCTTTGAAGGAGTTGTGGAGCAGCAGGCCATCATGTGGTTTGCTCAGGGGTGCCGGCATGGCACCATGTTGTGGCAGAAGCTGCAGAGAGATATGCCGGCCACTTTGGCCGAGACTATCAAGATTGCCAACAGTTATGCCTTGGGAGATCTCATGCAGCCCACCCTTGATTCACAAGGACAGGGGCAGACTCAGAGGAACAACAACAACAATGCCGGTGGATCTGGGCAGTTCTATCGCCCTGATAACCGGAACAAGAGGAGAGATGACAGGCAAGACTATAGATACGGTTCATCCCAAGTGGCGGCCGTAGAAGAAGACCAAGGGGGCGCCGGCAGTAGCCAGCGTCCGAGATATGAGAACTATCAGCAGCCTCAGCAGCAGCAGCAACCGCAGCAACAAGCGCTACCCTTCCAAAAGAAGAATGTGTGGGTGAACAAGAATGTCTGCGGCGGCGCCAATCAGAAAAAGCAATGACCGAAGTATACGGTGGGTTTGGCCATGGACAAACCTTGTGTGTTTCACACGTTTCAGCCGAGTAGGCCGGCGAATCACTTGACCAGAAACTGTTCATGGCTGGACGACATATTGGCAGGTCGTGCAGGTCCCTTTGGACCAGCTAGGCCACCTGTCCCGGCAGCTCCATCACCGCTGACAGGTGCAAATGCGATTGCAGTCCTGCCCAGGCCGGGTAATCCCGGAAATTAGAGCAATGCCGGAAATGCCGGCGTGAATCAAGTTGATCAGAGTTACAATCCGGAGTATTATGCCGGCGGCCCAGCAGCGGGCCGGAATGAGTACAAAGAGCACGATCAGAGCTACATGGTCTTTGAGACCGAAAGAACAGACAAGCAGAGTTTATACCGGCGGAGCTTGGAGGTGAATGCCGTTATGTCGGCAGTCCCAAAGTTGATGTACTGGTCTGACCAGGCCATTGGCTGGGACAGGGCGGATCATCCCAAGATCATGCCAAACCCCAACGGATATGCTCTGGTGATGGATCTGACATTTGTCGGGCCGGCTAACAATGTGAGGTTTAGCAAGGTCCTCATTGACAATGGGAGCAGCATCAACATCATGTACCGGGATACGATGCAGAAGTTGGGCATCAAGGAGAATATGCTAGAGCCAAGCAAGACCATGTTCCACGGCATTGTGCCGGGACTTTCATGTGCGCCGATGGGCAAAATCCGGATAGATGTCATGTTTGGCAGCCGGGATAATTGCAGAGTGGAGAACCTCATGTTTGAGGTGGTGGATCTGGATAGCCCCTACCATGCGTTGCTGGGAAGGCCGGCACTGGCGAAGTTCATGGCCTCTACGCATGTGGCGTATCTGAAGATGAAGATGCCGGGGCCCAGAGGAGTGATTACCATCATTGGTGATTACAAGCGCTCGATGGCGTGTGCCACGGCCGGATCTAATCTAGCCGAGACTCTGATCATAGCAGAGGAAAAGAAGAGGCTCAAGCGAGCAGTGGAGATAGCTAAAACGGTCGTGGCCGGCAAATCTTTGCCGGGCATGGCGAACCCAAATGGCAGCACTTCTTTTCAAGTGGCCAAGGATGTCAAGAAACTAGCTCTGGATGAGCTTTTCCCGGAGCGCCATGCCCTCATCGGCGCCGGCTTGGACCCCAAATAGGAAAGCGAGCTCATCAGCTTCCTCCGTGAGAATCGGGATATCTTGGCATGGTCTACTTCAGACCTGCAAGGTGTGCCGAGGGAGCTGGCTGAGCACGCATTGCATGTAAGGCCGGATGCTAAACTGGTAAAGCAGCCGCTCTGGCGGTTTGCAGATGATAGAAGGAAAGCGATTTGGGAGGAAGTGGCCAGGCTCCTAGCCGCCGGCTTTATCATGGAGGTACTGCATCCGGATTGGGTGTCTAATCCGGTGTTGGTGGAAAAGAAGAAGGATGAGCCCGCCATAGTCAAGATATGGCGGATGTGTGTTGATTACACCAACCTGAACAAGGCATGTCCTAAAGATCCATTCCCGCTCCCTTAGATCGATCAAGTGATTGATTCCACAGCCGGATGTGAACTGTTGTCATTTGTAGATGCCTATTCTGGTTTCCACCAGATCCCTTTGTATCAGCCGGATCAAATAAAGACATCCTTTATTACCCCGTACGGGGCTTATTGCTATCTCACCATGCCGTTCGGTTTAAGAAATGCCGGCGCAACTTACTAGAGGTGTATGCAAAAATGTTTGCATGACCAAATAGATAAAAATGTGCAGGTATATGTCGACGATGTCGTCATAAAGACCAAGGAGAGCAAGACTCTCATAGATGATCTCCGGAAAACCTTTGCAAATCTGAGGAGGTTCCGAATGAAGTTGAATCCAGCCAAATGCACCTTTGGTGTGCCGGCAGGCAAATTACTCGGTTTCCTGGTTTCCAGCCGGGGTATGGAGGTAAATCCCGACAAAATTCGTGCCATAGAGAGAATGAAGCCGCCGACAAATCTGAAGGAAGTATAGAAGTTCACTGGGTGCCTTGCATCCCTGAGCCGTTTCATAAGCCGGCAGGGAGAGAAAGCCTTGCCGTTATATCAGTTGATGAAGAAGTCCAACACATTTGTCTGGACGACGCAAGCAGATGCAGCTTTCAAGGACTTGAAGCAGATGTTGTCAACAACGCCGGTATTGGCATCCCCAATGTCAAAGGAGCCGATGTTGCTCTATATAGCGGCGACCAACAGAGTTGTCAGTGCAGTGGTGGTAGTAGAGCGAGAGGAAGGAGGCAAAACCGTGCAGCGGCCGGTATATTATTTGAGTGAAGTCCTTTCCACCTCAAACCAAAACTACCCCCATTATCAGAAGATGACGTATGGTGTCTATATGGCATCCAAGAAGCTTAAGCATTATTTCTAGGAGCATCCAATCCGGGTGGTGGCCGAGGCCCCTATCTCAGAGATCATAAGCAACAAAGATGCCAGCGGCCGGATAGCCAAGTGGGCAATAGAGCTTTCGCCATATACACCTCAGTATGATAAGAGGGATACGATCAAGTCCCAGGTGTTGGCCGATTTCTTCATTGATTGGGCCGATATACAATATGAGCCACCATTGCCAGATGCAAATTATTGGAGAATGCATTTCGATGGGTCCAAGACAATTCATGGTTTGGGTGCCGCCATAGTTCTCACCTCACCCAAGAAATACCAGTTGAGATATGTTCTGCAGATTCACTTTGCAGCGTCAAATAATGTGGCGGAGTATGAGGCACTTGTGCATGGCCTGAAGGTGTCTAAGGACATAGGCATTCGCCGGATTATGTGTTTCGGAGATTCGGATTTGGTGATTCAGCAGTGCTCCGGCATATGGGATGCGCATGATGCAAACATGGGATCCTACCATTTCCTGGTGCAGCAGTTGAGTGGTTACTTCGAGGGTTGTGATTTCCGGCATGTCCCCCGGGCTCAGAATGAAGCGGCCGATACATTGTCCAAGTTGGGATCTTCCAGAGAGTCAATCCCGCCCGGCATTTCGCTGGAGCATCTAAGGAAGCCATCAATCAAGCCCTCGCTGGAGTCATCGTCTATATATGTTCCGTCGAGCCCAGAAGAAGCAGTTCTGATGGAGATAGATACCGGAGCCAGTTCAGATAACCCGGGGACTGCTCTCTCAGTCCCGGGGACTGGGCCAACATATGCAGTGAGTGCAGTATTCCGGAGCAGAGATAAAGGCAAGGGCAAAATGTACCAAGAGATTGTGCCGATATACCCGGGGACTGCTCCGGCATACCTGGGGACTGATTCTTCTGTCCCGGGGACTTCGCAGCCCATGGAGATCGATTATGTGTCGGTCGAAAGGTTATGCTGGAAAATATCATTATGTGTCGGACAAGGTGTGTCGGGCAGAAGAGGATTTGAAGCTCTTCGACTTAGCTGTTGTCCGAAACCCGGCTTCATGGCTAGCAAGAGTAGATGCCGGAGATTGTCTACACATGGAAAACGGCTAAGGAAAGATAAAGCAAGCGAACCGACATTTATTTTATTGCAAAAGTTAAAACTTGAAGTGTCGGTTGATTTGAAGTCTAAGTTTCAAAGTTTAAGTATTGTATGTTTAATAAAGCAACCTTGAGACTCATACGTCAAAAGCCGAATAAGGTAGAAAAGTAGCCAAGGTTGTGGAGTTAAGGAAACAGGAAAACAAACTCAGTGACTTAGCCAAAAGATGATCTGGCATTCATAAGCAAGCAAACCAAATTAAAACTTGTTCAGGTAGCAAACCAAAGGGAACTAGAGTATATCTTACAACTGCACCCGGCATACCGGGGATCTGATAAAACTTAAAGTTTTATGTGATGCAAAGTTTAAGAGGCAGGAGTGGAAGCAGAGCCGCCGGCAGGTGGAGCTGTAGCAGTGGAAATGTCGGCTTCAGGAGTGCAGGATCCAGCAGAAGGGATGGAGCCGTCGCCTCCGGCCAGGGCAGAACCCTGCTCCGGAGCTTTAGTGTGGGCGTCTTCAGCTTCTTCTTCATCCTGGCTGGAGTCAGAGCCCTCAGCGTCTGCAGCATCCTTAGCATCGTCCTTCTTCTCCGGCACGCGGATGTCTCGGACGAAGGCCTCAGTGTCGGCGTAGTCCACATAGCTGTGGGCTAGCTCCTGGCGACATCGAATATACTCCGGGTCTATGGTCCACACAGATCCTTCGCGCACAGAGCGCAAAGTCTCCAAATCAGCCTTTTCATACCAGGAGAGGAAGTAAGTGAGAGCTTCATCAGCTCCCACCCTTGCGCCAGAGTCCCGCCATTCCCTGAGGTGAACCTTGGAAAGCTGCAAGTCATTGCCGAGGTCAAGAGGGTCAGTGGGCATTCTTTGTCCCGGCCAGAGGGCGGAGTGTGCTTCCTGGGCACCAAGGAAGAGATCTTCAGTATAGGATGTCATGGCTTTCTTCCGGGCATCTGATACGTCTCAAACGTATCTATATTTTTTGATGCTCCATGCTTGTTTTTACACCATTTGCCTATTGTTTCGTTACACTTAGTGGCACTTTTATGCATTTTCCGGAACTAACCTATTAACAAGCGCCATAGTGCCAGTTTCCTGTTTTCTGCTGTTTTTGTGTTTCAGAAGTGATACACAGGAAATATTCTCGGAATTGGACGAAACAAGTTCCTGAAGTCTTATTTTACCCGGAAGCTTCCAGAGATCCGAAGAAGTGTCGGAGGGGGGGCCACCAGGGCCCCACACAAGGGGGTGGCGCGGCCAGGCCCCTGGCCGCGCCGGGCCCACGTGAGGGAGCCTGGCTCCACCTCTGACGACGCCCCTTCGCCTATAAGTACCCCCCGACGAGAAAAACCTAAGGGCCCGATCAGATTTCTAGAACACATCGCGATACGCCGCCGCCGTCGACCCGAAGATCGGGAGGGTCCAGAAGCTCTTCCCGGCACCCTGCCGGAGAGGGGAATCGCCACCGGAGGTCTTCTTCATCGCCATGCTTGCCTCCAGAGCGATGAGTGAGTAGTCTACCTTGGACTATGGGTCCATAGCAGTAGCTAGATGGTTGTCTTCTCCACCATGTGCTTCATGTTTAGATCTCATGAGCTGCCCTACATGATTGAGATCACCGTTATGTAATTCTATGATGTTGGTTTGTTGGGATCCGATGAATATTGGTGTTTATGATTAAGTTGCTGTACTGAATTATATCTTTTGTTATCTCTATGTTGTTTATGATCTTGCATGCTCTCCGTTGTTAGTAGCTATCTTGGCCGAGTAGTTGCTAGTGACTCCAAGAGGGGGTATTTATGCTCGATAGTGGGTTCATGCCTCTATTTCACCTGGGGGAGTGACAGAAACCTCTAATGTGGTAGATGTGTTGTTGCTACTAGGGAGAAAACAACATTCATATGCTGAAGGGCATATGCTTTGTTTACATTACACACTTTGCTTAATGCAGTTATCTGTTGTTCGCAACTTAATACTTCTAGGGTGTTCGGATTGATATCCCCGGGGGTGGATTATTAGTCATAGATGCAGTTGGATGGCGGTCTATGTATTTTGTTGTAATGCCCAGAGTAAATCTCATAGTGATCTTCTTGACATATCACGTTATCTCTATTCTATCAATTGCCCAACTGTAATTTGTTTACCCAGCATGTGTTATTTTATCTATGGAGAGACACCACTAGTGAACTGTGGACCCCGGTCCTATTTTAATCATATTGCAATCACATGTTTACTTTACTCGTACTGTTTACTTTACTCGCATACTCTACTGTTTTCCACTCGATACGCTCATAACCTTTGTTTCAAGCAAACCGGTGAGATTGACAACCTCATCGCAAGTTGGGAACAAAGTATTTGTTTGTGTGTGTGCAGGTTCCACAAACACCTTCAGTCATCATTGTCTCTCCTCTCCTGTTCGATAAACCTTGGTTTCTTAACTGAGGGAAAACTTGCCGCTACACTCATCATACCTTCCTCTTGGGGTTCCCAACGGGCTGGTCATCACCACGCACAAGGACTTACTGCTCCCACGTCAACTACACGCCACAGCTCTTTACTGGCGTCATCACCGAGTAGCAGCTTCTTTTCTGGCGCCGTTGCCGGGGAGGAAGAGAAGACTTCTGCGAGGGGAGTTCTTCGCACACACATTCTTTACTTTGTTATTTGTTTTGCTTTACTTTATTTATTTTTACCTGCATTGCTTTTTTTATATCAAAAACCCAAAAAAAATTAGAATCCTTGGTAGTTGTTTTTACTTTACTTTAGTTTATCATGCTGTTCCCTGAGTTCGTTCTGGAGGACCTCTCAGTAGGTAGTGGTTCGATTATTGGCAAAAGTAACATTGAGGAGTTCTTTAATCACATTAGTATGCATAAGGAAGTTGAGGAAAAGTCTTTGGTTGAGTTAGCTCCTAGTTATGAAGTTGCTTCTGCTCATTTAGTTCACATGTTAGAATCTAGGTTTGCTAGTCTTAATTCTTCTATGCAATACATGTTCCTTAAGCTTCATGAAATTGAGGATTCCGAAAAGAAAGCTTTTATCTTAGAAACCTTGCGCACAGAATTTAGAGATGTTGCAATCGAGGCTAGGAAAGTTTTTAAGAAGTTTAATAAGCTTGGCTCGCCTGTTAAGGTTGGTACGCCCGATGATTTTAAAGTACCAATACCTTATGAACTTATAGGAATTCATGATGCTTGGGAAAAGAATTCCAGTTGGATTTGTCCTGAAAATCTTTTCGATGAAAGTAGTGTGCCAAAGCGTGATCGTAAAGGAGTTTCAACAACTCAGTTGAACACATTTTCCTTCATTGTTGAAAAGAACTCTGCTGTTGATCTTAATGCTTCATCTATTAATATTACTTGATTCACAATTTTCTGCGCCTAGCTCAAAGGCGTTAAAGAAAAGCACTCTTGGGAGATAACCCAATGTTTTCTTTTCAGTACTTTTTCTTTTATTTGAGTCTTGGAAGTCATTACTACTGTAATGACCGCTCCTTATCTTGTTTATTTCGTTTTTGTGCCAAGAGAAGCCTCTAATTTGAGCGAGGTAAAGATTTGGGGATGTTGCTGTCCTGAAACTGTTTTCGGTGCCGCACCGTAAAAATTCGTGAAAATTCTCTGTTTATCTTTTGGACCTGCGATTTCTTGTGCATATGCCCCAGGTTATATCCAAACTTTTATTAGTTGAACACTTTTTGATTTGAGCAACAGAAAATCCCTCAAAAAATCGTCCTTTGTCAGCTGTTCAGTTTTGACAGATTTCTGCCAATATTTGTGTTTGCCACTTTATCGCTTTCTTTTGAGTTCTTTTTTATCATGGAACTTTTGGGGAGGTTGCTACAGTAGTATTTGCCATCTTATGCTTCTTTTAATGTCGCTTTGTCGCTTTGCATGATTATGGCCATTATTGCTCTCTTAGTTGGTCGCTCCCAGTCTTTTGCTAGCCCTCACCTTGTACTGAGTATGAGCTCTACTCGTGCATCCAACTCCTAAAAGCCAAAGTTTTTCATTGTGTCCACTATAAACTCCTATGCATGGTATTTGTAAGCCATTCCAAAGTAAAATTTTCATGTGCTACCTTTCAAAAACCTTCAAAACACTTCTTGTTTTGTGACACTGTTTTCAGCTCATGGGGACGTAGTGGTCGGATTTGCTATCTTCCATATTGCTTATTCCAAAAAGAAAAAAAAAAGAAAAAAGAAAGAAAAAAGGCACTCCTCCAAAGAATGTGAATGTTGGTGGGCACCCGATGGAATCGGTTAGCCATGGTATGTGAAAGGAAAAGGTGGGGAGGAGTGCCAAGTTTTATAAAAAGAGCACAAAAGTGTCAATCTCTCTCTCAAAAACTTGCTTCATTTTTGTATGGAAGATAGTAAGAACCCCATTGCCAGTCGTTGACAAAGACAACCACCTCTCAAAACCAATTTTTATCTCTCTGTTTTACAAATGAAAAGCTCTAGCACATGCTCAATCACTGCTTCCCTCTGCGAAGGGCCTTTCTTTTACTTTTATGTTGAGTCACCACCTTCTTTCTTTATGCACCATTAAGAGAGCATAGTTGTCATTCTTAGTGTGATATGCATTCTCCCAAAGTTCATTGATTGACTCATGATGATTGGTTTCACTTGTTCTTAAATTATTTGTATCTAGTCGCCCTCTTAAACTTGAAGGTGTCCTATGCATTTATGTTTTGCTCTCTTTGAAGGACAAGCTGAAAACCATTTGTATGTTTTTCCTTATGATTTGAACACACATTTGACTTTCATTGTTTCATTATCATGATCTTTTGTTTGTGTTCATTTGCATGTTTACAACATGGTTGCTAAGTTCTTATTGTCATGATTATATCTTTCATGCCCATGTTTTAAGTTCTTGATCCCAGCTCACCAATGCTTACATAGATGATCAAGATTGTGTAGGTGCATGTCACCTCAAAAATTATTCTTTGTTATCACTTACCTACTCGAGGACGAGCAGGAGTTAAGCTTGGGGATGCTTGATACGTCTCAAACGTATCTATAATTTTTGATGCTCCATGCTTGTTTTTACACCATTTGCCTATTGTTTCGTTACACTTAGTGGCACTTTTATGCATTTTCCGGAACTAACCTATTAACAAGCGCCACAGTGCCAGTTTCCTGTTTTCTGCTGTTTTTGTGTTTCAGAAGTGATACACAGGAAATATTCTCGGAATTGGACGAAACAAGTTCCTGAAGTCTTATTTTACCCGGAAGCTTCCAGAGATCCGAAGAAGTGTTGGAGGGGGGCCACCAGGGCCCCACACAAGGGGGTGGCGCGGCCAGGCCCCTGGCCGCGCTGGGCCCACGTGAGGGAGCCTGGCTCCACCTCTGACGACGCCCCTTCGCCTATAAGTACCCCCCGACGAGAAAAACCTAAGGGCCCGATCAGATTTCCAGAACACATCGCGATACGCCGCCGCCGTCGACCCGAAGATCGGGAGGATCCAGAAGCTCTTCCCGGCACCCTGCCGGAGAGGGGAATCGCCACCGGAGGTCTTCTTCATCGCCATGCTTGCCTCCGGAGCGATGAGTGAGTAGTCTACCTTGGACTATGGGTCCATAGCAGTAGCTAGATGGTTGTCTTCTCCACCATATGCTTCATGTTTAGATCTCATGAGCTGCCCTACATGATTGAGATCACCGTTATGTAATTCTATGATGTTGGTTTGTTGGGATCCGATGAATATTGGTGTTTATGATTAAGTTGCTATACTGAATTATATCTTTTGTTATCTCTATGTTGTTTATGATCTTGCATGCTCTCCGTTGTTAGTAGCTATCTTGGCCGAGTAGTTGCTAGTGACTCCAAGAGGGGGTATTTATGCTCGATAGTGGGTTCATGCCTCTATTTCACCTGGGGGAGTGACAGAAACCTCTAAGGTGGTAGATGTGCTGTTGCTACTAGGGAGAAAACAACATTCATATGCTCAAGGGCATATGCTTTGTTTACATTACACACTTTGCTTAATGCAATTATCTGTTGTTCGCAACTTAATACTTCTAGGGTGTTCGGATTGATATCCCCGGGGGTGGATTATTAGTCATAGATGCAGTTGGATGGCGGTCTATGTATTTTGTTGTAATGCCCAGAGTAAATCTCATAGTGATCTTCTTGACATATCACGTTATCTCTATTCTATCAATTGCCCAACTGTAATTTGTTTACCCAGCATGTGTTATTTTATCTATGGAGAGACACCACTAGTGAACTGTGGACCCCGGTCCTATTTTAATCATATTGCAATCACCTGTTTACTTTACTCGTACTGTTTACTTTACTCGCATACTCTACTGTTTTCCACTCTATTTTATGGAGAAACAAAGTATTTGTTTGTGTGTGTGCTAAACAGGTGGAAAACAGTAGAGTATGCTAGTAAAGTAAACAGTACGAGTAAAGTAAACAGGTGATTGCAATATGATGTAAATAGGACCGGGGTCCACAGTTCACTAGTGGTGTCTCTCCATAGATAAAATAACATGCTGGGTAAACAAATTACAGTTGGGCAATTGATAGAATAAAGATAACGTGATATGTCAAGAAGATCACTATGAGATTTACTCTGGGCATTACAACAAAATACATAGACCGCCATCCAACTGCATCTATGACTAATAATCCACCCTCGGGGATATCAATCCGAACACCCCAAAAGTATTAAGTTGCGAACAACAGATAATTGCATTAAGCAAAGTGTGTAATGTAAACAAAGCATATGCCCTTGAGCATATGAATGTTGTTTTCTCCCTAGTAGCAACAGCACATCTACCACCTTAGAGGTTTCTGTCACTCCCCCAGGTGAAATAGAGGCATGAACCCACTATCGAGCATAAATACCCCCTCTTGGAGTCACTAGCAACTACTCGGCCAAGATAGCTACTAACAACGGAGAGCATGCAAGATCATAAACAACATAGAGATAACAAAAGATATAATTCAGTACAGCAACTTAATCATAACACCAATATTCATCGGATCCCAACAAACCAACATCATAGAATTACATAACGGTGATCTCAATCATGTAGGGCAGCTCATGAGATCTAAACATGAAGCACATGGTGGAGAAGACAACCATCTAGCTACTGCTATGGACCCATAGTCCAAGGTAGACTACTCACTCATCGCTCCGGAGGCAAGCATGGCGATGAAGAAGACCTCCGGTGGCGATTCCCCTCTCCGGCAGGGTGCCGGGAAGAGCTTCTGGACCCTCCCGATCTTCGGGTCGACGGCGGCGGCGTATCGCGATGTGTTCTGGAAATCTGATCGGGCCCTTAGGTTTTTCTCGTCGGGGGGTACTTATAGGCGAAGGGACATCGTCAGAGGTGGAGCCAGGCTCCCTCACGTGGGCCCGGCGCGGCCAGGGGCCTGGCCGCGCCACCCCCTTGTGTGGGGCCCTGGTGGCCCCCCTCCGACACTTCTTCAGATCTCTGGAAGCTTCCGGGTAAAATAAGACTTCAGGAACTTGTTTCGTCCAATTCCGAGAATATTTCCTGTGTATCACTTCTGAAACACAAAAACAGCAGAAAACAGGAAACTGGCACTGTGGCTCTTGTTAATAGGTTAGTTCCGGAAAATGCATAAAAGTGCCACTAAGTGTAACGAAACAATAGGCAAATGGTGTAAAAACAAGCATGGAGCATCAACAATTATAGATACGTTTGAGACGTATCACACCCCGGTTCACCCGATCCACCTGCAGAGCCTTCTCAACGTTTTTGACAGAAGCAGGGAACATGCCTGAAAGATGAGGAAGATGTTAGAAACAGGGATATGTGTCGGCATAAAGGTTATGCCGGAAAAGATCATTATGTGTCGGACAAGGTGTGTCGGGCAGAAGAGGATTTGAAGCTTACTGGCGAGATCGACGTTGAGCCGGGCAATATCAACTTCCCACTTGGTGGCCTGCTCCTTCAGATGTTGCAGTTCAAGTCTGGCCCCGGCGGCATCAGCTTCTGAGGTGGCAAGTAGCCCCTGGACTTTCTTAAGTTGGCCATCCCTCTCCTCCTTTTCGTCCAGGAGCTCAGCAATCTGGCCCTTCAGTTGCTCCACCTCAGCCTTGTGGGCGACATCCCTTTCGTCCAACCGCTTGGCCACGTCCACTGAGGACACACAGTCCTGGTGGCGTGCTTCCAGTGCAGCCTTTTCATCTGCAAGGATTTGAAGTTAAAAGGATTTGAGATTAGAAGAGTAAAAGAGAATATGAAGGTAGAGAACAATTACAAAGGTTGAAGGATTTGAAGTACAAAGTGTTTAGTTGAAGATTAGCAGGATTCGGCATACCTGTGAGCTCTTTCACCCTCTTAAGAAGCTCGGTGACTTGTTCTTCAGTGGCAGCTGAAAAATGTTGGTAAAAGGTTGTGTGTCGGCGCATCAGGATGTGTCGGCAAGAAAATATTGTGAAGTAAAAAGAGGAAAGGCATCTGGCATATAGTAGTATGTCGGCTGAGTTTACCTTTCTTGGACAGATCCAGGCGAAGCTTGCTGTGCTCGTCGGATAACTTCCGATGCTCGCATACAAGGTCGTGATACATGTCGGCGCGTGCATTGTTCCTGCGCTGCAAAAGTGGTGGGATTTGAAATGTTATGAGAGAAATTTAGCATATCAGTTAAGTTGGAGAATCTACCAAGTGTTCATTTTTTGAAGACCCGGCACAGGTGCTGCACACCTATCCCGGCCCTCGGTGACTAGGATTTGAAGCTCGGATCGAGCTTATATGTCGGTCAGGTGGATTTGAAAGTTACATCAGATTTTAGTTTTTTGAAGACCTGGCACAGGTGCTGCGCACCTATCCCGGCCCTCGGTGACTAGGATTTGAAGCTCGAATCGAGCTTATATGTCGGACAGTCGGATTTGAAAACAGCTAAGTGGAAAAGAATATTTGAAAATCCCGGATGTCTATATCCCGGACAGCCGGCATTTTTGGGGACTGGGGATATATAAGGAGAATACTTACGTTGGTGGAATCAGCCAAAAGGTGAAGCCTCTGCTAGATGCTAAGGAGCTCACTGGCAATAGGAATGGGCTTGGAGGCCAGTATAGCATCAGGATTGCCAGGGGCCGAAGCTCCGGCCAATTTCTTCTTCCTGGAGCTGGCGGTGTCCATGTAATCAGCGTCATTCCATTTCATGCAGTGTTCCTTGAGGGATCCAAGGCTTTTGTCGCTCTTGGTCAGCAGTGAAACGCGGCCCTCAAGTTCCGGCGTCTGGAAGAAGCTGGGCCGGGCTGCTGCCTTGCCAAAGTGAAGTGTCATGGCAGAGCTGGAAGGCGCGGGCTTAGCGGATGCCGGCGCAGTTGCAGCAGACGGTGTCCCGGTCTTGATGATTTGCTTCATCTTGAAAGTGTCGGACTTGGCCGGGACAGCAGTCTTTTCAGCAGTTGGAGTCTTGGGCGCTGGTTGTTCCGGCGCGGTCGGTGTAACTTGTCCTGCAGAGGCAGGTGCCGGGTGAGTCCGGACTTCTGGTACCTCTGGAGCTTTTCCTTTCTCTATGTCGGCGCTCTTGTCGCCTGCGCTGGCATCTTCAGCAGCCCCGGTGCCGCTGGCAGGCGCGCCGGTGTCAGGAGCATCTGGTTGGGCCCCTATGTCCATGTGGACATCAGAGGCAGAAGGGTCCTGTTGAGCCCCCGAGTCCATGTGGACGTCGGGGGCAGAATTGTCTTGTTCCGGCGGAGGATCATCCTTCGCCAGGGAAGAGGCCTTTTCGGGCGCTGGCGAAGATGCCGGCACCGGAGAAGTGGTGTCGCTGGTACTAGGAATGTCGGGGCGTGCGGGAGACGCCGGCTTGTTTACGTTGGGGCTGGCACTAGAACTGGAGGCATGTGATACGTCTCAAATGTATCTATAATTTTTGATGCTCCATGCTTGTTTTTACACCTTTTGCCCAATGTTTCGTTACACTTAGTGGCACTTTTATGCATTTTCCGGAACTAACCTATTAACAAGTCGCCACAGTGCCAGTTCCCGGTTTTCTGCTGTTTTTGTGTTTCAGAAGTGATACACAGGAAATATTCTCGGAATTGGACGAAACAAGTTCCTGAAGTCTTATTTTGTCCGGGAGCTTCCAGGGATCCGAAGAGGAGTAGAAGGGGGGCCACAGGGGCCCCACACACCAGGACGGCGTGGCCAGGGCCTGGGCCGCGCCAGCCAGGTGTGAGGCCACCTGGCTCCACCTCTGACATCGCCCCTTCGCCTATAAAGACCCCTCGATGGGAAAAACCTAAGTACCCGATCAATTTTCCAGAACACATCGCGATCCGCCGCCGCCGTCGACCCGAAGATCGGGAGGGTCCAGAAGCTCTTCCCGGCACCCTGCCGGAGAGGGGAATCGCCATCGGAGGTCTTCTTCATCGCCATGCTTGCCTCCGGAGCGATGAGTGAGTAGTCTACCTTGGACTATGGGTCCATAGCAGTAGCTAGATGGTTGTCTTCTCCACCATGTGCTTCATGTTTAGATCTCATGAGCTGCCCTACATGATTGAGATCACCGTTATGTAATTCTACATGTTTGGTTTGTTGGGATCCGATGAATATTGGTGTTATGATTGAGTTGCTATACTGAAATATATCTTATGTTATCTCTATGTTGTTTATGATCTTGCATGCTCTCCGTTGTTAGTAGCTATCTTGGCCGAGTAGTTGCTAGTGACTCCAAGAGGGGGTATTTATGCTCGATAGTGGGTTCATGCCTCTATTTAACCTGGGGGAGTGACAGGAACCTCTAAGGTTATAGATGTGCTCTTGCTACTAGGGAGAAAACAACATTCATATGCTCAAGGGCATATGCTTTGTTTACATTACACACTTTGCTTAATGCAATTATCCGTTGTTCGCAACTTAATACTCATGGGGTGTTCGGACAATATCCCCGTGAGTGGATTATTAGTCATAGATGCAGTTGGATGGCGGTCTATGTATTTTGTTGTAATGCCCAGAGTAAATCTCATAGTGATCTTCTTGACATATCACATTTATCTTTATTCTATCAATTGCCCAACTATAATTTGTTTACCCAGCATGTGTTATTTATCTTATGGAGAGACACCACTAGTGAACTGTGGACCCCGGTCCTATTTCCATCATATTGCCATCACCTGTTTACTTTACTCGCACTGTTTACTTTACTCGCATACTTCTACTGTTTTCCACTCGATACACTCATAACCTTTGTTTCAAGCAAACCGGTGAGATTGACAACCTCATCGTAAGTTGGGAACAAAGTACTTGGTTGTGTGTGTGCAGGTTCTGCGTTGCAGCTAGCAAGCAAAGCTTGGATGAGGGGCCATATATAAATTGTCCGAAGCTGTCGCAAACTAGCAAGCATCACCTTCAGTCACATTGTCTGCTTTTCTCTCCTGAACGATAAACCTTGGTTTCTTAACTGAGGGAAAATCTGCTGCTATACTCATCACACCTTCCTCTTGGGGTTCCCAACGGGCTGGTCATTCCCCACGCAACAAGCAGCAAAATTTTCTGGCGTCGTTGCCGGGGAGAAGAGTGGAAGACCTCTACAAGGGGAGTTTTTCGCACGCACATCCTTTACTTTGTTATTGTTTTGCTTTATTTTATTTATTTTACCTGCATCGTTTTATATCAAAAACCCAAAAAAATTAGAATCCTTGATAGTTGTTTTATTATGTCTATTTCAGTTGCTACTACTATGTCGCCCGAGGATATGATTTTCACTTTTAAACAAAAGGATGAGGAAAGTTTTAAAGAAGCTTGGTCTAGAATTTATGATTGGCATGAAAAAACTGAACCTAAAATGACATTGAGTTTGCTTCTTAGTAGCTTTTACTTTGGACTTTCTCTTCGTTATAGATATGCTTTGGATGCTACTGTAGAAGGAGATTTCCTTCATTGTGATGGAGATCAAGCCTTCAATATTATAAAAAAGTTGATTACAATTTATAGCATGCCAACTTATTTTGATTCCTCTCTTGTGTGCATTTTTAATAGACTTGATACTCTTGAGACTCGCACTGCTAGTTTGAATTCTTGCAACAATACTTTGCGACAGCATTTCGATTATGTGCCAACAAATTCTGAACCCTCGAGTTGGTATCCTACGGTAAAAATCTCCATTAGTGGTGAAACTTTTCATGCTCGTTGTGATATTATATCTGAATTTTGTCTCATGCCAAAGGATGTTTATGAATCTTTGAGCCTTTGGAAGCTTTCTGAGGGGGGGGAAGGAATTTCTCTTACTAACAATGCCACTATATTTCCCATTGGAATTGCTGAAGGAGTCTTTACAAAGGTCCTAGGAAGAATGATATCTACTGATTATCTTGTTATTGAATGTGTAGGAAAAGGACAAATCACACTTGGAAGATCCCTCCTGAAGCTCCTGGGCGCCATCATTGATGTGGGAAAAGGCAATATAAGATTTATCTCTCCACCTTGCAATAGCCATGTCTTTCCTAGAGTTAAGAGCAAAGGTAAGAAAGGAAGACGTAAGGCACCCGCTGATCCTAGCACTTCATCACTTGAAAATACTTGATTCGCAATTTTCTGCGCCTAGCTCAAAGGCGTTAAAGAAAAGCACTCTTGGAAGATAACCTAATGTTTTATTTACAGTACTTTTTCTTTTATTTGAGTCTTGGAAGTCATTACTACTGTAATGACCGCTCCTTATCCTTTTTATTTTGTTTTTGTGCCAAGAGAAGCCTCTAATTCGAGTGAGGTAAAGATTTGGGGATGTTGTTGTCCTGAAACTGTTTTCGGTGCTGCACCGTAAAAATTCGTATAAATTCTCTGTATATCTTTTGGACCTGCGATTTCTTGTGCATATGCCCCAGGTTATATGCAAACTTTCGTTAGTTTAACACTTTTTGATTTGAGCAACAGAAAACCCCTCAAAAATTCGGCCTTTGTCAGCTGTTCAGTTTTGACAGATTTCTGCCAATATTTGTTTTTGCCACTTTATCACTTTCTTTGCGAGTTCTTTTGATCATGGAACTCTTGTGGAAGTTGCTAAAGTAGTATTTACTTTATATGTGGTAGTTTTGGGTTGAAACCTGAAGCAAAAAGAGGTTGATTATATGTTATGCTACACTAATGTTGCTAATAGATTTGTGTTTAGTTTTGTATGAAGGAAGTTTTCAAGTGTAGGGATTGGAGAATGATGAGATGAGTTGAAGAATGGACAAAAGCTCAAGCTTGGGGATGCCCATGCATCACCCCAAGAAATATCCAAGAAGAACAAGCGTCAAAGCTTGGGGATGCCCCCGAGGCACCCCTTCTTCATCGGCAAAAATCAGGTAACCTTTCAAAACACTATATTTTTATTGCTTTATGCACTATGTGTTTTTCTTGGAGCGTCAGTTATTTTAGTTTTCTTTGTTAGTTTGTTTTGTTTGATGCAATAAATGTTTGGACCCCAACAAATTTCCTTTGGAGGAGATGTACTCGTTTTCATTTGCAAAGAACGCTCTAGTTTTCACTCTTATTAAAAATCGAGTGTTCTTCTTTTTTCGCTACTGCTTTTGGTTTCGTTTTTGCCTTGATTTGCGTTTAGACCTTGTCATATCTCTTCATCAAGGTGTATTTTTGCCTCTGACCTTTATTGGTTTTCATCAAAAGAGGTGTTTTTAAAAAATTCAAATGGTGTTGGAAAAGAGAAAAAGCTTTGTGCAAATAGTGGTACAAGAAGGAGCTTGTGTACACTGCGGCTTAGGCTTTTTCATGTCATGCTTGATGTATTTTTGATAGTATGGTTAGTGGTTTTGCTGTAGCATGACTTGTCTCAAATAACTGAGATTGCTTAATGAGCCTTTGAAAAAAAATCATGCGTTGTTTTAATTATTTGGAAGCATTATTTTGGTTTTCTCCTTGATGCTTTATTTGGGTTGACTTGGCGCATGCTCACACATGTTAGACTCTTACAAAGTCGCCAATAGCCTCTATGATCATTTAGTTTTTGACTTTTGATGCCATCTTATGCTTCTTTTAATGTCGCTTTGTCGCTTTGCATGATTATGGCCATTATTGCTCTCTTAGTTGGTCGCTCCCAGTCTTTTGCTAGCCCTCGCCTTGTACTGAGTATGAGCTCTACTCGTGCATCCAACTCCTAAAAACAAAGTTTTGCCAAAGTGTCCACCATACATACCTACTAGCAATTTGCTATTCCAAGTAAATTTGACTTGCTTTTATTTTCTCTTCAAATTAAACTCTTATCAGTGTTATGCGAAATTCGGTCAGTAAAGCTCTCACGAACCGGAAGGCACACTTTACTTTTTCCTGTTCTTAAAAATTTGACATTGTGGTCTCTTATGTTGAGTTGTTATGCTTGCAAGTTGTAAGTTGGAGACTAGCCCAGCCATGCAGTCATGGGCAAGCTTTCAACATTGCACTTCTTATTTGAGTTGATATCGTGATCTTTTGTTTATGGATGCCCGCGGTGTGAAATGAATTGGGAATCTTGTGGGGATCATGGAGTTTGTATATGTGTTAGGAAAACGCCGGGCCGCTAATCTAAGCCATGCATAATTCATGGTGGAAATTTGCAGCATACCCATGGTGAACATTCGACGACGCATCTCACAATAAAAAGCTAAACAAATGGCAAATAAAAGAGATGTTGAGGTGTTCATTGTCTGCTTGTCCTATCATTTTGGTGTGGGCTTGTTCCATGTCATCGGGCACGGAGGTACCCCATTGGCGGTTCTCAATGATATGCATATATTTACAATGACAAGAGCCTTGCTTGGGACTCTAAGTAAAGTAGCATGAGGTTTGGGTACTCGTATTCACGGGACACGAGGTTTTCAACTTATGATTTGTCAAGCATATGCATCATAATTGTTCTCGCATTAACTTTAACCATTCAAGATGCTTATGATGGGGGCAATGAGAGCTCAAAGCCGGTAAGTACCATAATTTTTGAAGGTTATAAAACTTGCAATCACTGCTTCCCTCTGCGAAGGGCCTTTCTTCTACTTTTATGTTGAGTCACCACCTTCTATATTTATGCACCATTAAGAGAGCATAGTTGTCATTCTGAGTATAATGTGCATTGTCCCAAAGTTTTCATTGATTGATTCATATTGTTGGTTTCACTTGTTCTTAAATTATTTGTATCTAGTCGCCCTCTTAAAACTTGAAGGTGTCCTATGCATTTATGTTTTGCTCTCTATTAAGGACAAGCTGAAAACCATTTGTATGTTTTTCCTTATGATTTGAACACACGTTTGACTTTCATTGTTTCATTTTTCATGATCTTTTGTTTGTGTTCATTTGCATGTTTACAACATGGTTGCTAAGTTTCTATTGTCAAGATTATATCTTTCATGCCCATGTTTTAAGTTCTTATGATCCCAGCTCACAAATGCTTACATAGATGATCAAGATTGTGTAGGTGCATGTCACCTCAAAAATTATTCTTTTGTTATCACTTACCTACTCGAGGACGAGCAGGAGTTAAGCTTGGGGATGCTTGATACGTCTCAAACGTATCTATAATTTTTTATGCTCCATGCTTGTTTTTACACCTTTTTACCAATGTTTCGTTACACTTAGTGGCACTTTTATGCATTTTCCGGAACTAACCTATTAACAAGTCGCCACAGTGCCAGTTCCCTGTTTTTTGCTGTTTTTGTGTTTCAGAAGTGATACACAGGAAATATTCTCGGAATTGGACGAAACAAGTTCCTGAAGTCTTATTTTGTCCGGGAGCTTCCAGGGATCCAAAGAGGAGTAGGAGGGAAAAACCTAAGTACCCGATCAATTTTCCAGAACACATCGCGATCCGCCGCCACCGTCGACCCGAAGATCGGGAGGGTCTAGAAGCTCTTCCCGGCACCCTGCCGGAGAGGGGAATCGCCACCGGAGGTCTTCTTCATCGCCATGCTTGCCTCCGGAGCGATGAGTGAGTAGTCTACCTTGGACTATGGGTCCATAGCAGTAGCTAGATGGTTGTCTTCTCCACCATGTGCTTCATGTTTAGATCTCATGAGCTGCCCTACATGATTGAGATCACCGTTATGTAATTCTACATGTTTGGTTTGTTGGGATCCGATGAATATTGGTGTTATGATTGAGTTGCTATACTGAAATATATCTTATGTTATCTCTATGTTGTTTATGATCTTGCATGCTCTCCGTTGTTAGTAGCTATCTTGGCCGAGTAGTTGCTAGTGACTCCAAGAGGGGGTATTTATGCTCGATAGTGGGTTCATGCCTCTATTTAACCTGGGGGAGTGACAGAAACCTCTAAGGTTGTAGATGTGCTGTTGCTACTAGGGAGAAAACAACATTCATATGATCAAGGGCATATGCTTTGTTTACATTACACACTTTGCTTAATGCAATTATCCGTTGTTCGCAACTTAATACTCATGGGGTGTTCGGACGATATCCCCGTGAGTGGATTATTAGTCATAGATGCAGTTGGATGGTGGTCTATGTATTTTGTTGTAATGCCCAGAGTAAATTTCATAGTGATCTTCTTAACATATCAAATTTATCTTTATTCTATCAATTGCCCAACTGTAATTTGTTTACCTAGCATGTGTTATTTATCTTATGGAGAGACACCACTAGTGAACTGTGGACCCCGGTCCTATTTCCATCATATTGCCATCACCTGTTTACTTTACTCGCACTGTTTACTTTACTCGCATACTTCTACTGTTTTCCACTCGATACGCTCATAACCTTTGTTTCAAGCAAACCGGTGAGATTGACAACCTCATCGTAAGTTGGGAACAAAGTACTTGGTTGTGTGTGTACAGGTTCCACATTGCAGCTAGCAAGCAAAGCTTGGACGAGGCGCCATATATAAATTGTCCGAAGCTGTCGCAAACTAGCAAGCATCACCTTCAGTCACATTGTGTGCTTTTCTCTCCTGAACGATAAACCTTGGTTTCTTAACTGAGGGAAAATCTGCTGCTATACTCATCACACCTTCCTCTTGGGGTTCCCAACGGGCTGGTCATTCACCACGCAACAAGCAGCAGCATGTTCCGGCGCAAGAGGAGCCCTGAGGAGGAAAAGAGCAAGTTAGTAAAACAGAAGAAAAGTCCCGGAAATATTGTAAGGGGAAGAAAGTTACCCCGAGGCAATAGGTCTCTGCTTATTTGGAAGGGGCACGCCGATCTTCTGCCTCTTGTGTGTCAGCTCAGGCTGAGGCTTAACCCCGCGCTTCCGGCCGGTACGTACGCCGGTAGAGGGAGGGCCCTGGTTCAAAGGGGCAACATCGACAACCTCCTCGTCCGGGATAGCTGAGGACGGGATCGTAGGAAAGGCGTAAGCAAGTGGCATTGGGTCATAGTACATCAGGATCTCCTCATCAGAATCATCATCACTCCGGTCTTGAATTGAATGTCGGGATGAGGAGGCCTTACCCGCGGCAGAAGCAGCGCGGGTGTTCTTGGGCAGCTTGTCCTCATGATCCGGATCTTCGGGATCCGCAACAGTGCGGTCTGCGGCAATCTTGATCCGGGAATTCACCATGTCCTGGAAACTGAATTTCTGCATAAGACAGAGCAAAGTAATCAGAAACAAGAGATATATCAGCAATAGAACAGATCAAACATAGGTATGTCGGCAATAACAGTATGTCAGGTTGAGCATTAGTATGTCGGCTAAAGACGTTACCGTCGGGACGAGGCGGTCCCGGCTGTAAGGCTCGAGCCCCCAGGCAAAGGTAACTTGCGAATACTTGCAGATATCTTTAACCCGCCGCAGAATGTCGGCGGGGCTCAGCTCGTGTGTGGAGTGTCGAGTGGGGTCCATAGCCCCGCTCATCTGACAAATCTTGTGGAACCGGCGCTGGAGAGGAGAGACACGTCGGCTAATAAAGCAAGCCACTATGTCCGGCGGCGTCAGGCCGGCATCCCGAAGTTCACCCTTGACCCGGTGGAGGGTATTAACTGGCCCCACTATGTTCTTCGGGTTATATGTCCAGTTCTTCATTCCAAGGGGTGGCTCGTCCACGTATGGCGGCAGGTTGAGCAGATCGACATCCGTGGTGTTCTTCATGTAGAAGAAACTCTTCTCCCATTTCTTACAAGACTCGAGCAGCTCTATCTTTGGAAAGTCAGAACCTTTCCGGGACATTATGGTGGCCGCGCCACATTGGGTCATAGGCCGATCCTTCTTTTCCTGAGCTGTTTCCGGCGGGTCATCCTTGCTCCGGGGCTCTTGAATGACCTGCTTGCGCAGCTGGAAGTATTTTGCCCATGCCTGGGAAAAGAGCTCTATGCCGGCAAAACCCTCGCAGAAGGCAGCAAAGGCCGACAGTATCATCACCGCATTTGCCGGCAGATGGTGGGGCTGCAAGTTGTAGGTATCCAGGAAGTCCCGGAAGAAGTCGCTAACCGGCAGACCGAAGCCTCTCTCAAAATGAGAGATGAAGACCACGCGTTCGCCGGACTCAGGTGCCGGCACTGTCTCTCCCGTAGGTAGCCGGCATGCTACGCCGGCCGGGACATGTCTCGTTGTGGTGATCCAGGATATGTCGACCGGGGTCACCTCCGACCCCTCCCAGCCGGAACGTCCTTGTACCTAGGCTGGGTTATCCTCCTCCGGCGCAGAGGTGGCCGTCATGCTGGATGAAGCCATCTTGGTGGCCGGGATAAGGCGTGAGAGCTGGAGTCCCGTGTTGTTAGTCCTAGCAGAAGCAGAGTAAAGGGGGAGGTTAGTCTCTCCGGCATACCAATCTCCCACAAGTTAGCAGGAAGAGAAGATCTACCGATGCAGTTAAAATCAGAAATAACTATGGGAAAAATCCTACAGGAATAGCACCTATGAACTACTCGGGGAGATTACTAACAATGCTAGTCGATTCGACTTGATGCTAAGCAAAGCAACTGAGGAAGATCTAGGCATGCAGAGTTTCCACTGCCGAACCACAGAGGGGCACAAAGGGAGAAGAACCAAGAAGGAGGAAGAACTCACCGGAGCTTGTGCGGCGGCAATGGAGCGACGGCGAGCTTGTAGATGAAGATCCAATCTCCCCCGGCAGTGTTCGGGAGAGGAAGAAGACCGGCAGCGTCGAGGGTGAAGAGGCCAAACGACGGTGAGAATCGGCGCCGGCGTGAAGGAGGACCACGGCGGCAAAGGTTCTCTGATTCGGTTGGTCCAACGGAGGAGAGCTCGAGGAGAAGGCGCAGAGGAAGAAGAAAGAGTGGGGGTAAAAAATGAGAGTTACCCCCGCTCCCCTATTTATACCGCAGGGCTGCGGTCGTGGGCACGGTGGTAGTGCTCCACTACCCCGACCGTTTCTGCGAGCATCGCCACATGGTGGCACGTCGTGGGGCGGCGGTTCCTATAACCGTGCCACTATGCCAGTTATGGCAATGATGGCAAGCAGTAATCACACTGTGAACCATCACTTGATGTGACCGTTCGCAGTGGCAGAGCAGTTGCAAGTTTCGATGAAAACTGTCGGACTTGGCTTCTCGAGGAAGCTTCAGTTATGTGCCGGCATGACCGTGTGTGAAACAGATCCCGTCCGGAATACCTTCGGGACCGGCCGGATTAACTTTTAGAGAAGGAAGAGGAGCCGGCATATAGGCGGAGGTCCGGCATATAATTTAATCGCCGGGATATAAGCAAAGAGATAGTATGTTGAACCTGCCAAGGCCCCTCAGTTAAGACTGGGGGACCTCGACAGCTTCGGGGACTAGTGTCGGGGGGATGACCCCCGGTAGGGTCAAGAGACTAGAAAGATATAAGGAATATGGTTGACTTTGTGTTGGTTGACCAAAGTTGGGTCTAGCCGGAATATAAGAGTATCAGCCAGACCGGCATATAAAGGTGTATCCCGGTCGGTGTTCAGATATGTCGGTATAGCCAAGATACTTGATGAGGAGTGCCAGCGTATGTATAGATATGCCAGCCTAATCTAGTTGTTATATTCTGCAGGAACAGGGGAGGCCAGATTACCCGACCTTGGGTCGTTGGTCCGGCACATAGGTCCAGGATATGGCCAACGGCTATATCCGGGATACAGAAGTCAACCAAGGTGTCATATCCCTACAATCAAGGAAGGAAACAGCCAAGCATGGAAGCAGACTATGATGACAGGGTGCACAGTGGTGGTTTACCAACCATCACTGTGCCAAGTATAGTCCTTGACATCACAGTGGTAAGGTCACAGTCGAAGAGGTACAAGGTACAGGGATGCTGAGTCCCATCGAGAGCAATCAGGGGCAAAGTCAAGGGTGGCAGCCATCGTCAGCCTGCCCTGTTTGGACTGTAGTCTATGTCATCTCCTTGTAGATGACCATTGTAACCCTGGCCACCACTATATAAGGTGGCACAGGGAGCCCTAGCCAAGGGTTGATCTCTCCTTACTCTCTCAGTTGATAGTTCATCTTGCTCCTCTCACAGAGAGCTTGGAAGCACCATTGTAGTGTACTCTATCGATCCATTTATACAACCAGTAGAGCAGGAGTAGGGGTGTTATCTCCTTACGAGAGCCTCGAACCTGGGTAGATCTGTGTTCCTTTCTGTCGTGCTTCTTAGCTCGCTCCCCTCTCCCGAATCCTCCAGCATCTAGTTCGGCCCCCATTTAAGCCATCCCATGGCATATGTTGTTTCACCACGACGACAAGACTCAAATTTACGGAATAATATTAGTTTATGTTTGTGGGACACCACATTGAAGTCAGTTGTTTGCTGAAAGGAAACATGAATTGAGCATGCATTCACATCATTTCTAATCGGTGGGCCCCACCTATCAGGGTCAATTTGCTAAGGTAAATGGGGACCACTTATGAGTCCAATAAGAAAAGTCAAAATATCTACTCCCTCCAATCCATATTACTTGTCGCGAGTATGGATGTATCTAGAGACTAAAATATGTCTATATAGATCCACATTGGTGACAAGTAATATGGATTGGAGGGAACAAAAAACCAAAAGATATAGGGGACTATCTCCTCCTTGTCGGAGAGTACCACCACAGCCTTCGGTACCCTATCCCGCACCACCGAGTACCACAGTTGTGCCACTCCTAGCTCATGTCCGAGAACACTTCCATGTTCGCATGCTCTCAAGTCCGGTGCAGGCGGACGTCGCTGGAATTGGAGACGAGCGCTAGAGCGTGACTCGACTCTCTTGAAGATGTCGCACCAGTGCGCGTGGAAGTGATTCAGTACTCCGGAAGTTTGCATTAGATCCTTAATACTCTGGAGGTCGTTGGCATGGCTCGGGACAAACTCCTCCAGCAGCAATTGATCGCTGGAGTTTTGGTCACCCGAAGGCCGAAGCCTCACGCACGAGCTTCGGCTTACACCGTCATTTCCCTCACCTCACAGTGGTCACCATCTCTCTCTGCTCCGATGACCCTTCCCTTCGTGTGCAACCCCGGCGGCCTTCCTTGTTGAGCATCCAAAGATCCTTAAAAAACAAGGGAGAGTGGGGACCTCCTATTTGACGCGTTTAGCGTCGGCGAGGACATCGATGCCTGAAGAATCGTCCACATGGGCCGGCCCACTAACTTCGTCGCCCACTTTTCTAGTTTGGGCTTTCACGTTTTTTGCTTCGATTTTATTACAAATCACGTTTCGGGATTCAATTTTTTTTCAGATTTTAAAATTTTGTTTAGATTCTGAAAAATTATTCAATTTCAGAATTGTTCATATTTAAAATTGTTCAATTTTAAATTTGTTCAGATTCAAAATTGTTCAGTTTCAAATTTGTTCAATTTGAAAATTGTTCCATTTAAAAATTGTTCCATTTAAAAATTGTTCAATTTCAATATTGTTCAATTTCAAAATCATTCAAGTTTCGAAAAACTTTTCAGTTTTTAAATATATTTTGAAAAAGTTCACATTCAAAATTGTTCCAATTTAAAAAAAGTTTCAGAAAAGCCTGATTGAAAAAGATCGAGAAAAATTGGAGGCTGTGAGTCAGGAGGAAGTCCTCGGTGAATCCTATTTGACACCCGTTGCGTCAAATAGCGGCTCAACGCGTACCTTTTTCTTCCGATCGGATACACTTGGGCCAGCCAATGACTTCTTCCCGCGCACGCGTTCCTCAGCTTGCTTTCTCTGTTGAGACGAGACAATATCACGTACGCTCTTTCTTCTCTTAGCTAGTGAGCTCCCTATTCTCTCCCAGCTTCTTCATTTCAGTTTTTCGTTTTGTTTATTTATTTTTTACTTTTTTCCTGTTTTAATTAGAATTGCTTTTTTGAGTTATGTTTTTGTTTCTGTTGCCTTTTAAATTTTTCTGTTTCTTTTTCAAATTTTCAAATTTTAAAATTCGAAAATCTGTTCAAATACAAAAATTGTTCAAATTCTAAATATGTTTCATTCGAAATCTGTTCCATTCGAAATCTGTTCCATTCGAAATCTGTTCCATTCGAAATTTGTTCCATTCGAAATGTGTTTCATTCCAAATCTGTTCCATTCGAATCAGAACAATTTTTAAATCTGAACTATTTTTGCATTAAAATATTTTAAATCTGAAATTTGAACAATTTTAATTGGAACATTTTTAAATTTGAACAATTTTAATTTGAACAATTTTAAATATGAACAATTTTAAATATGAACAATTTTAAATTTCGAATTTGTACAGATTTTGAATTTAGACATAGCTGAAATTGGAACATTTTCAAATTTGAACATTATTTACTTTCACCAAATATTTGAAAATTAACAAAAAAAACCAAACCGAGAAAGAAGCACGTTTACTCCTGTACCGCCAGCAAATAAAAAAGCAATTCGTGCAATCAAGCACGCGCAAGCAGCACACTAAACAAAGAACGAGCGAGCTGACGAACATACCAGCAACGCTCCTACAGAAGCAGTAAATGGGCCGAGCCCAACCAACCGAAAGGGGTACGCGCAGCCTCGCGATTTGACGCAAAACGCGTTAAATAGGAGCCCCCATCCTAGTTAACGCATTTAGCATCCGTTACGAACCAACGCATATGTATTTTCTTCTGATTTTCCTGGTATCGTTCTACTTGGGCCGAAGCCCATTTTCTGCGTGATGCTACCGATTTGATGAAGTAAATAACCGGCTAGTTGGGAACCCCAAGAGGAAGGTGTGATGAGTATAGCAGCTTGTTTTCCCTCAGTTAAGAAACCAAGGTTTAATCGTTCAGGAGAAGAGCAGACAATTACGACTGAAGGTGATGCTTGATAGTTTACGACAGCTTCGGACAATTTATATATGGCGCCTCATCCAAGCTTTGCTTGCTAGCTGCAACGCGGAACCTGCACACAACATAACCAAGTACTTTGCTTCCAACTTGCGATGAGGTTGTCAATCTCACCGGTTTGCTTGAAACAAAGGTTATGAGCGTATCGAGTGGAAAACAGTAGAAGTATGCGAGTAAAGTAAACATTGCGAGTAAGTAAACAGATGATAGCAATATAATGGAAATAGGACCGGGGTCCACAGTTCACTAGTGGTGTCTCTCCATAAGATAAATAGCACATGCTGGATAAACAAATTACAGTTGGGTAATTGATAGAATAAAGATAAACGTGATATGTCAAGAAGATCACTATGAGATTTATTCTGGGCATTACAACAAAATACATAGACCGCCATCCAACTGCATCTATGACTAATAATCCACTTGTGGCGAATCAATCCGAAAACTCCACAAGTATTAAGTTGCGAACAACAGATAATTGCATTAGGCAAAATGTGTAATGTAAACAAAGCATATGCCCTTGAGCATATGAATGTTGTTTTCTCCCTAGTAGCAACAACACATCTACAACCTTAGAGGTTTATGTCACTCCCCCAGGTTAAATAGAGGCATGAACCCACTATCGAGCATAAATATCTCCTCTTGGAGTCACTAGCAACTACTCGGCCAAGATAGCTACTAACAACGGAGAGCATGCAAGATCATAAACAACATAGAGATAACAAAAGATATATTTCAGTATAGCAACTCAATCATAACACCAATATTCATCGGATCCCAACAAACCAAACATGTAGAATTACATAACGGTGATCTCAATCATGTAGGGCAGTTCATGAGATCTAAACATGAAGCACACGGTGGAGAAGACAACCATCTAGCTACTGCTATGGACCCATAGTCCAAGGTAGACTACTCACTCATCGCTCTGGAGGCAAGCATGGCGATGAAGAAGACCTCCGGTGGCGATTCCCCTCTCTGGCAGGGTGCCGGGAAGAGCTTCTGGACCCTCCCGATCTTTGGGTCGACGGCGGCGGCGGATCGCGATGTGTTCTAGAAAATTGATCGGGTACTTAGGTTTTTCCTGTCGGGGGGTCTTTATAGGCGAAGGGGCGATGTCAGAGGTGGAGCCAGGTGGCCTCACACCATGGCGGCGCGGCCAGGGCCTGGGCTGCGCCAGCCTAGTGTGTGGGACCCTGTGGCTCCCCTCCTACTCTCCTTCGGATCTCTGGAAGCTCCCGGACAAAATAAGACTTCACGAACTTGTTTCATCCAATTCCGAGAATATTTCCTATGTATCACTTCTGAAACACAAAAACAGTAGAAAACAGGGAACTGGCACTGTGGCGACTTGTTAATAGGTTAGTTCCGGAAAATTCATAAAAGTGCCACGAAGTGTAATGAAACAGTAGGCAAATAGTGTAAAAACAAGCATGGAGCATCAAAAATTATAGATACGTTGGAGACATATCAAGCATCCCCAAGCTTAACAACTGCTCGTCCTCGAGTAGGTAAGTGATAACAAAAGAATAATTTTTGAGGTGACATGCACCTACACAATCTTGATCATATATGTAAGCATTTGTGAGCTGGGATCATAAGATCTTAAAACATGGGCATGAAGATATAATCTTGACAATAGAAACTTAGCAACCATGTTGTAAACATGCAAATGAACACAAACAAAAGATCATGAAAATGAAACAATGAAAGTCAAACGTGTGTTCAAATCATAAGGAAAATATACAAATGGTTTTCAGCTTGTCCTTCAAAGAGAGCAAAACATAAATGCATAGGACACCTTCAAGTTTAAGAGGGCGACTAGATACAAATAATTTGAGAACAAGTGAAACCAACAATATGAATCAATCAATGAAAACTTTAGGACAATTCACATTATACTAAGAATGACAACTATGCTCTCTTAATGGTGCATAAAGGAAGAAGGTGGTGACTCAACATAAAAGTAGATAAAGGCCCTTCGCAGAGGGAAGCAGTGATTGCAAGTTTTATAACCTTCAAGAATTATGGTACTTACCGGCTTTGAGCTCTCATTGCCCCCATCATAAGCATCTTGAATGGTTAAAGTTAATGCGAGAACAATTATGATGCATATGCTTGACAAATCATAAGTTGAAAACCTCGTGTCCCGTGAATACGAGTACCCAAACCTCATGCTACTTTACTTAGAGTCCCAAGCAAGGCTCTTGTCATTATAAGTATATGCATATCATTGAGAACCGCCAACGGGGTACCTCCGTGCCCAATGACATGGAACAAGCCCACATCAAAATGACAGGATAAGTAGACAATGAACACCTCGACATCTCTTTTATTTACCATTTGTTTAGCTTTTTATTGTGAGATGCGTCGTCGAATGTTCACCATGGGTATGCTGCAAATTTCCACCATGAATTATGCATGGCTTAGATTGGTGGCCCGGCGTTTCCATAACACATATACAAACTCCATGATCCCCACAAGATTCCCAATTCATTTCACACCGCGGGCATCCATAAACAAAAGATCACGATATGAACTCAAATAAGAAGTGCAATGTTGAAAACTTGCCCATGACTGCATGGCTGGGCTAGTCTCCAACTTACAACTTGTAAGCATAACAACTCAACATAATAGTCCACAATGTCAAATTTTTAAGAACAGGAAAAAGTAAAGTGTGCCTTCCGGTTCGTGAGAGCTTTACTGATCGAATTTCGCATAACACTGGTAAGAGTTTAATTTGAAGAGAAAATAAAAGCAAGTCAAATTTACTTGGAATAGCAAATTGCTAGTAGGTATGTATGGTGGACACTTTGGAAAACTTGGTTTTTAGGAGTTGGATGCACGAGTAGAGCTCATACTCAGTACAAGGCGAGGGCTAGCAAAAGACTGGGAGCGACCAACTAAGAGAGCAATAATGGCCATAATCATGCAAAGCGACATTAAAAGAAGCATAAGATGGCATCAAAAGTCAAAAACTAAATGATCATAGAGGCTATTGGCGACTTTATAAGAGTCTAACATGTGTGAGCATGCGCCAAGTCAACCCAAATAAAGCATCAAGGAGAAAACCAAAATAATGCTTCCATACAATTAAAACAACGCATGATTTTTTCAAAGGCTCATTAAGCAATCTCAGTTATTTGAGACAAGTCATGCTACAGCAAAACCACTAAGCATACTATCAAAAAGACATCAAGCATGACATGAAAAAGCCTAAGCCGCGGTCTACACAAGCTCCTTCTTGTACCATTATTTTGCATAAAGCTTTTTTCTCTTTTCCAACACCATTTGAAATTTTATAAACACCTCTTTGATGAAAACCAATAAAGATCAGAGGCAAAAAAATACACCTTGATGAAGAGATATGACAAGGTCTGAACGCAAATCAAGGTGAAAATGAAAACCAAAAGCAGTAGCGGAAAAAGAAGAACACTCGATTTTTAATAAGAGTGAAAACTAGAGCGTTCTTTGCAAATGAAAACGAGTATATCTCCTCCAAAGGAAATTTGTTGGGGTCCAACCATTTATTGCAGCAAACAAAACTAAACTAACTAAGAAAACTAAAACAACTGACGCTCCAAGAAAAACACATAGTGCATGAAGCAATAAAAATATAGTGTCTTGAAAGGTGACCTGATTTTTGCCGATGAAGAAGGGGTGCCTCGGGGACATCCCCAAGCTTTGACGCTTGTACTTCTTGGATATTTCTTGGGGTGATGTATGGGCATCCCCAAGCTTGAGCTTTTGTCCATTCTTCAACTCATCTCATCATTCTCCAATCCCTACACTTGAAAACTTCCTTCATACAAAACTAAACACAAATCTATTAGCAACATTAGTGTAGGCATAACATATAATCAACCTCTTTTTGCTTCAGGTTTCAACCAAAAACTACCACATATAAAGCATATACTACTGTAGCAACTTCCCCAAAAGTTCCGTGATAAAAAAAACTCAAAAGAAAGCGATAAAGCGGCAAACACAAATATTGGCAGAAATCTGTCAAAACTGAAGAGCTGACAAAGGCCGAATTTTTGAGGGGTTTTCTGTTGCTCAAATAAAAAAGTGTTCTACTAACGAAAGTTTGGATATAACCTGGGGCATATGCACAAGAAATCGCAGGTCCAAAAGATATACAGAGAATTTATACGAATTTGTACGGTGCAGCACCGAAAACATTTTCAGGACAGCAACATCCCCAAATGTTACCTCAGTCAAATTAGAGGCTTCTCTTGGCACAAAAATGAAATAAAAAGAATAAGGAGCGGTCATTACAGCAGTAATGACTTCCAAGACTCAAATAAAAGAAAAAGTACTGAGAATAAAACATTGGGTTATCTCCCAAGAGTGCTTTTTATTTAACGCCTTTGAGCTAGGCGCAGAAAATTGCGAATCAAGTAATATCAAGTGATGAAGTGCTAGGATCAGCGAGCGCCTTACGTCTTCCTTTATTACCTTTGCTCTTGACTCTAGGAAATACATGGCTATTGCAAGGTGGGGAGATAAATCTTATATTGCCTTTTCCCACATCAATGACGGCGCCCAGGAGCTTCAAGAGGGATCTTCCAAGTGTGATTTGTCCTTTTCCTACACATTCAATAACAAGATAATCAGTAGATATCATTCTTCCTAGGACTTTTGTAAAAACTCCTTCAGCTATTCCAATGGGAAATATAGTGGCATTGTTAGTAAGAGAAATTCCTTCTCCCCCCTCAGAAAGCTTCCAAAGGCTCAAAGATTCATAAACATCCTTTGGCATGAGACAAAATTCAGACATGATATCACAACGAGCATGAAATGTTTCACCACTAATGGTGATTTTTACCGTAGGATACCAACTCGAAGGTTCAGAATTTGTTGGTACATAATCAAAATGCTGGCGCAAGGTATTGTAGCAAGAATTCAAACTAGCAGTGCGAGTCTCAAGAGTATCAAGTCTATTAAAAATGCACACAAGAGAGGAATCAAAATAGGTTGGCATGCTATAAATTGTAATCAATTTTTTTATAATATTGAAGGCTCGATCTCCATCACAATGAAGGAAATCTCCTTCTGCAGTAGCATCCAAAGCATATCTATAACGAAGAGAAAGTCCAAAGTAAAAGCTACTAAGAAGCAAACTCAAGGTCATTTTAGGTTCAGTTTTTCCATGCCAATCATAAATTCTAGACCAAGCTTCTTTAAAACTTTCCTCATCCTTTTATTTAAAAGTGAAAATCATATCCACGGGCGACATAGTAGTAGCAACTGAACTAGACATAATAAACTAAAGTAAAGAAATAACAACTACCAAGGATTCTAATTTTTTTTGGGTTTTTTATATAAAATGATGCAAGTAAAAATAAATAAAGTAAAGCAAAACAATAACAAAGTAAAGGATGTGCGTGCGAAAAACTCCCCTTGCAGAGGTCTTCCACTCCTCCCCGGCAACGGCGCCAGAAAAGAAGCTTGATGCTACTGATTTGATGAAGTAAATAACCGGCCAGTTGGGAACCCCAAGAGGAAGGTGTGATGAGTATAGCAGCTTGTTTTCCCTCAGTTAAGAAACCAAGGTTTAATCGTTCAGGAGAAGCGCAGACAATTACGACTGAAGGTGATGCTTGATAGTTTGCGACAGCTTCGGACAATTTATATATGGCGCCTCGTCCAAGCTTTGCTTGCTAGCTGCAACGCGGAACGTGCACACAACACAACCAAGTACTTTGCTCCCAATTTGCGATGAGGTTGTCAATCTCACCGGTTTGCTTGAAACAAAGGTTATGAGCGTATCGAGTGGAAAACAGTAGAAGTATGCGAGTAAAGTAAACAGTGTGAGTAAAGTAAACAGGTGATAGCAATATGATGGAAATAGGACCGGGGTCCACAGTTCACTAGTGGTGTCTCTCCATAAGATAAATAGCACATGCTGGGTAAACAAATTACAGTTGGGCAATTGATAGAATAAAGATAAACATGATATGTCAAGAAGATCACTATGAGATTTACTCTGGGCATTACAACAAAATACATAGACCGCCATCCAACTGCATCTATGACTAATAATCCACTTGTGACGAATCAATCCGAGAACTCCACAAGTATTAAGTTGCGAACAACAGATAATTGCATTAAGCAAAGTGTGTAATGTAAACAAAGCATATGCCCTCGAGCATATGAATGTTGTTTTCTCCCTAGTAGCAACAGCACATCTACAACCTTAGAGGTTTCTGTCACTCCCCCAGGTTAAATAGAGGCATGAACCCACTATCGATCATAAATACCCCCTCTTGGAGTCACTAGCAACTACTCAGCCAAGATAGCTACTAACAACAGAGAGCATGCAAGATCATAAACAACATAGAGATAACAAAAGATATATTTTAGTATAGCAACTCAATCATAACACCAATATTCATCGGATCCCAACAAACCAAACTTGTAGAATTACATAACGGTGATCTCAATCATGTAGGGCAGCTCATGAGATCTAAACATGAAGCACACGGTGGAGAAGACAACCATCTAGCTACTGCTATGGACCCATAGTCCAAGGTAGACTACTCAGTCATCGCTCCGGAGGCAAGCATGGCGATGAAGAAGACCTCCGGTGGCGATTCCCCTCTCCGGCAGGGTGCCGGGAAGAGCTTCTGGACCCTCCCGATCTTTGGATCGATGGCGGTGGCGGATCGCGATGTGTTCTGGAAAATTGATCGGGTACTTAGGTTTTTCCCGTCGGGGGGTCTTTATAGGCGAAGGGGCGATGTCAGAGGTGGAGCCAGGTGGCCTCACACCATGGCGGCGCGGCCAGGGCCTGGGCCGCGCCAGCCTGGTGTGTGGGGCCCCTGTGGCTCCCCTCCTACTCTCCTTCGGATCTCTGGAAGCTCCCGGACAAAATAAGACTTCAGGAACTTGTTTCGTCCAATTCCGAGAATATTTCCTGTGTATCACTTCTGAAACACAAAAATAGCATAAAACAGGGAACTGGCACTGTGGCGACTTGTTAATAGGTTAGTTCCGGAAAATGCATAAAAGTGCCACGAAGTGTAACGAAACAGTAGGCAAATGGTGTAAAAACAAGCATGGAGCATCAAAAATTATAGATACGTTGGAGACGTATCACTGCGCCGCGAGGGGCTATTCAGTTTGCGGTCACCAAGTTCCTTGCCACAGGCTCACAGGTGCCTTAGTTCGCTGCAATCACTCTGGGGGTCCAAAAATCCTTAACAAATAGCTCAGTGGGTCTTTTTTGGTAAAATTTGTTTGAGCCCGAATCCTAGTGTTTGAATTGGGGAGAAAACGTTTGAACTCATAATTCCCGTTCCGCTGCCGCTTGCTGAGCCCACCTTGTCAAGTTTACCCGTTATTCTAACAGAACTTGACTTTGTCAGCGTTAGAGTTCCGTTGCCACCGTCTTCTTCCCTGTTCTGTCGTCCTCCCCTATTCTGTCCGCCCCCCCAGCTCATCGTCGACCCCTCGCCGTCGCTACGCCAGAATCGAGCTCGCCGTCGCTTCGCCGGAATCGAGCTCCCCGTCGCTGACACCACCCTGGTGCTAGGATCTCCCACATAGTGGCAAGGGCTCCCCAGGTCGCAGTTTCGGCTCCTCCCTTTCCCCACAGATCTGAGCTCCCCAGATAGGAGATCTAGAATCACTCCCTCTAATGTCTCTAATGGCGACAACACCAATGGAAGCGTGGCAATCTCAGAGGAGATCGGCTAGCTGTCTCTAATGGCGACGGCGGTGGTGGCCGTTCCTATGGACTTGGTGGCGGAACCTCATGAACATCTAGTTTCTTGTTATGTTAATTTTCACCGAATTCATCTCTGTAAATGCGAATCTCAAACATGTAGAACAATAAATGTAGATTTCAGATCTGAAATTAAAGGAGAAACACTAAATCTGAAAGTTCATAATATTTGGTTGCTTCAAACTTACAGAAGCTAGTTAGTAACACAAAAGGCGGCTTTAGCCTTGTCTATACAAAAGCTATTCTTTAGAGTTAGTCTAACACTAACTATACTTAACTGAAGAAACTAGGGGAGAGCAGCCTTCTTGGAAGTTGGCATACCAAAATGCTGCGAAGGGCTAAAGTTCATTGCTAAATCAACCAGAACTGAACAATTTCCCTTCCCGCCTAACTCCTGCTACTTTTCTCCATTCAGCATGCACGTCGTGGCTTCCCCTTCCTCGAGCGGCTGCGCTCGCCCTTGGGGGAGGAGGGCTTTCTGCGCTTCTGGCGGAAAAGCATCTAGTTGAACCTAACTAGCAGCGCCGCCACGAGGCATTCTTCAAACGAGTAGTACGGCAGCTCTTGATAGGGGTCGTATTTCCTGGTGAACCGCAGTCGCAATGATAGATCAGTGTAGTTGTGGTTCGCCGGCGGCGCATAAACACGCCATATCATAGAACTCGATACGGCCCGCTTCCTCGCCCGCCGCAAGTTCTTGTTGGTCTTCGACGCCGGGAAGCCGGTGAATGGCCGACGACCACGCTTCCCCAGCTTACCCCACTTCAGCTTCATAGCCCTTACCTCGGACAGAGCCGGTGAGCATCTAGACCTTGAGGAAACCCTCCTCCCCGCCTGCAATGCCCCCACCGACAATGGCAACTTGGGGAAGTTCATGACAGCCGCTATTGGCACCTGCACACCGGCTTTGACAAGGCAAGTCATTGCCTGCCGGATGGGGGCTTGATATTGGAGCGTCGGCGGCGGTGCCATAAGCTACGGCGAGCTTAGGGTTGCGACTATGAAGTGGGGAGTGAGACAGGGGAGGAAGACGCGTAGCAGCCTTAATCTGCCCCGTAAATAAAATAAAAGTTATCCATGTTTATCTACTTGGGCTTTTACTTCATTTTTCTGGGTTCACTATCAGTTAGACTGGGATTGCTATATGGGGTAAAGTACTAGATACCTCTACCCCTGGCGACCTCAACCCTAAATCACATTTCCAGTCTCCTTCCTCCCAAACCGGCGGCTGCTGGGGGTTGGCCGCCCCGCCCACAGCGACTGCTCGAACCAACGCCGGCCGGGTGGCGTTCGACCTCCACGGCATCCTGCACACAGGAATCCCTTCTCAAGGTAAGTGTAGGGTTTTCCCGTACAGATTGCCCAATGCTCCGATCTAGTACTAGTTCAAGGGGCGGCACTAGTTCAAGGGGAATGTTCCAAAAATATTTCTACTTCTGTAATGATAGTTCAGTAATTTCGTAATCGATATTTCGCAAAAGGAGTGGTTCATATTATCACTGAGCCTGCTTGATTGTTCTATAATCAGAACCATATGGTTGCTATGTATGTTGCCCAAACTTGCATGCCCTGCCAAAACATTGGTTACCTATTGTATTTTAGTCTTTGTTCGGTTCGGTTTGTTGCCAAAATATTTAAAATGATGGAATGGGTGCTCTTATTCCAGTTTAAATTGTGTTGTATCTCGGACACAACATTGCTCCATTGTGCTAAAAGGGGAAATCTAGGACATTCTCTTGGTGGAGCTTTAAAAGCACTGTTGGAAGCTATGCAATGCTACTGGATATATTGACATGTTCTTGTTGAGATGAATTTTAAATGATAATAGAAAGCTATGTCATGCTCTTGGTGATTTCTATATCAAATATTGCATTCCACATCATGTTTTTTCGTGATTTTTAATTTGTTATTTAGACGAAGAATATAGATGTGATGGGTTATGGGGTGACGGCACCGTGAGTTTGACCTAGAATTCAAAATTGAGCTAAGGAAATAAAAATAATATCAAATAATTGGAAAACCAGTGCATGGAGTCATGGTATGTGATGTAGTATCTTGGAAAAATAGCAAACAGGGCATGCCAAGGATTCATAGGCACACTCTTCACAAATTTGGCATGCTTTTGGGAGCTTACGGCACCATGAGTTTGACCAAGTTTTTCCACGTGCTTTTGAAATGGAGGTCAGTTTCCAATGATCATACATAGTTAGGACATGCTCGTGGTGGAGCTTTTTAATTGCTATTGGAAGCTATGTAAAGCTATTGGGTTTAAAATCATGTTCTAGTTTACATATTATAATTGAAAGCTTAGCCATGCTATTGGTTATTTCTATATCAAACATTGCAAGCTACATCATGCTTTTTGGTGATTTATAATTGATTATTTATAAGAAGTAAATAGATGTGATGGGTTATGGGGTTTAGGGCTCACGGCACCGTGAGTTTGACCTAGATTTCAAAAGTGAGCAAAAGAAATACAAATAAAATCGAAAAAATGGAAAAACAGTGCATGGAGTCATTGTATGTGATGTAGTACCTTGGAAAAATACCAAACATGGCATGCCAAGGATTCATAGGCAAACTCTTCACAAAATTGGCATGCTTTTAGGTCTTTCCAATGAGGTCGGATTCCAATGATTATACATAGTTAGGACATAATCTTGGTGGAGCTTTTAAATTGCTATTGGAAGCTATGTAATGCTATTGGTTATATTGTCATGTTCCAGTTTTAAAATGATAATGAACTGTCCCTCACACAATTACAGGTTACAATGCAACGTCATAAAGCATGCTATGACTGTCCCTCCGACGATGAGAACTGTGTGATTGGGCACAGTCCCAGGACTTACCAGTACCACACCCATCTAGGACCGGTGCTGACAGATGAAGGTAATAACTTATACATGTCTGGTTATAGAATTTGAGAGATAGGACATATATCTCATTCATGAAATAATTCATGTAGGTCCCATCATTAGGGGTATAAAAGGGGGGGCTCTTGACCTAGCACCTTGGGAGCTAAATAAAATCGTTTACGGAAATGATGTACCAATGTCTTATGTAAGGATTGGACTTCTCAAATTGCTCTCACGGAGGCTTGATAGTGCTAATCCGGTGATCCCTTTGTATGTCTGCTCTGTCAAGAAGTCTCTGACAGCTAAAGGGAAGTCAAAGATGGTAAGATTTCATTGTGCACAGTGAATACTAACGTGTTTGCTCAACTACATGACACCCTAGTATCTATACTATCATATCAGGTATTTTCGAAGCCGTACAGCCAGCTCTATCTCAAGCAGTACCTGGAAGTAGGAGATATTATGGTGCCAGCCTGCGCCGATGACCCATATGCACCTGAAGGTGAAACTGAGCAGGATGTGCATTACGTCAAGCTTCGGATGGGCAACGATGGCCGTGCCCAGATTACAACTAACTGGAGCACACTTGTGACCACCTTACGCATGTCTATTGATGACATGGCTGTGTTCTAGCTTGAACCAGATGAGGAAGTACTGTTTATCTATCTGATGAATAATGTGCCGATAGGTAAGCCAGTTAAGTGATAACTTGAACTACTAATCTGGTGGTGTATGTATCTGCACCAACTCAACTTGTATGCCAGATATTAAGGCTTTAGTACTAGTTCTGATCGGCTGGTTTATGCTATATATTAAGGCTTGAGTTGTAAAACTTGTATGACATGTTATTCTAGATGCTATTACGTTGTGCATTCTCTTATCTAGATTCTGGATGCCATCTATCTAGTCCGTCTAGCCGCTGGACCAGATAATTTTGTTTCCGTTTGAATACAACTAAGCTTAATTTATAGACATATTGACCATCAGTGCATCACAGAAAGCACACCACATTGCAATCAGTTAATACAAACAATTCAATTCACAAAATCATGTACGAGTTAAGGCACTTCATCATAACAAGATGGTTTTAGTAAATAGAGTATAAGCATGCAGAGAAGAATGCAAGTAATCATAGCCTGCGCAACATATTGGCATATGGTTTAGACTACTAGGTGACGCAATAATATAATAACCTAATTAACTAACTGATAGCAACTACGCAACATATATAGGCTACATTTTTTCAACATGAACAGACATAGCCTCCTGCCCCACATTCAAGAAGGTGAAGATGCACACATTCCCTTCTTCTATCAATGCTTTTTGGAGAACCTTAGGCCAGTTTGCTGTCATCTGGGCAACACCGTTGCCCTGATGGGTGAAGCTTACATTATAGAAACCATCTTGCTCACTGCAATATGTTGGAATGGTGCATGGAAGATAGCGGGCGAGGTGGGCATTGCTGTAATTTGCTGAAAAGTACTGGAGTACAAGAATACAGTCAGTTTTTGTACACAGATTCATGTGCATGAGAAGATTAAAAGAGTCAAGCAGATTACCATTTTTGCCTTCCCACGAAGGACATGTGACTTCTTCATCTCACAGATATAGTATGGAACTGTTGGCCTCAGTTTAGCAACCATTGCATTGAGATCGGCAATCTGGCGACCAGTGAGATTGATATTGCTTGTAAACACACAGTGCTTGTCGAATTCCAAGTCACCAGTTATCTTGGGACCTAGAAAGAAATGCACTACTTAGTGATCTTTATCTCCATAAGAATGTATTAAAAGATCATCAGACCCATGTTAGACAGATTCACACCTGTGCAAATGACGATAGTCTCAGCCGCCCTTGCAGGGCCACGATAGGATGAGAGTGGGCCCGATGTGAGTCTACGTGCCTTAGCTTTAGGTGTCTTGGAAGATGAGATAGTCCTTGGCTCACTATCTGGATCAGTACCTTGATATGAAGGGAGGGGGTAATCCCTATTGGTTGTGGCTTTCTTGCATTTCTTGATAGCATAAGAATCATTGATTTTAAATAGCTTGAAATAATCGACAGAACGGTTCTTCCGGCTAGTACAAGCATCAGCCTAAAAATAGAGATTGTGCTTATTACAATGTTGTGTAGCACCTAAAAACACCATTGCCAGAAATAGAAATTTGTATAACCTGCACCTTAGTGGCGATATGGTCAATCGTTGGGTCCATCTGGAGACTTGCAAGCTTTTCTGAAAGAAATGGGCACCTATTTACTGCAGGCATCTATTTTCCTTGGAATAATAAACTATGCTATAATTAGCAGTATGTGCTACTACAATTTGCAATGACAGTACCTCATTCCATATCCAGTATGAAGTGAAATCTACTACCATATCCAGCGACAACTACCCTACAATAATAGAGTGCGTACAGAGGTTCCCCAGCCGTGCCGCCCATCCCAAAATTTAAACTCAGCATAATTCAGCATACTACATAAATTTCATTGAAATTTAGATGGTTTTTACAAAATACGGCAAAATATGAAATAGACTAAAAGAGGTGGTCTTCGTCGGAGTCCTCGCCGGCGGCGAAGTTCACCAATGCGGCCGATTGTGCTGGCGGTGAATCGTTGGACGGCCCAGCTCTGTCATCGGACAGGCGGCCGGAAACCATCCCGCGGCGGCGACGGTTCTCGCCGGCGGCCAAGTTCACCGATGCGGCTGATGGTGCTGGCGGTGAAGTGTTGGACGGCCCAGCTCCGTCATCGGACAGGCGGCCGGAAACCATCCCGCGGCGGCAACGGTTCTCCTCCGCCGCGCGCTGGCTGCAGTCGCGCTCGGCCTCCTCGAGGGATGAGATGAAGGTGCGGCGCTCCTGCACTCGCTGCGCCGATGCGTTGAAGGAGGGGAGAGGGTACTGATGCTCACGGCGCTGGCGCTCCGCCGCCACCTTCGCGAGCCCTACGGCCACGTCCGCCCGGAAGAGGCGTCTCTCAGCCTCCGCCATCGCAGCCCTCGCCGCTTCGATGTTGCGGCGGTGGGCGTCGGCGCGGGCGGCAGTATAGTCCTCCGCCAGCCTTGCCGCTGCCGCCCTCCTCTCGGCGTCCATGAGCTCCTGCGCCGCCCGGTCGCGGCGCTGCGTCTCGAACGACGCTACGATCGCTCTCTGTTCCGCGGTGGCCTCCTCTGCCTCCGCGTCCATCGACAGCTCGGTGAGGAACTCCTTGTCATCGGAGTCCAACTCCTCCTCGCCCTGCGGCGGAGCTGGGTCCTGTGGCGGCGGCGACGGTGGAGGTGGGGGTGGTGGTGCTGGTGGCGCGCCGGAACCGCCTCGAGGGAGCATGGCGTAGGTTGTCAAGAGACGGCGAGGCATTTTCTACCGGCGGTTGGAGGATGTGAACCTACCGTCAAGGCGACGAGCTATTTATAGCCGGAAACGGGGCGGGAAAATGAAGGAGAAGGGGCGGGAAGCACGCGACATGGCATTCATTTCCCGCCGACGTGTGCTGCGACGCGATGGCTCGCTGCCCCACTGCAAAGCTGTTTCCGTTTGCAGCGCCATTACTGGGCGCGGGAGACGAGACGAGTGGAGACGATGAAGCGTCGGTCGTGCCGCTGACAGTGGGCCACGCATTACTGGGCGAGTGGAGATGCTCGTAGATCTAGTACGCGACGGAGCAAAGAAAAAAAGGGAGGCGACTTAAAATCACCGTACGTGCTCAAGGCCCACCGCCGGCGATCTAGGAAGAATGCCGGCAAGGTTCACTTGGAAGCGAGAGGAGAGCGTACGATCTTCTCCGGGGACTAGGAATCGAGCGGCACTTACCAGCCTACCTACAGCGGAGGAGAGAGGACGGTCTTCTCCGGGGACAGGATTACGGCGCCGCGCAGGGGATTTCGTCACGGGAGCTGCTAGGGGACGGTTTTCTGCAGCGCGCGAGAGGCAGGGGAGTTTGGATTTGGGAGAAATGATGGTAACAGTTGGGCCAGGGGAGTGGAGGCAAGGCAAGAGGTAGGCGAGGAGGCCACGTTGCCACGCGGCAGCTAACCAGATGGCGTCGGCGGCGGCTGACTTGTTGCAACAGCTGTGTCGATGACGAGTGGGGCCACAAGCGTGGCAGAATAGAACACAAGCCTTATTCTTAAAAAATAGAAAATACATAATCAGCCCACATTGTCTTATTTTACGACCAGCTAACCATAGGGGAGTTTTCACAAAAAAGCATTAAAATTAGACCTCAAACAGTAGAAATTTAGATAAGTAAATAAAATTTTAAAACAATAATTATTCTAACAGTAGAGGAGCTATATCTTGACGACATGGTGTTGATCCATGGGGTCAGTGGGAATAATCGGTAAAATTATTTGCACCATACAGAAGGTCACACGTGCACCATCCCATTCATACATCTTTCCATGGAACCTCACCAGATCTCGGTTCCGCATCTTGATGTAAACATAGCCGTCGTCACTATTTTGGTGAGATTGGACGATCCGCCACCTGGCATCCTGCATCTTGCTGAATAGAACACACGCAACCACATAACCTGTTGGTTGTAGGTTTGGTGTTACAATGGCTTCCAGAATCTTAGTCTGTCGAACACCATATGTCACCCTTAGCTGATAGATGACTATACGGGAGATCCTAGCTTTCTTTGCGGATTTGATATCAATATTTGGTGATCGCGATTCAGGGTCATCGTCTTCAGGGTCATCGTCTTCGTCATCACCTTTTTTGTTCCCTTCATCCCCTGAAAAATTTCTTGGACTTCCTCCGTCGAGAGAACCATATGGATCCGCGTCAGATTCAGGTTCCAGATCAGAATCTTCTTGCACATCCTCCACCTCTACAACCTTCAGCTTCTGACATATGATACAACACACGTTTAAAATCAAGATATGTTCCTTTTATATGTTTATACGTAGTACTAACATATTTTGAAACAAAGACAGTCCTGTGTAGTACCTTGTCATCTTTGCTAACTCCTTTGGAAGAGCCCTCTCTGGCGAAAGTGCGCTTCTTACCCGCTCCTCCACCCGCATCTATCGATCAATGGTTAAGTTCAAACTACAATAGGGAGTAAATCATGGTTTACAAGCGGAAATAAAAACTATATGAATCAACCCTAAAATATTGTTACATACCTCTGTAGCTTAGCTGAAGATGGTTTACCGATGTGGCGGAATTAGTGTTAGCCATACGTCCCTTTTATAGAGACTTTCTAGGAACTGACGTCCCGATATTCACGTATCGGAGTAGTGGAGAATAGGAAGGATAACGTTTCTATCCATTAATCTGTTGCAGAAATTTCGGCGGTGATCTAACAGTAGAGGAGCTATATCTTGACGACATGGGCAGTGTGCACCCTCCCATTCATACATCTTGCTGAATAGAACACACGCAACCACATAACCTGGGCAGTGTGCACCAACACGAGAATCAAACCATCTAATTTAGTAAACAAATGCAGTGTGCACCAACATGAGAATTCAGATAACATGGGCACCAGTAATGCAACAGCAAACTCCACATACATTAACATAGTCTTAAACATCTGGGTATGATTGCCCAGATTCCACCATACATAATAAAAACATAGTCTTCAAACATCACACAGTTTTACTTCATCTCCAGGGAGACAACACAGACTTAAACTAATCTTTTGGAAACAGAACATGAGGGCCAACAGCAGGACCGATAACCGGGATGAGTCCAGTCTTGACGAACTTTTTGAGGAATCTGCCATAGGCGGCATGCTTCGCCATGGTGTGGCCCTTGTGCTTCTGCTTGCTGCCTACGCCAACGCCATTCGCGTGCTGGATCAAGCTCTCTAAGTTCTTGCTGACGACCTTGCCGCAGAATAGACAAGTTAGCTCCCCGTATCTGCGGAAAGGGATCTGGCCACTCTTGAGCCGCTTAACAACATAGCGGCTCTTACGGTCCTTGTCCTCCTTATCGTGGCCCACGTCGTCAGAGTCGTCCTGTGAATTTTGAAATACATAAGAAGTGAGATAAACAGGAGCACAACAAAGATCAAAGGAAATAAGCTGTAAAAAAATAACAATGCTGCCAAAATGATTCTAAATTGTTGCGGTGATAGTACTAACAGAGGCTAGTAATGTTGTGTGACCAATATTTGATGAATCGAGGACACACTATGGAATCATCACATTAATAAGCGCAGCAAATTAGGAAAATGTTAATTATAAATTCCTTGCATCAGATCAATCATTTTTTCCCAAATAAAAATCTTGTTATCATAGTCTCTACAATCAAATTAGAGTCAGATCAATTTAAGTCACTTGTGTTGATGAATCATTTGCAAGCTAACTACCTTTACACATCCAGAATGTAATATGCTAACTATAAACTGATAGATATCATATGAGCAATCATAATCAGTAGAATGAAAGAAGACTTGGATGAATTTAAGTAACTTCTGTTGATCAATCATTTGCAAGGTAACTACATTAACACATTCAGAATGTAATCTGATAACTATTAACTGATAGATATCATATGAGCAATCACAATGTGAACAGTATGACGAACAGAGGGGATCAATCAGAACAGCTCAGAACCTCGGTGCTGTCGTCGGAGGCCTCCTCCTTGAACGGCACTGCTTCTTTGCGGTCTTCTTCAATCAAGTACTCGATGGAGTCAGGGTCGTAGCCGGCGCCGGCGTAGTAGTCATCGTCCGGCACGACGATGACCTGGCCTGCATGCTGGTTCTGCAGATCTGCTGCCACAGCCACGGGGTCCTCCATCTCCATTTCGTCGACGGCGCGCCGAGGAGCGGCTGGTGCTCCTGAAGAAGACTCGCCCGCCACCGCGGCGACGACCGCGGGTGCATCGCCAGAGCCTCCGACCGCACTAGACTGCGGCTCGTCTTCGCGAGCGCGCTTCATCTTGCAGATGCACTAAGGAATGAGATTGGTGGTGCGGTGGTGGAGCGGATTGGGGTTTTTCGGCAGATTGGGGAAGAAGTGGCCGATGGTGGGAGAGACGATGAGACCGATGTGTTATATAGATGCAGGCGGTTTGGTTTCCTCTCGTGGACGCGTGGGTGTGGAAGCGTGTAGTCGTGCATGACATGTGGGACCCCCGTCGCTTCGTTTATGAGAGAAGAGTAAATTGGGGAAGCAATTGTTTTGGGTTCCAATTGTTTTCCAGGCCGCGAAATCGTGGGATAAATAGTACGTGACGTGTCGCTGGCACGCCGCGCAAGTAAATGCAGTGTAGCACTTTGGGGGTGCTTTGGAAGTTGAACCCCCCACGCGAGCCCCCGTCGCTTTATTTATGAGAGAAGAGGAAGTTGGGGTAGCAATTGTTTTGCAGGCACGCCGCGGTAAATGCCAGTCTAGCGCTTTGGAAATTGAATCAGTCGCTTCGTTTCGTTTCTGAGAGAGCGCTAGACCGACGTGTCACCGCGGGCCCGGTACACTGGCTCACTTGTAAGTGAGAGGCTGGTATCGTGGGTAAGGATGTACATACGTTAACTTACAGGCAGCAATTAAAGAGTCTCGCTGTTGGGTCCCCTCGTTGTTTGACTACAGGCAGCAGAGTGACAGTCTAAAAAAGGAGATAGCGTGCAAGGGGGGAATAAATCCGGTCTCGTCTGACTCGCGGAAGGAATAGAGAACGAAATCTTACCATTGAAATGCTTCTCATCGAGGTCACCTGCTCCATGAGCCAAACGAGTGAGACAAACTAGTCCAGGTTTAGCATCCGAAGCGTGTGGGGACCCACTTGTCTAGGTAAGGTTTGGTCCGACGTGTGTCTGGGGCCCCACTTGTCAATAGTGTTCCGGGCCTTCGTGGGGCCACATGTCATTAGGGATAGGATTCGTGGCCAGTGGAAATTGTGCATAGCAGCGGGATAAGAATTGATAGGGCATCGAGAGTTGAAAGGCAAGTAAATTGACGAGACACGCCGCAGTCTGACAAGGCGTGCTCAAGAGATCTCAGTAGCATCATCATCGCTCACTCTACTCTGGCGACTAGTTCAGTAGATGGAGGAGTTCCCTTCCATGGGTAAACAAATGAATAAATGAAGGAAATTGCATAAACCACCAACTATTGCTGTCATCGTTGTACAAACCACCAACTATTCATGTAATAGCTTGCAACTAGATCTAAATCACAACTTAAGCGGATTAACAAGACATCTGACGCCAGGGGCCCACCATATAATGAATTATTTTTGCCCTAAATCCTTTTTAATCCAATTTTGCACTGCGCTACAAGAAATGCACACCAGAAAAATTGGGGAAAAATACAGGGAGGTCCCCTGGGGGTGTGGGACCCTAGAACCAAGACCAAAACATGGTTCCCACCCCACCTGGCAGACATCGATGGCACCGCGAGTTTGACCTAGATCTCGGAGGGGGCCCAGGGAATTCAGAAAAAATCAAAAAAATTGAAAAACACTGCATGGAGTCATGGTGAGTGATGCATCACCTAGGAAAAATACCAAACATGGCATCCCAAGGGTTCACATGTGGACTCTCTCACAGAGAGGTGCTTCCAGACAGGAGTTCTCTTGGTCTTCCTTGGCAGATGACCATGGTTTGTGCAAGTTCCACAGCAAACTTTGGAACCATGGTCCCATTTTTGGTGGATATATGCATCTTTGCATTCCCAACCACTTTTGCAACTAGTGTTTTTCCAGTTTCCACATAAAAAATGTATTTCCCATTTTTCGGGTGCCCGGAGGGGTCGAAACAGGTGCTTTTTTGTGAAGGGGCCACCAAGGGCAGTGTGCAAACCATCACCACTCTATTTTTCATGGGTGGGGGACCTACCAGGGTTGCCACATCCAGGAGGCTAGGAATTATCTCGGCCTGCTGCCATATAATGAATTATTTTTGCCCTAAATCCTTTTTAATCCAATTTTGCACTGAGGCTACAAGAAATGAACACCAGAAAAATTGGGGAAAAATACAGGGTGGTCCCCTGGGGGTGTGGGACCCTAGAACCAAGACCAAACCATGGTTCCCACCCCACCTGGCAGACATCGATGGCACCGCGAGTTTGACCTAGATCTCGGAGGGGGCCTGGGGAATTCAAAAAAAAATCAAAAAAATTGAAAAACACTGCATGGAGTCATGGTGAGTGATGCATCACCTAGGAAAAATTCCAAACATGGCATCCCAAGGGTTCACATGTGGACTCTCTCACAGAGAGGTGCTTCCAGACAGGAGTTCTCTTGGTCTTCCTTGGCTGATAACCATGGTTTGTGCAAGTTCCACAGCAAACTTTGGAACCGTGGTCCCATTTTTGGTGGAGATGTGCATCTTTGCATTCCCAACCACTTTTGCAACTAGTGTTTTTCCAGTTTCTACATAAAAAATGTATTTCCCATTTTTTGGGTGCCCGGAGGGGTCGAAACAGGTGCTTTTTTGTGAAGGGGCCACCAAGGACAGTGTGCAAAACATCACCACTCTATTTTTCATGGGTGGGGGACCTGCCAGGGTTGCCACATCCAGGAGGCTATGAATTATCTCGGCCTACTGCCATATAATGAATTATTTTTGCCATAAATCATTTTCAATCCAATTTTGCACTGGGGCTACAAGAAATGCACACCAGAAAAATTGGGGAAAAATACAAGGAGGTCCCCTAGGGGTATGTGACCCTAGAACCAAGACCAAACCATGGTTCCAACCCCACCTGACAGACATCGATGGCACCGCGAGTTTGACCTAGATCTCGGAGGGGGGCCTAGGGAATTCATAAAAAATCAAAAAAATTGAAAAACACTGCATGGAGTCATGGTGAGTGATTAATCACCTAGGAAAAATACCAAACATGGCATCCCAAGGGTTCACATGTGGACTCTCTCACAGAGAGGTGCTTCTAGACAGGAGTTCTCTTGGTCTTCCTTGGCAGATGACCATGGTTTGCGCAAGTTCCACAGCAAACTTTGGAACCATGGTCCCATTTTTGGTGGAGATGTGCATCTTTGCATTCCCAACCACTTTTGCAACTAGTGTTTTTCTAGTTTCCACATAAAAAAATGCATTTCCCATTTTTCGGGTGCCCAGAGGGGTCGAAACAGGTGCTTTTTTGTGAAGGGGCCACCAAGGGCAGTGTGCAAAAGATCACCACTCTATTTTTCATGGGTGGGGGACCTGCCAAGGTTGCCACATACAGGAGGCTAGGAATTATCTCGGCCTGCTGCCATATAATGAATTATTTTTGCCCTAAATCCTTTTTAATCCAATTTTGCACTGGGGCTACAAGAAATGCACACTAGAAAAATTGGGGAAAAATACAGGGAGGTCCCCTGGGGGTGTGGGACCCTAGAACCAAGACCAAACCATGGTTCCCACCCCACCTAGCAGACATCGATGGCACCGCGAGTTTGACCTAGATCTCGGAGGGGGGCCTGGGGAATTCAGAAAAAATTGAAAAATTGAAAAACACTGCATGGAGTCGTGGTGAGTGATGCATCACCTAGGAAAATACCAAACATGGCATCCCAAGGGTTCACATGTGGACTCTCTCACAGAGAGGTGCTTCCAGACAGGAGTTCTCTTGGTCTTCCTTGGCAGATGACCATGGTTTGTGCAAGTTCCACAACAAACTTTGGAACCATGGTCCCATTTTTGGTGGAGATGTGCATCTTTGCATTCCCAACCACTTTTACAACTAGTGTTTTTCCAGTTTCCATATAAAAAATGCATTTCCCATTTTTCGGGTGCCCGGAGGGGTCGAAACAGGTGCTTTTTTGTGAAGGGGCCACCAAGGGCAGTGTGCAAAACATCACCACTCTATTTTTCATGGGTGAGGGACCTGCCAGGGTTGCCACATCCAGGAGGCTAGGAATTATCTCGGCCTGCTGCCATATAATGAATTATTTTTGCCCTAAATCCTTTTTAATCCAATTTTGCACTGAGGCTACAAGAAATGCACACCAGAAAAATTGGGAAAAAATACAGGGAGGTCCCCTGGGGGTGTGGGACCCTGTTGCTTGATGCGTGGTGAATAATCAGCCCGTTGGGAACCCCAAGAGGAAGGTGTGATGAGTATACCAGCAGATTTTCCCTCAGTTAAGAAACCAAGGTTTATCGTTCAGGAGAAAAGCAGACAATACGACTGAAGGTGATGCTTGCTAGTTTGCGACAGCTTTGGATAATTTATATATGGCGCCTCATCCAAGCTTTGCTTGCTAGCTGCAATGCGGAATCTGCACACAACACAACCAAGTACTTTGCTCCCAACTTGCGATGAGGTTGTCAATCTCACCGGTTTGCTTGAAACAAAGGTTATGAGCGTATCAAGTGGAAAACAGTAGAAGTATGCGAGTAAAGTAAACAGTGCGAGTAAAGTAAACATGTGATAGCAATATGATGGAAATAGGACCGGGGTCCACAGTTCACTAGTGGTGTCTCTCCATAAGATAAATAACATATGCTGGGTAAACAAATTACAGTTGGGCAATTGATAGAATAAAGATAATGTGATATGTCAAGAAGATCACTATGCAATTTACTCTGGGCATTACAACAAAATACATAGACCGCCATCCAACTGCATCTATGACTAATAATCCACTTGTGGCGAATCAATTCGAGAACTCCACAAGTACTAAGTTGCGAACAACAGATAATTGCATTAAGCAAAGTGTGTAATGTAAACAAAGCATATGCCCTTGAGCATATGAATGTAGTTTTCTCCCTAGTAGCAATAGCACATCTACAACCTTAGAGGTTTCTGTCACTCCCCCCATGTTAAATAGAGGCATGAACCCACTATCGAGCATAAATACCCCCTCTTGGAGTCACTAGCAACTACTCGGCCAAGATAGCTACTAACAACGGAGAGCATGCAAGATCATAAACAACATAGAGATAACAAAAGATATATTTCAGTATAGCAACTCAATCATAACACCAATATTCATCGAATCCCAACAAACCAAACATGTAGAATTACATAACGGTGATCTCAATCATGTAGGGCAGCTCATGAGATCTAAACATGAAGCACATGGTGGAGAAGACAACCATCTAGCTACTGCTATGGACCCATAGTCCAAGGTAGACTACTCACTCATCGCTCTGGAGGCAAGCATGGCGATGAAGATGACCTCCGGTGGCGATTCCCCTCTCCGGCAGGGTGCCGGGAAGAGCTTCTGGACCCTCCCGATCTTCGGGTCGACGGCGGCGGCGGATCGCGATGTGTTCTGGAAAATTGATCGGGTACTTAGATTTTTCCCGTCGGGGGGGTCTTTATAGGCGAAGGGGCGATGTCAGAGGTGGAGCCAGGTGGCCTCACACCAGGGCAGCGCGGGCCAGGCCCTGGCCGCGCCGGCCTGGCGTGTGGGGCCCCTGTGGCTCCCCTCCTACTCCTCTTCGGATCTCTGGAAGCTTCCGGCCAAAATAAGACTTCAGGAACTTGTTTCGTCCAATTCCGAGAATATTTCCTGTGTATCACTTCTAAAACACAAAAACAGCAGAAAATAGGGAACTGGCACTGTGGCGACTTGTTAGTAGGTTAGTTCCGGAAAATGCATAAAAGTGCCACGAAGTGTAACGAAATAGTAGGCAAATGGTGTAAAAACAAGCTTGGAGCATCAAAAATTATAGATACATTGGAGACGTATCAAGCATCCCCAAGCTTAACTCCTGCTCGTCCTCGAGTAGGTAAGTGATAACAAAAGAATAATTTTTGAGGTGACATGCACCTACTCAATCTTGATCATATATGTAAGCATTTGTGAGCTGGGATCATAAGAACTTAAAACATGGGCATGAAAGATATAATCTTGACAATAGAAACTTAGCAACCATGTTATAAACATGTAAATGAACACAAACAAAAGATCATGAAAATGAAACAATGAAAGTCAAACATGTGTTCAAATCATAAGGAAAAACATACAAATGGTTTTCAGCTTGTCCTTCAAAGAGACCAAAACATAAATGCATAGGACACCATCAAGTTTAAGAGGGCGACTAGATATAAATAATTTGAGAACAAGTGAAACCAACAATATGAATCAATCAATGAAAACTTTGGGACAATGCACATTATACTAAGAAGGTGGTGACTCAACATAAAAGTAGAAGAAAGGCCCTTCGCAGAGGGAAGCAGTGATTGCAAGTTTTATAACCTTCAAAAATTATGGTACTTACCGGCTTTGAGCTCTCATTGCCCCCATCATAAGCATCTTGAATGGTTAAAGTTAATGCGAGAACAATTATGATGCATATGCTTGACAAATCATAAGTTGAAAACCTCGTGTCCCGTGAATACGAGTACCCAAACCTCATGCTACTTTACTTAGAGTCCCAAGCAAGGCTCTTGTCATTGTAAATATATGCATATCATCGAAAACCGCCAACGGGGTACCTCCATGCCTGATGACATGGAACAAGCCCACATCAAAATGACAGGACAAGCAGACAATGAACACCTCGACATCTCTTTTATTTGCCATTTGTTTAGCTTTTTATTGTGAGATGCGTCGTCGAATGTCCACCATGGGTATGCTGCAAATTTCCACCATGAATTATGCATGGCTTAGATTGGCGGCCCAGGCATTTCCCGAACACATATATAAACTCCATGATCCCCACAAGATTCCCAATTCATTTCACACCGCGGGCATCCATAAACAAAAGATCACGATATCAACTCAAAAGAGAAGTGCAATGTTGAAAGCTTGCCCATGACTTCATGGCTGGGCTAGAATCCAACTTACAACTTGCAAGCATAACAACTCAACATAAGAGACCACAATGTCAAATTTTTAAGAACAGGAAAAAGTAAAGTGTGCCTTCCGGTTCGTGAGAGCTTTACTGACAAATTTTCGCATAACACTGGTAAGAGTTTAATTTGAAGAGAAAATAAAAGCAAGTCAAATTTACTTGGAATAGCAAATTGCTAGTAGGTATGTATGGTGGATACTTTGGAAAACTTGGTTTTTAGGAGTTGGATGCACGAGTAGAGCTCATACTTAGTACAAGGCGAGGGCTAGGAAAAGACTAGGAGCGACCAACTAAGAGAGCAATAATGGCCATAATCATGCAAAGCGACAAAGCGACATTAAAAGAAGCATAAGATGGCATCAAAAGTCAAAAATAAATGATCATAGAGGCTATTGGCGACTTTGTAAGAGTCTAACATGTGTGAGCATGCGCCAAGTCAACCCAAATAAAGCATCAAGGAGAAAACCAAAATAATGCTTCCATATAATTAAAACAACGCATGATTTTTTCAAAGGCTCATTAAGCAATCTCAGTTATTTGAGACAAGTCATGCTATAGCAAAACCACTAAGCATACTATCAAAAAGACATCAAGCATGACATGAAAAAGCCTAAGCCGCAGTCTACACAAGCTCCTTCTTGTACCACTATTTTGCATAAAGCTTTTTCTCTTTTTCAACACCATTCAAACTTTTTATAAACACCTATTTTGATGAAAACCAATAAAGATCAGAGGCAAAAATACACCTTGATGAATAAATATAAGAAGATCTGAATGCAAATCAAGGCGAAAACGAAAACCAAAAGCAGTAGCGGAAAAAGAAGAACAACCGGTGAAATTGTAAGAATGAAAAACGGAGTGTTCTTGGCAAATGAAAACGAGTACATCTCCTCCAAAGGAAATTTGTTGGGGTCCAACCATTTATTGCAGCAAACAAAACTAAACTAACTAAGAAAACTAAAACAACTGACGCTCCAAGAAAAATACATAGTGCATGAAGCAATAAAAATATAGTGTTTTGAAAGGTGACCTGATTTTTGCCGATGAACAAGGGGTGCCTCGGGGGCATCCCCAAGCTTTGACGCTTGTACTTCTTGGATATTTCTTGGGGTGATGCATGGGCATCCCCAAGCTTGAGCTTTTGTCCATTCTTCAACTCATCTCATCATTCTCCAATCCCTACACTTGAAAACTTCCTTCATACAAAACTAAACACAATTCTATTAGCAACATTAGTGTAGCATAACATATAATCAACCTCTTTTTGCTTCAGGTTTCAACCCAAAACCACCACATATATAGCATATACTACTGTAGCAACTTCCCCAAAAGTTCCGTGATCAAAAGAACTCAAAAGAAAGCGATAAAGCGGCAAACACAAATATTGGCAGAAATCTGTCAAAACAGAACAGCTGACAAAGGCCTAATTTTTGAGCGGTTTTATCTTGCTAAAATAAAAAAGTTTTCAACTAACGAAAGTTTGGATATAACCTGGGGCATATGCACAAGAAATCGCAGGTCCAAAAGATATACAGAGAATTTATACGAATTTTTACAGTGCAGCACCGAAAACAGTTTCAGGACAGCAACATCCCCAAATCTTTACCTCACTCGAATTAGAGGCTTCTCTTGGCACAAAAACGAAATAAAAAGGATAAGGAGCGGTCATTACATAGTAATGACTTCCAAGACTCAAATAAAAGAAAAAGTACTAAAAATAAAACATTGGGTTATCTCCCAAGAGTGCTTTTCTTTAACGCCTTTGAGCTAGGCGCAGAAAATTGTGAATCAAGTAACATCAAGTGATGAAGCATCAAGCTCATAATTTGCTCCAAGAATAGAGTCAAAAAGTAATTTCTTCCTTTTCCTAGGGAAGTGTTCCATACCTTTCTTGGGTGGAAATTGATATTTGATGGTGCCTTCCCTCATATCAATGATGGCACCTACAGTTCGAAGAAAGGGTCTTCCCAAAATAATAGGACATGAAGCATGGCATTCAACGTCCATAACAAGAAAATCAACGGGAACAAGTTTATTGTTAACCACAATAAGAACATCATTTATTCTTCCCAAAGGTTTCTTCTTAGCAACATCAGCAATAGGAATATCATAATAACATTTTTCAAGCGGTGGTAAATCAAGCATGTCATAAATCTTTCTAGGCATGATAGAAATACTAGCACCTAGATCACATAAAGCATGGCAATCAAAACCATTAACATGCATATCAATGATGGGTTCCCAACCATCTTCTAACTTCTTGGGAACAGAAGCTTTTTGCTTCAACTTTTCATCCCTAATTTTCATGAGAGCATTGGTAATATGCTCAGTAAAAGCAACATTTAAAGAACTAGCATTGGGAGTCAAAGCAAGCTTTTGCAAGAACAAAATAACTTCAGATATATTGCAGCCATCAACATCAAATTCATTAAAAGAAGTAGAGCTATCATCTCCTACACTCCGAAAAATTTCAGCACTCTTTTGAGAAAAAGTTTTAGCAGTTTTAGGCTTTTTAACACAAGGAGTGGGAGTTTTCTCTACACCAATCAAAGTAAGGGGATTTCTAGCATTTGGAACAACATCATTAGAGGTAGTAATCGTACATACCTTCATCTCTCTAGCCATCTCATCTTCTCTTTCCCACCTGGCATGCAATTCCGCTAACAATCTAACATTTTCATCAATTCCAACTTGAATAGCATTAGCAGTAGCAAAAACATTGTTCTCTTTCACATCATTAGGCAACACTTTTAATTTCAGAAGTTCAACATCATGAGCAAGGCTATCAACTTTAGAAGCAAGAATATCAATTTTGCCTAACTTTTCCTCAACAGACTTGTTAAAAGCATTTTGCTTACCGATGAAGTCCTTGAGCATTACCTCAAGCTCGGAGGGCGCGGCCCTAGTGTTGTTGGAGGAGTTACCATAAGAGTTACCATAACCATTACCATTGGTAGAAGGATACGGCCTGTAATTGTTACTAGCAAAATTGTTCCTATAAGCATTGTTGTTAAAATTATTGCTTCTAATGAAATTCACATCAACATGCTCTTCTTGAGCAACCAAAGAGGCTAAAGGAACATTATTAGGATCAACATGAGTCCTATCATTAGCAAGCATAGCCATAATGGTATCAATCTTATCACTCAAGGAAGAGGTTTCCTCAACAGAATTTACCTTCTTACCTTGTGGAGCTCTCTCAGTGTGCCATTCGGAATAATTTACCATCATGTTGTCGAGTAGCTTTGTTGCGGCGCCCAAGGTAAGGGACATAAAAGTGCCTCCAGCAGCTGAATCCAATAGGTTCCTTGAAGAAAAATTCAGTCCTGCATAAAAAGTTTGGAGAATCATCCAAGTAGTCAGTCCATGAGTGGGGCAATTCTTTATCATAGATTTCATTCTTTCCCAAGCTTGAGCAACATGTTCATTATCAAACTGAGTAAACTTCATAATATTGCTACGCAGAGATATAATCTTAGCAGGAGGATAGTATCTACCAATAAAAGCATCCTTACACTTAGCCCATGAATCAATACTATTCTTAGTCAAAGACAGCAACCAATCTTTAGCTTTTCCTCTCAAAGAAAAAGGAAAAAACTTGATCTTAATAATATCACTGTCTACATCCTTATATTTCTGCATCTCACATAGCTCAACAAAATTGTTGAGATGAGCTGCAGCATCTTCAGTACTAGCACCAGAAAATTGCTCTTTCATAACAAAGTTCAACAAAGCAGGCTTAATCTCATAAAAGTTTGCAGTAGGAGCAGGTGGTGCAATAGGAGTGCAGATAAAATCACTATTGTTCGTGCTAGTAAAGTCAGACAACTTGGTGTTTTCAGGATTAGCCATTTCAGTAAAACTAAAAGCAGGTAAGTAAAAACAACTACCAAGGATTCTAATTTTTTTGGGTTTTTGATATAAAACGATGCAGGTAAAATAAATAAAGTAAAGCAAAACAATAACAAAGTAAAGGATGTGTGTGCGAAAACTCCCCTTGCAGAGGTCTTCCAATCTTCCCCGGCAACGGCGCCAGAAAAAGTTGTTGCTTGATGCGTGGTGAATAACCAGCCCGTTGGGAACCCCAAGAGGAAGGTGTGATGAGTATAGCAGCAGATTTTCCCTCAGTTAAGAAACCAAGGTTTATCGTTCAGGTGAAAAGCAGACAATACGACTGAAGGTGATGCTTGCTAGTTTGTGACAGCTTCAGACAATTTATATATGGCGCCTCGTCCAAGCTTTGCTTGCTAGCTGCAATGCGGAATCTACACACAACACAACCAAATACTTTGCTCCCAACTTGCGATGAGGTTGTCAATCTCACCGGTTTGCTTGAAACAAAGGTTATGAGCGTATCGAGTGGAAAACAGTAGAATCCACTTGTGGCAATTGATAGAATAAAGATAATGTGATATGTCAAGAAGATCACTATGCAATTTACTCTGGGCATTACAACAAAATACATAGACCGCCATCCAACTGCATCTATGACTAATAATCCACTTGTGGCGAATCAATTCGAGAACTCCACAAGTACTAAGTTGCGAACAACGGATAATTGCATTAAGCAAAGTGTGTAATGTAAACAAAGCATATGCCCTTGAGCATATGAATGTAGTTTTCTCCCTAGTAGCAATAGCACATCTACAACCTTAGAGGTTTCTGTCACTCCCCCCATGTTAAATAGAGGCATGAACCCACTATCGAGCATAAATACCCCCTCTTGGAGTCACTAGCAACTACTCGGCCAAGATAGCTACTAACAACAGAGAGCATGCAAGATCATAAACAACATAGAGATAATAAAAGATATATTTCAGTATAGCAACTCAATCATAACACCAATATTCATCGAATCCCAACAAACCAAACATGTAGAATTACATAACGGTGATCTCAATCATGTAGGGCAGCTCATGAGATCTAAACATGAAGCACATGGTGGAGAAGACAACCATCTAGCTACTGCTATGGACCCATAGTCCAAGGTAGACTACTCACTCATCGCTCCAGAGGCAAGCATGGCGATGAAGAAGACCTCCGGTGGCGATTCCCCTCTCCGGCAGGGTGCCGGGAAGAGCTTCTGGACCCTCCCGATCTCCGGGTCGACGGTGGCGGCGGATCGTGATGTGTTCTGGAAAATTGATTGGGTACTTAGGTTTTTCCCGTCGGGGGGTCTTTATAGACGAAGGGGCGATGTCATAGGTGGAGCCAGGTGGCCTCACACCAGGGCGGCGCGGGCCAGGCCCTGGCCGCGCCGGCCTGGCGTGTGGGGCCCCTGTGGCTCCCCTCCTACTCCTCTTCGGATCTCTGGAAGCTTCCGGGCAAAATAAGACTTCAGGAACTTGTATCGTCCAATTCCGAGAATATTTCCTGTGTATCACTTCTCAAACACAAAAACAGCAGAAAACAGGGAACTCGCACTGTGGCGACTTGTTAGTAGGTTAGTTCCGGAAAATGCATAAAAGTGCCACGAAGTGTAACGAAACAGTAGGCAAATGGTGTAAAAACAAGCATGGAGCATCAAAAATTATAGATACGTTGGAGACGTATCAGACCCTAGAACCAAGACCAAACCATGGTTCCCACCCCACGTGGCAGACATCGATGGCACCGCGAGTTTGACCTAGATCTCAGAGGGGGGCCTGGGGAATTCAGAAAAAATCAAAAAAAATTGAAAAACACTGCATGGAGTCATGGTGACTGATGCATCACCTAGGAAAAATACCAAACATGGCATCCCAAGGGTTCACATGTGGACTCTCTCACAGAGAGGTGCTTCCAGACAGGAGTTCTCTTGGTCTTCCTTGGCAGATGACCATGGTTTGTGCAAGTTCCACAACAAACTTTGGAACCATGGTCCCATTTTTGGTGGATATGTGCATCTTTGCATTCCCAACCACTTTTGCAACTAGTGTTTTTCCAGTTTCCACATAAAAAATGCATTTCCCATTTTTCGGGTGCCCGGAAGGGTCAAAACTGGTGCTTTTTTGTGAAGGAGCCACCAAGGGCAGTGTGCAAAACATCACCACTCTATTTTTCATGGGTGGGGGACCTGCCAGGGTTGCCACATCCAGGAGGCTATGAATTATCTCGGCCTACTGCCATATAATGAATTATTTTTGCCCTAAATCCTTTTTAATCCAATTTTGCACTAGGGCTACAAGAAATGCACACCAGAAAAATTGGGGAAAAATACAAGGAGGTCCCCTGGGGGTGTGTGACCCTAGAACCAAGACCAAACCATGGTTCCCACCCCACCTGGCAGACATCGATGGCACCGCGAGTTTGACCTAGATCTCGGAGGGGGCCTAGGGAATTCAGAAAAAATCAAAAAAATTGAAAAACACTGCATGGAGTCATGGTGAGTGATGAATCACCTAGGAAAAATACCAAACATGGCATCCCAAGGGTTCACATGTGGACTCTCTCACAGAGAGGTGCTTCCAGACAGGAGTTCTCTTGGTCTTCCTTGGCAGATGACCATGGTTTATGCAAGTTCCACAGCAAACTTTGGAACCATGGTCCCATTTTTGGTGGAGATGTGCATCTTTGCATTCCCAACCACTTTTGCAACTAGCGTTTTTCCAGTTTCCACATAAAAAATGCATTTCCCTTTTTTTGGGTGCCCGGAGGGGTCGAAACAGGTGCTTTTTTGTGAAGGGGCCACCAAGGGTAGTGTGCAAAACATCACCACTCTATTTTTCATGGGTGGGGGACCTGCCAGGGTTGCCACATCCAGGAGGCTAGGAATTATCTCGGCTTGCTGCCATATAATGAATTATTTTTGCCCTAAATCCTTTTTAATCCAATTTTGCACTGGGGCTACAAGAAATGCACACCAGAAAAATTGGGGAAAATACAAGGAGGTCCCCTGGGGGTGTGGGACCCTAGAACCAAGACCAAACCATGGTTCCCACCCCACCTAGCAGACATCGATGGCACCGCGAGTTTGACCTAGATCTCGGAGGGGGGGCTGGGGAATTCAGAAAAAAATCAAAAAAATTGAAAAACACTGCATGGAGTCATGGTGAGTGATGCATCACCTAGGAAAAATACCAAACATGGCATCCCAAGGTTTCACATGTGGACTCTCTCACAGAGAGGTGCTTCCAGACAGGATTTCTCTTGGTCTTTCTTGGCAGATGACCATGGTTTGTGCAAGTTCCACAGCAAACTTTGGAACCATGGTCCTATTTTTGGTGGAGATGTGCATCTTTGCATTCCCAACCACTTTTGCAACTAGTGTTTTTCCAGTTTCCACATAAAAAATGTATTTCCCATTTTTCGGGTGCCAGGAGGGGTCGAAACGGGTGCTTTTTTGTGAAGGGCCACCAAGGGCAGTGTGCCAAAAATCACCACTCTATTTTTTATGGGTGGGGGACCTGCCAGGGTTGCCACATCCAGGAGGCTAGGAATTATCTCGGCCTGGTGCCATATAATGAATTATTTTTGCCCTAAATCCTTTTTAATCCAATTTTGCACTGGGGCTACAAGAAATGCACACCAGAAAAATTGGGGAAAAATACAAGGAGGTCCCCTGGGGGTGTGTGACCCTAGAACCAAGACCAAACCATGGTTCCCACCCCACCTGGCAGACATAGATGGCACCGCGAGTTTGACCTAGATCTCGGAGGGGGGCCTGGGGAATTCAGAAAAAATCAAAAAATTGAAAAACACTGCATGGTGAGTGATGAATTACCTAGGAAAAATACCAAACATGGCATCCCAAGGGTTCACATGTGGACTCTCTCACAGAGAGGTGCTTCCAGACAGGAGTTCTCTTGGTCTTCCTTGGCAGATGACCATGGTTTGTGCAAGTTCCACAGCAAACTTTGGAACCATGGTCCCATTTTTGGTGGAGATGTGCATCTTTACATTCCCAACCACTTTTGCAACTAGTGTTTTTCCAGTTTCCACATAAAAAATGCATTTCCCATTTTTCGGGTGCCCGGAGGGGTCGAAACAGGTGCTTTTTTGTGAAGGGGCCACCAAGGGCATTGTGCAAAACATCACCACTTTATTTTTCATGGGTGGGGGACCTGCCAGGGTTGCCACATCCAAGAGGCTAGGAATTATCTCGGCCTGCTGCCATATAATGAATTATTTTTGCCCTAAATCCTTTTTAATCCAATTTTGCACTGGGGCTACAAGAAATGCACACCAGAAAAATTGGGGAAAAATACAGGGAGGTCCCCTGGGGGTGTGGGACCCTAGAACCAAGACCAAAACATGGTTCCCACCCCACCTGGCAGACATCGATGGCACCGCGAGTTTGACCTAGATCTCGGAGGGGGGCCTAGGGAATTCAGAAAAAATCAAAAAAATTGAAAAACACTGCATGGAGTCATGGTGAGTGATGAATCACCTAGGAAAAATACCAAACATGGCATCCCAAGGGTTCACATGTGGACTCTCTCACAGAGAGGTGCTTCCAGACAGGAGTTCTCTTGGTCTTTCTTGGCAGATGACCATGGTTTGTGCAAGTTCCACATCAAACTTTGGAACCATGGTCCCATTTTTGGTGGAGATGTGCATCTTTGCATTCCCAACCACTTTTGCAACTAGTGTTTTTCCAGTTTCCACATAAAAAATTCATTTCCCATTTTTTGGGTGCCCGGGGGGGTCAAAACAGGTGCTTTTTTGTGAAGGGGCCACCAAGGGCAGTGTGCAAAACATCACCACTCTATTTTTCATGGGTGGGGGACCTGCCAGGGTTGCCACATCCAGGAGGCTAGGAATTATCTCGGCCTGCTGCCATACAATGAATTATTTTTGCCCTAAATTCTTTTTAATCCAATTTTGCACTGGGGCTACAAGAAATGCACACCAGAAAAATTGGGGAAAAATATAGGGAGGTCCCCTGGGGGTGTGTGACCCTAGAACCAAGACCAAACTATGGTTCCCACCCCACTTGGCAGACATTGATGGCACCGCGAGTTTGACCTAGATCTCAGAGGTGGGCCTGGGGAATTCAAAAAAAATCAAAAAAATTGAAAAACACTGCATGGAGTCATGGTGAGTGATGCATCACCTAGGAAAAATACCAAACATGGCATCCCAATCATGATAAATAGAATAACGCTGCATTTTCCATTTTTTTCCAGTGGCCGGAGGTGTCAAAACAGGTGTGTGGGTCCTTCAAAAACACTTTATTTAAAAAACACGCCGTGGATCCTCTAACTTCCACACCCTAACTTTTCTGACTTTGGGTCACTGACAGTAGGCCCCACGTGTGGTGGGCCCTACTTACCAGTGACACAAAATGGCTTGATTAAGTGGCGGTTCCTGGCCTACAAAATGCGCAGCAGCCGGGCCACCCGCAGCAGCCTCCCGATCCAGCCAGTCAATCACGGGCATGGATGCACGCCGGGTGAGGAGATAGATGTACATGTACGCCTGGGCATGCGCATCGTGTCGCCGCTTAGCTTGGACCCAATGCAGAGTCCCATCGAGTTCAATGCCCAGTCCCATCGTGGCAGTGCGCAGTGAAAAAGCAAGGGGCTACTGCTTCCTATTTGTTCGTACCTACGGTGACCCTTCGTCGACAAGGTACCAAGGGCTACGCTTAGATTCAAACGGACGGCCGAGATTGCTTGAGATGGTGCCCAGGAGGCAAGGACACGGTGGTCAGCTGAAGCTGGTCCTTGACCGGGTAGCACTATTCTGCAGAAACCCACCTCCTCTGCTTCCTCCTGCCTTCCTTGCCCCTCCCTCCATTCTACGACGAAGCCATGCCTCCCAAGAAGCGGACCCGACCGGCGTTGAAGACCGATGGGGTCAAGACTAGGGCGGCGGAGAGGAAGTAGTTAACCCGCCAACAGGCAGATCTCCATGCAAGCAGCCTAATCAGTCAGGCCGAAGCCGTCCTCTCTTTCTGCGCACCAACGGATGAGGAGGACGTTGGCTCCCCCGGGTGGGTTTAGGGTTAACGACGCATTGATCTTCCGTTTGTTTGTTCTTTCCAACTTCATAACCTATTTGATTTTGTAGGCCCCCAAAATCGACGGATAAGAAGCTGCCCATGAAGACCATGGACCCGTCAATGGACTTCCTGATCAAGCCCATTCCCCGGCTAAGCAAGGTACTCGCATGCCATCTAGTGTACTTGCTGATCAAGCCCGTTTACCATTGTTCATAACCTGCCTTTGGCAATGCGGCTAGGTGCTACGCATGTAGATCTGTATAGATTCAGTGTATAGATTCACTCGATTCACTCATTGTTAACCGTATCTAGTTTACTTTAAAAACTATAAAAATAACTATATATTTGTCAAAAGAGGCAGTATTAGCATTGATCTCTTTTATTGCATGCCCTAAACTCCGGTGCAGGAAGCGAAGGAGAAGATCGAGGCAGATGTGGCCGCACTGAATGTCAAGATACAGAGCCAACTGGCCGAGAAACATTCCCTCGAGCTGCACTGTGCTAGCCTAGGCTCACATTTGGATCAGGAGAAGGAGAAATTCCCAAACATTGGCACATGAGGTTGACAAGCTTAAGGTTGCGAAAGACTTGCAATCGGGGCATATGGACTACCTTGTGAAGACGTAGGAGCAGATGAAAATGTTGCTGGACAAGGATAGGTTGACCATCAAGGCGCTGGAGGTGGAAAATCGGAAGCTAAATGCCACGTGCAGCGACCTTCGTGTGCAAATCACCAAGGGCCTCAAAGAGCAGATCAAGCAGAGCGAGAGGACCGTGGTAGCCTATGAGGCCAGAGACAAGTCCAGAGATCTCTTGAAGCTGATGACCGAGAGCACTTGCAAAGCAGCCGGTCTGCTCGAGGCTGTTAAGAAGGAGAATATCATGCTGAAAGCCAAGATCAATGAGTCCGAGCGCCTCTAGCAGGATCAGATTGCCTCTACCCCTGGCAGAGGAGATACGATGTAGTCTGCGCACTACGTTTCATCGTCCTGTATGTCTGAACTTTGTGTTAACTAGCCTGAATCTTATGTTATCTGAACTAGTAGTGAAATGTTAACTGAACTATGATGTTTCGTTAATGCTCTCTGTTATATGGAAGCAATTGTTGTAGGTACGCTATTGCTTATAGATAACTTGAAATGCTGAATTACATAGACATAACTTATTCATCTAAAATTTGTTTCAATCTATCTAACTTGTCCTTATTAATTGCTGCTTGCTTCAAGAGATCTGCAATGCAGTTCTCCAGCCTTTTTTTCTCCTCCTTCAGCTGGTCCCTCTGCTTTTCTGCCTTGAGCTTCAGAAAGATCTGAATATCTAGAAGATTTTTCGAAATGGATCTCACCTGCCTATCGGTCATTGTTTTTTGGAGTTCTTCGGCCATATTGTTGTTTATTTCTTCGAGCTTCTTCTTATCTTGTGATAGCTTGTAACATTCATCAGCAGCAGCACAAGCATCACTAATTCTCCCAATACTTTCCGATTTATACAACTCCCATAACTTGACCAAACATTTCTTCAGTGCGTCAGGCCACTCCGGATCAATCCACTCCACTATTCTACACTTTGGACCATCCTAATGATCAGCAACATAGTATAACAAATATAAGAAACTATGAAATGAAGAGAGAACAACGCTATTGAAACATTCATTTTGCAATATAAATAATCCAAACCTCCTTTGCGCATCCTATAAGCCTTTTCCCTGTGTTAGTGCCTTCGAAGGCAACAAATTTCCTTAGTTTCAACCCATGGTCACATGGTGCCTCCCTCTCGATCGCCAAACCATCCCAATCTGGGTCGTAGATGGTCTGTGGCACCTAAAACAAAACCTAAACCTAAATTCCTAACCCCATAAACCAACACGTCGAATAAAAGGAACTCACATTGGTCCGGCAGTAGTCGAAATCAGAGAGAAGGCTGCCGCTGTCGCTGCCGCTGCCGTAGCTTGTATCGTCGCCATCATTACAAGACGGCATGGTGAAGGAAGGAGAGAGGGGGGTAGAACTAGAGGAAGGAGAGAGGGGTGGTAGAGCCGGCATGCAAGGTAGTGACTCAACGGTCAGTTTGAACTTAAATATCTTGTTCTGCCTACTACCCATGCCTCCTACTACCCATGCCTCAGTGGAAATAACGCTTTCAAAAGGAAAACTATACATAAGTTGGCAATTGAGTTTGGATAAATCAGGTAAATTATGCAGAATAATGACTGTCCCCTACTAGTTGGTAATTTTTGTAATATTTGATTTTTAGTTTTTAATATTTCAATTATGCATAGTTTTACTCTTCAAAATTTGAAATGTATTTTAAAAATGTGAATCTACACAGTACAAGGCATGTAGATACACGACATGATTTGTTTGTAATATAATACAACAAGTGATGTAAACAACGCTTATTATTTCAGCAGTCATTTTATTACAACATCTCAATATCCCAGAAATGAATTTATTACATTCTCTCAACATAGTTCTACAATAAAATTACAAATTGACACTAGTTTTCAGAATAAGTTTGAGGCAGACAATATGAGATACAACATTTTCTAAGATACAACAGCTTATTGCATGGAGCAGCTACAGCACACACTCACAAACATTTACAGAGTGATGCAGAATGAAGGAGATGAATCAAATAGTGACCAGAATTGGGTTGCACTTCTCACAGTAACATATCAGCACCTATGAAGCGGGAAGCTCAAAACTTAAAGATGACAGCTCTACAGCAGTCTCATGATCTCCAACCATTTCTAAAATTGTAACAATAAAAAATACCTTCTTACTCAATTTCTTCCTTCGGAAAACCTACATGAGATCGTCATCTTTAACAATTTTGATGAAATCCCTCTTCTTAAAGTGCCACCAACGTAAACGTGCATGCTGATTAGGGCCCCAAGAACATCTCTGCTTTAGCTGCTCAAGAATCTGGTCAACAGTATCTGTCTTGGGATCTACCATTATTTCTATATGATCATTCTGCATAGCAAATTCTTGGCCATTATCTAGTACTGTAGTGTAAGGATCCACTTGCAAAGCAATTAGATACATTTGTGAATGGTCAATAGCTGCTAGTTTACAAGCATCCATACCACTGGGAGCACCACCATCTGAATCAACACCTTTGGTACCTAACTGTGCTTCTGGTGCATCAACATCATCAACCATAACAAAGAGATCAAACTGACGAGTATCCTTAAACTTCTCCCAAATCTGCAACAGCTGATGGGAGTGCTCAAGTTGTTCGTACACCTGATTCATGTTCATCCACACAAACTTAGCCTTCTGTTTGGATCCCCAAAGAATCCTAGCGTGAAGAATGTCAACAAGCTGCGAAACAGACACAATCTCACTGCAATTCACATTCATTTGCACAGACTGCGAAGCCACACACCTCTCCAAGCCATAATCTAATCTAGCAATATACTGATGCACTCGGACATTTATTCTGTATGTGTTCTCTGAATCATCGCTGTCTCAAAAATATTGGGAAACAAAAGATACAAATTAGTTGCTTCTCTCTAATCATACCACAATTTCGGAAAACATAAGACAAAAAGTATGTTTTCTGCTTTTGGATAAATTGGAGCCTTCAGATCTAAACATAATTTCAGATGACTTACATAAGATAAAAAAAATCTGGGTTTGCATGTTGGTTGGTTTGATAGAGATTGAGGATTACTTGCATACAAAATAATACCACAATTTCGGATAACATATGACAAAAATCAGTCAGTTTCTTCTCTACAATTGTTCACATACTGACAGTTACTCCTAACGTTCCATAAAACATCCTAGTCCTATCGGGATGTAAGAGAGGGATCTGAAATATCCACCTCTGCTTTCTAGCGCTCACACTCACAGTAGAAGGCCCAATTCCGTTCATCTTTGGGATTTGTTCTTTTCCTCCAATCTGCAGGCGGCGCTGCGGCAGCGACGCTGGAGGGCTACCGCTCCGATTGCTCTTGGTCGGCGGCGCCACCGCCGGGCCGGCTCTTCGCTTGGTCGGCGGCGCCACCGCCGTCGGGCAAGCTTTCCGCTTCTCGCTGCTCCCCGCTGCTGGCTTGTTGCAAGATATCTGGCTGCTTTCCTGGCTTGCACCTCCAGCAATCGCCGCTCCTGGCGGTGGTGGTGCCTCTCGTTTCCTGCTGGTAGACATGCGCCGCCGCCGGAATTCGACTCCGACCTAGGGGAGGTCTAGGGTTGGAAGGACAAGAAAGGGGATTTGTTCGTACTGAGAGTTGCAGGTGAAGTTGACATACTGTCAACTAACGAGGCAACATAACGGAGACACCTGACAAGCAGGACCCACTCGCTCGGCACATAACGGAGAAATACTGACATGCGGGACCGCAATGGGCCCAAAACGGGAGAAGTCACGGCAATATTTGGTTTGCCCTCATTTCGTCCAGAATGGGCCCTCTAAGGAATTATCTACCCAACTTTTCAAATAGCGTCTATTACAAGCAACTAAGATACCCGTGAGCATGTGTCAAAGAACTCGGTGACCGCAAACAAAATCACCCCACCGCGAGGGAGACATACCCCGAAGCAGTGCTCGATTTAGCGTGAGGACTTCGGGGGCTCCTCACACTGAATCGAAGCAGTGCTCGATTTTCAATGCGTTAAATAGGATTTACCGAGGCAGCGCAAATGCGAGGAACCGAACACAGAGAAAAACGGTCCCGCCCCGTCCCCCGCGGGCGGCGTCGGGACAGAACCCTAGCCGCCGCGCCGCCCCCCCTCCCCTCCTCCTCCCCCACCGCCGCCGTCGGCGCTTGCCGCCGGGCAAAGCCCCCGCGGTGCCGGCGGCGGCGGCCCTGCCTCTTCCCGCAGGCCTGGCAAGGAGGCGCGGGGTTCCCCCCTGCCGGTGGCGGTGCCCCCAGGCCTACTTCGTTCCGGTGATGGCAGCGCCCGGCTGGTGCGTGGCTCGGGGTGGCCAGAGGTTGCTGCAGCCGCTGCTTGGCGGTGGGTGGCGCAGGGTCGCTGGTGGCGGCGTCCTCCCGGACCGGATCTGGGCCCTTCGGGCCTCATCTGGGTCTGGGCGGGCCAGGCCTTGGCGGTGCTGTACCACCTCCGGCGGCCGGAGAGGTGGCTCGGGCTGGGGATGGAAGGACGACGGCGTGCCTACTGCAGCGCGGCGATGGGAGCTTCACGAGCCCGCGGGCTCGGCCGGGCCAGGAGGGCCTGGTTTGCTCCTGATGCTGCATCCGATCGGTAACCGCCATTGGCGGAGGAGGTCGTGCCCTCCCGCGTGTCCGCTGTTCTGACGTTCCTTGTTCCCGGATGCCCATCTTCGTTCCCGTCGGTCTCGATCCTTTGGTCACGGTGAGACGACGGTGATGATTGCAAGATCGTGGTGGCGCAAACTGGTGGGCGGCGAGTTTGGCGGAGTGCGTTGGAGCCTCGGGGGCGTGGTTTTTTTGGGGGTCAGGAGAAATCATTGTCGGAAAGCCGGCACCGATGCGGTGACACCCATGGGCGCCGTCATTCCTTCTTGAAGGGCATCGGGTGTACCCCCTTTTTCCATGCCTTTCCGCGTACCGGGGGAAACCCTAGGACTAGTTCGGGCAGCAGCGTCGACATCGTCGCATCCCTTCTTGAAGGTGCTTGCTTGGTATGCGGAGCTACAAAGTGCTAAGAGCGTGGTGGGAATTTTCCGAAGGGCGCAGCGATTGCGGATCATCATCGTTTTCGTCGATCCGACGTTGTGGACATTACTTTCTTTTCTCTTTTTTCGTTTTTGTTTCTCTGTCTTTCCTTTTTTTCTTTTGGGCTAGTTTGTGCTGCGGCCCCAGCTAGCTCGTTGTATCGTGTGGTTGCTATATTAATATAGCGGGGCGAAAGCCTGTTTCGTCAAATAGGATTTACCGGGAGAGTGTAATTTCATTGAAAAAAGAGGAGAGTCTAAATGGGCCAGCCCAGACGTACAAGTGCCGGTAGTTTCAGCCAGATAGCTAAAAAGCCCACCCCGTTCTTTACGAAAAGTAGCCCGTCGAAGCCCAGGAGGACGAGCCACTTCCGTACCCGCCGACCGCCTCCGCTCACCGCCGACGACTCCGACTCCAACTCGCCACGAACCCGAAAGCAAAGCCGCCTCCGCCGTCTCCCTCCCCTCCTCCTACCGCTCCCCCACCGCGCCGGAAGCCGTAATCCGGCATGGATTCGCTTCTCGCCACCTACGCCTCTTCCGACGAAGAGGGCGACGAAACCATCCCATCCCCCGCCCCCGCTCCGGCCGCCGCCAAGCCCCGCGGCGGCATCTTCTCCGCGCTTCCGCAGCCCAAGTCGGCGCCTATCTTCTCGTCCCTCCCGGCGCCGAGATCCGGCCCGGCCTTCTCCTCCATCCCGCCTCCCAAGTCCTCCGCCGCCGCTTCCTCCGGAAACCCTAAGCGCGTCGTCCAGTTCCGCCCGCCGCCGATCCACCAGCCTACCGACGCCAGCTCCGACGAGGAGGACGACGCCGAGAAGCGACGTCCCAGCGCCAGCGTGGCGCCCCCGGCCCCGTCCGCTCGCTCGGGGCCGGTGTCGTCGTTCCTCCCGGCGCCCAAGCACTCGCTCGGGTTCGGCTCGGGCGCGGCCAGGAGGTCGGCCGTAGACACCGCCGGGCCGGAGAGGTCAAATCTCGGTTCTGCTGGCCCTTCTAGCTCAGCTGTCAACACAGGGGCGCCTGAGAGGCCCAGTACCGCCGCTGCCAACGAGGACGGTCCTGAGGAGGAGAGCAGCGATGAGGACGGCATGCCTGATCCAGGGCAGCAGCAGCAGGAAGGACAACAAGGTCTTGATGCTGGAGCTGGAGACCAACAACAGCAGGCTTATGATGCTGGAGTTGGGAGCACTAACCCGTACGACGGCTACGCATGGGATCAGCATCAAAATTACTATGCTAATTATGCTGGAAATTATGGTTTGGATAGCGGCAATGTGAATTATGGGACTGAACCACAGTATGCAGCATACGGCGCAGAGCAAGGTGCTGTGTATGGTGGCGATGGGTATGGCGGAGAGCAAAGTGGTGGTTACGGGTATTCGACAGCACCACCATGTGGAACGGAGTATACTGGTGCGTACAGACCCGAGGTGGCAGAAATGGCAGCGCCGCCAATGCAGGAACCTCTAATGCCACCGGAGATGGGCAGGATTGGAGGGAAGAGAGGTAGGAGGGATGCGCCGATGGAGATTCTAGAGGTGAACCAGGCAGAACTGATGAAGAACCGGCCAAGGGAGGACAAGTCCAAGCTCACAGGATTGGCCTTTGGTCCTAGTTACCAGGTACAAACCCATCACTCCATGATAACCTGATATATTACTTCTACTTAGCTCTTGCTATATTGTTAGTCTAGTACTTTTAGTTTGTCATATTACTACTAGTTTGTCAGTGTTAGATAATTGTACTTTTAGTCGATCAAGTTATACACAGTATCATAGATACAGTAGTATAAATGCAGCATTATCCCATGCAATTTAGCCTTTGTTGCCAGTCCCCAACAATTATTCTTGGTAAATATGTTTTTTGCCTGTCGCGATCTGATCTTTTTTAGTTGTAAATTAGAAAGTCATCACTCGTAAGGCAATCAAAGCAGTTACCTGACAAGTGACAAGTCACTACTGACTCCCTCTACGAGGCTGTAATTAAGCTACTCCCTCCGGCCACTATTACTTGTCTCTATTCTTGGTAATATGTTTTTGTGGCCTGTCACAATGTGGTTCTTTTTAGTTGTAAGTTAGAAAGTCATCACTCGTAATTAAGCTAGTAATGTTTTCAAGGGTGCCGGAGTCATTATTATATATATCCTGTTTGTTACGTTTGAACAGTATAATTTACGCAATTCATATTTCCTTGAACTTAGAAATTGCCCACTTATACCATATAAATAGATATATATTTGATAATCCTGCTTATGGTTTGAACAATACTTCTGTTTATGAAGTTATGCTTTTTGCGCAAAGGAAAACTTACTACTATATTCAGTAAAGAACTATTGAAGTTTCCCTAGGGAAAAAAAACTACTCCCTCTGTCCCAAATTAGTTGTCTCAACTTTGTCTAGATATGCATGTATCTAGACACGCGTTCTAGTGTGTAGAGACAACTAATTTGGGGCGGAGGGAGTATTAAAATTGTTACTCTGTTTTGTAATACACAACTTTGAATTTCAGTTATCACAATGAATTATTATATTTGAAATGTATTATTTCAGTTCTCAGGAGATTTATTTTATTTGGATTGTACTCATACAATTTTTATGTGACCAATCTAAATATTTGACTATACCCTTTGTTATGTGGCAGAATTTTATGTGAGTAGAGAGAGTTATTCATGTTGCAATATACTCCCTCTTTGCCATAATATAGTGCATATAAGATTTTTGAAAAGTTAAACGCCATAAACTTTGACCAACTTTATTGATAAAATTATCTATCTCTACAATACAAAATGTATACCATGCGAAAATATACATCGTGATGAATCTAACGGTATTGATTTCGTATTCTAGATGTTGATATTTTTCTAAAATACTTTGTCAAACTTTACATCGTTTGGCTTTTGAAAAAACTTACATGCACTACATTTTGGCAGGGAGGGAGTAGTAATAAACCTGTTATTTTGGATTTACTTCTTCCGAAATATGTACCTCCTAAATGAGTTCACTGAGTGCTTATACGGTTATGCGGTTATGCCAGATGAGATTTTAAGTGATGATGCATCAAGTCAAACTTGTTGTAGCTTACAGAGAAGTATAGTTTGATAGATGAAATGTGCAGCTTTATTAAGCAAAGTTGCAGCACATGGAACTGACCAAATTAGAGCAGATAGGTTCTTTATATAACCAGGCAAGATTTACACAGCGTCCAGGTGATTAAACGAAATCGTAAGATATCACATTCACATTACTTTGATGGCAAACTTGAATTAAAGAATAACGTGATGATGAGAGGAAGGTACTGCTTGATGTTCCACTTCAATCCAGGATCTGTACATACATTTGAAATACAGACAAGGTAGACTTGTCTTTTTTTCTTTTATATCGGTCATTCCAATTCAGGGCCTTTAGTGGTATGGTGTAATAGTGGTCTTCGGTTATATCTTTATTCCAGTGCCAGCTGTCTAGGAAAGAAATAAGCTGGGCTAATAGAACTTTCAAATCGTTAATTAAAAGAGATAGTTCCAAATCCTTAGTGTCTGATGATTCTACCAAATGTAGACTTCATGGCTTTTAGGATTAATATTCAAGAGTGCACTGAATCCTGTCCCAATTAGAAGCATGTTTTAATTAAATGTGTAGTTGGTGACTGATTATGAAAAATATAGCTAATAGTTCATATTCAAATAATAGTTTGAATCGGGGTGGTAATGTGAAGTCGTACTGGAAATAGCACTCGTATCACCTTGTCATGTTGCTTTTGTTCATCAACCAAACTTCTGCTTGGTACATCGTTAAGATGAGGCTACTTTTATTGAATGGACATCGTCACTTTGAAATATTTCTGTTCATGAATCCTAATATACTTTATAGATACGTACGGTTTCAAGTTTCTGCAATCAATAGTTAAATCATTTTCAATGTTGTTACTGTTGTGACTTGAGATATCTTCTATCTTTGCGTGCAGGCTGCCCCTTCAGCGAAGGGAAAACCCTCTAAGCTGGCGAAAAGGAAGCATCAGATTGGTTCTTTGTACTTCGACATGAGGGCCAAAGAGATGGAGCTTAATGAGAGACGTTCCAAGGGCGTCCTCACCAAGGCAGAGACTCAAGCAAAATACGGCTGGTGACGTGGTGACCCAGGTCAGGAAGACTGTATATCAGAACCGAACTGTTTATTCAGCCTGTTGTTTAAATTTTGTTGTAAACCCCGTTGTACGATCATGACTTCAATTGAAAAAGTTTGATATGCTTTCCCTAGTTAGTAGTTACAGCTTGCATTATCTGTACTTCATATGCCTATCGTCGCATGCTTTGTATTGCTGAGATCCCGACCGCCTATCTGAACATCTCTCACCTGTTGAATTCAGGTCCTTCTGACTTCCATTGCCCCGATCTTTCAGTTTGGAAAGATGTCTTTCAGTTTGGAAAGATGTCTTTCAGTTTTCAATGAGTTAGATATTTTGTTCGGACATTCCATTGCCCCAAAGTTCAGAAACATGCCCTTCAGTTTTCAATGGGTGTTTGGATATTTGTTCTGAATGTGGATTGCAAATGCACTCTTCATCAGAGCAAATTACAAATTAGGACAATCTAATCTATAGAATGATTAAGCCTATATAAATAAACTACTTTGAAAAACAAATAAAGACAAAGCTAAAGCCTAACTTAATTAAAAATATTAAATTGATTTGGTTGGGGTGCGCCACACCCGGGCAGTAATGCAACGCCCGGGGACACCTGAGGACCCCAGTGGCAAGCCACTGTGGTGGGCCCTCCCCCACAAAAAATAAATTTAATATCGTTGTGGGCACATAGCCCACATATCAGATATTAAACTGATAAGAACAGATACTACACTTGATCTTAGCCAAAAGGCCGAGAAAGGTATGAATTGGAACGGAGCCCTGCGACTTGCTTTATACGGTCGACGTGCTCCGCTCGGCTGCGCTAGCGATGTGGGACTAATCGAACGGGGAGAGTCTGGCGCAACCTTGCTATCTGCGATTCGTTAAGCGTCGAACGGGCACGCCCAACCTTGTTATCTGCGATTCGTTAAGCGTCAAAGCCCATCTGGCTGAACGGCCCAATAAAGCAGCGGCCTCTAAGGCGAGCAGCAGAGTATGCCTGGAGTCTTCGCCCCGCTACTGAAAATCATAGCTCCATCCATCAATATTGGTGTCAGGATCTAGAATTTTTTTAAGATGATACCTACCAGAATTTAATAACAGCATGAACGTGAATATGTGTAGAGATTAAAATTTCATATGCTTCCGACGGGTGCTTATCTATTCACAGCATATGCCCATCTATTCTGAACGAGACAGATTTTCGTATTGCGCTTGAAATATTCTCGTCACTCTCCATTCGTATTCATGCACATTTTGGCTACTTCCACTGTTTATCTAATCCAGTCACCTTTATCCACCTTTCAGGGAAATATATGCTCACAGCAATTGCTTGTAGTTGGATCTTGATCAAGGGCTTCCCCATCTTCCTCCCAGATATCAGTGCGAGCACAAGCAAATGCTCACTTACATTTCCGATCCGTCTAGCTCATGCACATTTTCCGTTTCTCCCTGTCAACGCATTCAGCCCATAGAACCTCACCAAAATGTCAGTATCACAAGCTTCCAAGTTGCACCAAGGCGTATTGGCAGAAACAAAAAAAAGTTGCATCAACATCAAGGCAGGACTACAACCATACTGACCCAGAAAAGCAGCAAGAACGGACTTACTCACGCAGGACTAGTTCTATATATAATATAAAAAATGCCGTAGAACACATTAGGTCACGGTAAAAAAGGAAACAGAACACCAAAGGGTTGACAAACTATTGCTGGAGTATTCCACAATGAACTTGTACTCATTTTGTTGAAAATGTTTTTAATCACAATGCATGCACTTCCCAGTCTGAAGTTGCTTATGACAAGACATGGAGAAACATAACGGTGAACTAGACAGTTTGTTGCTGCCTTTCCGTACAAAATAAACCAGTCATCAAATGAACATCAACTCCAGGTAGCCCATCAGAAGAAGGAAATGGAGAACACCATCCTCAATCACCAGCAGACAAGCTCTCCTGCAGAACGGATGTAAAGGGCATTAGGAATCACCTATTAGATGGGCAATGGACCGTGTTACAAGCTTAGATAATGGAGCCACTAAAAGGTGCAAATGTCATCTCTTGCACGAAAAACATAAGCTTTATTACAATAAAGTCTAGATCTAGACTGCACATGTTTATAGTTCAACAAATGTAGCAGACCATATAATTGATGTAGTATGCAAGATATTTATTACTGAAATGTGCAATATCAGGTTTACCAACCACTATTCTTGTTGAGATCAATTACACAATAATGTTATGTATTGCTCTTCTTGGAAGGGTGCATAAGTCTTAGGCTCTTAACATACAGAATGGAAGTCACTTTTTTGTTTACTATACAAATGTGTTACAAGGAAGGTTCTGTCACACTAGCATGAAATTTGACTTTTAAGTAGATTGTCCCTTTCACAGTGAGCAAAACGACTTCATATGTCAAGAAATACATTCCTCAAAAGTGACAAACTCTGTAAAACGCCAGGCGTTCAGGATAGTCAGCAGTGTGTTAAACAGCTTCATATGTCAATGAATGCATTCCTAAGAAGTCACACACTCTACAAAAGGCCTTCACACACACTACAAAAGGCCTTCAGGGTGAATTTAATTTATAGGTGCATTTTAAGTTGAAGAAACATTGAACCAGTTTGCCAAAAAAAAAAAAATATAAACTCTGATAACCAATAACCTAGCCTACTAACGACAAAACGTGAATAAACTAACTTAACTAAACTTGCACCACTATTTGAACATATTATATGGTGGAACTTCACAATTTCACAAAATGGCAAGACAATGAGACAGCATGTGCAGTAATTTCATGGTTGGTACAATTCTGACCATAGTTCCAAACTATAAATAGCCAGCACAAGACCTATTTGTGAGCTCCTACAATCACAGATTACTTCCAAGAAATTTTTTATTCAATGATTTCCATTGCTATCCAGATAGTTTATAAGCAAAGTGCAAACCAAAAAAGATTGATCAAACATTGTAAGCCTCCAGAGATGTCTTCTTCAAAGTTTGATCACTTGTTTTGATATATATACTAATTACAGTACCGATTAATATCCTGACAGGATGAAATGGATATAATACCCACAACTACAGCACCTGTCAGGTCCTCACACAGTCCTACTGTGTGTGTTCATGTCCAAGTGTTCATCACAACAGAAGTAGACGCCATGAACAAATCAATTGGCACTAAGAAGTGATAGAAGTACACAATTTACTCAAAATAGCATCCCCCACACGGAATTCTGAGGTGTATAAACTACAAATCCAAATCCGGCATAACATTTTGCATCTAACCTACCCCGCACCGCATCCAATCCACCTTAACTAAATTCAACTACACCACAGGCCTCACGCAGACGCGGTCCAAACACCCGAAAACACCACAATCGCGCAACCGGATCGGATCAGGAGATAACGATAGTAAAAAAAACAGAGCCCTCACCTGCGCGAGGCGGATCCGGATCTAGTGTTTGCCGCCGTGCTTCTCGAGGTGCTCGAGGTGGGCGAGGTGGCGGCGCTCCTGGGGCAGGTTGACGAGGTAGGAGAAGGCCATGCCGCCGAAGCAGAGGTGGAAGAGCGGCTCCGGGGAGTTGGTCTCGATGTACTTCTCGATGTAGCGGTCCACCGCCTGGTCGGCGCTCTTCTTCACGTTGGCCCAGGTGAGGCGGGGCTTGAGGTACGCCGGCACCTCGCGCACCTTCATCCCGCGGATCTCGTTGTACAGGGCGCGCATCGCCATGGCTGCGACCTCGGAGATCTCCCCTCGTGCGCTCGGGATGCTAGGGTTTGTTTGGTCGTTGGCTTGAGTGGGGAAGGAGAAATGGCTCGTCTGGTGGGGGATGGCTTTGTTTGGGTAATCAGCGTCAGCGGGGTTATTCGGTTGGGCTGGGCTGGGCTGGGCTGGGCTGAAAAGATTCTAGCGGTAACGGGTCGCCCAGGAGTAATGCTGGTTCATCCCTTCTCATAGTATGTCGTGTGGTATAAAATCGTTAAAAAAATCTTTATGTTTCTTGTTATAATAATAGTTTTTGCTTAGGTTGCAGTGATTTTACATGAAGCTTGTGAAACGGCTCGTAGGGCCGTAGGCAGGTAGCTGGTGCTGAAAAATTAATAATGCAACCGGCAAACCATGATTTATGGGCTTTTTCTCTAGTCTAGCTCATGTTTTTGTGGTAGCATAGTAATAAGCATCCATATGTGCAAATGATTCAATGCAACACCTACGAGAAGTCCAGTACTGTACTCCCTCCATCCCAAGGCTTAAGGTCTACATTTTTTCAGAAAGTCAAACTATGTCAAGTTTGACCAAACTTTTATTAAAAATCATTAATATACAAAATACAAAATTAATATTATTAGATATATAGTGAAATATATTGTCATATGGTATCTACAAAATATCATAAAAATTTAGTCAAACTTGACATAGTTTGACTTTCTGAAAAAAAATATAGGCCTTAAGCCTTGGGATGGAGGTAGTATATATGAAGAGGGAGCGGTAGCGGTTGTCCTGGCGAAAGGAGCCTTTAAGTGTTGTTTGGTTGGGCGTAGCTTTTGCTGTTTAACTTTGGCTATATAAACATGTGTTTTTGGCTTTGGCTTTTGGTTTGTTACATGTGTTGAATGATGGTATAATAATAAGGGAAAATCAAAAAATATATTTATGTGATTTTGTGACTTACAACACCAAAACCAAAATAAAGCATAACCAAGCAGCCCTTAGCTATGTTGCTTCCCCTGTTGTTTGATATGACCAAAACTTGAGATCGGGACCGCTCGTCCATTGCACTGTACTCTTATATGCGTTCTCGCAAGGCATCCTAACCTGTTTAAAAAACATAGTTGAGTCAAATCTCCCAAGGGATCCTAACCTGTTTAAAATCATGTGTAACCTCTCACCTACTTACTATTGTATTTGTTGTTGTCACAAGATAATATTTCACCTCACCTACTCCACTTTAAAAGATACACAACAGAAAATGTGTCTTCTGGTGCGCATATTTCTTCTCATCTATATATAGCTATAGCGACCTCGAACACTTTGATACAATTATTTGGGCAAGGTGAGAGCATGCAAACCTGCGTATACTTAGAAAGCTACACCAAACTGTGAGAAAACAAAGAAACCTTCTACATAGGTTGGTTCAAAAATAAATATTGAGAATGAGTGGCACTCAGAAATGTTTTCTCTAGATGTCCTCACATAGCAGTGTGTATTCTCAAAGTTAGGTAATCCATGATCAAGTCATCACAAGAATGAATTCTCCTTGATGTGTTCTGCGCAATACCTTGTTGTCATGTAATCAATGTGGACTATCTAGATGTCCTCACAAGACTGAGTTGACCCTGTTGTGTTCTGAGCATAGCAGTGCGTCATTGGTTGCAAAATAGTGGTTCAATATATTCTTATCATGTAACCATTGGGGACAATATATGTTATCATTTGTTGTAGGTGCAATTGGAGACGAAAATGGTGCCTATTGTGACCATGAATTGTGGACCCTTCCATATATATCACAATTCAGTGTAACCATAACCTCATAGAGGTGCATGGGTCTTAATTAGCTAAGAACATCAATGCTACCACTAGAGTATTGGAGAGTTCTATTTCTATTTTGGAAACCACTTACAATGTCTTTTCAACGAGTAATATTGTGTGTGATGTCCACATGCTTCCTTGTGTGCTCTTTGTGTTGTCAAAAGATCATATTGTGTGTGAGTTCAACCTAAAAAAGTGTATGTGAGTTAGAGAGGATTTTGGCCAGGCAACACGATACGTCTTGTCTTGTGTAGTCCTATCTTGCGAGGACATGCATGGCTTTTCTCCATGTATGACATACTTGCACTCTCATTTTATGAGGCCCAAGAAAACACACCAAGTTTGTAAAAAAGGAGCAATCCATACCATGGGGTTGACAAGACAAGAAGACACACACACACACACACACACACACACCATGTTTCTTAAAAAGGAATAACCCATACCATCGGGTAACAAGATGGTGATGACCATTATCCGCACACCATTTTATTTTTAGTTCTTACCGAACACTCCATGCCACTAGCCACCAGGCCACCACCACCTCTCCCGCCTTTACTTAGTACTATTAGAAAATTTGAAATGGAACTCGGATCATGAAGTCATCATGTATCACCACATGAGGGACCATGACAGTGCCTAGCCCTGCCAACTTATGGAGTCGAACCACAACGCAAGCAAGTGACCACATAAATCCCTTCTCGACATCTCTCTACCGAGTTTTGACTCCTTCTCAAATATGTTGCATATGGTTTTTGGATTAAGTAAAAAAAGTTTGATCAAGTATATAGAAAAAACATCAACATCTACAATATCAAATCAATATTAATAGTGCCATCATGAAATGTATTTCCAATTTTTGCGCAATTGGTATTATAGATACTATTTTTCCTATCACTTGGTCAAACTATAATTTTGTTTTACTCTGACAAAAAAACTATACGAAATATATTTTTGGGATGGAGGGGAGACACCATGGAGGAGCAGATGACGAGAGAGGCGCAGCTAGAGAGAGAGAGAGAGAGAGAGAGAGAGAGAGAGAGAGAGGAGAGGGAGAGATTAACGGGAGAGAGAGAAGGAGAGAGGGAGCAAGAGAGAGAGAGAGGGAGGGAGAACATACAAGAGAAGTGAGGTGTGAGTGCCCTATGGTAACTGAAAATAGAGTGAGAGGCGTGTAGAGTGACCCAACAATATGATGATGGGAGGGATCGATTACACAATATGCACAATTTTCCATATTAAGACATCTCTCAAGGACCCACCCCTACGTCTGCAAACGATCCAGAGATTCCACTCTTCGAGCAGTGCTCTGAGCACATCGTTGAACGGGCGATGCACTCCATCGAACACCCGGGCGTTGCGTTCAAGCCAAAGCGTGCGCAACGTTAGCATAATGAAGGAGTTAGCCTTCCTGCTGTCGGCCCTGGAGAGAGTCGCGACTGCGCTCGGCCACCAATCCGGCAGTGTGCTCTGCATGGTTGGCAGTGCCAGGGAGAAGCCGAGGCGCTGGCAAGCAGCGGCCCAAATCTCGCGCGCAAAGAAGCACGAGTCGTGCCGTGATGACTTGTGGTGGAGTTAGCCTTTCTAGGCTTGTAACAAACTATCTTTCGAGCTTAATATAATGACGCGCAGATCTCCTGCGGGTTCTCGAAGAAAAATGAATACAAGCACGAAGAGGGTTTCAAATTTAGGTTGTAGAAATGTTTCTAGAGCCATATAAATCTCCAAAAATAACTTCATCTAATTATTTTTCGAATTTAAATAATGTTGGATCAAATATGAACATAATACTTTGTTTTAAATATTGTCCGCAGTTTCCTAGAGAAGTATATAGTGGTACCCAGAGAAATAAGGAGAGTGATGTTTTGGCTCCTTGAAGCATATGCTTCCTATATTTTTAAATATATATTTGACATATTTCAAAATGTTAAAAATTGAAATAAAAAATTTGCACGTACATTTTCACGTGCTATATGCCCACAAAATCGTTGCACAACAAATCAACGTGTCATGTGGCGTGTGTAAAAAAGATAAAATTTAGTGCTAAAATAAGGCATTTCACATGATAATTTTTGTCTTTTTACATAGACTAAAAATGTATCGATTTTGGGTGAAACTTTACAAACACGCTTAGATTATGAATATGTAAATACAAAAATTTTGGTCAATTTTTTATATTTTTAAATATGTTTTTTGGATAGAGGGAGCATATGTATCCGGAAGCCGAATTGAATTTCCAAAGAAATCACCGACATTTTAAACCGTGCGGGCGAATATACTTTAGTATTTTTTGGGTGAAGTTTCTTTCATCTATAGTTCTAAACAAAATGGTCGGGATATATTCAGATCGCATAATTCAACTAAACTTGCAGAAAGTTATCCTTTTTGGGAATTAACAACGCGCGTATGGGGGGAGGGGGTGCTTTCTCGCCTGCACATCCAATTGAGTTTGTGTCCTTTCAAAAAAGAAACTGAGTTTGAGTGGAGAGGTAAGTACGGCATAACGTAACATAAAGCAAAATTTGGAAACGCCGTTGCCGGGGATCGAACCCGGGTCACCCGCGTGACAGGCGGGAATACTTACCACTATACTACAACGACCTCTGTTATTTTATTTTCAATTGGCCTTTACTTATTGAAACAACAAGCGCGAATATCTGCCTTACTAGCTGAACCAGAGCTAATCATGCATCGGTCAGTCACGCCAATGCCACCTCTAAAATCTCAACTAACAAAACCATTGATCCAATTCAAGAGAAAAACATCGATCGCACACATACATTCTTGTGGTGAAGTTTCTTTTCTCTAAAGTTCCGAACAAGAGGAGTATTTGGACGCATGATTCAACTGAACCAACACATACCAATTAATCCTTTTTGAAAAATTAACACAGTAGGCGTCGAAACTTTGAATTCGGCCAAAATATGTCATGTTCAAAGAGGACATGTGACGTACGTGACGGCACTACGTACTACTACTAGTAGTAGTAGACACTGCTATTAGTAGTACAAAATACTACCTCTGTTTTAATGAATAAGACGCACGCGTATTTCAAAACAAATTTTGATCGAATAGATAGAGTAACTAAAACTTGATAATATTATGTAAAAGTAGTATCGTTGAATTTGTATTGAAATATACTTTTCAATGATACTAATTTTATACCAACATTCTTTATATATTTTGAGTAAATCTTAGTCAAAAAAATATGCATAAAACAAGGACGCCTTATTCCTTACCGGGGAGGCACCAAACCGCGGCAATCGCTAAGAATATCACCGTCGCCAGCTTGTCTTAGAGGGATGGTTGGGGAAGGCGGCGGGCGGACGGCAGGAGGCTGATCGAGGGCGTGGCGGCTGGAAATAAGCGCGGCGGCCGCGGGCGGTAACGGTGACTGTCAGGTCTGAGCGGCGGACAGGTCTCCACCGAGGGGCGCGGTGCAACGGGAAGTGTTCGAAGTTCCACAGCGGCGGCGAATGTGGATCAGGTGAGGCCGGCAGCAGAGACAACAGCCCTTCAGGCCTGCGACAGCAGCAGACCCTTTCTTCTTTTTCCAGGAGCGAACGGCGGCGCCCGGCGGCTGTCATCCTCCATCTCGCGACACTGCGATCAAACCAGCTCGAGTCGTAGCGGCCTCCGCCGTCGATGTCGACCTCTTCGAGAACCATGCCGTTTTGGGCCAAGAACTTGACGAGCCAGACCTGGAAGCAGGAGAGCGCGTCCACGTCGAACTGCACGACCACTCTCCTCAAGGAAACCCGAAAGCAATTCAGCATACAGCCACAGCTGATCAGTCCGGCGACGTCGAGAACCTCACACCAATCACAGTCGTGACCATCGTCGCCGCCTTTCATATATGATTTGCACTCCGCAGAATCAAACATAGCGGCCACCTGATCCTGATCTGCAGTTCTGCTGTTGAGAAACTTCCGCCAGCTGAATTTAAGCCTGAGCTCGCGGACCGCCGGGCAGCTACGCAGCAAGTTCACCACCGCGGCGGCCGCGGAAATGTGGTTCTCGAGATACAGCCCGCCGCACAGCTCCTCTATTTCGAGGTTCTCGAGGTTGGGGAACACAGGCAAGTAGTCGACGCGGAGGTCGGCGATGGAGTAGACCGTAAGCTTGAGGGACCTCGCGTGGAACAAACTGCCACTGAGATCGATGGAGCGCATGGCCGTCGCGGAGTGCACCTCGAGGTGGACCCGTTCCAGGTCGGGTGCTGGTGACTCGAAGGAGACAGAGGCGTCCAAGGGTATGATCTGGGTGTAGCGGAAGCGGCGCAGGCGTGGCGTGTCCAGCTCGAGGCTGCACGCGTCCATAACACTGGTGGCCATGTTGGTCACGACGACGACGGTCACCGCCGGGCAGCGGAGACGGAGCCACCTTGCGGCCGGAGTACTGCCCCGAGGCGATGGATCCCAGAACTGCAGCGACTCGAGCCGCAGGTCGGCGAGGTTGGGCGCGGCGCGGATCATGTCCTGGAGCGTGCAGAGTTTCATGCCACACATCCTCAGCTGTAGTGCCTTCAGGCATGGGAACGCGAGGGGGCAGGACGAGGAAACGAGCAAGCAGCCCTTGAGATCGAGGACTCCGAGAGCCGAGAACGGCAGCTCGGCCAGCGGAAGAGACCACATGTCGAGCAAGAAGTCGCACGTAGTGAACGGCGGCCAGGGGCCGTCTTGGCAGTCGAGGCGGAGCTCCTTCACGCCCACGACGCCAGCCGCGCAGGCCGAGAGAAGGATATCTTCGTCGATCAAATGGTCACGCGTGACGATGGTGACCTTGCTGGGGAAGCGGCCGTGGGCGTGGTGCTGCAAGGCGAGCGCGTGGCCGGCGTCCTGCACCGCTCGGGACTGATGAAGAAAAGGAGACATGCCACCGCGGGCGGTGGTGTAGGAGCGGTAGTCGAGGTTGACGGCGGCCGTGTCGAGGAAGAGTGGGCGGCGCCATCTGCGCGAGAGGACGGTTGTGCTGGCGGCCTCCCTAGCGGGGGCGAAGGAGAGGATGCGGATGAGCAAGTCGTCGGAGAGATTGGACAGGCGGTCCGACACCGACGAGGCGGCGGCGGCCATGCGTCCAGGACTCCAGATCGATTTTTTTTAGAGAGGAGTTAGGGTTTTGAACTTTCCGTCATTCTTTTTCTCAAAATGATTCTATTATCGTTATTATATTTTTATATTAGGGTAAATACCGGCTTTATTGATCACATTTTTTTGAGTGCTCCCTTACCAAATTCATGTGAAATGTCCTTCGCCAGCTGCTGGGATGTGCCTGGTGTCCGGTTCTCGAGGGCGTATAGGCGCGTTATTTGGATGTTGTTTGCGGCACAATTGTGAACTTTGTGTGGTGCATTAGAAATAAGTTTTCTATACAAGCTAAAATTATTCAACATCGGGCCTGACATTATTTTTAAAACTCTGATCTTCTTACAGCTTTTGGGTGCCGACAAGAAACCCCAATGATCAGTCTAAGTTTAAGACTAGTCACAATGAGAAGTATCATGGACTAGTATCATGCATATGATACTAGTGTATGATACTACTCCCACAATGCATAGTAATCATCTTGTAGTATTATAGTCTTATTGTATTTAATGTTTTATAGAATCTCAATGCAAATATGTGGATATGATGCATTTATCATTACACTTTCTAATTTTACGTGCTATGATACTGTATCATATTATGATACTAGTCACATCTCTCTCATTATTAATTGATGCGCCACATTAGCTTTTTGCATGCATGATACAACTTACGATACTAACATTGTGGCTAGCCTAAGAGAGTTAGCAAATGAGCTTCAAAAGATTTATGCGTCGTTGGTGCCGAGGGAGCAGGGTGCTCCTGTTCTCTTCTTCGGTCTGTTTTAGGGAGGCTGACCCCGTCATACTCATACCTGCTTCTTATTTTGGCTAAGCTGTATACCGCAACATGTTGTAAACATTTACTCGTGTGGCTTTATTAATTTAAACTCGGGCATCTCATGCCTATTATCTAAAAAAAATACTATATCAGAGATAGTAGACGTCAGAAAATAATTTTAGGGTGGGCACACCTAGTTTTTTTTCTTTTTTGCACTCCTCCAAGTGTTATTAAAGTTTGCCAAATGAATAATACTAGAAGTATAAAGGCACGCATTGCTGCGCCGGACCACATTGAAGAAAGTATAATGAAAGTATTTGAGTAGCAACTACAATTTTTTTTAAATATAATCGATTCATATATCACAGTGTCACAATGTAGCTGTTGCATCTTGCATGGATGTTGTTTGTTTAGAAAATGTACATATCCAAAAGGGAAACAACAAAATACTTTTCACTGGAACTCCATTATATAAACATCAATCTTTCCCATGAAGATAACATACTTAGATGGTTCCAGTACAAGATTAGGGGTAGGAAGTATCAATTTTTTTCCAGAAATTCTGCCCCCCCCCCCCCCCCTCGCCCACCTGTTGCGTACGCCCATGAGAATACAATGTGGCTGGTTCTACCCCCACTCTGTGTCGTGATGTTTATCAATAGAAGTAATGTATATCTATGAGCGTACATTATAAAAAAAGGTTCAAAGTCCGTCTAGGCTTCTTCCCGCTGAAATATCATGTTAGGAAATCATTACAGATATAGACATATTTTATTTTTGCAGGCAAAATACAGAAATAATTTTTGTTTTTAGGCTAACCCGGGTACATCTGAATATACCAAAGAACACGATTATAAAGGACACATTCACACGTAAAATAGAATTTTCCTTACGGGTCAAAATCATGAGAAAAATTACAAATATATCCAAGACCCTAACAAAACCTTTTGCCACTAAATCCACCACAACTCTTCAGGTTGCCATTGCATCGGCGGGCGAGAGAGTGAAGGGGGTATATCGATAACTGAGCTTCCCACACAAACCTGTAGAGGGATATTCCTCATAAAAGTCAACGAAGTAGCCACCCTGCATATGATGGGCAATGGGGAAGAAACCAAACAGGCCAGCCACCACACCAGCACCACACAAAGCCTGACCACAAACTTGTCAACGACACAGACCCGTTGGCTCTTCAACATCGTCAACCACACCGCCGAGATGGGGTTGGAGCCATGGGTGGGTGCAGCGTGTATGTCATGGGGGGTAGCTTCCCCCACTCAATTTTTTGTCCCTTTGCAATTTGCCTAACTAAAGTATGATTTGCCCCTACTTAGCAACAATTTTTTTACTACTTGGCACATCTTTGCCCCCCTAATTTTTTTCCTGCGTCCACCCATGGTTGGAGCCAGGGTATTATTATTGGATGTAGTGTCTCTACCGCCATTTGAACGGCACCACGAAACCCTAACTTCAAGGGCCTAGTTACAATGGCAAGCACTTATCTAGGGTTCCCACCCCCTCCCGTCGCTGGAGTGGCAAAAAAAGGAGGCAGGAATCCGTTGATTGCCGCACAAGACAAAGCAGATGTGGCAGCTATTATTTAGGACTAAGGCGACAACTGAGGACACACAAAGAAAACATTAATACTCAGGAAAAAACTCATTAGATTTTTCTAGGAACAAGAAGTACAATTGAGCAGTTGAATTTGACAATCACCTTCGCACTTTTTATTGAAACAAGGCAAACAATCTGCCATTTCCTTCGATTAAGAAGAAGAGAAATGGTTGGTTAATTTGTGGGAAATCAAACAAAAAATGATACAAATGCATCAATCGTCATACAACACGATCACACTGGGAACAATCACGGGCCAACCTGGCCACATGCCAACAGTCATCCACACACATCAATGAGAGACAACTCTAACTTTGAGCTTCGCAAGAGAAATATGCTGATCTTGCATAGACCGAGTCCTCCACAGATTACCACTGGTTGCCATTCATCATTGCCACATGGACAAACTCCACTGCAGCTACGACTCCACAACGACATGGCGAAGCACGACAAAACCCATTAGACATGCTGAAAGAACGAATACCAAAGCCCAAAGCCCGAACCACGACACAAACTCTGCTCGATGCATGACATTGCCAAACTACTCGCCACGCCCTAGAGCAAGCCATCTCAGCACATGTAGAGACAAGCCGCCACCCACCAGCCCCCAAGCAGTTACTGACTCTAAAACGGTGCCCCCAAGGGGAAGAATATGGACCAGCCCTTCCATCGTCCAATCACGGGGATCTGAGATTTTTCTTCGGAGCAAAGACCATGGGACCGAGGAGAGACACCCTCAGCGACATCTCCAAGAAAGTCAATGGCACCCACGGGTGTCGTCATCGCCTGCTCTATCCAAAGCATGAACATATATTTCTCCTAGGAACCTCAATTTCTTGCCACCTGAGTTGAACAACTACGATCTGAAACCAAACCTCCATGGTTGACCAACAAAAGACACGGCGGTGGCCATCTCAGCTCAGACCGCACGAGCACCACCTCCTTGCCGCTAGCATGCCTAGACAGGTCCAGATCGGTCTGGATCTAGGCCAGCAACACATCCTGAGCCATTACCTCTCCTACCAACGGTTCCACGATACTTTAGGCCACCGCCGCGCCACCTGCCCGTCTAGACGCACAGATTGAATCCCGGAGGCGTGAAGCCTGTGTGTAAGAGGGACAAGCCAATTGCAAGACTTGGCCATTCATATTTCGTTGTATCATTTTTCGTTGGCTCATTCATATGGCCACCTTATGCAACCCGTGAATTGTAAGACTAGGTATTCTCATGTCTACAAACATCTTTTAATAAAATAAAGATTATATGCATCACTTTGATGCAGAGACTAGGAACTCCCCATTTCAAAAAAAGGAGGGACAAGCCAATTGCATCTCCACCGCAATGACCAAAGTCGTCAGCCACCACCCACAAGGCGTGTAGAGAATACCACCGTGGCCACCACCACAACCCCAACCACCAGAGTGAGGACAAGCTCGCCTGGGCCCGTTGCGCCGGCCACCTCGTGCTGCTCAGCCGCCCGCTACCCCACACAACAGAGCCCGCCACAATTGACCAATTACTGATTTTGCAGAGACATTTGTGCGGATATCGACACACTATAATTGAGAAATGCTATTCTAGCATGCATAGTATATACCGTACATTCCTTGCATTCTCTGTCCTCCCACACTACTCAACTGAAATCTCAAACTTGAAACTTACAAGCTTTCAAAACATAAGTTCAATTTGTGTTGAATATTTGAGCCGCTAGTTTTTATTTCAAAATGGGGAGCCCAGCTCCAGCCTCTGCATCGATTAATGCACATGGCCGTTTTTATTAAGAGGTTCCGACGTTTACAAAAAGTAAAGATACAACTCAAGGATCGCACAAAGTGCAAACAAAAATCAACCAACGAAATACAATAGGATATAGCCTATGCTTTATTGAGTCTTTTAGTAAGTCACCAGCCACCCAGGTTGTAGATATCCCGTACAACCGTCTCCAACCGGCTGCATCAGAAACCATAGGCTCCTGCTGCCTCCGGTAGTAGATATGACCAATCTTAGATCCAATATGTAACCATACAATGTAGGAAGTTAACATTGGAGCATTTGTTAAAACCACATCCGTTTCTAAAATTCCACATAGCCCATATTATAGCACATATGCTTACACAAATCCTAGATTTATCTTTTTTGTGAACCCCATTTAACCCTGAACACATTCTTCACATCGGTCCGCTAGTGATGGTAGCTTCAAAATGAGACTAATATTGATTTTTTATTAAATTGACTTTTGAAACTTGATAAAACTTTGTGAAAATTTTGACAGTTTTATTTGCGTATCATCATTTTTAAATGTGTTTCAGAAATATTTACGAATTTGTCTTATTTTTCAATTTGGGGACACAATTTTTGTCGCTCTCCACTATAATTTCCGTTTATGAATGGTGTCGTTTTTGCAGAGAGAAACATATTTTGTCAGTGTGTGAAAGAGTGCGCTCATTCTTCATCCTCATCCTCCCCGCGCGTCCTACTGTTCTAGGCAGAGCTCCGCGGTAACCGGGCACATACGAACAACACCACGATCCCCCTCCTTCTCCTTCTCTGTCATCGTGTTAAATTCGCATCCACGTAGGCGTAGGGACGGACGGACGCCCAGCGCGCAGGCCAGCTCCCGCACCGGCACCGATGGAGCAAGCTTGCTAAAATTAGCGCGAGGGGTCAACCAGCGCCAGCTAGGGGAGGTGGCCATTGCCATCGTCCGGCGATTGAGCACAGAGAGAGGCAGCGAGGGCGGGCCGGGGTGATCCGGGGAGACCTGATGGGGTCGTGGCGCAAGGCCTACGGCGCCCTCAAGGACTCCACCAGGGTCGGCCTCGCCAAGGTCAACAGCGACTTCAAGGTGAATGCGATGGTTCCTTGTTCATGCGTGATTAACTCGCAAATTTGCAAATTTGGATAAAACATGCGTGATTAACTCGCCAATTATCATTCTGGGTTTGGCAGGATTTGGATATTGCGATTGTGAAAGCGACCAACCACGTAGAACGCCCTCCCAAGGAACGGCACGTCAGAAGTGAGCAATCCACTCCTCCGTCATCGCCTGCTAGCTAATGACGAAATAGGCAAATAGCTCATCAGTTTCATCTTTTGTAAGCTTCTAATTTCGTCTCGCGATGTGCAGAGATATTCTTCGCAACCTCGGTGAGCCGCCCTCGAGCCGATGTCGCGTACTGCATATACACATTGTCGAGGAGGCTGTCCAAGACAAAGAATTGGATAGTGGGTGCTCTTCTTCTTGGCCTCCTATCGATTCTCCTCATCTTCCATTCTCATGGTCTAGATAATGCCATTTTTTTCTAGCCTTCTTTTCAGTAACTGCATCGGTTTCATGGCATCTCATGTTAGGTCGCTTTGAAGACATTGATAGTGATACACAGGCTTCTGCGAGAAGGCGACCCTACGTTCAAAGAGGAGTTCCTGGCCTACTCATACAGAGGAAACATTTTGCACATGGCAAATTTCAAGGATGACTCCAGCCCATTAGGTTGGTTCCTTGCGTCCTGCTCAACCACTTTCTTTATCGGAAGAAATGGCGCCTCAGTTCGTTCACCTTGCCCTTAATCCTGGCAGCTTGGGATTGCTCCGCATGGGTTCGCACCTATGCGTTCTTCCTGGAGGAACGGCTCGAATGCTTTAGGGTTCTAAAATACGACATCGAAACCGAGCGTCTGACGAAATCTCCCCAGTGTTCTACCAAGGTGGGAATCATGTCTTTCCTGACGAATTTTGTTTACTTGCGTTGCGCCGATTGATGAAAATGTTGTCAACCTCACAAATGCAGGCACATAGTAGAACCCGGACACTGCCTTGCCTTGATCTTATGGAGCATTTGCCTGCATTGCAGCAGCTGCTCTTCAGGCTTAAGGGCTGCCAGGTTTGGAGCTTCCATGTTCTGCTACTAAGCTCCTCTAAACTTTCTGAATCTATCCGTTTAACATGTTTTCACCATTGCAGCCTGAAGGTGCAGCATGCTCAAATTACCTTATCCAATATGCGTTAGCACTGGTAACCTGCAAACCTTTGTTTGTTGACGAAGGTGGTTGTTTCCATTTTGCAAGAATCATTCGGTGTTACATATCTCATGGTGGTGCTTTCCATTTGTCAGGCTTTGAAAGAGAGCTTCAAGATATATTGTGCAATCAATGATGGAATCATTAATCTTGTTGATATGGTAAAATGATTTTTCATGGCATTATAATATACATGACTTAACATTGTAGATATTAATAACCATGGATTTCTGAATCCCATTGATCTGATGCAGTTCTTTGACATGCCAAAGTATGATGCTATCAAGGCTCTTGCTATCTATAAAAGAGCTGGCATGCAGGTATGTCAACTTATTTATACCACTTTTGTACTCTGGTATTACATTGAGTTCAAGGTCAGCATTTTGTCTAATCAACAGGCAGAAAATCTTGCCGATTTTTACGACTTCTGCAAAGATCTCGAGCTTGCCAGGACATTCCAGTTTCCTACCCTCAGACAGGTCTGTTCCTCAATAGTCTGCTGCACCTCATGTCATCTTGATCATGCGACAACAGTGGAAGGGTAAATGACTGACTGTTGCATCTCATGATCATGGTGTTTTAATGTGGTTTCCATCGTGCAATGTTCTACAGCCACCCCCGTCATTTCTTGCAACAATGGAGGAGTACATCAGAGAAGCACCACGTCCCACATTCAATAGTGTGGTGAGTACTGCCCTGTTTTACAGAGAAGTGCTGGTGCCACTGCGGTTTTGTTGCAATATTCTGTCTGCTAAATCTTCACGTTGCCAAAGCAGGAGAGTGATGAGAGGAAGCTACTAACCTACAGCCAAGAAGAAGCTCCAAAGGAACCCGAAAAACCGATGGAAGAAGAGAAAGAAGAGCCTGGAGAGCCTGAGCAGGAACCGGACCCAGAGCCTGAGTTTGAGACTGAACAACAATTGCAGCCACTGCAAACCACTGGAGATTTACTCGTATTGTTCTGCATAAGCTTCTTTTCTGGCACATTTCTGTTAATCTCATCTGAATCTTTTTACTGTACTTTTAATCTTCTATGCCTTATGCAGAACCTGGATGAAGAGGTGAATCCCTTGGTCACGGACCTCGAAGAACACAATGCGCTTGCACTCGCTATTGTTGCACCAGGTACAGAATATGACCAGCATATCCCTCTGCTTTCAAGCGCTCTAAAATGGCATAGTACTTCACAAGCTTGGTTGCTGGAACATTGACCACCTAATGTCCAATGAACTTACCTGCATTGTGCTATCAAATGTTCTACGAAGTGTTATCAGATGTTTTGGTCTCTAATTGTAGGTGATCAAAACAACGCACCAACTTGTCAAGACTTGTTTTCTGGTAGCACATCTGGGTGGGAGCTGGCCCTCGTCACTGCTCCAAGCAGCCACACCAGCAAACCAATTGAGACCAAATTGGTCAGTACCCGTACTAGCTTCAGAACTCACAAGACATTGCCCATGGCTAGAAAATTCAAACTGAACTGAATCACTTGCACATTTTCCATCTGATTAACAGGCTGGGGGCTTTGACAAGTTGCTACTCGACAGCCTATACGAAGATGAGGCAAGGAGGCAGCAGATCGCCAGCGCGACCTACAATGGCAGCTTCGGACAAGCAAACCCGTTGGAAACCAACGACCCTTTCGCCATATCCAACAGCTTTGCACCACCATCCAACGTCCAGCTGGCAATGGTGACTCAGCAGCAGAATTACTTCCAGGCTCAGCAACATCAGCAGCAATACTACCAGCCTCAGCTACAGGAGCAGTATTTTCAGGCCCAACAACATAAGCACCAGTATTTCCAGCAGCAGCCTCAGTATTCTGCACACTCGACCGGAGCTTACAATCCGTTTGGCGATCCTTTCAGTGACCTGGTAGCTCTGGCTTCTCCTCCAAAACAAGGCAATTCAAATTTGCTATAAATTGCCTAGCCCTGTTTCTGGTGTCAGTCAATATAGATGGTTACTTCCCTTCCCACTCGAGTAGAGCAAACTGTACAACTTTAATTCTTCGGCAGAATTAAGATGATGTACATACACTGGTGACTTTTGCAATATCCACATTGGAGCAAACATGACTACAATCACTGCATTTTGTTATACTAAGTACTCTGGATATATTTTATGCAGGACAAATAGTTTTTTGAATAACAAAACATTGCCATCATACAGGTAAGAAATTGCACAAATGGCAACTCAACATAGGCCTAAATTACTGCCTGAGGAACAACAATTCCCCAGTAAAGTAAAAAAAGAAAGGCGCGGATCAGAAATGTAGACGTGTCACCAAAACTAAGCAAGATAAAACTATAAGGTGCCTCTCATTTCATAATCTGTGTACAAAAAGGAATGGGTATAATAACGGCTCAACTTGACAAAAACCCATGTTCCTCAAGAGATGGGAGCTAGGAAACTATAAAGAGAAAAGGAAGAGTGTAAAGAATAAGAGAAAAGGTGAAACAGAGAGCTAACGGAAACATAAAAATGGCACAATCAATTACAATGAGGGCAGTGTCACCTCAGCCCTACCTAGGGTCCTAGAATGACAGGGCGTAGCTATTGTTGCAGCAACGACATGTCTCTAGCCCTGGATCTGTGTTAAGAAGCTAAGTATCAATTTCGCAATTTACGTAAGAGAAAAAAATCCTAGGGGAATCCTAGGCCAATGGCAAAGAATTGTGTATAGCTCAAGTAGATGTGTAATTGGAATATATTTCCAGTAGATTGTTGAGAGTTTTTGGGTGAAATTTTCTTGCAAAAAGGAAGCACGGTCTCTTTGTTCCGTCCAATATACATGGGGTCGATGTCACAGTTTTCTGCAATAGAGACACAGATATATGTCAGATCATTTCACGTCAATGCTACACCACAACTATTTGCAACTTGAATTTATGCTGAACTATTGAAATGAAAATTCATCAGAATGCCATCTGACGACTTTGTCTCAATATCTAAACGTTCCATCCATAAATAGTGATCACGTGCAAGGTATGTTCCAAACAGATTCCTCAAGCGCATGAATGCAAATATTCAAAACGAAAAATATATTCAGCTGTTTAACACCAAGTCCTAGGAATGAAAAATCATATATTGTACTTACAGCATCATCACTTGCAATGTGCACATTCTCATCGAAAGACTGCAGAAGAGTGAAGTAAATGAGTTAGTGTACAACATATAAATGACATGTTAACTGGCAACAATTTATTCTCATTTTCCAAGATAAAAGCATACCGTTATGTTCTTTATTAGTTCATAGGTAATATCCGCAGCTCTATAGGACCTCGGATGCCATTTACCCTCAGACCAGTCAACATATGTCACTGACCAATTAGAGATTCCACCAGGATCTACCATCTGTAAATTACTGTGGAAGTAAAAAAAAAGCAAACAGAAACACAAAAGAAAGCAAGATATCGGTTCACATGGTTTGTTACCGACATTGAACAAGGTTGGCAAGTAATGCTCATCAGCAATACAGTTCCGTCCCACTGCTGGCTGCAAAATACAAAAGCAAAAACATGGCTTATCTAAAACCAACTTCCAAAAAACGGCATTCTAACAAGGTGAAATACATGAACAATGGTTCTGGAAAAAGCTAGTATATAGCATGGGAAAAATGGCAGTGCATGTGATCATTTGTGCCTGATTTTATACAGTTCACAAAAGACAACAGAAGGCACCTCTCTGAAGGTTTGTGAGCATTCGTTCTAACTACTAACCTCGCAAATTTCCTTTTTCCGATAAAGACTGAACCAGTCGAAACTAAGTGACACTGTGGCAGAACTCTCCCAATTTCAGGTCATTTTATTTATCCACCTTAAGGTTTAACCCAAACTAGCATCCTAGCATTGTTACCAACTGTATTTTACGAAACATGTACATATGTTCTCATAGAAAAAGAGCTATCAGTTATCACTATATGTGTGTGACAAGCAATGGCATAACTGGCACCTAGTTTCATTGATACATATGTTCTCATAGAAAAAGAGCTACTCCCTCCGACCCATAATACTTGTCGCTGAAACAAGTGAATAGACACACTAAAATATGTCTAGATACATGCGATTCAACAAGTATTATGGTTCGGAGGGAGTATCCGTTATCACTATATGCGTGTAACAAGCAATGGCATAACTGGCACCTAGTTTCTTCGAAGAACAGCTACCAAAGGAGCGAAAGATACCTTGCAATATAGCTTGAACTTGCTGTAGTAAAGACTGTCTGCCATAATCAGTATAGCATGCCTTCTTGTTATAGCAAACCACTACAGGAAGCACAAAAGTTACTCAGCAAAGCATGAAGAAAAGCAAGTGATTGATTCCTACCACCAACAGTCATGTGCAGCCAGCATACACCCGTCGCAGGAAGGATAAGGACAGCCAGTGCCTTGATCTCCAAGTCACCTTGAAACTAAAGTTAGGATAGTAAATGTATTTAGTTTGTTATTTTAAATTAGCTAGAGCTTGCCATGTTCTGCAGATTTGGCTTAAGTTTCCTTTCTCAATCCCTTTATATAAAGAAAGGCAGGAGGAGGCAGATAGAAAGTCGAGCAATAATCTCATCATATACGCATGAGTGCCTCCCGGATATACTAGTACTAATAATTGGTGGAGGTTGGGCTGTGTGCATCCGTAATGCCATTAGGGCGACGTACCAAAGAAATCTGGGGGCGATGGAGAGCTCTCGCGACGTCTCACTAGGGCGACGACCCGCATGGCCGGGATCTCCGATCTCATCACGCTGGACCGCTACGTACTCGATCCCTGGATCGGATACTCGGCTCGTGGGAGGTTTGATTCTTCGTCATGAGGAGAGACGCTTGGTGTTGCTCGATCGTGATGGTATCGCGGTGGACGTTCGTCAGGCGGATCCGGCGATTTCAATCGAGGCGGGAACTTCCATTGATTTCCCGTTCTACCACGCGGAGGTGGGTGGTATCTGGGCTACGCCGATTGCTCCTTCTCGCCTGGGCCGGTCTCCTTTGAGACCGCGTAGGGAGTTGGGGCCTAGGGCGCTTTTTCCAGTGGATTTGGTTTCGGCCCGCTCTGATCCCGGGCTGGATCAGGATGGATTGGATCGTCCTGCCGATCGGCCTCTCGACATCCTTCCTCCGATGGCGGACACGTGCGCGCCATTGACGTGTCCAGATAAGAGCTCGTGTGGTGCCGACACCGCTAGGGTTATCTCCTTGCAATCTTTGTCTCGTCCTCAGATCTCTCGCTTCCAACACATCTGGGACCGAGGGCGAGCGGCTGGAGCTCCTAGGGTTGTCTTCGTTGATAGAGAGATCAGGCAGTCGATTCTTCGGCCTGCTAAGCCTTCCTCTTGGCGAGGGACGGTGTCCGGGGATCACCGGAGTTTCGCATCGGTTGCTAGATCTGCGCCGATGTCTTCCTATGGGCGTGGTGGGCGTGGGGGTCCTCAGTACCCTGCTCGTCCCAACTACGCTCCGAGAAGACCGCCCGGTGGTTTTGCGGCGGGTGCGTTTGACGGTGGTGCGGCGAGATCGAATCAGCAGTACCAGCAAGGTGCGGGTCGAGATTTCCAGGAGGGAAATCGAGAGCGCGATCAAGATCTGCAACAGCGTCGTGAGTCCTACGACCAGGAGGTTGATCCGAGGGATCAGCGGGGTCGCGATCTCGGGCGCCAGGTGAATCAGCGATGGGGGAACTACAATCCGCGCGGCAACAGATCTCGTAGCAGGGAGTCTCGAGAGGTACGTTTCAATCCCAATCGTTTAGGTGCCATTGCTCCTCAAGAGCGGCCGGTTGGTTTAGCCCTTCGTGCTGAGCCAAATCCGAGCAATAGAGATCGATGGGCACATAGATCTGAGATGAGGGAGATCGACTCTGATAATTCTGCCAACAATTCGTATAGAGAGTTTGACCAGAGAGATGGTCTTGTGAACAACTCTGTTGCTGCTTCAAATCTGAGAAATGATGATGGGCATGCTGAGGTGCGCCAGCAAAATCAGAATCAAGCTGAGCGTAGAGAGGCGGCGAATGCTGTCATTCCAGAGCGCAATGTCCAATTTAGAGAGAATAGGAATCAAGTGCTAGATGATGGTGATATTTGCAGAATCTGTGGTGATGTTCATTCTGACAAGTTTGTCTTCTCTGAACCTCAACCTTGGGAAGTTGCAGCTCCCTTTGTGGGCGCAGCTGTCCCGGGTAATGGCTTCTTTGTGATTCCTGATATAAGGAATGCTGCTCCTGCTAAGAAAATTTATCAGGGTGTGGTGGAAATTCTTGAAGGAGATATCTCAGCAAATCAGCTGGAGAATGAATTCACTCAATGGGCTGGGGTAAGTTGCACTTGGAGGTGGTATGCAAAGCCTATGTCAGCCAAAAAAATTCTGATGCGTTTCCCCAGTGCCAGGGATATTGATGCCTGGGTGCATTTTGGAAGGACAAATCTTAGAACTATGCAGAATGTGGTGGTCAAGGTTGTTCCCTGGTTTCCTGGCTATGGTGCCACTGGTGATTTGGACATTGCCTGGTTTCAGGTAAAAGGAATTCCCATTGATAACAGGAATTGCCCAGTTGTTGTCTATACTGGGAGCATTGTTGGTAGAACTTTGGCTGTTGACAGACACAGCCTGAACAATGTTGAGTATGTGAGAATTCAAATCGGTAACATGAATGTGGCTCTTGTTCCACCAGTTGTTTCGAATGTGAATATTGGTGCCAGTTTCTATGATTTAGAATTCACCAGGGAGATTCCAAGAGGCAGACCTCAAGCTGAATCAATTCCAGTTCCTGTTGAACACACTGACCAGAGTAGACCTGATACTGATAGACCTCCTGTTGCTGGGCATACTCCCAAGAGAACCAGGTTAGACTCGTCTGGAAATAGTAGGAATGTGGGTCATCAGTCTGCTCCTGGTGGTTTCATGTGTGATGCTAGGAATTCCTATCAGGCTCCCATAATTAACAGGCAAATTCAAGTGGTGCAATCTGTTCAAGAGTCTGATGTAAGAGGAAAAAGGAAAGCTGCTGATGTTGTCCCCTCTGTGGACAGTGATGAGGATGAATCTTCAATGGGAGAAAAGGCTAGACTTCTGGGGTATGGAGCACCAAAGCAAGTTCTTGGTGACTCTAGCACTTCCAGAATTTCCCCAGCTATGGATCACTATCCTGCTTACCTGGAGTATCTAGCAAGGCCGAGGATTACTGATGGAGTGGTGGAGAATGTTGGAGAACCTCTGCAGAATGAGCTCACTTATGAGGAATTCTTGAGGGATTTATTGAAATCAAGAAGTGATAAAAGCTATATGTGGAGGGAACAGTTACAGAGGATTCCAGGAGCTCAGTTAGATCCTGTGGTTGAATCTCCTTTAGATCAATCTTTGGATTCTGACTTTCTTTCTTCACAGGAAGCTGCCATTTCCTCTGAGAATGGTGAGACCAATATGCTCAGATCATCTACGGTGCAGATTACTGAACTTCCTTCAAGTCCAGTTAATACTGCCACTGTCAAAATCAGGTCCTCTGTACCTGCTATTCCAACTCCAGAGCAGCCTCTGCCTACTCGTGTGAGTTCCAGAATTCAAGCTGAAGGGAGAGCTCATGTCAACATCTTGGAGAAGGCTGTGCAGACTACCAAAGAGAAGAATCTGGAAGGTAATGATACAGTTAATGTTAATTCCTTTTCTGTTCTACAAGATGAGGTGATTTTAGATAAGGCTTTAGAAATTGGGATTGATATTGCCTCTATTCCTTTAAATACTATTCATTTGCTCAAAAGACTTGGAATCTGCTAGGTATAATCTAGCTAATAAGAAACTTGTTAAGAATGTTGTGTCTAAAGTTGTAGAAATAGAAAATGAGAAATCTGGTGAGGAGGATATTGGTTTGGATAGTATTGATGATAATTTGGATGAGTTTACTCCTGTAGTTTCTAGGAAAACTAAGAAAAAATTGAAGAAGTTGTCTGGTGGTAAGAAGTCAAATCAAGGGGTACCCCTCTGTGGTACAAAATCCCTTCGAAAAGGCAGTAATAATCACCCTCTGTGTGATATTATGTGATATTATTACTGGTCCTAGGCTGAGAAGCCATACAGCAAAAAAGTCTAAATGATAGGTCTCATTATGAACTGTAGGGGTGTGGGGAAAAAAGGTTTTTCTTTTTGTCTTCGTGACCTCATTTATGAACACAAATTTGATTTTATTGGGCTTCAAGAAACAATGAAGAGGAAAGTTGACAGCTCTGTTTGGAGAAAGTTTGATCTGGATAATTCATATAATTGGCTTTGGTCTCCCTCTGTGGGACGTTCTGGTGGAATCCTATGTGGTATTAAATCCTCTAGATTTAATGTCATATCCTTCTCTGTGGGAAGATTCTTTGTTAAGGCAAGAGTTTGTGATCTAAAATTTCAGAAGGAGTACTGGTTAATAGTTGTGTATGGGGCAGCTCAGGATGAGGATAAAGATCTTTTTCTTCAGACTTTTTCTGATATTTGTGAGAACTTGGACATTCCATCTTTAATTGGTGGAGATTTTAATATCTTGAGGTTTGCAGCTGAGAAAAATAAAGGTGGTGGGATAACTAGATTTTCTGATGAATTTAACTCAATTATCAGCAAGTTTGCTCTCAGAGAACTTCCTCTAAGTGGTGGCATGTTTACCTGGTCAAATAATCAAGAAAATCCTACTTTGGAGAAGTTGGATAGGATTCTGATAAATCATGAGTGGGAGAACCTTTTCCCCTTATCAAGTGCAAGGAAAATTCCTAGGGTAATGTCAGATCATAATCCCATTATTATGGACACTAAGGAAAGTGTTGAGGTCAGAAGCAGGGAATTCAGGTTTGAAAAATCTTGGTTACTGCAGCCTGATTTCCAGCTGAGAGTGGATAAAGCTTGGAAGATTCCTGTGAGAGGGAGTGATAGTATCAGTGTGGTCCAGGAGAAGTTGAGAAATGTGAAAAATAGTTTGAAAGGTTGGGGGGCAAATGTCAGAGGGGAGTCTTTGAAAATCAAAAGAGACTTGCTGAGTGAGCTAGAGAATCTAGAAAACTTAGAAGAAGATAATGTCTTGCCTGGCCCTTTGTTTGCCAGGAAAGGAGAAATTCAGTTTAAACTCATGAAAATCTATGAGGAAGAGGAATTGTACTGGTTCAGTAGATCAAGTGAGAAATGGTTACTAGAAGGTGATAACAACACTGCCTATTTTCATCGTGTGGCTAATGGGAGGAGAAGGAAAAATACAATGTATTCCTTGAAAAAGGATGATATTCACATTCAGGGGACTGCTGACTTGTTAACTCATGCTACTGAGTACTATAAAATGCTGTTTGGACCTGGGGAAGGGAATTTGATGCAGCTGGCTGACAGTGTTTGGTCTGTACAGGAAAAGTTGTCTGATGAGGATAATATAAAATTAAATGAGCCCTTTTCAGAGGAGGAAATCCAAGCTGCTATTAGCAGCATGGTGAAAAATAAAGCCCCAGGTCCTGATGGAATTCCTGTTGAGTTCTATCAGGCTGTTGGCCTATTATCAAAAATGATATCATGAACATTTTCTATGACTGGAAGTTGGGAGTGTTGGACCTTTACAGATTAAACTTTGGTATGATTATTTTGTTACAGAAAGCTCCTGATGCAGATGTGATTCAGAAATATAGGCCCATCTGCCTACTTCAGGTACTGTACAAATGGTTAACTAAGGTTGCTACCCTCAGAGTAGAACCCTTCATGAATAAATTGATCTCTCCCTGTCAAACTGCCTTCATCAAAGGGAGGAACATAATGGATGGGGTGATGTCTTTACATGAAATTCTGCATGAAGCTAAAAGGAAAAAACAACAGGGTGTGGTTTTGAAATTGGATTTTGAGAAGGCTTATGATAAAGTTGACTGGAATTACCTGATGAAGTGTATTTCACAGAAAGGTTTCTGTGAAGAGTGGTGTACAAGGATAAATGGTATAATCAGGGATGGTACCCTATGTGTGAAGATTAATAACACAAGGGGAAAAGATTTTGGCAGCCATAGAGGGGTGAGACAGGGTGATCCTTTCTCTCCTTTCCTGTTTAATATTGCTGCTGAGGGTTTGGCTAAAATGATTGCTCAGGCTCAAGAAGCCAAGTTGGTGACTGGGTTGGTTCCCCACTTAATTGAAAATGGGGTGGTGATTCTTCAATATGCCGATGATACTATTTTGCTGATTCAAGATGACATGGAGCAGATTATACACATGAAGTTAATCCTTTACATGTTTGAAGCTATGTCAGGATTGAAAATCAATTTTCTCAAAAGTGAAATCATGATGGTTTTGCATGATGATGAGAAGAAAATGATTTACTCTGATATCTTTGGTTGTCAACTGGGGAATTGGCCCATAAAGTACTTGGGGGTGCCTGTTTGTGGGACTCGTCTCAGGGTGTCTGATGTGGACTATCTCTCTGATAAACTGATGAAGAAACTTGATGGTTGGGTGGGCCACTCCTCTTCGATTGGTGGGAGATTTTCTCTCATCCAGTCCTCTTTGAGTAGCACACTTATCTATCATATGTCAATGTATTTGCTCCCACTTACCAATCTGGAGAAATTGACCAAAATAATCAGGAAGTTCTTTTGGGGGGGAAATAGTGAAAAAAGAAAATACCACTTAGTTAAATGGGATCTTGTTTGTAAGCCCAGACAAAAAGGTGGTCTAGGAATCAAGAATCTGCAGCTGTTTAATCAGTGCTTGCTTTGTAAATGGTGGTGGAAGTTGGAGACAGAAGAAGGCCTTTGGCAGAGACTAGTGAAAGCCAAGTATGACATAAATAAAAGTTTGCATCATATAAAATTGAGAAATGATGATTCTCCTGTTTGGAAGGATTTGTGGAAAGTGAAGCACTTGTACCTTAATCAGAGGATGATGGTGGTGGGTGATGGCAATTCTACTGACTTCTGGAATGATGCCTGGTGTGGATCATCTCCATTTTGTGAAAAATTTCCTGAGTTGTTTGAGATCTGTCTGGACCAACAGTTGACTGTAGCTGAGGCTGTAGCTGAGGCTGCAGTCCTAGGCTGGCAGTTCAGATATAGGCGCTGGATGAATCCTGAGATTCATTCAGTCCCAGTGGCGCTGTATGAGAGATAAACTGGCTATGATTGCCCTCAATCGTGAACAGGATAAACCTAGATGGAAGCTTACTAAATCTGGGACTTTCTCTGTTAAATCTCTATATAACAAACTTTCGGCAGTTGGAGTTGACAGAAGTTTTAAACAACTTTGGAAAGCGAAAATCCCTCTTAAAATCAAAATTTGGCTCTGGTTAATCTGGCACAATGCAATAGCTACAAAAGATAACATGAAAAAGAGAAAGTGGATTGGTAGTTTTACTTGTCAGTTTTGTCCTGCTGATGAAACCATCACTCATTTATTTTTTACCTGTCCTATGGCTGCCTACATGTGGAGCACTATTAGCACAGTTCTAGGTGTTTTTACTAGACCCTCTTGCTTTACTCGGTACTTTTGGTGGATTGCCAAAGTTTTTCCTGTTGGTCCCAATTTTCACATTGTGGGGATTGCAGCTTTGTGCTGGGCTATTTGGAAAACAAGAAATAAGGCTTGTTTTGAGGGCAAGCTTATTTCCTCTCCTGTGGGTTTAATTTGTTATATGTGTGCTTTTCTTCGATATTGGGCAGGTCTCCAGGGTGAAAATGATAGGGAGATGTTGCTGGAAGGAGCTTCACGCCTTCAGAGAGGAGCGACGGCGGCGCATGAGATGGCCAGACAAGTTGGGGCATCTAGGGCAAGAATCCAGGAGGAAGTTGACGAAGATGAAGAAGTTTCCGTCTGAGAACCTCAAGTTCAAATCTCTGCTGTTAATCTGGGTTGTTTACTTTTGCTGCTGGTGTTGTAATATTCCAGTGAAACCTTGCCGCGTTAAAAACTCTGTTTTAGGTTGCCTTAGTAGCAGACTTTGCTGTTGTTTGCGGCCTAGGTTTAGCCCCTTCGTACTTTCCCTTTATTTGCTTTTGTGTTTGTAAAAGACCTTTGTTCTGTTATCCTCGTGATAGTGGAACCCGGCTCCATACGTGGGGACGTATGGACAAAAAATTAGGGCATTGCGTTGTTGCAGAGGCTGAGTGTAATTGGTATATTAATATATACTCTTTATCGACAGAAACTGCTAGGATACCACCGACCAATACACGTTCGTGAAAACCATAGTTCTGGTCGATGTAACATCTGTGTACATGTTTCTATGACGTGGTGGACTGATGGTGATGTGAAGATCGATACAAACATCCCCATTATCATTCTTCTCCTTACTTAGAATTCGACTCGATATAGAGTTGCATGCTGAGACGCCAGATAACGTAATAGTTGTTGGGCCCGCTGCACGAGCGTCCTGGCCCACCAACCTAGCCCAACCGGAGACCAACCCGACTAGGTTTTGGGCCCTCTCTGCCCAAAAGACTAGCCTGTTAGGAGGGGACACCCTCAACCTTATACTCGCTTCACATCTCGCACAACTGATGTGGAACTAAACCCAACATAGCCCAAAAGGCCAAAACCACTGAGGGCTTGTTCGGTTAATCCACCTGGGAAGAGGATTGGAGTGGTTTGGAGAGGATTAGGAGGGATTCTGACTTAAATGGGATCTGATTCCCCTCAATACACGTTAAACCCGCTCGACCCCCACCGAACCGAACAGGGCCTGATGTGGTTGATAACATGGCAAAACCCACTCATAAAACAAGTTGAGGGTAAAGACTCAAAGTTCGACAGTTCCAGTAGTTGGACAATGAAGAGTTGAGGCTCTGATATGGAATTGCTCCTTTATGATACCAGGTACGCATTATGAGCACATTATTTAGATAAACACATTATAAGTATATGAGTGCGCATAAATGAATGAACTTCATTTCACCAAAAAGAAAAGAATGGTGTACTTTGGAACAGTAAATATTATAAAATAAGGTAGTAGACTAGCAGTACAACGAAATATGTACCTGGTGACCCTTCCTGAAGTCCCTTCGTTCTATTTCAGGGAACATTTCTATAAAATACCTTCCACTTCCATGAACACCAGGATCCAGGTAGCTGACAGTATGGAGTATGGACAAACAATCAACACAAAGCTAAAGAGCTGAAGACAAGGACATGTTTTACTCTAACAAATTAAATGGGCAGGCAACATATCACCATGCTACATTTTTTTTATAGGAAGTCACAGCTTGTATTCTAAACTGTCATTTTTTACTGTCATATGTGCTTTGTGATCCTTAGATATAAGAGATACAAGTGAAAACTGATAGTGAGATAAAATGTGCACGATGGAGTTATCCCCATTTTCATAAGAAGCGAAATTAACTGTAGGAGTATAGGTATTATCATCAACACAGAGCTCTTACAGTCCGACCTATCAACGAAGCTAACATTTGCTCCCATCAGATAATTATAGATGTGATCAAATGTATGTAGTGGAATGCAGCTGTCATACAAAGAAAAAAAAAGGATATTAACATAGTTAAATTTTTTTGTCAAAGGAACACTTTTGCAACAAGAATCATCCAACACCTGTCAGAAAGCAAGACAAAAAACTGATTATCAATATCTTGCAATGCATTTGCTAACAGCCTCTTCTCTGCATCAACCATTGAAACCCTCCCCCATACTACCTGCATTGCAAAGGATATAACAATGTTTAGTTTTATAAAGACAACATCTAGCTTAAACTAACATTACGATGTGTTGCTTCCACAAGCATGACAGGAAATACTAATTTTGTTGTGAAATTCTATATGGCGGGACATAGTTCTTTTTCTGAGAAGTAGTACTATGGTCTTCTTAGGAGCACCAAACTTGCATACAACACAACAAGTTACGCCAGACAAAAAATCATTTCAGATGCATGACTACAAAAGACAGCAAGTTACAGCCAGACAAAAAGCTCATGTCACATGCATGACTGATCCAGTTGCTTTCAGATCTCCCTATGTCAACTGTAATAAGTTCTACCAATAGCTCAACTCAATTTGCCTCTGCACATTAACATTAATATTTCCCATCTCAATGCATTCTAGCATCCAATCTTCCTTAGTCTCGCACAACATCATCTGTTATATTTTGATACACTAGCTAAATACTCATGCTTTGGTACAAAAAAATCTGCATAAATGATAATGTTAATCCACTGTCAATGAGCCAGCCTGCCTTACATCTCAGTTGGGTTGTTGTGCTCATTCAAGTTTAGCCAAAACAGGCATCATGCTCGACCTACAGCCTCAGACCTACACAGCCACGGCTAGTCATTTGTTAGAGGTTTTAGGAAGTGGTTAAATTCATTTGTTAGAGCGAGCTTAGCAATATTTCGGTGAGTTATCTCTTTTTTGGTTAGAGATTTTTTTACCAAGGTGACAAACTCTCAACAGTAGAAACATCATGAATCTTTTATTATATAGAGCCATAGCATGCTTTATGGTCAGATTATGAGACATGTATATCTCGTAAGATGAGCACAGCTCAAATATTTGAATGAGCAAGCCGGTTATCCTTGAACATTTTGAAAGGAAATGCGGCAGGGGAGGCCTCCACATAGATTTTGTTTTGAAATAATATGAACCCAAATTTGTGTTTGTGTCTTCATGAGGACTTACCTTGGTGGCTGGCTCGTACAACCACTCCCCTAACCAAGTGAGCTAGGCTCACTTCTTCTGGTTATCTTCATTAGTGTGGTTTACATGATCATTCACCAAGACAATCTATTAGCATCACATACAATCTTAGAGATTTTCATCGGTGTGGCTTTGTCACTGTACTCCCATTATCCATGCTTAACCCAATGGCATCCTAAGACCCTTGTACATGTTTCTGACCACACTGTGATCTATATTTATTACTGTTATTACAGTTTTGCATATGCGATCAAGAATGCAGTGCAAACACAAGCAACACATGATTTCCTTCTTTCTCAACAACCCCATAACTATTAAAAGTATGATGACCAATTCTTATTTATTGGGATTCAGTCGCCTGATTAAACAAAGAGATCAAGGATAAACGAAGAAAAGCATCAACAAAGCAGGGGTGGGAGTTAATACCTTTTCACTATGAATTTCACGGTTCACAAACAGAGAACTATTATGCACAGGTTTTTCACGTGATGCATGTATATAAATTGTATATCGTCCCTCCTGGTCCTGTGTACACAAATTCAAGCAAAAATCATCTCTCAATCAAGATGTTGCTACATGCAGATAGAAATAAACTCTGTAGTCATTTGAAAAGACAAATGATAGGTGTATCAGCACCAGACCTGTAAAAATTTCTCCCACAAACTCTCAAATGGCAATGTACCAGGTGTCAAGAACATAAATGCGATCTTTGGATTCTTTGACACGGGCATAGGCATAGTGAGCAGATCCCTGATAACCACAGCTGAAGCAATCTCTTCATCTGTCGGCTCCCGCAGTGTAACAGCAGGGAGCCAATCCTTAAACGGGGTACAAACACTTGAAGCAAAGAAGTAGCAGGCAGAGTAGCGCCGTGGAGGATACACGTAGGCCCCAATCAACGAAACAATAATCATTGACAGTAGCACCATTATCCACATGGGCTTCTTGGCAGCGCCTCGGGGGCGTGGAGGTGCCATTGCTGTCATGTCCTTGCTGCTACACCGCCACACCCGCGAAACTTTCATCTCCTTGCCATTGCTAAATCAAGAGCAGAGTCATACCCTCTGTGTATACTTCAGAATGCCAAAACTACATGCCACATATCAAACCAAGTGAATAGCACTATGCCCCCAAGGCTGCCACCGTTCTGCAATACAAGGTTCCACAGGATTAATCCATGAGCCACATTCATAATTTCATATACCAGAAACAAAGCAACAACGATCAGAGACGCCGTCTGTCATGTACGAAGTGAATACAGCAAGACGCAACGCAACAATAAAATAGTCCTGAACTTGCTTATAGGTTATTCTATGAGATCTGCTACTTTTTTCTGAACCAAACATCTGCTACTTTTTTACTGCACCTAATTGCTTCGCTTTTTTTTTGGAATACGCTTGTGACTACTAATGCAGTTTGGCAAGTATTTCGGGGCTCCAAACAAACATTTCGAATCATTGACATTGTCTAACGATTGAAACAGCAAAGGAATGAGATGGTGATCTCCCTGTTCAAAACAAATCATGTGGAAAAGTCAAAATGGCTGCTCCCTAAAGTCAACTCGTAGCCGAATCCCAGGATCCCATCCTAAATCGAAACCGCATTCCCAATGCGAAACCGGTCGTCACCACCAAAAACCGCAACATCCCGCGCCAAATCACGCGTACAACGTACGCCAAAATCACCTCACAAAACCCACGCGCGCGGAAACTGGGACTTCGCAATCACATGTCCAAAATACAGCACGAGCAAGCTTCGGGACGCAGCAGGCCGCGCCCGTCCCCGGCCAGGCCACCTCGACCCAATGCTAGAAACATACCGAGCAGGAGCACGGGACCGAGCTCGAAACGGCGGGCCGAGAACTTACACGATAGGTGGAGCGCGAGGAGGGAGCGCCGTGCCCAGAATACCAGGGCGCGTCTCGTCGCGGGGCCGCGGGGCGAGTCGGGATCTGGAGCCTAGCGCCGGCGAGATCGGAGCTAGGCTCGCGCGGGGCGGTGGGCGGTGGCGGAGGTGGTGGTGGTGGGAGACGAGGTGGTGGTGGAAGTGGGGAGGAAGGGGACGAGGGGACTTGAAACAAAATGGGGATTGATTAATGGCGAACTGGAGTTAATCATTTGTTAAGACCCGTCTGGTTTTAATTGTTTCCGGTGTTGTTAGCCATTGCCGCCACCCAGTACCATAATCAGTAGCGACCGTAAACTTAAACTTTGCAACCAGTAACATTGGCACCATTTTGCATGTCACACTTTCAATTTTTAAATTTTTCATAATATAAAATAAGTCATAAATATGGATTGTGTTGTTTCTTGCACATCTTCAAATTTTATCGTAAAAATAAATCTGCACCAAAATAATAATATGACGTGCATAGAAACTTAGATCCTTTCTTTTAGACAGGTTACATATATCATATTTTGGAATAAAATTTTGTAGATGCATAAGATACAAAATAAACAAGGTCATAACTTATTTCAAAAAATTCAAAAATAAAAAAATGTAATATATAACAATGGGTTCAGTGCAACTAGTTGCGAATATTCGTGTTCCCTTATTGATGACAATCGTAAAATGGCATTTTGAGCCTAGTGCGCGTAATTAATGCTCGTCAAATTGAACATTAAGTTTCTTCATATCGAGGAGCGTTTTAAGTTCAACATACCTGGATTAAAAAAATGTTACCTTCTTAAACTTTGTAGCCAGTGACATTGGCACCATTTTGCATGTCGCATTTTCAACTTCTAAATTTCTAAAAATACAAAATAATTCATAAATATAGATTGTGTTGTCTCTTGTACATCTTGAAATTTTATTTAAAAAATGACTCTGCACAAAAAAAATAAGGATGTGCATAGAAACATAGATCCTTTCTTTTTTAGAGGTCACACATATATCATATTTTGGAGCAAAATATTGTAGATGCATAAGATACAACATAAATAGGGTCATAACTTATTTCAACTTAATAAAAATATAAAAAATGTAATATATAACAATGGGTTCAGGTGCAACTAGTTGCAAATATTCGTGTTCCCTTGTCGGTGATTGTAGTGTTTTGAACCTAGTGATCGTAATTAATGTTTGTCAAACTGAACATTAAGTTTCTTTTTACGAGGAGCGCTTTAAGTTCAACAAGATAGCTAGAATAAAAAAATGTTATCCTTCTTAAACTTTGGAACTAGTGACATTGGCACCATTTTGCATGTTGCACTTTCAACATCTAATTTTAAAAAATTATAAATAATACATAAACCTTGTACATCTTCAAATTTATATGTAAAAAGACCTCCACCAAAATATAATGATGTGCATAGAAACTTAGATCCTTTCTTTTTCACAAGTCACATATAACATATTTTGGAATAAAATATTATAGATGCATAAGATACAACATAAAACATGGTCACGACTTACTACATTTAAAAAAATATAAAAAATGCAATAGATAACAATGGGTTCAGGTGCTACTAGTTTGAATATTCGTGTTCACTTGCTACTAACTACTCCCTCCGTTAACTAATATAAGATCTTTTAGCTTTTTGTAGATTCACTTATTTTGGCCCGTATATAGACTATTTAGCTTGTGCATTTACTCATTTTGATCCATATTTAGTTTACTTTAAAACAGTTACTCCCTCCGATCCATAATACTCTTCGCTAATATAAATGTATTTAGACATATTTTAGTGGTAGATACATCCGTATTAGCAAAAAGTAATATGGATCGGAGGGAGTAAAATATCTTATATGCATGAACATAGGGAGTATTATAAAACTGCTTTTTGAGCGCCCACAATTAATGCTCGTCAAACTGAACATTAAGTTTTTTTTAGGAGCGTTTTAAGTTCAACAAGATACTAGCTGGGTTAAAAAATGTTATCCTTGCTGCCTTTGTACTAATTGAGAGTTGAATCTCCCCTTAATAAAAATTGGTACAATGATGGTGAATAGCTATAGACGTGACCACGATGATGAATGGCCAGGACGCTGCACCTCTTGACCTCAGTTTTGGACCGTCCGGTTCCAGTCGTCCTTGACAATCGACGGCGGATCGCGGTACGATGTGACACATCAGGAGCAAGAGAACAAAAAGGTAAATTTAGGCTGTAGCACACAGAGGCGAGCATCCAACCAAAACCGTACTACGTCGGTACCTGCAGCGAGGCAGCCGAGGCAATGCTGCATAAAGAAAAACCAAAAGAGGGTCTCTCGCTGTCTCGGCCGAAAGAATCATTTGCACGTTGCCTCACATGGGCATATTGGGATCTAGTCAAATGACAGCCTGCTTGTTCAAATAGGAAAAGGGAAGAATTGGCCGAATGTGGCCATGTACACTCTGTTGACTACTACATGATTCGGCACATAATTTATTAGGGTGTTATTGGTAGCTTCCATCGATGGGAAAGTATCCTATCAAGCTATAAATGATACTACGTATATCATAATACCACTTTTTAAAATTCAAATTCATAAGATTTCAAAAAAAATGTGAGTGTTTACAAGATATATGTTTACAACCCCTTGAATTTTTAGAACCAAAATCGAAAACACAAAGAGAAGCAAAAAATGACTCCTTGAATTTTCAGAACCAGGACAATTGTTTTATGTCCTCTAAGTAAGATGTGTAGTATCATCTTTATGGTAGAACGTGATATCCATATGAATATTATTAAGTTATATTATAAATTTATATTGTTGTTTTGGTCGTCTATCTTGTGCTTAATGCCACCATACATTTATAAGAGAGTAGATAAGTGAATCTATGAACTCCAATTTAATTTTAATCATAAGAAACACATTTCCAATGCTTCCACGTGTCTCTTTATTTTCAGTTATAATTAAATCCTAAAATACAAAAATATCTTTTACCTTTTGCAATTACATAAAACCCCAAAAACTCTTTATTTACAACATTAATTTATTTTTTCTTATTTACCTTTTATTATTTTTTGTTATTTGATTTACTTATTCTGAAACCTTGTGCTGGACAACCATTCGGTGGAGTTGGTGACGCAAGACAAGGAGTGTGTTTTGCAGGTTGCCTGGCGAGAACGAAGAGAGCTTTTTCGACTGTTTCCCGAGAGTTCGATATAAACTCTGAGTCACCCTTGTGGGGAAAATTCTCTTGCTACAACATTTTGCACTTGGAGTCCCAACAAAATGGCACATTGCTTAGTGTCATCAGTTACTATGATGAATCGGATGATGATATGTCAACTGTAAATTTTGATGTTCCAAATGACAAATTTAATGATAATGAGGAGTATGTTTTGAGCATGCCATGTGAAAATGCTATACTTGATGATCATGATGATACTCTCCTTCAAGAGAGTCATATAGTATTTTTGAATTTCTCAATCACACCATCGAGGAGAAGTATGCTTGTGTTGAAAAATACTTATGTGGTTTGAAAAATATCTTATGCTTATGAAAATCCTTGTTGCAACCATGATATTATGATTGATAATGGGACTAGCCACTACCTTGAAAGAGGAGAGCATGCTATTGACTACCATGACAATTCTAATGATCCTCTTTATTTCAAATTCTGTCATATGATGCTAGCTCCTAATGATAATATGCTAAGGCATACCTCTGTTTGTTGTGATTTCTTCATATATAAAATTCTAATACATAGGAAAAAAGTGAGACTTGGTTGTTATTGCCTCTATGTTGCTCTTTGTCATATTTTAGTTTGATTATCATTTTGATGGACTTGAGCACACCTTGGGATCCTGGTATTTGGTAATGGAGCACTTTCCAAGGAGTAAGGAGGGAGAAAAGAAGAATTGCACCTATCATGCGTGCACCTCCTAAAAATTTAAGGTATGAAGCCTAGCTATATGGCTATAAAGAAAGCGCTTTATCAGAGGCAACCCAGTTGTTTTAGTTTTGTTGTTAGGTTGTTGTAGATTTTTTATGTTGTGTATTAGTTTAGTTTTGCTTTGATAATAAAGTGCCAAGCTTTGCCCAGTTGGGTGCAAAAGATGAATTTTTCTTTGCGAGGTGTTGTTCTCTACGCGCTGTTGTTTATGATAAAATTTATAGAAAAGTCTCTGTAGATCGTAATTGAGTGATTCTTGTTGGGCTGAATTTATATTTTCACCATATGTAACACTTTGAAAGGACATGATTTATTGAATTGTTTAGAGGGACGTTAGTATTTTTCAAAGTAGCTGCTGTTTTTTAAGGCAGATTTTGTCTTTGTTTTGTTGAGTGCTTCTTTGGAGTCTCAATTTGATTCTTTTTGAGTTATCTAATATGTTGTGTACTTTGATAACTCTTTGTACATGAGGAACCAAAAATATTGGGGTGCTTTTAGAATGGTAAGATTAATATCTTTTATGCTCTAATAATCTAACCTCGCAGAAAAAGTGTGGGAGAAGTTTTTGTAGTAAAGTTTTTTTTCACAGGGGAATGAAGCCAAGTTAAACCAAGGATAATCCAAGGATGGCGAAGACCATAAGCTTGGGAATGCCCCCTGCATCCCTCTACATCAACAAAAAAAATTAGTTTGCAAATCTTCAAACTTTTTTATGAGCACTATTCGAGCTTCGTTAAGCTTGGAGCGTCTAGTTTTTGTTGTCGTTTTTGGAATTGCATCTCTGTATTTTGAAGACCACCTTAAGTTGTGAGTCTATTAGAATATCTTGGAACTAGTGAAAGAAAGGAGAAACATAAATAGTTGGTTGCAGAAGTTTTGGCAAATGAAAGCATGTTATGATTGCAATTACTTTCAAGGTATAAGTATATCACTGATTGAGGAATTGAGCTTCATAATTGTTTTCATTCAGTTATAGTTTATAATATTCTTCTTGTCATGAGTCCTTTTAATGAGTTTTGCACTCTATGTTGATGGACAAGGTCGCATGTTTTTAGTGGTCAAACTTCTTTCAATGCTAGCCTTTCTAAAAGTCATAAGTGTGTGCCTATGCAATCAAAACTCCTTTGGACCAAGTTAGTTCTTGAGTGTCCACTATATTATCCTACCTATTATCTAAGTTTGCGTTAATGATGCTATTGACTCCGGATTCCAGGTTACTAGAGCTTTTTGTCAGCATTATTCTTGTGGTTGATATTAAATTTTGTAGTTCTCCATGCTAAAACCTTGAGACTCCGGTGAGGAATGATTCAGTGCTTTTTTTATTTAAATTTTATATTAGTTGTGCAAAACAAATTGCAAGCTATTCCCAGTCCCAAAGAAAAAAGAACACTCCTCCAAGGTTGTGGAATTTTGGTGGGCACTCGAAAAATTTGGTTAGCCATGGAATTTGAAAGAAAAGGTTGGGAGGAGTGCCAAAGTTTTAAAGAAAATAAAAAAATATGGGAACCACTTCTTAAGTAACTTGATTTAGCATGGATAATTACAAGTTTCATGTTTGCTACTGACAAGGGTATAGATAATAGAGCCCGTCAGTTGAGTACCCCTGAGGCCCATTAAGCTAGGCCCAATTGTAATGCTAGTCGAAATACGAGTTCATGTCGTATGTTGATATTGTAATCTGTATCGGATCCTTTCCGATACATGAGACCTGGCCACCTATATATAGGGGCCAGGAGAGGACGGTGAGGGACATATTGAAAACAAGCCAAGTTTATTCTCACGTTTACTTTCGATGCACACCTTGTTTGACTGATCTTACCTTCGAGTTCATCTGACGCCCTACTCCCCCGATCTTAAGTCCTTCATCTAGGACATTTGTCGAGTTAACCCTCATCAATTGGCGCCGACCGTGGGGACTCTGGGCGTTGGAATCATGAATTCGACGGCTTTTTCGCTTTTAGCCAATAGCAGTTCAGAAGTCGACAAAAGTCAAGAGATGGAGCTGACGATCGGAAGTTTAAGCTTCTACGTCGGACATTCGGGTTCAACTTGCCTTTCGGATCCGGCGAAATCGGGTCCGTCGGCAATCAAAGCCGAGAGAATCACAATGTCTGGATCATCCGTGGGTTCTTCCAGCGAGGTAAACTCGCCGGTCAGTCTCACAGCAATAAAAAATATGCAAAAAGGACTCAAGGAATTCGACGAAACTCGGGGAAAGCCCGACATAGAAGCAACAGTGGTTAAGCCACACGATAGTCCAAGGGATCTCACCACCAGAAGCAGTGGCGTCTCCAGAAGCGTACACCAGTTATGCGTCATCATCACTGAAGCAGCAGAAAAGAATAATCACGAAGGCAACGAAGAGGTTGACATGCAAGTCGACAAATCGAGGAGTAACAACAAGAAGGAAAAGGAGAAATTCACGTCTCAACCGGAGAGTGGAGAATCATCATGTCAGCCATCAATCACGGCATGGAAGTACCCGCAGATTCAAGGAGAGAAGTTCAAATGGGATATCAATACGCGCTGCAGTAGCGCAGAAAGAAGTTAAGAGAGGAAAGAGACATGTTTATAAGAAGCCGAGATAACAACAGCACATCAAGTAGAGGATATTGGGATGAGTACAGCGATGCATCAGAGTACAACATGGAAAGGCACAGAGACCCGAAGCATAGCAGGAGGACAACAGCACGGACAAGAGAAGAAAGCTACACGAAAAGTCTAAGCGCGCACCCATCAGATGAGGAGGAGGACTTTGTGCAAGAAACACCAGAAGCAGCACTAGTAGCAGCACAGGCGTACCTACTAACCACACAACCAAAGCCTGGAGATCCGCGGGAGCACATGCATCAAGCCGCAATACGAAGCCTCTGGTTGATAGAAGATAAGCTAATGGGAAATCTTCCAGAGAAAAAGGTGACACAAGAGTTCAAGCGCAAATCCTTGCGAAACGAAACCAGTGAGTCATCAGGTGATAAAAAGCGACAAGAACGGAAAGAGGACGCAAGGAATATAATAGCACAAGCAAGAGTAAACAACTCACGCTATGCGTGGAGAGAAGAAAATTACGAAGACGATGAAAAAGAGATGGGCGCGTTATGCTTTACCCGCAGGGTTCACAAAACACGGGTACCCAAAGGATTCAAGTTGCCGCACGATCAACAAAAATATGATGGGTCACAAGAACCCACTATATGGTTATCAGACTACCTGCAAGCAGTACAAATACTCGGAGGAACAAGAGCAACGGCCATGCAAAGTTTGCAGTTACACCTCACCGGCGCAGCACGGTCCTGGTTGAACACTTTACCCAACGATTCCATCGCGAGCTGAGGAGAACTACAGAGCCAATTCGCAAGAAATTTTTGCTCAACATATAAGCGCCCAGCGTCTCTGGAATAAATCAAGTCGTGCGTGCAGAAGAAAGATGAAACCCTACGCTCTTATATACAACACTGGAGTGTAATCAAAAATTTAGCAGAAGACGTCTCCGACGAGAGAGCAATAGATGCTTTTTCGGCTGGCCTTCGTCGTTCGGACCTCGTGGAAGAGATAGGGAGAGCAAAGCCAAGGACAGTGTCTGAATTAATGGAAGTAGCCAACAGATTCGCCAATGGAGAAGACGCATATAACAACAAAAGGGGACGATCACCAGAAGTTGATGGAGCGAGCAGGCAAAGACGAAGATACCGCAACGGAGATAGCCACGCAAGGCGAAATCAGATAGCCGCAGGGTATAAAAGAAGGGACGAGGAAGGCTACAAAAGCAGGGAGTTCCAGGAAAGAGGTAATCATGAAGTAGAAAAACCAAAGTACTCTGGCCCATCGGTGGAGGACATGCTCTACGGACCTTGTCGAATCCACTATGCGTACCTAGATGGAAAGAGAGTCTCTAACCATCAGATGAAGGATTGCAGAACCTTCTTGAGGTTGCAAAGTGCCATGGAGTCAAACCAAGGAGCACGACAGGGAAAGAAAAGTATGAGTCAAGGATACCAAGTACAGCGACTAGCGAAGCATCTGGAGTCGAAAGTGTATATATCTGCAATAATCCAACCGGTCCCAAAATCCAAGAAAGAGCGGAAGAGCATATCCAGACAAGTAAACCTAGCTATATCATCACCACCAGCAACTACAGAGTACCTGCAGTGGTCCAATCAGCCAGTCAGGTTCAGCAGAGCAGACCACCCGAGGAAAGTGCCCAGGCCGGGGCACTCACCGATGGTGCTGAAGGCGCAAATAGGAGGATACAATATCGGGAGAGTATTCATGGACGCAGGAAGCGGCATAAACCTAATATACGCAAGAACTCTGAAAGCAATGTGCATCTCACTGGAAAGTCTAAAGCCAACAGATTGTTCTTTCCACGGAATAGTACCAGGAGGCGCAAATTACCCTCTCGGAAAAATAGAACTCGACGTTTGCTTCAGCAATAGCAACAATTATCGCAGAGAGAAGCTGGAGTTTGAAGTCATGGACTGGTCTTCACAGTATCATGCAATCCTGGGGCGCCCAGCATTTGCAAAGTTCATGGCAGTACCTCACTACGCATATCTCATGCTCAAAATCCTAGGACCCAAAGGAACAATCACGGTACAAGGCAGCTTTGAAGTATCCAACACTTGTGACAAAGAATTCAATAGGCTGGCGCAAACTTTCGGCATGACAGCAGAGTACGCAAGACTGAAAGGCGAAACTGACCACAACGTGCTACCCGACGTTAGACGATCCCTGCCAGATCAGGCTTTTGATGCAACTCAAGACTCAGAGAAAATACAGGTCCACCCCACGGACCCGAACAAAACCACCGCCATAGCAGTAAACTTGGATCCCGCATAGGAAAGCGCGCTCATCAAGTTCCTCCGTGAGCGCTGGGAAATCTTCGCCTGGTGTCCTTCAAACATGCCAGGGGTTCCCAGGGAACTCGTCGAGCACGCACTAAATGTGGATCCTACAGCAAAGCCAGTCAAGCAACCACTGCGCTGATTTGACGAACCCAAAAGAAAAGCAATAGCATCCGAGCTACATAGGCTAGAAAACGCCGGATTCATCCGAGAAATCAAGTCATCAACCTGGGTATCTAACCCAGTCATTGTACCCAAGAAAAACACAGACGTACAAAGAGTGTGCGTCGACTACACATCTCTCAACAAGCACTGTCCAAAGGATCCCTTCCCTCTACCTCGCATTGATCAGATAATAGACTCAACAGCGGGGTGCGCAAGGCTTTCCTTCCTAGATGCATATTCTGGTTATAACCAGATCAAACTGAAGAAATAAGACGAGAAAAAGACAGCTTTCATCACACCATATGGCGTGTTCTGTTATCAAGTCATGCCCTTTAGCTTAAAAAACGCAGGAGCAACCTACCAGCGGATGATGCAAAACTGCCTCGGAAGCCAAATAGGACGCAACATCCAAGTCTACATCGACGACGTGGTCATCACCACAAGAAAAGAAGAGTCCCTGATCAGTGACTTGGCAAAAACTTTCGACAATATAAACAGGTACAAGCTTAAACTCAACCCGACAAAATGTTCCTTTGGTGTTTCAGCAGGACAACTCCTGAGGTTCCTGGTATCGGCGAGAGGAATAGAGGCAAACCCAGAGAAGATTCAAGCAATCCTAACAATGGAGAAACCAACAAAACTGCACGACGTACAGAAGCTCGCAGGACGCGTCGCGGCACTAAGTCGAGTTGTTGGTCGGTTGGGAGAAAAAGCACTCCCTTTCTATGCACTCATGAAAAAGTCAGATGACAAATTCGAATGGACAGAAGAGGCAGACGTAGCTTTCACGCAATTGAAAAAAGTGCTCTCCACACCACCAGTGTTGGTCGCACCAAACGAAAAGGAGCCACTACTACTGTACATCGCAGCAACACATCAAGTGGTGAGTACAGTATTTGTAGTCGAAAGGAGTGAAGAGGGAAAAGCTCACGGTGTCCAAAGGCCAGTATATTTCGTCAGCGAAGTACTATCTCCAACAAAGCAGAGGTACCCGCACTATCAAAAGCTCGCATATAGTGTATTCACAACGGCACGAAAACTACGGCAATATTTCGCGGTGCACCCAATTATAGTGGTTAAAGAAGCACCACTATCCAATATATTGAACAATCCTTCAGCAACATGATGTGTCTCCTTATGGGTAATTGAGTTATCACCCCTGGACATCACGTATGAAAAGCGAAAGGCGGTCAAATCACAAGTCTTGCCAGACTTCACAGCAGAGTGGATAGAGTTACAAAACACAGGACCGCCAGATCTATCGAGTGTATGGACAATGTACTTCGACGGTTCAAAAAGAATACAAGGCACAGGAGCAGGAGTGGTCCTGATATCACTACAAGGCGACAAGTTGAAGTATGTGTTGAGGATGAGCTTTCCCCAAGCTTCTAATAATGAAGCCGAATATGAGGCGCTGCTCCATGGAATGAAAATGGCCAAAGCATGCGGAGCAACTCGACCGAAAATATTTGGAGACTCGAATCTCGTCGTCCAACAAGTAATGAACAAGTGCGACGCCATCAGTGACAATATGACAGCATACAGAAACTTATACTATTATCTAGAGGGAACATTTGATGGATGCGAAGTCTCGCACGTCAGCAGAGCCAGTAACGAGGAAGCCGACAATCTAGCAAACATCAGGTCCCAGTGCTTACCCGTACCGCAAGGAGTCTTTTGGGAAGAAATCATAAAAAGATCAATAAAGAGCAGCAAAACTTCGGCTACAGAGGAACAAGGCCAGCACCAAGCAACAGGCTCGGGGGCTGGAAAAGCAAGCACAACAGAACCAGAAGAAGTCATGATGATCGAAGAAACCTGGATGTAGCCATATTTGGCATACATGATAAACAAAGCACTGGCCGACGACACAATAGAAGCGAAAAGGATAATACGATGATCCAAGGCTTTCGTCGTGTTACAAGGAAAATTATACAAGAAAAATATAACAGGCGTCTTGCAACGATGCGTCACTCCTCAAGAAGGGCAAGAAATCTTAAGGGACATCCACGCGGGAGTATGTGGACATCACGCCAGCAGCAGAGCCATTGCAGCCAAAGCCTTTCGTGCAGGATTTTACTGGCTAACAGCCATTGAAGACGCGAAAGATATAGTGAGGAAGTGCAAGGCTTGTCAATGTTTCGCATCTCGACCACACGCGCCAGCAGCAGAATTGCAACCAATACCACTATCCTGGCCCTTCGCGCAATGGGGTCTCGACATGGTAGGGAAATTGCACAAATCTTGGCTAGGAGGGCATGTTTACATGTTGGTGGCAGTCAACAAATTTACCAAGTGGGTAGAAGCAGCCCCCGTAACAATCCAAGATTCTACAACCGCAATCAACTTCATCAAGTCCATAGTCTTTCGCTTCGGAGTACCACACAGCATCATCACAGATAATGGGACAAACTTCACATCAAAGGAGTTCAAGAATTACTGTGAAAGTTTGGGAATTAAATTGAAATTTGCATCTGTAGCGCATCCAAAGACCAATGGTCAAGTCGAGAAAGCCAATGGCTTAATAGGCAACGGGATAAAGAAAAGGCTGTTACCACCCCTCGAGAAAGCCAAACACGCTTGGGTAGATGAGCTACCCTCCGTACTCTGGAGTCTCCAAACTACACCTAATGCAGCCACTCAAGAAACGCCCTTCTTTCTGGTCCATGGCGCAGAAGCCGTGCTTCCAGTTGAAATCACCCATGAAGCTCCAAGAATCGCGGCGTATGATGAGATAACTTCCACAGAAGCTCTTCAGGATGATGTCGATGCACTCGACGAGGCAAGAGATGTAGCACTCGCTAGAGCCACTCAATATCAGCAAAATCTACAAAACTACCACAGTAGTCGAGTTTGTCCATGATCTTTCGTGGTGGGAGATCTAGTCTTACGACTAAAAAAAGATGGTCATGGAAAATTGGAGTCCCCATGGGTGGGACCTTACATCGTGACAGAAGTAATACCAGGAGGAGCTTATCGCCTACAAGACAAGAAACGGGGAAGGACGAGAGTAACCCGTGGAATGCAGAGCAACTACAGCGGTTCTACGCATAGACGACATAAGGCGACAAAGAACTTTCGAGTTATGACCCTTTGAACCCAGAACATGAGGCCACAGGTTGGGTTCTTTGGGTCACTCGACAATATGTATAAGTATTTTACTTTCCACTCGGGGGCTCAGACCCTCGAGTCGTACGAAATAAAGTTAACAAGTTATTGAGATTTGTGATTATCTGAGACATACTACTAGGTTGTTCGCAACCTGATATTCAGCAAAAATACGCACGGTTCAAAGGAACCCGATAAAACATTGAGTGCATACCTCGGAACGATGATCCGTTCCCATGGTCTATTAATAAAGCAGGAACCAAATATAATCCAACACGACTACTTATTACAGATAGCATGAGAAAGGACAACTAGGAAAAGAGATTACATAAAGGGAGAATCTAGTGAAAGTGCACTTCCGCTTCATACTCCTTTTGGCACTGAGTACAATCGTAGATCCTCACGTCAAACTTCGACGTACCGATGTGGAAGTCGAAAGTCATGAAGAAACCTTGGTGGAGGTCATGATCCTCTGTAAACTACGACCAGCCGCCCTTGAAGTACATCTCGCCGGCCCCGTCGTACCAAATCTCCACTTCATAGGGAGTTCCTCCCCCAGAGTGTTCACGAAGAACCGCTTCCCGCAGTTCTCGCCCATCCATAAATTTGGTAAACTTCAGCGGCACCCGCTGAATCTCGCGGCACTGAGCGCCGGCGATGCAGAAGAAGGAGTACACTTTGGGCAGAGGAGGAGAAGCATTATGAGGAGGAGCGCTTGGACCTGGCGCAGCAGATGAAACCTTGGGCTTATTCTTGCTTCTCGCCGGGCGGCCGGGGCACCGTTTCGTCGGAGCAGATGACGAAGCTGCCACAGCTGGGATTGTAGGCTTGTTCTTACTGCCGCGGGGGCGGCCGCGACCTCGTTTCTCCATCGGGGCGCCGATATTCAGACGTGATCCACCTGCATCAGCCATGGAGATAAGTGTTGGGAAGGAAAAACCCTAGATGCGATGAGGAAAGAAGGAAGATGATGCGGCGGAGGAAGAAACTAATGAATGAATTAGGGTTTTTTACCCTCGCCAAACGTGCTTTATTTATAAGTACACACTAATGGGCCTTTGCAGAAGCAAGGTCCAAAGTATATCTACGGGCTTTTATATTCTGCCCAAAGCAGATGATAAAGAAGCATCAACATATCAAGAGAAAAGATACGTACAAAAAAGAGAGGAAAAAAGGGGGGAAAGTATCTATCAAGAAGCACAGAGTACCTCGTCTTGGACTCGGGGGCTTACGTCATAAGAAAAGAAGAGAAGAATCATTAAGTGCGAATCATATCGAAAATATCGCAAGAGATAGTACAAGGATTGGTATATCTATATTTTTGAGCCTATACCCGAAAAAATTCGGCTATAGCCTCTAGGGCTACTCCCATCGGGAGCGCTGTCGTGCACCCGATAGAAAGAATTCGACGGAAGAAAGATGGGAAACTGAAGTCAATGATAAAGAACCAGCTGGTGGATAAGTGGTTTAGGCGCAATCGGCTACATTTTGTCAACAATGAACTTCGACTACATTGTCGACAAAATAAAGATCGATTACTCCCATCGGGAGCTATTCATGAGAGTTAAAAAGGGTAACTCAAATATTTTGAATATTGAAACAGTCAAATAAGGCTGCGACATATGATTCTCGAGTTGCGTCATCGCGACAAAACTTGAATGCCGTGGTTGAAATATATCATGAAGGTAAGACCCCAAGATCCGTCCTGTGTGGCCTGGTATACGCACATGGATGCGCTCTGCTGGAACTTATCCGTGTCTACGACGCGAAGAAAATCCTGGTGGACGCACTGGGTACCTTGAGAACCACTGGGATTCATTCTTTGTAAGTCCTAAATGCGGCAAAAGAATGGGTTTGACCGGTTTCCCGAATTCAAGTCCAAGGGGATTGAATTTGAAGTAGGTGACAAGTATCTGTTCCGGCAGTTAACTAGCATCTTGATCCGTCAGAGTTGTCAGGCTTGTTCATCAAAACCCCTTGCAAGACATTATAATAAAAAGATAAGTCAAAAGACCAAGTCAAAGATTTGAAGATATGAAGAAGTCAAGTATAGATCAAGTTGAAGATTTGAAGATCTGAGATTCAACCCGAATCTGCAATTCTGGTAGAATCTCGAGGGCTACTGACAAGGGTATAGATAATAGAGCCTGTCAGTTGAGTACCCCTAAGGACCATTAATCTAGGCCCAATTGTAACGCTAGTCGAAATTCGTATGTCGATATTGTAGTCTGTATCGGATCCCTCCCGATCCTTGAGACCTGGCCACCTATATATAGGGGCCAGGAGAGGACGGTGAGGGACAGATTGAAAACAAGCCAAGTTTATTCTCACGTTTACTTTTGATGCACACCTTGTTTGACTGATCTTACCTTCGAGTTCATCCGACGCCCTACTCCCCCGATCTTAAGTCCTTCATCTAGGACATTTGTCGAGTTAACCCTCGTCAGCTACCTACAGATGGAGTTCCCACACTAGAGTAATCTCTAACCTCTAGAATTTTGTATCATATTTAAACACTAATATCTCAAAGAGGAAAAGCCGTCTCCCCACTGAGTCAAAAGAAAGCAAAAGCTTCAAATTCTAGTCTTGACCAACTTAGGAACCACACCTACCTTGCACAATGCTTGTTTCATTGCTTATCAGCATGGCTCCTTTTACTTTGTGCAACATTTATTATTGTTCTTATGTCTAATGCTAAATATTATGAACTATAACTTGATGACAAATGGTTGCTCAACTCTATATACTCTATCAATGGACTTCTTATGCTTTAGAGCTGGCAGCAATCATAACTTGTAAGTATTGTATTGATTTGTGAGTTAATAAACTAAAAAGCTCATGTATTTTTATCACCTTCATGCTCGAGGATGAGCATAGCTTAAGCTTGGGGATGCTGATGCATGTGAAATGCATCCATGATCATTTTAGTTTATGAGGTCATATTTCCTGATATTCACATGCTATATGAAGTTTCCCACATGTTTTACATTGATTTTGGGGATTTTCCACAAAGTCCCCATTTATTTTGTATTTAACTCTGTAGAGCAGGAAACCCTATTTTGTGTATTTTTGAGTTTAAGGGACCTTCCGAACGTCAAATGGACCCAATATTTTTACCATGTTAGTTTTTCGGGAAATAGAAGACTGTGAGAAGAAGTAGTCAATAGGGAAGGACACAAGGGCCAAGATAGGGCCCACCATACAGGCCAAGATTCTAGCCGCATGGTGGGGCCCATATGTCATCTCGTGGGTCCAAACATCACAAACTTTGGCTCTACGGAATCATCTTGACCTAAAAATGCCTATATATACCCTATGGGATTTTATTCACGATGGACATAGGCGGAAATCGAAAACACCTAAAAGAGAGGCTATAGGCCCCATCAAAGGAAGATTGGAGGGGGAACCGCTATCGGAATCACTTTTGGCCACCTCTCCTCCTTCACCAACACCTCTGCAGCGCTCTCCACCATGAGAGGGGAGTTATTGATGGCTGGCGTGTAGTTGATGATGATTATGGCCAGACAGTTGGAAAACTCCAAGCGGAAAGTATGATGATCACAGCGGCAAGTCTTTTCCCTCAGTAAGAAACAAAGGTTTGTCGGTCAGGAGAAGAGCAGACAGTACGACTGAAGGTGATGCTTGATAGCCTACTGACACTCCAACAAGGGCGCCGTTTCACGATAAAACGAGTTAGCGTGTCTTCAGCTAGTAGCAACGTGGAACCTGCACACAACACAACCAAATACTTTGTTCCCAACTTGCGATGAGGTTGTCAATCTCACCGGTTTGCTTGAAACAAAGGGTATGAGCGTATCGAGTGGAAAACAGTAGAAGTATGCGAGTAAAGTAAACAGTGCGAGTAAAGTAAACAGGTGATAGCAATATGATGGAAATAGGACCGGGGTCCACAGTTCACTAGTGGTGTCTCTCCATAGATAAATAACATATGCTGGGTAAACAAATTACAGTTGGACAATTGATAGAATAAAGATAACGTGATATGTCAAGAAGATCACTATGTGATTTACTCTGGGCATTACAACAAAATACATAGACCGCCATCCAACTGCATCTATGACTAATAATCCACTCACGGGGATATCATCCGAACACCCCATGAGTATTAAGTTGTGAACAATAGATAATTGCATTAAGCAAAGTGTGTAATGTAAACAAAGCATATGCCCTCGAGCATATGAATGTTGTTTTCTCCCTAGTAGCAATAGCACATCTACAACCTTAGAGGTTTCTGTCACTCCCCCAGATTAAATAGAGGCATGAACCCACTATCGAGCATAAATACCCCCTCTTGGAGTCACTAGCAACTACTCGGCCAAGATAGCTACTAACAACGGAGAGCATGCAAGATCATAAACAACATAGAGATAACATAAGATATATTTCAGTATAGCAACTCAATCATAACACCAATATTCATCGGATCCCAACAAACCAAACATGTAAAATGACATAACGGTGATCTTAATCATGTAGGGCAGCTCATGAGATCTAAACATGAAGCACATGGTGGAGAAGACAACCATCTAGCTACTGCTATGGACCCATAGTCCAAGGTAGACTACTCACTCATCGCTCCGGAGGCAAGCATGGCGATGAAGAAGACCTCCGGTGGCGATTCCCCTCTCCGGCAGGGTGCCGGGAAGAGCTTCTGGACCCTCCTGATCTCGGGTCGACGACGGTGGCGGATCGCGATGTGTTTCTGGAAAATTGATCGGGTCCTTAGGTTTTTCCCGTCGGGGGGTCTTTATAGGCGAAGGGGCATCGTTAGAAGTGGACCGAGGCATCCTCACACATAGGGGGCGCGGCCAGGGGCTGGGCCGCGCCGCCCTGGTGTGTGGGGCCCCCGTTGCCCCACTCCGTCTCCTCTTCGGATCTCTGGAAGCTTCCGGGAAAAATAAGACTACAGAAACTTGTTTCGTCCAATTCCGAGAATATTTCCTGTGTAGCTTTTCTGAAACACAAAAATAGCAGAAAATAGGGAACTGACACTGTGGCGACTTGTTAATAGGTTAGTTCCATAAAATGCATAAAAGTGCCACGAAGTGTAACAAAACATTAGGCAAATGGTGTAAAAACAAGCATGGAGCATCAAAAATTATGGATACGTTGGAGACGTATCAGCATCCCCAAGCTTAACTCCTGCTCGTCCTCGAGTAGGTAAGTGATAACAAAAGAAATAATTTTTGAGGTGACATGCACCTACATAATCTTGATCACATATGTAAGCGTTGTGAGCTAGGATCAAAAGAACTTAAAACATGGGCATGAAAGATATAATCTTGACAATAAAAACTTAGCAACCATGTTATAAACATGCAAATGAACACAAACAAAAGATCATGAAAATGAAACAATGAAAGTCAAACGTGTGTTCAAATCATAAGGAAAAACATATAAATGGTTTTTAGCTTGTCCTTTATGGAGAGCAAAACATAAATGCATAGGACACCTTCAAGTTTAAGAGGGCGACTAGATACAAATAATTTGAGAACAAGTGAAACCAGCAATATGAATCAATCAATGAAAACTTTGGGACAATGCACATTATACTAAGAATGGCAACTATACTCTCTTAATGGTGCATAAAGATAGAAGGTGGTGACTCAACATAAAAGTAAAAGAAAGGCCCTTCGTGGAGAAAAGCAGTGATTGCAAGTTTTATAACCTTCAAAAATTATGGTACTTACCGGCTTTGAGCTCTCATTTCCCCCATCATAAGCATCTTGAATGGTTAGAGTTAATGCAAGAACAATTATGATGCATATGCTTGACAAATCATAAGTTGAAAACCTCATGTCCCGTGAATACGAGTACCCAAACCTCATGCTACTTTACTTAGAGTCCCAAGCAAGGCTCTTGTCATTGTAAGTATATACGTATCATCGAGAACCGCCAACGGGGTACCTCCGTGCCCGATGACATGGAACAAGCCCACATCAAAATGACAGGACAAGCAGACAATGAACACCTCGACATCTCTTTTATTTACCATTTGTTTAGCTTTTTATTTTGAGATGCGTCGTCGAATGTCCACTATGGGTATGCTGCAAATTTCTACCATGAATTATGCATGGCTTAGATTGGCGGCCCAGGCATTTCCCTAACACATATACAAACTCCATGATCCCCGCAAGATTCCCAATTCATTAAACAAAATATCACGATATCAACTCAAATAAGAAGTGCAATGTTGAAAGCTTGCCCATGACGGTATGGCTGGGCTAGTCTCCAACTTACAACTTGCAAGCATAACAACTCAACATAAGAGACCACAATGTCAAATTTTTAAGAACAAGAAAAAGTAAAGTGTGCCTTCCGGTTCGTGAGAGCTTTACAGACCAATTTTCGCATAACACTGGTAAGAGTTTAATTGAAGAGAAAATAAAAGCAAGTCAAATTTACTTGGAATAGCAAATTGCTAATATGTATGTATGGTGGATACTTTGGCAAACTTGGTTTTTAGGAGTTGGATGCACGAGTAGAGCTCATATTCAGTACAAGGCGAGGGCTAGCAAAAGACTGGGAGCGACCAACTAAGAGAGCAGTAATGGCCATAATCATGCAAAGCGACAAAGCGACATTAAAAGAAGCATAAGATGGCATCAAAAGTCAAAAACTAAATGATCATAGAGGCTATTGGCAACTTTGTATGAGTCTAACATGTGTGAGCATGCGCCAAGTCAACCCAAATAAAGCATCAAGGAGAAAACCAAAATAATGCTTCCAAACGATAAAAACAACGCATGATTTTTTTCAAAGGCTCATTAAGCAATCTCAGTTATTTGAGACAAGTCATGCTACAGCAAAACCACTAAGCATACTATCAAAAAGACATCAAGCATGACATGAAAAAGCCTAAGCCACAGTCTACACAAGCTCCTTCTTGTACCACTTTTTTGCATAAAGCTTTTTCTCTTTTCCAACACCATTCAAACTTTTTTAATCCAACTCTTTTGAGGAAAACCAACATGGTCCAGAGGTAAAAATACACCTTGATAAGTAAATATAAGAAGATCTGAACGCAAATCAAGGCGAAAATGAAAAGCAAAAGCAGTAGCAGAAAAAAAAGAACACTCGGTTTTTGATAAGAATGAAAACTAGAGCGTTCTTGGCAAATGAAAAGCAAGGCAACTTCCCCAAAAGAAATTTGTTGGGGTCCAACCATATATTGCAGCAAACAAAACAAAACGAATAAAGAAAACTAAAACAACCGACGCTCCAAGAAAAACACATAGTGCATGAAGCAATAAAAATATAGTGTCTTGAAAGGTGACTTGATTTTTGCCGATGAAGAAGGGGTGCCTCGGGGGCATCCCCAAGCTTTGACGCTTGTACTTCTTGGATATTTCTTGGGGTGATGCATGGGCATCCCCAAGCTTGAGCTTTTGTCCATTCTTCAACTCATGTCATCATTCTCCAATCCCTACACTTGAAAACTTCCTTCATACAAAACTAAACACAAATCTATTAGCAACATTAGTGTAAGCATAACATATAATCAACCTCTTTTTGCTTCAGGTTTCAACCCAAAACCACCACATATAAAGTATATACTACTGTAGCAACTTCCCCAAAAGTTCCGTGATCAAAAGAACTCAAAAAGAAAGCGATAAAATGGCAAAAACGAATAGTGGCAGAAATCTGTCAAAACAGAACAGCTGACAAAGGTCGAATTTTTTAGGGGTTTTCTGTTGCTCAAATGAAAAAGTGTTCAACTAACGAAAGTTTGGATAAAACCTGGGGCATATGCACAAGAAATTTCAGGTCCAAAAGATATACAGAGAATTTTCACGAATTTTTACGGTGCAGCACCGAAAACAGTTTCAGGACAGCAACATCCCCAAATCTTTACCTCACTCAAATTAGAGGCTTCTCTTGGCACAACAATAAAATAAAAATGATAAGGAGCGGTCTTTACAGTAGTAATGACTTTCAAGACTCAAATAAAAGAAAAAGTACTGGAAAGAAAACATTGGGTTATCTCCCAAGAGTGCTTTTCTTTAACGCCTTTGAGCTAGGCACAGAAAATTGTGAATCAAATAACATCAAGAGATGAAGCATCAAGCTCATAATTTGCTCTAAGAATAGAGTCAAAAAGTAATTTCTTTCTTTTCCTAGGGAAGTGTTCCATACCTTTCTTTAGTGGGAATTGATATTTGATGGTGCCTTCTCTCATATCAATAATGGCACCTACAGTTCGAAGAAAGGGTCTTCCCAAAATAATAGGACATGAAGCATTGCATTCAACATCCATGACAAGAAAATCAACGGGAACAAGGTTATTGTTAACCATAATAAGAACATCATTAATCCTTCCCAAAGGTTTCTTCTTAGCAACATCAGCAATAGGAACATCATAATAACACCTTTCAAGTGGCGGTAAATACACCTTGATAAATAGATATGAGAAGATCTGAACGCAAATCAAAGCGAAAACGAAAACCAAAAGTAGTAGCAGAAAAAGAAGAACACTCGGTTTTTGATAAGAATGAAAACTAGAGCGTTCTTGGCAAATGAAAAGCAAGGCAACTTCTCCAATAGAAATTTGTTGGGGTCCAACCATTTATTGCAGCAAACAAAACAAAACTAATAAAGAAAACTAAAACAACTGACGCTCCAAGAAAAACACATAGTGCATGAAGCAATAAAAATATAGTGTCTTGAAAGGTGACCTGATTTTTGCCGATGAAGAAGGGGTGCCTCGGGGGCATCCCCAAGCTTTGACGCTTGTACTTCTTGGATATTTCTTGGGGTGATGCATGTGCATCCCCAAGCTTGAGCTTTTGTCCATTCTTCAACTCATCTCATCATTCTCCAATCCCTACACTTGAAAACTTCCTTCATACAAAACTAAACACAAATCTATTAGCAATATTAGTGTAGGCATAACATATAATCAACCTCCTTTGCTTCAGGTTTCAACCCAAAACCACCACATATAAAGTATATACTACTGTAGCAACTTCCCCAAAAGTTCTGTGATCAAAAGAACTTGAAAAGAAAGCGATAAAGCAGCAAACACAAATATTGGCAGAAATCTGTCAAAACAGAACAGCTGACAAAGGTCGAATTTTTTAGGGGTTTTCTGTTGCTCAAATCAAAAAGTGTTCAACTAATTAAAGTTTGGATATAACCTGGGGCATATGCACAAGAAATCGCAGGTCCAAAAGATATACAGAGAATTTTTACGACTTTTTACGGTGCAGCACTGAAAACAGTTTTAGGACAGCAACATCCCCAAATCTTTACCTTACTCAAATTAGAGGTTTCTCTTGGCACAACAATGAAATAAAAATGATAAGGAGAGGTCATTACAGTAGCAATGACTTCCAAGACTCAAATAAAAGAAAAAGTACTGAAAAGAAAGCATTGGGTTATCTCCCAAGAGTGCTTTTCTTTAACGCCTTTGAGCTAGGCGCAGAAAATTGCGAATCAAGTAACATCAAGAGATGAAGCATCACTTAACTCAGTAGGCACTTTGGAAGTTCCCGAAGATGATTCAACCTGCAAGTCACTCTTAGTTGAACTAAAAGTCTTACCAATTTTAAGAACATGTTGACGTTTAGGCGCAGAAACCTTGGGAACATACATAAATTTTTGCTCTTTTCCAACAAATACTTTCTCTTTCTTAAATTTAAGAGAAGAGAAGATTAAACTAAGAGTTTCCATAGACTCCTCTAGTTTACCAATCCTTAAGTTTTGATTATCAAGAGTAGTGCTAGTAAAGTCACACAACTTGGTGTTTTCAGGATTAGCCATTTCAGCTAAACTAAAAGTAGACAAGTAAAAACAACTATCAAGGATTCTAATTTTTTGGGTTTTTGATAAAACAATGCAGGTAAAAATAAAGTAAAGCAAAACTATAAAACAAAGTAAAGGATGTGCGTGCGAAAAACTCCCCTTGCAGAAGTCTTCCACTTCTTCCCCGGCAACGGCACCAGAAAAGGGCTTGATGGCTGGCGTGTAGTTGATGATGATTATGGCCAGACAGTTGGGAAACTCCAAGCGGAAAGTATGATGAGCACAACGGCAAGTCTTTTCCCTCAGTAAGAAACCAAGGTTTGTCAGTCAGGAGAAGAGCAGACAGTACGACTGAAGGTGATGCTTGATAGCCTAGTGACACTCCAATAAGGGCGTCGTTTCACGATAAAATGAGTTAGCGCGTCTTCAGCTAGTAGCAACGTGGAACCTGCACACAACACAATCAAATACTTTGTTTCCAACTTGCGATGAGGTTGTCAATCTCACCGGTTTGCTTGAAACAAAGGGTATGAGCGTATCGAGTGGAAAACAGTAGAAGTATGCGAGTAAAGTAAACAGTGCGAGTAAAGTAAACAGGTGATAGCAATATGAGGGGGTCCACAGTTCACTAGTGGTGTCTCTCCATAGATAAATAACACATGTTGGGTAAACAAATTACAGTTGGGCAATTGATAGAATAAAGATAACGTGATATGTCAAGAAGATCACTATGCGATTTACTCTGGGCATTACAACAAAATACATAGACCGCCATCCAACTGCATCTATGACTAATAATCCAATCACGGGGATATCATCCAAACACCCCATGAGTATTAAGTTGCGAACAACAGATAATTGCATTAAGCAAAGTGTGTAATGTAAACAAAGCATATGCCCTCGAGCATATGAATATTGTTTTCTCCCTAGTAGCAACAGCACATCTACAACCTTAGAGGTTTCTGTCACTCCCCCAGATTAAATAGAGGCATGAACCCACTATCGAGCATAAATACCCCCTCTTGGAGTCACTAGCAACTACTCGGCCAAGATAGCTACTAACAACGGAGAGCATGCAAGATCATAAACAACATAGAGATAACATAAGATATATTTCAGTATAGCAACTCAATCATAACACCAATATTCATCGGATCCCAACAAACCAAACATGTAGAATTACACAACGGTGATCTCAATCATGTAGGGCAGCTCATGAGATCTAAACATGAAGCACATGGTGGAGAAGACAACCATCTAGCTACTGCTATGGACCCATAGTCCAAGGTAGACTACTCACTCATCGCTCCGGAGGCAAGCATGGCGATAAAGAAGACCTCCGGTGGCGATTCCCCTCTCTGACAGGGTGCCGGGAAGAGCTTCTGGACTCTCCCGATCTCGGGTTGATGACGGCGGCGGATCGCAATGTGTTTCTGGAAAATTGATCGGGTCCTTAGTTTTTTCCCGTCGGGGGGTCTTTATAGGCGAAGGGGCATCGTCAGAAGTGGACCGAGGCGTCCTCACACATAGGGGGCGCGGCCAGGGGCTCGGCCGCGCCGCCCTATTGTGTGGGGCCCTCATGGCCCCACTCCGTCTCCTCTTCAGATCTCTGGAAGCTTCCGGGAAAAATAAGACTTCAGGAACTTGTTTCGTCCAATTCCGAGAATATTTCCTGTGTAGCTTTTCTGAAACACAAAAACAGCAGAAAACAGGGAACTGGCACTGTGGCGACTTGTTAATAGGTTAGTTCCGGAAAATGCATAAAAATGCCACGAAGTGTAACGAAACATTAGGCAAATGGTGTAAAAACAAGCATGGAGCATCAAAAATTATGGATACGTTGGAGACGTATCAGTTATCCACCCTTGGACTTGGGGTTTGTGGTAGTATCTTGTATCAATCTCTCTCTATGTACCTTATTATTTAGATCCATGAGCTTCCTACATGATTATGGACATCGATGTAACCCCTTTGACTACTGTGGTATGCGATGAATCTTGTTATGCATTTACCGTTGTGTTGGAACCTTCATAGCTTGATGTACTTTAGAATCACATCATGATGTTCATTGCTTTGATTAGATTGTTATGTATAATGCCTTATTTGCCAACGTCACGAGGTGTTGACAACACTAAGTGTAGGTAGATGAGAGAGTTGTGTATGCACACAAATAGCATATCTTTGCATTGATGTTTTTGTTTGTGTTTTTATATAAAGAAGTATGATGTATGTAGATGTGTGTGTGGTGCTTCTGGATGTATCCGAGTAAGAGAAATGGAGTAGCTAGTGTGACAATAGCGAGACCTGCATCCTTTAGTATCATCACATCTAGGGGTTAAGGGGAACGTGTACTTGGGGCCAAGTGACAATAATGGTAGCTAGGTAACATAGCAACCTTTAAGATACATTGTTCTCAACTCCATGTCCTCGGACATGTTGCCATTATATAAGTTACCATGATAGCATGATTGTGTGTGTGCATGTTTATCTATGATTACCACCGTCGAGGGATAGAGAGGAGGAGTGAGAGAGATCAAGAGAACTCATGAAACCGAGGTCCTTTATTTTCACAAGAGCACAACCTTACTCCTGTCCTCTCCGTTGTTGAGGATTGGGACATCTTTTATTTTCCTTGCTTTATTACTGTGTTGCTTGCAATCACCAAATCAATCTCACTTATTTCTTTGTTTTGTGTGGTGCATAGATAACTAGAATTGTGACATTCTAGTTTGAGAGAATATATTGCTTTACCGTCTTACTCATACGGTTCAATATCCAATGCTTTCACATTGAGAGGTGTCACATCGATTCCCTGCACTTGGGGGTTATCACATAGAAAAAGCTACGCAATTGTGAACATAATAACACAATCTAATTTCTATGCTTAATCGGGTATGTCCATCATGTCATTCTCCTAATGACATGACCTTCATTATTAATTGACAACTCATGTCCATGGTTAGAAAACCTTAATGGTCATTAATCAATAAGCTAGTACATATAGGCATACTAGGGATAAGGTGTTGTTCATAAACCACACAATTATTAATGTTTCCGCTTAATAGAATTATAGCATAAAATGTAAACATTTTTATAAACAAGAATTATAATAATAACTTCATTTATTATTGCCTCTAGGGCATGATTCCAACATGAGGGAATGTCACGGACCAGATGACGAAGAAGATATTAGACAAACATAGGCGCAAGTCGAGAAGGGTTGGCAGAGGGCCAGCTAGGATTGGTGGGCGCAAGTGGACCATCTAAGAGCCAATAAAAGCCAACGATTGATGCAGAAGCTTGGCCAGCTAGAGATAGGTTCAGATAGCTACATAGTGTTGGAGTTGTTGCCTATGTGGGTTGTCGATTGATTAGTCTGTAACTGAATTCTCCTCCTCTGTATCTTCCTCCTCCTCCCCGTCCGCTTCTCTGCTTCTCTCCCTCTTTGCTGAAGGATCCGAACTATCTAAGAAATCCTTATGTATCGTGAGAAATACTAGTAGCGACATAACATAGACATAGCCATGTTTTCTATTTTCCCTGTTTTAGATTGATATAAAAGCAAGGATGCCGGTGCGTTTGAACCAGAAGGGATTGACACGAATCTAGGTTGATGTTGGTTGGGCTATGAAAATCTGTTCGTGCAAATAATATTTTGTCTGGCTGTTTTAGCTTCTGACATTTGAGTGTGCGAGACCTATCGGAAGGTCAGATTTAAGCTGGACTTGCATGTTTTCTAGCAAAAGAAGCACCCAGGTATTATTAATTACTTAATATACATCTTTTTTTATTTTATTTTAGGTATGTGGTCACTATTTTTTCTAACTGCGTCACGGAGAGAGATGATGCATGTGCTAGGTTCTTGGAGCTTAGAGATTATAGAGGGAAGCAGAGGAGATTCTGGCAGCTGTATCGCGGGGTTAGGATTACCATTGTTTTTTTAGGGTATTGATTGTTCGAGAGGGAGGGTACGAGCAGAGATTGCCAGGTGGGCATTAGCCAAGATTGTTCAAGCAATTTTAAAAATTAATGAGAATTTATCAGAATTATTTAAATTTGAGAAAATTATAAATATACCCATGCTGGAATTTCTTTATACATGTGGCTACCGAAAGAACCGGTTACAAGCGAGATACCGAAAATACTGGCGTAGGAAAAAAAATCTAGGCACGCCTCATCGTCTAATTAGATTATAGGCGAATCCAACTAGAAGAAAAAATTATCCCACCAAATATGTACATGTCCAGCAATAAACACTCACCTTCCAACTAAGAGGGTCAGAGTGGCTTATGGCAAATTAAAAATCTTAGTGCCAAGTAGGCTATCTCTTTTTTCAAAACTTTTTACCGAGTTTATGTGACGTTAGAGCGTCTCCAAGAGGGGCTTTAAAATTCTGCGCTGTAAAATTCGATTGCAGCACGCTGCAAAGGTTTACCACGCGACGCCTATGCATCCTCCACCGAAGGCGCTAGTTTGCAGCACTCGCGGACCGCCCGTAAACGGCCCCCAACAAGTGTGCTATATTGCAGTGCCATAAACACGTTTGCGCGATAGAAGCTGAAATTATAAGATCTAAAAATTATACTGAAAATAGATTGAAAATAAACATAGTGGCTAGTTCAAGCGACAGAAATAAAAACATACTAGAAAACCTAATATAAATTAGCTACGGAGTAGTTCTTATTACAACACAAGCAAATAATACAACAAGTACATCAAATTGTTCACCAACAAATACAATAAGTTATTCATCAACAATATACCATAATTTTTTAAACAATACAACAAATATGCAAATAAAATAGCCATTATTGTTGTCCATTCTATTTCCACCACTCCTGCATGAGATCTTTTTGAAGCTCATCATGTGTATCATTGGAACAAATAGAATAATATGAGACAATGAAACGGGCCACCGTATGTGCGGCTCTCTTCACTTGCTCGTGAACCCCCATCAATTCATAGTGGGTGTGATCTTCATCTTTCCCACGATCATCGTCTATAATCATGTTATGCATGATGACACAAGCATTCATGATATATCAAATGCACTCTTGATCCCAAAATCTATCCGGTCTCCTCACAATAGCAAATTGGGATTGCAAAATCCCAAATGCTCTCTCCACATCTTTTCTAGCCACTGCTTGTATATTGTGAAATTGTGGTTGATTCTTACCCTTGGGTTGAATAACCGGCTTCACAAATGTTTGCCAACTTGGGTAGATGTTGTCGGCAGGAAAGTACCCATAGTTGTACTTGTGGCCGTTTGATTCAAACTCCACCAATGGACCTTCACGCAATGCAAGCCTTGTCATTAGTGGTAACTGTTGAAGAACATTGATATCATTGCACGACCCAAGCATTCCAAAAAATGCATGCCAAATCCAAATCTCATGATTGGCGACCGCTTCAAGGATTATAGTCGCATCCTTTTTATGCCCTTTGAATTGTCCATGCCATGCAGCCGGACAATTCTTCCAACTCCAGTGCATACAATCAATTGAGCCAAGCATACCTAGAAATCCATGTTTACTGTTGAACTCCAAAATCCTAGCCGTGTCTTCAGCATTGGAGGCTCTCAAGTATGTGGAGCCAAAAATATGGACAATTGCTACGACAAAGCGCTTGACACACATGATAGATGTGCTCTCACCCATGGCCAAGTTGTCATCAACTAGATCCGCCGGTATATCGTATGCAAACATACGAAGGCAGTGGTCACCTTCTGATAGGTGCTATGCTCATATTCTTCGGCGGCATTCCTCCGTTGCTCAAAGAACCCACCTCCGTCGCGATGTGCTTGAACAAGTTGATGCTTATCCAAAAACTCCGACGAAAATAGCTCTCGGAATATGTTAGATTTTCATTGAAAAACATTCGCATCAACTTGTTGTGGCCTTCAATCCGTTCCCTCCACAACTCCTGTCTACCAAAAACCGAGCCACCAATTTTTGGCTTCTTATTAGCGCGACATACCAATAGCATTGAGATGTTCTCTTCTTCCTCAATATCAAATTCATTGTCCGATGAATCGTATGATGAGCTCTACAAACATGTATAAATGAACTCACTACTACTAGTAATAAACAAAAATCTAGCAAAAAATGGGTGCATCAGTGGAGGCACATACCATGCGAGGATTCTGTCGAACACCTAGGGTTCGCTAAGTTGCGGCCCGGCTCGAGGAGGACATGGCCGTCGGCGGTCAGTGCAGCGCAGCCGGCAGCACGGCACGACACCGAATTGACCGAGGCGCGGCGGCAAATCGAGCTTGCCCAGGCGCGACGCTCGTAGTCCCGTCGGTGGCGACAGCGGCAGCTCGGTTTACCGCGGCGGCACACTCCAGGTAGGCATGGGGAGGCGCGGGGGTGGCGGATCTACACCGGCGGCGGCAAATCAGCGCAGCGGCGCCGCCGGAGGAGAAATGGGGGGGGGAGAGAGAGGGCTCGGGCGCGGCTAAATTTTCCAAGCAGTTGTTTCTTCGCGCGCGACTTGAGCGATACCGTGCGCTTCAGCCGACGCCCAACATATGGCGCTTAAGATAGGGCAAAACATCCCACACACCAAAAAAGTTTACAGCACGTGGATGCAGCGCCTGCTGTAGGACTAAATTTCCCCGCGCTCTAAACCAACGGTTTTATTGCGCTCCGCTGTATAGAGCGCCTGCTGGACTCTTAGACATAAGTCGGCCGGCAATATGAAGCTTCCTTTTCTAATATACGTATTCTTTTATTCTACGAAGTTCAGCAAAGTTCATTGGGTGCATATCCATTTCACCCAAAAATACAGAGATCTATTCAAACCATCTATCAATCCGAAGAGTATACTTCAGCTTCAGCAAACAATATTTTTTCGAAGACAGCTGATTGCTTACAAGTTATTTATTTGTACAACTTTGACAAATAGTACTCCCTCCGATCCATATTACTCTTCGCAAATACGGATGTATCTATCACTAAAATATGTCTAGATACATCCATAATAGCGAAGAGTATTATGGGTCGGAGGGAGTAGTAGCTTCTACACAACATCTGTTGAACCACAATTCTGTGACTTGTCAAAACCTTGATTCGGGCTTGGTGTAGTGCCTACCCATGCAAAGAGGGCATGTCCAGTTGTTCTCGAGCACGATAGACTATAACCACACTAGATATAGGGGTGCGCCTTGGCGCACGATCCCGTTGAATTCGAACCAATTTAGCGATTATAAGTGAGCAAAAAATAATAATATATTTTTTAGTTTTTGCCAAATGGAATCGATGGATATTTATATAGCCATATGGCTCACATTTCATAGGAGATTTCAAATAAGATTATAATTTAATAGCGATATGAACAAATTAAAAAGATGTGTTGACAGTAAGAAAGTTTATATTTAGGGGCCTAAGAATTGAATTTATCGATGACCTAGCCCGTGAAATGGGTTAAGGTGAACATTGTGGTTTAATTTATTAAAACAAATTTATTAACTTCCCAAGAACTAAAATAACACCTTATCTAAATTTAGAATATAAATGAAAAATAAGGGGAATTTCTATCACCTTGTTGAATATTATTCCATTACAAAGTACAAAAGCAAGCAAGGAACATCAAAAACAACATCTACATAAACTTTCTATGGGCATTCTCGCAACAGGGTCTTTAGAGGACACGACACGGTCCTATAGCACCAAATGCCTGCTGCAAATAAAAAGATAAATTAACCAACCGTTAAATGTGAGGAAAAACAGAGACACGGTAAAACCTAGGACCCTAAATCATGTTCAATATGATTAAATGCTTGTCGCCGGATTTTACTATTCTATATCATTATAAATTAGTATGCACTATGCAATGATTGGCAAGAAAATGAAAATGACCAATGTTATGTTTCATATTACTACATACAAAGAATTAGTAGTAACTGAAAAGGAGCTAAATACATGGTTCTGAAATAACATTAGTCAAACATTCAGAACTCTCTCGTCTGAGTTCACAACATAGATGTTACATAATTTATATATAGGTCTATGACGAAGCATCAAACCGAGTGACACAATGGTCACAAAGGCATGCCCTCGTGTGTCTTTCGTACTAATGAAAATTCTGTAAAATGCCATATGGTATTTGAGAGAATAAAGAAAACTCTAGAAATATAATTACTAAAACTATCATGAGATTACACACATATTAGTCTAATAAACGTTTTGTAAAATACTATGTGTGCCCCAGCTTTTGTACTAATAAACGTTCTGTAAAAGCTATGTTAAACACTTTTATAGAGGTTAATAAGTAGTCAGCCAAGAAACATATATTGAGAATGCAAGACCATCTAACATGGTGTCACACATGACCCTCAATGGGATCTCGATGCAAGCCATTGAATGCACCTGGTACAAAAGAAATCAAATGCGATTATGAGTGATTTAAATTCCACGGAACATGACTGGAGCAATCTCAAATGTCCAGTTTAAGTTTTTGAAGATAAAACACGCTTACTGACTGTAAATAGAAGAGGGGGCTGTCTATGAGAAATTATTGCACTTCATTCTCTGGATTGTATTTACATTGCATTATTATACTTCTTAAAAAAATAAAGATGCCCCTTTTTATATTTGCTTCAGGAAACTGTTTCTTATCTGGACATAGACCTTGGCAAGATCCTCATCAAACATTTTGTCAATGGATTTATGTGCAACTGCATGAGAGTGAGGGGCTGCGATATGTTCTTGGTGCAACCCTTCCGCTCTCCAGTCAATGAAAACCCCATGGAACTCTTCATCATGATTGATGCATGCGGGCGTCAACATGGTCTATTTGTCATTCCATACTTTGGGTATGACATGGCAGACAAAAAGGTACAACCCGATCATCAAATCACTTTTTTTTTTAGAATGCGGTCATCAATTCACTTATTGCCTACTATTCTAGTCTAGAAAGCAGGGATTTAGAACTTCATCATGAAATCATTGTAAATGGGTATAAATGTACTGAATTGTAAACCAAAAATATCACTTTTATTCACATGTGGTTGTTATTACCTCCATTTCAAAATATATGCATTTTTAAAAAGCTAAATTATCTCTAAAAAGGCTTATATTTCGGAACGGAGATAGTAGTGTTATAGCAAAGCGTTAGAATCTAACTAAAGTGGCAGCACAAAAGGTACATTTGAACCTGCATGCCATGATGATCAGGTAGGCACTACTCATCAGTGATATTTTAACAACCAAAGCGCTTTTAGTGGAGGTTACCAATCGCACCCAAATAAAAGGTATAAAAATCATTTAGAACCCCATAGAAACACCATACATATGCAGTTTTAACAGCCATTTGAATAAGCTTATTTTTCAGTTATAATTTATACCGTGAACCATGTCTCCATCTATGGCAAGGTGAAGGTGCTATGACTGCTGCAGTAGATGGCAGACTGGTAATAATATTGTCGGTTCAGCAAGTATCCAGTACACTTTTAGAGAACCAACATCACTAACCTGATATTCTAGCACATGTAATTGGCCATAAATCCTTGGTTTTGTGGGGACAAATCTCTTCTTGTATTAACCTGGTCTATAGGCAGTCTTCTGTTTCCTGCAAAACGTCATATACCTGTTCCTGGTGACTGCATTTTATGAAGCAGAGATGAAAGAGTGGAACATAGGTTTCTTATGTGCCCATTTGCTAGTGCAGTTTGGAGGTCTGTCAAGGAAAAAAATCATCCCAGATTGTGCAGAAAATCTATGAGTAATGCTCGGCAGTGGCTGTTTGATTTCCTTGCTAGAAAATCTGCTTTGAACACTACTGTACGTGCTGTAACTTTTTGAAGAGCATGATCTAGACTAGATTGTACACAGAAGATAAAAACATAACTGAATGTAATTACAATTGCAACAGACGAAAATTTGTATCACAATAAAATCGTGATTTAAGATCTGATAACTCAATCTGTCCATAATTAAGATCTGATAAAATCATAACTGAATGTAATTTGTTCTCAGTGCGGGATTAACTGGTAAATAGCTGCAGGGAAAATAACCAAAATAAAATCAGGAAATAAACAAATGCAACCCCACACAATCCAAAGGAAACCAATCTGAAAAATGTTTCCAGGCATCAACATGCTGAAGCCATCAGCTGCTATCGACATGATCATGCCACGTATCTGTGGGTGCCAATGCAAATCTTTCTGGTCCTGCACACAAAGAAAATTACAATGTTGGAAATGTTTCTTAACATAATACTTTGGCCGCAAAAGATAAAAATGGAAGTCAAATCTTTCCTTATGCAATTTTATCAGAAGAAATTTCATAGAAATACCTGATGAACAAAGAGGAGTTGTGGAGGCAAATCTTCAGGAGCATTTGTCTGCTCCTTCATTTTTGCTCTGAATTCAGCTTCCTCCTCTCCATATTTTTCCAATGAAATATCCCAAACTCTGAAGACACACAATTTAGGATGTCACACATCGAGAGAATTCATGATTTCAAGAGAAACGTCAGAACGACTAATAATTTACAGAACATAAAATTATGAGATGGAAAGAGGGAGGGGTAGCAAATTTATAATGTTGTTGTAAATAGAACACGCAGTTGTTAAATATGAACAAATTTGCTATCATGACGTAGAGAATGTATGGCACTGCCAGGCAGGTCAAGCATCACATGTTTGATTTGCTATCGGCGCAAAAAAAAAAGGCAGTACCGAGTCTTTGAATTCTAGTTTGAACCTTCTAAAATGCATTACATTAGATATCTTATTACCTATAAGTTAGTCTTACAACCTAGCAGCCTGTTAACTGAAGCTGGCTTTCTTCTCTTTTGATGGATCTCCCCTCTCTATAGATGAAGCAAAGAATTCCACAGAAATTAATTATTTCAATACGAATGATATGACTGCTGATAGAAGCTTGCTTCTTTTGTGCCATATGGATCTCACCTCTCTATAGATGAAATACCGCATTTTCAAGAAGTTAATAATTTAAAGATAATCTTCAAAATCTAAGTATACCATCAGTTAGAAAAGATTACCATTAAAAAGGAGAATAGCAGAATGGTACCAGCACCCAACATGACCAAAATATCGTAAGCAACTTTTGAAGAAAGGACACATGCAGATATGGTTGGAATGTCACAGAACGAAAATCAGAGAAAGCCTTTTGAGAGTAAACTTCTTGATCACCATGTCTGCAACATAATGGTTATTACAATCAGATTGCAGTGGAAAATAAAGTTGCATGATATGTAAAAACTTGTATTATAATTGATCTTACGACTACCTGGAGTATTTGTTAGGCTTGTCTTTTCATGATTTACACAATAAACTGAAATAAGCCCTAGAAGCCTGGACGCACATATATAAATTATCAGACACCATTTTCTGATTAATTATAACAAGATACATGGCAACATTTACAAAAGTGAGTGCATCAACGTATCAAATCTGAGAATTACTATATGATGCTTGAGTCTAAAATAATATAGCAGAAATATATTTCTCATAGAGCACTCTTCTATTCAGCAATAATAGCCTAAACAACCAATTTACACAATCGTGAGAGGCAAATATATTGTACATAGTTGACTATAGCTAAATTTTAGGAAAAGAAAAGCTACTCAGTAGAATGAATATTACATGAATTAGTCTTCCTCACGACCCACTTGCCTATCATCGAACACCTTGTCCGCATAAATTAAGGAGCAGCTGGCCAAACAAAGATGAGAGAGAGAGGAGTAGAAATAATAGCACACCTTAGGCCAGGCAATAGCTTCTGCCAGCGGAGGTGCAAGCAACGACCTGCGCTGCTCAGGCCGGCCAATAGTCACTCGTCCGGCATCTGTACATCCTGCAGCGGCTCCTCTCGGCGACGACAGGATCATGGTGATATTATTGTTTCATCTCAACCACCTAATTACCTGAAAGAAACAAAATGGTATGGACAAACAAATAAATATCTTTTGAGAAGAAGTCGGAATTATGTTAAAATCCTCTCATGTATGCTTCCAAAATTTTAGGTTCGGTTATAATTAAACCCTGTAACTCAAAAGGTAAGAAAGATCCATTCTGGACATATAGCTAGTGGTACATCAAGCTACTATTTCTAATTCTGTAGGAAGTATTGCACACAAATTAGAATTAAGAACGTGATATATTTCGTCATAAAGAACTAATAAACAAGAAGCACATGGTGATTATGAGAAACAAAGGATGCATAAAGAAGCATATTAACTTGCAGATCAAGCTGAATATGAAGAGGACACTTCATTTGTCGCACATGTGCCAATTTAGAAGCAGAGGGAAGATGATTCTTGTATGCTTTACCACAAAACACACAGAGAATACGATATTATGTTACATATGCTAAAAAGAAGTATTGGAGCATCACCACAAGAAGTGAGCTTCCCTCGTTTGTTTCCCGTGTCACCTGTACAAAGAAACATAACACCACCTTTAGTGTGGAGCATTTTGAGCCAAATAAGAAACCAGCTAATAAATAGTTATGCAAATATTTGAGTAATGAACTTTTAGAGGCATAAAAATGATAGTTTGTGAGGTAAATATGAATTACTTGTAGAAAATTCTTGATCTTCTTCACTCCACAAATTGCAACACTGCAGAAGCTAGCAGACTACTCGACTCACAATTGTTTGCCGTACCTAAATTCAGAACGAGAAAAATTACTGTGTGGGCAGCCTGCTTGGAGTTTCACCAAACACCTCACATGCATAGATTAAAAAGATCCTGCACATAAAGAACGATACGGGGGATGGAATCAAAAGAAAGGAGAGGAGGTGAGACACGAGAGAGAGAGGGGGATGGAATAAGGAGAGAAAAGGAGGCGTGCCTGAGAGGGAGCCGGCGGAGGTCGAGCTCATCAAGCCTCTGTCGCTGGCCTGCACTATCAACCCCCATGGATGACGCCGCTGTCGATGTTCCCGAATGCATCCTGGTCCAAGACGCCCTCCCATGCTCCTTCCCACGGGCTAGCGCTACAGGGGGAGAGACGAGCTCGCTGCTAGCTGGTGCTAGCTGGTGACGGTGGACGCGAGGCACGGCGTGGCGGGCGGCGCCGGCGCTGGGGCGGACGAGGAACATAGCTCGCGAGGGAGGGGACGGAGGAGGACGGAGCCGCTGCCGGGGGCCGCCGCCGCCTCCTCGCGTCGTCCCCACGCGCAGCCGCCATGGTCGCGCCACCGTCGACTCGCGCCGGGCCGCTGCCCGCGTCGCTCCTCCAGCAGCCGACGCTGCTCGCGCCGTTCCTCAAGCCGCCGGCGGAGCCCGCGCAGCTCCCAGCCACCGGCGGCACCGCCCGCGCGCCGCTCCTGACCGCCCGCCCCTCCCGCTCGGCCGCTCGGTGCCGATTTCCATCCGCCATGGTCCATCGTAAGCAGAGTGGGTGGGGAGATATTTTTTAGGGTTTCGGTCAGTCTCCTTTGTCTCGCGTGGGGATTGGCTGTTGAGGATACGGTGGAGGCAAGTGGGCACCGGGCCGGGACGTCTCTATCCGGTGTTGTCGACCGACCCTGCGTACGTCCACCCCCGCTGACAGAGTGGACCAGAAAGCGGTGGGGCCCGCTTGCAGCGAAAGACGGGTAAAAAAGCGCTATTTACCATACACAGTGAACGCAAGTGGGCAGCAACGTGGCAGCGCAAGTGGGAGTTGGTTTGCCCTCTGATCGGTGGACCCCATGAACAAGCGGCCCACAGTCAGTGTCTTTGCGGGTAGGAATGTCGGTAACAAAAAAAAAGCCACGGTGAATAGTAAAAATGGATGGACGGCTGAGATCACTTTGGACATGCAATCCGACGGCCCTGGATGGCTAATCGCTGTGGAGGCCTCGATGGGGGCACCAATTATACCTTTAGATACCTATGGACGTCTGGGGCTTATTCTGACCGTTCATCCGCTGCCTACGATCGTGTTGTTGACTTGCGCCCCCGCTTAGACCCGCCGTGTTAGTTTCATTTGTCTGGGATTTGCCTCACTCCTGCCTATCATATCCGGCTTGCCTACCTCCAAATCCCCCACCATATCTTCCCAATGCGTGTCCGGACAGAGCACCGTCCGCCACCGCCCGTACCACCGCGCTCCACCGCCCGCGCCTCCCGCCACCCGCGCCTTTGCCGCCCTCGGAGCTCTGTCTCGACTCTCGATGCGCCGCCACCTTTCACCCCCGTCTATGCGGGATCTGCACCACTGCAACCACCTACCTCCACTCCCGATCACAGCATCTCAGCTGGGCCGTCGCGAGGACGCCGCCGACCATCACGAGCGAGGCATTCGCGAGGACACCGTGTTCCAGGACTGCGCCACCCGTCACCAGCTGGGCCGTCGCGAGGACACCGCCTCCCCGGATCTTTCGTCCGCCCTTCCCTATAGTGTCGACAACACTACTGTCTTCCACGTAAATGCCGCCAGAGCGTCGCGAAGATCTCACCGCCCTGCAGCTGCCGTCCGGAGCGAAGTCCACTGCACCCAGCTCCATGGCGTAGATCTCCTCCAAGGCAGCGTGCTCCTAAACTATTTGAAGGCAGCTGAATTGATTTAAGATATTTGAGCTGCTGCAACTTTTCTAACTTTTTAGCAAACGTGCAAAAATTCTTTTTTCTAGGGGTTCACATCCGAGTTTTGCAAGATCATTTTTCTTAAAGGAATGCACTTGAATCATAAAGCAACAACAGTGTGTAGAGTACAGTTTACAGGCTGATGTCAAAGATTCAGAGTTCCGTCTTGCTCCCCTCTGCTCTTCCGGAGAAGTGTTTTAATCCTAGACAGAGCACATCGAGTGTGCTGAATCATTCTGTACTGTAACTAGGCTTGTTGTTATGACGCTTTCTGGTTTTATGAATTCTGTACTGTGTGTTACTAGTACTGAAAATGTGATTCATGTGCTGAATCATTCAGTTGCTCGCCTTGCGTTGCTCCCTGCCATGTTGCCATGTTTCCAGTTTGAATTCTCTCTTTCGCAAAGGAGCATAACTGAATGTGATTAAGCCTGCCATGTTTCCATAACTGAATAAAAGCTTTTAGGAAGTGCAGCAGCATAACTGAATGATCCAAGCCCAATAAACAAATCAAAATAGCAACCGAACATTTTTTTAATTTTCATCTTTCCTTGTTCATCAACATACAACCATAGTTTAAAAAATCGGACCGGCGAGCGAATCGGTGAGGTGACTGGCTCACTGGTCCAACCGGTGTCTCAGCTGGTTTAATAGCGACAAAAAACCATTAAATTAAATAAATAAATAATTGAATTTCGGAAAAATTGAGCATCGAATCAAATATTTTATATTCACTTTCATAGTATATCACAAACTAAGTGTAGTAGAGGTGGTATTAGACCTTATGCGGGCTATTTGGAGAAAGGTTCTGGTTTTAGGATCATATTCTCGCGAAAACATATTAATTTTTATGCAGTTTTTTCTGGTTTTTTGTTAGTTGGACCAGTGACTCTTAAAAACCGGAGGGCGTCGGTTCAGGTTTTTTCTGATCGAACCAGTGAATCGGTTTGGTTTTTAAAATTATGCATACAACAGAACATTTGATAACAAGCTACAAAGACAATCTGGCAAGATGCAGGTACAGAACAACTTGGCCAGCTAGCTGCCATCGTCCAAAACATAACACTTGGTAATAAGCTACTGAATAACAAAGAACACAAACTCCTAGCCAACAGATGGATTTTGCTATTAGATGACTGCTAGCCAACAGATGGATTTTGCTAATAGATGACTGCTAAGCCGGAACCAATGCAGCCAAGCGCAGACACGCCGCTGCATGAGGTTCCGAACGGTTGCATCGGCGGCGGCTCAGCACCTCATCTTCACTTTCATCGGTGGCCTAGTAGCCAACATCGGACGTAGAGTCGCCGACAGCTAGCTTGGCATCCATGGTTGCGAGCTGGACGTCGGCACCGCCAACATTGTCAGCCACATGCTCCGCCTCATCGCCATTGGCAGCATCAATCTGCAGTATTCAGAGTTTATATTGTTAAGCAAACTCACATTTTGCTTTTTGGCTGCGGAATCATGGTGCCAAACAAAATCCACCTCGTCTTGATCAAGCAGCAGAACAACCTGGATCTCAGCTCCGCCTCCACGTACCGCCTATGCGTGGTAGCCCCCGTCGTTGTCTCCTACACTCACATCGTCATCTGCTACCTAGCTGGAATCACCATGCCCCCCCTAAAGTAGAAACAGAACACAAGAAATCAGATCTGATCTGATCTGTATACAAGGAATCATCATGCCCCCCTAAAGAATTTTGTTGCTGGTATTACAGAGGCTAGTTTAAATAAACAACATGTTCTATATAATTTTCTATGAATGGATGCTCTAACGTACAGGTTAGAACAAATGGGCCAGAAATAACATTACGGAAATCTAGAGTAGCTATCAAATTTAATAAAACTTGGTCGTTGATAAACAAAGACAACCAGAAAACCGTCTCTTCTATCCTCTAATCTTTTTTTCTGCGTTGTAAACTATGATACAGCAGTATTTTTATCGACAAACATCAACTACCTACTGCAGTACAGTTTGCCATCTAACATCATAAGGTACACGCCAATTATAATCCACAAGGAACAAAATATCGCTGTGCACAAAATGAAGGTTTTTTTTGTTTTGAAACAGCCACAAATGCTAACAAAATATAAGTCTGTACAGCTAAAATTATAGACACTCGTGGAAACATTTTGTCGAGAATAAATAGCAGCGTCTAAATAAGCATATCTTTTTAGAAGCAAAATAAAATGCCATTCTGTACCTTTTGTGGTCATGACAACTTAAGTATATGGAGCCCATACAGAACCAGATATATGTTACTAGAGGACTAACTAGCAGTTAAGTAGGCTAAATTGACGGAATACGGAAGTAAAGAATATCCAAATGACTTGCAGGTTCAATACACTGTAAATGTTAGAGATTTTCTGTAGAAGAGGGAGTGCTAACCGTCGATGAGTGTTCCAGGAGCAGCAGCAGAGTGCATCTCGTCGACAAAAGCTTCAGCGGCTGCAGCATACTCGTCACCGTCGATGTGTTCGTCGCCGCCAACGGCAGCTGGTTGCGTGCCGTCCTCAGACCAAAATAGTGGCGGCCCGCCCTCAGCACAAATTGGTTGCGCACTGCCCTCCGATGGCTCGTCGTCCTTCTCCGAGGCATCCTCCTCGTCGTTTTCTTCCCAACCAGATCCCCATTCGCCGGGAGATGAGTGGCCGGACTCAGATGCTCCGTGGTATACTGAATCTCCAAGATGACCTTCGAACCCATCGCCAAGCCGAGAGCCACTCGTCCACGGCCACACTGCAACAAGGTAGGGACTGAGCGAATGAAACAAGATTCTCGAGATCTCGATCTAAAATCTGGTGCGGAGGGGAAGCTCAGGGGAAAGGGGAAAAGCACGTACCGCAAAAACGCTCGGAGACCCTCCCAAGAAGCTCCGTGAAGCTCCTCATCCCATCCATGGCGGAGCTCGAGGAGCAGCCTGAGCGGGGAGAAGAAAGTGGCTGAGCAAGCCGGGAGAAGAAATAATGGAGGAAGAATGGTCGTGGTTACACCACCGCTTTGGCAGTTTCCAGTGTTTAGCCTACAAGGAGAGTCGCGCGGCAGGTACACATTGTCCCGAATCTCCAATCAACCTACGGCTAGGTTAAGCCCGCGACGTCCATAAGGTTGTGGAAAAACCGCGTCCTTCTCGAGCACCCTCTTCAAGCACGCGGCATGGAAGACATGGGGCGTGCCGCACCCTGGCCACGCGAAGAGGTCGTCGCCCTCCAGCAGCTCCAAGCAAACAACCCATTCAGGCCTTGTTCGGTTCATCCCACCCCGGGCGGGATCGGAGCCCAATACCCTCCAACCCCTGTGGATCGGCCCACCAGGGATTGATTCCCGCCCAGCTAGATTTGTGTGTTCGGTTACGTCCCGTGGGGATTCCAGCCCGGCCCAATCCCCTCCAATACCGCCCGTTCCACCGGGGAAAAAATAATCGACCCCCACCTCGTGGATAGAATCCCCAATCGTCTCTCTCGCTCGACCCGATGCCTTCTGAATGCTGGCGGCGCAGCGCAACGCTGGGGAGATGAAATCCTCCATCCGCGCGGCGGCGGAAAACATTAGCGGCGGCGCACTCCTCACCTTCTTCCGTGTCAGCCGCGTGACACCAGATGTGAGCAGCGGCGGCAGCGCAACGCCGGGTGAAACGCGGCAGCGATGGCGCACTCACTCTCTCTCCCTCGCGAGTTGGAAGCGCAGGAGGCGGCGTACTCCTCGCCTTGCGCATGTCATCGGATGTGAGAAGCAGAGGTCCCGGCGAGGGACTAACCAAACACGCAATTACCGGGCGGATTAGAGGGGAAAGGACAGATGGGGAATCGGGTGACGTGTGGGGATCACCCAATTACCGGGCGGATTAAATTCTCTAGTGTATTGGATCCACACAAACCGAACAAGGCCTCACTGGTGGAAAAAACCCCTATGGTCCCGGTTCGTGTGGGACATTGGTCCCGGTTTCCAAACCGGGATCAATAACTCGGGACCAATGTCGGTCCCGGTTCTAGCACGAACCGGGACCGATAGGTCTTCACGTGGGCGTGCGCGCAGCGAGGGTGGCATGGATCATTGGTCCCGGTTCGTGGCACGAATCGGGATCGTTGATCTCTGCATTTCGGGCTATTTTTTGTACAGCGGCAGGGTTTTGTGTTTTTTGTTCCATTTATTTATTTGGTGTGTTTTGTATTCAATTTAATGGTACTACATATATACAACAATAATGATGGAACCACACTATATATATATATTACACATCATGGTCACGAATATATTATTCACCGTCTCATCCGTCGTGCTTGATCGAAACATATTACAAACGGTACTCACACGAATTTGATCTAATTTACATCTTCTTTTTTACACTTCATCCTTCCAAATGAACCGGGTAATAGTATTCTCCTTTCGGATCTATGACATGTTCTAATAAGAATCCGGCAATTTCCTCTTGTATTGCTTGCACGCGTTCTTGTGGTAGAAGACCTTCCCGCATCCGTTCGATCTAATTTAAAGAAGTGGATTAATATATATGAATGAAACTAAACACAATTGATGGTAATAAAATAAAGTTGTGATTATTGTTTATCGTACTTTAATTTTTTTGAAGTTTCGGTCTGCGTCCTTCTCTTTGGTCGTCTGGCGAATGAACTCGCAGACATAATATCCACATAAGTTATTCCCGGCTTCCTGCCTCAAGCATTTGACGAGAACAGAGTTCAATCAAAATAATAATCAAGCATGATAATGGTATTGAAACTAAAGAGATGCGCGGATCTAGCAAGTAGTACTTACATTCAATGGTTGAAATGTAAGCTCTGGCTTCCAAACACCCCTAGTGTTGGCGGTGAACCGTTTCCAAGCCTTCTGGAGGTATTCCTACATGTTCGCCCACTTTTCTAAAGGTGTGCATTTTGAGTCCATGACTTTGACTACTCCTTCGTCAACGATAATGATTAATAGAATAAAGTGAAAGTTGCACACACATAACGAGTCAATTATATGCTTAACATCGAGTAAGCGAAAACAGAATGTGTACAAGACAGTAACACTCACTCGAAGTTGTAAGGAAATAGTATTTCCCTTCTGTTGCTGAAATACTTCAACGATTGTACCAAGTTATCCTCTGTCTCTTTGGGTTTTTCTTGAGAGTATCTTCATGAACAAAATTGCAGTCAACGAACCTAAGGTCATAGATTCCTCCTTTGTTGCATTCGAGAATCTTCATTCTGCATATATAATTAGTATAGTGATGAGTAAGATTATACAAGCAACGAATGAGCTGAGCTAGAAAGACTTAATAATACTTACAGACAATAGGCACTAACGATAGTTTTGTCGAGGGCGTCTTGTTGGTAAAACTGAAATAATTTTAGAAATTCAATCAGTAAGAACCCATCTCCATGACCGTAATGGTGGTGTTTATATCCAGCGTAGATCCAGTTTGCTGATTCAGTAGAGGCTTTCATGTACCACTTATGCAATCTCCACATTTTTGTTGGTAGATCTTTGAATAACTCGGGTTTGACGAGAGGAGCCCCGTGCCGGTATATGTATGCTATTTGTTGGTACCCCTCGAACTCATCCGGACGGCTCATGTACTCAGCAATAGACAGTCCATATAATTTGGCCTTTTCTCCATAGAGTTGAATAAACTCCGGATCAATGTTCGGATCATGCCGCTCCTGGGCTCTCCACTCAATGGTATCATACACTTTGAGCGGTTCGATCGATTGATTTTTCTGTTGTCCGAGCTGGGCAACTTCTTTCCTGACTCTTCGCTCTTTTGCCTCAGCCAACTTGGTAATAGAGCAATTATAGTCTGGTGTGAGCGCTATGGGTTGGTGAAGCTGAATCTTAAGCGCGTCTGCTTTGGCTTTATCTTCTGCGGTGACCGGGAAGAATGGCTCCGTCGGCTTTGGCTTTTTCTTGATAGCACCTTTAGCTCACAAGCTGTGATCTCCGTGATATCATCCACTGGGTAGCATTTAGGAGGAGCCGTCGTCAGTGCATCATCATCACTATCCTAGAGCTGGGTGGAAGCGATGCTGCTTTTCTTATTCGATAGGGCGCCGGTACCATCGAATGCAGCTTCTACCATGTGCCGCTGAGATTGGCTGCTAATACCTTGCTGGCTAAGTCTGTCGAGTTGATCCTGCTACCGCTTTAATGCTTCTTCTACATTACGCAGCCGGTCTACAGCTGCCGCTTTCTCAGCTGCCTCCCTTTCTTTTCTCCTCTGATGACTTTTATCGGGATATCTCTTCATTTCCGCGGGGAAGGCAACATTCCACGGCTAGGAGCCTGGTGTGCCTCGTGCTCGTCCGGTGTGTTCATCATTTTTAAGGGCGCGTGTGAGCTCGTCGTTCTCTATATCGGGAACGAACCGTCCCGCTTCAACATCTTTTACCGCACTTCTAATATCTTTGATGGGCAGTAGGGGATGATCTTTGTGTTTCTGGGTATATATTGCCCTCCCTTCTTCGTCCAATGTGCCCCCATAGCCGTAAAACCAGTTTCTCGCCCGTGGTGTCCATGTTGTGGGCTCTGGTCTAATCCCGGCAACAATATACTTGACCTCAAGCGCATCCCACTTAGGCATACAACCGGCGTAGCCAGCAGACCCCATATTATGGTGGTACACTTTCTTAGCAGCGTTCTCCTTATTTATTCTAGATCTTTCCAAAGCTTTCTCCGATGTCTTGTACTTCACAAAATCAGCCCACTAGTGTCTTAACTTAGCATAGCCGACTTGATTGAAATCCGGAGTCTTGTCTAACTTGACAAAGTTAAGGTGCAGTTTCTTCTTCCAGTTCTTGAATGCCTCGACCATCTTGATGAGAGCAAACTTCTTGACTCTTTGCAGTAGCTCCTCATTTGCTCTCTCCACCTCATCTGGATTCACATCTGGCCTCGGCAGGAGGAAATTAATCATGAGCCTGTCAAAAAGCTTATCTTTGGCAACGTCGCCGACATACGGGACTCCACCGCTGCTTGGCCGATTCCATTCTTGAACGGTGATTGGGATGTAGTCCCTCACAAGAACTCCGCATTGCTTGACAAATTTTTTTGCGACATCATCGGGAGCTTGCGGTTCGCCGTCTACACCGACCACGTCGATCCAATACCTCACAGTGGTATCCAACTTTTTTGTTGGGTCTCATTTCGTTCTTACGGAAGAAGTGCTCGATCCGGAGGGCTAAAAGAAGAAAGAGTGTTAATATATGCATGTATATATATAGACAGCAGCATTACAAAAATATATATATACACCTCGTCGGAGTTTCCGATATTTAAGGTTTGGCCGGAGCCGTCGCCTTCTCCCTTATCGGCTTCTCCCTCACCGGCTTCTCCCCCATCCCAGGCTTCAGCTTCTACCTCACCGGAGCCATCTCCTCGGTTGAGAGATTCATCTCCCTCACCGGAATCATTCAGAAACGTCCTGGTGACATCGATATCTTCATTTTCGCGGATCATTCCTTGGAGGAAGTGATGTCTACGCACTTCTATTCTTGTAGACACTTGTTGGGCCTCCAAGTGCAGAGGTTTGTAGAACAGCAGCAAGTTTCCCTTAAGTGGATCACCCAAGGTTTATCGAACTCAGGGAGGTTAGAGGTCAAAGCTATCCCTCTCAAGCAACCCTGCAATTACGATACAGAAAGTCTCTTGTGTCCCCAACACACCCAATACACTTGTCAGATGTATAGGTGCACTAGTTCGGCGAAGAGATAGTGAAATACAAGTGGTATAGATGATTATAAGTAGCAAACGTGATGTGAAATAAATATTGCTGCGAGCAAACAAGTAACAAAATAGCAAGTAAACGATGTGCAATGCTTGGAAACAAGGCCTAGGGATCATACTTTCACTAGTGGACACACTCCCAACAATATAACATGACTGAACAAATAACTTCTCTTTGCTAGGGCACTCTGAATTGCTCTCCTATTGAATAACACTAATCATTGTGTAGTGGCTACAGAAGCACCCCTTAAAGTTCATCAAGTACTTGACAAACACCACTCATAGAGATACCTAAATCAAAGCACAACTCAAGATAGATATCATTGCAACTTAGACCAAGTACTAACACGGTGCACACACTGTCACCATTACACCATGAAAGGAGGAATAGATCACTCAAACTATCATAGCAATAATTATTCTCATAATCCACAAGAGATCACAATCATAGCCTAAACCAAGTACCACCATGATGCACGCACTGTCACCGTTACGCCATGGCAGGAGGAATAGATTACTTTAACAATCACCACTAGAGTACACATAATATCTGAATAATAACATCTACTTGTTCAACATGATACAAAGCTCACGATCACATAAAGATCACATCATGGGAGAGAGAGGTGAACCACATAGCTACCGGTAGAGCCCTTAGCCCCGGGGATGAACTACTCCCTCCTCATCATAGGAGACAGCAAGGTTGATGGAGATGGCGGTGAGGTCGATGGAGATGGCGGAGACGACGATGGAGACCGATGGAGATGGCTCCGGGGGCACTTCCCCGTCCCGGCAGGGTGCCAGAACAGAGACTTCTGTCCCCCGAAATTCGTCGGTGGTGGCGTCGGAGCTGCGGAACTGCTTCTGGAAAATTGCCGACCCTTTTAGGGTTTTCCGTCCCGAGGCTTTATATAGGCGAAGGGGCGATGTCAGAGGGCTGCCAGGGCCTCCTCACATAGGGGCGGTGCGGCCAGGGCCTGGGCCGCGCCAGCCCTATGTGAGGGAGGCCTGTGGCCCCTCTCCTTCCTCTCTTCGGATGTCTGGATGCTCCCGGGAAAAATAAGACTTCTGCCTTTTGTTTCGTCCAATTCCGAGAATATTTCCTGTGTATCACTCTGAAACACAAAAACAGTAGAAAACAGGGAACTGGCACTGTGGCAACTCGTTAATAGGTTAGTTCCGGAAAATGCATAAAAGTGCCACTAAGTGTAACGAAACAATAGGCAAATGGTGTAAAAACAAGCATGGAGCATCAAAAATTATAGATACGTTGGAGACGTATCAGCATCCCCAAGCTTAACTCCTGCTCGTCCTCGAGTAGGTAAGTGATAACAAAAGAAATAATTTTTGAGGTGACATGCACCTACACAATCTTGATCATATATGTAAGCATTGTGAGCTGGGATCATAAGAACTTAAAACATGGGCATGAAAGATATAATCATGACAATAAGAACTTAGCAACCATGTTGTAAACATGTAAATGAACACAAACAAAAGATCATGAAAATGAAACAATGAAAGTCAAACGTGTGTTCAAATCATAAGGAAAAACATACAAATGGTTTTCAGTTTGTCCCTCATGGAGAGCAAAACATAAATGCATAGGACACCTTCAAGTTTAAGAGGGTGACTAGATACAAATAATTTAAGAACAAGTGAAACCAACAATATGAATCAATCAATGAACTTTGGGACAATGCATATTACACTAAGAATGACAACTATGCTCTCTTAATGGTGCATAAAGATAGAAGGTGGTGACTCAACATAAAAGTAAAAGAAAGGCCCTTCGCAGAGGGAAGCAGTGATTAAACATGTGCTAGAGCTTTTCATTTGTAAAACAGAGAGATAAAAATTGGTTTTGAGAGGTGGTTGTCTTTGTCAACGACTGGCAATGGGGTTCTTACTATCTTCCATACAAAAATGAAGCAAGTTTTTGAGAGAGAGATTGGCACTTTTTGTGCTCTTTTATAAAGCTTGGCACTCCTCCCCACCTTTTTTCCTTTCACAAACCATGGCTAACCGATTCCATCGGGTGCCCACCAACATTCACTTTCCATGGAGGAGTGCTTTTTTTTTTTTTTGGAATAAGCAATATGGAAGATAGCAAATCCGACCACTACATCCCCATGAGCTAAAAACAGTGGCACAAAACGAGAAGTAGTTGAAAGGTAGCACATGAAAATTTACTTTGGAATGGCTTACAAATACCATGCATAGGAGTTTATAGTGGACACTTTGGCAAACTTGGTTTTAGGGAGTTGGATGCACGAGTAGAGCTCATACTCAGTACAAAATGAGGGCTAGCAAAAGACTAGGAGCGACCAACTAAGAGAGCAATAATGGCCATAATCATGCAAAGCGACAAAGCGACATTAAAAGAAGCATAAGATGGCATCAAAAGTCAAAAACTAAATGATCATAGAGGCTATTGGCGACTTATTTTTGTAGTCAACATGGTGTAAGCATGCGCCAAGTCAACCCAAATAAAGCATCAAGGAGAAAACCAAAATAATGCTTCCATACAATAAAAACAACGCATGATTTTTTCAAAGGCTCATTAAGCAATCTCAGTTATTTGAGACAAGTCATGCTACAGCAAAACCACTAAGCATACTATCAAAAAGACATCAAGCATGACATGAAAAAGCCTAAGCCGCAGTCTACACAAGCTCCTTCTTGTACCACTTTTTTGCATAAAGCTTTTTCTCTTTTCCAACACCATTCAAACCTTTTTGAGGAAACTCTTTTGAGGAAAACCAACATATACCAGAGGTCCAAATACACCTTGATGCAAAGATAAAACAAGATCTGAACAAAAATCAAGACGAAAAATGCAAGCTAAACGCAGTAGCAGAAAAAGAGAACACTCATTGAACGATAAGAGTGAAAAACAGAGTGTTCTTGGCAAATGAAAAACGGAACATGTCTCTCTCCAAACACATGATGTGATCTAACCATTTATTGCAGCAAACTAAACTAAACTAATATTGAAAACTAAAACAACTGACGCTCCAAGAAAAACGCATAGTGCATGAAGCAATAAAAATATAGTGTTTTGAAAGGTGACCTGATTTTTGCCGATGAAGAAGGGGTGCCTCGGGGGCATCCCCAAGCTTTGACGCTTGTACTTCTTGGATATGTCTTGGGCTGATGCATGGGCATCCCCAAGCTTGAGCTTTTGTCCATTCTTCAACTCATCTCATCATTCTCCAATCCCTACACTTGAAAACTTCCTTCATACAAAACTAAACACAATTCTATTAGCAACATTAGTGTAGCATAACATATAATCAACCTCTTTTTGCTTCAGGTTTCAACTCAAAACCACCACATATATAGCAAATACTACTGTAGCAACTTCCCCAAAAGTTCCATGATCAAAAGAACTCAAAAGAAAGCGATAAAGTGGCAAACACAAATATTGGCAGAAATCTGTCAAAACTGAACAGCTGACAAAGGTAGAATTTTTGAGGGATTTTCTGTTGCTCAAATCAAAAAGTGTTCAACTAATGAAAGTTTGGGTATAACCTGGGGCATATGCACAAGAAATCGCAGGTCCAAAAGACAAACAGAGAATTTTCACGAATTTTTACGGTGCAGCACCGAAAACAGTTTCAGGACAGCAACATCCCCAAATCTTTACCTCACTCGAATTAGAGGCTTCTCTTGGCACAATAACGAAATAAAAATGATAAGGAGAGGTCATTACAGTAGTAATAACTTCCAAGACTCAAATAAAAGAAAAAGTACTGAAAAATAAACAATGGGTTATCTCCCAAGAGTGCTTTTCTTTAACGCCTTTGAGCTAGGCGCAGTAATTTGCAAAGATGCTCATGTAGGCGCCATATAAGAGCTTGAGGCAAAGGCGCCATATAGGAACTTAAAGCAATAGAGAGCATCAAAAAGCAAATGTGAAGACATTTATATCTGAACCACTTCCTATGCATAGGAATCTTGTAAGAAAATAAACCAACGAGGCACATAGTAGCAAGAATGGATAGATAAAACAAGTGCCACTTCAAGATTTGCAACATAAAGAGGGGAAACTCAATATTATTGAGATCCATCAAACCATGTTTCCCTCTCTCATAATAACTTTCAGTAGCATCATGAATAGAACTAACAATATAACTATCACATAAAGCATCCCTATCATGAGCCACATGCATAAAAGAATTAATACTCACCACAGGAATAATAGTAGTAGGAGCAAATTCAATAGAATAATTATTCTCATCACCATAATCATCAAAAATAGGAGGCATATTGTAATCATAACTAATTTTATCCTCAATAGTAGGTGAATTGAAAATATTATACTCATCATCATAGCCATCATAAACTAGAGGTTCAGTATCATCACAAGCTAGAGAACAGCTATTTCGCAAAGCATATTCTTCAAACATATCATCATAAGAAGGAACATCACATATGGGAGATAAAATATCATCAGAGCAAATTTTCTCCACTAAAGCTGGGGAACTAAAAATACCATGCTTAACAAAACCAGCTTCCCCAAGCTTAGACTTTTCTAAAACAGTGTTCAAAGCATTCATACTAACAAAACTATTAGCATGCGAATTAAGCTCCAAAGGTTTTTCAATTTTCTCTTCAAACACTTCATATCTAAACTCAGGAAAAAGACTACAGAACTCATTGTTTTCCATTTAAGCCTAACTAGTGAAAATAAAAACAAGAAACAAAAAGATGTAATTGCAGAATCTAAAGGAAATAACTCCGAGCACTCACACAGGAGGATGCGAGTACCTTTTACCTTACCTCCCCGGCAACGGCGCCAGAAAAGAGCTTGATGTCTACGCACTTCTATTCTTGTAGACACTTGTTGGGCCTCCAAGTGCAGAGGTTTGTAGAACAGCAGCAAGTTTCCCTTAAGTGGATCACCCAAGGTTTATCGAACTCAGGGAGGTTAGAGGTCAAAGCTATCCCTCTCAAGCAACCCTGCAATTACGATACAGAAAGTCTCTTGTGTCCCCAACACACCCAATACACTTGTCAGATGTATAGGTGCACTAGTTCGGCGAAGAGATAGTGAAATACAAGTGGTATAGATGATTATAAGTAGCAAACGTGATGTGAAATAAATATCGCTGCGAGCAAACAAGTAACAAAATAGCAAGTAAACGATGTGCAATGCTTGGAAACAAGGCCTAGGGATCATACTTTCACTAGTGGACACACTCCCAACAATATAACATGACTGAACAAATAACTTCTCTTTGCTAGGGCACTCTGAATTGCTCTCCTATTGAATAACACTAATCATTGTGTAGTGGCTACAGAAGCACCCCTTAAAGTTCATCAAGTACTTGACAAACACCACTCATAGAGATACCCAAATCAAAGCACAACTCAAGATAGATATCATTGCAACTTAGACCAAGTACTAACACGGTGCACACACTGTCACCATTACACCATGAAAGGAGGAATAGATCACTCAAACTATCATAGCAATAATTATTCTCATAATCCACAAGAGATCACAATCATAGCCTAAACCAAGTACCACCATGATGCATGCACTGTCACCGTTACGCCATGGCAGGAGGAATAGATTACTTTAACAATCACCACTAGAGTACACATAATATCTGAATAATAACATCTACTTGTTCAACATGATACAAAGCTCACGATCACATAAAGATCACATCATGGGAGAGAGAGGTGAACCACATAGCTACCGGTAGAGCCCTTAGCCCCGGGGATGAACTACTCCCTCCTCATCATAGGAGACAGCAAGGTTGATGGAGATGGCGGTGAGGTCGATGGAGACGGCGGAGACGGCGATGGAGACCGATGGACATGGCTCCGGGGGCACTTCCCCGTCCCGGCAGGGTGCCGGAACAGAGACTTTTGTCCCCCGAAATTCGTCGGTGGTGGCGTCAGAGCTGCGGAACTGCTTCTGGAAAATTGCCGACCCTTTTAGGGTTTTCCGTCCCGAGGCTTTATATAGGCGAAGGGGCGATGTCAGAGGGCTGCCAGGGCCTCCTCACACAGGGGCGGCGCGGCCAGGGCCTGGGCCGCGCCAGCCCTATGTGAGGGAGGCCTGTGGCCCCTCTCCTTCCTCTCTTCGGATGTCTGGATGCTCCCGGGAAAAATAAGACTTCTGGCTTTTGTTTCGTCCAATTCCGAGAATATTTCCTGTGTATCACTCTGAAACACAAAAACAGCAGAAAACAGGGAACTGGCACTGTGGCAACTCGTTAATAGGTTAGTTCCGGAAAATGCATAAAAGTGCCACTAAGTGTAACGAAACAATAGGCAAATGGTGTAAAAACAAGCATGGAGCATAAAAAATTATAGATACGTTGGAGACGTATCAGGAAGTATTCATCATCTTGAGTTGTGCCATGTGCTGGATCCATAGTATCTGTAAATTAATGCAAATAATCAAGATTTTTCTACTATAAAAGTAAAACCATTTTATTAATAGGAAAAACACCTGCTAATAGTAATTAACCCTATTCTCGACACCAACACCTTGCAGGCATCAAACTTTACACCGGTAATTCAATAATGTTGAATTGTTCCGGTAGTTGCATTTTTCAAGGCATTAGCGATGGATTTTGAGTGAATCTCTTGAATCTTATTATTAATAGGCGGTAAAAATGGGTATACATGTAACTACAATACATCGGCACACTCATTAATCTGACAAATCTTTATTATAATTCACCATGATTTATAAATCACAATAGAAAATATAAATACACATGACATAATTTTGCACACTATTCATTTCCATTATTATTTAGACTTCAACATAAAATTTTTGAATTCCACGACAAGCTAATGTGGATGAAATTTTTCTTATTTTCAACCTTAAATAAACTAAATCCAAATAGAATTTAACTTCTAACTTGCGATAGGAATTTAATTATAGACATTGATCTAATATCGCACCATGTATAAAATATATATATGATATAAAATACATATATTTCTATTTACACATGCTCGAAGTTCACCGGTGCTCGAAGTTTCTATTTATAAAATACATATATAAAATACATATATTTCTATTTACACATGCTCGAAGTTTCTATTTCTAAAATACATATATTTCTATTTATACATATATGATATCTAATAGGCGGAAAATTCGTTTTTAATCCCAAAATTTCTAGTACCCAAGTTCACCGGTGCTAAAATTTTAAAGTAGTTATGCAAATTCGTTTTTAATCCCGAAATTTCTAGCACCCAGCAAGTTCACCGGAAGGGCGTCGGCGGTGAGCTTCTCCGGGGCGGGCTCTGCAGGGGGGCATCAACGGCGGGCTCTGCAGGGGGGCGTCAACGGCGGGCTCTGCAAGGGGGCGTTGAGGGCGGGCTCTGCAGGGGGCATCGAGGAAGGGCGTCGGCCGGCGAGCTTCTCTGGGGCGGCGGCCGACGAGCTTCTCCGGGGCGTCGGACGGCCTGCAAAGAGAAGGGTGAGTGGCGGCGGGAAAGAGGGAGAGGAAGGGAGAGGTCGCGGCGGCGGGAGAAGAGCGCTCACCGAGGACGACGGCGAGCTTCTCCGGGGCGGGGACGGGCAGCCTGCCGGCATGGTTTCGTTCAGCGCGCAAATGTCCTTAGCGGTTTCGGCGATTTGGGGGGAAGTGGGGGAGGAAGAAGGCTCGCAGTTATATATCTCGGGGTCATTGGTCCCGGTTCATCGCATCAACCAGGACCAATGGATCAACGGTCCTGGTTGATGCCATGAACCGGGACCAATGACCTGGGTGGGGGGCGCTGCTGAGCCGCCACGTGCCCAGGATCAACGGTCCCGGTTGATGTCATGAACCGGGACCAATGACCTGGGTGGGGGGGGGGGGGTGCTGCTGAGCCGCCACGTGCCCAGGATCAACGGTCCTGGTTGATGGCATTAACCGGGACCAATGACCCGTTTTTAAGGTTTTATCAGGAAAAAACTTTTTGTTTTCCATTTTAACTTTATGTTTTCATTTTAATAGGAAAAAACTTTCTTTTATTTGAAATTTGAAAAAACTTTCAACAGGAAAAGTGCTTCAATTTAAATAACTAATCCAAAACCATTTTTTTTCAAAATTATTTATTCTAACTAAACAATTTTACTATTTTTAATTAAAAATGCATTAACATATATTTATTGCATTATTTGGAATTTGAAAAAACTTTCAGCAGGAAAAGTGCTTCAATTTAAATAACTAATCCAAAACCATTTTCTATTTTCAAAATGATTTATTCTAACTATACAAACTATTAACAATTTTACCATTTTCAATTAAAAATGCACTAACGCGTTTGAAACGGGCATAAGAAATTCAAAAATGATCCAAACAATGTGAAACCTTCGCGTGGTGTCATATTATGTGTCATAGTTGCAAGGAAAAATATTGAACTTAGAAAATTGCAAACGTCATAAAAAGTCCTTCACAAAATGACCTATCATGTTCGAGGTTTCATGGCATTTAGGTCAAACCACCAATGTTATGGCTAGAATCAGGGCATAGTTTGTGATAATGTGCCCATATTGTGCACACATGTGCATCTTGGGATGGCTTACGATATTGCTGGAGGAAGTTTTCCTTTTCGACGCACGAAATAGCCAATTTCCATTTTTGAGGTGCCGAAATCGGGGTGTTCTGTGAAGGAACCACCAAATTAAAGTTTGGCATTGGTACCAACCCATTTTTCAAAAATACTAGACCACCTTAGATGGACAAATTCCCAACCGGTGTATCAGGAACCTTTCCGTCCATCCCTCATGAAAAAGACAAATTCCTGCCAAATCGGCAGGAGGGTGCCGAGATTGGAACTACAAGTACAGGATATAATGCTTGTGATTTTTTTTAAAATCATTTATAGGTTCACAACATGCTATTTCATCAGAGATCCACTTCAAGTTTAGCGAGGCTCAGCCCCGGGCTAAGAAGCTTCATGCCCGCCGTTTTGAATATAGTTTGAAACGGGCATAAGACATTCAAAAATGATCCAAACAATGTGAAACCTTCGCGTGGTGTCATATTATGTGTCATAGCAGCAAGGAACAATATTGAACTTGGAAAATTGCAAACATCATAAAAAATCCTTCACAAAATGACCTATCATGTTCGAGGTTTCATGGCATTTAGGTTAAACCACCAATGTTATGGCTAGAATCAGGGCATAGTTTGTGATAATGTGCCCATATTGTGCACACATGTGCATCTTGGGATGGCTTACGATGTTGCAGGAGGAAGTTTTACTTTTCGATGCACGAAATAGCCAATTTTCATTTTTGAGGTGCCAAAATCGGGGTGTTCTATGAAGGAACCACCAAATTAAAGTTTGGCATTGGTACCAACCCATTTTTCAAAAATACTAGACCACCTTAGATGGACAAATTCCCAACCGGTGTATCAAGAACCTTTCTGTCCATCCCTCATGAAAAAGACAAATTCCTGCCGAATCGGTAGGAGGGTGCCCAGATTTGAACTACAAGTACAGGATATAATGCTTGTGAATTTTTTTAAAATCATTTATAGGTTCACAACATGCTATTTCATCAGAGATCCACTTCAAGTTTAGCGAGGCTCAGCCCCAGGCTAAGAAGCTTCATGCCCACCGTTTTGAATATAGTTTGAAACGGGCATAAGAAATTCAAAAAGGATCCAAACAATGTGAAACCTTCGCGTGGTGTCATATTATGTGTCATAGCTGCAAGGAAAAATATTGAACTTGGAAAATTGCAAACATCATAAAAAATCCTTCACAAAATGACGTGTCATAGTTTTCATATATTACATAGATTTACATAGGGTTTAGGGTTTAGGGTATGAATCCTTCGTCGCGTATGTCGATCCCTTGCCTATGATCGCTTCTTAGGCCGTAACCATGGAGCATCTTCATTATTTAACGGGATGCAAGGGTCAGTTTTCACGGTGAAGGGCGGAATTTCTTCAAACTTATCATAATCTGCTGACATGTCTGTCTTGTCCTCGACTCCCGCGATGTTTCTTTTCCTTGAAAGAACTATGTGACGCCTGGGCTCATCGTCTGATGTATTCGTTTCCTTATTTTTTCTTTTTTTCGGTCTGGAGGACATGTCTTTCACATAGAAAACCTGAGCCACATCATTGGCTAGGACGAATGGTTCGTCTCTGTACCCAAGATTCTTGAGATCCACTGTTGTCATTCCGTACAGCTGGTCTACCTTTACCCCTTCTCCATTCATGTTGACCCAACTGCACCGAAACAAAGGGACCTTAAAAGTAGGTCCATAGTCAAGTTCCCATATCTCCTCTATGTAACCATAGTATGTGTCTTTTTTCCCATTCTCACATGTTTCATCAAAGCGGACACCACTATTTTGGTTGGTGCTCTTTTTATCTTGGGCGATCGTGTAAAATGTATTCCCATTTATCTCGTACCCTTGGAAAGTCAATACAGTCGCAGATGGTGTCGCGGCCAACAAGTAGAACTAATCTCCAATAGTGGTGTCATTCATGAGATGTAATTGCAACCAAGTGCCGAAAGTCTCCATGTGATTTTCTTTAATCCAGTAGTCATCCTTCCCCAGGAACTTGGAGCGTACAACATTCATGTGTTCCTTGATATACGGAGCCACGAAGGTAGAACTTTGTAGAACTATGTAGTGTGCTTGATTCAAAGAATGCCCGTCCCTAAATATCATTGCTTTCTTTCCTAGCGTGCCTTTTCCACTCAGTCTCCCCTCATACCATGATTCAGGAACACCAATCGGCTTAAGGTCAGGAAGAAAGTCAACACAGAACCCAATGACCTCCTCTGTTCCATAGCCCTTGGAGATGCTTTCTTCTGGCCTAGCACGGTTACGAACATATATCTTTAAGACTCCCATGAACCTCTCGAAGGGGAACATATTGTGCAGAAATACAGGACCGAGAATGGAAATCTCTTCGACTAGGTGAACTAAGAGATGCGTCATAATATTGAAGAAGGACGGGGGGAACACCAACTCAAAACTGACAAGACATTGGACCACATCCTTTTGTAGCCTTTCCAGACTTTCTCGATCGATCACCTTCTGAGATATTGCATTGAGGAATGCACATAGCTTCATAATGGGTACTCGAACATTTTCCGGTAGAAGCCCCCTCAATGCAACCGGAAGCAACTGCATCATAATCACGTGACAATCATGAGACTTCAGGTTCTAGAATTTTTTTTCTGCCATATTTATTATTCCCTTTATATTTGACGAGAACCCAGCCGGGACCTTGATACTGCTCAGGCATTCAAAAAAGATTTCCTTCTCTGCTTTGGTAAGAGTGTAGCTGCTTAAGTATTGACGACCTTTATCAGTATGCTTGTTGTATGGGTCTTTGATACATTGCTGGTCCTCCCGTGCTTCTGGTGTATCTTTTGTCTTCCCATACATGCCCAGGAAGCCTAGCAGGTTCACACAAAGATTCTTTGTCACGTGCATCACGTCGATTGAAGAACGAACCTCTAGGTCTTTCCAATACTCAAGCTCCCAAAATATAGATTTCTTCTTCCACATGGCCGTGAGTCCGGTAATGGGGTCTTTCGGAATAGATTGACCACCAGGACCCTTTCCAACGATTACTTCTAGGTCCTTCACCATACCAAATACATCAGCACCTTTAGGGAGCTTAGGCTTCTTCCGGTGATCTGCCTCACCGTTGAAATGCTTGCCTTTCTTTCTTACTTGATGATTGATCAGAAGAAATTTATGACACTCCAGGTACACAACCTTCTTACATTTATCCAAATATATACCTTTAGTCTTATCTAAACAGTGCGTGCATGCATTGTATCCCTTGTTTGACTGTCCTAAAATGTTACTAAGAGCAGGCCAATCATTGATGGTTACGAACAGCAATGCTCGTAGGTCAAATGGCTCCTGTTTGTGCTCATCCCACACCTTTACACCTGGTTCTGCCCACAGCTACAAAATTTCATCGACTAATGGCCTTAGGTACACATCAATGTCGTTGCCGGGTTGCGTCGGTCCTTGGATGAGTACTGGCATCATAATGAACTCCCGCTTCATGCACAACCAAGGAGGAAGGTTGTAGATACATAGTCATGGGCCAGGTGCTGTGACTGCAGCTCTGCTCCCCAAAAGGATTCATGCCGTCTGTACTTAGACCAAACCATAAGTTCCTCGCGTCGCCTGCAAAGTTTGAGTACTTTCTCTCGATGTTTCTCCACTGCGACCCATCAGCGGGGTGTCTCAGTTTCCCGTCTTTCTTACGCTCTTCTTTGTGCCATCGCAACAACCTGGCATGCTCTTTGTTTCTGAACAGATGTTTCAACCGTGGTATTATAGGAGCATACCACATAACCTTAGTAAGAACCTTCTTCCTGGGGGGGCTCGTCATCGCCCTCTGATGTCTACGCACGCGTCTGTTCTTGTAGACAGTGTTGGGCCTCCAAGTGTAGAGGTTTGTAGAGCAGCATCAAGTTTCCCTTAAGTGGATCACCCAAGGTTTATCGAACTCAGGGAGGAAGAGGTCAAAGCTATCCCTCTCAAACAACCCTGCAATTACGATACAGAAAGTCTCTTGTGTCCCCAACACACCCAATACACTTGTCAGATGTATAGGTGCACTAGTTCGGCGAAGAGATAGTGAAATACAAGTGGTATAGATGATTATAAGTAGTAAATGCAGTCTGGAATAAAAATGGCAGCAAGCAAACATGTAACAAAACAGCAAGTAAACGGTGTGCAATGCTTGGAAACAAGGCCTAGGGATCATACTTTCACTAGTGGACACACTCCCAACAAATATAACATAATTGAACAAATAAATAACTTCTCTTCACTATGGTACTCTGAATTACTCTCCTATTGAATAACACTAATCATTGCGTAGGGCTATGAAGCACTCCTCAAAGTTCATCAATTACTTGACAAACACCACTCATAGAGATATCCAAATCAAATCACAACTCAAGATAGATATTATTGCAACTTAGACCAAGTACTAACACGGTGCACACACTGTCAACATTACACCATGAAAGGAGGAATAGATCACTTCAATACTATCATAGGGATAATTATTCTCATAATCCATAAGAGATCACAATCGTAGGCTAGACCAAGTACCACCACGATGCATGCACTGTCACCGTTACACCATGGCAGGAGGAATAGATTACTTTAATAACACACTAGAGTACACATAATGAAGAAGAGTAACATCTACTTATTCAACATGATACAAAGCTCACGATCACATAAATATCACATCATGGGAGAGAGAGGTGAACCACATAGCTACCGGTAGAGCCCTCAGCTCCGAGGATGAACTACTCCCTCCTCATCATAGGAGACAGCAAGGTTGATGGAGATGGCGGTGAGGTCGATGGAGACGGCGGAGACGCGATGGAGACCGATGGAGATGGCTCCGGGGGCACTTCCCCGTCCCGGCAGGGTGCCGGAACAGAGACTTCTGTCCCCCGAAATTCGTCGACGGCGGCGGCGGAGCTACGTAACTATTCTGGAAATTTCGCCGACTCCCCTAGGGTTTTCCGTCCCGAGGCTTTATATAGGCGAAGGGGCGTCGTCAGGGGGCAGCCAGGGGCTCCTCACACCAGGTGGGCGTGGCCAGGGGCTCGGCCGTGCCCCCTACGTGTGAGGGCGGCCTCTGGCCCGCCTTCGGCTCTCTTTCGGTCTTCGGGAAGCTCCCGGGAAAAATAAGACTTCTGGAACTTGTTTCGTCCAATTCCGAGAATATTTCCTGTGTACCTTTTCTGAAACACAAAACAGCAGAAAACAGGGAACTGGCACTGTGGCATCTTGTCAATAGGTTAGTTCCGGAAATCACATAAAAACGACATGAAGTGTAACGAAACACAAGGCAAATGGTGTAAAAACAAGCATGGAGCATCAAAAATTATAGATACGTTTGAGACGTATCAGCATCCCCAAGCTTAACTCCTGCTCGTCCTCGAGTTGGTAAGTGATAACAAAAGAATAATTTTTGAGGTGACATGCACCTACACAATCTTGATCATATATGTAAGCATTTGTGAGCTGGGATCATAAGAACTTAAAACATGGGCATGAAAGATATAATCTTGACAATAAAAACTTACAACCATGTTATAAACATGCAAATGAACACAAACAAAAGATCATGAAAATGAAACAATGAAAGTCAAACGTGTGTTCAAATCATAAGGAAAAACATACAAATGGTTTTAAGCTTGTCCTTCATGGAGAGCAAAACATAAATGCATAGGACACCTTCAAGTTTAAGAGGGCAACTAGATACAAATAATTGGAGAACAAGTGAAACCAACAATATGAATCAATCAATGAAAACTTTGGGACAATGCACATTATACTAAGAATGACAACTATGCTCTCTTAATGGTGCATAAAGGTAGAAGGTGGTGACTTAACATAAAAGTAGAAGAAAGGCCCTTCGCAGAGGGAAGCAGTGATTGCAAGTTTTATAACCTTCAAAAATTATGGTACTTACCGGCTTTGAGCTCTCATTGCCCCCATCATAAGCATCTTGAATGGTTAAAGTTAATGCGAGAACAATTATGATGCATATGCTTGACAAATCATAAGTTGAAAACCTCGTGTCCCGTGAATATGAGTACCCAAACCTCATGCTACTCAACTTAGAGTCCCAAGCAGGGCTCTTGTCATTGTAAGTATATATGTATCATCGAGAACCGCCAACGGGGTACCTCCGTGCCCGATGACATGGAACAAGCCCATATCAAAATGACAGGACAAGCAGACAATGAACACCTCGACATCTCTTTTATTTGCCATTTGTTTAGCTTTTTATTGTGAGATGCGTCGTCGAATGTCCACCATGGGTATGCTGCAAATTTCCACCATGAATTATGCATGGCTTAGATTGGCGGCCCAGGCGTTTCCCTAACACATATACAAACTCCATGATCCCCACAAGATTCCCAATTCATTTCACACCACGGGCATCCATAAACAAAAGATCACGATATCAACTCAAATAAGAAGTGCAATGTTGAAAGCTTGCCCCATGACAACATGGTTGGGCTAGAATCCAACTTACAACTTGCAACCATAACAACTCAACATAAGAGACCACAATGTCAAATTTTTAAGAACAGGAAAAAGTAAAGTGTGCCTTCCGGTTCGTGAGAGCTTTACTGACCAATTTTCGCATAACACTGGTAAGAGTTTAATTTGAAGAGAAAATAAAAGCAAGTCAAATTTACTTGGAATAGCAAATTGCTAGTAGGTATGTATGGTGGACACTTTGGCAAACTTGGTTTTTAGGATTTGGATGCACGAGTAGAGCTCATACTCAGTACAAGGCGAGGGCTAGCAAAAGACTGGGAGCGACCAACTAAGAGAGCAATAATGGCCATAATCATGCAAAGCGACAAAGTGACATTAAAAGAAGCATAAGATGGCATCAAAAGTCAAAAACTAAATGATCATAAAGGCTATTGGCGACTTTGTATGAGTCTAACATGTGTGAGCATGCGCCAAGTCAACCCAAATAAAGCATCAAGGAGAAAACCAAAATAATGCTTCCAAACAATAAAAACAACGCATGATTTTTTTCAAAGGCTCATTAAGCAATCTCAGTTATTTGAGACAAGTCATGCTACAGAAAAACCACTAAGCATACTATCAAAAATACATCAAGCATGACATGCAAAAGCCTAGGCCGCAGTCTACACAAGCTCCTTCTTGTACCACTTTTTTGCATAAAGCTTTTTCTCTTTTCCAACACCATTTGAAATTTTTATAGACACCTCTTTTGATGAAAACCAATAAAGATCAGACGCAAAAATACACCTTGATGAAAAGATATAACAAGATCTGAACGCAAATCAAGGCGAAAAATGCAAGCTAAACGCAGTAGCAGAAAAAGAGAACACTCGTTGAACGATAAGAGTGAAAACTAGAGTGTTCTTGGCAAATGAAAAGCGAGTTCATCTCCTCCAAAAGAAACATGATGTGATCTAACCATTTATTGCAGCAAACAAAACAAAAGAAAACTGAAAGCAAAAACAACTGACGCTCCAAGAAAAACGCATAGTGCATGAAGCAATAAAAATATAGTGTTTTGAAAGGTGACCTGATTTTTGCCGATGAAGAAGGGGTGCCGTGGGGGCATCCCCAAGCTTTGACGCTTGTACTTCTTGGATATTTCTTGGGGTGATGCATGGGCATCCCCAAGCTTGAGCTTTTGTCCATTCTTCAACTCATCTTATCATTCTCAAATCCCTACACTTGAAAACCTCCTTCATACAAAACTAAACACAATTCTATTGGCAACATTAGTGTAAGCATAGCATAGAATCAACCTCCTTTTGCTTCAGGTTTCAACCTAAAACCACCACATATAAATCATAAACTACTGTAGCAACTTCCCCAAAAGTTCCGTGATCAAAAGAACTAAAAAAGAAAGCAATAAAGCGGCAAACACAAATATTGGCAGAAATCTGTCAAAACAGAACAGCAGACAAAGGTCGAATTTTTAGAGGGTTTTCTGTTGCTCAAATCAAAAAGTGTTAAACTAATGAAAGTTTGGATATAACCTGGGGCATATGCACAAGAAATCGCAGGTCCAAAAGATATACAGAGAATTTTCACGAATTTTTACGGTGCAGCACCGAAAACTGTTTCAGGACAGCAACATCCCCAAATCTTACCTCACTCAAATTAGAGGCTTCTCTTGGCACAACAACAAAATAAAAAGGATAAGGAGCGGTTATTACAGTAGTAATAACTTCCAAGACTCAAATAAAAGAAAAAGTACTGAAAATAAAACAATGGGTTATCTCCCAAGAGTGCTTTTCTTTAACGCCTTTGAGCTAGGCGCAGTAATTTGCAAAGATGCTCATGTGGGTGCCATATAAGAGCTTGAGGCAAAGTCGCCATATAGGAACTTAAAGCAATAGAGAGCATCAAAAAGCAAGTATGGAACACATTTAAATCTAAACCACTTCCTATGAAAAATAGTCTTGTAAAGAGACAAGTCATGAAAGCGCAAAGCAAAAAGCATAGGAAGGCAAAACAAGTACAACTTCAAGAATTGCAACATAAAGAGGGGAAACTCAATATTGTTGAGATCCATCAAACCATGTTTCCCTCTGTCATAATAACTTTCAGTAGCATCATGAATAGAACTAACAATATAACTATCACATAAAGCATCTCTATCATGAGCCATATGCATAAAAGAATTAATACTCACCACAGGAACAATAGTAGTAGGAGCAAATTCAATAGAATAATTATTCTCATCACCATAATCATCATAAATAGGAGGCATATTGTAATCATAACTAATTTTCTCCTCAAAAGTAGGTGAACTGAAAATATTATACCCATCATCATAACCATCATAGACTAGAGGTTTAGTATCATCACAAGCTAGAGAGCAGCTATTTCTCAAAGCATATTCTTCAAACATATCATCATAAGAAGAAACATCACATAGGGGAGATAAAATATCATCAGAGCAAACTTTCTCCACTAAAGCTGGGGAACTAAAAATATCATGCTTAACAAAACCAGCTTCCCCAAGCTTAGACTTTTCTATAGTATTAGCAATAACGGTGTTCAAAGCATTCATACTAACAACACTATTAGCATGCGAATAAAGCTCCAAAGGTTTTTCAATTTTCTCTTCAAATCTAAACTCAGAAAAAGACTAAAGAACTCTTTATTTTCCATTAAGCCTAACTAGTGAAAATAAAAACAAGAAACAAAAAGATGTAATTGCAGAATCTAAAGGAAATAACTTCGAGCACTCACACAGGAGGATGCGAGTACCTTTTACCTTACCTCCCCGGCAACGGCGCCAGAAAAGAGCTTGATGTCTACGCACGCGTTTGTTCTTGTAGACAGTGTTGGGCCTCCAAGTGCAGAGGTTTGTAGAGCAGCAGCAAGTTTCCCTTAAGTGGATCACCCAAGGTTTATCGAACTCAGGGAGGAAGAGGTCAAAGCTATCCCTCTCAAACAACCCTGCAATTACGATACAGAAAGTCTCTTGTGTCCCCAACACACCCAATACACTTGTCAGATGTATAGGTGCACTAGTTCGGCGAAGAGATAGTGAAATACAAGTGGTATAGATGATTATAAGTAGTAAATGCAGTCTGGAATAAAAATGGCAGCAAGCAAACATGTAACAAAACAGCAAGTAAACGGTGTGCAATGCTTGCAAACAAGGCCTAGGGATCATACTTTCACTAGTGGACACACTCCCAACAAATATAACATAATTGAACAAATAAATAACTTCTCTTCACTATGGTACTCTGAATTACTCTCCTATTGAATAACACTAATCATTGCGTAGGGCTACGAAGCACTCCTCAAAGTTCATCAATTAGTTGACAAACACCACTCATAGAGATATCCAAATCAAATCACAACTCAAGATAGATATTATTGCAACTTAGACCAAGTACTAACACGGTGCACACACTGTCAACATTACACCATGAAAGGAAGAATAGATCACTTCAATACTATCATAGAGATAATTATTCTCATAATCCATAAGAGATCACAATCGTAGCCTAGACCAAGTACCACCACGATGCACGCACTGTCACCGTTACACCATGGCAGGAGGAATAGATTACTTTAATAACACACTAGAGTACACATAATGAAGAAGAGTAACATCTACTTATTCAACATGATACAAAGCTCACGATCACATAAAGATCACATCATGGGAGAGAGAGGTGAACCACATAGCTACCGGTAGAGCCCTCAGCCCCGGGGATGAACTACTCCCTCCTCATCATAGGAGACAGCAAGGTTGATGGAGATGGCGGTGAGGTCGATGGAGACAGCGGAGACGGCGATGGAGACCGATGGAGATGGCTCCGGGGGCACTTCCCCGTCCCGGCAGGGTGCCAGAACAGAGACTTCTATCCCCCGAAATTCGTCGATGGCGGCAGCGGAGCTACGGAACTGTTCTGGAAATTTCGCCGACTCCCCTAGGGTTTTCCGTCCCGAGGCTTTATATAGGCGAAGGGGCATCGTCAGGGGGCAGCCAGGGTCTCCTCACACCAGGTGGGCACGGCCAGGGGCTGGGCCGCGCCCCCTACGTGTGAGGGCGGCCTCTGGCCTCCCTCTGGCTCTCTTTTGGTCTTCGGGAAGCTCCCGGGAAAAATAAGACTTCTGGAACTTGTTTGGTCCAATTCCGAGAATATTTCCTGTGTAGCTTTTCTGAAACACAAAACAGCAGAAAACGGGGAACTGGCACTGTGGCATCTTGTCAATAGGTTAGTTCCAGAAATCGCATAAAAACGACATGAAGTGTAACGAAACACAAGGCAAATGGTGTAAAACAAGCATGGAGCATCAAAAATTATAGATACGTTTGAGACGTATCACCCTCCACCAGGGTCATCTTGTCTGATCTTGTACCGACATGCAGTGCATACCGAACATTTATTCATTTTCTCGTACTTCTCACCGTGGTACAGGATGCAGTCATTAATGCATGCATGTATCTTCTCCACATCTAATCCTAGAGGGCAGATAGTCTTCTTTGCTTCGTACGTTGTCTCGGGCAGCTCGTTATCCTTTGGAAGCTTCGGCTTCATTATTTTCAGTAACTTCTCAAATCCCTTGTCAGATAAACCAGCCTCTGCCTTCCATTTCAGCAGTTCAAGTGTGGTACCGAGCTTTGTGCTGCCATCTTCGCAATTTGGGTACAACAACTTTTTGTGATCCTTTTGCATGGCCTCCAACTTCAGCTTCTCCCTTTCTGTATCGCATTGTTGCTTTGCATCAGAAATGACCCGACCAAGACCATCAGCGGGCTCATCCGATGCCCATTGTTCTTCTTCATTGCCGCCTCCCTCTTCTTCATTGTCGTCCATTGCAGTGTCACCGTATTCTTCAGGGGACATAAGAAAGCTGTCATCATCCTCCTCTTCTTCATTTTCTTCCAGCCTAACCCCTCTTTCTCCGTGCATGGCCCAACAATAATATCCGGGCATGAAACCTCTCTGAAGCAGATGGCTTTGAAGGATTCTCGGGACAGAGTGCTCCGTCACATTCCGACAGTCGACGCATGGACAAGGCATAAAATTATCCACTTTGTTTGCCTTAGCCACATCAATAAATTTATGCAGGCCTACAATAAAATCGGAATCGCGTCGGTCGCCGTACATCCATCGCATCCGCGCATCGATCTGCGTCATCATAATTAACCATTACAATAACATCGTGAATAGTGAAATGACCACCCTACATGGAAACATGCAATATTTTTGTATCAGTTACAGATGAAGAAGATAAGGTTCCTAACCTCGGCCGAGGATACCGTGTTGTGCAAACTTAAGTGTGGCTTGGACATTTCGTCGAACACCTTGTGTGCAATTGGTGGCGCGGTATTGAATAATGCCACAGAACTTGTTGGCGTGTAGTTGATGAAGTAAATGACCAGCCAGTTGGAAACCCCAAGAGAAGGTTTGATGAATATAGCAGAAAGTTTTCCCTCAGTTACGAAACCAAGGTATGTCAATCCAGTAGGAAAAACCCAAACTCCAGAAGGTGATGCTTGCTAGCCTAGTGACACTCCAACAAGGGCGCCGTTAACGATATCTTGTTAGCGCGTCTTCAACTAGTAGCAACGTGGAACCTGCACACAACACAACCAAATACTTTGTTCCCAACTTACGATGAGGTTGTCAATCTCACCGGTTTGCTGTAAACAAAGGAATGAGCGTATCGAGTGGAAAATAATAGTAGTATGCGAGAAAGTAAATAGTGCGAGTAAAGTAAACAGGTGATAGCAATGTAAAGGAAATAGGACCGGGGTCCACAGTTCACTAGTGGTGTCTCTCCATAAGATAAAATAACACATGCTGGGTAAACAAATTACAGTTGGGCAATTGATAGAATAAAGACAACGTGCATATGTCGAGAGGATCACTATGAGATTTACTCTGGGCATTCCAACAAGATACATAGACCGCCATCCAACTGCATCTATGACTAATAATCCACTTGTGGCGAATCAATCCGAGAACTCCACAAGTACTAAGTTGTGAACAACAGATAACTGCATTAAGCAAAGTGTGTAATGTAAACAAAGCATATGCCCTTGGACATTTGAATGTTGTTTTCTCCCTAGTGGCAACAACACATCTACAACCTTAGAGGTTTCTGTCACTCCCCCAGATTAAATAGAGGCATGAACCCAACTATCGAGCATAAATACCCCCTCTTGGAGTCACTAGTATCTACTCGACCAAGATAGCTACTAACAACAGAGAGCATGCAAGATCATAAACAACATAGAGATAACATAAGATAATATTCAGCATATCAACTCAATCATAACACCAATATTCATCGGATCCCAACAAACACAACATGTAGAATTACATAACGGTGATCTCGATCATGTAAAGCAGCTCACAAGATCTAAACATGAAGCACATGGTGGAGAAGACAACCATCTAGCTACTGCTATGGACCCATAATCCAAGGTAGACTACTCACTCATCACGCCGGAGGCAAGCATGGCGATGAAGAAGACCTCCGGTGGCGATTCCCCTCTCCGGCAGGGTGCCGGGAAGAGCTTCTGGATCCTCCCGATCTCGGGTCGACGACGGCGGTGGATCGCGATATGTTTTTGGAAAAGTGATCGGGTCTTTAGGTTTTTCCCGTCGGGGGATCTTTATAGGCGAAGGGGCAGCGTCAGAAGTGGACCAGGTAGGGCTCACCACAGGGCGGCGCGGCCAGGCCCTGGGCCATGCCCCCTGGTGGTGAGGCTGCCTCCTGGCACCTTTCCGTCTCCTCTTCGGTTCTCTGGAAGCTTCGGTAAATTTCTGGATGTTCGGCTTTTGTTTCGTCCAATTCCGAGAATATTTCCTGTGTAACTTTTCTGAAACACAAAAATAGCAAAAAACAGGGAACTGGCACTATGGCATCTCGTTAATAGGTTAGTTCCAGAAAATGCATAAAAACGCCACAAAGTGTAACGAAACACTAAGCAAATGGTGTAAAAACAAGCATGGAGCATCCAAAATTATAGATACGTTTGAGACGTATTAGCATCCCCAAGCTTAACTCCTGCTCATCCTCGAGTAGATAAGTGATAACAAAAGAAATAATTTTTGAGGTGACATGCACCTACATAATCTTGACCATAAATGTAAGCGTTGTGCGCTGGGATCAAAAGAACTTAAAACATGTAACAATTCTGGTTGTCGTGCGCGCGACAGAACAACTCGCTCGTCGGCCGTCTGTGGACCGCATGATGACAAGCGCAGCTGCGAGTCTGCGACCCGCACGATGGAAGATGGACTCGCCCCAATTCCCTGCCTGATCCGCCGCCAATGGCCTCCTTGCTCTGGCTCTCAGCTGAGGAGTGGCCGCGGCTCGCCGCCTATCCCTCCTCCCGCTTTCGCTCTACAACCCTCCCCAGCCCCACATCCATCTGCCTCCCCGCCGGTGAGGGCAGAGGCAGCCAAACCGAGCAGGAGAGGAGCGAGCACAGTGATTTCGACGCGGAGCAGGCCATGACGGTAGCTGCAGGGTGACCTCGGCAGGGCAAGCGCGGCCACGGAGTGACCTGGCCAGGGGGTGCGCACTAGCAGCAGAGCTAGCTAGTATGGGGCAAGCGGAGCTAGATGGTAAGGGCAACCGCCGGAGCCGGTGCGCCTTGCGTCCTCCTCACTGATTGACCTTCCTTCACCATCCCAATCTCGAGTTCTCGATGTCGGGGATATAACCCTGGGTATACCAAAGTACCCCTTTGTTATGACTAATATATATTGTATATGTTGTATTATGTGTGCAGGATATTAAAAAGCATTTAACAGCAGCCTGGGCCGGATTAACCAAGCCCAGGCCGGAATAAACTGCTCCCGGGCCGGAATAGCTAAGCCCAGGCCGGCATATATTAAAGCTGGGCCGGCATGGTAATTATCAGCTGGGCCGGCATAGTAGTAAGCCGGCTGGCCGGTCTGGTGGTTTCCCCGCCTGGGCCGGATCTTCTCCCCGCAATGGGCCAGAGCCAGCAGACCCCGGCTGGGCCGGCTAGAGCCTTCTCCGCTCCGTCTCCCGCCCGGCTGGGCCGTCCGCCCTCGCCCCCGGCTGGGCCGGCCGGTAGCGCGACCCCGGCTGGGCCGGCTCCTCCGTCTCCCGCCCGGCTCGGCCTCTTCGCCAACGCCCCCAGCTGGGCCTCCTGGCCAGCTTCCCCCGTGGGCCGGCGTCCCGCTCCACCTCTTTCCCGGCTGGGCCGACGCCCCGGCTGGGCTGGCGCCCCGGCTGGGCTCCCAGCTCCTTCTTCCTGGCCGGGATTCCTCTCCTTCGGGCCTCTGTCTGCGCAATATCCCGGCTGGGCCAGGCCGGGATGCCCCTGGCCCAGGCCGGGATTCCTCTTGGCAGGCCGGGATTCTCCTGGGTAGGCCAGATTACTACCTTGCAGGCCGGATTATTACTCCCCAGGGCCGATATTTACTCCCTCCGGGACATATTCCTCGTCCAGCATCGCCTCCAGCGCATCGTGCCAGTCCTGGGACGCCTCCAGGCTCGGACTGGCATATCCTTTACCATCGTATGCTGGTCTTGGGACGCCCCTTGGCTCAGACCAGCGTATCCCTCTTCTCCTAGTCAGTCTTATCCTCAGGAGGAGGATAAGACTGATGACATGGTGATCCTGAAGACAGACGCTAGAAGACAAAGACCAAGTACTCCAAGGACAGACATCGATGGGACTAGCCCATGACCGTGACGCAGTGCACAGTACCGAGGACGGTACCGTGCTGATGTAGGCCACAGTGTGACAAGACCCCAGTAGTCATCTCAGCTACAGTGCATGTATAGTGTATTGTGGGGCATCCCTTGTCCCCTGGGCTCCCTATATAAGGGGCACCAGGGGGATCGATCACCCCAAGCCTCCGGAGGAGGCTCATTCTCTCTCGCTCCATGGGAGCTCTCTAGCACTAGCTGTTTAGCTCCTGCCCAGTGCAGCCTCAGATAGGCAAGATACACAGCTCAAGGAGCACCATTGTAGCTCTCATGTGAAGCTCATATAGATCAGACATGCAGGAGTAGGGGTGTTACCTCCTCACGAGGGCCCCGAACCTGGGTAGCTCGATGTGTTAGCAGTGACTTCTGTGCTCGGTCTCTACCGAGCCTTCCCTCTCCCGGATCCACCAGTGTACAGTCGGCCCCCATTTAAGCCACCCTGTGGCATATGTTGTTTCACCACGACGACATTTGGCGCCCACCGTGGGGCTGATCAAGGCGCTGGTAGGAGTACATCCGGACGGGATCTTCTTCATCTGCTCGGGGGCTCGACATCAGCAACGCCTCCGAGCACAGCAGGTCTTCTTCAACTCCCGGGCTGACCTCAACTCGCCCGGGCCAGCATACGGCTGTCCCGGATCTACATCGGCATCTCCGGGCCGGCGCTCGGCTTCCTCTGGCCAGCATATCCTGTGTCCCGGCCAGCATATCCTGTGTCCCGGCCAGCATATCCTGCGTCCCGGCCAGCATATCCTGTGTCCCGGCCAGCATATCCTGTGTCCCGGCCAGCATATCCTGCGTCCCGGCCAGCATATCCTGCGTCCCGGCCAGCATATCCTGTGTCCCGGCCAGCATATCCTGTGTGCCGGCCAGCATATCCTGCGTCCCGGCCAGCATATCCTGTGTCCCGGCCAGCATATCCTGTGTCCCGGCCAGCATATCCTGAGTCCCGGCCAGCATATCCTGAGTCCCGGCCAGCATATCCTGCGTCCCGGCCAGCATATCCTGTGTCTCGGCCAGCATATCCTGTGTCCCGGCCAGCATATCCTGCGTCCCGGCCAGCATATCCTGTGTCTCGGCCAGCATATCCTGTGTCCCGGCCAGCATATCCTGAGTCCCGGCCAGCATATCCTGAGTCCCGGCCAGCATATCCTGAGTCCCGGCCAGCATATCCTGTGTTCCGGCCAGCATATCCTGTGTCCCGGCCAGCATATCCTGAGTCCCGGCCAGCATATCCTGAGTCCCGGCCAGCATATCCTGAGTCCCGGCCAGCATATCATGTGTTCCGGCCAGCATATCCTGCGTTCCGGCCAGCATATCCTGTGTCCCGGCCAGCATATCCTGCGTCCCGGCCAGCATATCCTGTGTCCTGGCCAACATATTTTATGTCCCGGCCGGCATATTTTATATCCTGGCCAGCATATCTTATGTCCCGGCCGGCATATTTTATGGTCATCGTGCCAAGGATCGTTCTGCCTCGAGCATCTGCAGGTACTTCAAACTTCCTCAACGGTGCATGCAAGTAAGTATTTATGCTGGTTTACTCCATATCCTGGTCAGCTTATCTGAAAGTTAATGTCCCCGTAATAGAAAAAATAGCTCGGGGGCTAGGCTAAAGCCCAGCAAGTTGCTTCTCAAGTACTGTACCAGTATATATTAGTTTGCATGCTAGCATATCAGCTTCTTAGTTTCCTCCTGTATGTCTGTTTATATGCCAAATCACTACATATGCCTGCTGCAAAGAGTATCCTTAGTATCAGTTTGTATGTCAATAGTCTTATGCAAAGTTTCATCTGGGCATGTTATATGCCGGTTTTATATGCCAACAACAAGATGTTATGTCAAGTTATATGTCTTTGCATATGCCAATTGGTATATCTGCTACAGTGCTATAGTCAGTATGCCAATTAACATATCAAGTTCAGTATCTACTTATATGCCAAATGCTTTATCTCATATGCTATGTGTTATATGCCGGCTGTCGTATGCCAAGGCTCGTATGCCAGTTTTTTATATGTTGAATGCCATGTGCTAGTTGTTACATGTTTACAGTCAGATCAGTTATATGCCTATCTCAGTACCAGTTTCTGCATGCTACGTGCTATATGCTAGATCTCATATGCCAGTTACAGTATACTAGCATTTATATACCGGCACATGAGTGCCAAATATCTGTTGTAAGATGCCAAGTTTGCTTATATGCCAGTTACAGTATGTCTACATTTATATGCCGGCACATGAGTGCCTAGTTCTTCCTTGTGAGTTGCCAAGTTAGCATATATGTCAAATTGCTATATCTCAGTCTGTATGTCAAGTGCTATGTACCGAATGATATGGGCTATATGCCAAACTCCATATGCTAGATTGCAAATATGCCAAATGCTATGACCATTGCTATGTCTTTTAGAATGACTACAGAACAGGTTGGATGTCTCATTATATATATGTCTATTACCCGGCTATGACTCTCCATATTGCCGTTACAGAGGAGAAATTACTATTATATCACCAGGGTTTCAGTTTATATCTCAAAGTCTCAGGTATTTCAGAGTATGCCGGCATATCATGGCAAAGAGCAAAATTTCAGTATACCGGCATATGTTATATTTTGTATCCTGGCCGGCATATTTTATGTCCCAGCCAGCATATCTTTACATCTTGGCCAGCATATCTCAAAGTCTCAGTTCTCAGGTATGTCAGTTTGTTAGCACATCATGTTATTAAGTGATATCTTGAGTCATATGTGTTTCAGTATGCCGGCATATCATGGCAAGAGTAAAGTTACAGTATGCCGGCATATCGTGGCATGAGCAAAGTTTCAGTATGCCGGCATATCATGGCAAAGAGCAAAATGCCAGTATGCCAGCATATCATGGCAAAGAGCAAGGTTTCAGTATGCCGGCATATCAATGCAAAAGTAAGATTTCGGTATGCCGGCATATCATAGCAAGAGTAAGATTTCAGTTTGCCAGCATATCATGGCATCGATCAAAATCCCCAATCACCGTTTATTTCGGTTCGCCAGCATATCAAGGCATCTATCAATAACTCATATCGCCGTTTATTTCGGCATGCCAGCATATCACGGCATTCTGTAATCCTTTCAGTTATCGCCAATTCTGGCACAGTAATATATCGAGACATCGATCTCAAAGCTAACAAGCATCATATCTCTTATCATATCCGGTTTCATAGAGTATCCCGGTTTAGCATATTAACATGTCTTATCATTTTTGCATACTAACAAGTGCCCAAAGAGGCGAAATAGCCCGAGAGGCAAAAACAGCCCAAGAGGCATATCAGTATACCGGCATTGTCAAAGCAGACAATGCCGATGAGACATAGCCTGAGAGGCAAAGTGTCGATATAGTGCCCAAGAGGCAAAGTAGCCCAAGAGGCATATCAGTATACCGGCATTGTCAAAGCAGACAATGCCGATGAGACATAGCCTGAGAGGCAAAGTGTCGATATAGTGCCCAAGAGGCAAAGTAGCCCAAGAGGCATATCAGTATACCGGCATTGTCAAAGCGGACAATGTCGATGAGACATAGCCTGAGAGGCAAAGTGTCGATATAGTGCCCGAGAGGCAAAGTAGCCCAAGAGGCATATCAGTATACCGGCATTGTCAAAGCAGACAATGTCGATGAGACATGGCCCAAGTGGCAACATGTTGAAACAGCACGAGAGGCATATCAGTATACCGGCATTGTCAAAGCGGACAATGTCGATGAGACATAGCCTGAGAGGCAAAGTGTCTATATAAAGCCCGAGAGGCAAAAGTAGCCTAAGAGGCAAAGTAGCCCGAGAGGCAAAAGTAGCCCAAGAGGCAGAGTAGCCCAAGAGGCACATAGCTCAAGAGGTAAAGTATCGATATGGCCAAAGAAGGCAAAGCAGTATTCCGGCATTGTCGAAGCAGACGATGTCGATGAGACGTAGCACAAGAGGCAAAGTGTCGATATAGCCAAAGAGGGCAGAATAGTATTTTGAGATAACCCACGAAGGCTAGCATATCACGTATATGTGTATATGTCAAACAGGACATTGCCTATGATGGCATAAGATATAATTTGGCCAGTGCAGGCCAGCATACCAGCTTCATGAGTATGAGTTTGGGACTTTGGTATATTTTGTTGAAGCCTGTGCGCGACTCTGCGAGTCCCCCACAGCCTCGGGGGCTAATGTCGGGGATATAACCCCGGGTATACCAAAGTACCCCTTTGTTATGACTAATATATATTGTATATGTTGTATTATGTGTGCAGGATATTAAAAAGCATTTAACAGCAGCCTGGGCCGGATTAACCAAGCCCAGGCCGGAATAAACTGCTCCCGGGCCGGAATAGCTAAGCCCAGGCCGGCATATATTAAAGCTGGGCCGGCATGGTAATTATCAGCTGGGCCGGCATAGTAGTAAGCCGGCTGGCCGGTCTGGTGGTTTCCCCGCCTGGGCCGGATCTTCTCCCCGCCATGGGCCAGAGCCAGCAGACCCCGGCTGGGCCGGCTAGAGCCTTCTCCGCTCCGTCTCCCGCCCGGCTGGGCCGTCCGCCCTCGCCCCCGGCTGGGCCGGCCGGTAGCGCGACCCCGGCTGGGCCGGCTCCTCCGTCTCCCGCCCGGCTCGGCCTCTTCGCCAGCGCCCCCAGCTGGGCCTCCTGGCCAGCTTCCCCCGTGGGCCGGCGTCCCGCTCCACCTCTTTCCCGGCTGGGCCGACGCCCCGGCTGGGCTGGCGCCCCGGCTGGGCTCCCAGCTCCTTCTTCCTGGCCGGGATTCCTCTCCTTCGGGCCTCTGTCTGCGCAATATCCCGGCTGGGCCAGGCCGGGATGCCCCTGGCCCAGGCCGGGATTCCTCTTGGCAGGCCGGGATTCTCCTGGGTAGGCCGGATTACTACCTTGCAGGCCGGATTATTACTCCCCAGGGCCGATATTTACTCCCTCCGGGACATATTCCTCGTCCAGCATCGCCTCCAGCGCATCGTGCCAGTCCTGGGACGCCTCCAGGCTCGGACTGGCATATCCTTTACCATCGTATGCTGGTCTTGGGACGCCCCTTGGCTCAGACCAGCGTATCCCTCTTCTCCTAGTCAGTCTTATCCTCAGGAGGAGGATAAGACTGATGACATGGTGATCCTGAAGACAGACGCTAGAAGACAAAGACCAAGTACTCCAAGGACAGACATCGATGGGACTAGCCCATGACCGTGACGCAGTGCACAGTACCGAGGACGGTACCGTGCTGATGTAGGCCACAGTGTGACAAGACCCCAGTAGTCATCTCAGCTACAGTGCATGTATAGTGTATTGTGGGGCATCCCTTGTCCCCTGGGCTCCCTATATAAGGGGCACCAGGGGGATCGATCACCCCAAGCCTCCGGAGGAGGCTCATTCTCTCTCGCTCCATGGGAGCTCTCTAGCACTAGCTGTTTAGCTCCTGCCCAGTGCAGCCTCAGATAGGCAAGATACACAGCTCAAGGAGTACCATTGTAGCTCTCATGTGAAGCTCATATAGATCAGACATGCAGGAGTAGGGGTGTTACCTCCTCACGAGGGCCCCGAACCTGGGTAGCTCGATGTGTTAGCAGTGACTTCTGTGCTCGGTCTCTACCGAGCCTTCCCTCTCCCGGATCCACCAGTGTACAGTCGGCCCCCATTTAAGCCACCCTGTGGCATATGTTGTTTCACCACGACGACACTCGACCTTCTGCATCGCCCCTTCCGACCCGCGTGTCGCCGACCCCTGTCCTGGAGGCCTGGTCCATCACCTCCCGTCCTCTGCGCCAACCACCACACCACGCATCCCCCCTGCCCCAATCTCTACGCTCTTGCATGATGCCCTCCTCCTGCCGACCTCCTATGGCGTGCCGGCGATGGCGAGGGCATCATCTCGAGGCCTTACCGCGCCCACGTGGTCCTCATGTTCCCTCTGTTCGCCTTGCCCCTCCTGAGCTGCTCCTAGTCGTCGACTACCGCGGCTGGTCAGCGGCCATGGAAGCGGCGGCCAAAGCTTGTCCAGAGGATATGCGTCGCGCGGCGCCTCGTCACCGAGCTATAGCTGCAGGCGAGTTGACGCCCATTCTGAACCCCTCTTCTCGGGCCTTCCACCACCGCTGGGCTATCTGGCAAGCCTCCAGTACACTAGGCCGGCACAACAACTTCGTTCATGGGGATCTTGGACAAAATTTCAGTAAAGCAGAGTAGAGTCAAAACAACTACTGCTGCTAATTAGGCCCTCATCGGAAGAGATAGGACATATGCTTGTGATGTACGAGTAGATTTTTTTTGCTTGCGTCAGACATGACGTGTGGTTGGTGTAAGAAAGTATTTAGGTTGGATTGATTCATTTTTGTGAGTTTGTTGCCTAATTGTACATATTATTTGCTCATTTCTACAAATTTATTGCCTAAAATGGATTTGCTAAATTATTAGTTACTTAATAATAGACAGTGGCGGACCCAACCCAAAAACTAAGTGGGGGCCCAAGCGAGTGGGGGCCTTATATTTGGGCTGACTGGGGGCCCTGCTACTCGGTGATGACGCCAGAAAAGAGCTGTGGCGTGTAGTTGACGTGGGAGCAGTAAGTCCTTGTGCGTGGTGATGACCAGCCCGTTGGGAACCCAAGAGGAAGGTATGATGAGTGTAGCGGCAAGTTTTCCCTCAGTTAAGAAACCAAGGTTTATCGAACAGGAGAGGAGAGACAATGACGACTGAAGGTGTTTGTGGAAACTGCACACACACAAACAAATACTTTGTTCCCAACTTGCGATGAGGTTGTCAATCTCACCGGTTTGCTTGAAACAAAGGTTATGAGCGTATCGAGTGGAAAACAGTAGAGTATGCTAGTAAAGTAAACAGTACGAGAAAAGTAAACAAGTGATTGCAATATGATGTAAATAGGACCGGGGTCCACAGTTCACTAGTGGTGTCTCTCCATAGATAAAATAGCACATGCTGGGTAAACAAATTACAGTTGGGCAATTGATAGAATAAAGATAACGTGATATGTCAAGAAGATCACTATGAGATTTACTCTGGGCATTACAACAAAATACATAGACCGCCATCCAACTGCATCTATGACTAATAATCCACTCCCGGGGATATCAATCCGAATACCCTAGAAGTATTAAGTTGTGAACAACAGATAATTGCATTAAGCAAAGTGTGTAATGTAAACAAAGCAGATGCCCTTGAGCATATGAATGTTGTTTTCTCCCTAGTAGCAACAGCACATCTACCACCTTAGAGGTTTCTGTCACTCCCCCAGGTGAAATAGAGACATGAACCCACTATCGAGCATAAATACCCCCTCTTGGAGTCACTAGCAACTACTTGGCCAAGATAGCTACTAACAACGGAGAGCATGCAAGATCATAAACAACATAGAGATAACAAAAGATATAATTCAGGACAGCAACTTAATCATAAACACCAATATTCATCGGATCCCAACAAACCAAACATGTAGAATTACATAACGGTGATCTCAATCATGTATGGCAGCTCATGAGATCTAAACATGAAGCACATAGTGGAGAAGACAACCATCTAGCTACTGCTATGGACCCATAGTCCAAGGTAGACTACTCACTCATCGCTCCGGAGGCAAGCATGGCGATGAAGAAGACCTCCGGTGGCGATTCCCCTCTCCGGCAGGGTGCCGGGAAGAGCTTCTGGACCCTCCCGATCTTTGGGTCGACGGCGGCGGTGTATCGCGATGTGTTCTGGAAATCTGATCGGGCCCTTAGGTTTTTCCCGTCGGGGGGTATTTATAGGCGAAGGGGCGTCGTCAGAAGAGGGGCCAGGTGGCCTCACAAGGCGGTGGCGCGGGCCAGGGGCTGGCCGCGCCACCCCTGTGTGTGGGCCCCTGGTCCCTCACCTCCTACTCTCCTTCGGATCTCTGGAAGCTTCCGGGTAAAATAAGACTTCAGGAACTTGTTTCGTCCAATTCCGAGAATATTTCCTGTGTATCACTTCTGAAACACAAAAACAACAGAAAACAGGAAACTGGCACTGTGGCACTTCGTTAATAGGTTAGTTCCGGAAAATGCATAAAAGTGCCACTAAGTATAACGAAACAATAGGCAAATGGTGTAAAAACAAGCATGGAGCATCAAAAATTATAGATACGTTTGAGACGTATCAAGCATCCCCAAGCTTAACCCCTGCTCGTCCTCGAGTAGGTAAGTGATAACAAAAGAATAATTTTTGAGGTGACATGCACCTACACAATCTTGATCATATATGTAAGCATTGGTGAGCTGGGATCAATAGAACTTAAAACATGGGCATGAAGATATAATCATGACAATAAGAACTTAGCAACCATGTTGTAAACATGCAAATGAACACAAACAAAAGATCATGAAAATGAAACAATGAAAGTCAAACGTGTGTTCAAATCATAAGGAAAAACATACAAAAGGTTTTCAGCATGTCCTTAAAAGAGAGCAAAACATAAATGCATAGGACACCTCAAAGTTTAAGAGGGCGACTAGATACAAATAATTTAAGAACAAGTGAAACCAACAATATGAATCAATCAATGAACTTTGGGACAATGCATATCACACTAAGAATGACAACTATGCTCTCTTAATGGTGCATAAAGAAAGAAGGTGGTGACTCAACATAAAAGTAAAAGAAAGGCCCTTCGCAGAGTTAAGCAGTGATTAAGCATGTGCTAGAGCTTTTCATTTGTAAAACAGAGAGATAAAACTTGATTTTGAGAGGTGGTTGTCTTTGTCAACGACTGGCAATGGGGTTCTTACTATCTTCCATACAAAAATGAAGCAAGTTTTTAAGAGAGAGATTGGCACTTTTGTGCTCTTTTATAAAACTTGGCACTCCTCCCCACCTTTTTCCTTTCACATACCATGGCTAACCGATTCCATCGGGTGCCCACCAACATTCACATTCTTTGGAGGAGTGCCTTTTTTTTCTTTCTTTTTCTCTTTTTTTTTCTTTTTGGAATAAGCAATATGGAAGATAGCAAATCCGACCACTACGTCCCCATGAGCTGAAAACAGTGTCACAAAATGAGAAGTGTTTTGAAGGTTTTTGAAAGGTAGCACATGAAAATTTTACTTTGGAATGGCTTACAAATACCATGCATAGGAATTTATAGTGGACACAATGGCAAACTTGGTTTTTAGGAGTTGGATGCACGAGTAGAGCTCATACTCAGTACAAGGCGAGGGCTAGCAAAAGACTGGGAGCGACCAACTAAGAGAGCAATAATGGCCATAATCATGCAAAGCGACATTAAAAGAAGCATAAGATGGCATCAAAAGTCAAAAACTAAATGATCATGAAGGCTATTGGCGACTTTGTAAGAGTCTAACATGTGTGAGCACGCGCCAAGTCAACCCAAATAAAGCATCAAGGAGAAAACCAAAATAATGCTTCCATACAATAAAAACAACGCATGATTTTTTCAAAGGCTCATTAAGCAATCTCAGTTATTTGAGACAAGTCATGCTACAGCAAAACCACTAAGCATACTATCAAAAAGACATCAAGCATGACATGAAAAAGCCTAAGCCGCAGTCTACACAAGCTCCTTCTTGTACCACTATTTTGCACAAAGCTTTTTCTCTTTTCCAACACCATTTGAAATTTAAAAACACCTCTTTTGATGAAAACCAATAAAGATCAGAGGAAAAAATACACATTGATGAAAAGATATGACAAGATCTGAACGCAAATCAAGGCGAAAACGAAAACCAAAAGCAGTAGCAGAAAAAGTAGAACACTCGATTTTAAATAAGAGTGAAAACTAGAGCGTTCCTTGCAAATGAAAACGAGTACATCTCCTCCAAAGGAAATTTGTTGGGGTCCAACCATTTATTGCAGCAAACAAACAAACTAAACAAACTAAGAAAACCAAAACAACTGACGCTCCAAGAAAAACACATAGTGCATGAAGCAATAAAAATATAGTGTTTTGAAAGGTGACCCGATTTTTGCCGATGAAGAAGAGGTGCCTCGGGGGCATCCCCAAGCTTTGACGCTTGTACTTCTTGGATATTTCTTGGGGTGATGCATGGGCATCCCCAAGCTTGAGCTTTTGTCCATTCTTCAACTCATCTCATCATTCTCCAATCCCTACACTTGAAAACTTCCTTCATACAAAACTAAACACAATTCTATTAGCAACATTAGTGTAAGCATAAAATATAATCAATCCTCTATTTGCTTCAGGTTTCAACTCAAAACCACCACATATATAGCAAATACTACTGTAGCAACTCCCCAAAAAGTTCCATGATCAAAAGAACTCAAAAGAAAGCGATAAAGTGGCAAACACAAATATTGGCAGAAATCTGTCAAAACTGAACAGCTGACAAAGGTCGAATTTTTGAGGGATTTTCTGTTGCTCAAATCAAAAAGTGTTCAACTAAGAAAAGTTTGGATATAACCTGGGGCATATGCACGAGAAATCGCAGGTCGAAAAGATAAACAGAGAATTTTCACGAATTTTTACGGTGCAGCACCGAAAACAGTTTCAGGACAGCAACATCCCCAAATCTTACCTCACTCAAATTAGAGGCTTCTCTTGGCACAAAAACGAAATAAAAAAGATAAGGAGCGGTCATTACAGTAGTACTGACTTCCGAGACTCAAATAAAAGAAAAAGTGCTGAAAAGAAAACATTGGGTTATCTCCCAAGAGTGCTTTTCTTTAACGCCTTTGAGCTAGGCGCAGAAAAGTGCGAATCAAGTAATATCAGCAGAAGCATTAAGATCAACAGAAGAGGTCTTGTCAATAAGGCATTGTATTTCATCCACATAAGTTTTTGAAGACCCTTTGTGATCATGCTTTGGTACACTATTCTCATCAAAAAGATTTTCAGGACAAATCCAGGCAAAATTGTTTTCGAAAGCATCATTCAATCCCAAAAGCTTGCAAGGTATAGGTATTTCGGTCTCCTCATCATTAGTATCAATAACCTTTATAGGTGAACCGAGTTTATTAAAACGTTTAAGAACTTTCCTAGCTTCAACAACGACATCCTTAAATTCTAGGCGTAAGGTTTCCAAGATAAAAGCCTTCTTTTCGGGATCCTCAATTTCATGAAGCTTAAGGAACATATATTGTATGAAAGGATTAAGACTAGCAAACCTAGTTTCCAACATGTCAATTAATATAACAGAAGCAACTTCAATACTAGGAGCAAGTTCAACCCAAGACTTTTCCTCATCTTCCTCATGCATACTAATGTGATTAAAGAACTCCTCAATGTTACTTTTGCCAATAATAGAACCACTACCTACTGAGAGGTCCTCCAGAACGAACTCAGGGAACAACATGATAAACTAAAGTAAAGAAATAACAACTACCAAGGATTCTAATTTTTTTGGGTTTTTGATATAAAGCAATGCAGGTAAAATAAAATAAAGTAAAGCAAAACAAATAACAAAGTAAAGAATGTGTGTGCGAAGAACTCCCCTTGCAGAAGTCTTCTCTTCCTCCCCGGCAATGGCGCCAGAAAAGAAGCTGCTACTCGGTGATGACGCCAGAAAAGAGCTGTGGCGTGTAGTTGACGTGGGAGCAGTAAGTCCTTGTGCGTGGTGATGACCAGCCCGTTGGGAACCCCAAGAGGAAGGTATGATGAGTGTAGCGGCAAGTTTTCCCTCAGTTAAGAAACCAAGGTTTATCGAACAGGAGAGGAGAGACAATGACGACTGAAGGTGTTTGTGGAACCTGCACACACACAAACAAATACTTTGTTCCCAACTTGCGATGAGGTTGTCAATCTCACCGGTTTGCTTGAAACAAAGGTTATGAGCGTATCGAGTGGAAAACAGTAGAGTATGCTAGTAAAGTAAACAGTACGAGAAAAGTAAACAGGTGATTGCAATATGATGTAAATAGGACCGGGGTCCACAGTTCACTAGTGGTGTCTCTCCATAGATAAAATAGCACATGCTGGGTAAACAAATTACAGTTGGGCAATTGATAGAATAAAGATAACGTGATATGTCAAGAAGATCACTATGAGATTTACTCTGGGCATTACAACAAAATACATAGACCGCCATCCAACTGCATCTATGACTAATAATCCACTCCCGGGGATATCAATCCGAACACCCTAGAAGTATTAAGTTGCGAACAACAGATAATTGCATTAAGCAAAGTGTGTAATGTAAACAAAGCATATGCCCTTGAGCATATGAATGTTGTTTTCTCCCTAGTAGCAACAGCACATCTACCACCTTAGAGGTTTCTGTCACTCCCCCAGGTGAAATAGAGACATGAACCCACTATCGAGCATAAATACCCCCTCTTGGAGTCACTAGCAACTACTTGGCCAAGATAGCTACTAACAATGGAGAGCATGCAAGATCATAAACAACATAGAGATAACAAAAGATATAATTCAGTACAACAACTTAATCATAAACACCAATATTCATCGGATCCCAACAAACCAAACATGTAGAATTACATAATGGTGATCTCAATCATGTAGGGCAGCTCATGAGATCTAAACATGAAGCACATAGTGGAGAAGACAACCATCTAGCTACTGCTATGGACCCATAGTCCAAGGTAGACTACTCACTCATCGCTCCGGAGGCAAGCATGGCGATGAAGAAGACCTCCGGTGGCGATTCCCCTCTCCGGCAGGGTGCCGGGAAGAGCTTCTGGACCCTCCCGATCTTCGGGTCGACGGCGGCGGCGTATCGCGATGTGTTCTGGAAATCTGATCGGGCCCTTAGGTTTTTCCCGTCGGGGGGTATTTATAGGCGAAGGGGCGTCGTCAGAAGAGGGGCCAGGTGGCCTCACAAGGCGGTGGCGCGGGCCAGGGGCTGGCCGCACGACCCCTGTGTGTGGGCCCCTGGTCCCTCACCTCCTACTCTCCTTCGGATCTCTGGAAGCTTCCGGGTAAAATAAGACTTCAGGAACTTGTTTTGTCCAATTCCGAGAATATTTCCTGTGTATCACTTCTGAAATACAAAAACAGCAGAAAACAGGAAACTGGCACTGTGGCACTTCGTTAATAGGTTAGTTCCGGAAAATGCATAAAAGTGCCACTAAGTGTAACGAAACAATAGGCAAATTGTGTAAAAACAAGCATGGAGCATCAAAAATTATAGATATGTTTGAGACGTATCAGGCCCAAGTAGTAAAATTATAGGCTTATAAAGCACAAAAACCAGAAATTGAGTGGGGGCCTAGGCCCCCACTGAGCATAACGTGGGTCCGCTCCTGATAATAGGTGCTCAATTTATTGCCTAAAATGGAGTATTTTGTTGCCTAGTAGTTTATTGTTGCCTAATAGGTAATAGCACATCACAAAAGAACAAGCTTTTCCATGATGTTTATTATATACACGGACCAGTGAGCTACCATATGTTTTGTACTTGTTCTTATGATGAATCTATCTGTGTGAAAATTTTGTCACTGAGGCGTTTGATGGCCGTTCTTCATAAGGCTCAGCCGAATAATCTGTTGTTGTGCCTGCAGCCGCCAAGACCGCCTTCCACCGCCTCCGTGGCCCACCCCTAGAGCCTCTCATGTTGCACCTTGTGCCATCGCTCGCGGCACCTCCATGTCCGTATAAACCCGTACCATGGCCGTCATCATCCTCTCGCAGCAAAGTTGCCTACGATCGAGGGAAGTTGCGTATTGATATTGTGAAGTTACTTACCGCTGGAGCGGAGTTGCAAATTTCTGATGTGTGCTCCTGTTGAAAAGTTTTTAACCGTTGCAACAAAGTAGTCTTACCAATGCAGCAAAGTTAGAAGCCGTTGCATCGAAGTTGCATAAAGTTGCACTGAACTTGGCTACCGTTCTGTCGAAGTTGTGTACCGTTTCGTGAACTTCCCTACCACTGCATCAAAGTTACCTGTCGTTACATCAAAGTTGTTTATAGCTGCACATAAGTTTTTATGTCGATGCGAACTTTCGCGTTGTTGACATACCGTTGCCTAAAAGTTGCCTACCACTCTAGAGAAATTACCTATCACTCCATCAAAGTTTATAGCTGCACTAAAGTTTCCTAGTGTTGATGTAAACTTGCCTAACGCTTTTGTGAAGTTACTTGCCTCTGCAATAAAGTTTCTACTACTGCAGTGAAGTTACCTAGTGTTGCATTGCATATAGTTGAACTGAAGTTACCTACCTACCAAATTTGCCTACCGTTGTAGTGGAGTTGCTTACAACTACATTTAGTGTCTTTGCGATGTTGCCTACCGTTACACTCAAATTGCCTACTATTTGTCCTAAAGTTTCTATATTGCTTTTAGTTGTTTGTGCAATTGCCTAATGATGCCGCAAAGTTGTCTATTGATGTTGAGAATTTGCTTACCCTCCACTATGATGTTCCACCCAATAGGATTTGAGGCCCTCCCACCGTAGCAGCATATGGTCAACTGGATTGTCGGCGCACCTCCTCTGATGAGACCTGGACTATACCGCAAGTGTCGCACTAGAGTTCCCGATCGCCCTCTTCAGACTTTCTCGAGGGGTGCTCTGGCTTTCGGTGAATCATCGACAATCGTCGGTGCGAATGGTGATTACCTCTCACAACATCAGTAGGGCCATTTTATAATGTCCGTAGACAACTTTGGAATTTGGTTACAACACTACTTTGGGACAAATTGCAACTACAGTAAATTTTTAGGCAAAAGCTATCGTGTGATTTTAGGCAATAAATAAGTATTATTTTTAGACCAATCGCTTGACGATTTCAAATGCGTACCAATGGCAACATGGCATGTGGAAAATAAAAAATGAAAATTATTATTCCACCGTCATCTGAAAAAATCATGTGGTCGCCACTACACCAAGTCGTCGTGCCCACAATGCATTGTTCTTGTGATATAATTTCTCTATTTTTGCAATTATTACGCGACTTAAAAGGAACTATTATATCATTTTAAGCAATAAATTAAAAACTATATATGATTTTAGGCAACGAACTATTGTTGGGCAATAAACTAGAATTTTAGCAACTATATATATCGTATGATTTTAGGCTACAACCTGTCATTATTCCTTCAAAAAACATAGGACCCACCACTAAGTGCCTCCATCTCCGTCACGGTGATCTCTCTCCATCATCCCATCAACGCTTCCTCGTGGCTGATTCCGGCTGCCATAGGCCTCATTTCTTGTCGGCTTTCACCCAGGCTGCCCCGCCGGCCACCCCTCCCTGGATTCCCCACCGCTGAGATAGCGTTCCACCATGCGCGAGGAGCAAGGAGCCTGGCGCGCGGTAGGAGGACGAAGCTAGCCGCGAGAAGCAGCAGAGAAGGGGGGCACACTGAGGTCCGGTCGAAGGGGTGTCCTGTAGGACGTCGGGGCAGGAGCTGAGGACCTCCGCGGCGGCGTGCTCCGGGCCGCTCGGTGGTAGGAGGTTGATTGGTCAAGGCAGGATTTATGGTCCTCCATTTGGTGGCTCTAGGGTCGCACGAGTTGCCTTCCCAAATCGTCGCCATGTAGGTCGGTCACCAGCGCCCCCCACCCATGCTGGCGTTGTAGAGCATGGCATCACAGCCCCTTTGCCACCGACGAGGCTCACATGGGATCCAAATTACCATTGTTATGAAATTGCCTACTAAAACAGTAAAGTTGCACAATGTTGTTGTAAATTGCACATCGCTATTGTAAAGTTGCTCCGTCGGGCACCAAAGTTGCTCTGCAGGTACCAAAAATTGCGTCATCGGGTACAAAAGTTGGTCTGGCGAGAGGCACTTAAGGCTCTGTGTGGAGGGATTGGTCAACTCAGTTCTTTTTTTCTAAGAAGGATGCTCGTTGAGGAGAAATGGACATGAGACAGAACAAGGACAGAGGAAAAGATCAAAACATTTTGTCAAGTAGTGCCTATGATATGTTGGCTACAAAGTTGGGCACCAGAATTGCACCACCGCGCACCAAGGTTGTTTTGTTGCACACCGGAGTTTCTCTGTTTGGAACCAAATTGCTTTGAAAAAAAATTATATTTATTTAGATCAAACTTACTCCTTAGTAACCTGGAAGTTTCTTTTGGGATACAAGAAAATGATTAGTTCTAGAGCCACAGACCTAAATTACTCTGTCGAGCATCAAAATTGGCACTAAAATTTCTCCACCAAAGTTGTGCCTACATACACCAAAGTTGCATGTCGGACACCAAAGTTGCCATGTTGGGCTGTCGTACCCTAAAATTATGTCGTCGGACACCACAATTGCCCTAGGCACCAATGTTTGCATTGTTGGGCACCAAAGTTGTGTCATCGACACAGAATTGCTCTGTTGGGTACCAGAGTTGCATTCTCAGGTATCATGTGTCGTCGGACACCAAAATTGGCATGTCATGCACTAAACTTGCTCTGTCGTGCACCCATGTTGCACAGTCATGAACCAAAGTGAATCGTCTGACACTAAAATTGCGCCGTCTCGAACTGAAGTTGCGTAATCAGGCACCAAAATTGCGTCCTCAAGCAACAATGTTGCAACATCTAACAGAAAAGTCGGCACTAATTTTGCGTAGTCGGGCACCAAAATTGCTCTATGGCACACCAAAGCTACTTATCAAAAAACCAATAATCAATACACCAAGAAAAATATTGAACTACATGGTGAAATCATCTACAAAGATGCTTACAAATGGTATTGTAGAGAATTTAATTACGATGAAAGGTAAAATTAAAAGTACCGTAGGCAATTTATCCACAGTGATTAAGCATTTTTTTTACTAGAGAGACCCACTTTTCAGTCTTCTCCCCTCCTTTTCTCCCCCAATGGTCACAGCGTGCCTCCCTGAGCGCTGGCCACCCCTGCGCTCCGCCGCCTGGCGTGCTCCGCCACGCGAGTCGCGAGCTCCGCTTTACTAAGCGCTGGCTGCCTCTTGCGCTCCGCCGCCTGGCGCGGTCCGCCACGCGAGCTCCGCTTCACTAAGTGTTGGCCGCCTCTTGCGCTCCGCCGCCTAGCGCGGGCCGCCGCGCGAGCTTTGCTCCCCTGAGCGTTGGCCAGCTGGCCACCCTACGCATGGCCCACTTCGCCTGCGGTGTGAGGTCGCGCACAGGGAGAGGGTGGGAAGGCAGCCACGGCACCAGAACGAAGGGAGGCGGGCGCGGCAAGGATACGTCTACAGGGCCCTTCTCCGCCTCCTCTTCCTGCTCCACCGTGCTCACCGCGCCGCGCCGCTGCCATTGCTTCCCATCGAGAAGCAGCAGAGGAGGATGGCGCGCTCATATCCGATCAGAGGCTTGGCGTTGGGCTCAGTGTCTGCGGGGGCAGCTGGCGTACAGCACTACAGCGCGGGAATCATGGCGGGCTGGTGGCCCATCCCATCCGAGTCGGCAGCAGGAGCTCAAGGAAGGGCAGGGATCCGGGGCGACTGGGTGCTACGGGAGCAGAGGCCACGGCGGTGCCCAGAAGATGGGGTGTGTTGTGTGCAGCCACGAGGAGGAGTATGGGCTGCTGTGCTGGCTGCTGCTGCCGACTTGCGTCGCCCCGGCAGGGCAGGAGGGGCGAGGTGGCGGCGGAGGAAGGGGAGCGAGCGGGGATGGAGCGGCAGAGGTTCTCCTCCCGGCGGTGGTCGCCAGGAGCAGAGTGGAGGTTATGCGAGAGGAAGCGGCCACAAAACGGTGAACTCGACAGAGATGTTTCCTTTTTCAGATGTGCGATGAAACATGCGGTTTGTCGCGCGTGCGACGTCTAGACATGCCCTAAAACATGGGCATGAAAGATATAATCTTGATAGAAGAAACTTAGCAACCATGTTATAACATGAAAAAGAACACAAATGAAAGATCATGAAAATGAAACAATGAAAGTAAAACGTGTGTTCAAATCATATGGAAAATATACAAATGGTTTTCAGCTTGTCCTTCATGAGAGAGCAAAACATAAATGCATAGGACACCTTCAAGTTTAAGAGGGCGACTAGATACAAGTAATTTAAGAACAAGTGAAACCAACATCATGAATCAATCAATGAAAACTTTGGGACAATGCACATTATACTAAGAATGACAACTATGCTCTCTTAGACGGTGCATAAAGGTAGAAGGTGGTGACTCAACATAAAAGTAAAAGAAAGGCCCTTCACAGAGGGAAGCAGTGATTGCGAGTTTTATAAACCTTCAAAAATTATGGTACTTACTAGCTTTGAGCTCTCATTGCCCCCATCATAGGCATCTTGAATGGTTAAAGTTAATGCGAATACACTTATGATGCATATGCTTGACAAATCATAAGTTGAAAACCTCGTGTCCCGTGAAGTACGAATACCCAAACCTCATGCTACTCGACTTAGAGTCCCAAGCAAGCTCTTGTCATTGTAAGTATACACGTATCATCGAGAACCGCGAACGGGGTACCTCCGTGCCCGATGACATGGAACAAGCCCACATCAAAATGACAGGACAAACAGACAATGAACACCTCGGTATCTCTTTTATTTACCATTGGTATAGCTTTTTATTGTGAGATGCGTCGTCGAATGTTCACTATGGGCATGCTGTAAATTTCCACTATGAATTATGCATGGCTTAGATTAGCGGCCCAGGCGTTTCTCTAACACATATACAAACTCCATGATACCGCAAGATTCCCAACTTATTTCATATCGCGAGTATCCATAAACAAAAGATCACGATATCAACTCAAATAAGAAGTGCAATGTTGAAAGCTTGCCCCATGACGGCATGGCTGGGCTAATTTCCAACTTACAACTTGCAAGCATAACAACTCAACATAAGAGAGCCACAATGTCAAAATTTTAAAACGAGAAAAGTAATGTGTGCCATTAGGTTCGTGAGAGCTTTACTGACCAATTTTCGCATAATACCAAAAAGAGTTTAATTTGAAGGATAGATAAAAGCAAGTCAAATGTACTTTGGAATAGCAAATTGCTAATAGGTATGTATGGTGGACACATTGGAACAACTTGGTTTTTAGGAGTTGGATGCACGAGTAAAGCTCATACTCAGTACAAAATGAGGGCTAGCAAAAGACTAGGAGCGACCAACTAAGAGAGCAATAACGGCCATAATCATGCAAAGCGACAAAGCAATATTAAAAGAAGCATAAGATGGCATCAAAAGTCAAAAACTAAATGATCATAGAGGCTTATGGCGACTTTGTATGAGTCAAACATGTGTGAGCATGCGCCAACTCAACCCAAATAAAGCATCAAAGGAGAAAACCAAAATAATGCTTCCAAATAATTAAAACAACGCATGATTTTTTCAAAGGCTCATTAAGCAATCTTAGTCATTTGAGATAAGTCATGCTACAGCAAAACCACTAAGCATACTATCAAAAAGACATCAAGCACGACATGCAAAAGCCTAGGCCACAGTCTACACAAGCTCCTTTTTGTACCACTTTTTTGCATAAAGCTTTTTCTCTTTTCTAACACCATTCGAACTTTTTTGAAACAACTCTTTTGATGAAAACCAACATGGACCAGAGGTCAAAATACACCTTGATGCAAAGATATAATCAGATCTGAACAAAAATCAAGGCAAAAAATAAAAGCTAAACGCAGTTCTAGAAAAAGAGGACACTCGTCGAAATGATAAGAGTGAAAAACAGAGTGTTCTTGGCAAATGAAAAGCAAGGCAACTTCTCCAAAAGAAATTTGGTTGGGTCCAACCATTTATTGCAGCAAACAAAACTAAGCAAAACTGAAAACTAAAAACAACTGACGCTCCAAGAAAAATGCGTAATGCATGAAGCAATAAAAATATAGTGTGTTAAAAGGTGACATGATTTTTGCCGATGAAGAAGGGGTGCCTCGGGGGCATCCCCAAGCTTTGATGCTTGTACCTCTTGGATATTTCTTGGGGTGCGTGGGCATCCCCAAGCTTGAGATTTTGTCCATTCTTCAACTCATCTCATCATTCTCCAATCCCTACACTTGAAAACTTCCTTCATACAAAACTAAACACAATTTTATTAGCAACATTAGTGTAAGCATAGCAATGAATCAACCCTTTTTGCTTCAGGTTTCAACTCAAAACTACCACATATAAAGCATATACTACTTTAGCAACATCTCCAAAAGTTCCGTGATCAAAAGGACTAAAAAATAAAGCGATAAAGCGGCAAACACAAATATTGAAAGAAATCTGTCAAAACAGAATAGCTGACAAAGGTCGAATTGTTAGAGGGTTTTCTGTTGCTCAAATAAAAAAGTGTATAACTAATGAAAGTTTGGATATAACCTGGGGCATATGCACAAGAAATAGCAGGTCCAAAAGATATTCTGAGAATTGTCACGAATTTTTACGGTGCAGCACCGAAATCTGTTTCAGGACAGCAACATCTCCAAATCTTACCTCACTCAAATTAGAGGCTTCTCTTGGCACAACAACGAAATAAAAAGGATAAGGAGCGGTTATTACAGTATTAAGAACTTCAAGACTCAATTAAAAGAAAAATAACTGAAAGTAAAACAATGGGTTATCTCCCAAGAGTGCTTTTCTTTAACGCCTTTGAGCTAGGCTCAGTAATTTGAGAAGATGCTCACATAAGAAATATGAATTGAAGCAAAAGAGAGCATCAAGGAGCAAATATAAAACACATTTAAGTCTAACCCACTTCCTATGCATAGGAATCTTGTAAGAAAATAAATCAAAGAAGCACACAGTAACAAGTATGGGTAGATAAAACAAGAGCAACTTCGGAACTTTCAATATAAAGAGAGGTGTTTTAGTAACATGAGAATTCCAACAACCATATTTTCCTCTCTCATAATAATTTTTAGTAGCATCATGAACAAACTCAACAATATAAATATCACACTCATCCTCCTTTGTTAAGCATGGAGGGCTATCAAATAAGGTATTTGTTAAAGAGTTACTCTTATTGGGAGGTAGACATTGGTAGCTCCATTCTTCCTCCTCTTGATCATCACTCTCCTCCTCTTTTTCATCCAATGAGCTTCCAGTTTCAGCAATTTCTTCTTCCATAGGCTCCTTCAAGGCATCAGTCTCTTCTGTTGGAGAGCATCTATTAAGATATTTAAGAATATAGCCATTTTCTTCCTTGTAATTATCAAAGCAAAATTTAAGTATATCATAAACCTCATATTTATAAGGTGCATCATTAGTATTTTCAAGCAAATAAGCAAGTTCTAATGCATCCTTCCAAGCAATAAATTCTTCAATTTGTTCCACATCATAAAAGTCATAATTTCCATTAATATAAGAAGATATGGTAACATCATCATTATACTCACATTGAAAAGGGAGGTGTTTATACCTCCTACAGCAACAAGATCTATCAAAGCAATAAGTAACATTATAAGTAGAGCACACGTTTCTAGCAATGATATACAATCTATTGATTTGTTCCCATAAGTGTTTCCCTTTTTGTGACAAGAGGTGTTCCTTATAATAATTTTGCTGCTCTTCCGTGAACCCTCCTTGCCAAAAAGATTTAGTTTCAAAGAAACCAACCATTGATAGAAAGCATGATAAAGCAAGACAATAACAGACCAACAAAAATAACAACTATAGTAGCAACTAATTTTTTTGTACTTTTTGATAAAACGATGCAAGCAAAAATAAAGTAAAGCAAAACAATAAACAAAGTAAAGGATGTGCATGCGAAACTCCCCTTGCAGAAGTCTTCTTTTTCCCCGGCAACGGTGCCAGAAAACTTGTTGGTGGCGCGGTATTGAATAGTGCCAGAGAACTTGTTGGCGTGTAGTTGATGAAGTAAATGACCAGCCAGTTGGAAACCCCAAGAGAAGGTTTGATGAATATAGTAGCAAGTTTTCCCTCAGTTACAAAACCAAGGTATGTCAATCCAGTAGGAAAAAGCCAAACTCCAGAAGGTGATGCTTGCTAGCCTAGTGACACTCCAACAAGGGCGCCATTAACGATATCTTATTAGCGCGTCTTCAACTAGTAGTAACGTGGAACCTGCACACAACACAACCAAATACTTTGTTCCCAACTTACGATGAGGTTGTCAATCTCACCGGTTTGCTGTAAACAAAGGAATGAGCGTATCGAGTGGAAAATAATAGTAGTATGCGAGAAAGTAAATAGTGCGAGTAAAGTAAATAGGTGATAGCAATGTAAAGGAAATAGGACCGGGGTCCACAGTTCACTAGTGGTGTCTCTCCATAAGATAAAATAACACATGCTGGGTAAACAAATTATAGTTGGGCAATTGATAGAATAAAGACAACGTGCATATGTCGAGAGGATCACTATGAGATTTACTCTGGGCATTACAACAAGATACATAGACTGCCATCCAACTGCATCTATGACTAATAATCCACTTGTGGCGAATCAATCCGAGAACTCCACAAGTATTAAGTTGCGAACAACAGATAACTGCATTAAGCAAAGTGTGTAATGTAAACAAAGCATATGCCCTTGGACATATGAATGTTGTTTTCTCCCTAGTGGCAACAACACATCTACAACCTTAGAGGTTTCTGTCACTCTCCCAGATTAAATAGAGGCATGAACCCAACTATCGAGCATAAATACCCCCTCTTGGAGTCACTAGTATCTACTCGGCCAAGATGGCTACTAACAACGGAGAGCAAGCAAGATCATAAACAACATAGAGATAACATAAGATAATATTCAGCACATCAACTCAATTATAACACCAATATTTATCAGATCCCAACAAACACAACATGTAGAATTACATAACGGTGATCTCGATCATGTAAAGCAGCTCACGAGATCTAAACATGAAGCACATGGTGGAGAAGACAACCATCTAGCTACTGCTATGGACCCATAGTCCAAGGTAGACTACTCACTCATCGCGCTGGAGGCAAGCATGGCGATGAAGAAGACCTCCGGTGGCGATTCCCCTCTCCGGCAGGGTGCCGGGAAGAGCTTCTGGACCCTCCCGATCTTGGGTCGATGATGGCGGTGGATCGCGATATGTTTCTGGAAAAGTGATTGGGTCTTTAGGTTTTTCCCGTCGGGGGGTCTTTATAGGCGAAGGGGCAGCGTCAGAAGTGGACCAGGTAGGGCTCACCACAGGGAGGCACGGCCAGGCCCTGGGCCGCGCCCCCTGGTGGTGAGACCGCCTCCTGGCTCATTTCCATCTCCTCTTCGGTTCTCTGGAAGCTTCGGTAAATTTTTGGATGTTCGGCTTTTGTTTTGTCCAATTCCGAGAATATTTCCTGTGTAACTTTTCCGAAACACAAAAACAGCAGAAAACAGGGAACTGACACTGTGGCATCTCGTTAATAGGTTAGTTCTGGAAAATGCATAAAAACGCCACGAAGTGTAACGAAACACTAAGCAAATAGTGTAAAAACAAGCATGGAGCATCAAAAATTATAGATACGTTTGAGACGTATCAGCAATCAAAGGAAAAAATCTAGCACCCACACCTCACACACAATCCAGCAAAATTTTGTGGCAAAGGGCAAAGGGCAAAGGGCTGGGCTTATTTATAGCCAGGGGAGGGTCTTTGATCCCGGTTCGTGGCATGAACCGGGACCAATGCTCCACAGAGTGCCACGTGCCACGCGGTGGGGGGGGGAGGCATTGATCCCGGTTGATGCCACAAACTGGGACCGATGCTCCGAAATGAACCGGGACCGACCACCAGGCGGCACGAACCGGGACCAATGTCTGTCATTGGTCCCCATTGACAAACCAAACCGGGACAGATGTCATTTTGGTGCTGGATCAAAGACCCATTTTCTACTAGTGATTCCTCTCCGGCAGCCACAACCCTCCTTCGCTTCGCCGGCCGTTCATAGTCCGTGTCATCAGCGGCGGCTTCGCCTTCTGTCATGCACCATGCCGGCTCCGGCAGGTGCACCTCCATGTTGTAGCGCCCGTACCATGGCTCCACCATCCTTTACTCCAGGGCGGAGATCATGTGCCCTATGCGCTCCGGCGTGCAGTCCGCCGCCCGGAGGATGCCAGCCTCGACGAACACCTCGACGCGCGTTGGCTGCACCGGGATGTTCACATCGAGGGACCTGTTCACATCGGAAATCAAGCTTGACCATAGCTCCCGGAGCAAATAGCTGGAGTGACCGGGGTACACCAACGGGGCCAGCGACGCGCCGACCCATTCCAACGTCCTTGTCCCATGGCTGGCAGCGGTGATGAACTGTACATGGATGAGCCGTTCCACGTGGCATGCTTTCAAGCCGCTGACAGATGATGCCGCGGCCGAGAAGCTGTTGTAGCAGTACCGCACCACAATCGGCTTGTCGCACTTGTCTCCTTCTTGGAAGTCCGAGGTGATGACCCACATGAACCCGGCTGTGTTCCCTGTGGCAGCGACCCGCGGCGCCGAAACTCCATGTAGAAACCGTGCGCCGGGGACAAACTTACTAGGGTTTACCATCTGTAGCAGATCCGCAATTTCGGCGTCGCTCACGTCAAACGTCGCTCACCATAATCATCCTCATCCTCATAGACGGGGATCTTGTGCTGGAGGCACATGTAGTTGTACTGTCTCCCTTGCGCCATCTCCTCATAGGAAACCTCCTCCGCTCCATCATCATCATCCACCTCGTGAAGAACCGCCTCTTGATCCTCTCCGTCCTCCTCCTCGTCATCCACCATCTCTCTCACCGGGCTTGCATGAACGACACCGCCGCGGAAACGAAGGACATTGTCGGCGGATTCGTCTGTTGCATAAACGCTAGCTCCCTCCCCTGGTTTTGAAGATTTAGACAAGTGTTCTTTTTCGACACCTCTGTCAGTTTCGTCAGGCATAGGATATATAGTTAGCCATTTTTTCTGTTTGTTTCAGCATGAGCTGGTTTGTTGCGATTTGTGCGGCACCAGGACTCAGTCTAGATAGTTGAGCATGATGCTCGGATCGTGGGATGGCACGATCGGTAGCTGAGCATGTCGTTCGGCATGTTTCCCTTTCGCTTGAATAAAAGGAAGAACATAAAATGCTGCAAGAAGTTGAGCACAGCACAAAACCTCATCTCTGTGTTCATCTCTCTCTTTCTCGTTTACACATCGCGTGAGTTCGAGTTTAGGGAAACAATTGGCATCAGAGCGTTGCGATCCTGCGGCAATGTCTAGCAGGTCGCCGCACCAGTCCCAGACCCCTCCACCCACGCAGCGACGACGCTCGCAAAGCCACGGTAGGAGTAGGGCGCGACGCGGTGGCAGTGAGGTTGTGGCACAACAGGTAGTGCACGAGCCCAGCAATGGCTCCGGCGCAAATCTGCAGTTCCCGATGCTGACGCGAGGCGGGTACACGAGCTGGGCGATGGTCATGGAGGTAAACCTCCAGGCCGCGTCGCTCTGGGGCGCCATCGAGGACGATGGCGTCTCGTGCGTCGATGACAAGAAGACCCTGGCGGCGCTACTCCGATCCACCCCGGCTGACATGCACTGCATGTTGATCGGGAAGGGACCGGCCAAGGCAGCATGGGAAGCGATCAGGGTTCAGTACCAAGGACCCAATCGAGTACGTGATGGGCGTCTGCGGCAACTCCGGATGGAGTTCAAGACCGTGGCGTTCAAGGACAGCGAGAAGATCCAGGACTTCGCCATCCGCATCTCCAACATCGCCGCCACACTGTGATCGCTAGGTGACACCGTTGATGAAGAAAAAATTGTTCGCAAATTTCTCTCCGTTGTTCCCTCGCGATTTGTACAGATTGTGTTCTCGATGGAGACCCTCCTCGACCCTGCAACAATGACTGTCGAGGAGGTCACCGGGCACCTGCGTGCCATTGAGGAGCGCATAGACGGAGATCAAGGAAGCAGCTCCGACAACGGGAAGCTCTATCTCACTGAGGAGCAGTGGGAGGCGCGTAAGCGCCAACCTCGCGGCGACAAGGGTGATGACCGTGGGAAGAAGAAGGGCGAGCAGCCCTCATAGGCTTCACCGCCGCAGGGCAGCACCAACGACAAGGACAAGTGCCATTATTGCGGCAAGTCCGGCCACTGGGCCCGTGACTGCTGCAAGATGAAACGAGACGAAGCGGCGAAAGCCGCGGCCACATGTGCAGCAGCGGCCAACCTTTTCCAAGCCGAGTACGATGACGGGCCAGGTCTCATGATGGCCTGCGTCGAGGAGGTACATGAGTGCATCACTGTGGCAGTCACCGCGGTGCCCCCCATGGGCACCACGCCCTCCGACGCCGCGATGTGCACCGGCGGCCACGTCTTCCTCAACGAGCAGTGCGCCATCGTCATGCCTGCCCAGGACACGAACAACGGCGCCCTGACCTGGTTCCTGGACACCGGCGTGACGAACCACATGACCGATAGCATCGACGCCTTCGCTGAGCTAGATCGATCTGTGGCTGGCAAGGTGCGTTTCACTGATGGCTCCGTGGTGGACATCCGTGGACGCGGTACCGTCGTGTTCGCCAGCGGCAACGGCGATCACCGTGCGTTCACCGAGGTGTTCTACATCCCCGTGCTCAAGAGCAGCGTGGTCAGCCTTGGGCAGCTCGACGAGAGCTGGTACAACATCAACATCCATCGTGGAGTGCTCACCATCCGTGATCAGCCTCGATGACGAGGTTCAACCCTGGCAATGCCCATGTTTGTGGGCTTTCGAGACATGGAGTGTATGTGGGATCCGGCAAACTCGACGGCGATCGGACGAAAGCAGAGGGACACGAGGTTTTACCCAGGTTCGGCCCCCTTGGTAGGGTAATGACCTACGTCCTGTTTGTCTGACTTTTATTGATGGGGTGGCTACAATGGAGGTGTTACAATGGTGGCGTAGATTGGATCTAGCCGAAGGTGGAGAGCTCTAATGCTTTGAGCGCTCTGGTGTGAGGTGGTCAAAAAGTGTCTAGCCGCTTCGGGACCTCCCTCCCAGCCTTTTATATGCGAAGGCTGGGTCTCAGGATTGTTCCCCAAGCAAAGTACAGATAGAACCGGCTTTGAACAAACCCTAGTCGAAACCTAATCCAACTTGGACTCTTCGAGACTTTGCTTGTACGCCAAGTACTGCCCCCAAGCCATGTCAGGCCACTATCTTCATGGGCCTTGCGATCCCTTCGATAGTAATCCCTCCTGGGCCGAAAACCAGGTAGGCGAATATCGGGGGCCTATTTGTCATTCCTTCATCACTCGACGCCTTCTGATCAAGGTAAAATGATCTCAGAATCGTCTGTACAAGCTGACATTCACCCCTGTTCGCCCAGTGTGCCTCACCGTAGGTGATGTGTCTGAGGCCTGGCGCTGGCATGCACGGCTCGGGCACCTGCACTTCGATGGGATGCAGAGGATGTCTCACGGCGGACTCATGCGTGGTCTTCCCCACATAGATCACGCCGACGAGCTCTGCAACACATGCCTAGCAGGGAAGCAGCGCCGCACGCCGTTCCCGCAGCAAGCAAAGTTTCGGGCATAGCGGCCATTCAAGCTTGTCCATGGTGATCTCTGTGGGCCGGTCACACCGCAGACACCGGGAGGACGTCGCTACATCCTGCTGTTGATCGATGATCGAAGCAGATACATGTGGGTGGAACTCCTTGCATCCAAGGACCAAGCGGCCCGTGCCATCGTCAAGGTGCAAGAAGCTGCCGAGGTGGAGTGCGGACACAAACTTCAAGTTCTGCGCACTGATCGTGGCGGCAAGTTCACCTCTACCACGTTCTACCAGCAATGCGAGGAGGCCGGTGTACAGGGGCATCTCACTGCCCCGTACACGCCGCAGCAGAACGGCGTTGTCGAACGCCGCAACCAGACAATCCTCGGCATGGTGAGGAGCATGCTCAAGGACAAGCGAGTGCCAAACAAGTTCTGGGGGGAGGTTGTGCTCACGGCCGCGTTCATCCTCAACCGATGCTTCACCAGGAGCATCGACGCCATGACATCGTACGAGGCATGGCATGGGAAGAAGCTGGACGTCTGCTTCCTCCGCGTCTTCGGCTGCATCGGCCATGTCAAGGTCACGCGCCCGCACCTGCAGAAGCTCGATGACAGAAGCTATCCGAAGGTTTTCATCGGATATGAAACGGGCTTGAAAGCTTATCGCCTCTTTGACCCCTCCACCTGGCGCGTACATCTGTCGAGGGACATCATCTTCGATGAGGGTGCTTGCTAGAACTGGGAGACACCGGGGGAGCCGCCGGCGAGCAGCGTGTTCACCGTCGAACACCCTGTGTATGTCACTTGTTCACCAGCCAAGAAAAGTGATACGATAGACACAACTGCTGCCGCTTCTGTCCCGGCCACACCTGCCTCCGCTACGACGGCAGCCTCGCCATCTCTAGCACGCGGGGGAGGAACCGCTGCCTCTCCCACTGGTAGTGCGCCGTAGCGCTTTGTGACACCTCCATCAGTACAATCTGCGCTGCTCGAAGCGGACGACAGTGCCACTGCGCCACACCGGTTCCGCCTCGTCACCGACCTAAGCAGCACTCATGCTGGCGTACCACAGAAGGCACAGCGTCCACAACTCATGGAGGAGGAAACTGACGACGACGAGTGCCTGCACCTCATGGTCGGAGAAGAACCGACGTCGTTCGCAGAGGCAGAGAAGGAGGACTGCTGGCGTCGAGCAATGCTTGACGAGCTGCAGTCCATCGACGAGAAGAGTACCTGGACTCTCACCGCACTTCCTGCTGGCCACTGCGCGATCGGCCTCAAGTGGGTCTACAAGGTGAAGAAGGACGAGAACGGGCGCATCGTCAAGCACAAGGCCCGTCTCATGGCGAAGGGCTACGTCCAGCGCCCTGGTGTGGACTTCGAGGAGGTTTTCGCACCAGTGGCCAGGCTTGAGTCCGTGCGGCTGATCCTCGCTCTGGCGGCACATCGCGGCTGGGAGGTTCACCACATGGATGTCAAGTCGGCATTCTTAAACGGTGAGCTCGAGGAAGTGGTGTACGTGTCACAGCCACCAGGCTTCATTGCTGATGGGCATAAGCACGGCGTGTACAAGCTGCACAAGGCCCTATACGGTCTGCGTCAAGCTCCCCAGGCCTGGAACGCCAAGCTGGATGCAAGCCTGCTGTCCCTAGGTTTCACGCGCAGCACCTCGGAGCATGGCATCTACGCACGAGGCAAGGACGGTGAGCTGCTCATCGTCAGCATGTACGTCGATGACCTGGTGATCACAGGAGTGGAACGGCATGTGGTGACTAGGTTCAAGGAGGAAATGAAGAGGCTCTTCTCCATGAGCGACCTCGGCCTCCTTCGGTACTACCTCGGGCTGGAGGTGAAGCAAGATCAAGGATGCATCACCATATCGTAGGGAGCCTATGCAGGCAAACTGCTTGACAAAGCGGGCATGTCGGACTGCAACTCCGTCCGCACGCCAATGGAGGCCAGGAGCCAACTGAGCAATGAGAGTAAGGAGGCACCCGTCGATGCCACTTTTTACCGCAGCATCATCGGTAGTCTCAGGTACCTGGTGAACACCCCCCCGACATCGCGTTCGCCGTGGGCTACCTTAGCAGATTCATGGAAGCACCAGCGGCTGATCATCTTGCGGCGGCAAAGCATCTTCTTCGGTACATCTCTGGTACTCTGAACCATGGGTGTGTGTATCATCGAGGTGAAGGCAAGGTGCTGGTTGGTTTCAGCGACTCGGACCACGCCGGTGACATCGACTCCAGGAAGAGCACGTCAGGCGTGTTGTTCTTCCTCAGCAACAGCTCTGTCACCTGGCAATCCTAGAAGCAATCAGTGGTTGCCAAGTCGACATGTGGGGCGGAATACATTGCAGCAGCGGTGGGACCATGCCAAGGTGTGTGGCTTGCTCGGCTGTACGGCGAGCTGATGAACAAAGCAGCTGCGCCGGTCACCATGTTCATCGACAACAAATCCGCTATCTCGCTCTGCAAGAATCCAGTGCTGCATGAGAAGAGTAAGCACATTGATCTGCGCTACCACTTCATTCGTGATTATGTGGAGAAGGGCAAGATTGCCATGGAGTTCATCAGCACCGGTGAGCAGAAGGCAGATATCTTGATGAAGGCTCTCAGTCGCGTTCGTTTCGAGGAACTTCGCGGCAAGATTGGCATCGTTGATACTCAGGTCGTACGCCAGGGTTGAGGGGGAGATTGTTGCATAAACCCTAGCTCCCTCCCCTGGTTCTGAAGATTTAGACAAGTGTTCTTTTTCGACACCTTTGTCAGTTTCGTTATGCATAGGATAGTTAACCGTTTTTTCAGTTTGTTTCAGCATGAGCTGGTTTGTTGCGATTTGTGCGGCACCAGGACTTAGTCTAGATAGTTGAGGACAATGCTTGGATCGTGGGATGGCACGATCGGTAGCTGAGCACGTCGTTCGACATGTTTCCCTTTCGCTTGAATAAAAGGAAGAACAGAAAACACTGTAAGAAGTTGAGCGCAGCACAAAACCTCGTCTCTGTGTTCATCTCTCTCTTTCTCGTTTACACATCGCGTGAGTTCGAGTTCAGGGAAACATCGTCGTCCTCCCGCTCCAGCCAGAACTCGTCGTCCAGCCACGGCGCGGACGGCACTGCTACGACGGGCCGCTCCACGGACAGAACGAAGCTCATGTCTTTGCCGGTCTTGGCGCGGAGCGCGCCACTAGTACGCTCTTGCCGGCAGCGGTGCTCGCCGGGTGAACAAGCAAAACGTCCATGAGCCACGCTCGCTCGCCGGGCTTGAGGATGTGTTAGACATTGTATAATAGTCCGGTTAGGACTCTGTATAAGTTCGTATAGGACTCCACCTGTAATACTCTTGTAACCATGTTTGACCCGTAATAAATAACAGAGAGCCGAGACCCCGAGGGTCATCGAGCCCTTGCCCCAAATTACTTTGTTTTACATGGTATCAACACCGGTCGATCTCTCGACCATGACTTCCGCTGCCTCTGTCTCGTCGGCCGGCGTCGTCTCTTCGGCGTTCCCGCTGATCTCTGCCCAGCTCGCCGCCCACACCAAAGCTTCGGCCATCTTACCGTTTTCCCCGATCTACACTACTGCCGCCGGCCTTGCTCCTGCTCTTGGCGCAATGGTGAAGGTTGGGTCGTCCTTCACATCCGTGAGTGTCTCCTCCTCATCGCTGCCCTCTGTCGCTGTATTCACCTCTGTTGCGTCCCCGCGTCCGATTGGAACTCGATCAGTCGGGTCGCTTCTGTCAAATCCGCTTTCATCGAAAGCTGTTGCAGCCGTACCCGCAACCACCTCTACGCACACGTACGTTGCGCCTGCAGATGCTTGCCTCGTCGCGGCTGCTCCGTCCGCTCTGCTCCCTGGATCGTCGATGCTGTCTAACCCGACGAGGACTATAGCCACAGCCACCGCGCAAGTGCATGCGCAGGCTCCTGTTTCATACGCGCATACGCGCGGTGCTACTGTTCATGAGTACGCGCATATGCGCGATGCCTACATCCCAGCTCCTACGTCTGGTGCACGTGATGCATAATTTGCATATTACGGGTCTACATATGGTGCGCTTGCTGAACCTCATGCAGGACCTGCTGTTTCGTCGGGCTATCGCCCGACCACTCCACCGTCTGTTTCAAGTGAAGATTGTTCTGCCGCTCCTGCAATATGCGTCGGCTTGACCTCTGTCGCGCCGTCGTTCAAGACCGCGTTGCCTCCTCCGGCTATCGCCCCAATTCTTCAGTCACCTGCAGTTGCTGCTCCATCTCTGGAAAGAGGACACTCATCCGCTCCACCATTGCGATATGCGCGATCTTGCTGTCACGCATACGGCACTCAGAGACCATGTCAACTCTGTGGACCTCATGGACATCTTGCATCACACTAACATTGGTGACAATTACGAAGGCAGGAGGGACATCCTCCCTCCTATCCTGTTGATGCTTCATGGTACTTGGACACAGGGGCGACTGATCATCTGACAAACCAGGTGGACAAGCTTACTGCTCGGGAACCCTACCATGGCCATGATAAGGTATACACCGCTAATGGCGCAGGTATGCACATCTCTCATATTGGTCAGGCATCTCTTCCTACTCATACCTCTAAGCAATTACACCTCACAAATGTTCTTCACGTCCCCTCGGTCACACATAATCTTTTGTCCGTTCGTAAGCTCACCCGTGACAATAATGTCTTTGCCGAATTTCACCCCTCTGATGTTTTTGTTAAAGACCGTGAAACTAGGGATGTTCTTCTTAGTGGTCATAGCCAACATGGTCTATACGAACTTGATGTGTCCCCTGCTTACCAGGTCTTCAGTGGTGTTCGTGTGTCGTCGTCTCAGTGGCACTCTCGCCTTGGTCATCCGGCGACACCCAATGTTCGCCATGTTCTCCATCGTCATGAGCTCCCTGTCCAGTCTAGTCGTCATAGTGATACAGTCTGTGATGCCTGTCAACAAGGCAAGAGTCATCAGCTTCCTTTTTTTGAGTCGAATCATGTAGTCAAAACTCCGCTTGAGCTAGTTTTTTCCGGATGTATGGGGTCATACTCAAACATCTGTCAGTGGTCATAACTATTATGTCAGTTTCATTGATGCTTACAGTCGCTTTACTTGGATTTATCTTATCAAGCGTAAATCTGATGTGTTTGATGTTTTCTTGCAATTTCAAGCACACGTTGAGCGTCTTCTCAAAACAAAAATCATTAGTGTTTAATCTGATTGGGGTGGTGAGTATCACAACCTTAATTCTTTTTTCCAGAAACTTGGGATCTCGCACCGTGTGTCTTTTCCTCATACACATCAACAAAACGGTGTTGCCGAACGTAAGCATCATCATATTGTCGAAACTGGTCTTACTTTACTAGCTCATGCCTCTGTCCCTTTTTGCTATTAGAGCGATGCTTTTACTACAGCCTATTTTCTGATAAATCGGCTTCCTACACGTCTTCTTCATATGAAAACTCCATTAGAGATATTGCTTCATGAAACTCCTGACTACACTTTTCTCAAAGTCTTTGGGTGTGCGTGTTGGCCACACACCCGTCCATACAACAATCATAAACTTGAATTTCGGTCTAAAAAGTGTGTGTTTGTTGGATATAGTTCTCTTCATAAAGGCTACACGTGCCTCCATGTTCCTTCAAATCGTGTTTTTATTTCTCGCGATGTTATCTTTGATGAGACTGTTTTCCCATTTTTGGCACTTTCGAGTTCTTCCACACCACCATCACATCACTCTTCACCTGTTATGTCTGACCAGTTTGAAGATGTTGCACACTCTCCGTTGTTGTTGCCTAATCATGGTGCAGGTATTGGTCGAGGAGCACGTCGTCATCTTCAGGATATTACTGACGCATCATCAGATGCACCTGTCACTGCTGGGCCATCTTCATCTGCCCCTGCTGCGGCTTCCTCTGTGCCGCCTGGTGCGGCCACGCCATCCTTGCCGCCACATGCGGCCCACTCCATGCCGCCTGGTGCAGCTCTGTTGCTCCCGCCTGGTGCGGGCCCACTACTCTCGTCGCCCAGGGCGACATCGCCATCTACATCGCCTCCTGTGGCCCCAACGCCAATGTCGTCGCCTATGGCGTCGCCCACGCCCCCGTCGCCCAGGGCATCACCACCACCCCTGTCGCCCAGGGCATCTCCACCGCCCCTATCGCCCAGGGCAGCGCCATCGCCCCCGTCGCCGTCTCGTACGACCGGGCCGGACCTGTCGCCTACTGTTCCCTCTGCCACTCCTGTTGATTCGCCGGTTCTTGCTTCTTCATTGGCTCCTGCTGCTGCTTCGCTTTGTCCTCACACACGAAGCAAAAGTGGTATTGTTCGTCGTAAAGAACGTACGGATGGCATTGTTGTCTGGCTTGCTGCTTGTCTAGCTGATGCTTAGGCAGATCCAACTGCTGAACCTCGCAACTATCAGGCTGCAATGAGTATTCCTCACTGGCGTGCTGGTATGGATGATGAGTTCCAAGCACTTCTTTGAAATAACACATGGCGTCTGGTTCCACCACAGTCTGGGATTAATATTATTGATTCTAAGTGGGTCTTTAAGGTCAAGAAACATGCCGATGGAACTATTGAAAGATACAAGGCTCGCTTGGTTGCCAAAGGATTCAAACAAAGGTATGGTCTTGATTATGAAGCCACATTCAGTCCGGTTGTCAAACCCCCTACTTTCAGGCTTCTGCTTTCACTGGCTATTACTCGTGGCTGGTCTCTTCGTCAGTTGGATGTTCATAATGCTTTCCTTCATGGTGTTTTGGAGGAAGAAGTTTATATGCGCCAGCCTCCTGGTTTTGTTGATCCATCTTGTCCCCAGCATCTGTGTCGCCTTGAGAAGGCGTTGTATGGGCTTAAACAAGCTCCACGTGCTTGGCATGCCCGCCTTGGATCTGTTCTCCGCACTCATGGATTTGTGCCATCTACAGCTGATACGTCTCTGTTTCTGTTGCAGCGCCCTCAGCTTACTATGTATCTTCTGGTCTATGTCGATGATATTATTGTTATCAGCTCCTCTGAGTCTGCGACTGCTCGCCTTGTGACAACATTGGGTGCTGACTTCGCTGTGAAAGATCTTGGTAAACTCCATTACTTTCTGGGATTGGAGGTTACTCACTGTGATGCTGGGTTGACTCTCACTCAGCAGAAATATTCCATGGATTTATTACGTCGTTCCGGTATGCTTAAGTGCAAGACGGCAACTACTCCTATGGCTGCTACTGACAGATTATCTGCTCTGGATGGGGATCTTCTTTCTTCTGATGATGCTACTGAGTATCACAGTCTTGTTGGAGGATTACAGTACTTGACGATCACTCGCCCAGACTTGTCATATGCTATAAACCAAGTTTGTCAGTTCCTTCATGCACCCAGAGATTCTCATATGACTGCCATTAAGCGTATTTTACGCTATCTTCGTCATACTGCACATTATGGTCTTCATTTTCGGTCAAATCCCTCTACTGTTCTGGTCGCCTTCTCCGATGCTGACTGGGCTGGTAGTCCAGATGATCGGCGATCCACGGGAGGACATGCTATATTCTTTGGACCAAATTTGATCGCCTGGAGTGCTCGTAAACAAGCAACAGTATCTCGGAGTAGTACTACAGCTGAGTACAAGGCGGTTGCTAATGCTACTGCTGAAATCATATGGGTGCAGTCTTTGTTGAGAGAGTTGAGGGTCTCTCAGAGCCGTCCGCCAGTCCTTTGGTGTGATAACATTGGTGCTACGTATCTGTCTTCAAATCCGGTCTTTCATGCTCGTACCAAACACATTGAAGTTGACTTCTATTTTATCAGAGAACAGGTTACACAAAAGCTGCTGCAGATCAAGTTTATCTCTTCTAAAGATCAACTTGCTGACATCTTTACGAAGCCACTACCGCTTCCTACGTTTGAAGGCTGTAGACGTAATCTTAACTTGCTTAGCATTTCTGGGCACAGTTAAGATTGAGGCAGGGTGTTAGACATTGTATAATAGTCCGGTTACACTATAGGAATGAAGCTATATGCCGAGGGCTTATAGCCGTCGGCGTATAGGGCATTGCCCTCGGCGTACTCTACGCCGACGGCAGCCCTCGGCGTAGCTCGTCGGCGTAGACCTCCCTCGGCAGAACAAGCGTGACCATCGGCGTAGGCCTCACCCTCGGCGTATAGGAGCAGTGCCGACGGCTGGACGGTGGCCCTCGGCGTAGAGACCGTCGGCGTAGCACTTCGGACGGACGGAGAAGGGCAGACGGCGTTGTCCCTACGCCGACGGCATTGCCCTCGGCGTATGGGTGCACGTGGCACTTCCCTAGGGCTTCCCTCGACAGAATACGCCGACGGCCTCCCCCTCGGCATATAGGTGCACGTGGCACCACCTCGGCACCCCTCCAGATAGCCTAGACGCCGACGGCCTTGCCCTCGGCGTAGGGGAGGCTAGACGCCGACGGCCTTGCCCTCGGCATAGGGCTTGCCAATTGGGCATATGGCACCCTGTACGCCGACGGCCTTGCCCTCGGCGTATAGGTGCACAGATTTTTTTTTTGCAGTTTTGCGGTTTTGGACAGTGCAAATACACAGAAATACATATAAATTTATACATGCCATACACATAAATTCATTGCAGGTGCCATACACAAATATATATATAAATTCATAGATGATCAAGTCGCGACACGCAAGTGAAACACACAAGTATCAACACGGAAGTATCGACATAGTATCTCGAGAGTACCAACACACAAGTACCAACACGGAAGTATCGACATGCAAGTAGCGACACACATAGTATCTCAAGGCGGAAATCCCTACAACTCTGGAGACGGGGTCGGGGTGAACCCGAGATCTCCCCTAGTGAAAGTAGGTTGCCGATGTTCTGCAAAATTATGCCCAGTAGAAGCTGCAGAAGAACCGCCAGGAGAAGTACCAGTTGCCGAAGTATCGCGAGTGGCACCGCGAGAACGGCCAGGAGAAGGACCACCGGGATGGACCGGTGTCATCTGACGCCCACCCCGCTCGGCAAAGGAAGATGCCGCTCCCTACATGTTCCCTAGATGTTAGCAACTTGCGAGGCAAAGGAAAGCGGCAACCATTGGTTTGGCAAAAAGAACTTACCGCCGTCGATGCGTAGTAGGTCCTAGCGAAACTCTCCCTCGATGGCATCAATGGCGCCGGCCCCGGTATGGGAGGCTGCTCCCCTACATCGAAACTCGCTCCAGATCGCATAGCCATCATCGACGCCTGCAAGATAGTTTAGATGTGGGACTTGTCATCTTTTTCAAACTAGGGGAAGTGGGACTTGTCATCTTTAAAAAAAAGAAAGGTTCAGACTTACATGTAGATACGCCATGTGGGCCGTAGTTGCCTCCTGGTGCAGCCGAAAGGCCTCCTGATATTGCTCATGAGCAGCATCGAAGGCCGCCTCGAAAGCAGCCTACCATTTCACAAACAATGAATATCATCAGCACTTAGCCATGCAGGACCGAAAGTCGCAAAGAGGATGGAAATGAGGAAAACTTACATCATATCTGGGTCGACGAGGCCAGTCACGAGGCGGGATAGGGGCGCTATCAGGGGTGAGGACCGCCTTGAGGCGCGTGAAGCTCGTGGTGAGGGAATGCTTGACCTTTGTATTAAGCACCTTGAGACGGCCATGCTGCAACCCGTGCCCCGACAGGACCAACGACTCCTCATCGGTCTCCGCGCGTCTAGGGTCATCCACCTCGGGGTGACGAGACTGCACCATCTGGCAGTAGTCCTCTATCTGCTCCCCGGCGTTGCCGTAGTACTGGGGGGGGGGGCGTCCGGAGGCGCCGAGGCAGCGGGCTTCTTCCTCCGCATCATGTCATATACCGTGACATCGTAAATCTCCTCCCCTGGCGGTGCCTCGGCCACCTGCATGACGAGAAAATAAATGTTATGCGTATAAAGTAGGAACATGACGGGAAAATAAATGTTATGCATGATTCCATGTATGTACATACCATCTTCCCCATGAAGCGATCAAAGCTGCGGTTTCCCGCACAGTGTGTTCCACCGTCGCCTCGGTTATCCGAGTTCCGCATCGACACGGCTGCAAACTCCTCGTCTGCCCTGAGCCACCTCGTACTAACCAGCTCCGCCCATGCCTCTCGATGCGCCTCAGCCCATTCAGGGACAACCTGAAAATGCAATACTCAACTCAAGATAATGCAATGGCAAGTTAACAGCAATATAGGATCTCATTAACATTTCACTCACCGACATGAAGTCATCCAGCGACATCTCGAAGTCGGGATTAGGATTCCGACCAACAATGTCCTCCTTCTTGACCCTCTTTCCCCTTTCAGCCCAGAACTGACTAGCGGCCGTTACCTTATGGTTGTACCACACCTGCGGTGTCAACTTCTCACAAGCTCCAAGCAAAGTCCGGTCCACCCTCTGCGCATCCTCCCCATCCACGCGATAAAAGCACTTCAATCATGCATAAAACAATTGTGAGAGTTATGAGTTAGCACATTGGTTCATCACTATGAATGAAACTCGAGAAATGTGTCTTACCCAAAACTTGGTGATCACAGCCTCAGCAGCTGTCCTGAAGCCTACGCCCGGAGCAGCCTGGTAGTCTGCCCAAGTAGTGGCTAGCTTCGGCTCGCCACCGGGGACCATGTCGAGGGGAGTGTATTTCCATGCCAGAACTTCCTAATCAGAGCTCCAACCATGCTGTTAGGTAGGCGGCCCTTGCTCCCCGGTGCAAATGTCCAATTGCTGAACATAAATCAAACATTAGTACACATGCCAAATTGTTTATGACCAAAATGAAATGACATGTTCAAAATTGCCAAATTAGTACACTTACCTAACGCCATCAGGAATGATGAGGGTCTTCGCCTCCTGGGTCTTAGGCTCCTTCCTCTCATCGGGGACGCATGATTCCCCACGAGTCCTCAACTTCTTCGGCCTCGCGTCCCCCTCGTCCTCGTCCTCGTCCTCGTCATCCACCTCGTGTCTAGACTCCGACTCGTGTCTAGAGTCCGACTCGTGTCTAGAGTCCAAGTCGTCCCCTCTAGACGGCCCCTCCAAGAACAACTCAGGAGCAACGTCGCCAGAAGCGGAGGGTGGTGGGTCAAAGTCCACTCCTCCCCCGCCACCTCATCCTCGTCGTCCCCCTCGTCCTCGTCCTCCTCCCGCAGCGGCAAGATCGGGGTAACGCGGATTGGGAGTCGGCTCTCTCCCACTCCGTCTAACATTCTTCTTGCGCTGGTGCATCTCCTTAAGCAAGGTCGCCGAGTTTGCCTTGCCGCTGCTCATATTGTTCAATCACCTGCATTGAGAAAGAGAAAACAGTTAAGCATGTTGACAAATAAATACTAAGTATAAAGGCATAATGCAAATAAGAAAGTATGTTGACAATTAAGAAGTATGTTGACAATTAAGAAGTATGTTGACAATTAAAAAGTATGTTGACAATTAAGAAGTATGTTGACAATTAAGAAGTATGTTGACAATTAAGAAGTATGTTGACAATTAAGAAGTATGTTGACAAATAAATCCTAAGCATAAAGATATAAAAGACCCTCACCAGTCATCATCACTCTCATTCTCAATTTCAATTTCATTCTCTTTCTCACTATCACTATCACTATCTTTTGAGTAGTAAGTTTGAAGCTCGTCGACGGGTGGAGGCTCATCGATGGGGTCATTCTCCGCATGTAACTTCTCGAGCATATTTATGTCCTTTAGATCCACCACTGACTCACCATGAGTTTCTGCATCGTCTCCGAGGTCCTCAAGCACTACCGGTTCTAACTCAAAGTGACCAAAGTCCTCTTGCTCTTGATAGAAAATTCCCTCGTATGTTACAGGGTCAATGTTGTTGTAATCGTCCTCGGAGGGAATTGGTAGGTTACCATGTGGCGATACCTGGAACACAACTTCCCAACCCCTGAGCTCCGCTTTCTGGCATGGGTATGGCAAATAATAAACTTGCTTAGCTTGGTGAGCCACAACAAAGACATCGGCTCCGCTATAGGTGGTTGAAGGGTTAACTTCAACTAACCCAATAGACTTGGTACTTCTCTGTCCACCCCTTGGGTCGAACCAATGACACTTGAACACAACGAGATTGAGTTGTATGTTCATACGATTGAATGTTAGCTCGTATACATTCTCTAGCCTTCCGTAGTAATCAAGGCCATCGGCTCCTCCGGTGAAGACCCCAGTATTTACAGTTTTTGGATTCGCTCGGCCCTTCTGGTGTGCCTCTGTATGGAAGCGAAATCCATTCACATCATACTTCTCATAGTTCATAACGTCACGGTTACAACCTTGGGAAACACATCTCAACTCATCTGTCATCTCAACATTGCCATCAGCTCCCTATAAGTACAGTTCGAATTTATTGTGTGCATTAATTACGTGGAATAAGAGGGACAAGTCACGTTTTGCAATGTAAGAGAGACAGGTTAGAAATTACTTTTTTCATGAACCATGACGCAAAGTTTATTTTATTTCTGGGAGCACCCTCTTTCAGTAGAGTGTCCAACTCCGCGGGAGAGGGATCCGTCGTTCCCGACCACTGTTCGTCCGTGAATTCGCTGAAAGGAGAAAATAAGCATTAGACCGAGACCAGGTTAGTAGATGCAAAGTAATTTGTACACCATTTTACCTAATGAACTCGAGCACTTCCTTCATGTTCATAAGCACATAGAGCATAATGCAATCCTTCTCTTCCTTCTCCAATTTATATTTTTGTCCTCTACCGGCCTTGCCACCGGGATATTGGAATAGTTCGAGCTTGGGGTCATTCTTGGGTACATCGACATTGTAACGAGAGACCGGGTTATGTAGAGTGGGAACTTCATCAGGATAATACGTTGTCGCGGCGTCTGCCATCTCCCGAAGGCATGTTGCCTCGCCTATGCATGCTTCAATCTTGGCTTTGTTTCTAGTTATCCTCCGAATATACTTAAACTCTCTCTCAATACAGAACTGCCAACGAAACTGCACCGGGCCACCCAAGAGTGCCTCATTCGCGAGGTGAACAATGAGATGCGCCATTGGAGTAAAAAACCCTGGCGGAAAGATCATCTCCAAATTGCATAGCAACTCTGGCACTTGAACCTGCAGCTTCTCAATAACCAGAGGACATATCTGCTTAGCACAGAGCGTGCGGAAGAAATGGCTCAACTCTGCAAGCACTCGCCAGACTTTCTCGGGGAGATACCCTCGAACCATCACCGACATCAGCCTCTCAATCCATATATGATAGTCATGACTCTTGAGCCCGGTGACTTTTCCAGTCGAAAGATTAACTCCCTTACTTATGTTCGAACAATAACCATCAGGGAACATCACGACGTATTTGAGCCACTTGAATGCCTCCTTCTTTTGGGTGGAATCAAGGCAGAAGTTAGCATGTGGCTTGAACCAATTCTTTCGACGGCCAGTAGGAGGCTGCATGTATAATCTCTTCCTATCGCAGAGCTTCTCAACATCGACTCTAGCCTTGACATTATCCTTTGACTTCCCAGGAATGTTCAGGACTGTGTGAAAGAGGGACTCCCCGACATTCTTTTCGGTGTGCATCACATCGATGTTATGGGGAAGTTCGAGGTCCTTGTAATACTCGAGCTTTGTGAAGGCTGCCACGTGAGTCCAGTTGTGCGTTACACCATATCCCTCAAATTGATGGACATTTCCCGGCTCCGTAGGCACGAGAGAATGTAGCTCGGCATCAACAGCTGCACCATCGAACTTTGGCACCTTTTTTACTTCATGCACAACTTTGCCCTTCTTAAAGTTCTTTATGTCTTCTCTGAACGGATGCCTCCTTTTGAGGAACTGTCGATTCGTGTCAAACGCAACATACTTGCCACCTGATTTTAGCCAAAGGAACTCAAGTCGGTGCCTGCACACTGGGCATGGCCACTTACCAGCTGTACACCATCCGCATGTTAAGGCGTACCCGGGCATGTCATGCATGGTATACTGCAACCAAACGTTCATGTAGAAGTTTGTCTTTGATGCTCGGTCATATGTCAACGTCCCGTGGTGCCAAGAGTGGTTCAAATCATCCACAATCGGCTGCATGTAGACACTCAAATTCTTACCCGAGTAGTCGGGCCCTGGAATGATCACCGACAAAAACATGGTCTTCCTCGTCATTAGGACTCCGGGAGGGAGATTGAGCGGAATAACAAACACGGGCCAGCAGCTGTAATTAGCAGTCGACATTCCATATGGATTGAAGCCATCTGTTGCTATCGCAATTCTGACATTCCGAGCATCAGCTGCCTTATCGGGGTATTTTTCATCGAAGTTCTTCCATGCCTTACCATCAGATGGATGTCCCATCTTCCCCTTATCGATTCTCGTCCCCTTCTTGTGCCACGTTATCTGTTTGGCGGTCTCCTCGCTCATGTAAAGCCGCTGGATTCTTTTTATGAATGGGAGATACCGAAGAATCGACTTCGGGATCCTTGACTGTCTTACCTGACCATCCTTTCCCTTTACCTCTTCATACCTGGCGGCCTTACAAATAGTACAATAATTGTCCTCCGCAAACTGTTTCCAAAATAGAAGGCAACCTTTTGGACAACACTCTATCTTTTGATAACCCATGTTGAGATCTTTCATGAGTCTCCTTGTCTCGTGCAGGCTTTGAGGCAGACAATGCCCTTTCGGCAACATGTTACCAGTTGTTCTCAGACTAGCTTCGAAGCCGTTACGGGTGGTGGAGTACTGGGTCTTGTCGGCTAGACACTAAGAGATGGCATCGAGCTGAGAAATCGACGCACCGTCGTACAGAGGCTTCTTAGCCGCGGCCAACATATCATAGAAGGCCTTCGCAGTTGGCTCTGGTTCCTCCGGTTCTGGCGGTTCCTCCGGTTCTGGCGATTCCTCCGGTTCTGGCGAATCTGGCATGTCGCCATGGATGAGATCATCTAGAAGATCTCTGACCCCATCGTACTCATTGCCATTGAGCCGCTGCCGCATGATGTCCCCTCTGTCACGCTCACGCTCATCAAAGTCGATATGCGTGACGTAGTGAGACATATACCCATATTGCAGAAGGTGTTTATACATGTCATGTTTTCCTTGACGGTGATGCTTCAAGCAACGACTGCAAGGGCAAAGTGCCCTAACCCGCCCCTTTGTAGCACGCGCTAACTCTTTCACTAACATTTGAGTCTTACATATCCACTCATCTGTTTATTAGTCGCACTAACACGGCCACTATACATCCATCCATTGTCAGCCATCCTCTGCTTTATTGCGAGCCGAACCAGAAACATAGCATTTCATATCAAATAGTAGCATGAAATTAAAAGCATCATATTTTTATTTTTCTACCAGACAAAACGCATGCATCAACCTATAGCTCTACTAGGTGGGCTCCTAGCAGCCCCCGGATCCGTAGATTGAGTACGTTCTCCATGTTCTACCTCGGTCTGAGGCAGAATTTCGGCAGCACCTCCCCGCTGCTCTCCCGATACACGTCTTGGCAAAATGCCGAGAGGATGTGCATCCGGAGAACAACGGGGAGGCGCTACCGAAATCCTGACTCGGACCGAGGTAGAACACGGAAAACGTACTCAACCTACAGATCCGGCGACTGTCCCGTAAATGCCGCAAGCGTTACGCTTCATAATATGCCGACCTCTAATGCATATTTATCCGCGTAACGCTCGCGGACGGGAAGTGACACCTAGGTTACGCGACTGTACGTGGAAATGGAATCTACTAACATAAAAAAAATGCGAGAGAGGGGACGGAGTTCTAGCTCACCCTCGGCGGTAGAGGAAGTGGTCGGACCAGCGGCCTCCAACCAGTGGCTCTCAACGGACCGCGATAGTCCTCGGCGTCCCTCAACGGCCCTCCCCGGGTGCAGGGGCGGCGCAACGCGATGGTGCGCGGGGCGCAGCGGTGCCGGGGGCACGAGCCACCGACCTATGCCGGCGCAGCGGTGCCAGGGGCACGGGCCGCCGGACTCTACCGGCACAGCGGTGCTGTCGGCATCGGACGGTAGCGGCCGGGGCGGTGCGGTGGCGGCCGGGGCGGTGGCCGTGCGCGCTGCCCGACCTCTGCAGCAGGGGGCAGGGGCCGGCCGAGGCGGTTGCGGGGCAGGGGAGCGGCGGGCCCGGCTGGGGCGGTGCTGGCGGGAGGGTGCTGGGGCGGGAGGGTGCTGGGGCGGTGCTGGCCGGAGGGGCTGGGGCGGGAGGGTGCTGGGGCGGTGGAGGTGGCGGGAGGGTGCTGGCCGGAGGGGCTGGGGCGGAGGGGCTGGGGCGGAGGTGGCGGGAGGGTGCTGGGGCGGAGGGGCTGGGGCGGGAGGGGCTCGGGCGGGAGGCTGCTGGGGCGGTGGAGGTGGCGGGAGGGGCTGGGGGGCTGGGGCGGAGGTGGTTGGGGCGGAGGTGGCTTGGGGGCTGGGGCGGAGGTGGCTGGGGGGCTCGGGCGGGAGGGGCTGGGGGGCTCGGGCGGGAGGGGGCTAGGGCGGTGGAGGTGGCGGGAGGGGCGGGAGGGGCTGGGGCGGGCCGGCGGCGAGTCGACCCGAGGGGCGGGGGGGCTGCGGGCGGTGCGGCGGCGAGAATCGACGGGAGGGGCGGCTGGGGCGGTGCTCGGGAGGAAGAAGAGGAGAAAAACGGGCTGGCCCGCGATAGTTCTAGGGTTGCTACACGCCGACGGCCGAGCCGTCGGCATAGCCCCTCCCCTATACGCCGTCGGCCTAGCTTTTTTTTTGCGATTTTTTTTTTCGATTTTTTTGGCTAGAAAAAACTATATTAATGAGGGGTTTTACTATACCATCCCTAGATACCCATAATAGTATCACAAGGAATAGCAGGAGGGTTTTCCCCCATGTTATTTCAAGCGAAACCCTATCTGGCGGGCCGAGGCCGTCTACCCCAAGAGCTTTCCATCAAAAAAGATGATTCTATGTGAATTTTTGGTTTTTTATGTTATATATGTCAGAGGACCATGAACAAACTAAAAGGAGGACACTTTGGTAAAAAAATTAGATGGTGACCTCAGATTGGGAGTTCTGGTCTATGTAAGTAGAGAATCTTCCGAAGGGGCATTCATGTCTTGTTCAGCAAATGGCAGTTCTGAGTTGTGCGTTGGATTTCCCTCTATACACCATGAGTGTGGATATTCCATATTAGGACCAGATGGAAGAAGGCGGGGAAGGTCAATACATGCTTCGTAGCTTGATTTTATCCAGCGAAACCCTAGACAGAGGGGGTTCGGAGATCTACCCCTATAGCTTTCTCTGTACGAGGCCTCGCCGATAGATCTTCTGCTTTATTTTGGTTTGTCTAGAACATATATACATGGAAAGCAAAGGTTGGGCCCACTTTACCATGAAATAGGCTCCGGTAGACCCGTAGCGGGAGTTTTCACGTACAGATCCTGGATTTCACCAAGTGTTAACAGCCCATGTCTCTGAAGAAGGCCATACCCGGGAACTACCTATATTGCATGTACCAACCTTGGGTCACACCTATACACATATGTTAGGGACACATGCATGCATGTTTCCTACGTTAGACGATGCTCCGGTGGTCTTTATCCGACGAAACCCTAGACAGAGGGGGTTCGGAGATCTACCCCTATAGCTTTCTCCGTAAGAGGCCTCGCCGATGGATCTTCTGCTTTATTTTGGTTTGTCTAGAACATATATACATGGAAAGCAAAGGTTGGGCCCACTTTACCATGAAATAGGCTCTGATAGACCCGTAGCGGGAGTTTTCACGTACAGATCCTGGATTTCACCAAGTGTTAACAGCCCATGTCTCTAAAGAAGGCCATGCCTGGGAACTACCTATATTGCATGTACCATCCTTGGGTCACACCTATACACATATGTTAGGGACACATGCATGCATGTTTCCTACGTTAGACGATGCTCCGGTGGTCTTTATCCAGCGAAACCCTAGACAGAGGGGGTTCGGCGATCTACCCCTATAGCTTTCTCCGTAAGAGGCCTCGCCGATGGATCTTCGGCTTTATTTTGGTTTGTCTAGAACATATATACATGGAAAGCAAAGGTTGGGCCCACTTTACCATGAAATAGGCTCCGGTAGACCCGTAGCGGGAGTTTTCACGTACAGATCCTGGATTTCACCAAGTGTTAACAGCCCATGTCTCTGAAGAAGGCCATGCCCGGGAACTACCTATATTGCATGTACCATCCTTGGGTCACACCTATACACATATGTTAGGGACACATGCATGCATGTTTCCTACGTTAGACGATGCTCCGGTGGTCTTTATCCGGCGAAACCCTAGACAGAGGGGGTTCGGAGATCTACCCCTATAGCTTTCTCCGTAAGAGGCCTCGCCGATGGATCTTCTGCTTTATTTTGGTTTGTCTAGAACATATATACATGGAAAGCAAAGGTTGGGCCCACTTTACCATGAAATAGGCTCCGGTAGACCCGTAGCGGGAGTTTCCACGTACAGATCCTGGATTTCACCAAGTGTTAACAGCCCATGTCTCTGAAGAAGGCCATGCCCGGGAACTACCTATATTGCATGTACCATCCTTGGGTCACACCTATACACATATGTTAGGGACACATGCATGCATGTTTCCTACGTTAGACGATGCTCCGGTGGTCTTTATCCGGCGAAACCCTAGACAGAGGGGGTTCGGAGATCTACCCCTATAGCTTTCTCCGTAAGAGGTCTCGCCGATGGATCTTCTGCTTTATTTTGGTTTGTCTAGAACATATATACATGGAAAGCAAAGGTTGGGCCCACTTTACCATGAAATAGGCTCCGGTAGACCCGTAGCGGGAGTTTTCACGTACAGATCCTGGATTTCACCAAGTGTTAACAGCCCATGTCTCTGAAGAAGGCCATGCCCGGGAACTACCTATATTGCATGTACCAACCTTGGGTCACACCTATACACATATGTTAGGGACACATGCATGCATGTTTCCTACGTTAGACGATGCTCCGGTGGTCTTTATCCGACGAAACCCTAGACAGAGGGGGTTCGGAGATCTACCCCTATAGCTTTCTCCGTAAGAGGCCTCGCCGATGGATCTTCTACTTTATTTTGGTTTGTCTAGAACATATATACATGGAAAGCAAAGGTTGGGCCCACTTTACCATGAAATAGGCTCCGGTAGACCCGTAGCGGGAGTTTCCACGTACAGATCCTGGATTTCACCAAGTGTTAACAGCCCATGTCTCTGAAGAAGGCCATGCCCGGGAACTACCTATATTGCATGTACCATCCTTGGGTCACACCTATACACATATGTTAGGGACACATGCATGCATGTTTCCTACGTTAGACGATGCTCCGGTGGTCTTTATCCGGCGAAACCCTAGACAGAGGGGGTTCGGAGATCTACCCCTATAGCTTTCTCCGTAAGAGGCCTCGCCGATGGATCTTCTGCTTTATTTTGGTTTGTCTAGAACATATATACATGGAAAGCAAAGGTTGGGCCCACTTTACCATGAAATAGGCTCCGGTAGACCCGTAGCGGGAGTTTCCACGTACAGATCCTGGATTTCACCAAGTGTTAACAGCCCATGTCTCTGAAGAAGGCCATGCCCGGGAACTACCTATATTGCATGTACCATCCTTGGGTCACACCTATACACATATGTTAGGGACACATGCATGCATGTTTCCTACGTTAGACGATGCTCCGGTGGTCTTTATCCGGCGAAACCCTAGACAGAGGGGGTTCGGAGATCTACCCCTATAGCTTTCTCCGTAAGAGGCCTCGCCGATGGATCTTCTGCTTTATTTTGGTTTGTCTAGAACATATATACATGGAAAGCAAAGGTTGGGCCCACTTTACCATGAAATAGGCTCCGGTAGACCCGTAGCGGGAGTTTTCACGTACAGATCCTGGATTTCACCAAGTGTTAACAGCCCATGTCTCTGAAGAAGGCCATGCCCGGGAACTACCTATATTGCATGTACCAACCTTGGGTCACACCTATACACATATGTTAGGGACACATGCATGCATGTTTCCTACGTTAGACGATGCTCCGGTGGTCTTTATCCGACGAAACCCTAGACAGAGGGGGTTCGGAGATCTACCCCTATAGCTTTCTCCGTAAGAGGCCTCGCCGATGGATCTTCTACTTTATTTTGGTTTGTCTAGAACATATATACATGGAAAGCAAAGGTTGGGCCCACTTTACCATGAAATAGGCTCCGGTAGACCCGTAGCGGGAGTTTCCACGTACAGATCCTGGATTTCACCAAGTGTTAACAGCCCATGTCTCTGAAGAAGGCCATGCCCGGGAACTACCTATATTGCATGTACCATCCTTGGGTCACACCTATACACATATGTTAGGGACACATGCATGCATGTTTCCTACGTTAGACGATGCTCCGGTGGTCTTTATCCGGCGAAACCCTAGACAGAGGGGGTTCGGAGATCTACCCCTATAGCTTTCTCCGTAAGAGGCCTCGCCGATGGATCTTCTGCTTTATTTTGGTTTGTCTAGAACATATATACATGGAAAGCAAAGGTTGGGCCCACTTTACCATGAAATAGGCTCCGGTAGACCCGTAGCGGGAGTTTCCACGTACAGATCCTGGATTTCACCAAGTGTTAACAGCCCATGTCTCTGAAGAAGGCCATGCCCGGGAACTACCTATATTGCATGTACCATCCTTGGGTCACACCTATACACATATGTTAGGGACACATGCATGCATGTTTCCTACGTTAGACGATGCTCCGGTGGTCTTTATCCGGCGAAACCCTAGACAGAGGGGGTTCGGAGATCTACCCCTATAGCTTTCTCCGTAAGAGGCCTCGCCGATGGATCTTCTGCTTTATTTTGGTTTGTCTAGAACATATATACATGGAAAGCAAAGGTTGGGCCCACTTTACCATGAAATAGGCTCCGGTAGACCCGTAGCGGGAGTTTTCACGTACAGATCCTGGATTTCACCAAGTGTTAACAGCCCATGTCTCTGAAGAAGGCCATGCCCGGGAACTACCTATATTGCATGTACCATCCTTGGGTCACACCTATACACATATGTTAGGGACACATGCATGCATGTTTCCTACGTTAGACGATGCTCCGGTGGTCTTTATCCGGCGAAACCCTAGACAGAGGGGGTTCGGAGATCTACCCCTATAGCTTTCTCCGTAAGAGGCCTCGCCGATGGATCTTCTGCTTTATTTTGGTTTGTCTAGAACATATATACATGGAAAGCAAAGGTTGGGCCCACTTTACCATGAAATAGGCTCCGGTAGACCCGTAGCGGGAGTTTCCACGTACAGATCCTGGATTTCACCAAGTGTTAACAGCCCATGTCTGTGAAGAAGGCCATGCCCGGGAACTACCTATATTGCATGTACCATCCTTGGGTCACACCTATACACATATGTTAGGGACACATGCATGCATGTTTCCTACGTTAGACGATGCTCCGGTGGTCTTTATCCGGCGAAACCCTAGACAGAGGGGGTTCGGAGATCTACCCCTATAGCTTTCTCCGTAAGAGGCCTCGCCGATGGATCTTCTGCTTTATTTTGGTTTGTCTAGAACATATATACATGGAAAGCAAAGGTTGGGCCCACTTTACCATGAAATAGGCTCCGGTAGACCCGTAGCGGGAGTTTTCACGTACAGATCCTGGATTTCACCAAGTGTTAACAGCCCATGTCTCTGAAGAAGGCCATGCCCGGGAACTACCTATATTGCATGTACCAACCTTGGGTCACACCTATACACATATGTTAGGGACACATGCATGCATGTTTCCTACGTTAGACGATGCTCCGGTGGTCTTTATCCGACGAAACCCTAGACAGAGGGGGTTCGGAGATCTACCCCTATAGCTATCTCCGTAAGAGGCCTCGCCGATGGATCTTCTACTTTATTTTGGTTTGTCTAGAACATATATACATGGAAAGCAAAGGTTGGGCCCACTTTACCATGAAATAGGCTCCGGTAGACCCGTAGCGGGAGTTTCCACGTACAGATCCTGGATTTCACCAAGTGTTAACAGCCCATGTCTCTGAAGAAGGCCATGCCCGGGAACTACCTATATTGCATGTACCATCCTTGGGTCACACCTATACACATATGTTAGGGACACATGCATGCATGTTTCCTACGTTAGACGATGCTCCGGTGGTCTTTATCCGGCGAAACCCTAGACAGAGGGGGTTCGGAGATCTACCCCTATAGCTTTCTCCGTAAGAGGCCTCGCCGATGGATCTTCTGCTTTATTTTGGTTTGTCTAGAACATATATACATGGAAAGCAAAGGTTGGGCCCACTTTACCATGAAATAGGCTCCGGTAGACCCGTAGCGGGAGTTTCCACGTACAGATCCTGGATTTCACCAAGTGTTAACAGCCCATGTCTCTGAAGAAGGCCATGCCCGGGAACTACCTATATTGCATGTACCATCCTTGGGTCACACCTATACACATATGTTAGGGACACATGCATGCATGTTTCCTACGTTAGACGATGCTCCGGTGGTCTTTATCCGACGAAACCCTAGACAGAGGGGGTTCGGAGATCTACCCCTATAGCTTTCTCCGTAAGAGGCCTCGCCGATGGATCTTCTACTTTATTTTGGTTTGTCTAGAACATATATACATGGAAAGCAAAGGTTGGGCCCACTTTACCATGAAATAGGCTCCGGTAGACCCGTAGCGGGAGTTTTCACGTACAGATCCTGGATTTCACCAAGTGTTAACAGCCCATGTCTCTGAAGAAGGCCATGCCCGGGACCTACCTATATTGCATGTATCATCCTTGGGTCACACCTATACACATATGTTAGGGACACATGCATGCATGTTTCCTACGTTAGACAATGCTCCGGTAGTCTTTATCCGGTGAAACCCTAGACAGAGGGGGTTCGGAGATCTACCCCGATAGCTTTCTCCGTAAGAGGCCTCGCCGATGAATCTTGGGTCCAACCTTGTTTTGTCATGTTGCTATGACCTAACCAAATACAAGCCAAGAGAAGGCTGCACTTTGCTAACCCCTTACGATGCACGTCTAGGGGGGTAGACGACGCGGGACACATGAGCTAGGGTTTCGGTGGAAGGGGGATTCTGGTGCCTCGGGGTCCCTAGGGAAGATGCATGTGGCCCTAGCACATTGTTTTTGCATGGGGGACCTAACCAAACACAAATATAATAGGGAGACATGTCCACCGGGGTACCCCCCTCCCATCCGGATAATATCTAGTGGGGGGTAGACGATGCCGGGCGCGCGGGGCAGGGTTTCGAAACTACCGCACTCCGGCGTAGGAAAAGCATAGCATCTTTGAACAACTTCTCCAAAATATGTGAGACATAAATTCACACACATGCATGCGATAACACTTACACAATTTGTTGACCTCTACGTGTGAGAGACAAGATTCGCTACGTCATTTCATCCGGACGTGTGGAGACTGCTATTCGAAGGGTTTGAATTTGTCAATTGATAAAAAATATAATCATGTTTAAATTATTTATAGTAAAAAAAAATATGCAGCCGAGGGCATTTTAAATTTTCAGACGCTATATGCCGAGGGCAGCCCTCGGCGTAGCACCTCCATACGCCGACGGCCGATATACGCCGAGGGTGGCCCTCGGCGTATGTCTGACGCCGTGACAGCGCTGGCAGGCCCTCAACGTGCACGGCCACGTGTCCACCCTATACGCCGAGGGCAGGTATATGCCGAGGGCTGCCGTCGGCGTATCAGTGTCTACGCCGAGGGTTTTTATACGCCGACGGCCTTCTTCGTAGGGTATCCTGGAGCACCCCTACGCCGACGGCACCGACCTTTGGCCGTCGGCGTAGGTGCAGGCCGTCGGCAACTTTGTCGATTCCTGTAGTGTTAGGACTCTGTATAAAACCCTGTTTGACCCGTAATAGATAACAAAGAGCTGAGACCCCGAGGGTTATCGAGCCCTTGCCCCAAATTACTTTGTTTTACATGACGTACGTGTGGCTCCGGGCCACGCCGCTCCTGAGGTCCCCGGCCGTACCACCAGCTGTCGTCGAACTCCTGCCGCGCCATGCCCCGGTCGATCGAAAGCAGGGTTTGTGATTGCGCTCTTCTAGACTAGATGCATGGGTTTCGATGGGTTTGTGATTGCGCTCTTCTAGACTAGATCGGATCGGAGGGCTGGTGTGTTTACTGACGCACGCGAGCAAGAAAGCTAGCCTATGGTTACACCCATGTGTGTTGATATTTAATCATAAGTAAAAAAAACTTTAATGTCGTGTCCATTTTTTTGGAGTTGTATTCTTGTAATAAGTTGGCACATATGACTATATGAGTTGCATGCTGATTGACTAAAATATAGCATAAGAAAATGTTTCTAGGCGCCAAATTTCTTGGTCAAGGTAAGCATCTCAATAAAGTGAGTTCCCCGAGTTATGAATTAGGTTGCCTAATAGTAGGAAAGAACATGCATCTAGCTAGCCAGGATCGAAATGAACAAATGTAACAGGATTGCCTTTTCCGGCGCATGTCGTTGACTAACTACTGTAAGAAAGATTTTTGCTAAATCTCAATCGGTTAAAATTTTCTTCAGTTTCAGTCGATTCAGAAAGTGCAGTTATATGGTTAAGTAAATAGTTAACCGACTAAAACATGGCCCATAAGAAAAGAACTGGCATTATTGTCCTCGTAGACGAATATACATAGGCAGATACTGGTTTACATAATCAGGCAGGTGGTATATGTGTACATGCGTCAAAGGAAGGAAGTATATATATGTACGAAGCAAGCTACGCTGTCGGGTAGGAAGGCTGCATGGCAAGTCCACACAGGCCTTGCTCGTCAGAAATGTCCCTCTCCATCCTTATGAACCCTTTCTCGCCCCAGGTCGTTCCCCATGAGTTCTTCATCACCCAGTACTTGGTGCCGTCGCTCGCCACGCCGTACCCGACTGCCACGATGCCGTGGTCGAGCTCTGTACCACAATCGCCGGAGAGTATGCCACCCTTATAGAACCGAAAGAGGTTGTCCCCTCCATCGAGTGCAATGGACACTGGTTGCGCCGCCACTGCCTTTTGTAGTGATGCCTCGTCATTGGACGGCACGTCCTCGTACCCCGTGATGGAAGCGGCGGCATTGGACTCCTTGTTTGAGTTGCAGCTGCCGTCTGTGCCGGTGTACGGGTAGTTTCCTTCAGTGGTAAGGCCGCCGTTGTCGACGATGAACTCAAAGGCGTTGTCCATGAGCCCACCCTCGCAGCCCTGGTCCATGCCGTCCACATCACAGTCCACGAGTTCCTGCTCCGACAGCGAGATCAGTTTCCCAGTGCTCAGCTTCACAATACCTTCCACGGAGCCCACCGTGGAGAAGGCCCAGCAACAACCTGAAATGTTCCACGTCAGAAAGGTGTTTGAAGTTGATCACTGGACTTTAAATTTCTATAATGAACCTTTGCACCAGATATACGAAGATATTTGCATTCTTATTGTAAAGTCAGAAAAAGCAAACTCAAGCCAAATTTAAAAAGAATTGAACTTGTTGTCAAATATTCCCAAATATTTTGATTCTCAGCTGAATTCCGACAGATATATTGGCCATCTGAAAAATAGCTGAAATTTTGGAAAGTTTTGTATTTCTAGTGGTGGCTATACAATTTCCAAGATCAAGTTAACATATGAGCTTACCACATTGGCCTTGGTCTTTGATGGGAGTGACTGCACCTTTCGTCCTCCAGTCCACGGACGTTGGGAGAGCGTCGAGGCTGACATTGGCATACTTGAACCCCGTCGTCTTCCTCTTGTTACCACCCACAGCCACAGGTGACTTATACCCCGTGTACGTAGGCTTGAACTCATCTTCGGAGATATCCGCGAACTGGTTAGCCTCGAGCCAGAACTTGTCGGTGCCAGAATTCACCGACTCGATGAATGCGACGTTGGCCTTGAACACCTCTAGCCGCCTCGCTTTCTCGGCACCATCACTGTAGGCACGCCCGTACCTGGCCATCCACTCCTCATGCCTTGCCACCATGGATCGATCCTCAGCGAGGTCGCGCGCCGCTTGAGCGCTAAGCGCGCATGCGCACACAAGGATGGCTACCAGCAGAAAACCAGGCGAGTAAGCCATGGTCGGATGAGGCCGAAGCTGGAGATCAAGTGCGCCGCGGAGGAGGTTGTGGTGATCTTGTTTGATGATAATTGGGATTGTAATACCGATCATATATAGAGCGAGATGAGAAGAAATGCCGTGAGAAGTACTCGCAGTTCGATGAGAGAGCGATTTGCTGCGTGCCGTACGTGGGAGGGCGCGTACAGGAGATTAATTTTTGTTAAACAATAATGGCATGGATTAGCTTTGGGGATGGGCTGAGAACAACACTGTATATTGTTTTTATTTCACTGAATATGCATGCTGAACGTCAAGTTCGCTTGTTAATCAAACAAACGTGTGAATTGCTGTAGGTACGTATTTAACTACTAGGTACTTGTGAGCGAGAGAATATAGTTTACTAGGTTCAGCGTTGGATTGCTTTGCTGAAGTGTGTGATTTAACAGGGAGACGCTGGCTGGCTCTGACTTACTCCCGCGCGCGGACAATCGGAGGTGACGATCGCGATTCATAATAAGTTCCAATCCTTCCCGAACTGGGCCGGAGTCGGACTCGACGAAAATATTCACGGACGGACTGGGTCGGAGTCGGAGGTGCATGCATTGCATGCACGGGCGCTGACTTCCTCTCCCGTCGACCGCATGTCAGAAGACAAGAGCGAACGAATCGCGGCGCGCAGACGGTCGATCGCCTCGACTTCCATCCACCGATGGAGTAATTTGGACGTTTTCTTCCAAATCAAGACCATTCAATACCGTCGGCTGGCTCTGGCTGGCATTGCCCGTCTCACGCGCGCGTTTAATTAAATCGGCGACCAGCAATTAACTCATCTCATCATCCCATCCATCAACTTCATGCATGCACGCCGTGCCAGATTTTTTTAAGCAAATACTCCTGTATAATGGTAGTGGCTGGCAGGCTGGGTCGCGTCCTTGTGTACTGATCACGTAAGTCCCGTACGGTGGCCGATTGGAGTACATTGCTAGTACTAGCTACTAGTGCGTCACGCGTGGCCGGAGTCCGAGAGCAAAGACGTACGCGACCCGATATATCCACCCGAGGCCGTAAATTAAAACGTGCGTGTAAATTTCGCTCGGTAGCGAGTAGCGACTTGCAGCGCGACGCCACGGAATAAATTTGGATGGATCCATGGTATTGGTTGGGCTGGATTAAACGTGTGAGTTATGATTTGGATTTATCAGGCAGGCCGGAGTACTACGTCGATCGTTAAGAGCAAGGACAGTAGTAGAGTCATTTGTTGGCTATAAGCTCTTGCCATGTCATCTATAGCTAGCTTATAGTTAACATGTACAATAGTTAGTTATAGAAGAGTATTACTTTTTGAATATATGCCCCACTTGACATACTCACAAAGTGCCTAGGAGCACGTGCTGCAGCTGGCTCTTATCTTACAGCCAGCACCTCTTCTCTCTCCTCTTCTCTCTCAGCCAACTCAGCATAAATATAGTATTTAAATCCTTATAGCCTGCTAACTGTACCTTATTGTACTTGCTCTAATAAGCAGGTACTAGTTAAGAGCACTTGGGTAACCTTGCATTAATTCATCGCACCCGAGGCGCATGAAGGTACCGCGCGTGGACCTGCTGCGGAAGCTACCCACCTGCTCCCAGTACTTATTTACGGATTCTGTAAACAACGGTCGTCACCACATCACTCAACGTGTATCAGTCTCGTCCCCTGCTCTTAAGAGCTCGGCTAATAATATAGCCAGCAGCCGGTTATAAGAATATACTATATCATCTAATTAAGAGTTACTATCATATAGCCTACTCATATAATAAATAAGCTATTAGTTGGCTCTTGAATAGACTTTAACTAATATTTAATTACTACTAATACATGTAAGCTATTCGTCCTAGGCTGCATGCAAGCCTCTTTTCCTTGATTCTTGTGCTATAGCCGGACTCTTACTACTCCCTCCATACCGGATTATTAGGCAAATATGCATTTTAAGACAAACTTTAGTCATTAATTTTAGTCAAAAAAATCTGAGATATTTGACATAAAAATTATACCATTGGAAAGCTCTTTTAAATATGAATCCAATGGTATAATTTTTATATAATATATCTTATATTTTCTTAACTAAAATTAAAGGTCAAAGTTTGTCTCGAAGTATGTATTTGCCCTGTAATCCGGCATGGAGGGAGTAATACATGTAAGAGCCGGCTCTTATCTCTTTCCTCCTTTCTCTCTCCTCCAACTAAGACTTTTAATGATGTGGCACATACTATAGCCTGCTGACTAGACTTATTATACTTGCTTTAACGTCATCCAGTAATTATTTAGTCTAGCCACTACCTAAAACATCATCGGGTGGGTCATCGTTTGCCGAGTGTAAAAATGCGCGGACCCAAACGTTCACTTTGCCGAGTGAATTCAAGAAAAGACACCGCAAAGTATGCGAACTTGGTAAAGTATGACATGATAACACAAGGCACCCGGCAGACCCGAACACTCGACAAAGAACAGCGGATACCTGCCCGTTCCGTGTCGGCGTAACGACATAGTTAGGGCAGGAGCCCTTTGCCGAGTGTCCCACGTCGGTCACACGGCAAATGCATGATATTTTTGCCTCCCGTGCCCATTGAAAACCCTTAAACTTCGACGCAAAAGGACCCCTCACATGAATCTCTTTCGGCCGATAGTTTGTCAAGTGTTTTTCCAAATACACTCGGCAGACAACTTAACTTTTTTTCATCCTATTCAAACCATTTGCCTCCATAAGTGTCTGTTTTAAATAAAAAATTCAAGTTTACAATTTTCTCGCAACTAGGTCACATAAAATGATGCTTTAGAATGGTTTCCCATTTTTGTGATTATCTTAATTACTTGTGTCCATATTGGGACCCATGAAATGATGTATATCTGTATTCCATATTTGGAGTTTTTCGGCAAATAGGTCATATAAAATGATGTCAGACAAAGGTTCATTTTTTATTTTTTTTTTAATTAGTTGTGCTTGGATTAGGACCCGCATGAAATGATGTGGAACGAGAACGCCTTCTCGTGGCTAGATGTTGGGAAATCCTGCTTGAAATTCTTCAGTTATGTGATGAAATGACATGTGATACTCTCCAACGTCTCCATAATTTTTGATGCTCCATGCTTGTTTTTACACCATTTGTTTAGTGTTTCGTTACACTTCGTGGCATTTTTATGCATTTTCCGGAACTAACCTATTAACGAGATGCCACAGTGTCAGTTCCCTATTTTCTGCTGTTTTTGTGTTTCAGAAAAGTTACACATGAAATATTCTCGGAATTGGACGAAACCAAAGCCAGACGTCCAGATATTTCACGGAGCTTCCAGAACACCGAAGAGGAGACGGAGCCAGACCAGAGGGTGGCCACACCACCAGGGGGCGCGGCCCACCCCTGGCCCGCGCCGGCCTGTGGTGTGGGCCCCCTGGTCCACTTCTGACGATGCCCCTTCGCCTATAAAGACCCCCCGACGGGAAAAACCTAAGGACCCGATCACTTTTCCAGAACACATCGCGATCCGCTGCCGCCGTCGACCCGAAGATCGGGAGGGTCCAGAAGCTCTTCCTGGCACCCTGCCGGAGAGGGAAATCGCCACCGGAGGTCTTCTTCATCGCCATGCTTGCCTCCGTCGCGATGAGTGAGTAGTCTACCTTGGACTATGGGTCCATAGCAGTAGCTAGATGGTTGTCTTCTCCACCATGTGCTTCATGTTTAGATCTTGTGAGCTGCCTTACATGATTGAGATCACCGTTATGTAATTCTACATGTTGTGTTTGTTGGGATCCGATGAATATTGGTGTTATGATTGAGTTGATGTACTGAATATTATCTTATGTTATCTCTATGTTGTTTATGATCTTGCATGCTCTCCGTTGTTAGTAGCTATCTTGGCCAAGTAGTTGCTAGTGACTCCAAGACGGGGTATTTATGCTCGATAGTGGGTTCATGCCTCTATTTAATCTGGGGGAGTGACAGAAATCTCTAAGGTTGTAGATGTGTTGTTGCTACTAGGGGGAAAACAACATTCATATGCTCGAGGGCATATGCTTTGTTTACATTACACACTTTGCTTAATGCAATTATCTGTTGTTCGCAACTTAATACTTGTGGAGTTCTCGGATTGATTCGCCACAAGTGGATTATTAGTCATAGATGCAGTTGGATGGCGGTCTATATATCTTGTTGTAATGCCCAGAGTAAATCTCATAGTGATCCTCTCGACATGCACGTTGTCTTTATTCTATCAATTGCCCAACTGTAATTTGTTTACCCAGCATGTATTATTTTACCTTATGGAGAGACACCGCTAGTGAACTGTGGACCCCGGTCCTATTTCCTTTATATTGCTATCACCTGTTTACTTTACTCGCACTGTTTACTTTACTCGCATATTATCATCACTTTCCCTCAATACGCTCATACCCTTTGTTTCAAGCAAACCGGTGAGATTGACAACCTCATCGTCAGTTGGGAACAAAGTATTTGGTTGTATTGTGTGCAGGTTCCTCATTGCCGCTCGCAAAGCAAGGCTTGGACGAGGCCCTATAAATTGTCCGGAGCTATCGCGAAGCTAGTGGGCATCACCTTCAGTCGTATTCATCCTCCTACTGGATTGATAACCTTGGTTTCATAACTGAGGGAAAACTTGCTGCTATATTCATCAAAACCTTCTCTTGGGGTTTTCCAACTGGCCGGTCATCTACTACATATTCCCACATCAATTTGGCTCCAGAAGTTTTCCGTCGCCGTTGCCGTGTATTAAAGAAGAAGCTTTCACACCATCATCACCGCGCCACCAACAAGTTTTCTGGCGCCGTTGCCGGGGAGGAAAAGAAGACTTCTGCAAGGGGAGTTTCGCACGCACATCCTTTACTTTGTTTTAAGTTTTGCTTTACTTTATTTTTACTTGCATCGTTTTATCAAAAACCCAAAAAAAATAGTATCCTTTATAGTTGTTATTTCTTTACTTCTAGTTCATTATGTTGTTCCCTAAGTACGTTTTGGAGGACCTCTCAGTAGGTAGTGGTTCAATTATTGGAAAAAGTAACATTGAGGAGTTCTTTAATCATATTAGTATGCATAAAGATGTTGAGGAAAAGTCTTTGGCTGAGATTGCTCCTAGTTATAAAGTTGCTTCTGCTTATTTGATTCACATGTTAGAAGCTAGGTTTGATAGCCTTAATCCTTTTATGCAATACATATTTCATAAGCTTCATGATATTGAGGATCCCAAAAAGAAAGCTTTTATCCTTGAAACTTTGCGCATAGAATTTAGAGATGTTACCATTGAAGCTAGGAAAGTTCTTAAGCGCTTAAATAAACTCGGTTCACCTATAAAGGTTGTTAGTACAAACAATGAGGGAACCGAAATACCTATACCTAGCAAGCTCTTGGGATTATATGAAGCTTTTGAAAATAATTTTGATTGGATTTGTCCCAAAAATCTTTTTAGTGATTTGAGTGAACCAAAGCGTGATCACAAAGGGTCTTCAAAAACTCATTTGGACACAATTCAATTCATTGTTGAAAAGACTCCTATAGTGGATCTTAATGCTTCTTTCGATATTACTTGATTCGCATTTTCTGCGCCTAGCTCAAAGGCGTTAAAGAAAAGCACTCTTGGGAGATAACCCAATGTTTTTACATTCAGTTCTTTTTCTTTTATTTGAGTCTTGGAAGTTATTAATACTGTAATGACCTATCCTTATCCTTTTTATTTCGTTTTTGTGCCAAGAGAAGCCTCTAATTTGAGTGAGGTAAGATTTGGGGATGTTGCTGTCTTGAAACAGTTTTCGGTGCTGCACCGTAAAAATTCGTGAAAATTCTCTGTATATCTTTTGGACCTGCGATTTCTTGTGCATATGCCCCAGGTTATATCCAAACTTTAATTAGTTGAACACTTTTTTATTTGAGCAACAGAAAACCCTCTAAAAATTCGACCTTTGTCAGCTGTTCTGTTTTGACAGATTTCTACCAATATTTGTGTTTGCTGCTTTATCGCTTTCTTTTTGAGTTCTTTTGATCACAGAACTTTTGGGGAAGTTTCTACAGTAGTATATACTTTATATGTGGTGGTTTTGAGTTGAAACCTGAAGCAAAAAGGGTTGATTCGATGTTATGCTTACACTAATGTTGCTAATAGATTTGTGTTTAGTTTTGTATGAAGGAAGTTTTCAAGTGTAGGGATTGGAGAATGATGAGATGAGTTGAAGAATGGACAAAAGCTCAAGCTTGGAGATGCCCATGTCACCCCAATAAATATCCAAGAAGTACAAGCGTCAAAGCTTGGGGATGCCCCCGAGGCACCCCTTCTTCATCGGCAAAACATGTCTCCCCACACACTCGCAGCAACTACCACATACATGACTTATCTAATTATATAAAGTTAGTACTCTGGTCATATCAAGATAAGTTTTAATAGCCTAACAAGATAAGTTCCAATAAACTAAAGGGTTCACCACAGTTCTCTGGTCATATATATGTGTAGGCACATTGTCATTGTCTTCCCCTATGAGGCTGTTGTCCAACGTCAATCGTGCCCATCCGCATATTCATCTGCTCAAAGCATGTGTACGCCTTCAAGCAAGGCAAGATTTCAAACTCTTCCAAGCCTCTACTCTCTCTCATGTTCACATTGTGATGTCTTCTCGCCAACACCACAGTCCTCGGCCGATGTGGACGTCATCGGCAATCACTCCGGTGATCATAAGTCCCATAGCCATCACCTATGGGTGGGTAGCGAACTGGCGCACACATTGCACTGACCAGACAATAACGCTCGAGCCACTCAGCGATGGTGATGGACAACTCATGTGATGGATCAGTCTCCTCGTCCTCAAACCAGCACCCCTTCACCTGCTCGAGCCAACGAAGTCCTAGGAAATGCCAGCGGTGGCCATATGTATCCATGAGCCTTGGCAACGAGCAAAGTCCACCATGTAGAGATGGATGCTACTCTCTCTGTCCACAAAAGAGTGTACGTTTGAGTTTTTCAAGAAAATTAAGCTTTTTATATTGGGAATAAAACATCCACCATCTTTCTCCTCTTTAATTCTCTACCTCCAATGAGCTAAGTGCATGTAGAAAAATGAAGAAATGCTATTGGCCTTGATTCCCGTGTGATAAGAGAGAAACAATTTTTAGTACTTAAAAGTATATTGAAAAGTGAGAAGTACACTCTTTTGTGGACAAAATTTTGAGCTAGATGTACACTTATTCGTGAATGAGGGAGTATTCAAGTGCAATGGCGTGCATATGTATTTGTGGCACGCGTGCATGTACGCATGCATGCAAGTGTTGTGATAGACCAGTAGCTATACAACAATAAAATGCATCAGTTAATTGCTGTATTGGTATACGTGTTCAAAAAACACTGCACCTTTCAAGAAATTTTGGAATTTGGGCTGAGCGAGAAACGAGGAGAAGGAATGCAATAGCAATCGTCTCCCACGGATCGCCCCACATCCACCATTCTGAATCATCCACATGGCATCAATCCAACGCCCGGAAGTGAACCTCACCTCACGAAAACACAAAACTAACTGTGCACACGTCTTGCACTTCCCTAACACGCATCTCTCTCCTCGATCTCCATCTTCTCGAGACCACCGCCACTGCCGCTCGTTTCATCTCCATGCGATTTCTCTTGATCCAGCGCCGCCGGACCAGACTCTCGCCGCCGGTAGGGACGTTGCCCCGGTGGCCGGTGCCCTCCTCTGCATCCCTGACAAGCCCAGAACGGATCTCGTCACGATTGTCTCACGAATTACTCTGAGGAAAACACAGGAAATTCTCACACCACTCACAGAACTAGGGTAGAATTGATGAAAGTGTCTCAGCGGTACAAATTGAGAGGTCGATACATGTTCTTAGCTACGCTATTCTACCCTAGAACTACACCAGATTGGTGATCAAATCTTAGCATAATTATCCAGTTACAAGCCAGCGATTATATGGTTGTCGATGGCGTGCAGACTTCGCCGATGAGAGGAGAGCGACTCATCCTGACCGTCCATCTTGCTTCATCTCAACCGTCCATGTCTTCCCATGTGGGCCACCACATCACGTGCAGTGCTTGTGCGTCTTGGTCGTCGGTTGATGACGTAGCTGCATTGTTATGGTCCTGACAATGGCCTCCCTGTGAAGCACATCCTTGTCCTCGAGGATGGGAAGAAGGGAACCAGCGACGAATGGTAGCGTTGAAGAAGTCCGGGAATGCTGTCTTCATGAAATCAGCATCTTCCCATGTAGCTTCCTCCGGTGACATATTGAGCCATTGGACAAGCCATTGCGACACCAAGACAGGAGGACGAGGAACTGCACGAGTCTCCAGCACCATAATAGGAGTGGTATGAATCTTACCAGTAGCATCAATCAAGGGCAGGTGAGGAACTGGAATAGCCTTAGGTCCGAGATGCTTCTTCAATTGACTGACATGAAAAACGTTGTGAATTTGAGTACCCTGGGGTAGAAGGAGTTTGTAGGCAACTTGTCCAACTTTAGCCTGAACACGATATGGGCCATAATATTTGGTCGCCAATTTGAGACCATGCTTCACATCAAATGCTGCCATGCGATAAGGTTGTAGTTTGATATAAACCATATCGCCGACCTCGAAGTGACGCTCAGTACGATTAGTATCTGCATATTTCTTCATGCGATGCTGCGCCTGGAGCAGATTTGCTTTGAGTTGCTGAAGCATAGTTTCCTTTTGTGCCAGAAAGGCTTGCGCATCCACATCCGGAGGCCCAGCAACAGAGATCTCACTTATCATGGGAGCAGGAAATCCATACAAGGCATGGAAGGGAGTGAACTGTGTGTTGCGGTATGGTATGAAGAATTGTACCACCATTCGGCTAAAGAGAGCCAAGAACGCCACTTCTTTGGTTCAGTGAAAGCCATACTGCGTAGATACGCTTCCAGACATTGGTTAACGCATTCCGTTTGACCATCAGACCAAGGATGGTAAGCAGTACTCATCTTGAGGTCAACTTTTAATGACTTGAACATGTGCTGCCAAAATTTGCTGGTAAAAATCCTGTCACGATCAGTAACGATGGATTGAGGCATGCCATGTAGCTTAAAAACATGGTCCAGGAAGGCAGTGACCGCAATATTAACGGTGTAAGGGTGGGCAAGAGGAATGAAATGGGCGTATTTTGTCAGACGATCAGCCACCACTAGAATGATCTCTTTCCCATTGGACTTGGGAAGTCCCTCGACAAAGTCCATAGAAATGTGATGCCATGCCATGTCAGGGATTGGTAAAGGAACAAGTAGTCTAGGGTAATGGCAGTGTTCACTCTTAGAGCGCTAACAAGTAGGGCATTGCTGAATAAAAAGCTCCAAGTCCTTCATGTTGGGCCAGTGAAAAATGCGCTTGATGCAATGATAACTAGCTCTCACCCCGGAATGGCCACCCAATGGAGAAGAATGAAAGGTTTCAAGCAGTTTATTCTTCAACAGGTTGTCGTTACCTACTGAAATGCGCCCTTTGTAGCGAAGAATGCCAGAGTGGAAAGTATAGTGTACTGGTAAAGTGGTGCCAGCAGTAGCTTGAGCAATCAGTTGCTTGCAGACAGCATCAGAATCATAGGAGGTTTCAATATCTTCTACCCAAGTAGGAGTAATAGTGGTGATGGCCATTAACTGATCCTTGCGGGACAAAGCATCAGCTACTCTGTTATCCTGACCCTTCTTATACTCAATGATATAGTTAAATTCAAGAAGTTTCAGGAGGAGTTTGTGCTGAACACCAGTTGTGACACGCTGTTCATTCATATACTTGAGGCTTTGGTAATCAGATTTAATCACCAATTGAGTGCCCAACAAGTAATGCCGCCACTTCTTCAGAGCTTCAAGAATGGTAATCGCTTCTTTCTCATATGTTGATAAGGCTGCAGCACGAACACCCAGAGCTTTACTGAAGAATGTGAGAGGGTGCTTGTTCTGCATCAGGACAGCTCCTATACCAGCTCCAGAAGCATCACACTCCAGGACGAAGGGAATGGTAAAGTCCGGTAAGGCTAAGACAGGAGCCGTTGTCATGGATGTTTTCAGACTGGAGAATGCAGCATTCTGAGTATCTGTCCAAATGAAGGCATCCTTCTTGAGGACATCTGACGAGGGTTAACTCGACAAATGTCCTAGATGAAGGACTTAGGATCGGGGAGATAGGGCGTCGGATGAACTCAAAGGTAAAGTTAGTCGAAATAGGTGTATATCGAAAGTAAACTTGGGTGTTGAACCTGGCTTTCTTTCAATCTGGCCTACACTGTCCCCTCCTGGCCCCTATATATTGGTGGCCAGGTCTCGAGGATCGGGTAGGGTCTAATACAGATTATAATATCGACATACGGTAAGAACTCGTACCTCGACTATTATTACAATTGGGCCTAGCTAAACGGGCCTCAGGGGTACTCAACTAGCGGCCTCTATTAGCTATACCCTTGTCAGTAGCCCCTGAGATTCTATCAGAATTGCAGATTCGGGTTGAATCTCTAATCTTTCAATCTTTGACTTGATCAACTCTTCGACTTCTTCACATCTTCAAATCTTCGACTTGGTCTTTTGACTTATTTTTATGGTAATATCTTGCAAGGGGTTTTGATGAACAAGCCTGACAACTCTGACGGATCAAGAGGTCAGTTAACTGCCAGAACAGATACTTTCCACCTACTTCAAATTCAATCCCCTTGGACTTGAATTTGGGATACCGGTCAAACCCATTCTTTTGCCGCATTTAGGACTTACAAAGAATGAATCCCAGTGGTTCTCAGGGTACCCAGTGCGTCCACCAGGATTTTCTTCGCATCTCACGTCGTAGACACAGATACATACCAGCAGAGCGCATCCATGTGCGTATACCAGGCCACACAGGACGGATCCCGGGGTCTTACCTTTGTGATAAATCACGGCATTCGAGTTTTATTGCGATAACGCAACTCGAGAATCACATGTCGCAGTCAAATTTTGACTGAAAATATTCGGGTTATACAACCATAAAAACTCGCTCCCGATGGTAGTAACAATGTTTCATCGCATACTCCTTTACTTTCCGTGCTCCAGTGCTTGTCGATAAACATCGTCGGGTGCGCGCTCAGCGCTCCCGATGGGAGTAGCCCTCGAGGCTATAGTCGAACAAAACTTTTTTCGAGTATAGGCTCAAATATAGTGTACTTCATCATCATGCTTCAACTCGAAATAGTTTAGCGATAACTTCGTCGGGTGCGCGTTCAGCGCTCCCGATGGTAGTAGCCCCCGAGGCTATGGTTGGATACTTGTAGTCAATCATAGGCTCAAATTGACTTCCTCTATTCTTTCTTCTTCTTCTTCCTGTTGTAAGCCCCCGAGCCCAAGGCGAGGTTTCCCGTACTTTCTGTGATACATTCTTTACTTTGTTATTATCGTCTGCTATGTGCAGAATTTACCTCCTTTGTAAATATTTTATGGGCCTTGTTTTCGCGGAGGCCCATTAATATGTGCTTATAAATAAAGCACCTTTGGCGAGGGTAAAAAACCCTAAACAGATTCCTCCTCCGCCGCATCATCTTCTTTTTCATCTAGGGTTTCTTTTCTCCCAACTTGTCTCCATGGCTGATGCAGATGGATCCCGTCTAAACCTCGGTGTCCCGACGGCGCCGCATGGTCGCGGCCATCCTCGTGGCAGCAAGAACAAGACAACACCAGTTGCTGCAGGATCTTCATCGTCTGTTCCAGTGAAGCGGCGTCCCGGCCGCCCGGTCGGCAGTAAGAATAAACCAAAGGTGCCTTGCGCTATCCCAGGTCCAAGCGCACCTCCTGGTAACACTTCTTTTCCTCAGCCGAGGATATACTCCTTTTTCTGCATTGCCGGCGCGCAATGCCGTGAAATCCAATGGCTGCCGCTAAAGTTCACCAAGTTCATGGATGGACGTAAATTGCGTGAAGCAATCCTTCATGAACATTCTGGGAGAGGAACTCCCTACGAGGTGGAAGTCTGGTATGACGGCGCTGGCGAACAATACTTCAAAGGCGGCTGGTCACAGTTTGTGGATGATCACGACATCCAGCGAGGTTTTTTCATGACCTTCGACTTTCACGTGGGCACGTCTAAGTTTGACGTGAAGATCTACGATGGTACTCAATGCCAGAAGGAGTACGAGGCTGAAGTACACTTCCACTAGAGTCTTCTTATGTAATCTCCTTTTCGAGTTGCCTTGTTGCCATGTTATCTGTAATAAATAACTGTACTTGGTTTTGATGCTTTTAATAGACCATGGGAACAAATCATTGTTCCAAGGCATGCTTTATATATTATCGGGTTCTTTTGAACCAATTATATTGCGTGAAGAATATCAGGTTGTTGCACAACCTAGTAGTATATCTTTAAAGATCTTCATATTGTGATAAACTTTCTTTCGTACGACCCGAGGTTTGAAGCCCCCGAGTGGAAGAGTAAAATATTTGTATAATTTGTCGAGTTAAACCAAAGAACCCGACCTATGGCCTCATGTTCTGGGTTCGGAGGGTCAACTCGAAGTTACTGATGTTACTAGACTTCTTCTATGCATAGAAACATTGTAGCTGCTCCGCATTCCATGGGTTGCTTTCATCTTTTCCTGTTTTCTTGTCTTGTAGTCGATAAGCTCCTCCTGGTATTACTTCTGTGATGATGTAAGGTCCCACCCAAGGGGACTCTAACTTGCTGTGGCTGTCCTGCCTGAGTCGTAAGACTAAATCTCCCACCACAAAGGATCGCGGTCGAACTCGACTACTATGGTAGTTTCGAAGGCTCTGTTGATACTGCGTAGCTCTTTCCAGCGCTTTATCTCTTGCTTCATCCAGTGCATCGACGTCGTCTTGTAATGCTTCTATTGAGGTTACTTCATCGTATGCCGTCACTCTTGGAGCTTTGTGTGTAACTTCGACTGGAAGCACGGCTTCTGCACCGTGGACTAGGAAGAAGGGAGTTTCTTGAGTAGCTGCGTTAGGTGTGGTTCTTAAACTCCAAAGAACGGAGGGCAGTTCATCTACCCAAGCGCTCTTGGCTTTCTCGAGAGGTGCTAAGAGCCTCTTTGTTATCCCGTTGCATATTAGGCCATTGGCTTTTTCGACTTGCCCGTTTGTCTACGGGTGTGCTACGGATGCGAACTTGAGCTTGATTCCCAAACCTTCGCAGTAACTCTTGAATTCCTTTGAAGTGAAGTTTGTCCCATTATCCGTGATGATGCTGTATGGTACACCGAAGCGAAACACTATTGACTTAATGAAATTGATTGCAGCTGTTGAATCTTGAGTTGTTACCAGGGCCGCTTCCACCCACTTGGTAAATTTGTCGACTGCCACTAGCATGTAAACATGCCCTCCTGGCCAGGATTTGTGCAACTTCCCTACCATATCGAGGCCCCATTGTGCAAAGGGCTAGGATATTGGTATTGGCTATAACTCTGCTGCTGGCGCGTGTGGTCGAGACGCGAATCTTTGACATGCTTCACACTTCCGAACTATATCTTTCGCATCTTCAATGGCTGTTAGCCAATAGAATCCTGCTCGAAACGCTTTTGCCGCGATTGCCCTGCTGCTAGCATGATGGCCACATACTCCGGCGTGTATATCTTTTAATATTACTTGCCCTTCTTGACGTGTTACACAACGCTACAAAACGCCAGTTATGCTCTTTTTGTATAATTTCCCCTGCAACACGACAAATGCTTTCGATCTTCGAGTTATTCTCTTGGCTTCCACTGCATCTTCTGGTAACTTCTTATTTATCATGTATGCGAGATATGGCTGCATCCATATTTCTTCTATCATCATGACTTCTTCGGGCTCTGGTGCACTCTCATCACTTTTTGCACCAGCCCCCGAGCCTGCTGCAGTAGTCGAACTTTTGACGCTCTTTATCAATCTTTCCACTATTTCTTCCCAGAAGACTCCAGATGGCACAGGTAGGCACTGTGACCCGATATTTGCCAAATTGTCGGCTTCTTCGTTGCTGTTTCTGCTGATGTGCGAGACTTTGCACCCATCGAATATTCCTTCGAGATAGTGATATAAGTTCTTGTAGGCCATCATGTTATCATTAATTGTGTCGCATATGTTCATAACTTGTTGGACAACAAGGTTTGAATCTCCGAATATTTTTAGATGAGTTGCTCCACACGCCTTGGCCATCTTCATTCCATGCAGTAAAGCCTCGTATTGTGCTTCATTATTAGAGGCCTGCGGAAAGCTCATCCTTAAAACGTATTTCAGTTTGTCGCCGTGTGGTGATATCAAGACTACTCCTGCGCCTGCGCTTTGGTCTCTCTTAGAACCGTCGAAGTACATTGTCCATACACTCGATAAATTTGGCGGTCCCATGCTCTGCAACTCCAACCACTCTGCTGTGAAATCTGGCAAGATTTGCAACTTGATCGTCTTTCTTTTTTCATACGTGATGTCCATGGGACATAATTCGATTCCCCATAAAGAGACACATCCTGTTGCTGAAGGATTGTTTAGTATGTTCGATAGTGGTGCTTCATTGACCACTATAATTGGGTGCACCGCAAAGTACTGTCGCAATTTTCGTGCTGTTGTAAAGACACTATATGCAAGTTTTTGATAGTGCGGATACCTCTATTTTGTCGGAGAAAGTACTTCACTGATGAAATATACCGGTCTCTGGACACCGTGGGCTTTTCCCTCTTCACTTCTTTCGACTACTAATACTGTACTCACCACCTGACGGGTTACGGCGATGTAGAGTAGTAGTGGCTCTTTTTCTTTTGGTGCGACCAACACTGGTGGCGTGGAAAGCATATTTTTCAGCTGCGCAGAGGCTGCATCTGCTTCTTCTGTCCATTCAAATTTATCATCTGACTTCTTCATAAGTGCATAGAAAGGGAGTGCTTTCTCTCCCAATCGAGCAACGAAACGACTTAGTGCCGCGACGCGTCCTGCGAGTTTCTGTACGTCGTGTAGTTTTGTGGGTTTTCCCATTGTTAAAATTGCTTGGATCTTCTCTGGGTTCGCCTCTATGCCTCGTGCTGACACCAGAGAACCCTAACAGTTGTCCTGCCGATACGCCAAAGGAACACTTTGTCGGGTTAAGCTTAAGCTTGTACCTGCTCAGGTTGTCGAAGGTTTCTGCCAAGTCGCTGATTAGGGATTCCTCCTTTCTTGTGATAATGACTACATCGTCAATGTAGACTTGGATGTTGCGTCCTATTTGGCTCCTAAGGCAGTTTTGCATCATCCGTTGATAAGTTGCTCCTGCATTTTTTAGGCCGAAAGGCATTACTTGATAGCAAAATACCCCATAAGGTGTGATGAAAGCTGTCTTTTCTTCGTCTTCTTTTTTCAACTTGATCTGGTTGTAACCAGAATATGCATCCAAAAAGGAAAGCCTTGTACATCCCGTTGTTGAATCAATTATCTGATCAATGCGGGGTAGAGGGAAGGGATCCTTTGGACAGTGCTTATTGAGAGATGTGTAATCGACACACACTCTTTGTACGTCTGTATTTTTTCTTGGGTACGATGACTGGATTGGATACCCAACTTGAAGTTTTTATTTCTCTGATAAATCTAGCGTTTTCTAGCCTGTGCAACTCTGATGCTATCGCCTTCCTCTTGGGTTCATCAAATCGTCGCAATGGTTGCTTGACTAGCTTTGCTTTAGGATCTACATTTAGTGCGTGCTCGACGAGTTCTCTGGGAACCCCTGGCATGTCTGAAGGACACCAGGCAAAGATTTCCCAGCGCTCACGGAGGAACTCGACGAGCGCGCTTTCCTATGCGGGATCCAGGTTTACCGCAATCGATGTTATTTTGTTCAGGTCCGTAGGGTGGACCTAGATTTTCTTCGAGTCCTGAGTTGTGTCGAAAACCTGATCTGGCAGGGATCGTCCAACGTCAGGTAGCACATTATGATCTGTTTCTCCTTTCAGCCTCTCATATTCTGCTGTCATGCCAAAAGTTTGTGCCATTCTACTGAATTCTTTGTCACAAGTGTTGGCTACTTCGAAGCTCCCTTGTACTGTAATTGTTCCTTTGGGTCCTGGAATTTTTAGCGTTAAATACGCGTAGTGAGGTACTGCCATGAATTTTGCAAATGATGGGTGCCCTAGAATTGCGTGGTACTGCGAGGGCCAGTCCATAACTTTAAATTCCAATTTCTCCCTTCGATAGTTGCTGCTATTGCCGAAGCAGACATCGAGTTCTATTTTTCCTAGAGGGCAATTTGCGGCTCCTGGTACTATTCCATGGAAAGAACAATCTGTTGGCTTCAGGCTTGACAGCGAGATACACATTGCCTTCAGGGTTCTAGCATATATTAGGTTTATGCCACTTCCTGCGTCCATGAACACTCTCCCGATGTCGTATCCTCCTATTTGCGCTTTTAACACCATTGGCGAGTGGCCCGGCCTGGGAACTTTCCTTGGGTGGTCTGCCATGCTAACTTGATTGGCTGATCTGACCACCGCAAGTACTCCATAGTGGCTGGTGGCGATGATATTGCTAGGTTTACTTGCCTGGATATGTTCTTTCGCTCTTTCTTTGACTTGGGCACCAGTTGAATCATTGCCGATATATAAACTTTCGACTCTAAGTGCCTTGCTAGCCTTTGTACTTGATATCCTTGACTTATGTATTTTTCTCATTTCCATCCTCCTTGACTTGAGCCCATGGCGCTTTGTAATCTCAGGAAAGTTCTACAATCCTTCATCTGGTGGTTTGAAACTCTCTTTCCATCAAGATACGCATAGTGGATTCGACAAGGTCCATATAGCATGTCTTCGGCCGAAGGGCCAGAGTATCTTGGTTTTTCTGCTCCTTTTGCTTGAAACTTCCTACATTCATAACCTTCCTCTTCCCTTGCTTCGTATCCCGTGGCTACCTGATTTCGCCTTCCTTGGTTATCCCTGCTGCGATGTCGTCTCCTCTGTCTACTTGTTCTATCGACTTCTGGTGAACGTCCTCTTTTGTTGTTATATGCGTCCTCTCCATCAGCGAATCTGTTGGCTTCTTCCATTAACTCGGCTACTGTTGTTGGCCTTGTTCTTCCTATCTCTTCCACGAGGTCTGAGCGACGAAGGCCAGCCGAAAAAGCGTCTATTGCTCTTTCGTCAGAGACGTCCTCTGCTGAGTTTTTAATTACACTCCATCGTTATATATAAGAACGTAGAGTTTCGCCTTTCCTCTGCACACACGCTTTGACTTCCTCCAGTGATGCTGGGCGTTTATATGTCGAGCGGAAATTTCTTACGAATTGGCTTTTGAGTTCTCCCCAGCTTCCGATGGATTCATTGGGCAGGGTATTCAACCAGGACCGTGCTGCGCCGATGAGGTGTAATTGCAAACTTTGCATTGCTGTTGCTTTTGTTCCCCCTAATATCTGTACTACCTGCAGGTAATCCGACAACCATAGGGTAGGTTCTTGCGATCCATCATATTTTTGTTGGTCGTGCGATAACTTGAATCCTTTGGGTACCCGCGTTTTGCGAACCCTGCGGGTAAAGCATGACGCACCCATCTCTTTTTCGTCGTCCTCATAATTTTCTTCCCTCCAGGCATGGCGTGATTTATTTACTCGAGCCTGCGCTATTATATTTCTTGTGTCCTCCCTCCTTTTTTGTCGCCTTTCTTCTTCTGATGATTTGCTATACTCGTTTCGTGTGATTTTGTGCTTGAATTTCTCCTTTCGCCTCTCCTTGTAGCTTGTCGACTTTGCCTCTGGACCTTTTCCCCTGATCTTGTCTTCCACTATCCCAAGGCTTCATATTGCGGCTTGGTGCATGTCTTCCCGCGGATCTCCGGGTTCTGGCCGCGTGGTTAGTAGGTACGCCTGTGCTGCTATTAGCGCTGCTTCCGGTGTTTCTTGCACGAAATCTTCTTCCTCCTCCTCTGGCTGTGGAGTAATACTTCTCGAGTACCTTTCTTCTCTACTCTGCGCCATTGTCCCTCTGTTGTGTTTTGGGTCTCCGCGCCTTTCCCTACTGTACTCTGAATCATCACTATAGTCATCCCAATATTCTTCCTTTGACATACTATTATTATCTCGACTTCTCGCCAACATGTCTCTTTCCTCCCTCAGTTTTTTCTTGTGCTGGTGTAATGCGTATTGATATCCCATTAGAACTTCTCTTCTTGATCCTTCGGGTACTTCTGTGCCATGATTGACAGCTGACATGATGATCCTCCACTCTCCAGCTGAGATGTGAATTTTCTCCTTTTCCTTTTTGTTGCGTTCCCTTATCTTGTCAACTTGCTTGTCGACCCCTTCATTTCTCTCGTTATTGTTTTCTTCTTCTACTTCAGTGATAATGACGCATAACTGGTGTATTCTTTTGGAGATGCCACTACTTTCAGCGGCGAAGTCCCTTGTACTATTGTGCGTTTTAAACGCTTTTACTTCCATGTCGAGTTTTTCCCGAATTTCATCGCCTTCTGGGATTTGTGCTTCTCCTAAGCTGACCGACGAGTTTACCTCGCTGGAAGATCCTTCAGATGATTCCATCATTGCTACTGTCTTGGGTTCACTTGCCGACGGATCTGGCTTCGTCGAATCCGAGAGGCGGGTCGAACCCGAGGGTCCGATTAAGATACTTAGACTTCCGATCGTCAACTCCGTCTCTTGACTTTCGTTGATTCCTGCACTGCTGTTGGCTAAAAGCAAAAAAAGCCGTCGAATTCATGATTCCAACGCCCAGAGTCCCCACGGTCGGCGCCAATTGACGAGGGTTAACTCGACAAATGTCCTAGATGAAGAACTTAGGATCGGGGAGATAGGGCGTCGGATGAACTCGAAGGTAAAGTTAGTCAAAATAGGTGTATATCGAAAGTAAACTTGGGTGTTGAACCTGGCTTTCTTTCAATCTGGCCTACACCGTCCCCTCCTGGCCCCTATATATAGGTGGCCAGGTCTCGAGGATCGGGTAGGGTCCGATACAGATTACAATATCGACATACGATAAAAACTCATACCTCGACTATTATTACAATTGGGCCTAGCTAAACGGGCCTCAGGGGTACTCAACTAGCGGGCTCTATTAGCTATACCCTTGTCAACATCATACAAGGGTTTGCAGATGCGTCCATAATCTTTAATGAACCGCCGGTAATACCCAGTAAGACCCAAGAAACTCCTCAACTGAGTCACAGTGGTGGGAATAGACCAATTTGCCACGACAGCAATCTTTTCAGGGTCAGTAGACACACCCTGTTGTGAGATTTCGTGTCCCAGATACTCCACTTTGTCAGTACCAAATGTGCATTTGCTTTCTTTGAGAAATAATTTGTTGATTTTGAGGATTTCCAGTACCAGGAGGAGATGGTGCTTGTGTTCTTCCAGAGAACGGCTATAAATGAGGATATCATCAAAGAACACGAGAATAAACTGGCGTAAATATTCAAAAAACAAGGAGTTCATCAATGCTTGAAAGGTAGCTGGAGCATTTGTCAGGCCAAATGGCATCACAAGAAATTCAAAATGGCCAGAATATGTTGTGAAAGCAGTCTTATGCACATCCGAAGGTCGCATGCGAATTTGATAATAATCGGATCTCAAATCCAATTTAGTAAATATCATTGCACCATGGAGTTCATCCAGCAGATCTTCAATGACTGGAATGGGGAACTTGTTTTTGAGTGTAAGTGCATTCAACTTCCTGTAATCAATACATAATCGCCATGACCCATCTTTTTTTCTCACTAAGATAGCTGGAGATGCGTAAGGGCTGTTGCTGATCTGAATAATGCCTTTCTTCAAGAGTTCCTGGATTTGAGTCTCCATCTCATTTTTTGTAGGTGAGGAACACGATAAGGTCTGACAGCAGAAACAGTAGCATCAGCTAGTAAAGGTATCTCATGATCATAGTCTCTTGCTGGAGGAAGATCAGTAGGTTCCTGGAAGAGTTCTTGGTATTGAGACAATATAGGCTGCAGTAGAACAGGCACAACAGAAGGAGAACTGCCAGTGGTAGACATATGGAGAAGATAGCCAAGGCTGCCCTTGGAGCACATTTTATCAATAGCATCTGATGAAATAAATTTCACTGAAGTGGTGACACTAGCATCTGGTAGTCTGACCAATCTGTTGTCCAAGGTGTGCACAGCTACACATTTATAATCCCAGTCAAAAGTAACTGGTCCATGCTTCTTAAGCCAATCACTGCCCAAAACAACATCATATCCTTTAAGGTCCAGCAAGGTAAAAGAATGATTAAAAGGAACAACACAAATGCTGAAATCCCAATCTAGAATATGACCCCCAAAATGTAAACTGCCCCCACCAGCCACCTTGACTGTTTTAGTGCTGTTGTTGATAACTGTACAGTTGGTCTTGAGAGCAAATTTCATGTCAATAAAGGTGTCTATGCTTCCTGTGTCCACAAGTGCCAAGCCTCTCTTACCTCCAATGGATATAGTGACAGCAACAGTATCTCCAGTAGATGCCCCAGAGAGAGCTTGCACAGAAATGTGCATTAATGGAGACTGTCCTTCATCAGAATGTTCAACAGGTATGTCTTCAGCATGCATTTCTTCTTGCTCTTGTGTGGAAACAATCTCAGAAGTTTCAGCTGTCAAAACATGCAATGTTGGAGCTTGAGGGCATTTGTGACCCGGTTGCCATGATCCATTACAATGCTAGCAGACGCCTGGTTTCCTTGCAGGAGGAGGAACATAAGCTAGTTTCTCAGGTATAGGAGGAGGACCCAGCAATTTAGGCTGTGGTGGCGGACCCAAACGATATTGGACAGGAGCAACATAACCAGTTCTTCGTTGAGTAGCTGCTAATCCACTTTCATAATCCCTAGCCATCCAATAAGCATCAGAGAGGGACTTTCGATGCCGAGGACGCAAATTACATTTGATTTCTGGCCGCAACCCATTTACAAAGCTCACTATATAGTAATGTTCTTGCAAATAAGGATGTTTATCTCGAACCACTGCCATAATTTCCTCAAATTTGTCAGTATAAGCCGACATAGATAATGTAAATTGTTTGACCCCATGAAATCTTTCCAGAATATCATATATACTACTCTCTGCAAATCTATCACAAAGCAGGCGACGAAATTGTTCCCAGGACACTGGCTATTGCAAGACTTTGGTGCTCCTAAGCCAGTTATTATCACGGCCCGAGATGTAAGTTTGAGCTAAATCCACCTTACACTCATCAGGTACTTGTGACAGTTCAAAGTATTTGTTAACCTGTCAAATCCACCCTAAGGGGTTCTCACCAGAGAAACAAGGGAAATCTATTTTTGGGCCCTTAGCAATTGTTTTCATAAACTAGGAAGCCTTGTCTAATTTATACTGAGAAGCCTTCTCAGGAACCGGTACAGCAAGTGCAGAGTTAAGTGGCTGGGCAGAATTATCAACAGGTTGCGCGGTGTTAGCAAGTTGGAGATTATCAGGAGACTTAGCATGCAACTGTAAATCAGCAAGTGCTCTAGAATGATTCTGAATTTCCTGAGCTATCTAGTGTTGTTTTAACAAAATCTCCTGTTCACGGACGAACAAGCTCGAACCCGGAGAATCAGGATCAGGAGTGGGTGGGCGGGTAATTTTACCTTCCAATCTCTTCAGATAAGCGAACATATCGGCCTGGACTTGATCATTCTTCAACAGCAACCCTTCCACCTTGTCCATCTTTACTTCAATAGCATCCACTTTCTCCAGGCGCACATGAACAACATCAATCTGCTCCTGGATATTGTCTTGTTTGGTGCCGATGGAGCGCACCTCTTGACGGAGGATGCCTAGTTCATCCTCCAGCTCTTGGTGTTTGGTGCGCGTCAACATGGTGACTCAATCAACACGGTTAAGGAATTTTACCAGAGGACGAGCCCCGAACCCGTACCGGTGATCCAAGTCCTGCCGCCGCCCCGATCCGCGCCGCCAAAGGAGATCTCCCACCGCCGCAGATCGCAATCAATAGTGGGATTTTAGAGGAGAACCCAACCACTGCCAATCAGCTCTGAATCGCCCCCCACTCGGTTCGTCGGCATCTGATACCAATTGACAAGCCCAGAACGGATCCCGTCACGATTTTCTCACGAATTACTCTGAGGAAAACACAGGAAATTCTCACACCACTCACAGAACTAGGGTAGAATTGATGAAAGTGTCTCAGTGGTATAAATCGAGAGGTCGATACATGTTCTTAGCTACGCTACTCTACCCTAGAACTACACCAGATTGGTGATCAAATCTTAGCATAATTATCCTGTTACAAGCCAGCGATTATATGGCTGTCGATGGCGTGCAGACTTCGCCGACGAGAGGAGAGCAACTCATCTTGACCGTCCATCTTGCTTCATCTCAACCGTCCATCTTGCTTCATCTCAACCGTCCATGTCTTCCCCTGTGGGCCACCACATCACGTGCAGTGCTTGTGGTCGTCGGTTGATGACATAGCTGCATTGTTAGGGTCCTGACAATCCCCTCTGCCTGGTGCCCTCCTCTGCATCCTCTCGATCTAGAGCCGCGCCAGGATCTGCGCCGTCCAGCCGCCATCGGTGAGCTCTTGCCTGCGGCTGGGCGAGCCACGGCCAGCGATCCCAGGGCAGGGGATGAGAAAGCCCAGTGAAGGGGACCTCCTCCACGCGTCGTCCTGGGGCGAGTAGTGAAGACCTAGGCGACGCGGCTATGAAGTTAGGCGACATCCATGGCCGGCGGGAGGGGCGCGGGCTGGCGGTGGTTGTCGCAGCGATATGGTGTCGCCTCACCGAGCTTCTGCTGCCGGCGTCCTTCGGGAGCTGCTGCTGGCGACCTCATGGCCCACCTCCCCGAGCTGCCACGCCGGCGATGTCCGCGACCTCCTGCTGCCGGTCACCACTCCGTACCGCCTCCGTCGGCCACCTCCCCAACAAACTTCTCCCGGTGAGCTCCCTCTCCTCCTCCTCCTCTAGGTAGCCTTTCTAAACATGTTTCTTTCTTTCCTGTTGAATTGAACGTGTAGGACAGTAGGTAGTAGATTAAAGCATTCGTGTATGCAGTAGAAGGAAATCCATTAAATTAAATCAAAACTTGTCTTTTAAGTAAGCAAGTCATATACTTTGTGTATTTTCTTGTTATGCATACATGCTTTCTGCTCAATCTGAATGGTGTGCATAGTTCTACTCTTCAGATACCACATATGTAGTTGAAGTCTTCTGAAATTTTGTTTTCTTGTAGGCCCCCATTCAAGTTTGGATGAGGATGCCGATGCCAGAACTGTTCTCATGACAAATGTATGTAATAAGTAACCAGTCTTCTTATTTTTGTTCTTTCTACTGGTCACTACAATTTCTCTTTTCTTCATTATGATCGTTTCACCAAAGCACTTACATCTTCTCTGGTGATTGTTTTAGGTACATTTTGTGGCAACCAGGGAATCATTGTCTCTGTAATTTTGTGAAGTGTGGGACAGTTCTTAAGATCAATATGTTGACAGATGCAATTACTGGCCATCCATAAGGGTATATTCTCTCATATCATGTTTAAACTTCTTTAATATCTTTTGGCATCTGTAAAGCTCCTCGTCTGTTAACTGATTCTGTTTGTTTCTACATGATCCGACAAATACAATCTGGCCCTAAATTGCCAACTAAAATTTTCACCATTTTCAGAGCACCTCAAGTTGTAATGTAACAAAACTCACAGATGCCCAAGGAGATTGTTACTACTCCTATTACACTCTCTAGTACTCCTGTTACACTAGCTGGTAGCTAATAATAGCCATTGAAAAATGGTTAAAAAGTGATATGCAAGTATTCATGTTACACTCTACTTAGTACTCCTGGTGACAAGGGTATAGTTAATAGAGCCCGTTAGTTGAGTACCCCTGAGGCCCGTTAAGCTAGGCCCAATTGTAATGATAGTCGAATACGAGTCTTTACCGTATGTCGATATTGTAATCTGTATCGGACCCTACCCGATCCTCGAGACCTGGCCACCTATATATAGGGGCCAGGAGGGGACGGTGTAGGGCAGATTGAAAGCAAGCTAGGTTGAACACCCAAGTTTACTTTCGACACACACCTATTTCGACTAACTTTACCTTCGAGTTCATCCGACGCCCTGTCTCCCCGATCCTAAGTCCTTCATCTAGGACATTTGTCGAGTTAACCCCTCGTCAATTGGCGCCGACCGTGGGGATCGAACCCACGACCACGTCATACTTTATTCTTCTTCTTCTCTCTATGCAGAAAAAAATCCATTTCACTAAATCAAACCCTGTCTTTTAAATAAGCAAGTCATACTTTGTATTCTAGAAAATGGATGCGCTCTATTTCCTTGACTCCTTTTAAATGGTTATTTGCACAATAGAGTTGGTGTCTCACTAGTGTAAAGGTGGAGGACAAAGTTAGTTTTAATTGAATAAGTAAATTTTGTGTTGCTGCTTTATTAAATTTCTAAGAAAAGAAAATAACTAGAGAAGAGCATGTCTGGGCTTCAATGGACACATCTACCTAGCTAAGTATTGTGCTTCCTGATAGATAAGTTGAGTAGTCATACTAAGAATCCTGGATAGCTACCTGATATTAGGCTCAGTTCTTTTCGGCCAGGTTTATGCATAAGCCATCCTGGCTTGAGCTGCCCAGAGAAACAGCAGTGACATTAAGCTAGCGAGAAACTCTGGTCCAATTCTATTGGCTTTTCTTGTCTTGGCTTATTATCTGAGTTGTACAATGAATGGACTGTGATGCACTCAGGGCAAACTTGTGTTCTGAGTGATCGATTCTGAGTTTTTCTGTATACTGTTTCACATATATGAGTACAAGTTGAATTTTGAAGGTAAAAATACTGCGGGCAGAAATCCACGAGCACACCTTGAACTATAAGCACGTAGAAAAGTCAAATTGGCAAGAAACCAACTGGAATCAGATCAAATAGCAACACATGATCTCCCAGATCTGAGCGCCTAAGTGCTAATTATTGAGCCAATACAAGGGCAGCAGCAGGCGGCTGGAGGAGGAGTCAACGCCAGCTGTCGGCCGCAGCACTTGGAGCCCTGGCCAGCGAGCTATAGCTCAGCACGATCCAGACCGATGAGGTAGGAGATGGCCACGGCTATCTCTCCCACCATGGAATGGAACGAGGGTGAGCTGGAGAGCGGTTTGGCAGCGAGGGGTGGCTTTGGGGGTGGCTGGAGTTTTGCATACCGTTGGCGGTGGCGGGAGCTTGGGATGAGGAGCCCTAGTTTGTTGTTCGTTTGGAGAAAGAAGAGAGGAGGTGTTGAAGGGGGTCGGGTTCAGAAAACGTTTTGGTCAAAACAACCTGCCCCAGCGCGGTGGCATGTTGATGCAAATACTATGAAAATTAGGGGCATGGCAATATACCGATTCGGTACAATTCGGGAAGCTGGGTAGGGTGGCTTCTCCCCACTACACAGGATTGGCTAAAAACGACTGTCCCAAAAAATTGCTTAAAATCGAGTTCTTTTTAGCTTAAGCTTAATTTCACCTCTAAGCCCTCCAAATCCTTGTAACAAGGAGGAGAAGGAGAACCCGGAGGGTGAGCAGGGCAAGAAGCCGGCATCTTCCCCTTTCTTTCTTGATTCCAGATTTTCTTGTTGGTCTGATCCACTTTCTTTTTTCTTGAATGCACTGTGGTATATGATGCTTTAGCCAGTACATTGTTATTTTTTAAAGATTGCTTGATAAATCAAATACAGGATATAATCAGATTCTAGCCTAGAGATCCAATGTATTCATATATTTTGAATATTGCTTATTTTTAACAGGGTTATGATGCAGCATTTATCTTCGTTAATGACATATCTCGCATTTAATATGGAACATAGTTTTCAGCTATCTCTCTATTCTCTAATGTATGCGTAGATACATGATAAACAAATTTACATCAGGTAGACAGTTTGCATGTTTCTGAACATGATATTGCATTATACCTGCAATGTTTTTGACCCAACTGCGTTTCCGAAAACCTGACCAAATAATGAACATATTGCAATGTTATAAACCTGCTTTTTTAGTCAGAATTCCATCAGGCATCACCGTCCTCTTAATACCATCTGTGCAATCTATATTTTGTGTGGTTACCTTGTCATTTTCTTATAATGTGTATCCTTTTTTCTCCGATTGAGTTTCTTTTGCCCGATTTGTACTAGGTGTTAGGATTCAAGACTTTTCTCAAATAGAACATCAAAGGTGCAGATGTTCGGAGTTCTTGTAGAGAACTCCAGAGAATGAGTGTGGAATCAGCTACTGGTTATTGGAGTTGGCTGACGAGCAATACCATGAAGGCTTTTATTTGCTTGCAGGGCTGGATATGATCTACGGGTGAATTTCTCTTTCCATAATGTTTTAATTAGGTTTAAGAAAGCTTTTCTACTAATTTGATAAATTTTCTATGTTGTAGACCCTTCACGCTTGAACACAACAACACCGCTGATCTTGACAATGAAAACTGTCCTTGTGTTGAAGTAAATAATTGTTCTTAAGATAGTAACTAGGGATGGTTAACTACTGAAAAGATCTTAGAACAATTTGTTTGAATAAAAGAGCGCCGCTTTGACTTAACTTCTCTAGCCCTGTTGCTGACTTGTTCATAGTATTTTTCATGGCTTGCTAATAATATAGTGTTGTATGCCTGTTGTATGTCAATCCATGATAAGATCCAGGATTTTATTAATTTCTTCCGATTCTTGTGACAATGCCAACAAATAGGCAGGTGAGGAATGATGTTTACACTGATTCTCACTATTATTTTGATTATCTTGCAAACACGTTCTGTTTTAGCTAAACATAATCCTGCTTTGAGTCACCTTCAAAAATCTGAAGACTCTGCATTTATGCTTAATCGAAGAGCTCTTTTTTGTCTTCTCCAAAACGGGCAAACTTTTCTCTTTTCTAAGAGCGTGCTAGCTGATTTGTACCTTCATTAATATTCTTGTGACAACAACTTGCTCTTTTACTCTCTTGCAATCAAGACTTGGATAGAAAATAAGGATGATATACAGATGATACTTGCTATTTTACTCCAGTTTTGGAAATAGAGATAGACAGACTATGCTTTCCTTTGACTGTTTATTGAAATGTCCTAATGTTTCTTATCATCAGGTTTCTTACAAGTAAAAGAGCTGCTTCTCTAATAAATTTGGAAGCTGGTGGTGGTCGAGTTCTCTGATCATTGTGAAAATATAATGAAGAAGTATGGGTATGTTACAGTTTGCTGATCGACTTCTCGTATCTCGTTTTGGTAGTAATCTGGGAGTGTTTCAGACATTCCGTTGTATATGTTATGTTTACTATAACTGAACTTAGAACATGTTCTTCTTCACCTAGGCAATTAACATCAGAAACAGCAGAAGTTTATTTGTTATCATGAATTTCTAGTACAAAATTTTCATTATTTTCTGTCATAAATTATTTGGTCATGTGGTAATATAATGTGACAATTTGGCAAAATAATTGCTCTACATAAAGATATCATACTTCTGTCTGATATCAAACTTCTATCTATGCTATTGCCTTCAAATTGTTGCACCCTGCTGTAGAATTTCAGAGAGGCAGGGCACATGTGTCCAGTTCCCAACGGCCAACGCCTTCATGTTTTTCCGCATGGGATTCACTTTACTATGCAGTCCGCAAAACGTCCGCCTGGCCTGCTAAACCTGCTTAGCACCCAGCATGGCGGAAGTGGGCACCTGTAAATCCTGCATGTTGTCTTAAAGCTGATGTGGCCATAGGTGGGCACTCCATGGATGTGCACACTTACATCCTGACTAGTAGATCAGTACATTCGCGTTGGTCGCATGTTCAACTAGCTTTTCCCTCCATCGATTTATCTGGATGAACGTGTAGAAAATTTTAGAAATTTTTGTCAAGATGCAACCATTATGCTGCTAAAATCTTGACACTTACCTCAGGTTTATTTTTTATTGGATAGGTGTGCTTGATGCCTTCACATACACCGGCAGATAAGCGGCGGCATGAAGTGGTTGAGCATCGCACATATCGAGGGCGCCCCGCGGCCTGGGACTTTTTGGGCTGCATGGTTCAACCAAGTCATAGGCAACGGCCCGGAGCCGGTCCTGGCATGAAGTGCAGAAGCAAGGTGGTCGTGGTGCTGCACAAGAGACAATGTCGTCTTCATCACCAAGCCAAGAACATGGTCTCTGTCCTGATTCATGCTTACCTTGGCTTACATGCTGCTGTTTTGATACATGTTAAACTAGCTATGCTATACACTTACATTGCTTTAATCAATAGGTGCAGATTAGGGCTGAAATTAAAACTGGAAACTCATGAGCTGAATGAGTAACTCATGACTCTGCTTGACTTGGATCGAACTCGGTGTCCAACGAGCCGAGCCGAGTTTAAGATTTGAGCTTGTTTATTTAACCAAGCTAAACGAGCTACTCGTTGTAAGTATTCTATTACTAATTTCATAGAAGTGTTACTAGTTTTCTTATATGTGCTCATTTTCGCATCTTATAACAAGTTAAACGAGCTACTCGTGAGCTACTCGCGAGCTTACTGAGTCGAGCCAAGTTTCAAATCCGAGCTCGTTATGTTAACGAGCCGAGCTGAGCCAACTCGTTGTTTTGACGAGCTTGAACGAGTCGAGCTCGGCTCGGCTCGACTTGCAGACCTAGTGCAGATGGTAGTGCTTATAGCTCGAGATACCTTTGCTGGCAGGTATTTCCCTTTGTGTCATGTGAGTCCAACTTAAATAGATGTGTCCACCGAAATGCTGACTTGATATATTAGTCTATTATTACTTGATTAGAACCATCCAGAGCAAACTAATATTCTCTATCTTAGTTTGATGTTGTCATTGTGTATCTGAGATCAAGTATTTCAACAACTGGCCTTGTCGACGACCCGAGCTACTTTACATGTATTATTGTAACTGCACAAAAGTATTGTATATATTAAGACTGGAATATTGAACTTGTCATCACTTTTTTGGCTACCATCCTTTGGTCTTCTTTATGGATATTCTTGAGTTAATTTGTTTTCCACGATATAGTGACATGAATAGCAATTATGTATATGTTAGGCAACAGCTGCCTGCTACGAAATTTGATTATTAGTTTGAACAAGTGATGTGTATTATACGGTAATGTCAGTTGAGGTCTCTCCTGCTCATGCATGTATTCTTGCAAAATCGTTTTTTCTATTGAACTGAATGTGTAGGCACTAGAGAAACACATGCATATATGGCAGATGAAGCAATCAATACTTGTCGTTTGTATAGGGCAGGTCCATACTTCTATACTTTCAAGTTATCCATACATGTTTGCTGCTGAATCTGAATGGGAAAAGGATGCACGACATTTTCATTTACACTGTTTAGATGCTTATTTGTACAATTGAGCCCGTCACTTCAAGGTTGTTCAATGTTTTGATTGTTTGCTGCTTGTTATGCATAGGTAGCAGTGTAGAAACTCCAGAGCAAAACACGGCGAATTCTGGCGACCACCTCCACGAGCTGCTGCCAGCGGCCATGTTTCGACCATCTGCTGCCGGCCACGCTCTGGCATGCTGCTGCCAACGACCTCCCCAACCAGCTACTGCCATTGAGTCCCCTCTTCTCCTCCATGTAATTTTACAAAAAAAAAGTTTCTTACCCAATTTGTGAACATTACTTCATTGTTACCCGCTAATCTTCTGCATGAAATTTTAAAAACTCCTAGCATCTGTCGTTTTACTCCCTCCCAAAGTAAAAAAATCATCCTTTTTTATCCTTCTCCACATTGGAAGTTTTAGGTCATAGCTTCAATTGATGTTAAGGTGTTTTGGTTCCTGAGACCTGTCTCTTGATTTTTGAAATGCGTCCTGGTTGCGCACAGATGTACTTGACTGATTTTTATTGCTTTTTTCCCTTTTGATGAAAGAATGTGTTGGCGGTAGAGGTAGCATGCCATGTGTGGAAGAGGAGATATCTCTTTTTTTACTTGATTAGAAACTTGTGAGCTTATAATGTATAGGACTTGATTCTTTTTTATTGCTTTGTTTTCATGCATAGGCGATGGTGAAACTCTTATCTTGTTTGAAGCATACTACTAGTCATTTTTTTTCTGTATTCAGTAAGGTTTGCTTACTAACACTTCGCATATACCTGTGGTTTCTGCTTCTCCTGCTACCTACCGAAAGCTGGGATTTCTGGGTTGGTGTCGACATCGGCAGCGGATGCGGGGCACTACTGATGTCGCTGAAGAGGATGCAGTCGTCCTTGTGTCCTGCTACTTGACGCCAACTACGGTAACGAGGTAATCTCTCTCTCTCTCTCTCTCTCTCTCTCTCTCCAGGTTTGCTATATATGGTTCCTGTTCGCTATATATGGTTCCTGTAGATGGAGATCCGATGTGTGTTCTTGTCAAGTGTGAGCAATAGGCTAGGAAAGAGTAAGAACACCACTAGTTGATTCTGAACGATGTTGAAGAGTTTATGCTAGTATTTCTGCTATGCACTATGATTGATTGGTTTTGTTCTGTTGGTGAGTTTGCTACTATTTGGTTTGAACAGCATTAGTTGGTACCTTGTGGTCTTGATCAGACATTGCTTAGGGAGGATTGGCTTCATTTATTTGTTGTTATTCTAGTAGCAATGTGGGATAAAAAATAACACTAGTGCTTAGGGAGGAACAATAATATGGAATGCGGTAGAACAGAATAACACTACACTTGATCCTGGCATATTGTTCAATATTTATTTGTTCATTTGTGTTATATGGTGGTTTGGCTAGAACTAGAGCTTGAACCCTAATTTGGGTTATGATTAATACATGTTAAGTTCCAGTGCATGTGTAGTGCAATAATAATTAGTACCATCTATATACATTTGAGGCCATACCTGTTTACTAGTACTCTCGCAAGGTTACTTATACTCTACAACGTTCGTATTTGTAATTTTCAGGTAAAGGAATCTACTCTGGTTGCACGGCGCGCCTCGCCTCCACCTGCTCCCGCGCGTCGGCCGTGCGGTCCAAGCCAGAACCGGTCCTTCCGGTTGTGACGTCATCCGGGAGTAGGACGAGGAGCTGTTCCACCAGGGTCACCGTCATCATGACAAGGAGGCCGGCATGCTGCTGTTCTCCTCCAACTTCTTGTGATGCCTACTGAAACCTGGGGTTTTCTAGCTTAGCATCAACATCGGCGGTGGATGCGAGGCACAGCTGGTGTCACTAAGAAACGCCCGCTTCCTCGTTTCCCGTTGCTTAACGGCAACTACAGCGACAAGGTAATCCCTCTCTCTCTCTCCAACCTTGTTAGTTTGCTATGTATGGTTGCTCCAGATGGTGATCCGCTGTGTGATCTTGCGAAATTCAAGGAACTGGTAAGGGATTCCATAATAAAATCTTACTATGAAAATTTTATGAAATGGTAGGCAAATGTGAATGTATGTACATGTTTACACGACACACGAGATAAGCAGTTGTCCTGAATTTGCATGTGTTTCTCTAGTTGGCATAATAGATTTTACATGTTACCAATTATCAGTTTGGGTTCTTATTATAGGTTGGCATTTTTAATTAACATTTATATTGATTGCTTGCTGTGAATGAATGCATGCAAGTTCGAAATTTGTGATTAGTTTCAGTGAAGCCTCTATACATACGCATGCTAGGTACACTAGCACATACCTGCAAGGGTTAGTTTCATTTATTGACACAGTACCTGATACTACATGCTCCTTATTTCTAACTGAAAAAAAGCACATCTCAAAACAGGGGTAAATACACTTGAGGCTATATTATGATAGCAGGGAACTTTGTGAAATAATAGTTTGTGTGCCAACTTATTTGAGATGGATGCAAAGAACATGAAATTGAACCTCTGTAATTTGTGATACTTGTTTTAGATTTAAATTATAGTGCATGGGTAGTGCAATAGTGAAGTCAACAAAAATATGTGCTTTATTAACATTGAGTTGGCGTATGTACTAGCTGGCCTATGATTTTTACATCTATAATACTCCAAGTTGAATTCTCTTATTTAACATTGAGTAATTAAATAGGAGTAACCCACTAAGTTGAATTCTCTCAACATGCAAGCATGCCACCTCATCAAGCATCTCCAAGCAATACTAGGCTGCCACGTGTCTTCAACTCTGCCACCTTAGCCCAACAAAAAGAAGCCATTAACTTTTTTCCTTTACCTTCTTATACTCAAGCCCTTTGTCTCCTCCATTAAACAATTATATTTTCCTTTTCCGGTACCACTCATGTACCACTCACACAGAATCGAGGCATTGATTGATCCTATTCATGTTCTTCCAGAAGAGTAACCGAAGGTGGTATGCACCAACACTATATAACATCTAATCGTTCTTGAAGCAGTGGAAAGCTTCTACTCCATTCCCTTTGTTTCTCTCCATGGCAGCTCGGTGTCCCATCCCCTGCTCCGAGCATTAGAACAAAAATTTGAACGCTGTAGTTATTATCCTCTCCTTCTCGTGTGCTTTCAGGGTTTACTTGCTCTGGTCCAATTCATCAACGAGGAGGAACTGTAGACCAACAATATGTATTCACGATGATCAAATACATCATCGTTGTTCCAATTGGATCCTAGGTATGAGCGGAAATATCACCCTATAACCCCAAGGCTCCGAACATGTTTTAGTTTGCATCTCAACGACCCTGTCCACGGTGGAGCTCCAAGGCCTGAGTTGAGGCCTTAAGACGTTTGTTTCCCTTTTCTTTGTTTTCTATGTTGTGTGATTAAATATTTATTTTCTCCTTTATTTCTACTATGTGACTCAGCTATGTCCTATGAATATTCATTCAGTTTGATCGTAGGCAATTTGTTGATCAGTGATTCACCCTCTGCCCTGCAATTGTTTGGCAAAATGTTGTTTTGTAAATCAACTTGCAGTCTCCATTTTCCTTAAATTGAGTGTCTACCGAAGTTTACTGACATTAGCTTATTTCGTGTACCCTTGCATCAATCCTCAATTTAGTTGCAAGTTGGCTGCTACTTCTTAACAAAGTTCTTATTATAAATCTTAGTACATATAAAAATGTCATTTTTTAATTTAGAAAATGGGGGGTTGGGTCTCTGGCTTTATTTCTGAAACTACTGAGTACAAAAGTTCACAGCAACAATATTGATTTTTGTTACCGATCTTACTTCCTATTGCCTTATGTGCTTGTTACATCTCCCAGTTACAATTTATCGAAAATGAATTAAAAAGGTGTGCTTGAGTAAGGAAATTTGTGCGATTCTGCTTGCTTTCCAAGAAGAACCTCTTGTGATATGCATGAACTGGTTACATTTAATCCGCCTACTATCTTCTGTATCTGATAACATTCAAATATTTTGATGTGTCATCAAGCGGTTACATTTAATCCTTCTACTCTCTTTTGTATCTCATAATATTAAAATATTTTACTGTGTCATCATGTGTCATATGAACTGTTGGAAGGTAAAGTGGTAAACTTCATTGAATTGTTGTCTAGAAGAGATTGCTACTTACCAAATGCATGAAGATTCTATCGTATCGGTCAAACTAGAAGTGCAATTTGTATGTACTAGAATATGAGAGGTTTTAGTAGGTTAACCGACCAAAACATGTTATAATTTGAAATGGAAGTAATATTAATTTACTGTAGTAATGATGCAAATTGGTAACCTGAATCATTTATGCGATCATGTCATGCATCAACAATACCGTTGAACGGTTTGCCAAGCACACTTTCTGACATATTGCCGACTGCCTTTTTCCAGTGACTACGATTGGTTTAACTAAATATTTAATGTATTTTATATTATATGCATCTAACAAAAACAAAACAGTGTGCACGTGGGTACCTACATACCCCTCCTTCAACTTTTGATTCAAAATGTATTAACCTATTTTAGCTTGGTTTTCTAGTGGAACACGAATTACTGCTGTGTAAAAGTGGTTTCAAATTTTTTGCATGAGTTTTTTTGGTCAAGTCAACCCGAAAAACAAAAAGTCAATGAAAAATCTATTTTTGAGTTGACTTTGATGAAAAAAATCCAAATCAAAATTCTGAAACCACTTTTGTAGACCAGAATCCCATGCTCTACTAGGAAAACAAACTAAAAATGGGTTAATATGTCTTGAATAAAAATTTAAAAGGGGGTGTGTAGGTACCCAGGTGAGCACAGAATCCACTCTCATGCATCTAATCCCCCATCAACGTGCGGGTCCGTATGTACTAGCCAGTTTCTGTACCCTCCACCTCCTTATGGATAGAATCCACTCTCATGCATCTAATCCCCCATCAATGTGCGGGTCCGTATGTACTAGCCAGTTTCTGTACCCTCCACCTCCTTATGGATACAACATCAGCAATGGCAGATGCAGCAGACTCTAACGAGTAGGTGTGTCCCGCTGCCTTTTACTAAGAAAGTTATGCTGCTTTGCTCTTGCCTGTGTAATGCAATAGCTGTAGGTTTGAGCTATTCCAGCATCATAATTGGTCTGCTAGTGTGGGGTCAAGTTGAAACCTTCCTATGAATTTATGCTTGCTGTGCATATCAGCTTAGAGCTGACCGTCAAGTTATGGTGTTCAAAGATAACCTGGAGGAGTAAATGGCGGCAAGCCGGCAAGGTTTTAGTCCATTAATTTTGCATAGTTTCTCTATAACCAGATACATGTTTTCATAGTGCAACTGTTCTCTACTCTAGTTGTTTTGTTGACCTCGGGTCAGAACTCTATAACCGAGCTAATTGTTGCATTTATGTTGCCGAATTGTTGCCACTTTTTGATATAATCTGAACAACCTACATGCTCACCAAGTTCCATTTGAAACCTTCCAGTCATCACATTTTACTAGTATATGAAGCTTTGAATGAACACTCATAATCGTCACTTGTTGGATCATTTTTTTGCGGCCGTAGATGATGATGCATGGCCTAGCCGAGTAAATCTTGTTCGAGTTTTGAGTATCTTTAGTCTATTGTTGTGCAGATGATGGAAATCCAAGTGACTGAGCCTTGTTATACCAGTGCTAGTTGGTTGTGACGCTGGAGTGGTGTATGGGGCAGCAGATTGCTATGGATCTGGCTCTTGAAGGGGAGAAGTTGAGCTGGAGGTGGCCAGGTGGGAGGGGCTTGTAGCCGCGTGATCCGGACATGCTATCTTTGTTTGTTCTCTTCCACTGATGTTGCAGTGGGTTGGTTAAGTACTAGTGTGTTTTAAGGTCATATGCTGTTGTGCGTCTCCATTTGTTTAGCCTGGAGGATTTATATTAGCTACTAGTCGTGTTGCTGGTTCTTATTGTGCCAAAACAGCTTATTGTTTTGAGGTCACCTGAGCATTTTGTCCTCTCGATTTTGTTTTATTGTTAGTCTGGGCATATTGGTCTCCATGTGTATAGTTGTGCACTTTGACTAGCTAATGCTTTTTACACTCTATTCCTTTTTGATTATCCATTATTCTGCCATGTGATCAAATTGTCAAAATAATACAAATATCTTGCCAATTTTTATTTAACACTTTGCTAATTCACCTTCGTGTGAGTATCTTAACTAAGATTGCTCTACTGGTCTTGCCTATGCGTGTCTAGCAAGCGAGTACACAATTATTTTCCCTCCGCTTATTACTATAAGATTTACATATTAATCTATGGTGGTTCTTTTGTCCTTTGCCGATAGCTAGATTTCAGCGAGTCGATGCGGTGTTCGAACAAGCAAAGCCTGCGGGGTTAGCCGTGGATGCCGACGTTCGTGTCCTACTGCTGCATGAACGTTAGGGAAAGAAGACACCCTGTGGCACAGACTAGCTAGAGGTGAATCCATTAAGGGTTACCAGTATATTTTATAAGGATGTTTTCTCCCTATGCGAGATTGCCTACCTATAATTAATGAGTATTGATTTTTGGTCCAATATTACTTCCATCGAGACATGAAGGGGCGTTTTGTTTGACGAGATGATAGAGCCAAGTCAGCGATCCGCACCACAATTCATCCTGACCGTCTATCTTCTCCATCTAGCTCCTAACAAACAGCTCATCTTCTTCTCTTAGCCTATCTTTCTCTCTATATATAAATCCATTGTTACCTACCGCGTGTGGGTTACGCGTGCGACTTAGGACTTAGCACTACAGGAATGGTGAAAGACGCTGACGGCCAGCGTCTACGCCGACGGCCAAATGTCGGTGCCGTCGGCGTAGACTATATTTTAGGCAGCCCACGAAGCTGGCCGTCGGCGTAGAATTGCCGTCGGCGTAAGATAGCTACGCCGACGGCCTTTTATACGCCGACGGCAATGCCCTCGGCATAGCTATTTTCCATTTTACCACATTAATCTTAGAAAAATCATAACTAATTCATTCTAATTCACAAAAATACAAATAATATATCAAAATTTGCAGAAAAATAAGATCTATTCATCTAAACCTTCAAAAATTTAGAACTAATTAATTTAATTAGTTAGGATTTTCAGTTTAGGGATTTAGGGTTTTGATTCAGTTGGAAGTCGAGAAAATTTGAACTAGAGCCGCATCATAGTTTGCCCATAATTTTTCTAAAAAATCATTTTCATGTTCATAAGTAGAAGTTTTATCAGAGATCCATAAATAGTTCTGTAAAATTCAACCCCTAGCTAAGAAGGTTCATGCCCGCCGTTTCGACCGCATTTTGAATCGAGCATAAGAAGTTCAAAAAAATTCAAAAAAATGTAAAGCCTTCGTATTGTGACATTTTATGTTACCTAGTTGTGAGGAAAAATAATAAACTTGGACTATTGCAAATATTGTAGAAACCCCTTCTCAGAAATGACCTATCATGTACGAAGTTTCATGGCTTTCAAGCCAGATGAGCTAGGTCATGACCTGAATCATAGAATAGTTTGTTCAAATGACCCCATATTGTGCACATGTATGCATATTGGGATGGGAAACAAAGTTCATATTGGGAGTTATCATTTTCTATGCATAAAAAAATCAATTTTCATTTTCTAAGTGTCAAAATTGGGTTTTTTTTGTGAAGAAAGTACTGAAAATACATTACAAAATTATACCAACCTAATTTTCAACAATAGTAGGAAACATTTTATGTATATATCACCAATTTTTTGTGTGTATGAAGCTTTGCATTAACCTTTCACAAAAAAGACAAACTCTTACCGATTTAGCAGGAAGCGGGGTAAATTTGAACTACAACTGTATCATAGTTTGCCCATGTTTTTTTTTCAAAAAATCATTTTTAGGTTCACAAGTAGATGTTTTATCATAGATCCATAAATAGTTCTGCAAAATTAAACCCCTAGCTAAGAAGGTTCATGCCCGCCGTTTTGACTGCATTTTGAATCGAGCATAAGAAGTTCAAAAAAATTCAAAAAAATGTAAAGCCTTCGTATTGTGTCATTTTATGTTACCTAGTTGTGAGGAAAAATAATAAACTTGGATTATTGCAAATATTGTAGAAACCCCTTCTCAGAAATGACCTATCATGTACGAAGTTTCATGGCTTTCAAGCCAGATGAGCTAGGTCATGACCTGAATTATAGGATAGTTTGTTCAAATGACCCCATATTGTGCACATGTGTGCATATTGGGATGGAAAACAAAGTTTATATTGGGAGTTTTCATTTTCTATGCATAAAAAAATCAATTTTCATTTTCTAAGTGTCAAAATTGGGTTTTTTTGTGAAGAAAGTACTGAAAATACATTACCAAACTAGACCACCAAAATTTTAAACAATATTAGGACATATTTTATGTATATATCACCAATTGTTTGTGTGTGTGAAGCTTTGCATTAACCTTTCACAAAAAAGACAAACTCTTCCCAATTCAGCAGGAAGCGGGGTAAATTTGAACTACAGCTCCATCATGGCTTCCTCATGATTTTTTTTAAAAATCACTTTTAGATACACAACATGTTATTATATTAGAGATACATAAAGAGTTTTGCGAAATTCGACCCCTAGCTAAGAAGGTTCATGCCCACCGTTTATCAACGGGGTAAAGTGAGGGTTAACGGGGTAAAGCGGTGGTATGACATTAAAAAACTATGAAAAAATTGTTTATCATGTGGACTCATTAGTATTTGACATAAGAAGACTAGGTGTGAAGATTTTCCTTTTTTTTAATTTTTTATGATTTTTTCAATGTAAATCTCATTAGTTCGAGATATCACTGATGATACATTATATTCAAAATGAGCATAAGAAATTCAAAATTAAATAAAACATAAAAACATTACATATGGATGTCATATTTGGATTCCTCTCATTTTTCTTATCGATTTAGACATATAATTTGTCGAATTTTGATTTACAGATTTTAAGATATAAATTATTCAATATATTTATTAATTATTCATTGTTATTTATTACTTATTATATAGTTTGAAATTCAATATATTTATTACTTATTTATTGTTGTTTACTTAATATATAGTTTGGAAACTTAAAACCAATGACGTGTGACATAGTGGTATAAGGGTTAATAGGATTGATATGGTAGTATTATCAACAAGGTATAATTTGCTTCGTGGACACTCATCCGGATGGAACAGACAAGTTAAGCGTGCTGGAGGTTGAGTAGTGTGAGGATGGGTGACCGACCGGAAAGTTTGACCAAGATTTAAATTTGACCAAAGATTAAGTATAATTAGTGTTAAAAATATTCTAATTGAGAGATTAGTGAGGCAAATAGTTCAAAAAAAATTAAAAAAAAATCAATTTTTTTAAACTTTTAAAAAAAATATATAAATAGCCTACGCCGAGGACAAATGCTACGCCGACGGTAAAACAGAGCTCCACCGAGGGGCATCTACGCCGAGGGCAGCCCTCGGCGTATACTACGCCGACGACAAAACATGTCTACGCCGAGGGCAATTGGCCGTCGGCGTATCTCTTTATTCCTGTAGTGTAGGGACGTGGGCGAGGACGAGGGCGAGGGCGTGGAACGGCCACTCCATCCTTGTTGATCTGTGCGGACTAGTTTCAGGAACTTGGATGCAGTAGGTAAGCAGGCACTCCGTCCATATCTTCGATCTATGCAGACTAGTCCCAGGAGCTTGGATGTTGGCAAGGCGCGCGGAGAAACCCTGCCGCCACCGAGCAGGCGGCGAGATCTTCATCCGATCTAATCAGGTAATCCATCATCCGTTTACTCCATGCAGCATACTGTAAAGATTAGAGCAGCTACGGCCGCATGGACAAATCTTGTCATCTTAGTTGGGCAGAATCACTACCCTATGCTATTGTGGCATGGATATATATCGAACATCTAATTGAGCTTAATTAACGTGTTGCTCAGTGCAGCTGACCACGCGCAGAATCATCTACCCTTATTGCTATTGTCGCTATGTCATTTCTCTCTTGTAACTGTTGATTTTTTCCCAACATCACTTCCGAGCTAAGCAAGCGGAGTTACTAGTGGAACATGTGGATCTTAAAATTATGTCTAGCTTATATGGATTAAGGTCCGTAATTGTCATTAGCATCTTGTAGCCAGCCTGCTGTGATGTGGGAAAGAACTACATTTACTGTTTGAAAGAACTATATCTACTGAGCCCAAAGGACATCTCCAGCGGGCCGACCCATTTGATGTCCGAATCGGTCCGATTCGGTCCATTTGGGTCGGGCCGCGAACAGTATATTGTGGCATGTTCGAATAGGTAAGGGGGTGTGCCCAGCGGGCGATGCATAATATTTTTTTCATATTCTGACAAGCGGGCCTAAGATGCATTAATATTAATATTTATATATTGAACAATTTTCGTATTTGAACAATTTTTCGAAATTGAACAATTTTGAACTTTGAATAAATTTCGAGTTTGAACAATTTTTGAGTATGAACAAATTTCTTTTTTTCTCTTCTCACCCTTTTTAATCTTAATCTTATTCTAATTTTTATTTTTTCTTTTTCCATTTTTCTTTTATGTTCCCAAATCCCACAAAATAGCGTTCGTACTCTTCTCCCTCGACCCTCTCTCCTAGCACGGCCGCCGCCGCTCGTAGAGGCAGACCGTCTGGCAGTGGACTACCCCTCCCTAAATCCGGCTGCCCGACGCGCGGAGCAGGCGAGGGCAGAGGCGGCTCATAGCCGGCAACTTCCGCCGCGCCCACGACCTCGCGACCGTCGTCGCGTTCGGCGCGCAACAGCACATCTACAACCTTAGAGGTTTTTGTCACTCTCCCAGATTAAATAGAGGCAAGAACCCAACTATCGAGCATAAATACCCCCTCTTGGAGTCACTAGTATCTACTTGGCCAAGATAGCTACTAACAACGGAGAGCATGCAAGATCATAAACAAAATAGAGATAACATAAGATAATATTCAGCACATCAACTTAACATAACACCAATATTCATCGGATCCCAACAAACACAATATGTAGAATTACATAAAGATGATCTCGATCATGTAAGGCAGCTCACGAGATCTAAACATGAAGCACATGGTGGAGAAGACAACCATCTTGCTACTGCTATGGACCCATAGTCCAAGGTAGACTACTCACTCATCGCGCCGGAGGCAAGCATGGCGATGAAGAAGACCTCCGGTGGCGATTCCCCTCTCCGGCAAGGTGCCGGGAAGAGCTTCTGGACCCTCCCGATCTTGGGTCGACGACGACGGCGGATCGTGATGTGTTTCTGGAACATTGATCGGATATTTAGGTTTTTCCCATCGAGGGTCTTTATAGGCGAAGGGGCAGCGTCAGAGGTGGACCAGGGAGGTCTCACACATAGGGGGCGCGGCCAGGGGCTGGGCTGCGCCGCCCTGTTGTGTGGCCGGCCCGTGGCCCCCCTCCGTCTCCTCTTTGGTCTTCTAGAAGCTTTGTTAAATAATAGGAGGTTCGGCTTTTGTTTCGTCCAATTCCGAGAATATTTCCTGTGTAACTTTTCTAAAACAAAAAAACAGCAGAAAACAGGGAACAGGCACTGTGGCATCTTGTTAATATGTTAGTTCCAGAAAATACATAAAAATGCCACGAAGTGTAACAAAACATTAAGCAAATGGTGTAAGAACAAGCATGGAGCATAAAAAATTATAGATACGTTTGGGACGTATCACCTTGTCACCTACCATGGCCATGATAAGGTATACACCGCTAATGGCACAGGTATGCACATCTCTCATATTGGTCAGGCATCTCTTTCTACTCATACCTCTAAGCAATTACACCTCACAAATGTTCTTCACGTCCCCTCGGTCACACATAATCTTTTGTCCGTTCGTAAGCTCACCCATGACAATAATGTCTTTACCGAATTTCACCCCTCTGATGTTTTTGTTAAAGACCATGAAATTATGGACGTTCTTCTTAGTGGTCATAGCCGACATGGTCTATACGAACTTGATGTGTCACCTGCTTACCAGGTCTTCAGTGGTGTTCGTGTGTCATCGTCTCAGTGGTACTCTCGCCTTGGTCATCCGGCGATACCCATTGTTCGCCATGTTCTCCATCGTCATGAGCTCCCTGTCCAGTCTAGTCATTATAGTGATACAGTCTGTGATGCCTGTCAACAAGGCAAGAGTCATCAGCTTCCTTTTTCCGAGTCGAATCGTGTAGTCAATACTCCGCTTGAGCTAGTTTTTTCGGATGTATGGGGTCATACTCAAACATCTGTCAATGGTCATAACTATTATGTCAGTTTCATTGATGCTTACAGTCGCTTTACTTGGCTTTATCTTATCAAGCGTAAATCTGATGTGTTTGATGTTTTCTTGCAATTTCAAGCACACGTTGAGCATCTTCTCAAAACAAAAATCATTAGTGTTCAATCTGATTGGGGTGGTGAGTATCACAACCTTAATACTTTTTTCCAGAAACTTGGGATCTCGCACCGTGTGTCTTTTCCTCATACACATCAATAAAACGGTGTTGCCGAACGTAAGCATCATCATATTGTCGAAACTGGTCTTACTTTACTAGCTCATGCCTCTGTCCCTTTTTGCTATTGGAGCGATGCTTTTACTACAGCCTGTTTTCTGATAAATCGGCTTCCTACACGTCTTCTTCATATGAAAACTCCATTAGAGCTATTGCTTCATGAAACTCCTGACTATACTTTTCTCAAAGTCTTTGGATGTGTGTGTTGGCCACACACCCGTCCATACAACAATCATAAACTTGAATTTCGGTCTAAAAAGTGTGTGTTTCTCGGATATAGTTCTCTTCATAAAGGCTACAAGTGCCTCCATGTTCCTTCAAATCGTGTTTTTTATTTCTCGCGATGTTATCTTTGATGAGACTATTTTCCCATTTTTGGCACTTCTGAGTTCTTCCACACCACCATCACATCACTCTTCACCTGCTATGTCTGACCAGTTTGAAGATGTTGCACACTCTCCGTTGTTGTTGCCTAATCATGGTGCAGGTATTGGTCGAGGAGCACGTCTTCATCTTCATGATATTACTGACGCATCATCAGATGCACCTGTCACTGCTGGGCCATCTTCATCTGCCCCTGCTGCGGCTTCCTTTGTGCTGCCCGGTGCGGCCACGCCATCCTTGCCGCCACATGCGGCCCACTCCATGCCGCCTGGTGCGGGGCACTACTCTCGTCGCCCATGGCGACGTTGATCTTCTCGTCGCCCAGGGCGACGTTGATCTTCTCGTCGCCCAGGGCGACATCGCCGCCTACATCGCCCCCTGCGGCCCCAATGCCAATGTCATCGCCTATGGCGTCGCCCACGCCCCCGTCGCCCAGGGCATCACCACCACCCCCATCGCCCATGGCATCTCCACCGCCCCTATCGCCCAGGGCGTCGCCATCGCCCCCGTCGCCGTCTCGTACGACCGGGCCGGACCTATCGCCTACTGTTCCCTCTGCCACTCCTGTTGATTCGCCGGTTCTTGCTTCTTCATTGGCTACTGTTGATGCTTCGCTTCGTCCTCACACACGAAGCAAAAGTGGTATTGTTCCTCGTAAAGAATGTACGGATGGCACTGTTGCCTGGCTTGCTGCTTGTCTAGCTGATGCTCAGGCGGATCCAACTGCTAAACCTCGCAACTATCAGGCTGCAATGAGTATTCCTCACTGGCGTGCTGCTATGGATGATGAGTTCTAAGCACTTCTTCAAAATAACACATGGCGTCTAGTTCCACCATATTCTGGTATTAATATTATTGATTCTAAGTGGTCTTCAAGGTCAAGAAACATGCCGATGGAACTATTGAAAGATACAAGGCTCGCTTGGTTGCCAAAGGATTCAAACAAAGGTATGGTCTTGATTAAGAAGCCACATTCAGTCCGGTTGTCAAACCCACTACTGTCAGGCTTCTGCTTTCACTGGCTGTTACTCGTGGCTGGTCTCTTCGTCAGTTGGATGTTCAGAATGCTTTCCTTCATGGTGTTTTGGAGGAAGAAGTTTATATGCGCCAGCCTCTTGGTTTTGTTGATCCATCTTATCCCTAGCATCTTTGTCGCCTTGAGAAGGCGTTGTATGGGCTTAAACAAGCTCCGCATGTTTGGCATGCCCGCCTTGGATCTGTTCTCCCCACTCATGGATTTGTGCCATCTACAGCTGATACGTCTCTGTTTCTGTTGCAGCGCCCTCAGCTTACTATGTACCTTCTGGTCTATGTCGATGATATTATTGTTATCAGCTCCTCTAAGTCTGCGACTGCTCACCTTGTGACAGCATTGGGTGCTGACTTCGCTGTGAAAGATCTTGGTAAACTCCATTACTTTCTGGGATTGGAGGTTACTCACTGTGATGCTGAGTTGACTCTCACTCAGCAGAAATATTCCATGAATTTATTACGTCGTTCCGGTATGCTTAAGTGCAAGACAACTACTACTCCCATGTCTGCTACTGACAGATTATCTGCTCTTGATGGGGATCTTCTTTCTTCTGATGATGCTACTGAGTATCGCAGTCTTGTTGGAGGATTACAGTACTTGACGATCACTCGCCCAGACTTGTCATATGCTATAAACCGAGTTTGTCAGTTCCTTCATGCACCCAGAGATTCTCATATGACTGCCATTAAGCGTATTTTACGCTATCTTCGTCATACTGCATATTATGGTCTTCATTTTTGGTCAAATCTCTCTACTGTTCTGGCCGCCTTCCCCGATGCTGACTGGGCTGGTAGTCCAGATGATCGGCGATCCACGGGAGGACATGCTATATTCTTTGGACCAAATTTGATCGCCTGGAGTACTCATAAACAAGCAACAGTATCTCGGAGTAGTACTGAAGCTGAGTACAAGGCGGTTGCTAATGCTACTGCTGAAATCATGAGGGGGAAAGCATTGCCCAAGCGTGGGGAAGATTGAAGTTACTAATGCACAAATGTCCTATTCATGATCTTCCCCGTAATATTGTTATTAATAATTTTTATGCAAGGCTTTCAGGATATTACAAGGACTATCTAGATGCATGCTTTGATGGGTCTTTCACAAGCAAGGATGTTGACACCAAGTGGGATCTGCTTGAAACAATTCAAAATAATATTGAAGGTTGGGATAGCGACAAAGGTAAAGGATCAGGTATGAATTACGAGTTTGATTGCATTAAGTCTTTCGCTAAAACTGCTGATTTTCAAGAGCTTAGTGCTAAGTATGGTCTTGATCCTCAAATTATGGTTGATTGCTTTAAAGCCTTTGCTTCCCATATGAATGTTCCTAAAGGAAATGGGGATGTGTATCATGAACCTTTTAAGGACACTTGCATAGAAAGTGATATTGTTATTGATGATTGCAATGAACATGCTCAAACTTCTAAACGTCCTATTTCTTATAAGCATGTTAATTTTTGTGGAATAGATAGACCTTGTGAACAGAGTTACAACAAGGAAGATTATTGCATCACCCATGCAAATGAAGAAACCAGTATGTGGCTCAAGGATCTAGATGTGCTTGGTGAAAGGGTTTGTGAGCTTTATCCTTTTCTTTGTGAACTTTGCGTTAAAAAGGGTCACTTTAATTTTCAATGCCCAATTAATCGAACAAGTACCGCAGATTTGTATTCTGATGATAAGATTACTTTTAATCAGTATGATGAGCTTACTTTGTTTTTGAATTGTGAAGAGATATCTAGAAAGATTGCTTTGGTAGACATGAATGATGTTGATATTAATAGCACCCTTCGTGATTGTCGTCTCTATTGTGCTAAAGATTGCCTCACAAATACTTACTTACAAGATCTTATAAAACATGATGTTTTGCCAAGCTATGACAGGACTAATAGATGTTTCGATCTTATTAATAGAGATGAGGAATCCTCCAAAGTTTCTTCTGTTATTCCTGTCAGCAAACCAGATTATGTGGAGAAGATGCCTTTCCCTCCTAGAGAATATGTGGAGAAGATGCCCTTCAAGTCTCTCCCTCCTAAAGGAGAAAGTAAGAAGAGTATGAAGAAGAAGAAGAGGAGTAAGAGGCGAGAGGACACGGTATCTTCCCCTAAGCTTTATGATCCTGCTATAGATTATGATAATTCTGATTGGGATGATGTTCCCATGCCTGTTACCTATGTTAGTGATCATGATTGGGAAAAGCACTCTACTTTTGATATTAAAAATCTTTTTGGTACCAATTCTAAGGTTAATAATTGTTGTACCATTAGTGCTATCCATGTTCCTTCTTATGATGATATGTTTGATGAGTATGCTTTGAGAAATAGCTGTTCTCTAGCTTGTGATGATACTAAACCTCTAGTTTATGATGGTTATGATGATGAGTATAATATTTTCAGTTCACCTACTTTTGAGAAGAAAAATAGTTATGATTACAATATGCCTCCTGTTTTTTATGATTATGGTGATGAGAATAATTATTTTGTTGAATCTGCTCCTACTACGATTGTTCATGTGGGGAGTATTAATTCTTTTATGCATGTGGCTCATGATAGGAAAGCTTTATGTGATAGTTATATTGTTAATTCTATTCATGATGCTACTGAAAGTTATTATGAGAGAGGGAAACATGGTTTGATGGATCTCAACAATATTGAGTTTCCCCTCTTTATGTTGCAATTCTTGAAGTTGTACTTGTTTTGCCTTCCTATGCTTTTTGCTTTGCACTTTCATGACTTGTCTCTCTACAAGACTATTTTTCATAGGAAGTGGTTTAGATTTAAATGTGTTTCATACATGCTTTTTGATGCTCTCTATTGCTTCAAGTTCTTATATGGCGCCTTTGCCTCAAGCTCCTATATGGCGCCCACATGAGCATCTTTGCAAATTACTGCGCCTAGCTCAAAGGCGTTAAAAAAAAGCACTCTTGGGAGATAACCCAATGTTTTCTTTTCACTACTTTTTCTTTATTTGAGTCTTGGAAGTCATTACTACTGTAATGACCACTCCTTATCCTTTTTATTTTGTTGTTGTGCCAAGAGAAGCCTCTAATTTGAGTGAGGTAAGATTTGGGGATGTTGCTGTCCTGAAACTGTTTTCGGTGCTGCACCGTAAAAATTCGTATAAATTCTCTGTATATTTTTTGGACCTGCGATTTCTTGTGCATATGCCCCAGGTTATATCCAAACTTTCATTAGTTGAACACTTTCTGATTTGAGCAACAGATTACCCTCTAAAAAATTGACCTTTGTCAAGTGTTCTGTTTTGACAGATTTCTGCCAATATTCGTGTTTGCCGCTTTATCGCTTTCTTTTTTAGTTCTTTTGATCATGGAACTTTTGGGGAAGTTGCTACAGTAGTATATACTTAATATGTGGTGGTTTTGGGTTGAAACCTGAAGCAAAAAGAGGTTGATTATATGTTATACTTGCTCTAATGTTGCTAATAGAATTGTGTTTAGTTTTGTATGAAGGAAGTTTTCAAGTGTAGGGATTGGAGAATGATGAGATGAGTTGAAGAATGGACAAAAGCTCAAGCTTGGGGATACCCATGCATCACCCCAAGAAATATCCAAGAAGTACAAGCGTCAAAGCTTGGGGATGCCCCCGAGGCACCCCTTCTTCATCGGCAAAAATCAGGTCACCTTTCAAAACACTATATTTTTATTACTTCATGCACTATGCATTTTTCTTGGAGCGTCAGTTGTTTTTGTTTTCAGTATTAGTTTAGTTCAGTTTGCTGCAATAAATGGTTAGATCACATCATGTTTCTTTTGGAGGAGATGAACTCACTTTTCATTTGCAAAGAACACTCTAGTTTTCACTCTTATCGTTCAATGAGTGTTCTCTTTTTCTGCTACTGCGTTTAGCTTGCATTTTTTGCCTTGATTTTTGTTCAGTTCTTGCTTTATCTTTGCATCAAGGTGAATTTTTGCCTCTGATCTTTATTGGTTTTCATCAAAAGAGGTGTTTATAAAAAGTTTGAATGGTGTTGGAAAAGAGAAAAAGCTTTATGCAAAAAAGTGGTACAAGAAGGAGCTTGTGTAGACTGCGGCTTAGGCTTTTGCATGTCGTGCTTGATGTGTTTTTGATAGTATGCTTAGTGGTTTTGCTGTAGCATGACTTGTCTCAAATAACTGAGATTGCTTAATGAGCCCTTGAAAAAATCATGCATTGTTTTAATTATTTGGAAGCATTATTTTGGTTTTCTCCTTGATGCTTTATTTGGGTTGACTTGGCCATGCTCACACATGTTAGACTCTTACAAAGTTGCCAATAGCCTCTATGATCATTTAGTTTTTGACTTTTGATGCCATCTTATGCTTCTTTTAATGTTGCTTTGTCGCTTTGCATGATTATGGCCATTATTGCTCTCTTAGTTGGTCGCTCCTAGTCTATTGCTAGCCCTCATTTTGTACTGAGTATGAGCTCTACTCGTGCATCCAACTCCCAAAAACCAAGTTTGCCATTGTGTCCACTATAAATTCCTATGCATGGTATTTGTAAGCCATTCCAAAGTAAATTTTCATGTGCTACCTTTGAAGAAACCTTCAAAATACTTCTCGTTTTGTGACACTGTTTTCAGCTCATGGGGACATAGTGGTCGGATTTGCTATCTTCCATATTGCTTATTCCAAAAATAAAAAAAAAGAAAAAAAGAAAGGAAAAAGGCACTCCTCCATGGAATGTGAATGTTGGTGGGCACCCGATGGAATCGGTTAGCCATGGTTTGAGAAAGGAAAAAAGGTGGGGAGGAGTGCCAAGCTTTATAAAAGAGCACAAAAGTGCCAATCTCTCTCTCAAAAACTTGCTTCATTTTTGTATGGAAGACAGTAAGAACCCCATTGCCAGTCGTTGACAAAGACAACCACCTCTCAAAACCAATTTTTATCTCTCTGTTTTACAAATGAAAAGATCTAGCACATGTTTAATCACTGCTTCCCTCCGCGAAGGGCCTTTCTTTTACTTTTATGTTGAGTCACCACCTTCTATCTTTATGCACTATTAAGAGAGCATAGTTGTCATTCTGAGTATAATGTGCATTGTCCCAAAGTTTATCATTGATTGATTCATGACTATGGTTTCACTTGTTCTTAAATTATTTGTATCTAGTCACCCTCTTAAACTTGAAGGTGTCCTATGCATTTATGTTTCGCTCTCTATGAAGGACAAGCTAAAAACCATTTGTATGTTTTTCCTGATGATTTGAACACACGTTTGACTTTCATTGTTTCACTTTCATGATCTTTTGTTTGTGTTCATTTTCATGTTATAACATGGTTGCTAAGTCTCTATTATCAAGATTATGTCTTTCATGCCCATGTTTTAAGTTCTTTGATCTCAGCACTCAATGCTTTACATATATGATCAAGATTGTGTAGGTGCATGTCACCTCAAAAATTATTTCTTTTGTTATCACTTACCTACTCGAGGACGAGCAGGAGTTAAGCTTGGGGATGCTGATACGTCTCCAACGTATCTATAATTTTTGATGCTCCATGCTTATTTTTACACCATTTGCCTTGTGTTTCGTTACACTTCGTGGCGTTTTTATGCGATTTCCGGAACTAACCTATTGACAAGATGCCACAGTGCCAGTTCCCTGTTTTCTGCTGTTTTTGTGTTTCAGAAAAGCTATACAGGAAATATTCTCGGAATTGGACGAAACAAGTTCCTGAAGTCTTATTTTCCCCGGAAGCTTCCAGAGATCCGAAGAGGCGAAGGAGAGGGGCCACAAGCCAGCCTCACACTAGGCCGGCGCGGCCCAGGCCCTGGCCGCACCGCCTAGGTGTGAGGAGGCCTGGGGCCACTCCTGACAACGCCCCTTCGCCTATATAAAGCCTCGGGACGGAAAACCCTAAAGGAGTCGGCGAAATTTCCAGAACAGTTCCGCAGCGCCGCCGCCGTCGAAGCCAAATTTTGGGGGATAGAAGTCTCTGTTCCGGCACCCTGCCGGGATGGGGAAGTGCCCCCGGAGCCATCTCCATCGGTCTCCATCACCGTCTCCGCCGTCTCCATCGACCTCACCGTCATCTCCATCAACCTTGCTGTCTCCTATGATGAGGAGGGAGTAGTTCATCCCCGGGGATGAGGGCTCTACCGGTAGCTATGTGGTTCACCTCTCTCTCCCATGATGTGATCTTTATGTGATCGTGAGCTTTGTATCATGTTGAATAAGTAGATGTTACTCTTCTTCATTATGTGTACTCTAGTGTGTTATTAAAGTAATCTATTCCTCCTACCATGGTGTAACGGTGATAGTGCGTGCATCATGGTGGTACTTGGTCTAGGCTACGATTGTGATCTTTTATGGATTATGAGAATAATTATCGCTATGATAGTATTGAAGTGATCTATTCGTCCTTTCATGGTGTAATGTTGACAGTGTGTGCACCGTGTTAGTACTTGGTCTAAGTAGCAATAATATCTATCTTGAGTTGTGATTTGATTTGGATATCTCTATGAGTGGTGTTTGTCAAGTACTTGATGAACTTTGAGGAGTGATTCGTAGCCCTACGCAATGATTAGTGTTATTCAATAGGAGAGTAATTCAGAGTACCATAGTGAAGAGAAGTTATCTATTGGTTCAATTATGTTATATTTGTTGGGAGTGTGTCCACTAGTGAAAGTATGATCCCTAGGCATTGTTTCCAAGCTTTGCACACCGTTTACTTGCTGTTTTGTTACTTGTTTGCTTGCTGCCATTTTTATTCCAGATTGTATTTACTACTTGTAATCATCCATACCACTTGTATTTCACTATCTCTTCGCCGAACTAGTGCACCCATACATCTGCCAAGTGTATTGGGTGTGTTGGGGACACAAGAGACTTTCTGTATCGTAATTGCAGGGTTGTTTGATAGGGATAGCTTTGACCTCTTCCTCCCTGAGTTCGATAAACCTTGGGTGATCCACTTAAGGGAAACTTGCTGCTGCTCTACAAACCTCTGCACTTGGAGGCCCAACACTGTCTACCAGAAGCGTGTGTAGACATCAGCGGGACCTTGGGATGAGGAACCCTAGTTTGTTGTTCGTTTGGAGAAAGAAGAGAGGAGGTGTTGAAGGGGGTCGGGTTCAGAAAACGTTTTGGTCAAAACGACCTGCCCTAGCGCGGTGGCATATTGATGTAAATACTACAAAAATTAGGGGCATGGCAATATACCGATTCGGTACAATTTGGGAAGCTGGGGTAGGGTGGCTTCTCCCCACTACACAGGATTGGCTAAAAACGGCTGTCCCAAAAAATTGCTTAAAATCGAGTTCTTTTTAGCTTAAGCTTATTTTCACCTCTAAGCCCTCCAAATAATTGTAACGAGGAGAAGGAGAACCCGGAGGGCGGAAGACGGCATCTTCCCCTTTCTTTCTTGATTCCAGATTTTCTTGTTGGTCTGATCCACTTTCTTTTTTCTTGAATGCACTATGCTATATGATGCAGTAGCCAGTACATTGTTATTTTTTAAAGATTGCTTGATAAATCAAATACAGGATATAATCAGATTCTAGCCTAGAGATCCAATGTATTCATATATTTTGAATATTGCTTATTTTTAACAGGGTTATGATGCAGCATTTATCTTCGTTAATGACATATCTCGCATTTCATATGGAACATAGTTTTCAGCTATCTCTCTATTCTCTAATGTATGCGTAGATACATGATAAACAAATTTACATCAGGTAGACAATTTGCATGTTTCTGAACATGATATTGCATTATACCTGTGATGTACTTGACCCAATTACGTTTCCGAAAACCTGACCAAATAATGAACATATTGCAATGTTATAAACCTGCTTTTTTAGTCAGAACTCCATCAGGCATCACCGTCCTCTTAATACCATCTGTCCAATCTATATTTTGTGTGGTTACCTTGTCATTTTCTTATAATGTGTATCCTTTTTTCTCCCATTGAGTTTCTTTTGCCCGATTTGTACTAGGTGTTAGGATTCAAGACTTTTCTCAAATAGAACATCAAAGGTGCAGATGTTCGGAGTTCTTGTAGAGAACTCCAGAGAATGAGTGTGGAATCAGCTACTGGTTATTGGAGTTGGCTGACGAGCAATACCATAAAGGCTTTTATTTGCTTGCAGGGCTGGATATGATCTACGGGTGAGTCTCTCTTTCCATAATGTTTTAATTAGGTTTAAAAAAGCTTTTGTACTAATTTGATAAATTTTCTATGTTGTAGAACCTTCACGCTTGAACACAACAATACCACTGATCTTGACGACTGAAAAGATCTTAGAACAATTTGTTTGAATAAAAGAGAGCCGCTTTGACTTAACTTCTCTAGCCCTGTTGCTGACTTGTTCATAGTATTTTTCATGGCTTGCTAATAATATAGTGTTGATGATAAGATCCAGGATTTTATTAATTTCCCCTGATTCTTGTGACAATGCCAACAAATAGGCAGGTGCGGAATGATGTTTACACTGATTCTCACTATTATTTTGATTATCTTGCAAACACGTTCTGTTTTAGCTAAACATAATCCTGCTTTGAGTCACCTTTAAAAATCTGAAGACTCTGCATTTATGATTAATCGAAGAGCTCTTTTCTGACTTCTCCAAAATGGGCAAACTTTTCTCTTTTCTAAGAGCGTGCTAGCTGACTTGTACCTTTATTAATATTCTTGTGACAACAACTTGCTCTTTTATTCTCTTGCAATCAAGACTTGGATAGAAAATAAGGATGCTATACAGATGATACTTGCTATTTTACTCCAGTTTTGGAAGTAGAGATAGACGGACTATGCTTTCCTTTGACTGTTTATTGAAATGTCCTAATGTTTCTTATTATCAGGTTTCTTACAAGTAAAAGAGCTGCTTCTCTAATAAATTTGGAAGCTGATGGTGGTCGAGTTCTCTGATCATTGTGAAAATATGATGAAGTATGGGTATGTTACAGTTTGCTGATCGACTTCTCGTATCTCGTTTTGGTAGTAATCTGGGAATGTTTCAGACATTCCATTGTATATGTTATGTTTACTATAACTGAACTTAGAACATGTTCTTCTTCACCTAGGCAATTAGCATCAGAAACAGCAGAAGTTTATTTGTTATCATGAATTTCTAGTGCAGAATTTTCATTATTTTCTGTCATAAATTATTTGGTCATGTGGTAATATAATGTGACAATTTGGCAAAATAATTGCTCTACATAAAGATATCATACTTCTGTCTGATATCAAACTTCTATCCATGCTATTGCCTTCAAATTGTTGCACCCTGCTGTAGAATTTCAGAGAGGCAGGGCACATGTGTCCAGTTCCCAACGACCAACGCCTTCATGTTTTTCCGCATGGGATTCACTTTACTATGCAGACCATGAAACGTCCGCCTGATGTGGCCATAGGTGGGCACTCCATGGATGTGCCCACTTGCATCCTGACTAGTAGATCAGTACATTCGCGTAGGTCGCATGTTCAACTAGCTTTTCCCTCCATCGATTTATCTGGATGAACGTGTAGAAAATTTTAGAAATTGTTGTCAAGATGCCAGCATTATGCTGCTAAAATCTTGACACTTACCTCAGGTTTATTTTTTATTGGATAGTTGTGCTTGATGCCTTCACATACACCGGCAGATAAGCGGCGGCATGAAGTGGTTGAGCAGTGCACATATCGAGGGTGCCCCGCGGCCTTGGACTTTTTGGGCTGCATGGTTCAACCAAGTCATAGGCAACGGCCCGGAGCCGGTCCTGGCATGAAGTGCAGGAGCAAGGTGGTCGTGGTGCCGCACAAGAGACAATGTTGTCTTCATCACCAAGCCAAGAACATGGTCTCTGTCCTGATTCATGCTTACCTTGGCTTACATGCTGCTGTTTTGATACATGTTAAACTAGCTATGCTATACACTTACATCGCTTTAATCAATAGGTGCATATTAGGGCTGAAATTAAAACTCGAAACTCACGAGCTGAATGAGTAACTCATGACTCTGCTTGACTTGGCTCGAACTCGGTGTCCAACGAGCCGAGCCGATTTTAAGATTTGAGCTTGTTTATTTAACCAAGCTAAACGAGCTACTCGTTGTAAGTATTCTATTACTAATTTCATAGAAGTGTTACTAGTTTTCTTATATGTGCTCATTTTCGCATCTTATAAGAAGTTAAACGAGATACTCGTGAGCTACTCGCGAGTTTACCGAGACGAGCCAAGTTTGAAATCCGAGCTTGTTATGTTAACGAGCCGAGCCAAGCCAACTCGTTGTTTTCACGAGCTTGAACAAGTCGAGCTTAGCTTGCTCGGCTCGGCTCGACTTACAGCCCTAGTGCAGATGGTAGTGCTTATAGCTCGAGATACCTTTGCTGGCAGGTATTTCCCTTTGTGTTATGTGAGTCCAACTTAAATGGGCGAATAGCTCAGCGACGACGTTTTACCTCGCTATTGGCTGTGGTGCGACATATTTGACAGAAATAGCTAGGATACGACGGCATTGGACACCAAAATAGCCAGGGCACACCGTCGTCGACGAAACGGTATTAGGGCAGGTTAAGTGGCGGTGGGACCCACACACATCGTCCCGGCTGAGTCAAACTAGCCTGCCCGACCGACCGACCGACCAGACCGACCCTGTCCGAGCTCGACAGTGCGCCCCTCAGATCCCTCGCCGGCGGCGGAGCTGTCGTACTCCTGGGCGGCGCATTCGTGCTCTGTGGCGTCTGTGGTGAGTGAAATCGAAACCCAATCGCATTCCCGTCCGAATTCAGCCCCGAATCTAATCGAATCGCCCATGATTTGCAGCAAGATTTTGGCGGGCGAGCGGCGGCAGCAACCCAGCAGAGTGAGTGTCGCCCTGAAGTAGATGGAGGCGGCAGAGTCAAACTCGAGGTATTTCATCACTCTCGTGCTGATGTTTCTGTCGATTAGAGCTCGTTCGCTTCCAATTCGTCACATTTCCGCACCATTGTCGAAACAGGGGAGGTGACCGGCGTAGCTTCGAAATATCAGTAAAAAATTTTCTATCTAAGGCGAAGCTAGCTGATGGTAGCTTGAGGACTATAGAGCACGACGGAGTAGTTAGTTGGGAGGTTGAATTTGCAGAGATCGATCCACAAGAACTAGTGAACCAAGAAGAGAAAGCGGTGAGGAATATTGTGGAGAAACTAGGAGAGAGTGTAGCTTGGGGTCCAGAGCAAGAAGTGTCATTGCTACGGTTCGAAGAATGGAAGGGTGAGTATGTGAGAATGGAGGATGGCGAAGCGCTTGTTGATGAAATCGATCGGCAAGACGGCTGGACAAGCAAACGTGCTACATTTCTTGCCGAGCTGGTTGAACTGAAATCTGATTCAGTTGTAGGATATGTGCCATCAAAGTTGGCTATGCAGATTGCAGATGATGACTGGGCTGCAAGTAGACAGATAATGCCCATTGTAACCGAAGTGACAGTGTTAGCTGATGACGCACAAGAAAGCTGTGATGGTGCTGCAAATGTGGCTGTTGTGGACTGGAATTTAGTAGATCTGCAAGAGCGTACTGACTTGGTCATTGCACCAATAGCTGACACAGAGATGGCAATTTTTTTTGGAATTCCAGTACATGATAAGGACAAGGAGAAGGACAAGGAGAAGGAGCAGGAGAGGGATGAGGCTGCTGGTTCTGAAGATGTGGATCCAGAGTTGATGAAGGAAGTTGCTGATGATGTAGATGATGAAAATGGTGATGAGATGGTAAATGTATATGACAGAGACAACCCTGTAATAGAAGTAGGAAAGTTTTTTCCAACCATGGCTGAGTTTAGGATGTGTTTCAAGACATATGCAGTGAAAAGGGAGTTTGACACCAAGACTCTGTGGACAGATACAAAGAAATTTTATGCAAAGTGCAGAGGCTATGATGGGGGTGCCAAGCCTTGCAAGTGGTATATTTCTGCTAGATGCCAACCTGATGGGAGTACAGTCAGGGTTAATCAAATCCCAAATCAACATACTTGTATTACTAGTTCACAGAATGTATCAACCATGACCTCACAGGCCTGGGTTGCACAAAAGATCACTCCAATTTTAGCCAAAACACCAAACACTACTGCAAAGAAACTGAAAATAGACATGGAAAAGCAGTACCCTATTAAGCTGAATTATACCACAGTGTGGAAGGCAAAACAGAAGGCAATGAAAGAATTATATGGTGATTGGGCAAATACCTTCAGGATGCTGTATAGTTTCAAGGCAGAGGTGGAGAAGAGATCACCTGGCAGTGTTGTAGAAATTGATACTGAGGTTGCACCTGATGGCAAGGTATTTTTCTCCAAATTTTTTATGGCTTTCAAGCCTTGCATTGATGGCTTCAAAGCTGGGTGTAGGCCATATTTGAGTATAGACTCATCTTTTTTGACTGGGAAGTGGAATGGCCAATTGGCAGCATGCAATGTTCTAGATGGACACAACTGGATGTTTCCAGTTGCTATTGGCATGTTTCAATCAGAGACAGAGGCTTCATGGACATGGTTCATGATGCAGTTGAAAAGATGCATTGGGCCAGTGACTCCTTTGTCTATACACACAGATGCTTGCAAAGGGCTAGAAAATGCAGTCAAGACTGTATTTCCACATGCTGAGCAGAGGGAGTGCTTTGGCCATATGTGGATGAATGTGATCAAGAAACATAGAGGAGAAGATTTTGGGAGACTGTGGCCAGCTGCAAGATCTTACTCTAAGCAGACACATGCTTATCACCTTGCCAAGGTTATTGCATCAGATCCTGACTTTGAGCACTGGCTGAAAGCATACCATTCCCTTTTGTGGTATAGGTCTGGGTTTAACACTGCCATTAAGTGTGATCATATCAACAACAATCTGGCAGAAAGTTTTAACAACAAGGTGAAGGATTTGAAAGACTTGCCTGTGCATGACATGGTTGACCAAATCAGGATCATGATCATGAGGTTGTGGGAATTGAGGAGAAGAATAGGTGATGCTTTGCAAGGGGATAAGCTTCCAGCAGTGGTACAACAAGTGGTTAACAGGAGCAGAAATCTTACACACTTGGCAGTTGAGAAATCTTCATTGTGGGGAGCTGAAGTGAGAGATACCAAGACTGGAAGGAGGCATGTGGTTAACACTGAAATGCATGAATGCACTTGTCTGGAGTGGCAACACACTGGAAAACCATGTGAGCATGCCATACTCTTCTTAGCTTCCAAACCAAAGGTAAACATGAACCCTTATCTGCATGAATATTATTCAGTAGCAAGATTCAAGGCTGCCTATGCAACTCCCATACCAGCACTTACAGATCAGTCTCAGTGGCCTGAAGTGGATTTTGAATTCTCTATGTGTCCCCCCCTTGCCAAAAGAAAGGCTGGAAGGCCTAGAGTTAGCAGATTCAAGGCCTGGTTTGAGAAAGGTAGGAGTAGTAAGAGGGGGGAAAAGATGAGAAACCATAACGGCCTCAAAAAGGGAACAAAAATAGATGCAAGTTGTGTGAAGAACTTGGTCACCGAGCTGGATCTCGCAAATGCCGTTACACTCCAGAACCGGAGCCAAAGTAAGTGCAAGATTTTGATCCTTTATTTAAATTCTGCAACTCTGTTTGAACAAAAATACTTTGCTTTATTCTTTCAGAACAAAGAGTGCAAGTGAGCCCTCTGTTTTTGAACCCCTTGTTGTTGATAACTGCTGGCCTACAAAAAGGCCGAGACAAAATGGTCATAGAAGACAGAGAAGTGTGCAGGATATTGTGGTGCAAACAGATTCAGTTGTGGATGCTGTTGTGCCATCAGATTCAGTTATGGATGTTCAGGTGCAAACTGAATCCATTTTGGATGATGTTGTGCAAACTGAATCCATTTTGGATGATGTTGTGCAAACTGAATCCATTTTGGATGATGTTGTGCAAACTGAATCCATTTTGGATGATGTAGTGCTAACTGAAACTGAATCTGTCATGCTAACTGAACTGAATCTGTCATCTGTTGCGGTGTCAACTAAACAAGATCAAGAATTAGCTCTAGGTCGTCATGTGCGGCGTCCTAGTGCTACTGACGCAAAGAAAAGGAAGAGCATGAGGGTTTTGTGTGGTGTGCCGGCACAATCAAGTGGTAAGAAGAAGAGAAAATCGAGTGCAAAGTGAATTCTTGTATGAAACTTGTGTAATAATTGTAAACATGTGTAATATTTGTAATTTGAGGCATGAAACTTGTGTAATAATTGTAAACATGAATGCACTATGTTTGCTATAAGTTCGCTCTTTGTTCCCAAATTTTGAATTTCTCCAAATTTCAACCAAATTATGAATTTCTCTAAATATTTGAAATATTTTGATCGGATTTTGGCTTAACCGTGACGTCCAAGTCATTTATCAGTTGCTATGCTCATTTTGTGAACAATCCTAACCCTTTTGGTAGGGTAAACATCTCCAACATGCAATTGGTTTTCCAAAATGAGCTAAAAAAGAGCCCCAAAGGTAGCCCAAACAGCCCCATTTCTAATCCAACCATTTTTTCGATCTTCTCCAAATGACCTCAAACTCTAGGGTTAACATCTAGTGCACTAATATAGTGCCCTTGACCAATATGGAGTCATTTCATAAAACTATAGTTGAACCCTAGGTCTCTTCACACTTGACTTCATACGATATATTGCGATATCACATTATATACATGCATTTTTTGTTCCAATATACTTAGACCTTGTTTATCCACTTAAACCGTTAGTATATGATATAAGAAGACTATGTGCACCGGTTTTTTATTTTTTGAATTTTGTTTGAATTTTTTGTGCATATTTGTATTTTGGTCAAACCCTAGGTTTGACCAACATTTAAACACATTTAAAACATAAAAATGAAAAACTATGCCTGGATCCTTCTTAGTCACATCAAAATGAAGCTTTGGGGAGGTTTTTGAAATTTTCATGTTACAAACCCATAACCACTCCTCTTCACCCTTGACTTCGTACGACAGAGTTCGAGATATCACCTTAGATACATCAAATTTGTGTTTCAATATATATATATACCTCATCTATCAACTGTAATCGTTAGTATATGACATAATAAGACTATGCGCGCAGGTTTTTCATTTTTTCGATTTTTTTTGAATTTGTTATGATTATTTCGAATTTGGTCAAACCTAACATTTGACCAACGTTTAAACATTTTTGGCAAAGTGAAATGAATAACTAAGCCTGGATCCTTGTTCCTCACTAAAATATGAAGCTACTGAAGATTTCAAATTTTGAAATATAACGTTGACTACATTTCAAAACGCGCTAACCCTATTGACCAACCTCGACCGTTCATCTAACAGCGTGGCGCAACCCAGTCCGTGCGATCTGTTCTTCTAGAAGGTGAGCTCACTGACTGGGAACCGATCCGTGGGATCCTTTCGTTTGCAATGGCGCCCGTTCATCTGTGCTACGTGGCTTAACTCTGGCCGTCCGATCTCGTCTTCTAGAAGGTGAGCTCACTGGCTGGGAACCGATCCGTGGGAGAGCTAGCTATGCTGCCTCGTTGGCTGGTACCCCGTGCACTCGTCGGACCGTTGTTTTAAGACGTCGTGGACGTACGCATGCATGCGCCGGCGCTCACCAGCTATGACCGCCCTCCCCCATGCATGCACGCGCGAAGCGACACTCGATGCAGAGCAAAAGCAGGCACCACATGCAGACGTCGCAGCTAAGCCATTATATGCACAGACGCGCGTGCGTTCACGGGATAGATAAAACGAACGGGAAGGACACAAAAGCACGGCCGCCGAAGCCCATGCCGCTCCCAACGTAGCCCGATGGCTATTTCAAAGCTCTGACTTTTGGCGTGGTAGAAGCTAGTCCGTCGCCGCCGTCACATTGAAGTAGCTACGCGTGCCCGCCGTCCGTCCCCGTCCTCACATTGAAGTAGCTACGCCTGCTTCACTACGCCACACCGCTATAAAAAGCACAGGCACCCCCATCTCCATCTCCACCCCGCAGTGCATCCCATTCTCCTCTCCAAAGCCCGCCCCTCTACCGCCGTAACCCTCCACCATCCACCATGCAGTTCACTGGTCCTACCTTCCGCCGTCCTGCCATCAGTGAGGAGCTGCGCTATCCACCGGGCAGGCTGGTGGAGAACACCTTGAGGTGCTGGGCCATCTCTAGGTGGAGGGGGCCTGCCGATTTCGCCAAGTTCTTCCTCAGGTCCTGCTTCGCGCACCTTCCCGCGGGAACCCCGCCCATGTTCTACCTCCAGGAGGTCCGTATGGGAGGCAGCGGGATCCAGGTCACCTTCACCAACCCCTACGACGCCTACCATCTCCTCGGCAAAGCCTTTTGGTGCGGCTATGAGTTCATCTGCTTCACCATGTGCAACATCTTCACCCAGTGGGACTGCATCTTCCCAACTGCCAACCACATGCACTGCCTCCCCTACATCTTCCCCGACGACGACGAGGAGTGAAGGGGATCTGCAGCTCGAGCCCTAGATTTCATGTTGCATCTTGAAGAGCTCGAGGAGTGAAGGGGTAGGGCACGGCGGGCTAGCCAATTTCATGTTGCATGTTGCATCTTCAGTAGCTTCCTACATGTTTTTAGTTTAATCTATGTCATCGATCGAGTCGTTATTCGTTGAGTCAGGTCCTATGTAGTCTATGCCTTATGTAGTGTTATGTCCTATGTAATGCTATGCCCGCCCTATGTATGCTATTTATGCTATGCAATGTTTGAGTCTTTATCAAAAAATGTATTCGTCTAGTGAATGCTATGGCAAAAAAACATATTTCTTTGCCAATATCTTCCACAACCATCAATAAAAATATATCACTTTATTACTTTGGCAATATCTAAAAAATGTTTCAATCCAAACTAGAATAAATGGGAAAAAAACATATTTCTTTTAGTACACACCAAAACTTGACACATACTCACATCCTACACTTTGAGCTAAGTACAAACGTTTATTTTAACTTGACACATCATTTTTTGTGAGCACTACACCTACCAGTACATTTCTTTTTCATCTGACAAAATTTGAGCCAACACAACAAAGTTTAAGCCAATACAACAAGCATTGAGCCAACACAACCAAAATTTGAGCCAAAAAATTCTTAGCCAAAACTACACAATAATATTTCAATTAGCCAACACGACCAAAATTTGAGCAAACACAACAAATTTGAGCCAAACAAAACGAAATTTGAGCCAAACACCCATTTTCTTGGTCGAAAATAACATTTACACAACATTCCAACACGTCTAATATTGTTTTAGCCGACAATAACGTGTCAAAATCTTTCATCCACAAAGTGAACACTTCACGCCTTATTTGCCAACACGAACCTTTTTTTTCCTTACTCATTTATGAAAGCAGTACTCACTGATTGGCCCAGCAACAGGCCCAACAATCGGCCCATGAACTGGTCGATTTTATTTTTTTCTGAAACGCCCAACTGAAACTGTTCGAGGTGTTAACTGAACCTCATCGAGTTCGTCTTCCACCGAATTCATACGTTCTCGATTTCGACTGGAAGCATTCGGAGATAATTAATTCAAATTCATAACATAGTTCATCTTACAAAGGCCACGCCCTATTACAAACAATATCCTACTTCGGAATGGCTAATTCGAACGCCATAGAAACATCAAATATATGGCAATGATGCACACATAAAATGCTCCTGCAATCATGTTTGACTGCTTCTTCAATTCCACAATCTGGCTCAACAGCTTGTTCAATTTCTGCAACTCCCCATTCACCTCCAATGGCCCAATGCCTCTGTTTGAGATCTCCTCCTCCACAGCAGATGCCCCAGCAGATGAGATGGGAGCCTGGATTGGGGGCAGCACTTCAACTATAAGCCCTCGATCCCGAATGTACTTATCCATCCACTCAAAATGGCCACATTCTTCCAAATCCTAAAAAGGGGAACGCAAACCCTAATTCCCAGATCCAAAGTGCAAAATCAAAATCAAGACAAATCGAGACAAATCAGGACAGATACTACCTTCCCATCCTTCCCTTGACGTGGCTTGCTCTCGCACTTGACGAATTCCCGGCCGACGTTGCCCCTTGCCGAGCGCACACATGTCAACCGCTTCAGTGGATCGAGGCGAGGGCAGTCCGGGCATCTAGTCATCGGGACTTCTCCATAACGCGGCCAGGACTTCACGGAGCCAGAAGCGGAGCTGGACATCCCTCGCCGCCGCCGCCGCGGACCGTTGCCGGAGATGAGGAAGAACAAGGTGCGCGGGGAAGAACGGGAAGAACAGAGGAAGAACAGGGGAACGGCGATGTCGGGGCCACGGGAGCGGGGGCTGAGTCTGTTTCTTTCTAAATAGATAAGGCTGACCTGGATAAGTGCTGGGTCCCAGTCTGAGGTGGCGCGCAGTGGGTCCCGCATAGCAACGGTCGACTGGTGGGTCCCGCGTTCAGCCTAATCCAACTACGTTAACGGCCAGCATTCGGTTTAAGTGAGTAAAAGAGCCGTATCGGGCCGTGGCTATTTGGGCCGTTCCATATGTCGCATCTGAGCTATTGTATCGAAAAACGTCGTTTTCCAGCGAATAGCGAGGTAAAACGTCGTCGCTGAGCTATTCGCCCAACTTAAATAGATGTGTCCACCGAAATGCTGACTTGATATATTAGTCAATTATTACTTGATTAGAACCATCGAGAGCAAACTAGTATTCTCTATCTTAGTTTGATGTTGTCATTGTGTCTTTCTGCATTCCCCTTTTTGGACTTTAGTTGTTAGCACCACCTCAGCTCATCAATCTGAAGTTTCTTTATTCATATCTCCCCTATATGAGATCAAGTATTTCAACAACTGGCCTTGTCAAAGAACTGAGCTACTTTACATGTACTACCTCCATCCCAAGGTTTAAGGCCTATATTTTTTTTAGAAAGTCAAACTATATCAAGTTTGACCAAACTTTTAGAAGAATCTATTAACAAATATGATATTTTGTAGATACCACATGAAAATATTTTTCACTATATATCTAATGAAATTAATTTTGTATTTTGTATATTAATGATTTTTGATAAAAACTTAGTCAAACTTGACATAGTTTGACTTTCTGAAAAAAATATAGGCCTTAAGCCTTGGGATGGAGGTAGTATTATTGTAGCTGCACAAAAGTATTGTATATATTAAGACTGGAATATTGAACTTGTCATCACTTTTTTGGCTACCATCCTTTGGTCTTCTTTATGGATATTCTTGAGTTAATTTGTTTTCCACGATATAGTGACATGAATAGCAATTATGTATATGTTAGGCAACAGCTGCCTGCTATGAAATTTGATTATTAGTTTGAACAAGCAATGTGTATTATATGGTAATGTCTGTTGAGGTCTCTCCTGCTCATGCATGTATTCTTGCAAAATCATTTTTTCTATTGAACTGAATGTGTAGAAACTAGAGAAACACATGCATATATGGCAGATGAAGCAATCAATACTTGTCGTTTGTATAGGGCAGTTCCATACTTCTATACTTTCCAGTTACCCATACATGTTTGCTGCTGAATCTGAATGTTGTGCATACATGTATAGGAAAAGGATGCACGGCATTTTCATTTACACTGTTTAGATGCTTATTTGTACAATTGAGCCCGTCACTTCAAGGTTGTTCAATGTCTTGATTGTTTGCTGCTTGTTATGCATAGGTAGCACTGCAGAAACTCCGGACCAAAACACGGCAAATTCTGGCGACCACCTCCACGAGCTGCTGCCAGCAACCACGTCTCGACCGTCTGCTGCTGGCCACGCTCTAGCATGCTGCTGCCAACGACCTCCCCAACCAGCTACTGCCATTGAGTCCCCTCTTCTCCTCCATGTAATTTTACAAAAAAAAAAGTTTCTTACTCAATTTGTGAACATTACTTCATTGTTACCTGCTAATCTTCTGCATGAAATTTTAAAAACTCCTAGCACCTGTTGTTTTACTCCCTCCCGAAGTTAAAAAAAAACATCCTTTTTTATCCTTCTCCACATTGGAAGTTTTAGGTCATAGCTTCAATTGATGTTAAGGTGTTTTGGTTCTTGAGACCTGTCTCTTGATTTTTGAAATGCGTCCTGGTTGCGCACAGACATACTTGACTGATTTTTGTTGCTTTTTTTCCCTTTTGATGAAAAAATGTGTTGGCGGTAGAGGTAGCATGCCATGTGTGGAAGAGGGAAAATCTCTTTTTTCGCTTTCTTAGAAACTTGCGAGCTTATAATGTATAGGACTTGATTCTTTTTTTATTGCTTTATTTTCATGCATAGGCGATGATGAAACTCTTATCTTGTTTGAAGCATACTACTAGTCATTTTTATTTCTGTATTCAATAAGGTTTGCTTACTAACACTTCGCATATACCTGTGGTTTCTGCTTCTCCTGCGACCTACCGAAAGCTGGGATTTCTGTGTTGGTGTCGACATCGGCAGCGGATGCGGGGCACTACTGATGTCGCTGAAGAGGATGCAGTCGTCCTTGTGTCCTGCTACTTGACGCCAACTACGGTAACAAGGTAATCTCTCTCTCTCTCTCTCTCTCTCTCTCTCTCTCTCTCTCCAGGTTTGCTATATATGGTTCCTGTTCGCTATATATGGTTCCTGTAGATGGAGATCCGATGTGTGTTCTTGTCAAGTGTGAGGAATAGGCTAGAAAAGAGTAAGAACACCACTAGTTGATTCTGAACGATGTTGAAGAGTTTATGCTAGTATTTCTGCTATGCACTATGATTGATTGGTTTTGTTCTGTTGGTGAGTTTGCTACTATTTGGTTCCGAACAGCATTAGTTAGTACCTTGTGGTCTTGATTAGACATTGCTTAGGGAGGATTGGCTTCATTTATTTGATGTTATTCTAGTAGCAATGTGGGATAAAAAATAACACTAGTGCTTAGGGAGGAACAACAATATGGAATGCGGTAGAACAGAATAACACTACACTTGATCCTGGCATATTGTTCAATATTTATTTGTTCATTTGTGTTATATGGTGGTTTGGCTAGAACTAGAGCTTGAATCCTAATCTGGGTTATGATTAACACATGTTAAGTTCTAGTGCATGTGTAGTGCAATAATAATTAGTACCATCTATATACATTTGAGGCCAGACCTGTTTACTAGTACTCTCACAAGGTTACTTATACTCTACAACGTTTGTGTTTGTAATTTTTAGGTAAAGGAATCTACTCTGGTTGCACGGCGCGACTCGCCTCCACCTGCTCCCGCGCGTCGGCCGTGCGGTCCAAGCCAGAACCGGTCCTTCCGGCTGTGACGTCATCCGGGAGTAGGACGAGGAGCTGTTCCACCAGGGTCACCGTCATCATGACAAGGAGGCCGACATGCTGCTGTTCTCCTCCAACTTCTTGTGATGCCTACTGAAACCTGGGGTTTTATAGCTCAACATCAACATCGGCGGTGGATGCGAGGCACATCTAGTGTCTGATACGTCTCCAACGTATCTATAATTTTTGATGCTCCATACTTGTTTTTACACCATTTGCCTAATGTTTCGTTACACTTCGTGGCACTTTTATGCATTTTCTGGAACTAACCTATTAACAAGTTGCCACAGTGTCAGTTCCCTGTTTTCTGCTGTTTTTGTGTTTCAGAAAAGCTACACAGGAAATATTCTTAGAATTGGACACAACAAGTTCCTGAAGTCTTATTTTCCTCAGAAGCTTCCAGAGAACCGAAGAGGAGTCGGAGGGGGGGCCACAAGGGCCCCACACACTAGGACGGCGCGGCCCAGCCTCTGGCCGCGCCCCCTATGTGCGAGGGCTCCTCGATCCACTTCTGACGATGCTCCTTCGCCTATAAAGACCCCCCGACGGGAAAAACCTAAGAACCCGATCAATTTTCCAGAACACATCGCGATCCGCCGCCGCCGTCGACCCGAAGATTGGGAGGGTCTAGAAGCTCTTCCCGGCACCCTGCCAGAGAGGGGAATCGCCACCGGAGGTCTTCTTCATCACCATGCTTGCCTCCGGAGCGATGAGTGAGTAGTCTACCTTGGACTATGGGTCCATAGTAGTAGCTAGATGGTTGTCCTCTCCACCATGTGCTTCATGTTTAGATCTCATGAGCTGCCCTACATGATTGAGATCACCGTTATGTAATTCTACATGTTTGGTTTGTTGGGATCCGATGAATATTGGTGTTATGATTGAGTTGCTATACTAAAATATATCTTATGTTATCTCTATGTTGTTTATAATCTTGCATGCTCTCCGTTGTTAGTAGCTATCTTGGCCGAGTAGTTGCTAGTAACTCCAAGAGGGGGTATTTATGCTCGATAGTTGGGTTCATGCCTCTATTTAATCTGGGGGAGTGATAGAAACCTCTAAGGTTGTAGATGTGCTGTTGCCACTAGGGGGAAAACAACATTCATATGCTCGAGGGCATATGCTTTGTTTACATTACATACTTTGCTTAATGCAATTATCTGTTGTTCGCAACTTAATACTCATGGGGTGTTCGGATGATATCCCCGTGAGTGGATTATTAGTCATAGATGCAGTTGGATGGCGGTCTATGTATTTTGTTGTAATGCCCAGAGTAAATCGCATAGTGATCTTCTTGACATATCACGTTATCTTTATTCTATCAATTGCCCAACTGTAATTTGTTTACCCAGCATGTGTTATTTATCTTATGGAGAGAGACCACTAGTGAACTGTGGACCCCGGTCCTATTTCCATCATTTTGCTATCACCTGTTTACTTTACTCGCACTGTTTACTTTACTCGCATATTATCATCACTTTCCCTCAATACGCTCATACCCTTTGTTTCAAGCAAACCGGTGAGATTGACAACCTCATCGCAAGTTGGGAACAAAGTATTTGGTTGTGTTGTGTGCAGGTTCCGCGTTGCAGATAGCAAAGCAAAGTTTGGACGAGGCGCTGTATAAATTGTCCAAAGCTGTCGCAAGCTAGCAGCATCACCTTCAGTCGTTTTGTCTGCTCCTCTCCTGATCGATAAACCTTGGTTTCTAGCTGAGGGAAAAACTTGCTGCTGTGCTCATCATACCTTGCGCTTGGGGTTTCCAACTGACTGGTTATAATCATCATCGTCATCAACTACACGCCAGCCATCAAGTCCTTTCTGGCGCCGTTGCCGGGGTAGAAGTAGAAGACCTCTGCAAGGGGAGTTTTTCGCACGCACATCCTTTACTTTGTTTTATTGTTTTGCTTTACTTTATTTTTACTTGCATCGTTTTATATCAAAAACACAAAAAATTAGTTTACTTTATAGTTGCTTTTATCTACTTGCTTTTAGTTCATCATGTTGTTCCCTAAGTATGTTTTGGAGGACCTCTCAGTAGGTAGTGGTTCAATTATTGGAAAAAGTAACATTGAGGAGTTCTTTAATCACATTAGTATGCATAAAGAAGTTGAGAAAAAGTCTTTGGTTGAGCTTGCTCCTAGTTATAAAATTGCTTCTGCTTATTTAGTTCACATGTTGGAAGCTAGGTTTGCTAGCCTTAATCCTTTTATGCAATACATGTTCCTTAAGCTTCATGAAATTGAGGATTCCGAAAAGAAAGCTTTTATCTTAGACACTTTGCGCATAGAATTTAGAGATGTTGCAATTGAGGCTGGAAAAGTTTTTAAGAAGTTTAATAAGCTTGGCTCACCTGTAGCGGTTGTTGGCACACCCAATGAAGATTTTAGAGTGCCAATACCTTATAAACTTGTAGGAATCCACGATGCTTGGGATAAAAAAATTAGTTGGATTTGTCCTGAAAACTTTTTTGATGAAAGTAGTGTACCAAAAAGTGATCATAAAGGATCTTCAGAAACTCATTTGGACACAATTTCCTTCATTGTTGAAAAGACTCCTATAGTGGATCCTGATGCCTCCTTCATTATTACTTGATTCGCAATTTTCTGCGCCTAGCTCAAAGGAGTTAAGGAAAAGCACTCTTGGGAGATAACCCAATGTTTTCTTTTCAGTACTTTTTCTTTTATTTGAGTCTTGGAAGTCATTACTACTGTAATGACCTCTCCTTATCATTTTTATTTTATTGTTGTGCCAAGAGAAGGCTCTAATTTGAGTGAGGTAAAGATTTGGGGATGTTGATGTCCTGAAACTGTTTTCGGTGCTGCACCGTAAAAATTCGTGAAAATTCTCTGTATATATTTTGGACCTGAAATTTCTTGTGCATATGCCCCAGGTTATATCCAAACTTTCGTTAGTTGAAAACTTTTTGATATGAGCAAAATAAAACCCCTGAAAAATTTGACCTTTGTCAGCTGTTCTGTTTTGATAGATTTCTGCCACTATTCGTTTTTGCCGCTTTATCGCTTTCTTTTTGAGTTCTTTTGATCACGGAACTTTTGGGTAAGTTGCTACAGTAGTATATACTTTATATGTGGTGGTTTTAGGTTGAAACCTGAAGCAAAAGAGGTTGATTATATGTTATGCTTACACTAATGTTGCTAATAGATTTGTGTTTCGTTTTGTATGAAGGAAGTTTTCAAGTGTAGGGATTGGAGAATGATGAGATGAGTTGAAGAATGGACAAAAGCTCAAGCTTGGGGATGCCCATGCATCACCCCAAGAAATATCCAAGAAGTATAAGCGTCAAAGCTTGGGGATGCCCCCGAGGCACCCCTTCTTCATCGGCAAAAATCAGGTCACCTTTCAAGACACTATATTTTTATTGCTTCATGCACTATGTGTTTTTCTTGGAGTGTCAGTTGTTTTAGTTTTTATTGTTAGTTTTGTTTTGTTTGCTGCAATAAATGGTTGGACCCCAACAAATTTCTTTTGGAGAAGTTGCCTTGCTTTTCATTTGCCAAGAACGCTCTAGTTTTCATTCTTATCAAAAACCGAGTGTTCTTCTTTTTCTGCTACTGCTTTTGGTTTTCGTTTTCGCCTTGATTTGCGTTCAGACCTTGTCATATCCTTTCATCAAGGTGTATTTTTGCCTCTCATCTTTATTGGTTTTCATCAAAAGAGGTGTTTATAATTTTTTTGAATGGTGTTGGAAAAGAGAAAAAGCTTTATGCAAAAAAGTGATACAAGAAGGAGCTTGTGTAGACTGCGGCTTAGGCTTTTGCATGTCATGCTTGATGTCTTTTTGATAGTATGCTTAGTGGTTTTGCTGTAGCATGACTTGTCTCAAATAACTGAGATTGCTTAATGAGCCTTTGAAAAAATCATGCGTTGTTTTAATTATTTGAAAGCATTATTTTGGTTTTCTCCTTGATGCTTTATTTGGGTTGACTTGGCGCATGCTCACACATGTTAGAATCTTACAAAGTCGCCAATAGCCTCTATGATCATTTAGTTTTTGACTTTTGATGCCATCTTATGCTTTTTTTAATGTTGCTTTGTTGCTTTGCATGATTATGGCCATTGTTGCTCTCTTAGTTGGTCACTCCCAGTCTTTTGCTAGCCCTCGCCTTGTACTGAGTATGAGCTCTACTCGTGCATCCAACTCCTAAAAACCAAGTTTGCCAAAGTGTCCACCATACATACCTATTAGCAATTTGCTATTCCAAGTAAATTTGACTTGCTTTTATTTTCTCTTCAAATTAAACTCTCACCAGTGTTATGCGAAAATTGGTCAGTAAAGCTCTCACGAACCGGAAGGCACACTTTACTTTTTCTTGTTCTTAAAAATTTGACATTGTGGTCTCTTATGTTGAGTTGTTATGCTTGCAAGTTGTAAGTTGGAGACTAGCCCAACCATGCTGTCATGGGGCAAGCTTTCAACATTGCACTTCTTATTTGAGTTGATATCGTGATCTTTTGTTTATGGATGCCCGCGGTGTGAAATGAATTGGGAATCTTGCGGGGATCATGGAGTTTGTATATGTGTTAGGGAAACGCCTAGGCCGCCAATCTAAGCCATGCATAATTCATGGTGGAAATTTGCAGCATACCCATAGTGGACATTCGACGACGCATCTCAAAATAAAAAGCTAAACAAATGGCAAATAAAAGAGATATCGAGGTGTTCATTGTCTGCTTGTCCTGTCATTTTGATATGGGCTTGTTCCATGTCATCGGGCACGGAGGTACCCCGTTGGCGGTTCTCGATAATACATATATACTTACAATGACAAGAGCCTTGCTTGGGACTCTAAGTAAAGTAGCATAAGGTTTGGGTACTCGTATTCACGGGACACGAGGTTTTCGACTTATGATTTGTCAAGCATATGCATCATAATTGTTCTCGCATTAACTTTAACCATTCAAGATGCTTATGATGGGGGCAATGAGAGCTCAAAGCCGGTAAGTACCATAATTTTTGAAGGTTATAAAACTTGCAATCACTGCTTCACTCCGCGAAGGGCCTTTCTTTTACTTTCATGTTGAGTCACCACCTTCTATCTTTATGCACCATTAAGAGAGCATAGTTGCCATTCTTAGTATAATGTGCATTGTCCCAAAGTTTTCATTGATTGATTCATATTGTTGGTTTCACTTGTTCTTAAATTATTTGTATCTAGTCGCCCTCTTAAACTTGAAGGTGTCCTATGCATTTATGTTTTTCTCTCTATGAAGGACAAGCTGAAAACCATTTGTATGTTTTTCCTTATGATTTGAACACATGTTTGACTTTCATTGTTTTATTTTCATGATCTTTTGTTTGTGTTCATTTTCATGTTTATAACATGGTTGCTAAGTTTTTATTATCAAGATTATATCTTTCATGCCCACGTTTTAAGTTCTTTTGATCCCAGCTCACAAATGCTTACATATATGATCAAGATTGTGTAGGTGCATGTCACCTCAAAAATTATTCTTTTGTTATCACTTACCTACTCGAGGACGAGCAGGAGTTAAGCTTGGGGATGCTTGATACGTCTCCAACGTATCTATAATTTTTGATGCTCCATGCTTGTTTTTATACCATTTGCCTAATGTTTCGTTACACTTCATGGCACTTTTATGCATTTTCCGGAACTAACCTATTAACAAGTCGCCACAGTGCCAGTTCCCTGTTTTCTGCTGTTTTTGTGTTTTAGAAAAGCTACACAGGAAATATTCTCGGAATTGGACGAAACAAGTTCCTGAAGTCTTATTTTTCCTAGAAGCTTCCAGAGAACCGAAGAGGAGTCAAAGGGGGGCCACGAGGGCCCCACACACCAGGGCGGCGCGGCCCAGCCCCTGGCCGTGCCCCCAATGTGTGAGGGCTCCTCGGTCCACTTCTGACGATGCCCCTTCACCTATAAAGACCCCCCGACGGGAAAAACCTAAGAATCCGATCAATTTTCTAGAACACATCGCGATCCGCCGCCGCCGTCGACCCGAAGATCGGGAGGGTCCAGAAGCTCTTCCCGGCACCCTACCAGAGAGGGGAATCGCCACCGGAGGTCTTCTTCATCGCCATGCTTGCCTCCAGAGTGATGAGTGAGTAGTCTAGCTTGGACTATGGGTCCATAGCAGTAGCTAGATGGTTGTCCTCTCCACCATGTGCTTCATGTTTAGATCTCATGAGCTGCCCTCCATGATTGAGATCACCGTTATGTAATTCTACATGTTTGGTTTGTTGGGATCCGATGAATATTGGTGTTATGATTGAGTTGCTATACTGAAATATATCTTATGTTATCTCTATGTTGTTTATGATCTTGCATGCTCTCCGTTGTTAGTAGCTATCTTGGCCGAGTAGTTGCTAGTAACTCCAAGAGGGGGTATTTATGCTCGATAGTTGGGTTCATGCCTCTATTTAATCTGGGGGAGTGATAGAAACCTCTAAGGTTGTAGATGTGCTGTTGCCACTAGGGGGAAAACAACATTCATATGCTCGAGGGCATATGCTTTGTTTACATTACATACTTTGCTTAATGCAATTATCTGTTGTTCGCAACTTAATACTCATGGGGTGTTCGGATGATATCCCCGTGAGTGGATTATTAGTCATAGATGCAGTTGGATGGCGGTCTATGTATTTTGTTGTAATGCCCAGAGTAAATCGCATAGTGATCTTCTTGACATATCACGTTATCTTTATTCTATCAATTGCCCAACTGTAATTTGTTTACCCATCATGTGTTATTTATCTTATGGAGAGACACCACTAGTGAACTGTGGACCCCGGTCCTATTTCTATCATTTCGCTATCACCTGTTTACTTTACTCGCACTGTTTACTTTACTCGCATAATTCTACTGTTTTCCACTTTATACGCTCATACCCTTTGTTTCAAGCAAACCGGTGAGATTGACAACCTCATCGCAAGTTGGGAACAAAGTATTTGGTTGTGTTGTGTGCAGGTTCCGCGTTGCAGCTAGCAAAGCAAAGCTTGGACGAGGCGCCCTATAAATTGTCCGAAGCTGTCGCAAGCTAGCAGCATCACCTTCAGTCGTTTTGTCTGGTCCTCTCCTAATCGATAAACCTTGGTTTCTAACTGAGGGAAAAATTTGCTGCTGTGCTCATCATATCTTGCGCTTGGGGTTTCCAACTGACTGGTTATAATCATCATCATCATCATCAACTACACGCCAGCCATCAGTGTCACCAAGAGACGCCCGCTTCCTTGTTTCCCGTTGCTTAACGGCAACTACAACGACAAGGTAATCCCTCTCTCTCTCCAACCTTGCTAGTTTGCTATGTATGGTTGCTGCAGATGGTGATCTGCTGTGTGATCTTGCGAAATTCAAGGAACTGGTAAGGGATTCCATAATAAAATCTTACTATGAAAATTTTCTGAAATGGTAGGCAAATGTGAATGTATGTACATGTTTACACGACACAAGAGATAAGCAGTTGTCCTGAATTTGCATGTGTTTCTCTAGTTGGCATAATAGATTTTATATGTTACCAATTATCAGTTTGGGTTCTTATTATAGGTTGGCATTTTTAATTAACATTTATATTGATTGCTTGTTGTGAATGAATGCATGCAAGTTCGAAATTTGTGATTAGTTTCAGTGAAGCCTCTATACATACGCATGCTAAGTACACTAGCACATACCTGCAAGTGTTAGTTTCATTTATTGACACACTACCAGATACTACATGCTCCTTATTTCTAACTGAAAAAAGCACATCTCAAAACAGGGGTAAATACACTTGAGGCTATATTCTGATAGCAGGGAACTTTGTGAAAGAATTGTTTGTGTGCCAACTTATTTGAGATGGATGCAAAGAACATGAAATTGAACCTCTGTAATTTGTGATACTTGTTTTAGATTTAAATTATAGTGCATGTGTAGTGCAATAGTGAAGTCAACAAAAATATGTGCTTTATTAACATTGAGTTGGCGTATGTACTAGCTGGCCTATGATTTTTACATCTATAATACTCCAAGATGAATTCTCTTATTTAACATCGAGTAATTAAATAGGAGCAACCCACTAAGTTGAATTCTCTCAACATGCAAGCATGCCACCTCATCAAGCATCTCCAAGCAATACTAGGCTGCCACATGTCTTCAACTCTACCACCTCAGCCCAACAAAAAGAAGCCATTAACTTTTTTCCTTTACCATCTTATACTCAAGCCCTTTGTCTCCTCCATTAAACCATTATATTTTCCTTTTCCAGTATCACTCATGTACCACTCACACAGAATCATGGCATTGATTGATATTATTGTGCCTATTCATGTTCTTCCAGAAGAGTAACCGAAGGTGGTATGCACCAACACTATATAACATCTAATCGTTCTTGAAGCAGTGGAAAGCTTCTACTCCATTCCCTTTGTTTCTCTCCATGGCAGCTCGGTGTCCCATCCCCTGCTCCGAGCATTAGAACGAAAATTTAAACGCTATAGTTATTATCCTCTCCTCCCCGTGTGCTTTCAGGGTTTACTTGCTCTGGTCCAATTCATCAATGAGGAGGAACTGTAGACCAACAATATGTATTCGCGATGATCAAATACATCATCGTTGTTCTAATTGGATCCTAGGTATCATCGGAAATATCACCCTATAACCCTAAGGCTCCGAACATGTTTTAGTTTGCATCTCAACGACCCTGTCCACGGTGGATCTCCAAGGCCTGAGTTGAGGCCTGAAGACGTTTGTTTCCCTTTTATTTGTTTTCTATGTTGTGTGATTAAATATTTATTTTCTCCTTTATTTCTACTATGTGACTCAGTTATATCCTATGAATATTCATTCAGTTTGATCGTAGGCAATTTGTTGATCAGTGATTCACCCTCTGCCCTGCAATTGTTCGGCAAAATGTTGTTTTGTAAATCAACTTGTAGTCTCCATTTTCCTTAAATTGAGTGTCTACCGAAGTTTACTGACATTAGCTTATTTCGTGTACCCTTGCATCAATCCTCAATTTAGTTGCAAGTTGGTTGCTACTTCTTAACAAAGTTCTTATTATAAATCTTACTACATATAAAAATGTCATTTTTTAATTTAGAAAATGGGGGGTTGGGTCTCCGGCTTTATTTCTGAAACTACTGAGTACAAAAGTTCACAGCAACAATATTGATTTTTGTTACCGATCTTACTTCCTATTGCCTTATGTGCCTGTTACATCTCCCAGTTACAATTTATCGAAAATGAATTAAAAAGGTGTGCTTGAGTAAGGAAATTTGTGCGTTTCTGCTTGCTTTCCAAGAAGAACCTCTTGTGATATGCATGAACTGGTTACATTTAATCCGCCTACTATCTTCTGCATCTGATAACATTCAAATATTTTGATGTGTCATCAAGCGGTTACATTTAATCCTTCTACTCTCTTTTGTATCTCATAATATTAAAATATTTTACTGTGTCATCATGTGTCATATGAACTACTGGAAGGTAAAGTGGTAAACTTCATTGGATTGTTGTCTAGAAGAGATTGCTACTTATCAAATGCATGAAGATTCTATTGTATCGGTCAAACTGGAAGTGCAATTTGTATGTACCAGAATATGAGAGGTTTTAGTAGGTTAACCGACCAAAACATGTTATAATTTGAAATGGAAGTAATATTAATTTACTGTAGTAATGATGCAAATTGTTAACCTGAATCATTTATGCAATCATGTCATGCATCAACAATACCGTTGAACGGTTTGCCAAGCACACTTTCTGACATATTGCCGACTGCCTTTTTCCAGTGACTATGATTGGTTTAACTAAATATTTAATGTATTTTATATTATATGCATCTAATCCCCCCATCAACGTGCAGGTCCGTATGTACTAGCCAGTTTCTGTACCCTCCACCTCCTTATGGATACAACAACATCAGCAACGGCAGATGCAGCAGACTCTAACGAGTAGGTGTGTCCCGCTGCCTTTTACTGAGAAAGTTATGCTGCTTTGCTCTTGCCTGTGTAATGCAATAGCTGTAGGTTTGAGCTATTCCAGCATCATAATTGGTCTGCTAGTGTGGGGTCAAGTTGAAACCTTCCTATGAATTTATGCTTGCTGTGCATATCAGCTTAGAGCTGACCGTCAAGTTATGGTGTTCAAAGATAACCTGGAGGAGTAAATGGCGGCAAGACGACAAGGTTTTAGTCCATTAATTTTGCATAGTTTCTCTATAACCAGATACATGTTTTCATAGTGCAACTGTTCTCTACTCTAGTTGTTTTGTTGACCTCAGGTCAGAACTCTATTACTGAGCTAATTGTTGCATTTATGTTGCCGAATGGTTGCCAATTTTTGATATAATCTGAACAGCCTACATGCTCACCAAGTTCCATTTGAAACCTTCCAGTCATCACATTTTACTAGTATATGAAGCTTTGAATGAACACTCATAATCGTCACTTGTTGGATCATTTTTTTGCAGGCGTAGATGATGATGCATGGCCTAGCCGAGTAAATCTTGTTCGAGTTTTGAGTATCTTTAGTCTATTGTTGTGCAGATGATGGACATCCAAGTGACTGAGCCTTGTTATACCAGTGCTAGTCGGTTGTGACGCTGGAGTGGTGTATGGGGCAGCAGATTGCTATGGATCTGGCTCTTGAAGGGGAGAAGTTGAGCTGGAGGTGGCCAGGTGGGAGGGGCTTGTAGCCGCGTGATCCGGACATGCTATCTTTGTTTGTTCTCTTCCACTGATGTTGCAGTGGGTTGGTTAAGTACTAGTGTGTTTTAAGGTCATATGTTGTTGTGTGTCTCCATTTGTTTAGCCTGGAGGATTTATATTAGCTACTAGCCAGTTGTGTTGCTGGTTCTTATTGTGCCAAAACAACTTATTGTTTTGAGGTCACCTGAGCATTTTGTCCTGTCGATTTTGTTTTATTGTTTGTCTGGGCATATTGGTCTCCATGTGTATAGTTGTGCACTTTGACTAGCTAATGCTTTTTGCACTCTATTCCTTTTTGATTATCCATTATTCTGCCATGTGATCAAATTGTCAAAATAATACAAATATCTTGCCAATTCTACTATATACTAAAAGCACAATACGGAGATCTAAAATAAAGACACCACGTTAATCCACATCATCTATATTAATTATGATAGTTAGATCAAAAATATGTGGCTATGATTTTATAAAACAATAGTAATCATGTAACATGTTTGACGCAATATATGTGGAACGTCATATACCCAGCTGTCACGTCTTGAAACCTGATCGTTTAAAAAAAGACCAGCCGTATGATACCAGGAAACTGATACATGCATCCCTAAAAGAAAGGAAACTCATATATGCAAGAAAAAACGGCCGGCTAAAACGTGATACAACCAGTTGATGTTTGCGTCTTAAAAAAAAAACAATTGTATCAGAGTCTACCTGCCAGCAGCGTGATAGGTTATAGGTGCAAGATAAAAAAGAAAGAAAGAAAAAACCTACCAGAAATGTGATGGCCACGGTAGAGTTCTGTTAGGTAATTAATGGGCATGTACAGTTTAGGAAAAATTTATAAATTGTTAATCAGCATTTATTTTCTCTCTTTTTATCTACTCCATATTCCAAATTTAGTCAAAGTTAATTTTTGTAAATTTGACCAAAGATATATCAATAAATATTAATATCTATAACACAAATTTCACATAATATGAAATAAATTTCCTGATGATTCAAATAATAAAGATTTTTTAAGGTTGAAATTTTCCTATATATCTGGTCAAAATTTATAATTTTTTTGACAAAATTGTAAACATGGGGATTGCATATTTCTATGATTGAGTACATATAATTGACACAATTTTTTCGACCCTATTAGACCAACAAATTTGCAAGGCGCCTTTGAAAGTTCAGAGTGTTGGAATTTAAATATTAATGAAGTCACGACAGTAGTCGCCCTAGGTACAATGTTTCGATGATTAAGTACACAAAAAGATAAATTTATTGGACTAAATAAAATCAGCACTCACAAAATGCATGCGGAAGCTCAAAGTTCGGAGTCATACAATTCTAAGATTAATAAAGTCATGACACTTATTGCACTATCAACAGGAACGTTCTCACATAAAACTACCGTGTAATGATACATATAAGATTTAGCCAACACGTATTCTCCTAAGTTTGAGAATGCCCCTGGAATGAAAAATATTTAGACTTGATGAGACACAGAATGCACAACCTTCAAAATTACTAAAGACATAACTTCAGTTGATATACTACCGACGGAACGTCCCTCACAGTGTGTACAATATTTTGGCTCAATGATAGACATGTCCAAGGCACTACAAATATCCGCTTGACATGTTTCATATTTAGTATCCACATAGTGTGCGAATACTATTTTCAATTAGAGGTCCTGAAAAGCGTACACTTTATTATGGTAGACATATTTGGACTATTGTATGCGTTTTTCTCTTATATAATCAAATCAACATAAGAGCATATATATCATTGCAATTGCACAAATAAATTGATAACTGGTCAAAAGTCATTTAGCACAGAAAATACATGTGACTAGACGTGTAGAACCATTGAATGAAGATTAGAATAATTTAAGAGTTTAGAAATTTTAGAGTCGTATCTTTCTAACTTTGATTATTAACGTATAAACATTTTAATGAATATGCCTAGAAGAAAATTATTTATCTTTAGCAATATATTCATATAAAAATAGTTGCAATGTTTTACTATGTTCATGTTCCTAGGACGTTGCAGATTGTGACATGAAGTACTTAAATGAGTGGAAAAAAATCATACGAAATGATTCTCACTATTTAATTATTTAATGTGACCTACCCATTAAAGAGGATAGGCCGTTTTATCTAAGTTCAATGATATTTTTTATCAAAGATAATATTGCTTACTAATCAAACCTCATGTAAGAAGTATAGTTCAGTGTCTACGGATCAAAGATCACTTACATGGGTGTTAACATATGGTATGACAATCCTTTGCCTAGAAATTTTTAGATTGTCAATGATGTTATTTGCATACATGATATTTTTTATAAAAGCCCATTTGCGGTAATTGCACAACAATTTCGTTTATTGTCACACAATGATAAATAATATGGCATCACTAAAACCATATTCTTATTTCTTGAACACTTTCAACCAATTACAAATGATGCCCTCGCATTTGCGAGGGCCACCATGCTAGTTTTATTTAACAATATTTGCTAATTCACCTTCGTGTGAGTAGCTTAACTAAGATTGCTCTACTGGTCTTGCCTATGCGTGCCTAGCAACCGAGTACGCAATTATTTTCCCTCCGCTTATTACTCTAAGATGTACATATTAATCTATGGTGGTTCTTTTGTCCTTGCCATAGTTAGATTTCGGCGAGTCGATGTGGTGTTCGAACAAGCAAAGCCTGCGGGGTTAGCCGTGGATGGCGACGTTCGTGTCCCACTGCTGCATGAACTTTAGGGGAAGAAGACACCCTGTGGCACGGATTAGCTAGAGGTGAATCCATTAAGGGTTACTAGTATATTTTATAAGGATGTTTTCTCCCTATGCGTTGCCTACCTATAATTAATGAGTATTGATTTTTGGTCCAATATTACTTCCATCGAGACATGAAGGGGCGTTTTGTTTGACGAGATGATAGAGCCAAGTCAGCGATCCGCACCACAATTCATCCTGACCGTCTATCTTCTCCATCTAGCTCCTACCAAACAGCTCATCTTCTTCTCTTAGCCTATCTTTCTTTATATATATAAATTCATTGTCACCTACCGCATGCGGATTGCGCGTGCGACTTAGGACTTAGGGACGTGGGCGAGAGCGAGGGCGTGGAACGGCCACTCCATCCTTGTTGTTTATTTCAGGAACTTGGATGCAGTAGGTAAGCAGGCACTCCGTCCATATCTTCGATCTATGCAGACTAGTCCCAGGAGCTTGGATGTTGGCAAGGCACGCGGAGCAACCCTGTCGCCACCGAGCAGGCGGCGAGATCTTCATCCGATCTAATCAGGTAATCCGTCATCCGTTTACTCCATGCAGCATACTGTAAAGAGTGGAGCAGCTACGGCCGCATGGACAAATCTTGTCATCTTAGTTGGGCAGTGTTAGACTATACTTATCGTTTCTTATCCATGCAAAACGTGTACCACGTCTCATGCTTATCCATGCATAGTGTACCACTTCTTCCTCCCGTATAGCTAGGATCTCCACCGACCTCTACTCTGGCTATATATGTAACACTCATGTACTGTTGCGATCATTCAATACAAGAGCTCTTTTCTATGCATACTAAGTTCCTCTATCATGGTATCAGTTTGTTAGATCCTCAAGCCTCCATGACGGCCACTTCCGCCGCCACCTCTGCGGCCACCGCGCCGTCCACCTCCACTGCCCTCTCTTCTCCTAATGGCACTCTTATCCCCCTGCCCCGCCACAACTCCTTCACCCTCAGCTCCATCAGCTTCAAGGCCTTCGTCTCCGGGCCGCTCGATCTGCTGCAAGGCTCCTACGGGTGCTGGCGCGAGAAGGTCGAGATGAAACTCATGATCTACCAGGTGCACGACCACGTCGCCGACGGCGCCGTGCCCCGCCCTGCCGATCCGGAGTGGCTCGCCATCGACATGATCGTCAAGTCCGGGCTCTACGACATCATCTCGCCGGAGCTTCACGGCATGGTCTCCTCGACGACCGCCTACGCCCGCGACATCTGGGTCGCCTTGGAGTCCATCTTCCGCAACAACAGCCTCGCGCGCGCCCTGAACCTGACGCGGGAGTTCCACGACACCAAGCAGCTCGACACGCCGCTGAGCACGTACTGCGCTCGCCTCAAGTCCATCTCCGACGAGCTGCGCGACATCGGCCACCCGCTGTCCACTCCTGCTCTTCTCCTTCAGCTCGTCCGCGGCCTTCATCGCCGCCACGAAACCACCGGCAAGCTCGTCCAGGATCAGGCTGCCACGCTCACGTTCGCCGCCGCCGTCGACAAGCTCTCCATGGATGAGCAGCAGAACAAGCCTTCTTCATCAAGCTCTACTTCGGCACTGGCCGCCTTCAACAAGCAGCCCGCTCCGCCTGCCACGCCGCCCTCCCACGGCGGCCAAGGCTCGTACGGCTCGCCGGCCTCTCCGTCGCCCAACCAAGGTCAGCAGAAGCGCAAGCGCTACAGCAACCACGGTGGTTACCCGGCCCAGAACACATCACAGCCCCGTCCATGGACGGGTGTGGTTCAAGCCTGGCCGGTTCAGCTCACACCGCCGCCCCGCCCTGGCATGGCCCCGGGCATCCTCGGGTCTCGGCCTGCTCCGCAGGCCTTCTCAACCTTCGCCCCCGTGCAGTACCCAGCGCCCATGTACCAGGGCGCCCCGATGTACGCCACGCCGCCCTCCGTCGCCACTGCTTCGACCTACGGCCTGCCGCCGCCCATGCCGCAGTTCCTTCTGCAGCAGCCGCACTACGGCGCTCCTGCGACACCAACGATCCCGCCGCCCTCCACCAACCATCAGGGCCCTGGCTACGAGCAGTCCGCCCTGATCAGCGCCCTCAACGAGATGACCATGCAACCGTCTGGCTGGGTTGCCGACTCCGGCGCCTCGGCTCACTTCTCCGCGACTACAGGTAATCTGCTCAGCCCTAGACCTACCAACTCTTTTGCACCGGTTATTGTTGGCAATGGCAGTACCTTACCTATTACTCATATTGGTCATTCTAATCTTTCTTCTTATTCCCGTCCATTACATCTAAATAACATCCTTGTTGCTCCGCAACTTATCAAGAATCTTCTTTCTGTCCGCCGGTTTACCACTGATAATCTCGTTTCAATGGAATTTGACCCTTTCGGTGTCTCCGTGAAGGATCTCAAGACCAAGGCGCTTCTTCTCAGATGCGACAGTAGCGGCGACCTTTATCCACTCTTCGCATCGACATCACCGACGTCCACACCTCATGCTCTTCCGGCTACGTCTTCATCCAAGGCCTTGTGGCATCGACGCCTTGGGCACCCCGGCGTCACATCTAGTTTCAATAAAAAATTTCCTTGTAATAAATTAGATCATCTTTGTGAAGCTTGTCAGCTAGGCAAACATACTAGGCTTCCTTTTTCACTTTCAAATACTAAGACTTCCGCTGCATTTGAATTGATTCATTGTGATCTCTGGACTGCACCTCTCTCTAGCAATTCTGACATGAAATATTATCTCATTATTGTTGATGACTTCACTCATTTTATGTGGACTTTTCCTCTTAGGCTTAAATCCGACGTTCATCCTACCCTCTCACATTTTCATGCCTACGCTCGCACTCACTTCCAACGTGTCATTGCCACCATTCAATGCGACAACGGAAAAGAATTCGATAATTTAGCAACCCGCACTTTCTTAGCACCCTTCGGCACCACCCTTCGCTTCTCCTGCCCGTACACATCAGCTCAAAACGGTAAGGCAGAACGGGCCATCCGCACCACCAACGACGTCATCCGCACGCTGTTAATTCAGGCCTCTATGCCCTCTCGTTTTTGGGCAGAAGCTCTCCACGCTGCCACCCTTCTCCTCAACATACGCCCAACCAAACCCATCAACTTTTCCACCCCTCATGAAGCCTTATACGGTGTCCCTCCCTCCTACGATCACCTCCGTGTTTACGGCTGTCTCTGTTTTCCAAATCTCTCTGCCACCACTCCAGATAAACTCGCAGCTCGATCTCTACCCTGCGTCTTCATCGGCTACGCCCACGAGCACAAAGGCTACCGCTGCTATCACATATCCACTCAACGTGTCTATGTTTCTCGGCATGTCACGTTTGACGAACAGATATTTCCGTTCGCCTCCACGCACTCTCCCGATCCCGCGTCCTATTCCTTTGCTCACGAACCCCTCGTCACTCAAACTCTTCCCAGCGTCAATCTGCATGCACCCAGCCCAGCGCCACACCAGCACAACTCTCCAAACCCACCCAGCTCACCTGATCTTCCTAGCCCGCCCAGCACACCGGACTCCCCAGCCAGCCACATACCACCGCCCCAGCCTAATCCCCAGATTCGTCCCATGCGTACGCGCCTGCAGGACGGCATCATCAAGCCAAAACGCCTCTTCAATCTTTCTGCTACTCCATCTGTATCCCCACTTCCCCGATCCTATAAGCACGCTCTTGCCGATCCGAATTGGTCTGCTGCCATGCGCTCTGAATACGACGCCTTAATTCAAAACAACACCTGGAGTCTCGTTCCTCGACCTCCCGGAGCCAATGTTGTTAGCGGCAAATGGGTTTTTCGTCTAAAATACAACTCCGACGGTTCCCTATCTCGTTACAAAGCCCGTTGGGTCGTCCGTGGTTTCTCTCAGGAACATGGCATAGATTATGACGAAACCTTTAGCCCCGTCGTCAAGCCCAGCACAATTCGCATCGTCCTCTCTCTCGCTGTATCGTTCCATTGGCCCATCCATCAACTTGATGTCAAAAACGCTTTTCTCCACGGCCATCTTTCTGAAACCGTGTACTGTCAACAACCCCTAGGGTTCGAAGACTCTCCAAAATCTCCTCTCGTTTGTCTTCTTCAAAAATCCCTCTACGGCCTCAAACAAGCTCCTCGAGCTTGGTTCCATCGTTTCGCTACCTTTGCTACCTCTATCGGTTTCTGTGCATCTAAATCCGATACTTCACTTTTTATCTATCGCTCCTCTACTCACACGACTTATCTCCTTTTATACGTCGATGATATTGTCCTAACCGCCTCCTCTCCATCTCTCCTTACTCACATCATCAATACTCTCAGCTCTGAATTCTCCATGACTGATCTCGGTCCCCTTAGTCACTTCCTAGGCATTTCTGTCACCCGCTCAGATTCTGGTCTTCACTTATCCCAGAAGCAATATGCTCTTGATCTCATTCAGCGTGCAGGGATGACTGAGTGCAATCCTGCAAACACTCCCATTGACTCCGGCTCCAAGCTTTCAGCCAATGATGGTGAACTTCTTGACAACCCGACCATCTACCGCAGTCTTACTGGTGCTCTCCAATACTTAACTTTAACTCGTCCTGAAATCGCTTATGCTGTTCATCAAGCGTGTCTCTTCATGCATGCTCCTCGATCTTCTCATCTAAACCTCGTCAAACGCATAATTCGATATATCAAAGGTACACTTGATCTTGGTACTCAAATCATTCCTTCTTCTCCTTCCTCTCTCATCGCTTACTCCGACGCGGATTGGGCAGGTTGTCCTGATACCCGTCGATCCACCACTGGTTTCTGTGTATTCCTTGGTGACAATCTTATTTCTTGGTCTGCCAAACGCCAACTAACCGTGTCCAGGTCTAGCGCTGAAGCAGAATATCGTGCTGTCGCACATGTTGTTGCCGAGAGTTGCTGGATTCGACAACTTTTGCAGGAATTGCACCAGCCGGTTGACAGGTCTACTGTTGTCTACTGTGACAACGTCTCTGCTGTCTACTTGTCGGCAAACCCAGTTCAGCACCGTCGAACGAAGCACATTGAGGTTGACATACATTTTGTCCGGGACAAAGTTCAGGTTGGTGAGGTTCGTGTTCTTCACGTACCTACAAGCTCGCAGTTCGCCGACGTCTTCACCAAGGGTCTTGCTACAGGACCTTTTCGAGAGTTCCGTTCCAGTCTCACCGTTCGGCAAGCTACCGTCGACACTGCGGGGGGATGTTAGACTATACTTATCGTTTCTTATCCATGCAAAACGTGTACCACGTCTCATGCTTATCCATGCATAGTGTACCACTTCTTCCTCCCGTATAGCTAGGATCTCCACCGACCTCTACTCTGGCTATATATGTAACACTCATGTACTGTTGCGATCATTCAATACAAGAGCTCTTTTCTATGCATACTAAGTTCCTCTATCAGGCAGAATCACTACCCTATGCTATTGTGGCATGGATATAGATTGAACATCTAATTTGTCATGGAGCTTAATTAACGTGTTGCTCAGTGCAGCTGCCCACGCGCAGAATCATCTACCCTTATTGCTATTGTCGCTATGTCATTTCTCTCTTGTAACTTTTGATTTTTTCCCAACATCACTTTCGAGCTAAGCAAGCGGAGTTACTAGTGGAACATGTGGATCTTAAAATTATGTCTAGCTTATCCGTAATTTCGGCGTTGCTCACGTCGAACTCGCCGTCGCTCTCCTCCACCACCACCTGCTCCTCCTCCTCTTCCTCCTCCTCGTCACCATAATCATCCTCATCCTCGTAGACGGGGATCTCGTGCTGGTGCGGCGGCTAAGGGAGGGCGCGTGCGCATGCGAGCTTCTGCGGCCAGGGAGAGTGCGACCACGCGCGGGTGCGATGGCCAGCTCCGGCGAGCTCCCCAGCTCCGACCATGGGCGCGGGCGCTGCGAGGGCTGCGAGCTCTGGCCATGGGCGCGGGCGGCCCAGGAGATGCAGCCAGTGGCGGGGCTGGCGCTGCGAACTCCGGCCATGGCCGGGCACGGGCGTAGCTTCGGCCATGGTCGGCAGCGGCGGGTGGTAGGTGTTGTAGGGAGGATTGGGGAAGATGAAAAGAAAAAGTAAATAATAAATAAAATAAGATGACAGGTGGGCCCCACAAATATTATTAAAAAACCCCTAAGAGTTAGATATGCCTAACATTTTGGCCCATTCAACCATCAACGCCTGCCACGTCACCACTGACGGTGGGTCCTTCTGTCAGAATTGTCGTTATTGTGGGTAAATCATAGCATCAGTGGACATTGCAAGCAACCGACGCACTAGTGGTGGATTTTTGCAATTTAAAAAAATGGTAGTTTTTCAAACTTCACGCGGTAATATGGTGGTTTTTTAGAATTAACTCCTAAACTACTGTAAGAAAGAGTTTTGCTAAATCTCATACGATTAAGATTTTCGTCAGTTTCAGTCGAAATTGAGCTATGGTTAAGTAAATAATTAACCGACTAAAACATGGCCCCATAAGAAAAGAACTAGTATTATTGTCCTCGTATATGAACATACATAAGCACATACTAGTTTACATAATCAGGCAAGTGGTATATGTGTACATGCGTCAAACGTAGGAAGTATATATATGCTACGAAGCAACCTATGCTGTCGGGTAGGAAGGCTGCATGGCAAGTCCACACAGGCCTTGCTCGTCAGAAATGTCCCTCTCCATTCTTATGAACCCTTTCTCGCCCCAAGTCGTTCCCCATGAGTTTTTCATCACCCAGTACTTGGTCCCATCGGTCGCCACACCGTACCCTACCGCCACGATGCCATGGTCGAGCTCCATACCACAATCAGGCGCGTACACATGTCGAGGGACGTCATCTTCGATGAGGGTGCTTGCTAGAACTGGGAGACACCGGGGGAGCCACCGGCGAGCAGCGTGTTCACCGTCGAACACCCTATGTATGTCACTTGTTCACCAGCCAATAAAAGTGATGCGACAGCTACTGCTTTTGTCCTGGCCACACCTGCCTCCGCTACGATGGCAGCCTTGCCATCTCCAGCACGCGGGGGAGGAACCGCTGCCTCTCCCACTGGCAGTGCGCCGCAGCGCTTCGTGACACCTCCATCAGTACAATCTGCGCTGCTCAACGCGGACGACAGTGCCACCGCGCCACACCGGTTCCGCCTCGTCACCGACCTAAGCGGCACTCCTGCTGGCGCACGACAGCAGGCACATCGTCCACAACTCATGGAGGAGGAAACTGACGATGATGAATGCCTGCACCACATGGTCGGAGAAGAACCAACGTCGTTCGCAGAGGCAGAGAAGGAGGACTGCTGGCGTCGAGCAATGCTTGACGAGCTGCAGTCCATCGACGAGAATAGTACCTGGACTCTCACCGCACTTCCTGCTGGCCATCGCGCGATCTGCCTCAAGTGGGTCTACAAGGTGAAGAAGGACGAGAATGGGCGCATCGTCAAGCACAAGGCCCGTCTCGTGGCGAAGGGCTACGTCCAGCGCCCTGGTGTGGACTTCGAGGAGGTTTTCGCACCGGTGGCCAGGCTTGAGTCCGTGTGGCTGATCCTCGCTCTGGCGGCGCATCGCGACTGGGAGGTTCACCACATGGATGTCAAGTTGGCGTTCTTAAATGGTGAGCTCGAGGAAGTGGTGTACGTGTCACAGCCACCAGGCTTCATCGCTGATGGGCACGAGCACGGCGTGTACAAGCTGCACAAGGCCCTGTATGGTCTGCGTCAAGCTCCCCGGGCCTAGAACACCAAGCTGGACGCAAGCCTGCTGTCCCTGGGTTTCACGCGCAGCGCCTCGGAGCATGGCGTCTACGCACGAGGCAAGGACGGCGAGCTGCTCATCGTCAGCATGTACATCGACGACCTGGTGATCACGGGAGTGGAACGGCATGTGGTGACTGGGTTCAAGAAGGAAATGAAGAGGCTCTTCTCCATGAGCGACCTCGGCCTCCTTCGGTACTACCTCGGGCTGGAGGTGAAGCAAGATCAAGGACGCATCACCATATCGCAGGGAGCCTATGCAGGCAAACTGCTCGACAAAGCGGGCATGTCGGACTGCAACTCCGTCCGCACGCCAATGGAGGCCAGGAGCCAACTGAGCAAGGAGGCGCCCGTCGACGCCACTTTCTACCGCAGCATCATCGGTAGTCTCAGGTACCTGGTGAACACCCGCCCCGACATCACGTTCGCCGTGGGCTACCTTAGCAGATTCATGGAAGCACCAGCGGCTGATCATCTTGCGGCGGTAAATCATCTTCTTCGGTACATCTCTGGTACTCTGAACCATGGGTGTGTGTATCGTCAAGGTGAAGGCGAGGTGCTGGTTGGCTTCAGCGACTCGGACCACGCCGGTGACGTCGACTCTAGGAAGAGCACGTCAGGCGTGCTGTTCTTCCTCGGCAACAGCCCTGTCACTTGGCAATCCCAGAAGCAATCGGTGGTCGCCAAGTCGACGTGCGAGGCGGAATACATCGCAGCAGCGGTGGGAGCATGCCAAGGTGTGTGGCTTGCTCGGCTGTACGGCGAGCTGATGAACAAAGCAGCTGCGCCGGTCACCATGTTCATCGATAACAAATCCGCTATCTCGCTCTGCAAGAATCCAGTGCTGCATGAGAAGAGTAAGCACATTGATCTACGCTACCACTTCATTCGTGATTACGTGGAGAAGGGCAAGATCGCCGTGGAGTTCATCAGCACCGGTGAGCAGAAGGCAGATATCTTGACGAAGGCTCTCGGTCACGTTCGTTTCGAGGAACTTCGCGGCAAGATTGGCATCGTTGATACTCAGGTCGTACGCCAGGGTTGAGGGGGAGATTGTTGCATAAACCCTAGCTCCCTCCCTTGGTTCTGAAGATTTAGACAAGTGTGATAGTTAGCCGTTTTTTCTATTTGTTTTAGCACGAGCTGGTTTGTTGCGATTTGTGCGGCACTAGGACTTAGTCTAGATAGTTGAGCACGATGCTCGGATCGTGGGATGGCACGATCGGTAGCTGAGCACGTCGTTCGGCATGTTTCCCTTTCGCTTGAATAAAAGGAAGAACAAAAAACACTGCAAGAAGTTGAGCGCAGCACAAAACCTCGTCTCTGTGTTCATCTCTCTCTTTCTCGTTTACACATCGCGTGAGTTCGAGTTCAGGGAAACATCGTCGTCCTCCCGCTCCAGCCAGAACTCGTCGTCCAGCACGGCGCGGACGGCACTGCTACGACGGGTCGCGCCACGGACAGAACGAAGCTCATGTCTTTGCCGGTCTTGGCGCGGAGCGCCACTGGTACGCTCTTGCCGGCAGCGGTGCTCCCCGGGTGAACGAGCAAAACGTCCATGAGCCACGCGCGCTCGCCGGGCTTGAGGACGTACGTCTGTCGTCGAACTCCTGTCGCGCCATGCCCCGGTCGATCGAAAGCAGGGTTTGTGATTGCGCTCTTCTAGACTAGATGCATGCATGGGTTTCGATGGGTTTGTGATTGCGCTCTTCTAGACTAGATCGGATCGGAGGGCTGGTGTGTTTACTGACGCACGCGAGCAAGAAAGCTAGCCTATGGTTACACCCATGTGTGTTGATATTTAATCATAAGTAAAAAAAACTTTAATGTCGTGTCCATTTTTTTTTGGAGTTGTATTCTTGTAATAAGTTGGCACATATGACTATATGAGTTGCATGCTGATTGACTAAAATATAGCATAAGAAAATGTTTCTAGGCGCCAAATTTCTTGGTCAAGGTAAGCATCTCAATAAAGTGAGTTCCCCGAGTTATGAATTAGGTTGCCTAATAGTAGGAAAGAACATGCATCTAGCTAGGATCGAAATGAACAAATGTAACAGGATTGCCTTTTCCGGCGCATGTCGTTGACTAACTACTGTAAGAAAGATTTTTGCTAAATCTCAATCGGTTAAAATATTCTTCAGTTTCAGTCGATTCAGAAAGTGCAGTTACATGGTTAAGTAAATAGTTAACCGACTAAAACATGGACCATAAGAAAAGAACTGGCATTATTGTCCTCATATATGAATATACATAGGCAGATACTGGTTTATATAATCAGGCAGGTGGTATATGTGTACATGCGTCAAATGTAGGAAGTATATATATGCTACGAAGCAACCTATGTAGTCGGGTAGGAAGGTTGCATGGCAAGTCCACACAGGCCTTGCTCGTCAGAAATGTCCCTCTCCATCCTTATGAACCCTTTCTCGCCCCAAGTCGTTCCCCATGAGTTTTTCATCACCCAGTACTTGGTCCCGTCGCTCGCCACACCGTACCCTACCGCCACGATGCCATGGTCGAGCTCCGTACCACAATCACCAGAGAGCATGCCACCCTTGTAGAACCGGAAGAGGTTGTCCCCTCCTTCGAGTGCAATGGATACCGGCTGCGCCGCTACCGCCTTCTGCAGTGACCCCTCGTCGTTAGCCGGCACGTCCTCATAACCTGTGATGGATGCGGGGGCATTGGACTCCATGTTGGAGTTGCAGCTGCCGTCTTTGCCGGTGTAAGGGTAATTTCCTTCGGTGGTGAGGCCACCATTGTCGACGATGAACTCGAAAGCATTGTCCATGAGCCCTCCCTCGCAGCCTTGGTCCATGCCATCGACATCACATTCTACGAGTTCCTGCTCTGACAGCGAGATCAGTTTACCTGTGCTCAACTTCACAATACCTTCCACGGAGCCCACAGTGGAGAAGGCCCAGCAACAGCCTGCAATATTCCACGTCGACCAAGTGTTGTTAGTTGATCACCAAATCACCATCCATAAGAAGTACAAAACGTGACTTCAATTTTTCTTCAGCCTTTGCACCAAGTGAGAAAATAATTGCATTTTTGTTGTGAAGTTAGAAAATGCAAAATAAGGAAAAAATATAATATGTTGTTAAACATTCTCAAATCTCTATCTCTACTATTTATAAAGGCACAAACTTATTGGGATACATTTAATCTCAGCCCTCAAATCATATCAATCCAACGTTCCATGTTGCTCCAATGTTGAGCACCTCAACACGTCGACAGCTCTAACCTCTCGCGTCAATTCGTGCGGAAATCACGCGGCGAACCAACAAAACCACAGACTATTAAAAAAAAAACAAGACCACAGAAAGTCCAAGCAGATCGTGGGCACAATACCTCACTGCGATGCCATCCCCCATGGCTGGATCTGCCGCCGCGGTGCCATTCCGCATCGAGGTGTTGCCATCTCATCTCTCTCCTTTAGATCTCTTCTTCCCCTTTTTGTCTGACTGAGGTGGAAGAACGGTGACAACGACGAAGGACCATGCTGGTTGTCCTCTCTATTGGTCTCTCTTTGTTCTGCAATTTTCTTCCACCTGATCTAATCCTCTCTGAAATGCAGACGGAGGACGGACAGCAGGCTATCGATTCATGTCGCCGATAGGGGAGGCGGACGAGGAGGTTACCGCGGTATGGAGCCTCGAGTCCATTGGGAGACTGGGAGGTGCTCCTCGCTGCCAACAACCTGGGAAGGAGGATTAGACACGGGCGTGGAAGCAGCGGCGGCATGGGCACGGGCAAGCGGCAGCGTGGAAGTGGAGGAAGCAACACGGGCGTGGAGGCGGCGGCGGCAGGCGTGTGATTCTGTTCCGTTGTGATTTCTCTGGACTCTATCCATCAACCATCGTACATGGCAGCCGCAGCTCCACCATGTCCTCAGTGTAGGTCCTCCCCAAACTCTCAAGTCTCCAGGTTGTATTATCCTCTCTTGTCCATCTCAAGGCTCTCAAGTAGTAGTGCTCCCCAGCTCACACGTACGATGCCATACCATCATGTATTCTGTCATTTTGGTTCAACCTTCAGTTAGAAAAAGTGATTTATTTTTGTGATGGTTTGGTTCAAGCCCACCAGGTGCTTCTTCAAATGTCTAAGAGGGCGCTGCTCTGACATTTTAACATTTGGTAGCTCTTTTCAACTGAAGGTTCATAGAATGATTTAAATTATTAATTTCCATCACATGAGAGCTTCTTTTTGTGGCTACTATAATGTAACCGCTCCAATGATGTCGTGCAGGATGGCAACCCCAGAAGTGTAAGATTCATCAAGATATGTTTATTTGTTCTTATTCTAATCTAAAAATATAGAGATTCTAATCTAAAACTGTAGAGCTAGCTTGTGTTCCGTAATTATTATTCTCATGTGTTTCTAGAAGTCTTGATGAAATTTGGTATTGGCGATTAGATTTCAAGCAAAGCTTTAGTCCATTTAGTGAATGTTTATATTGTTGTATGCTCGGTATAATTGTCTGCAGTCTATAATTCTTATCCATTAATTAAGCTTTCAGTCAAACTTTTCATGTCACTTAAGGTTCAGAAATAATGCCTGTCTAGCAGAAGATAGTAGCATGGTTTGTACTTTATATCTGTAGGAGCACAACGAGTATAACTGGAGCGTATGAATATCCTCTGCCTTAAGTATTATCCTGATGTTCAGATTGAATACTTGCTCACTGAACTTCAGACTGAATAGTTGCAGTATTTATAAATTTTTGAGTACTTTAGCTGACAATGTAATGTGAAAATTGCATTACTTATCTGGATGATTATTTGCTCTCACATCTGTAGTGGAAGTTTTCTCTTACATCATGTTTATTTTGTACCTGACTGGTTTCATTAAACCTAATTACAAAACAAAATTACATTGCCAACTTTGAAAGCCCATACTGGATGCACGTCAGAATGTTTTCTGTACTACAAGTTTTGGTTGTCTACAGTTTTGTTGTTTCATGACTTGCTGAGCTTGGGGAAGAGGCCCTGATTATTTTGTTCTATGGATTTTTTTGGTGTCTTCAGTTGCATGCAGGTCAAAATGGTTAGAGCAGTGGATCGTATCATGTCACTCTCAGTTGATAAGTTGATAAGAGCATCTCCAGCCGTTTGAGGCCCCCGGGCCGAAATCCGGCGATAGGCTCGTCCGGATTGGATGTAAATAGGTCTCCAGTCGGCACCCCGACATTCGCCCATCAGCGCGGATAAGTTTCAAAATATCGTCAAAGGGGAGGACGAAGCAGTCGATGAAGGCCGGAGGATGTCTTGGTGATGGGTGATGGCGGCCTCTCTTTTGGCGCCCGCGGCTTCCTCCCCTTCGGCGCGCCATCGTCGGCGATCTTCTTCGGCGGCATGGTGGTAGAAGAGAAGAGGAGGAGCTGCAACTGTGAGGGAATTCGGCGGGGAAAATGGGTATATGCAGCGCATTTTGGAGGGAAACGAAAGAAATGGCGGGGAACTACCCTTCCTGTGGCCGACACCGCGGGCCCGCTCGACGTTTCACACGTTTTTGTTTTGTCCGGAGTCCCCGAGCGCGCCTCGGGAAGCCGGGGATGGCCTGGGCTCTCCGGATGGATGAAAGACCAAATCCGAGCGAAAACGAGGAACCGGGGACGCGACTAGATCGAATAACGCCGTCCGGATGAAAAAAGGGTTGCCAGGTGTTAAATGTAATAGGACTGTGTTACGTGTTAGACACGAACACCTATCCCGTTCCAACCGTTTCGAGTCTCATACGGTTTCAATCTCTGTAAACTCTCGGCCCAAAGCCGCCCTTATATTCAACACGTAAACCAGCGTGGACGGTAGCGCTGTTTAGATCCTCGTCATTGTATTTGACATGGTATCAGAGCACCTTCTCCTCAAGACCTAGCTGCTGCCGCCGCCGCAGGACCTCCACTACCGCCGCCGCCGTATAGCACCGACAAACACAGCCGCCGCCGCCGGGAACTTCCCTGCCGCTGCCGCCGACAACCAACCAAACAAAAACCCTAGACAAAAACACAACCAGCCGTCGCCGCCGCTACTAAGCCGCCGCCGCCGCAAATCAAAACCCTACAACTCGCTGCCGCCGCAGATCCTCGTCTGCCGCCGCCGCCAAGAAGACCCCGACAAACACATCCGATCATCCACATCCATCCCAAACCCTAGATCAGCATGTCTTCCTCTTCGTCGAGTTCGTCAAGTTCGTCGCTGGCTGTGGCCCTCGGTACCCCTCCGACTCAGCTCCTGACACGGGGCAATTACCTTCTATGGCAAGCTCTCATTGTGCCCGCGTTTCGTGGGGCCAATGTCATGGGTCTCCTTGATGGCTCCGATCGTGCCCCGCCCAAGACCATTGAAGAAGAAGATTCAGAGAAGAAGAAGATCCAAGTTGAGAACCCTGCGTATGTTGCCTGGATTGCTCGGGATCAGCTGGTGCTGCGTTTCCTTCTGAACTCGCTGTCACCGGAGATTCTGTCGCATGTTCTGGGCATGGATACCACTGCTGCAGTCTGGGCCGGCGTCAATGGCATGTTCAAAACGGCATCTCGCACCAAGGCGCAACACGTGCGTGAGAGGCTCAATGACACCAAGAAACTCACCATGACCGCTGATCAGTACTACACCAAGATGAAGGGCTTCGCTTCTGAGCTTGCTGCCCTTGGAAAACCCATTGGAGATGATGAACTTCTTGGTTATCTTCTTCATGGGCTGGACAAGGGTGATTATAATTCCCTGATCACCTCGGTTCATGGCAAGGAAGACACTACTGTTGATGAATTCTATGAGCAACTTTCGGGATATGATATGCGCAATGGTGTGGAAGAAAACGGTGTCTTTGTCTCCTCAGCACATCTGGCTCGCCGCGGCTATACACCACGTGACCGTACTCCACCTCGCCGTGGGTACTCACCACCCTCCCGTGGGCGCAGTCCTGATGAGCGCCGTGATGATCGCTACCGTAGAGATGATGATCGTGGCTGGCGCCGTGATGAGCGCCGTGATGATGACCGTTGGCGTCGTGATGAGCGACGTGATGATGACCGCCATGGTGATCGGCGTGATGACCGCCGTGATAGGCGTACTGATGGTGGAGGACGGCGCTCAGACCGTACACCCACCAAATATGTTGATACTGATTGCCAGATCTGCAAGAAGCATGGACATCCTGCTAGTGAGTGCTGGTGGCGCTACTCTGATGATAAGAAGAAGAGAGATGATGCTGAGAAAGGGGCCCATCTTGCTGCCGCCCATCTTGCAGCCGCCCCTTATGGAGTTGATACAAATTGGTATGCTGATTCTGGTGCCACTGATCACATCACTAGCCAGCTAAGCAAGCTCTTCAGCGCCAACAAGTACGATGGGAAAGACAAGGTCCGCACTGCTGAAGGCACAGGTATGGACATTAGTCATATTGGTGATTCAATATTGCATACCCCTCATAGTTCCTTTGACCTCAAAAATATTCTTCTTGTTCCACATGCCTCTAAAAATCTTTTATCTATTCATCGATTTACACTTGATAATCATGTCTTTATTGAGTTTCATCCTTTCTTCTTTTTAATCAAGGACCAAGCAACTCGAAGAATTCTGTTTAGAGGACCTTGCTATGGTGGTCTCTATCCCTTGGTGCATATGTTTCACGAGACCTCCAAGCATGCCTTCTTCTCAATAAAGCCATCTTCATCTACATGGCATCGACGTTTAGGACATCCTTCTTCATTCGTGGTTCAGCAAGTTCTTAGGAGAAATAAAATAGCTTACACCCCAGATAGTACCCCATATATTTGTGATTCTTGTCAGTTAGCTAAGAGTCATCAGTTGCCATATCCTGTGTCATCTAGTGTCTCTCATGCTCCCTTGGAGCAAGTCTTTTCTGATGTATGGGGTCCTGCTCCTTTGTCTGTGGGCAAACATGCATATTATGTAAGCTTTATCGATGATTTCAGTAAATTTACTTGGATATATTTGCTTAAGAAGCGTTCTGATGTTTATCAAGCCTTTCTTAATTATCAGCAATATGTTGAGCGCAAGTTTGATAGAAAAATTATTACTATGCAAACTGATTGGGGAGGCGAGTATGAGAAATTAAATAGTTTCTTTCAGAAGGTTGGCATATCTCATCATGTTTCTTGTCCTCATGCTCATCAACAAAACGGTTCCGCTGAGAGAAAACACCGTCACATAGTTGAAGTGGGTCTTGCCTTACTTGCTAATGCCTCCATGCCTCTCAAATATTGGGATGAAGCATTTATTACTGCCACCTTTCTCATAAATTTGCTTCCTACAAAAGTCCTAGATTTTGACACTCCTACAGAACGTCTTCTTCATGTCACACCAAATTATGATGCTCTTAGAACTTTTGGTTGTGCTTGCTGGCCCAACCTTCGTCCTTACAACAAGCGAAAGCTTGCTTTTAGATCCCAACGGTGTGTCTTTCTTGGCTATAGTCCTATGCACAAGGGTGTTAAATGTCTTGATATTTCTACTGGTAGAATCTATATATCCCGTGATGTTGTTTTTGATGAGAACGTATTTCCTTTTGCCTCCCTTCATCCCAATGCCGGCGCACTTCTCAAACAACAAATTCTTCTTCTTCCAAATACTAATGAGGGTGTGCAAAATATTGATCATCATGTGCCTATTATTGTACCCATTACTGATGCTCAACAGTTTACAGAGGAGCCAGAAGAAAATCGCAGTCAAAATGGTTGCTCAACGCGTCCAGAATTCGATTCTCAAATTTCTGCAGAAAAAGACGTCTCGGGCGCTGAACACGAGGTTGATCCTCGCCGACATTCCTTCTGTCGGCTGACACCCGAAGCAGATCAGGCGGATCCCGAGGCAGATGCTCCTGTCGCACCTGTCCTCCGCGTTTATTCGCGTCGCAGGGCGCGGTCTCCGTCGCGCGGCCCCGCGTCTGGACGTGGCGAACACACGCCTTCCACTGCTGGCGGCCCTCCACCTGGCACCCCGCCACAGACAACGCGGTCCCCTTCTCCGGCTTCCGATGCGGAGCGTGGCGGGCACGCTCCTTCGGCCACTCGCCTGTCGTCTGCTGCAGCGGGATCCTTCCCAGGATCTTCTGCGGCCGGCGGTGATGGGGGCGAAGATGTTCTCTCAGAAAATGCAAACAATGATGCAAACAATGATATTGATGATGATTTAAATTCGGTTAATTCTGATTCTCCACCACCGTCTCCACAGCAGGATATTGAGGCACCACCGTCTTCACAGCATGATATTGGAGTTCGCACGCGACTTCAAAGAGGTATACGTCAACCAAAGAAATATACTGATGGCACTGTGAGATATGGTATGTTTTCTTCTACAGGAGAGCCAAGTACATTGATAGAGGCTCAGAATGATTCAAATTGGCAGCAAGCAATGCAAGAAGAATATGATGCATTACTTGAAAACAAGACATGGCATCTTATTCCACCCAGCAGCAACAAAAATCTGATTGACTGCAAGTGGGTATATCGTATAAAGAAGAAAGCAGATGGCTCCATTGATAGATACAAGGCAAGACTTGTTGCAAAAGGTTTTAAGCAGAGGTATGGCATTGATTATGAAGACACCTTCAGTCCTGTGGTTAAAATTGCTACTATCAGAATTGTCTTGTCTGTGTCTGTTTCTCGTGGATGGAGTTTACGGCAGCTAGATGTCAAGAACGCGTTTTTACATGGTGTTCTGGAGGAGGAGGTATATATGAAACAACCTCCAGGTTTTGAAAATCCTCATGCTCCGCATTATATTTGCAAACTTGACAAGGCTCTTTATGGACTGAAACAAGCACCTCGAGCATGGTACTCAAGATTGAGTTCAAAGTTGAGTGATCTTGGATTTATTCCTTCCAAGGCTGACACTTCATTGTTTCTCTATAATAAGTCAGGTATCATCATTTATGTGCTGATTTATGTTGATGATATTATAGTAACAAGTTCCTCTAATGAAGCCATTGATATTCTTCTTCGAGATCTTAATAAGAATTTTGCTATTAAAGATCTTGGTGACTTGCATTATTTTCTTGGTATTGAAGTCAAGAAGGTGCCAAATGGATTGGTCTTGACATAGGAAAAATATGCCTCAGATTTGCTTGCAAAAGTTGGCATGCGAGATTGTAAAGCAGCTCCCACGCCGTTGTCCTCCACAGAGCAATTGTCTCTCACTGATGGTACACCTCTGGGTTCTGATGATAGTACTCAGTATCGCAGCATTGTTGGAGGATTACAGTATTTAACTCTTACACGTCCAGACTTGTCTTATTCTGTGAATAAAGTCTGTCAGTTTCTCCATGCTCCTACTACAGAACATTGGTCAGCTGTGAAGCGTATTCTTCGTTATATACAGGATACTTCTAAGATTGGAATCACCTTTATCAAATCATCATCTACACTTCTCAGTGCCTTCTCTGATGCAGATTGGGCAGGTTCTATTGATGATAGGCGATCCACTAGTGGATTTGCTATATTTGTTGGCTCAAACTTAGTTTCTTGGAGTGCCAGAAAACAAGCCACAGTGTCCAGGTCTAGTACAGAAGCTGAATATAAAGCCTTGGCAAATGCTACTGCAGAATTAATTTGGGTTGAAGCTCTTCTTGGTGAACTTGGTGTTAAGCTAAAGAAGAAGCCCTGTCTTTGGTGTGATAATCTGGGTGCTACCTATTTATCTGCCAATCCAGTCTTTCATGCTCGTACCAAGCACATTGAGATAGATTTTCATTTTGTTAGAGAGAGAGTAGCCAACAATCTTCTGGACATTAAATTTATCTCCAGCAAAGATCAAGTTGCAGATGGTTTCACAAAGGCACTTCCTGTAAAACAGTTAAATGAGTTTAAGCGTAATCTAAACCTTTCAAAAGGTTTAGATTAAGGGGGAGTGTTAAATGTAATAGGACTGTGTTACGTGTTAGACACGAACACCTATCCCGTTCCAACCGTTTCGAGTCTGATACGGTTTCAATCTCTGTAAACTCTCGGCCCAAAGCCGCCCTTATATTCAACACGTAAACCAGCGTGGACGGTAGCGCTGTTTAGATCCTCGTCATTGTATTTGACACCAGGAGCCGAGTCGGAGAGACGGCTGGAGATGCTCTAAGAATACGGAAAACTACCTTGTCACCACCCAAGATTCTGATCTCCACGGGAAATTGTGGGAGGTATAAAGATTCGCTGCCATGTGTGACATCATAGCGTAGTTTCCAGTAGCCTGATTATTGATTACTAATTTCTATGGCATTTTAATTATCGGATACATATAAATCTTCCTGTACGATTTGTTTCACTGCAGGGTATTTAGACGAAGAACTGTAGTTCGTCAAACGATTCAGGTAGGGAAATGGTTTTGACATATGCCCAAGTCTTGGTAAAGGGGGTAAAGGTTAAGTTAAAGAGGCTCCCAGTTACATTAAAAAATTAGAACTTTAGATTTAAGTTGAGTGGTGTAGGAAATAGACGAAGTACTTCAGTTCTTGTATAAGTAGTGGAGATAATGAGAATGCACAGAGGAGTTGTTAAAATGATTTCCAATGGCTGCTTGTCTAGAATTATTATAAATGTAATACAGGTTCTGGCATAACTTTGGATTGGCAACAATGAATAGAAGATGCAATGCAGAGATAGGGTATGGATGCGTGCCAAATCAAAAAAACAAAGGTTCTCTATGAAGCACCTTTTTAAAATAATTGTATCAGTACATCTCTTACAAATAACTGCACAATCAAGCATCTTACATGGAGCACGGAGTGCAGCCATTTTCTATAGAAAAAATTAAGCAAACCATGCTTTCCCACCCTTCCAATCTGATTATACTCTGTATTAGTTCCCAGAAAACAATCATATAATCATCTCTATTTGGGAAGGTGGGCATATACAGACTGCCAGTCATATCATCGGCGGTGCCTTCCTGCGCCTCGGGCGGCGATGCATCGTCAGCCGCCGGAGTGGACGTTGTCGAATGGGTGGACGTCGAAGGGGTGGACGTCGTCGAAGGGGAGGACGAAGCAGTCGACGAAGGCCGGAGGATGTCTTGGCGATGGGCGATGGCGGCCTCTCTTTTGGCGCCCGCGGCTTCCTCCCCTTCGGCACGCCGTCGTCGGCGATCTTGTTCGGCGGCATGGTGGTGGAAGAGAAGAGGAGGAGCTGCAACTGTGGGGGAATTCGGCGGGGAAAATAGGTATATGCGGCGCATTTTGGAGGGAAACGAAATAAATGGCGGGGAACTACCCTTCCTGTGGCCGACACCGCGGGCCTGCTCGACGTTCACACGTTTTTGTTTCGTCCGGAGTCCCCGAGCGCGCCTCGGGAAGCCGGGGATGGCCTAGGCTCTCCGAATGGATGAAAGACCAAATCCGAGCGAAAACAAGGAACAGGGGGCGTGACTGGATCGAATAACGCCGTCCGGATGAAAAAAAGGGTTGCCAGGAGCCGAGTCGGAGAGACGGCTGGAGATGCTCTAAGAATACGAAAAACTACCTTGTCACCACCCAAGATTCTGATCTCCACGGGAAATTGTGGGAGGTATAAAAATTCGCTGCCCTGTGTGACATCATAGCGTAGTTTCCAGTAGCCTGATTATTGATTACTAATTTCTATGGCATTTTAATTATCGGATACATATCAATCTTCCTGTGCGATTTGTTTCACTGCAGGGTATTTAGACGAAGAACTAAGAGCAGTAGTTCTTCAAACGATTCAGGTAGGGAAATGGTTTTGACATATGCCCAAGTCTTGGTAAAGGGGGTAAAGGTTAAGTTAAAGAGGCTCCCAGTTACATTAAAAAATTAGAACTTTAGATTTAAGTTGAGTGGTGTAGGAAATAGACGAAGTACTTCAGTTCTTGTATAAGTAGTGGAGATAATGAGAATGCACAGAGGAGTTGTTAAAATGATTTCCAATGGCTGCTTGTCTAGAATTATTATAAATGTAATAAAGGTTCTAGCATAACTTTGGATTGGCAACAATGAATAGAAGATGCAATGCAGAGATATGGTATGGATGCGTGCCAAATCAAAAAAAAAAAAAACAAAGGTTCTCTATGAAGCACTTTTTTAAAATAATTGTATCAGTACATCTCTTACAAATAACTGCACGATCAATCATCTTACATGGAGCACGGAGTGCAGCCATTTTCTATAGAAAAAATTAAGCAAACCATGCTTTCCCACCCTTCCAATCTGATTGAACTCTGTATTAGTTCCCAGAAAACAATCATATAATCATCTCTATTTGGGAAGGTGGGCATATACAGACTGCCAGTCATATCATCATTTAATCATCTCTAAAAATTAGAGTGACCTTTGCTTTCCCACCCTTCCATTTTGAAAAAAATCATACCCCGCCTTGTATTCTCATGGAGACTGACCTGTTCGTCGGCTCTAACATCATGTTTGAGGTGTTATGTTATTTTATACCAGTAAATAGAACTTTGTTGAACCGAATTCATGGAAAATTTAGTATGGATTTTTGGCTCTTACCAGTATGAATAGGTCCTTCATTGTTCGCTTGCAATTTATATCAGGAGGAGCAAGCCAACATAGTGCAGATTGGTCACAAGGTGCGGAGATAACATGCAAATTTATGCAGCTTTTCTTTGAGATTGTATTTACAGATTTTGTGAAAATTGCTTAACCAAACTAATGAATCACATCCTGGGAGACAGCTGGTTGCCAACGGGGTCAGAAATCAGAACTACCTCAACAAAATATAAGTGTTTATTTTTTGCTTTTCATAGGCATTTATTGACTATATGATAGATCTCTTTGATGGTGTTTACATTCCAACAGGAGTAACCCGTTTCCAAAACATGTTAATTTCTGAATTTCCTTTTTCCATGTCGATTAGCTATGCCACATAGATTACCATACATTGTATTCTAAATTTAATTTTGTGATTTCGTGCGTTACACGTGCACTCTTACTAGTTACGTTGTAAGTTGTAACCTACACTTCGGCAGAAATTTTGGTCATCTACTATATACTAAAAGCACAATACGGAAATTTAAAATAGAGCCACCACGTTAATCCACATCATCATAATTATTTTAACAGTTAGATCTAACATATGTGGCTAAGATTTAAAATAGATTAACTCTTACGTAACTCTGGCTCGACACAGTTTTGTGTTTTTCCTAGACACATTGACACATGTTTTGTGTTTTTTCTAGACACATTGACACGGTTTATATGTAAAAAAGATAACGTTTTAATATGTGTACACGGTTTTCTTTGATATGGACTCTTATAATTGATTATAGACACATGCAAAGACAGTTTTTTTTTACAGGGAACACATCCGGTAGTACGGTAGTACGAACAGCTAAGTCTATTTAAAAAAATAAACCCTATCTAAATCAGAATAAGCCCGCCCCTCAAAAAATGAAATAAGCCATCCTATTTAAAAAATAAACATACACTTTTGTCAAAAGAACGTACACTAGCTAGCTGTGCATTCAGAAAAATATCCGTATAGGAGAATTACCCACTCTGCTTTATAATTTTAAATATGACTATAGTTTAAATTAGAAAAATTTAAACTAAACTATATCACGTAAAAGATTTATGAAAAAAAAAGATATTTAGAGGACGTATCGTAATTAGCTCAAAAATATATCTATAGTTCATACTGTTACATTAGAAGAAAAGTGCAGACTAAAATTTCATAATCTATATATTTGCAAGTCAGGTATCGATCAGTTCTAGCGTTCTATCAGTTTTATTTTAAAAGTTCTAGAGTCCGTATAAAACATGTAGACTAAACTCTCCTAACAAGCCAGAAAAAATATGGGACATACCTACCTCCTTTCTTTTTCATATATTTTTCTGATTAGGAAAAATAAAAAAATACATTTGTTTACTCATGTATATTGAAAAACGATACTTTACTGATCAATGTACGCTTCGTTCTCTTTCATAAATATCTGCGTAGACAACTTAAGTTTGTTCTGCGAACATATTTAGGTTCAGGAACTATTTTTTCTCATCTAAAAAACACCACCTACACAAAAATCATAAGACATACCGAGCCAATTCCGTCCATCAAATAACAAAATATATACACCGAAATTTGTATGTGACATCACTTATATTATTATAATTATAATAATGTAAAAGGGGAGAAGCGCTTGACGCTAGATAAATTGATGGTATAGGTGTCGGCTGGATAAAGCAATAGCTAACATACTTGGAAGTGTGTTCAAAACTCGGACAAATTCCAAAATATCCATACATCTACAAAAAAAAAAGTCTAACATGTTTCAGTATAGTGAGAATGATCTCCAAATAATACTCCATCTGTCCCAAAATGTAAGGCGTCTAAGGATTAATAAAAAGTCAGTGTTTTTAAAGTTTGACCAAATTTATACATTACGGAGATTTAAAATAGAGCCACCACGTTAATCCACATCATCATAATTATTTTAACAGTTAGATCTAACATATGTGGCTAAGATTTAAAATAGATTAACTCTTACGTAACTCTGGCTCGACACAGTTTTGTGTTTTTCCTAGACACATTGACACACGTTTTGTGTTTTTTCTAGACACATTGACACGGTTTATATGTAAAAAAGATAACGTTTTAATATGTGTACATGGTTTTCTTTGATATGGACTCTTATAATTGATTATAGACACATGCAAAGACAGTTTTTTTTACAGGGAACACATCCGGTAGTACGGTAGTACGAACAGCTAAGTCTATTTAAAAAAATAAACCCTATCTAAATCAGAATAAGCCCGCCCCTCAAAAAATGAAATAAGCCATCCTGTTTAAAAAATAAACATACACTTTTGTCAAAAGAACGTACACTAGCTAGCTGTGCATTCCGAAAAATATCCGTATAGGAGAATTACCCACTCTGCTTTATAATTTTAAATATGACTATAGTTTAAATTAGAAAAATTTAAACTAAACTATATCACGTAAAAGATTTATGAAAAAAAAAGATATTTAGAGGACGTATCGTAATTAGCTCAAAAATATATCTATAGTTCATACTGTTACATTAGAAGAAAAGTGCAGACTAAAATTTCATAATCTATATATTTGCAAGTCAGGTATCGATCAGTTCTAGCGTTCTATCAGTTTTATTTTAAAAGTTCTAGAGTCCGTATAAAACATGTAGACTAAACTCTCCTAACAAGCCAGAAAAAATATGGGACATACCTACCTCCTTTCTTTTTCATATATTTTTCTGATTAGGAAAAATAAAAAAATACATTTGTTTACTCATGTATATTGAAAAACGATACTTTACTGATCAATGTACGCTTCGTTCTCTTTCATAAATATCTGCGTAGACAACTTAAGTTTGTTCTGCGAACATATTTAGGTTCAGGAACTATTTTTTCTCATCTAAAAAACACCACCTACACAAAAATCATAAGACATACCGAGCCAATTCCGTCCATCAAATAACAAAATATATACACCGAAATTTGTATGTGACATCACTTATATTATTATAATTATAATAATGTAAAAGGGGAGAAGCGCTTGACGCTAGATAAATTGATGGTATAGGTGTCGGCTGGATAAAGCAATAGCTAACATACTTGGAAGTGTGTTCAAAACTCGGACAAGTTCCAAAATATCCATACATCTACAAAAAAAAAGTCTAACATGTTTCAGTATAGTGAGAATGATCTCCAAATAATACTCCATCTGTCCCAAAATGTAAGGCGTCTAAGGATTAATAAAAAGTCAGTGTTTTTAAAGTTTGACCAAATTTATACATTACGGAGATTTAAAATAGAGCCACCACGTTAATCCACATCATCATAATTATTTTAACAGTTAGATCTAACATATGTGGCTAAGATTTAAAATAGATTAACTCTTACGTAACTCTGGCTCGACACAGTTTTGTGTTTTTCCTAGACACATTGACACACGTTTTGTGTTTTTTCTAGACACATTGACACGGTTTATATGTAAAAAAGATAACGTTTTAATATGTGTACATGGTTTTCTTTGATATGGACTCTTATAATTGATTATAGACACATGCAAAGACAGTTTTTTTTACAGGGAACACATCCGGTAGTACGGTAGTACGAACAGCTAAGTCTATTTAAAAAAATAAACCCTATCTAAATCAGAATAAGCCCGCCCCTCAAAAAATGAAATAAGCCATCCTGTTTAAAAAATAAACATACACTTTTGTCAAAAGAACGTACACTAGCTAGCTGTGCATTCCGAAAAATATCCGTATAGGAGAATTACCCACTCTGCTTTATAATTTTAAATATGACTATAGTTTAAATTAGAAAAATTTAAACTAAACTATATCACGTAAAAGATTTATGAAAAAAAAAGATATTTAGAGGACGTATCGTAATTAGCTCAAAAATATATCTATAGTTCATACTGTTACATTAGAAGAAAAGTGCAGACTAAAATTTCATAATCTATATATTTGCAAGTCAGGTATCGATCAGTTCTAGCGTTCTATCAGTTTTATTTTAAAAGTTCTAGAGTCCGTATAAAACATGTAGACTAAACTCTCCTAACAAGCCAGAAAAAATATGGGACATACCTACCTCCTTTCTTTTTCATATATTTTTCTGATTAGGAAAAATAAAAAAATACATTTGTTTACTCATGTATATTGAAAAACGATACTTTACTGATCAATGTACGCTTCGTTCTCTTTCATAAATATCTGCGTAGACAACTTAAGTTTGTTCTGCGAACATATTTAGGTTCAGGAACTATTTTTTCTCATCTAAAAAACACCACCTACACAAAAATCATAAGACATACCGAGCCAATTCCGTCCATCAAATAACAAAATATATACACCGAAATTTGTATGTGACATCACTTATATTATTATAATTATAATAATGTAAAAGGGGAGAAGCGCTTGACGCTAGATAAATTGATGGTATAGGTGTCGGCTGGATAAAGCAATAGCTAACATACTTGGAAGTGTGTTCAAAACTCGGACAAGTTCCAAAATATCCATAAATCTACAAAAAAAAAAGTCTAACATGTTTCAGTATAGTGAGAATGATCTCCAAATAATACTCCATCTGTCCCAAAATGTAAGGCGTCTAAGGATTAATAAAAAGTCAGTGTTTTTAAAGTTTGACCAAATTTATACACAAAAATATGAACAATTATAATACTAAATCAATATCAATAGATTCACTAAAAAGTATTTTTTTTAATGTATCCAATAAATATTATAGATGTATATATTTTTTCTCTTTAATTGGTCTACATTTTAGGACGGAGGGAGTACTTGGAAATACTTAGTGCTAAACTAATAGTAACCAGAAGGAGATAAATGGTTAAAGCCATAACTAATGAGTTAGGTTATTCCAATGGTTTAATTGGGTTGTCGAAAGTGTATTCCAGACCTAGATGGAAAAGGTTAGACCCTCAAAAAAGTTTTGGAGGTTTCACTAAATCAAGAATGATCTTCAAAATATTTACGAAGGAGTTTTAGAAAACATATATTCTGGCTTAATAATCATGAAATATCTTGATCAAGAGACATCCTTATCAAAGAGTGGGACCCCACAAAGATTTCTTATGCCAGGTTTTTGGAGACAATAAATCTCCCAAATTGCTAATCCATTCCTAAACCCTAAGTAAAATAAAATCATGAAACACCACAAGATATAATACTTTCTTCGTGTAATAAACTCCATGGTCACGCCAATACAATGACTGCGACCTTATTGTTATGACACCGTCTCAAACGTCATGGCTTTGTAGCTGAGAATGCATGGTCCTAACGACCCTGTAAGGAAATATGAACGCACTATGCACGTAAAACACTAGATGTAGAACTGATGCAATAAGAAACCTAAACTAAATGCAAGCATGGTTACCTTGCCTCAAGACACTTTGGTGGATGATCAAAGTTAGAGGAGTAGACAAAGATTGAAACAATGAAAGTAGTACCCCGATGTTCGTCTTATTTGTGCTACAGATTTTGAATGAGCTCCACACTAAAGTGAGAAAGTAAAACCTTTCAAATTTCAATCTTAATAAAGTGAACATCGTATTATCTATTTAACTTTGATTAATATTCGTGTTGAAATAGACACATTCTCAACACGAATGCAAAATGTTAGAAAAATATCAATATGATAAAAATATCTCTTAAGGTACATTATAACTATATTATCCATAAAACTAAATATATATATAGATGATGCCCTCATACTTGCGAGGGCCACACTGCTAGTTTTGACTAAAAGCTAGTCAATCATCCGAAAAAGAGATGAAACTTTAGAAACTTCATTTGTGGTGCCCACACTATTTCTAAGATCAAGTTTACGACGTAATTGTTTGAATATGAGCTTACCACATTGGCCTTGGTCTTTGATAGGAGTGACTGCACCTTTCGTCCGCGTCGAGGCTGACATTGGCATACTTGAACCCCGTCGTCTTCCTCTTGTTACCACCCACAGCCACAGGTGACTTATACCCCGTGTACGTAGCCTTGAACTCATCTTCGGTGATATCCGCGAACTGGTTAGCCTCGAGCCAGAATTTGTCGGTGCCAGAATTCACCGACTCGATGAATGCGACGTTGGTGTTGAACACCTCTAGCCGCCTTGCCTTCTCGGCATGATCACTGTACACACGCCCGTACCTGGCCATCCACTCCTCATGCCTTGCCACCATGGATCGATCCTCAGCGAGGTCGCGCGCCGCTTGAGCGCTAAGCGCGCATGCGCACACAAGGATGGCTACCAGCAGAAAACCAAGCGAGTAAGCCATGGTCGGATGAGGCCGAAGCTGGAGATCAAGTGCGCCGCGGAGGAGGTTGTGGTGATCATGTTTGATGATAATTGGGATTGTAATACCGATCATATATAGAGCGAGATGAGAAGAAATGCCGTGAGAAGTACTCGCAATTCGATGAGAGCGATTTGCTGCGTGCCGTGGGAGGGCGTACAGGAGATTAATTTTTGTTAAACAATGGCATGGATTAGCTTTGGGGGATGGGCTGAGAACAACACTGTATATTATTATTTCACTGAATATGCTGAACGTCAAGTTTGCTTGTTAATCAAACATGTGAATTACTGTAGTTAACTAGTTACTTCATACTTGTGAGCGAGATAATATATTTTACTAGGTTCAGCGTTCGATTAATGTGCTGAAGTGTGTAATTTAACAGGAGACGCTGACTCACTATAAGTTTTAGTTAACTTATTTTTAGTCTCCTAAATAAGCCACGCAATTCCCCTAATCATTGTCCATGGTTCAGCTGTAAAATATATATTTATTGAGAGAACTTGCTTGGACAGTCCAATCTAGGTTACAGCTTGTTTTGTAGTATTAGGCTAGTCAGCCTTAGGTTGAATTTTTTTTTTGAAACAAGACAATTAACTTGCCATTTTATTGATTAATTCAATAATTTAAAGAGAGTTGGCCGGTTTATTAGCTGGAACCTGCTGAAAAGGCACACACATTCATCCTGGCTACCGCTAGGTTTTTTTTTGGGTCTAGACTTCCAAAATCTCCTTGAAAATCGATTTTACTAGTTACCACCGATACATTTTAATATCGAATGGAATTTTCCAAAATTCACATAATTTGCTTTTATTAAATATTTTCACAAATTTTGGATGAATTTATATTTTTTATAACAAATATTGGTCGCTAATTTTCGATATCTCAACTAGTATTTCTGGTATTTCCGAAAACAGATATACTAGTGTCCACCATAACTTTTTCCCTACCGAAAACAAAAAACTTGCTATTTGCAGAAGATGCACACACACCACTCTCATCATTCTCAAAGTTGTCGGCCGGTGTTACCGTTCTCAATCTACAACAACTCAGACTTCACAAAAGAAGATCACCAAGGAAAAGTCTCTCCGAAGTTGCGCCGTGAAGTCTACTTGGCTGATGCATGTAAAATGCATCCATGATCTTTATTGTTTATTAGGTCATATTGTTAGTTATTTGATAGTTTATTAAGGACGTGGGCATATTTTCCATTTATTCCAAGGATTTTTTTTAAATAATCCCCTTTCATTTAGTTTTAACCATGCGAAGCAGATTTGCTTGTTTTTGCATGTTTTTGACTTTCAGTGACATTTAGGCTGTCAAACGGACCCATTTTTTGCCACATCATTTTTTTTTGGAAAATCAAGGACCTTGGGAAGAAGTCAATGAGGAATGCTGATACGTCTCTAACGTATCTATAATTTTTGATGCTCCATGCTTGTTTTTACACCATTTGCTTAGTGTTTTGTTACACTTCGTGGTATTTTTATGCATTTTCCAGAACTAACCTATTAACGAGATGCCACAGTGCCAGTTCCCTATTTTCTGCTGTTTTTGTGTTTCAGAAAAGTTACACAGGAAATATTCTCGGAATTGGACGAAACAAAAGCTGAACATCCGGAAATTTACCGAAGCTTCCAGAGAACCGAAGAGGAGACGGAAAGGAGCCAGGAGGCAGCCTCACCACCAGGGGGCGCGACCTAGGGCCTGGCCGCGCCGCCCTATGGTGAGGGCCCCCTGGTCCACTTCTGACGGTGCCCCTTCGCCTATAAAGACCCCCCGACGGGAAAAACCTAAAGACCCGATCACTTTTCCAGAATACATCGCGATCCACCGCCGCCGTCGACCCAAGATCGGGAGGGTCCAGAAGCTCTTCCCGGCACCCTGCCGGAGAGGGAAATCGCCATCGGAGGTGTTCTTCATAGCCATGCTTGCCTCCGGCGCGATGAGTGAGTAGTCTACCTTGGACTATGAGTCCATAGCAGTAGCTAGTTGGTTGTCTTCTCCACCATGTGCTGCATGTTTAGATCTCGTGAGCTGCCTTACATGATCGAGATCACCGTTATGTAATTCTACATGTTGTGTTTGTTGGGATCCGATGAATATTGGTGTTATGATTGAGTTGATGTGCTGAATATTATCTTATGTTATCTCTATGTTGTTTATGATCTTGCATGCTCTCCATTGTTAGTAGCTATCTTGGCCGAGTAGTTGCTAGTGACTCCAAGAGGGGGTATTTATGCTCGATAGTGGGTTCATGCCTCTATTTAATCTGGGGGAGTGACAGAAACCTCTAAGGTTGTAGATGTGCTGTTGCCACTAGGGAGAAAACAACATTCATATGCTCAAGTGAAAGATCATATCGAGCCCCATGTGTGGTTTTGGTAATTAATGACAATCCCTATGGACTAATGGTTGCATTGAGTTATATGTGTAGGACTTGTCCATAGACAATGCTTGAACCATTTGTTGGAGTCAAGGTTGTAAGAAGAAGATTATGTGTTGACCAAGGTGTTATTCAAGGAGTGATCCAAAGATTGGTCTTAAGGGAGTTGAGCTTATGTTAAGTGTGTCTTGAAGAATAAGATTGAGTGAGCTCTCATGTGTATCCTCAAGACACCATCATTATAGAGAAAGAAGATTTGATTCGAGGATTGATCAAGTCAAAGCGCAAGTTCAAGATGAGCAACTAGAAGAGAACATATGCTTGAAGCTTGCCATCTATATTGTGATCATGGATATGTGAAGATATGCTTAAAGAGAGTCTCTTCCATAGTAGAGTATGGGGGAGCAATCCGCAAAACTTCACCAAGCAAGCTCAATCAAGAAAGGTGGTCCAACTTGAGAAGATCAAGATCGTCTTTATCCACCTCAAGTGGAATGCTCAAGGCAAAGGTATGATAGTGTTAGGGTTTCTTTCTTACCGGTCTCATGGTGTTTGTTGTGAGACCGGGTTATAGGATCGGTAGCCGTACTATCAAGAGGGGCTCTCGAGTGAGTAACTTAATTGTATCGTTCGAAGAGAGCTCAAACCTTTGCATACTTGGCATCTTCTTTCTTGGTTCTTATTTGAGTTTTATCCATGTGAGGTTCTAGAGCTTGTGGTTATTTCCATGACAAGCTCTAGCTCATCAAAAACGGATTTCGCATGAAGCTCTTATTGCGTTTTTGATGTTTGGAGGTTTTACCGGTTTGCTTTCAAAGAGAGGTCAAACCTTTCATCATTTGGTTTTATACTCCCTTGTTGGACTATGATGTTTCTATGGATGAAGTTGTAGATCTCGTTGTGGTGATTCCAACGAGCCCAAGATCATCGAAAACGGAGTCCGGATGAAAAAGTTATCACCGTTTTCGTATTGCAGTTTCTGCTCGGCGTCACCCAGTAAGGGGGGCGGATATTCCGGCCAGGAGGGGCGGATTATCCGGCCTGGGGGCAAAAATTTCGTGTCGAAATTTCTGCTAAGGACTTGGCTCGGCGTCACCCAGATATGGGGCCGGATATTCCGTCCAGGGGGCCGGATAATCCGGCCTGGGATGCTGTAACGGTCATATTTCGTTGGGGGGACCTATAAAAGGCCCCCCTTCTTCCCCAAGGGCTGCTAGCTCGTTTTTCCTCTCTTTCTCTCTCTCCCACCATTGTTGACCTTGGAAAGCTTGCCCATCTCTCAATCCCTCCCATGATTCTTGAATATTTTTGAGGGAAAAGAGAGAGGAGATCTAGATCTATCTTTCCACCAATCAAAATCTCCTCTTAGTGAGGGGAACCTCTTGTGGATTTAGATCTTGGAGTTCTTTGTGGATTTCCTTTGTTCTTCCTCTCATATCTCTCCATAGCATTAGTTGCTTTGGTGAAATTTGAGTGAGAAGGATTTGAGCACCTTATGTGCTCCTGCCATTGCATAAGTTGCATCGGTTTGAGTTCTCCCCGGAGATTCGAGTAAGTGAAAGTTTGTGAGCTTATTACTCTTGGGTTCTTGGAACCCTAGACGGCTTTGTGGCTTTGTGGTGCCTTTGTGGCTATTCTTGGGAGCCTCCAATTAAGTTGTGGATGCGTGCCCCAAGCTTTGTGTAAAGGCCCGGTTCCGCCTTGAGGAACCCCTTAGTGGAAGAGTGAGCTAGGCCTTTGTGGCGCAAGCTCACACCGGAGAATAGGGTGAGGCCTTTGTGGCGTTGGTTAGGCCTTTGTGGCGATACCACACCCCTCCAACGAGACGTACTCCCTTTTAAGGGAGGAACTCGGGAATACATCATCGTCTCCGCGTGCCTCGGTTATTTCTATACCCGAGCTCTTTACTTATGCACTTTACATTGTGATAGCCTTCGTGCTTGAAGTCATTTATCTTGCTATCACCTTGTTACTTGTATTGCTTAGCATAAGTTGTTGGTGCACATAGGTGAGCCTAGTTTATTTAGGTTTTGTGTGCTTGACAAAATAAACGCTAGTTTAATTCCGCTTTTGTTCAAGCCATTCGTAAAATTTGATATCGCCTATTCACCCCCCCCTCTAGGCGACATCTGTGTCCTTTCATCAAGGGCATATGCTTTGTTTATATTACACACTTTGCTTAATGCAGTTATCTGTTGTTCGCAACTTAATACTTGTGGAGTTCTCGGATTGATTCACCACAAGTGGATTATTAGTCATAGATGCAGTTGGATGATGGTCTATGTATCTTGTTGTAATGTCCAGAGTAAATCTCATAGTGATCCTCTCGATATATGCACATTGTCTTTATTCTATCAATTGCCCAACTGTAATTTGTTTACCCAGCATGTGTTATTTTATCTTATGGAGAGACACCACTAGTGAACTGTGGACCCCGGTCCTATTTCCTTTATATTGCTATCACCTGTTTACTTTACTTGCACTGTTTACTTTACTCACATACAACTATTGCTTTCCACTCGATACGCTCATACCCTTTGTTTCAAGCAAACCGGTGAGATTGACAACTTCATCGTAAGTTGGGAACAAAGTATTTGGTTATGTTGTGTGCAGGTTCCACGTTGCTACTGGTTGAAGACGCGCTAACAAGAAATCGTTAACGGCGCCCTTGTTGGAGTGTCACGCAGCTAGTGGGCATCACCTTCTGGAGTATTGTCTTTTTTCCTACTGGACGATTAAACCTTGGTTTCATAACTGAGGGAAAACTTGCTGCTATATTCATCAAACCTTCTCTTGGGGTTTCCAACTGGCCGGTCATTTAATTTATTAACTACATGCCAACAAGTTTTTTGGCATCATCATCACCGCGCCATCAACAAGTTTTCTGGCGCCGTTGCCGGGGAAAAAGAAGACTTCTGCAAGCGGAGTTTCGCACGCACATCCTTTACTTTGTTTTAAGTTTTACTTTTACTTTATTTTTACTTGCATCATTTTATCAAAAACACAAAAAAAATTAGTATCCTTTATAGTTATTATTTCTTTACTTTTAGTTCATTATGTTGTTCCCTAAGTACATTTTGGAGGACCTCTCAGTAGGTAGTGGTTCAATTATTGGAAAAAGTAACATTGAGGAGTTCTTTAATCATAGTAGTATGCATAAAGATGTTGAGGAAAAGTCTTTGGCTGAGCTTGCTCCTAGTTATGAAGTTGCTTCTTCTTATTTAATTCATATGTTAGAAGCTAGGTTTGCTAGCCTTAATCCTTTTACGCAATACATGTTTCTTAAGCTTCATGATATTGAAGACCCCGAAAAGAAAGCTTTTATCTTGGAAACTTTGCGCATAGAATTTAGAGATGTTGCCATTGAGGCTAGGGAAGTTTTTAAGAAATTTAATAAGCTTGGCTCACCTGTAGAGGTTGTTGGTACACCCAATGAAGATTTTAGAGTACCAATACCTTGTAAACTTTTAGGAATTCATGATGCTTTGGAAAAGAATTTTTGTTGGATTTGTCCTAAAAATCCTTTTGATGAAAGTAGTGTACCTGACGAGGTGTTAACTCGACAAATGTCCTAGATGAAGGACTTGGGATCAGGGAGATAGGGCGCCGGATGAACTCGAAGGTAAAATCAGTCAAAACAAGGTGGCTATGAAAGTAAACGTGGGTGTAGAACCGGGCTTGCTTTCAATCTGGCCTACACCGTCCCCTCCTGGCCCCTATATATAGGTGGCCAGGTCTCGAGGATCGGGTAGGGTCCGATACAGATTATAATATCGACATACGGTAAGAACTCGTATTTCGACTAACATTACAATTGGGCCTAGCTTAACAGGCCTCACGGGTACTCAACTGACGGGCTCTATTATCTATACCCTTGTCAGTAGCCCCTGAGATTCTACCAGAATTGCAGATTCGGGTTGAATCTCTAATCTTTAAATCTTCGACTTGATCAACTCTTTGACTTCTTCGCCTCTTCAGATATTCGACTTAGTTTGTCGATTTATTTTTTTATGGTACTTTGCAAGGGGTTTTGATGAGCAAGCCTGACAACTCTGATGGATCAAGAGGCCAGTTAACTGCCGGAACAGATACTTGTCACCTACTTCAAATTCAATCCCCTTGGATTTGAATTTGGGAAACCGGTCAAATCCATTCCTTTGCCGCATTTAGGACTTATAAAGAATGAATCCCAGTGATTCTCAGGGTACCCAGTGCGTCCACCAAGATTTTCTTCATCTTGTAAACATGGATACATACTAGCAGAGTGCATCCATGTGCGTATACCGGGCCACACAGGACGGATCCTGGGGTCTTACCTTCGTGATAAATCACGGCATTCGAGTTGTAGTCGCGATGACGCAACTCGAGGATCATATGTCGCATCCTTGTTTGACTGTTTCAGAGTATAAAATATTCAACTTTACTTAAATTGATAAAAAAAGATTGCTCCCGATGGGAGTAATAGAGCTTTCTGACCGTTTTCCCCTACTTTGCTTCAGTACTTCATGAATAAATATCATCGGGTGCGCGCCCAGCGCTCCCGATGGGAGTAGCCCCTGAGGCTATAGCCGAAATTTTTCGGGTATAGGCTCAAGAAAATAGATAAGTACACTCATTGTATTTCTTCGTGCATCAATTGTCGACTCCTTTTACTTACGCAATGTATTCCTTTTCTTCGAATGTCATAAGCCCCCGAGTCGTAAACGAGGCAAACTTATGCTTCTTTATTTTCCTCCCTTCTTTTTTTTTACTCCTTCTTTTCTCGGATATATTGGTCTGTCTGATATCATCTGCTCTGGGCAGCATATAAGAGCCTATGATTATATTTTGGCCTTTACAAAGGCCCATTATACGTGCTTATAAATAAAGCACGTCTAGTGATGGGTAAAAACCCTAATCCAATATTTAGCTTCTCCGCCGCTTCATCTTTCTCCTCCTAAACTCATCTAGGGTTTCTTCCCCCCAACTCCTGCCTCCATGGCTGATGCAGGTGAGTTCCGTTTGAACCTTGGCGCCCCAGTGGAGAAGCGAGGCCGCGGCCATCCTCGCGGTAGCAAAAACAAGGCTTCGATCGATGCTTTGGTGGCTTCGTCGTCCGCTGTGGTGAAGCGGCGGCCCGGCCGTCCGGCTGGGAGCAAAAACAAACCCAAGGTGCATTTAGCTGCACCTGGTCCAAGTACTCCTGCTGCTAGTGCGTCTCCTCCTCCGTCCAGACTTTTCTCGTTCTTCTGCATTGCCGGCCCGCAATATCGTGAGATTCAACGCCTGCCATCGAAATTCACGAATTTCATGGATGGGCGGGAACTGCGCGAAGCGGTTCTCCGCGAACACTCTGGTGGAGGAGCTCCATATGAAGTGGAGGTGTGGTACGATGGTGCCACCGAGCAGTTCTTCAAGGGCGGCTGGTCGTGGTTTGCGGAGGACCATGACCTCCATCAGGGGTTCTTCATGACCTTTGACTATCATGTTGGCACGTCGAAGTTTGATGTGAAAATCTACGACTGTACTCAATGCCAGAAGGAGTTTGAAGCCGAAGCATAGTTTTACTAGATTTCTTTACTATGTAACCCAGCTGTTGTGTTTCTGTGTAAGGAACAATCGTATCTGAATTATGTCTTTTGCCATGGGAACAAATCATGGTTCCGAGGTATGTTTTTAATATTTTATCAGGTTCCTTTTGGACCGTTTTTTTTGTGTTGTCAGAAATATCGGGTTGTGATCAACCATAGAATATATCATAGATAATTGCAAGAACATACTATTTCGTACGACTCGAGGGTCTCAGCCCCCGAGTGTAAAGTAAGATATTTACACATAATGTCGATTTGACCCAATGAACCCGACCTATGGCCTCATGTTTGGGTCATATCTCAAAAAAAGCTCCTTAGTCTCCTTGCTTTGCCTATGCGTAGAATCGTCATAGTTGCTCTGCGTTCCACCGGTTACTCTCGTGTTGCCCCGTTTTCTTGTCTTGTAGGCGATAAGCTCCTCCTAGTATTACTTCTGTTACGATGTAAGGTCCCAGCCATGGGGACTCGAGTTTTCCATGGCCATCTTGTTTGAGTCGTAGAACTAGATCTCCTACCACAAAAGATCGTGGACGAACTCAACTGCTGTGGTAATTTCGCAAGTTTTGCTGATACTGAGTAGCTCTGGCAAGCGCTACATCTCTTGCCTCATCTAGTGCGTCAACGTCATCCTGCAGTGCTTCTGTGGAAGTTGCCTCATCGTATGCTGCTATCCTTGGAGCTTCATGAGTTACTTCAACTGGCAGCACAGCTTCTGCGCCGTGGACCAGAAAAAAGGGGGTTTCTTGAGTGGCTACGTTAGGCGTAGTTCATAGACTCCAAAGTACGGAGGGTAGCTCATCTACCCAAGCGTTCTTGGCTTTTTCGAGGGGTGCTAACAGCCTCTTCTTTATCCCGTTGCATATTAGGCCATTGGCTTTTTCGACTTGTCCGTTTGTCTTCGGATGTGCTACAGATGCAAACTTCAATTTGATTCCCAGTCCTTCGCAATAGTCTTTGAACTCCTTTGACGTGAAGTTCATACCATTGTTTGTGATTATACTGTGTGGTACTCCGAAGTGAAAGACTATGGATTTGATGAAGTTTATGGCGGCTTTAGAATCTTGAGTTGTCACTGGGGCTGCTTCTACCCACTTGGTGAACTTGTCGACTGCCACCAGCATATAAACGTGTCCTCCTGGCCAAGACTTGTATAATTTTCCTACCATGTCGAGACCCCACTGCGCAAAAGGCCATGATAATGGTATTGGTTGTAACTCTGCTGCTGGTGTGTGTGGCCGAGATGCAAACCTTTGGCATGCTTCACACTTTCGAACTATATCTTTTGCATCTTCAATGGCTGTTAACCAATAAAATCCTGCTCGAAAGGCCTTGGCTACGATAGCTCTGCTACTCGCGTGATGTCCACATACTCCTGCATGAATATCTTTTAATATTTCTTGTCCTTCTTGAGGAGTGATGCATCGTTGTAGGACGCCCGATATACTTTTCTTATATAATTTTCCCTGTAACACGACGAAAGCCTTGGATCGTCGTATTATCCTTTTGGCTTCTACCGTGTCTTCCGGTAGTATTTTGTTTATCATGTATGCCAGATATGGCAGCATCCAAGTTTCTTCTATCATCATGACTTCTTCTGGTTCTGCTGCACTTGCTTTTCTAGCCCCCGAGCCTATTGGTTGCCCCTCTGTAGTCGATGTTTTGCTGGTCTTTATTGATCGTTCCATGATTTCCTCCTAGAACACTCCTGGTGGTACATGTAAGCATTGGGACCCGATGTTTGCTAAATTGTTGGCTTCCTCGTCGCTGGCTCTGTTGACATGCGAAACCTCGCATCCATCGAACGTTCCTTCGAGATAGTACTATAAGTTTCTATATGCTGTCATGTTGTCACTGATGGCGTCGCATTTGTTCATTACTTGTTGAACAACGAGGTTCGAGTCTCCAAATATTTTAAGTCGAGTTGCTCCACAAGCTTTTGCCATTTTCATTCCGTGGAGCAATGCCTCGTATTCAGCTTCATTGTTGGAAGCCTGGGGAAAACTCATCCGCAACACATATTTCGGTTTGTCGCCTTGTGGTGAAATTAGGACTACGCCTACTCCTGCGCCTTGGATTCTTTTTGAGCCGTCGAAATACATCGTCCACACACTTGATAAATCTGGAGGACCTGTGCTTTGTAACTCCAGCCACTCTGCTGTAAAATCTGGCAGGACTTGCGACTTGATTGCCTTTTGCTTTTCATACGTGATGTCCAGGGGTGATAATTCAATTCTCCATAAAGAGACACATCCTATTGCCGAAGGATTGTTCAATATATTGGAGAGTGGTGCTTCATTGACCACTATGATTGGGTACACCGCGAAGTATTGTCGTAGTTTCCGGGCTGTTGTGAAAACACTATATGCGAGCTTTTGGTAGTGCGGGTACCTTTGCTTTGTTGGAGAGAGTACTTCACTTATGAAATACACTGGCCTCTGAACGCCGTGAGCCTTTCCTTCTTCACTTCTTTCGACTACTAGTACTGTACTTACCACTTGATGTGTTGCTGCAATGTATAATAGTAGTGGTTCTTTTTCCTTTGGTGCGACCAACACCGGAGGTGTGGAAAGCACTTTTTTCAACTGTGTGAAGGACACGTCTGCTTCTTCCGTCCACTTGAATTTATCATCTGATTTTTTCATGAGCGCGTAGAAAGGTAGTGCTTTCTCTTCTAGTCGAGCCACAAATCGACTTAGCGCCGTGACACGCCCTGCGAGTTTCTGTACGTCGTGTAGCTTCGCTGGCTTTCCCATTGTTAGTATTGCTTGGATATTTTCTGGGTTTGCCTCTATTCCTCTTGCTGATACTAGGAACCCTAAAAGTTGCCTCGCTGATACACCGAAGGAGCATTTTGTCGGGTTGAGCTTGAGCTTATACTTGTTCAGGTTGTCGAAGGTTTCCGCCAGGTCGCTAATAAGAGACTCCTCCTTTCTCATGGTGATGACCACGTCATCGATGTAAACTTGGATGTTTCGCCCTATTTGACTTCTAAGGCAGTTTTACATCATCCTCTGATAAGTTGCTCCTGCATTTTTTAGGCCGAAAGGCATGACTTGGTAGCAGAACACGCCATAAGGTGTTATGAAAGCTATTTTTTCCTTGTCTTCTTTCTTCAACTTGATCTGGTTGTAGCCAGAATATGCGTCAAGGAAGGAAAGCCTTTCACACCCTGCTGTCGAGTCAATTATTTGGTCGATGCGAGGCAGGGGAAGGGATCCTTTGGATAGTGCTTGTTAAGAGATGTGTAATCGATACATACTCTTTGTACGTCTGTATTCTTCTTGGGGACTATTACTGGATTGGATACCCAAGTCGACGTTTTGATATCTCATATGAACCCTGCGTTTTCCAGCCTATGTAGCTCTGATGTTATTGCTTTCCTCTTGGGTTCATCAAATCGTCGTAGTGGTTGCTTGACCGGTTTTGCTTTAGGATCCACGTTTAGTGCGTGCTCGACGAGTTCTCTGGGAACACCTGGCATATCTGAGGGACACCAGGTGAAGATTTCCTAGCGCTCACGGAGGAACTCGATGAGCGCGCTTTCCTATGCGGGGTCCAAGTTTACCGCTATGGAGGTGGTCTTGTTTGGATCCGTCAGATGGACCTGTATTTTCTTCGAGTCTTGAGTTGCATCGAAAGCTTGGTCTGGCAGGGATCGCCCGACGTCGGGTAGCACGTTGTGGTCGGTTTCGCCTTTTAGTCTTTCGTACTCTGCGGTCATGCCGAAGGTTTGTGCCAACCTGTTAAATTCTTTGTCGCAGGTGTTGGATACTTCAAAGCTTCCTTGTACCGTGATCGTTCCTTTAGGTCCTGGTATCTTGAGTGTGAGATATGCATAATGAGGTACTGCCATGAATTTTGCAAATGCTGGGCGTCCCAGGATTGTATGATATTGTGAGGGCCAGTCCATGACTTCAAACTCCAGCTTTTCTCTCCGATAATTGCTGCTGTCTCCGAAACAGACGTCGAGTTCTATTTTGCCCAAAGGATAATTTGCGGCTCTTGGTACTATTCCATGGAAAGAACAATCTGTTGGCTTTAGATTTCCCAATGATATGCACATTGCTCTCAACGTTCTGGCGTATATTAGGTTTATACCGCTTCCTGCATCCATGAATACTCTTCCGACATCATATCCTCCTATCTGGGCTTTGAGTACCATTGGCGAGTGGCCTGGTCTGGGGACTTTCCTCGGATGGTCTGCTCTGCTGAACCTAACTGGTTGATCGGACCACTTTAGATACTCCGTTGTAGCTGGTGGTGATGTTATTGCTAGGTTGACCTGTCTTGATATGCTCTTCCTTTCTTTCTTCGACTTTGGTACTGGTTGGATCATTGCTGATATATATACTTTTGACTCCAGCTGTTTTGCGAGTCGTTGCATTTGATATCCTTGATTTATGTTTTTTCCTCCCTGCCGTGCCCCTTGGCTTGAATCCATGGCATTTTTCAACCTTAGGAAGGTTCTGCAATCCTTCATCTGGTGGTTGGATACTCTCTTGCCATCTAGGTAAGCATAATGGATGTGACAAGGACCATATAACATATCTTTTGCCAAAGGACCCGAGTACCTTGCCTTCTCCTTTCTCCTGCTGTCTTTTGGAGGAAACTCAATGTTTTCATAGCCTTCTTCGTTCCTTCCATCATATCCTGCGGCTATTTGATTTCGCCTTTCGTGGTTGTCACCATTGCGGTATCTTCGTCTTTGCCTACTTGCCCTGTCGACTTACGGTGATCGACCCCTTTTGTTATTGTATGCGTCTTCTCCATCGGCGAATCTATTGGCTGTTTCCATTAACTCTGATACCATTTTTAGTCTTGCTCTTCCTATCTCTTCCACTAGATCTGTACGACGAAGGCCGCTCGAAAAAGCATCTATCGCTCTTTCATCGGAGACGTCTTCTGCTGAATTTTTGATTACACTCCAGTGTTGTATATAAGAATGTAGTGTTTCGCCTTTCTGCTGCACGCATGACTTGACTTCTTCTAGCGATGCTGGGCGCTTATATGTCGAGCGAAAGTTCCTTGCGAATTGATTCTCTAATTCTCCCCAACTTCCAATGGAATTGTTGGGTAGGGTATTTAACCAGGACCATGCTACGCCGGTGAGGTGTAACTGTAAGCTTTGCATGGCTGTTGCTCTTGTTCCTCCTAGTATCTGTACTGCTTGCAGGTAATCTGACAACCATAGGGTTGGCTCCTGCGATCCATCATACTTCTCTTGGTCATGTGGTAACTTGAAGCCTTTGGGTACCCGCATTTTGTGAACCCTGTGGGTAAAGCATAGCGCGCCCATCTCTTTTTCGTCGTCCTCGTAATTTTCTTCCCTCCATGAGTAACATGAGTTATTTACCCTTGCTTGTGTGATTATGTTCCTTGCATCCTCCTTCCTTTTTTGACGCTTCTCATCTTCTGAGGATTCGCTGGTTTCATTTCGCGAAAATTTGCACTTGACTTCTTCCCTTGACCTTTTCTCTGGAATACTTCTTTTTAGCTTCTCTTCTATCGCGGCTTGGTGCATTTGTTCCCGTGGGTCATCAGGTTTTGGCTGCGTAGTTAGTAGGTACGCTTGTGCTGCTATCAATGCTGCCTCTGGTGTTTATTGTATGAATTCTTCTTCCTCTTCTGGTTGGTTTGGGCTTGTACTTCTCATGTAGCTTTCTTCTACTACATGTGCTGTTGTTCTCCTACTGTGCTTTGGGTCTATGTGCCTCTCCATGCTGGATTCTGATGAATTGGTATATTCACTCCAATATCCTTCACTTGGTGTGCTGTTGTAATCCGGACTTCTCATAATCATCTCTCTTTCCTGCCTAAGCTTTTTCCTACGCTGATGCAGCGTGTATTGGTACCCCATCAAAACTTCTCTTCTTGAATCTGCGGGTACATCAGTCCCGTGGTTTATAGATGTTATGATCATTCTCCATTCTCCAGCTGAAACATGTACTTTCTCCTTCTCTTTCTTGCTATTGCTCCTTACTTTATCGACTTGCATGTCGACCTACTTATTGCCGAGGTGATTGTTTTCTTCTTCTGCTGCTTCAGTGATGATTACGCATAACTGGTGCACGCTCCTGGAGGCGCTGCTGCTTCTACTGGCGGTGTCCCTTGATTTGTCCACTGTTTCTTCCACAATGATTTCTTGCTCAATTTCTTCGGGTTCCTCTAATTTTCCCAGTAGATTTTCTATTGCTGCTAAGCTGACTAGCGAGTTTACCTCGCCAGAAGAGCCTACAGATGATCCCGATGCTGTCGTCCTCTCTGCTTGGCCTGTCGACAGAATTGATTTCGTCGGATCCGAAAGGCGAGTTGAACCCGAAGGTCCGATGTAGAAGCTTAGACTTCCGAGTGTCAATTCCTTTTCTTGACTTTCGTCGACTTCTTGGTTGCTATTGGCTAAAAGCGAAAAAGCCATCAAATTCATGATTCCAACGCCCTGAGTCCCCACGGTCGGCGCCAATTGATGAGGTGTTAACTCAACAAATGTCCTAGATGAAGGACTTAGGATCGGGGAGATAGGGCGCCGGATGAACTCGAAGGTAAAATCAGTCAAAACAAGGTGGCTATGAAAGTAAACGTGGGTGTAGAACCTGGCTTGCTTTCAATCTAGCCTACACCGTCCCCTCCTGGCCCCTATATATAGGTGGCCAGGTCTTGAGGATCGGGTAGGGTCTGATACAGATTACAATATCGACATACGGTAAGAACTCGTATTTTGACTAACATTACAATTGGGCCTAGCTTAACGGGCCTCAGGGGTACTCAACTGATGGGCTCTATTATCTATACCCTTGTTAGTACCTGAAAGGATCGTATGAGCGACTAGAGGGGGGGGGAGTGAATAGGAGCTACCCAATTTTTACTTCTTTTCAAGTTAAGGCTAGACAAGAAGGTAAATTCTCTAGATGTGCTACTAGGTGAATTTACCTAGAGTGACAAGCAAGCTAGCAATAACAATATAAGTAAAGGTACAAGTAAAGGATAGAGGTAACCGCAATGGAGACACAAAGACACAAGGATGTATTCCCATAGTTTCTGATACATCTCAAACGTATCTATAATTTTTGATGCTCCATGCTTGTTTTTACACCATTTGCTTAGTGTTTCGTTACACTTCATGGCACTTTTATGCATTTTCCGGAACTAACCTATTAACAAGTCGCCACAGTGCCAGTTCCCTATTTTCTACTGTTTTTGTGTTTCAGAAAAGTTACATAGGAAATATTCTCGAAATTGGACGAAACCAAAGCCAGTCGCCCAGAATTTCACCGAAGCTTCCAGAGAACCAAAGAGGAGACGGAGTGGGGCCACGAGGGCCCCACACAACAGGGCGGCATGGCCCAGGCCCTGGCCGCGCCCCCTATGTGTGAGGTCGCCTCGGTCCACTCCTGATGATGCCCCTTCGCCTATAAAGACCCCCCCCCCCCCGACGGGAAAAACCTAAATACCCGATCACTTTTCCAGAACACATCGTGATCCGCCGCCGCTGTCGACCCGAAGATCGGGAGGGTCCAGAAGCTCTTCCCGGCACCCTGCTAGAGAGGGGAATCGCCATCAGAGGACTTCTTCATCGCCATGCTTGCCTCCGGCGCGATGAGTGAGTAGTCTACCTTGGACTATGGGTCCATAGCAGTAGCTAGATGGTTGTCTTCTCCACCATGTGCTTCATGTTTAGATCTCATGAGCTGCCTTACATGATTGAGATCACCGTTATGTAATTCTACATGTTGTGTTTATTGGGATCCGATGAATATTTGTGTTATGATTGAGTTGAAGTACTAAATTTTATCTTTTGTTATCTCTATGTTGTTTATGATCTTGCATGCTCTCTGTTGTTAGTAGCTATCTTGGCCGAGTAGTTGCTAGTGACTCCAAGAGGGTGTATTTATGCTCGATAGTGGGCTCATGCCTCTATTTAATCTGGGGGAGTGACAGAAACCTCTAAGGTTGTAGATGTGTTGTTGCTACTAGGGGAAAACAACATTCATATGCTCAGGGGTATATGCTTTGTTTACATTACACACTTTGCTTAATGCAATTATCTATTGTTCGCAACTTAATACTTGTGGAGTTCTCGGATTGATTCGCCACAAGTGGATTATTAGACATAGATGCAGTTGGATGGCGGTCTATGTATCTTGTTGTAATGCCCAGAGTAAATCTCACAGTGATCCTCTCGACATATGCATGTTGTCTTTATTCTATCAATTACCCAACTGTAATTTGTTTACCCAGCATGTATTATTTTATCTTATGGAGAGACACCACTAGTGAACTGTGGACCCTGGTCCTATTTCCTTTATATTGCTATCACCTGTTTACTTTACTTGCACTGTTTACTTTACTCGCATATTACTATTGCTTTTCACTCGATACGCTCATACCCTTTGTTTCAAGCAAACCGGTGAGATTGACAACCTCATCGTTAGTTGGGAACAAAGTATTTGGTTGTGTTGTGTGCAGGTTCCACGTTGCCGCTCGCAAAGCAAAGCTCGGACGAGGCGCCCTATAAATTGTCCGGAGCTGTCGCGAAGCTAGTGGGCATCACGTTCAGTCGTTTGTCTGCCTCCTACTGGATTGATAACCTTGGTTTCTTACTGAGGGAAAAACTTGCTGCTATATTCATCACACCTTGCTCTTGGGGTTTTCCAACTGGCCGGTCATTTACTACACACAATCAAGCTTCTCACATCATCATCACCGTGCCATCAACAAGTTTTTCTGGCGCCGCTGCCGGGGAGGAAGAAGACTTCTGCAAGGGGAGTTTTCGCACGCACATCCTTTACTTTGTTTTAAGTTTTGCTTTACTTTATTTTTACTTGCATCGTTTTATCAAAAACCCAAAAAAAATAGAATCCTTTGTAGTTGTTTTTACTTGTCTGCTTTTAGTTTGCTAGAATGGCTACACCTAAAAACACCAAGTTGTGTGACTTTACTAGCACGAATAATAGTGATTTTATCTGCACTCCTATTGCGCCACCTGCTCCTGCTGTAAATTTTTATGAGATTAAGCCTGCTTTGTTGAACCTTGTTATGAAAGAGCAATTTTCTGGTGCTAGTACTGATGATGCTGCAGCTCATCTCAACAATTTTGTTGAGCTATGTGAGATGTAGAAATATAAGGATGTTGATAGTGATATTATTAAGCTTAAGTTGTTTCCTTTTTCTTTGAGAGGAAAAGCTAAGGATTGGTTGCTGTCTTTGCCTAAGAATAGTATTGATTCATGGGCTAAGTGTAAGGATGCTTTTATTGGTAGATACTATCCTCCTGCTAAGATTATAGCTTTGCATAGCATTATTATGAAGTTTAGTCAGTTTGATAATGAACATGTTGCTCAAGCCTGGGAAAGAATGAAATCTATGATAAAGAATTGTCCCACTCATGGACTGACTACTTGGATGATTGTTCAAACTTTTTATGCAGGACTAAATTTTTCTTCAAGGAACCTACTTGATTCAGCTGCTGGAGGCACTTTTATGTCCCTTACCTTGGGCGCCGCAACAAAGCTTCTCGACAATATGATGGTAAATTACTCTGAATGGCACACCGAGAGAGCTCCACAAGGTAAGAAGGTAAATTCTGTTGAGGAAACCTCTTCCTTGAGTGATAAGATTGATGCTATTATGCTTATGCTTTCAAATGATAGGACTCATGTAGATCCTAATAATGTTCCTTTGGCCTCTTTGGTTGCTCAAGAAGAGCATGTTGATGTAAACTTTGTTAGAAATAATAATTTTAACAACAATGCTTATAGGAACAATTTTGCTAGTAACAATTATAGGCCGTATCCTTCTACCAATGGTAATGGTTATGGTAACTCTTATGGTAATTCCTCCAACAACACTAGGGCCGCGCCCTCCGAGCTTGAGGTAATGCTCAAGGACTTCATCGGTAAGCAAAGTTTGTTGAGGAAAAGTTAGGCAAAATTGATATTCTTGCTTCTAAAGTTGATAGCCTTGCTCATGATGTTGAACTTCTGAAATTAAAAGTGTTTCCTAATGAGGTGAAAGAGAACAATGTTTTTGCTAATGCTAATGCTATCCAAGTTAGAATTGATGAAAATGTTAGGATGCTAGCAGAATTGCATGCCAGGTGGGAAAGAGAAGATGAGATGGCTAGAGAGATGAAGGTATGTACCATTACTACCTCTAATGATGTTGCTCCTAATTCTAGCAATCCTCTTACTTTGATTGGTGTAGAGAAAACTCCTACTCCTTGTGTTAAAAAGCCTAAAACTGCCAAAACTTTTTCTCAAAAGAGTGCTGAAATTTTTCGGAGTGTAGGAGATGATAGCTCTATTTCCTTTAATGATTTTGATGCTGATGGCTGCAATATATCTGAAGTTATTTTGTTCTTGCAAAAGCTTGCTTTGACTCCCAATGCTAGTTCTTTAAATGTTGCTTTTACTAAGCATATTACCAATGCTCTCATGAAAATTAGGGATGAAAAGTTGAAGCAAAAAGCTTCTATTCCCAAGAAGTTAGAAGATGGTTCAGAACCCATCATTGATATGCTTGTTAATGGTTTTGATTGCCATGCTTTATGTGATCTAGGTGCTAGTATTTCTATTATGCCTAGAAAGATTTATGATATGCTTGATTTACCACCGCTTGAAAAGTGTTATTATGATGTTCCTATTGCTGATATTGCTAAGAAGAAACCTTTGGGAAGGATTAATGATGTTCTTATTATGGTTAACAATAACCTTGTTCCCGTTGATTTTCTTGTCATGGATGTTGAATGCAATGCTTCATGTCCTATTATTTTGGGAAGACCCTTTCTTCGAACTGTAGGTGCCATCATTGATATGAGGGAAGGCACCATCAAATATCAATTCCCACTCAAGAAAGGTATGGAACACTTCCCTAGAAAGAGAAATAAATTGCTTTTTGACTCTATTCTTAGAGCAAATTATGAGCTTGATGCTTCATCACTTGATATTACTTGATTCGCAATTTTCTGCGCCTAGCTCAAAGGCGTTAAAGAAAAGCACTCTTGGTAGATAACCCAATGTTTTTACATTCAGTTATTTTTCTTTTATTTGAGTCTTGGAAGTTATTACTACTGTAATGACCTCTCCTTATCCTTTTTATTTCATTTTTGTGCCAAGAGAAGCCTCTAATTTGAGCGAGGTAAGATTTGGGGATGTTGCTGTCCTGAAACAGTTTTCGGTGCTGCACCGTAAAAATTTGTGAAAATTCTCTGTATATCTTTTGGACCTGAGATTTCTTGTGCATATGCCCCAGGTTATATCCAAACTTTAATTAGTTGAACACTTTTTGATTTGAGCAACAGAAAACCCCTTAAAAATTCTACCTTTGTCAGCTATTCTGTTTTGACAGATTTCTGCCAATATTTGTGTTTGCCGCTTTATCGCTTTCTTTTGACTTCTTTTGATCACGGAACTTTTGGGGAAGTTGCTACAGTAGTATATGCTTTATATGTGGTGGTTTTAGGTTGAAACCTGAAGCAAAAATGGTTGATTCAATGTTATGCTTACACTAATGTTGCTAATAGATTTGTGTTTAGTTTTGTATGAAGGAAGTTTTCAAGTGTAGGGATCGGAGAGTGATGAGATGAGTTGAAGAATGGACAAAAGCTCAAGCTTGGGGATGCCCATGCAGCACCCCAAGAAATATCCAAGAAGTACAAGCGTCAAAGCTTGGGGATGCCCCCGAGGCACCCCTTCTTCATCGGCAAAAATCAGGTCACCTTTCAAAACACTATATTTTTATTGCTTTATGCATTATGCGCTTTTCTTGGAGCATCAGTTGTTTTTAGTTTTCAGATTAGTTTAGTTTAGTTTGCTGCAATAAATGGTTGGACCCCAACAAATTGCTTTTGGAGAAGTTGCCTTGTTTTTCATTTGCCAAGAACACTCCATTTTTCACTCTATTTGTTTCAACGAGTGTTCTCTTTTTCTAGAACTGCATTTAGTTTTTGATTTTCATCTTGATTTGTGTTCAGATCTTGTTATATCTTTTCATCAAGGTGTATTTTTGCCTCTGGTCCTTATTGGTTTTCATCAGAAGAGGTGTTTATAAAAAGTTTGAATGGTGTTGGAAAAGAGAAAAAGCTTTATGCAAAAAAGTGCTACAAGAAGGAGCTTGTGTGGACTGCGGCTTAGACTTTTTCATGTCATGCTTGATGTCTTTTTGGTAGTACGCTTAGTGGTTTTGCTGTAGCATGACTTGTCTCAAATAACTGAGATTGCTTAATGAGCCTTTAAAAAAATCATGCGTTGTTTTTATCGTTTGGAAGCATTATTTTGGTTTTCTCCTTGATGCTTTATTTGGGTTGACTTGGCGCATGCTCACACATGTTAGACTCATACAAAGTCGTCGTTGCCTCTATGATCATTTAGTTTTTGACTTTTGATGCCATCTTATGCTTCTTTTAATGTTGCTTTGTCGCTTTGCATGATTATGGCTGTTATTGCTCTCTTAGTTGGTCGCTCCCAGTCTTTTGCTAGCCTTCATTTTATACTGAGTATGAGCTCTACTCGTGCATCCAACTCCTAAAAACCAAGTTTGCCAAAGTGTCCACCATACATACCTATTAGCAATTTGCTATTCCAACGTACATTTGACTTGCTTTTATCTATCCTTCAAATTAAACTCTTTTTGGTGTTATGCGAAAGTTGGTCAGTAAAGCTCTAACGAACCGGATGGCACACTTTACTTTTCTCGCTTTAAAATTTTGACATTGTGGTCTCTTATGTTGAGTTGTTATGCTTGCAAGTTGTAAGTTGGGAATTAGCCCAGCCATGCCGTCATGGGGCAAGCTTTCAACATTCCACTTCTTATTTGAGTTGATATCGTGATCTTTTGTTTATGGATACTCGTGGTGTGAAATGAATTGGGAATCTTGCGGGATCATGGAGTTTGTATATGTGTTAAAGAAACGCCTGGGCCGCCAATCTAAGCCATGCATAATTCATGGTGGAAATTTGCAGCATGCCCATAGTGGACATTCGACGACGCATCTCAAAATAAAAAGCTATACAAATGGTAAATAAAAGAGATGTCGAGGTGTTCATTGTCTGCTTGTCATGTCATTTTGATGTGGGCTTGTTCCATGTCATCGGGCACGGAGGTACCCCGTTGGCGGTTCTCGATGATATGTGTATACTTACAATGACAAGAGCTTGCTTGGGACTCTAAGTAAAGTAGCATGAGGTTTGGGTACTCGTATTCACGGGACACGAGGTTTTCAACTTATGATTTGTCAAGCATATGCAGCATAAGTGTTCTCGCATTAACTTTAACCATTCAAGATGCTTATGATGGGGGCAATGAGAGCTCAAAGCCGATAAGTACCATAATTTTTGAAGGTTTATAAAACTTGCAATCACTGCTTCCCTCCGCGAAGGACCTTTCTTTTACTTTTATGTTGAGTCACCACCTTCTATCTTTATGCACCATTAAGAGAGCATAGTTGTCATTCTGAGTATAATGTGCATTGTCCCAAAGTTTTCATTGATTGATTCATATTGTTGGTTTCACTTGTTCTCAAATTACTTGTATCTAGTCACCCTCTTAAACTTGAAGGTGTCCTATGCATTTATGTTTTGCTCTCCATGAAGGACAAGCTGAAAACCATTTGTATGTTTTTCCTTATGATTTGAACACACATTTGACTTTCATTGTTTCATTTTCATGATCTTTTGTTTGTGTTCATTTTCATGTTATAACATGGTTGCTAAGTTTCTTCTATCAAGATCATATCTTTCATGCCCATGTTTTAAGTTCTTTTGATCCCAGCGCACAACGCTTACATATATGGTCAAGATTGTGTAGGTGCATGTCACCACAAAAATTATTTCTTTTGTTATCACTTACCTACTCGAGGACGAGCAGGAGTTAAGCTTGGGGATGCTGATACGTCTCAAACGTATCTATAATTTTTGATGCTCCATGCTTATTTTTACACCATTTGCTTAGTGTTTCATTACACTTCGTGGCACTTTTATGCATTTTCTGGAACTAACCTATTAACAAGTCGCCATAGTGCTAGTTCCCTGTTTTCTGCTGTTTTTGTGTTTCAGAAAAGTTACACAGGAAATATTCTCGGAATTGGACAAAACCAAAGCCAGTCGCCCAAAATTTCACCGAAGCTTCCATAGAACCGAAGAGGAGACGGAGTGGGGCCACGAGGGCCCCACACAATAGGGCGGCGTAGCCCAGGCCCTGGCCGTGCCCCCTATGTGTGAGGTCGCCTCGGTCCACTCCTGACGATGCCCCTTCGCCTATAAAGACCCCCCGACGGGAAAAACCTAAATACCCGATCACTTTTCCAGAACACATCGCGATCTACCGCCGCCATCGACCCAAAGATCGGGAGGGTCCAGAAGCTCTTTCCGGCACCCTGCCGGAGAGGGGAATCGCCACCGGAGGACTTCTTCATCACCATGCTTGCCTCCGGCGCGATGAGTGAGTAGTCTACCTTGGACTATGGGTCCATAGCAGTAGCTAGATGGTTGTCTTCTCCACCATGTGCTTGATGTTTAGATCTCATGAGCTGCCTTACATGATTGAGATCACCGTTATGTAATTCTACATATTGTGTTTGTTGGGATCTGATGAATATTGGTGTTATGATTGAGTTGAAGTACTGAATTTTATCTTTTGTTATCTCTATGTTGTTTATGATCTTGCATGCTCTCCGTTGTTAGTAGCTATCTTGGCCGAGTAGTTGCTAGTGACTCCAAGAGGGGGTATTTATGCTCGATAGTGGGTTCATGCCTCTATTTAATCTGGGGGAGTGACAGAAACCTCTAAGGTTGTAGATGTTCTATTGCTACTAGGGGAAAATAACATTCATATGCTCAAGGGCATATGCTTTGCTTACATTACACACTTTGCTTAATGCAATTATCTGTTGTTCGCAACTTAATACTTGTGGAGTTCTCGGATTGATTCGCCACAAGTGGATTATTAGTCATAGATGCAGTTGGATGGCGGTCTATGTATCTTGTTGCAATGCCCAGAGTAAATCTCATAGTGATCCTCTCGACATATGCACGTTATATTTATTCTATCAATTGCCCAACTGTAATTTGTTTACCCAGCATGTATTATTTTATCTTATGGAGAGACACCACTAGTGAACTATGGACCCCGGTCCTATTTCCTTTATATTACTATCACCTGTTTACTTTACTCGCACTGTTTACTTTACTCGCATATTACAATTGCTTTCCACTCGATACGCTCATACCCTTTGTTTCAAGCAAACCGGTGAGATTGACAACCTCATCGTAAGTTGGGAACAAAGTATTTGGTTGTGTTGTGTGCAGGTTCCACTTTGCCGCTCGCAAAGCAAAGCTCAGACGAGGCGCCCTATAAATTGTCCGGAGCTGTCGCAAAGCTAGTGGGCATCACCTTCAGTCGTTTGTCTGCCTCCTACTGGATTGATAACCTTGGTTTCTTACTGAGGGAAAAACTTGCTGCTATATTCATCACACCTTGCTCTTGGGGTTTTCCAACTGGCCGGTCATTTACTACACACAATCAAGCTTCTCACATCATCATCACCGCTCCATCAGTTCCTTCCTTGTTATGGGAAGTACGTCTACGTTGGAGAGGTGTGGTGCCACAAAGGCCACCAACACCACAAAGGCTCACCCTATTCTCCGGTGAACAAGCCACAAAGGCGAGTTCACGCTCCACTAAGGAATGCCCTTGAAGGCGGCACGAAACCTTTACACAAAGTATTGGGGCGAGCTCCACAACTCAATTGGAGGCTCCCAATAGGCCCACCAAGCTCTTACACACAAAGTTAAGCTTGGAGGATGGCTTATTCTGGCTAGGAATCCGATGAACACAAGAGTTACAAGCCCCTCAACAAAACGAGGGGGGAAATCAAATCGCCTTGGTGGAAGTGTAGATCTAGGTCTTCTCCCTCAAATCCCAAAAGGGCTTTGAGTTCTAGTGGCTAGGGAGAGAGATCTAGTGCTTTGAAGCTTAGCAACAATGGAGGAGAGAGAGTGGAAGCCACAACCCCTTCTAGAGGTAGAAGAAGGCTTTATATAGTCCTCCACGAAATGTAGCCGTTGCTGGCCAACTAGGGCCGGAGTCTCCGGCCTGGAGGGCCAGAGTCTCCGCCCTAAGTGACTTCAGCACCGGAGTCTCCGGCCAGGGACCAAAGTCTCCGGCCCAACTCCGGACTGGAGTCTGAATCATCCGAGACTCTGGCACTCCAGAGTCCAGCCAGACAGACCGGAGTCTCTGGCCCCTGGGGACCGGAGTCTCCGGCCTCAGCCTGCCGAGCGGAGTCTCCGGCCAGAGACACAAAGTCTCCGGCCAGATTCCGGGTGAGCATCTGAGGCGTCTGACATGGAGGAGTGCCAGGGCGAAACCCCTAGACCGGAGTCTCCGGCCAGCAGGGTCGGAGTCTCCGCCCTAGGAGGTGCAACAGCAGCACTTCATGGAGACCCTCTCCACCACATCCACCATCGCGAAGCACCCAGCAAGACAACTAAGCCCTAACCCCACTACTGGACTACGGGCTCCGATCTTTTCTACCTTTTTGGGGTGCATCTCTGCGAGATCCTGAATCAACCTAGAAAATCTGCAGAACTTTAATAGCATGGTTAATTCACCATATGACGAGGGTTAACTCAACAAATGTCCTAGATGAAGGACTTAGGATCGGGGAGATAGGGCGCTGGATGAACTCGAAGGTAAAGTTAGTCAAAATAGGTGTATATTGAAAGTAAACTTGGGTGTTGAACCTGGCTTGCTTTCAATCTGCCCTACACTGTCCCCTCCTGGCCCCTATATATAGGTGGCCAGGTCTCGAGGATCGGGTAGGGTCCGATACAGATTACAATATCGACATACGGTAAGAACTCGTATCTCGACTATCATTACAATTGGGCCTAGCTTAACGGGCCTCAGGGGTACTCAACTAGCGGGCTCTATTAGCTATACCCTTGTCAGTAGCCCCTGAGATTCTACTAGAATTGCAGATTCGGGTTGAATCTCTAATCTTTGACTTGATCAACTCTTTGACTTCTTCAAACCTTCGACTTGGTCTTTTGACTTACTTTCATGATAATATTTTGCAAGGGGTTTTGATGAACAAGCCTAACAACTCTAACAGATCAAGAGGTCAGATACTTGCCACCTACTTCAAATTCAATCCCCTTAGACTTGAATTCGGGAGACCGGTCAAACCCATTCTTTTGCCGCATTTAGGACTTACAAAGAATGAATCCCAGTAGTTCTCAGGGTACCCAGTGCATCCACCAGGATTTTCTTCATGTCATAAACATGGATACATACCAGTAGAGCGCATTCATGTGCGTATACCAGGCCACACAGGACGAATCCCGGGGTCTTACCTTCGTGATAAATCATGACATTCGAGTTTCGTTGCGATAACGCAACTCGAGAATCACATGTCGCAGTCAAATTTTGACTGAAAATATTCGGGTTATACAACCGTAAAAACTCGCTCCCGATGGGAGTAACAATGTTTCATCGCATACTCGTTCACTTTCCGTGCTCCAGTGCTTGTCAATAAACATTGTCAGGTGCGCGCTCAGCGCTCCCAATGGGGGTAGCCCCCGAGGCTATAGTCAAATGTTTTCGGGTATAGTCTCCTAAATTGTTTTTTGTATTGTCGGCGCCAACCTTGTTTGTTCTTTTCTATCATCTTTTATTTGACAGTCGCCATATTTGATACTCGTCGATTATATGCATCTATTGAATTGATCTCTGATCTTTCACCCTCTTCGTGACGTCAGTGGCCAAATTTAGCTATACGTCACCCTTACAGAGCGCGTACCATTTCATGGGTAGCGCGGTAATTTTGTATTTCTCTGCCCGTTAGTGGGCTGCCACTTCCGCTCCTTTTGCCATGTCTCAGCCCATGTTCCTTCACCGAGAAGGTATATAAAGGGATAGTGGGGATTTGTACTGTTTACCAGCTCTTTCTCTCCGCTGCCGCCGCCATTGTCGATCGCTGCTTCCTGCTCCTCTCGTGCATAGCCCCCAGGCGCAGATTTGTAGATGCGCGTGAAGCACCTTGCGGCTAAGAACACCATGGCCAAGGGAAAGACAATGAACTCCGCGACTAGCTGGGTGCCCTCTGCCATCGTGCAGAAGGAGGTGGAGAAGGCCAGGACGGACGGCCTCATCTCCAGCAGCGACTCCATCAAGTTCCCAAGCACTGAGCGGATCCCTCAGCCCCCGAGCGATTATCGGGTGATGTTTCTTTCCTTCCTCTTCCGCGGACTGTCTCTTCCTGCCCACGAGTTTCTTTGTGGGCTTTTTTTTGTTTATGGTGTGCAGCTTCACCAGCTCACACCTAACTCAATCCTCCATATCGCTTGCTTTGTGACTCTTTGCGAGTCATTCCTGGGGATTGAGCCCCATTTTCTTCTTTAGAGATCTATCTTCTGGCTCCGCCCCAGCGTTGCTTTAGCCAAAAAACCCGAACTAGGCGGTGTTGTCGTCTCTGTGCGCTCTGAGGTGCAGTATCTGGAATTTTCCATGTCTGCGTCAGTCCAAGGTTGGAGGACCAAATGGTTTTATATCAAAGACCGTAAGGCCTCCTCCGAAGACAAATATGGCCTAGCCCCCTTTGACGCCTCCAAGGAGCTGAAGAAATTGGCCTTGTGGGATTCACCTCCCACAGATGCTGAGATGGAGCAAATTGCTCCTCTATTGACCCGCATCCAAGCTCTGAAAGGAGGTAAAGGAGGCGCATTGTCAGGTATTCAGCTCATGGCGTTCTTTGTGCAACATCGAATTCAACCCCTGCAGCATCGCCTTGCCAAACTTTGGAGCTACTCTGGCTTGGTGGATCCTTCTCGCATCTCTGGAGATCTAATGGAGAAGCAAGAAGTCGACAAGCGAGTTAGGAGCCTTACCAAGCTCACCAAGGACCATGCGGTTGCAGAATTGGCCGCTAATTATTTCGACTCCGTGCACCCCCTACCCAAGGTATATATTTGTTTGCTTTGTACACTTGTTGTCGAATTTATCTGTTTCAAGGTGTGTTTATCCTTGTATCGGTTACTTTGCTGACTAATTTTCTTATAGGACCACCAATTCCTCATTTCACACCCTCCTCTTCCAGAGGAAGGGCCTCTTCCGGCTGATCTGGCCTCTTCTGTATCTGAAGCCCCTGAGGCTAAAGAAAATTAGGACGGAGATGAAGCCAAAGAATCGGAAGAGGATACCAGCTCGATGACATCGCCTCCTCCTGCGCTTTCTGAAGACACTGGTGCGGACAAGAAGAGGAAGCATGTCGACGAGTTTACTTCTTCGAGTACCTCTATGCAGAGAATAGCGGCTAATAAAGCCCCTGTTCTAGAAGAAGATGTTGAATTCTTCGACCTCATGACATCGTAAGTGTTCTGCAAGTTCTGCGATTGCACTGTACTTGCTCTCTTTCTTTCGGGTTGTATATAACCTGTTTCCTCTTGCAGCGATGACGAAGAGCCGCAAAGGGATGCTACGGCTGCTCCTTCTACTCAAGCTGTAATTGCTGATGAGCCTTCCACACAAGAAATTGAGCCGGTTGTGCAGGCGCCGAGGACCACCATGGCTTCTGTCAAGAAGGTTCCTGTGACCCGAAGCACCAAGCGGTCAAAAAGATCCAAGGAAGCCGACGTTTCTCTTGAAGCCCATGAATCCGTGGTCTCCCCTGATGATGTGAGTAAATGCCCCTGACTTACTTTCCTTGCGTAATCTATACTCTTATGTGTCCTTTTTTCCCAGGCATTGATGAAGAAATTTGTCGCCTTGGGCACTGAATGTGCTGAGTACCTAAAGGTTGCTAAAGCTTCCAAAGGTGAATTCTTTATCCTGTTTTTGCTTGTCCTGTATGTTTCTCTTTGTTGTTTGTTTGACTTCTCCTTTCCTTTCTTTGCTGGACTGCAGATGCTCTAGCATCAGCCAATGCTCGCATTGCATCGCTGGAAGCCGAGCTCAGTGCTTCGCGGAAAGCCTTTGATGTTGCGACCGCTGCCAAAGAAAGTGCTGAGAAGTCGCATAAGTCGGCACTAGCTAAGGCGAAGAAAGCGGAGAAGGCTTTGGCCGATGCTAACAAAGAGCATTTCCAGCGAGAGCAAGCCGTGGCTAAGCATCTTCACATGATGTCTGCTGCTGCTGGAGGTACATACTCGCCTTGTCCTCTTCTTCGACTGCTGTTGCTTTCTTACACTTGCTAATACTTTCCTTTCCTGCTTTTTCCTTGTCCCCTTTGTTATACAGGATTTACCAAGGTGTCTTTGTCGACTCTGCAACCGGGCGATGATCCTCTGATGACCGCGGTTAACTTACTCGAAGCAAACTGGATATCTGTCCAGGAGATCTTTGAGTTGGTGAGCCGCATTCTTACGCGGATGTTCGTCGGGTTGTGGCCCAAGCAAAAGGCGTAGGTCCCAAACAATGACTTGAAGAAACTTGCTGAAGCCTTCGATACGACTGACGACCCCGTCCTCCAGCTGAAGGGGCTTTCTTTGAAGCGAGGTGCTGAGGGTGCTATCGCACTTTCTTATGCACATGGTGCAGATTTCGACTGGGAGAAGGTTAGCTCTCCTCATGGCCGCACCTGCTCAGAGTTAAAGGCCTTCTTTGAGAAGGCGAAGAAGTTTGCGCCCACCCTAGTATCGATTATTTCTCCTTCGGTGGCTTCCGCGACTTCTACTGCGCCAACTCCCTTGACTCCAGCGACGGAAGAGCCCACGCCTCCTTCAACTGCTGGCATTGCTTTTGCCATGCCTTCCTCCGACACGGAGCAAAATGCTGAGGTGGCATAGATTCGGCCTCTTATTGTAATTTTCAATTTCTGCTTTTGGTGTAAAACCTTTAGTCATGTGCAACCCGAGAACTTTTAGTCAAAGGGTTTGCATCTATGTAAATATGCTTCTTTTCTATTATATCATGTTGGCTTCTGAAATGCTTCTCCTTTCTTTTCTTTTGGCTTCCAGTCTGCGCGTTTTGGTGATCCTCCAAGTCACAACCAGGCTCCCTCTGGTGCTTTTGAGTCTAAAGCTTCGTCGCCTCCTCGCTGCTGCTGTCAATGCGCTGAGTATTCTTCAAGGATTTCAGGTCTTGAGAATCGCTTGACTTTAGCCAAACGCCAGGCGCAAATGACTATAGACAAAGCTAGCAAAGCTTGTGGTTTGATGAAGCAGATATCTATTCTCGACGATAAGGTGTCTAGTCTAATGGCGAAGATCGTGCATCATGAAGAATGATGCGGTTCTTTTGTCATTGGCATTATTGAGTCTGCCTGCGAAATGTTGCGATGTAAGATTCCTTGCAACTTCTCTTTTTCCCTTTTGTTCCACTGCTGCTTTGTGATATCCTTTGTCATCTTAGGCACTTGTTTGGATTTTGCTGCTGAAGATCGTCGGGTTGCCGAGCGAAATATGGCTCTGGAGAAGATGTCAGCGGGTATTGAGAGTTTGTGGTCTGATCCTCGCCGCCGCCGTGCTATCGTCTTGCTTCAGGACCGCGCCCAGCATATCGGCGAGTCAGTTGATGGTTGCCGAAGAGCTCTCATAACTATGCATTCTGTCATGCTTCCTCGCAATCCTCTGCCTAGAAGTTTCCCACTACTTCTCGATACTTTCAGATCTAGTCAGCGTATTCATCGGTTGATAGAACTAAACTTAGTGGCAGGTGCCAATTTTGCTCTTGGGTGGATGCGTAAGTGGCACCCAAGACTAAATTATAGCTCTATGTCTCTGAGCTATCCTCCAGGTGGAGCTAGTTTGCGAGTACATCTGGAGAGTACCTTGCAGCCTGCCCGAAGGATTATAGCTAGGCTGTTGCGAGGATGCCGCATTTTTCCATGAGTATCACTATTTAGATCCTTTAGGTGTAGATGATTCTGATAACCCGATGTTGTAATACTCATGTATATGTGGAACGCGAGAGTTTCTTATTCCGCGACTATATGTCTGGAATCCGTTCTCAGAGCGTTTTTGTGCATTTGCCGCATATTTCTTTTGAGAGACTCGTAAACTCAAATATGAGAAATGTTTTGTCTTTATTATACTTGTAATGTAAGATACCTGGAGTGACCCAAGAGATCCGGCCTATGACCTATGTTCTGGATCTAGAGGGCATTGCCCTGGGATGACTCGTGGCTTTTATAGCCTTATTCTTCTACTCTACTTTGCTGTTCTTGATGCTTATGCCGTCGTGGCCTTCTCTTCTTCTTTTGTAGCTTTGTCTTCTCCTGATGCATCTACTCGTGGTTTCTTCATCTCTGGCTCTACAGCACGTCCTTCTGGTAGCTTGACGCCTTCCATAGTCATGATTTTCACCTTCTCTGCATAGTTGGCTATCATGCTAAAGTTTTACGCTATCTTGTGGAACTCTTTGTCGCATAGGTCTGAAAACTCGAAGCTTCCCTTTACTGTGATGATTCCCTTTGTTCCTGGCATCTTGAGTACTAGATACGTATAGTGAGGCACTGCCATGAATCGCAAAAACGCGGGTCGCCCGAGGATCGCATGATATTGAGATGGCCAGTCCATGACCTCGAAGTCTAGCTTTTCTCTTCTGTAGTTTTATCGGTTGCCGAAGCAGACGTTGAGTGCTATCCGGCCTAGTGGATAATTGGCACTTCCTAGTACAATCCCATGGAAGGAACAGTCTATTGGCTTCAGGAACTCTTGTGATATATGCATTGCCCTGAGTGTTTTCGCATATATTAAATTGATTCCACTTCCCGCGTCCATGAATATTCTGTCAACATCATATGTGCCGATTTGAGCTTTGAGTACCAAGGGCGTGTTTCCCGGCCGAGGTACTGTTATAGGGTGATCTTCTCTGTTGAACTCGATTGGTTGTTCTAACCAGTGTAGATATTTTGTTGTAGCTAGAGGTGAAGTAACTGCTAGATTAACTTGTCGGGTAATGCTTTTTTCTTCTTTGTTCGACTTGGGCACGGGTTGTATCATTGTTGTGATGTGCCCCTTAGATGGAACGTACCCTCCGTCGTCATCGTGTCCCTGGTTTGGCTGGTCTTGTCCTTGAGGAGCTCCATTGTTCCCTTGTTTATTTGTGGGAGGCTTGTTGTTTCATTCGTATCCTTGTCGCTTTGCTTCGGTTCGCTTACTTAATGCTGCTTCTTGTAGCTTCAAGAATGTTGTGCAATCTTTCATTGCATGCCTGGACAACCGCTTTCCATCGACGAACGCTGAGTGTATATGACAGGGCCCGTTTAGCATGTCTTCTGGCGATGGGTTGTACTCTCTGGATTCTCTTGTGGGAAACTTTTTATAGTCCTCTTTTCCGTAGCTTCGATATCCCGAGCTTCTGCGATCACTCCCTTGGTAGCTGTTGTCCTTATATCCTATGGCTACTTGGCTGTGGGAGCCGTAATTGTCGTAATTATGGGACCTTCTTCTTTGGCTTCCATATCTGTTTCTTCTATCGTCCTCTGGCGATCGCGTCCGCTTGTTGTTGCATGCGTCTTCTCCGTTTGCAAATCTGTTTGCTACGATCATGAGGTCTGACACTATTTTCGGCTTGATTCTGCCCATCTCTTCGACTAGGTCTCTTCGCCTTAATCCAATTATGAACGCGTTTATTGCTCTTTCGTCTGAAACTTCGACTGCTGAGTTTTTCATAAGGCTCCATCTTTGGATGTATGCCCTTAAGGTTTCGTCGCGTTGTTGTACACATGCTTTGACTTCTTCTATCGATGTCGGCCGCTTGTATGTCGACCTGATGTTGCTTGTGAATTGCTTCGTGAGATCTTCCCAATTTCCAATGGTTTCTTTCTCTAGTTTGCTCAGCCATGACCTTGCTGCGCCGGTGAGGTGTAGTTGCAAACTTTGCATTGCTGTTTCTTTGGTTCCTCCCAATATTTGTACTGCTTGTAGATAATCTGAGAGCCACGACTGTGGTTCCTGTGATCCATCGTACTTTTGTTGATCATGAGGTAGTTTGAACCCCTTGGGTACTGGCGTAGTGCGAACCCTGTGGGTAAAGCATGATGCTCCCATCTCCTTTTCGTCGTCTTCATAGCCGTGCTTTCCATTTGGAGATCGAGATCTTCGGTTCCTCCATGTTTTGGGCTCCCGTGGTGTCTTGGTGATGGCGATCGAGATCGTTGATTACTACTTCTGTGCCGAGGACTATTGTGATGGCGAGGTGACCTTGGCTTGTGCGTTTCCTTGTGGTGATATGCCTCCTCTCCTTTTGCTGATTGCTTGTTTCCCACCATATTTAGTCCGTTCAGCGCTGCTCTGTGCATATGTTCCCTAGGGTCCCCTGGACTTGGTCGAGTTGTAAGCAGATACGCTTGAGCTGCCACTAGTGCTGCTTCAGGGGTTTTTGGTATGATGTTTCCCTGCTCGTCGACCGATAGGAAGGACGAGTCGAGATTTTTGGAGATGCTTTGCCTTTCTGAGTACTCGATGTTTTCGTACCTTGAACCATGTCGACGATTCCTCCTTGCGTTAGTATGTGATGCGTCGCTTCGTGCTCTGCGAGCGGCGTTGCTAGCTGCAATGGCTGATTCTTTTCTTTGTTGTATCTCTATTTTCTCCTTTGCTAGTTGTTTTGCCTGTTGCCTTAGGGCATAGTGATACCCCAAGAGCATATCCTTGCTGGAATTTGATGGTATTGGTGTGCCGTGTTCTATGGCTTGTCTTATTACTCTCCATTCGTCGGCTAATAGTCGAATTTTTTCCCAGGTTGCGAGGGATTCTGCTGTTTGCCCTTCTGCTAGATGATTTGCTCCTCTGTTAATATGTACTGGGTTTAACACTGGATTGTTGTTTTCGTCGAATTCTTTTGAATTATCTCCTACAATGGCGAGCACCTGGCATTGTTTGCTGATTTTATTATTAAAGCTTGAGAAGATTGAGTCATCATCTTCAAAAAGCTCTAACCCTGTCTTCCACGTATTTGTTGACTTGTTTGAGATATCGTCATGGCAGATCATGAGATCTTTGAGTTGGACCCCTATGTTGAATTTTTCCATTGTTTCGTCATCTTCTGTGATTTTTTCCTTTTTGTACTTCTCCTAAGCTGACCAGCGAGTTTACCTCGCTGGAAACCCTTCAGAATATTCCATCATTGCTTCTATTTAGGGCTCACTTGCCGACGGATCTGGTTTCACCGGATCTGAAAGGCGAGTCGAACCCGAAGACCCGATGAAGATGCTTAAACTTCCGATTGTCAACTCCATCTCTTGATTTTCGTCAACTCCTGCACTGCTGCTGGCTAAAAGCGAAAAAGCCGTCGAATTCATGATTCCAACGCCCAGAGCCCCCACGGTCGGCGCCAATTGACGAGGGTTAACTCGACAAATGTTCTAGATGAAGGACTTTGGATCGGGGAGATAGGGCGTCGGATGAACTCGAAGGTAAAGTTAGTCGAAATAGGTGTATATCGAAAGTAAACTTGGGTGTTGAACCTAGCTTGCTTTCAATCTGCCCTACACCGTCCCCTCCTGGCCCCTATATATAGGTGGCCAGGTCTCGAGGATCGGGTAGGGTCCGATACAGATTACAATATCAACATACGGTAAGAACTCGTATCTCGACTATCATTACAATTGGGCCTAGCTTAACGGGCCTCAGGGGTACTCAACTAGCGGGCTCTATTATCTATACCCTTGTCACCATATGTTGTTAACAAACACCAAAATACATTTATTAGGGAAATGCTCTTTCAATCTCCCCCTTTTTGGTGTTTGATGACAACATACGGATTTGCAAGATATAAGCACAAGAAAATAAAATATATAGCCAAAGCTCCCCCTACTTGTGTGCACAACACCATTTGCATTTGAACATGAGTCCACACAAGTAAGGATCATCACTCCCCCTATATATTTCACAATTATACCAAGTGCAAGTAACAATAGAAGAGACTAACAACATGCATAGAAGTAAGACTAAACAAGATAGCATACACCAATAATAGTCTTACTAGCAATAAAGGAACTTAAGTCTCACAATAACAACGTACCACACAAACGAGAGTTCAACACTAAGATAAATGAGACACAACATGAAAGTCCATGGAGTTGTGTCTCGACCAAAGCAAATTCAAAGCAAATCCAAATAAACCCATCCCATGGCAAATCCCACGACGACATCCTAATAGAGCTACTTCTCCCCCTTTGGCATCGAGACACCAAAAAGGGAAAAGAGTGATGCTACACGCCCATGAGATCACTCATCGTCTTCATCCTCGGCCTCGTCCTAGGAACCGGCATCGAAGTCCTCATCCCCTTCTTCAATATCTTCAGGAGCCATGGACTTCTTGCCATGAGGCACATTGGAGGTGCCAGAGGTGACCTTCTCAAAAGCTTGCCAATCAGTCAGACCCTTGCTCCACTTGCCATAGGAGTGAGTGCCGGATGATGAAGAGGAAGGATGTGATTCCACATAGCCCGGTCGAGAAGCCCGAAACGCCTTGTGAAGAGCTTGTTGATTGTCATTCATGTGCTTTTGAGCGATGTAGCTCTCATATTGCTTGTGACGGATGTCAACATTCATGCAGAGCACATTCCTTTGAAACCAATTGAGCTTCTTGAATTCTTGCCCAAACTCATTGTTGGAGCTAGAGCTGGCATTGCTAGCATGGTTCATCCTTGGGCCCCTTCTAGTTGAAACCCCTTCTCCAAAGGCATCATCATCATCTTCACCTCTCACCGGAGCAAATGGTTCCTTGGAGTGACCGGTGGGAGCCTTGCGTTGAAGCTTCACAACCTTGTGATCTACAAGGTTTTCCTTGAGAAGAGGATGGTTGAGATCTTGAGCACGAATGAGCTTCATGACAAATGGGGCATACATGGGAGTCTTCTTGTTGACAATGCAATCATTGATTTCCTTGTGAATAAAATCCATCACATCAAGTGGCTCAACATGTGCGGTCTCCCCTTTGCAATAGACTTCATGAGAGTAGGCCAAGAGGTTCACTAAGGCCCCATGAATAGCATCAAAGTTACTGGCTTGAGGGGCAATGGAGGCCCGGAATATGCGAAGCAAAATGTTGGACCGTTGAGATAGCCCAAGGGTGACTCCAATGACTATCTTCTTATCATTCCCGGTGTACAGAGGAGCAAGCTTTTTCTTCTCATAGTACTCACCGTCCACATGCATCCTTATGCCACTAGGAGTAGTAGCTCCACAAAACTCATAACCAAGGAGAGCGGCAAAGTCCATGAAGTTGGAGTGGCAAATCTCTTCTCCGATCATCCAAGTCATGGGGATCTCCTCACCATCCCCAAATACAAGAGTAGCAAAGAACTGATGGACTAAAGTGATGTTGTAAGGCTCTTGAATCTTCATGAGAGCATGGAGGCCAAGCTTGCGAGTGATCCACATGTCCTCCGCGAAATATGCACTGTACTTGGCAAAATGGGAGAAGTCCATGACCATCTGAGGGCAAACTGGGTACTTCTTGAGAGAAGCATAGAACTCCTTCATGATCAACTCTTGTTCTTTACGGACAAAGCAATGGTCACGAGAGTTGCGCGGGAGAGCATACATGTTCCGCTTCCTCATCTCAACATATTCTGAGGATGACAACCCTTCCAAAGTCACAAGACCATCAAACTTGGCCTTCTTAGCAGCCTTAGCACGTTCCTCCTCAGCCATCCTAGTCTTGAGCTTCTTGGCATCTCTAGCTTGCTGAGCAATCACAGACTTCTGAGCAATGGCCCCAGTGGTGGGATTGACAACCAACTTGTCCTTGTTGTGAAAGGCCAGTTTCCGAGAGCCACCTGCACCTGTGAATGAGTGAGGAAGATAGCAAGGTTGAGGTGACATGTCCTTGAGCCAAAAATAAGCAACTATGTTGTGATTCATACACACAGGACTGATCTAGCCAGAGTCTCCGGGGGCTCGGGCCGGAGTCTCCGGCCGAAACCGGAGACTTTGCGTCTAGGCCGGAGTCTCTGGCCACAGGGGCCGGAGTCTCCGGTTGGACCCAGGAGCCCGAGCCTAGGAGACCACATAGATCAAATCGAGGGCAAAAATCACAATAAAGTTGCTAGGAAGATGATAGATAGCCACTAGAAGGTAGTACACCACTTCAAACTATGGGAAACATGCACATCTCATAGATCTGGAGAGAACTAGATGGAGGAGATGGAAAGCAAGTTTACCAGAGTCCATGGCGCAAATCGATCGGTGGGATTGATCCCACACCTCCAAGGAAGTGATTGGCCGGTGGCACGGCGGATCCCGGAGCTTGGAGAGGCTCCGGGCGTCGATCTGAGGCAAGGGGGCAGCAGGGGTGTGAGTAGAGGCACGGGGGTGGATGGGGAAGAATGAACCGTTCTTCCCCACCCCGTGCCCTAAGTATGATTTTGAAACTGCCCTGGCCGGAGTCTCCGGTACTTACCCCGGAGTCTCTGGGCTGTAAACCCCGGAGTCTTCAGTCCCCTTGACTAGGTCAACATTTATAGTGTAAGGACATGTCATTTGGAGAATTTCAGCAAGTTTGTGGATGAGATAGGCTTGGGATGGAATCAATTGACACTGTGTGGTACAAAATGCTCATGTTTGCAAACATGCAAATAAAACCAAATAAGACCAAACATGAGCATGTTCCCATAGAGAAGATAAAGCAATAAAACCAAATGGGAAACTCCTCCACTAAGGAGGTCGGTGGCCAAAGGCCACCATGTATGAGTATATAGGCATGGCACCGCGAAGATATATCTTGGGCCCAAGACCTAGACTCATCGATTAAGCTCAAGTTGTCACAAATGACAAGATATAACAATATGCTTACTATTGGCATTATGGGGGGAGGGATAGTCCAATCAATTAGAACCGCACTCCCCCTATTTCCATGCCCACACCTAGAACAAAACACACGTTAGAGTATGGGAGTATATGCACCTAGTTCAAGCCACATTGCTTGAATCAATGATATTTAGTTCATGCCTCAATTCCCGGAATCTTGCTTCATCAAGAGGCTTCGTGAATATATCGGCAAGTTGCTCATTAGTGCCAACATAAGATAGATCAATATCTCCATGGTTGACATGATCCCGAATGAAATGATGACAAATCTCAATATGCTTCATCTTGCTGTGTTGCACCGTGTTGCGAGCGATCTTGATTGCACTTTCATTATCATATAAAAGAGACACTTTGTAAAAAATGACACCATAATCCTTCAAAGTTTGCCTCATCCATAAGAGTTGTGCACAACAACTTGCCGCGGCTACATATTTGGCTTCGGTGGTAGAGAGAGACACACAATTTTGTTTCTTAGATGACCAACACACCAAAGACATACCAAGAAATTGGCAAGCCCCAGAGGTTGATTTCCGTTCCACTTTGTCTCCCGCCCAATCCAAATCCGAGTAACCTACAAGATCAAAACTTGCTCCCTTTGGGTACCAAAGACCAAAGTTAGGGGTATTCACTAAATATCAAAAGATTCTCTTGACCGCCACTAAGTGGCTTTCTTTTGGTGCGGCTTGAAAATGTGCACAAACTCCCACACTTAACATAATGTCTGGTCTAGATGCGCAAAGGTAAAGCAAGGAACCAATCATAGATCTATAGAGTTTTTGATCCACTTCTTTACCATTAGGATCGAGATCAAGATTAACCTTTGTTGGCATGGGAGTCTTTGCACCTTTGACTCCTATTATCTCGAACCTCTTGAGCATGTCTTGGGTATATTTGGCTTGGTTCACAAAAATCCCTCCCTTCAATTGTTTGACTTCAAATCCAAGGAAGAACTCCAACTCCCCCATCATAGACATCTCAAACTTGTCGGTCATGAGCTTAGCAAACTCATCATTGAAAGCTTTGTTAGTAGAACCAAATATAATATCATCAACATATAATTGGCAAATGAAAAGCTCCCCATTGACCTTCTTAGTAAAAAGAGTGGGATCGATAACCCCAATTTCAAATCCACGATCAACCAACAACTCTTTAAGGTGCTCATACCATGCACGTGGGGCTTGTTTAAGTCCATAGAGCGCCTTATCAAGTTTGTAAATGTGGTTAGGAAACTTAGGGTTTTCGAAGCCCGGGGGTTGCTTCACAAAAACCAATTCATTTAAGGGACCATTAAGAAATGCACTTTTAACATCCATTTGTTGAAGTTTAAAGTTATGATGAGATGCATATGCAAGTAAGATGCGAATGGATTCAAGACGAGCAATGGGAGCGAAAGTTTCACCAAAGTCAATACCCTCAACTTGGGAAAAACCTTGAGCCACTAATCTTGCCTTGTTACGAATGACAATGCCATTTGCATCTTGCTTGTTCTTGAAGATCCACTTGGTCCCAATGACATTACGACAATCTTTGTGTCTTTCTACTAGAGTCAAAACTTTGTTGCGCTCGAAGTTGTTGAGTTCATCATGCATGGCATCAAGCCAATCCAGATCCTCAAGCGCCTCATAAACTTTCTTGGGTTCTACACAAGAGACAAAAGCATGATGAGAGCTAAAGTTAGAAAGTTGCCTCCTTGTGGAGACACCTTTATGAACACTCCCAACAACATTTTCCAAGGATATGCTTCTTCGTCGAAGTATGGACTCAAGCTTCTTCTCATGGCGAGTGCGAGCCTCAAGAGGAGATTCTTGAGAGACTACTTGATCATCTTCATGATCGCTGATCTGGTCCTCGCCTTGACCAGTTGGATTGCCTTGATCATCAAGTGTCCCGTAACCAAGGAAATCAGATGGATCTTCATCAGGCCTTTGATCACCCCCGGAGACTCCGGTATCCAAACCCGGAGAATTTGGTATAGGCTGGAGATTCCGGACCACAGGGGTCGGAGACTCCAGGCAAGATTGCTCGGTGGGATGATCTTGAGGTTGAGGGTGCACAGCTTATCTTTGGTCAATGTCCTGTGGGTGTTCAGCAGGTGAAGGCTCCACTTGTGTAGAGCATTGTCCTTCTCCTTCGGCCAAAAGGTGTCCCTCAATGGGCCGGAAGAATCCGACACCCATTCTTCTTATGGCTTGGGGAGGAATTTCGTCACCTACATCACGAACACCACTTTGTCCCACAAAGGAACCATTATCTTCATCGAACCTCACATTACAAGTCTCTATAACATGCCCGGTGGACTTGCTATAGATCCTATAGGAATGTGAGTCCGAGGAGTAACCAACAAAGATACCCTCTAAAGCTTTAGAATCAAATTTTTACAAATGAACACCTTTCTTGAGATAGAAGCACATACAACCAAATACCCGGAAGTACATGATGTTGGGCTTTTGCCTGGTAAGTATTTCATAGGGAGTCTTGTTCAAGTTCTTGCAGAGATAAAGCCGGTTAGTGGCATGGCATGCGGTATTAATAGCTTCGGCCCAAAAGTTGTATGGAGACTTGAACTCCGCCAACATAGTTCTTGCCGCATCCATAAGAGTCCGGTTCTTCCTCTCGGCAACTCCATTTTGTTGCGGGGTATATGCAGCGGAATATTGATGTTTGATACCCGCATCACTAAGAAACTCATTTAGGGAGTAGTTCTTCAACTCGGTGCCATTGTCACTTCTTATAGTCAATATGGTGGTATCGAATTGACGCTCAACTTCGGTGGCGAAGTCTTTGACGGTTTGTTGGGTCTCACTCTTGAACTCGAAGAAATAAACCCAAGTATATCTTGAATAGTCATCGACAATCACCAAGCAATACTTCTTGCCACCAAGACTTGCATAAGTGGGAGGTCCAAAGAGATCCATGTGAAGGAGCTCCAAGCACCTCTTGGAAGAGATAATAGTCTTGCTTGGATGGCTTGTTTCATGCATCTTCCCTTCAATACAAGCCCTACAAACACGATCTTTGGCAAAAGAAACATACTTTAGTCCGAGTATGTGGCCGCCGGTGTAGAGATTTTGCAAAGCACTCATATTGACGTGGGCTAACCGGCGATGCCAAAGCCATCCCATGTCGGCCTTAGCAATTAGGCATATCGCGGCCGTAGTGGGTTTCTCCGAGAAGTCCACCACATACAAGCCATTTTTGACATACCCAACAAAGGCAACCTTGAGAGACTTACTCCACATGACGACCACAATGTCAACATCAAAATATGTGGCATAGCCCATAGTAGCAAGTTAACGAACGGAAAGTAAATTATAACCAATGGTTTTGACAAGCATGACATTCACTAGGGACACGTCCGGAGTGATCACCACCTTCCCAAAACCAAGTACCTTAGAGGATGACTTGTCACCATATGAGACCATGACATTTGATGTATTTGGCCTTAGATCTTCCACAATATTTTTGCTTCCGGTCATGTGGCTTGTGGCACCACTATCAATGATCCATTTTTCTCCTCCGGAAGCAATGTCCTACAAGAGATCAATTCTTGGATTTAGGTCCCCATTTTTGGATGGGTCCTCTTTTGTTAGTCACAAGAATCTTAGGTACCCAAATAGCATATTCAATGTAACCATCATAGGGACCAACAAATCTAGCATAGACATCACCATAATAATCCTTGAGAAGAACATAATGAGGGTTATATTTTCCTGCAAAGTCATTGTGAGTAGGGCCAGAGACTCTGGCCTTGGGAGCCGGAGACTCTAGGCTAGATGAACCAGCCGGAGACTCCGGACCGTTGGACCCGGAGACTCCGGTCACTTTGACCTTCTCCTCCTTCTCCTTTCCCTTGAGCTCCTCCCACTCCTCCTCTGTGTAACAAATGTCAAAAGGAACATGAGGAGTGGGAGCAGCAGCAGTAGGCTTCTTCTTCTTCTTCTTCTTCTTCTTTTTCTTTAAGGGCTCAGCCACCAATCCGAGATTCCCCCTTTTTGAGGACTCGGCAACAAATCCGAGACCTTCCTTGCCCTTGTTCATTCGTTGATTACTCAAGAGATCATTTAGATTCTTTTCTCCTTGAATGCAAGTGGCAAGGCCCTTGGCAAGTTCGGCCTTCAACCTAATGTTCTCCTCAATCATATCACTATGATCACATATGGGGTTAGAAGAACAAGGAACTTCAATAACTTGCATTGGTGGGACTTTAGATTGTTCAATATTTAGTTAAATTTGAAGTTGCTCACGGATCTTGGTGAGATTAGAGAATTTGCTTTCCAAAGCCTTGTAGGCTTCTTCAAGCTTCTAAAACTTCTCACGAAAATCATTATGACCAATGTCAAATTCAACTTTCTCCTTTTTAAGCAACTTGACCATGGCAAGAGCATGGTCACGTTCTTTAGTGAGTTTTGACAAGATTAGATTATGAGACTCTTCTAGTCCCAACAATTTCTCCTCTAAAGAGACTCTCAAGTTTTGCTCTTCTTCGAGCTCAATTGATAGAGAGCCAATATCATCGGCGGCTAATCTTTCCAACTCCTCCTTCTCCTTGATAGTGTCATGGGCATCACCTATTTGACACATTAGTGTCTCAATGTATACCTTGGTTGGCCCCTTTATGTTAGCAATAAATTCATCACAAGAAACTAGTTCTTTCTTAATCTTAAGACTACTCACATCATCCATAGAAGTAGAATCTGAATGAGATGATGAAGGAGTAGGTGATGATGTTACCTCTGAGGCCTTGGCCATAAGACACTTGTGGTTGGTGATGATGGCGTTATCATTATGTGAGTTGAAGAGGGATGTAGGTGAAGTGGAGACAATAGCAATGGCAACCATTTCTCCATTCTCTTCATCTTCGGAGTCATCATCATCGGACCCGGAGTCATACTCCTCATGAACCACCAACAATCTTTCTCCTTTCTTCTTGTTGTCCTTGTTCCCATGCTTCTTGGAAGGAGAGAACTTTGATGATCGGCGCTTGGGGATGAGCCAGCCTTCATTGTCCTCCTTGTTCTCATAAGGACATTCGGCAATGAAGTGCTTGATTCCTCCACAATTGTAGCAATGCCTCACTTTAGAGTCACCACCCTTCCTTGGAGATGACTTGAACTTGGATCCCTTCATCTTGTGCTTGTTGGCATCCCAAAAAGCAGTTGCACTGAGAGTCAAGTGTTCATGGAGTGCCAACTTGATATCTTCCGGAGACCAACACTCTTCTTCATATATTTCTTGTTCTCCTTCACCTTGCTTGTACACCACCTTGGCCTTGAGAGCAAGATTGTGAACTCCTTGTCCGGCAAGAACACGAGCTCTAGTCTCTTATGCATTCTACTTCAAGATAGTCAAGGTGGTGAACTCGCAAAGAACTTCATTTGAGGTCATACTCCCAAAATCCGGTCTTGAACGGATTATCTCAGACCGAATGGGTTCTTTTGGGTTGATGGAGGTAATGAACATACGCTTGACATAGTCATCACCATTGTCTTTGCTCCCAAACCTGGTCAAGGCCATTGCAAGAGCCAAGATTCTTTGGTACATCTCATCGGGAGTCTCATTATCTCGCATAATGAAATCCCTCTCTTCACTCTTGAGCTCATCAAACTTGGAGGACCGAATACTCTCATTCCCAATGAAGAGCATAGTGAGATAGTCTTATACTTCCTTGGCGGTGCTCAAGTTATTGATGTGTGCCACATGAATATCCGGCACGGCTTGTTGCAGGAGATGCTTGGCGGTGGCATTGAGTTGCTCATCAACTTCTTTCCTTTCGGTCAAGTTGTGAGGATCATGAGGTGCAAAGCCATTTTGTATGACCCTCCACAAATGAGTAGAAGAGCTAGAAATATGAGATTTCATTAGTCCTTGCCATTTAATAAAATTACGAGAATCAAGCTTAGGAGGAGATCCCATGTTGTTAATGTGTGGCATAGGATAATGGACCGACGGAGGGGAGTAAGTGTTAGGGGGAGGAATGAATGCACCCTTTGCCGGACCATCATTTTCCTTAGGTGGGGCACCTTTATTCTCGGCGGAGGTGGAGCCATTGTTAGGTGGCTTCACCTTAGCCAATGAGAGATCCACATTAAGAGTGGTGTTTGGGTCGGTGGGCCCGAAAGGTTTCTTCCCAAAATATTCCTCAAACATAGCCTTCATCTCCAATCTCATAGAGGTTTGAAATGTGTCCAAGGACGCCAAATGCTCCTCACAAGAGATTGAAGAGGAAGAGATAGATGGAGGAGTATCTTCGGGAGGAGTTTCTTTACCCTTATCCTCATCCATAGTCTCACCCATACTCTTAGGCGGTTAAGCCCGAATAAGAGACCACGCTCTGATACCAATTGAAAGGATCATATGAGCGACTAGAGGGGGGGGTGAATAGGAGCTACCCAATTTTTACTTCTTTTCAAGTTAAGGCTAGACAAGAAGGTAAATTCTCTAGATGTGCTGCTAGGTGAATTTACCTAGAGTGACAAGCAAGCTAGCAATAACAATATAAGTAAAGGTACAAGTAAAGGATAGAGGTAACCGCAATGGAGACACGAAGACACAAGGATGTATTCCCGTAGTTCCTTCCTTATTACGGGAAGTATGTCTACGTTGGAGAGGTGTGGTGCCACAAAGTCCACCAACGCCACAAAGGCTCACCCTATTCTCCGGTGAACAAGCCACAAAGGCGAGTTCACGCTCCACTAAGCGATGCCCTTGAAGGCGGCACGAGACCTTTACACAAAGTATTGGGGCGAGCTCCACAACTCAATTGGAGGCTCCTAATAGGCCCACCAAGCTCTTACACACAAAGTTAAGCTTGGAGGACGGCTTCTTTCGGCTAGGAATCCGATGAACACAAGAGTTACAAGCCCCTCAACAAAACGAGGGGGGAAATCAAATCGCCTTGGTGGAAGTGTAGATCTAGGTCTTCTCCCTCAAATCCCAAAAGGGCTTTGAGTTCTAGTGGCTAGGGAGAGAGATCTAGTGCTTTGAAGCTTAGCAATAATGGAGGAGAGAGGAAGCCGCAACCCCTTCTAGAGGTAGAAGAAGGCTCTATATAGTCCTCCACGAAATGTAGCTGTTGCTAGCCGACTAGGGCCGGAGTCTCCGGCCTGGAGGGCCGGAGTCTCTGCCCTAAGTGACTCCAGCACCGGAGTCTCCGGCCAGGGACCAAAGTCTCCAGCCCAACTCCGGACTGGAGTCTGAATCGTCCGAGACTCTGGCACTCCAGAGTCCAGCCAGATAGACCAGAGTCTCCGGCCTCAACCTGCCGACCGGAGTCTCCGGCCAGAGAAACAAAGTCTTTGGCCAGATTTCGGGTGAGCATCTGAGGCGTCCGACATGGAGGAGTGCCAGGGTGAAACCCCTAGACCGGAGTCTCCGGCCAGCAGGGCCGGAGTCTCCACCCTAGGAGGTGCAACAGTAGCACTTTGTGGAGACCCTCTCCACCACATCCACCATCGTGAAGCACCCAGCAAGACAACTAAGCCCTAACCCCACTACTGGACTACAGGCTCCGATCTTTTCTTCCTTTTTGGGGTGCATCTCCGCGAGATCCTGAATCAACCTAGAAAATCTGCAGAACTTTAATAGCATGGTTAATTCACCATATGTTGTTAACAAACACCAAAATACATTTATTAGGGAAATGCTCTTTCAGTACCAAAGTGTGATCATAAAGGATCTTCAAAAACTCATTTGGACACAATTCAATTTATTGTTGAAATGACTCCTACAATTGATCTTAATGCCTCTTTTGATATTACTTGATTCGCACTTTCTGTGCCTAGCTCTAAGGCATTAAAGAAAAGCACTCTTGGGAGATAACCCAATGTTTTTACTTTCAATACTTTTTCTTTTATTTGAGTCTTGGAAGTTATTACTACTGTAATAACCTCTCCTTATCCTTTTTATTTTTTTTTGTGCCAAGAGAAGCCTCTAATTTGAGTGAGGTAAGATGTGGGGATGTTGCTATCCTGAAACAGTTTTCAGTGCTGCACCATAAAAATTCGTGATAATTCTCTGTATATCTTTTGGACCTGCGATTTCTTGTGCATATGCCCCAGGTTATATACAAACTTTCATTGGGTATACACTTTTTGATTTGAACAACATAAAACCCTCTGAAAATTCGACCTTTGTCAGCTGTTATGTTTTGACAGATTTCTGCCAATATTTGTGTTTGCCGCTTTATCGCTTTCTTTTTTAGTTCTTTTGATCATGGAACTTTTGGGGAAGTTGCTACAGTAGTATATGCTTTATATGTGGTGGTTTTGAGTTGAAAACTAAAGCAAAAAGGGTTGACTCAATGTTATGCTTACACTAATGTTGCTAATAGAATTGTGTTTAGTTTTGTATGAAGGAAGTTTTCAAGTGTAGGGATTGGAGAATGATGAGATGAGTTGAAGAATGGACAAAAGCTCAAGATTGGGGATGCCCATCTCACCCCATGAAATATCCAAGAGGTACAAGCATCAAAGCTTGGGGATGCCCCCGAGGCACCTCTTCTTCCTCGACAAAAATCAGGTCACCTTTCAACACACTATATTTTTATTGCTTCATGCATTATGCGTTTTTCTTGGAGCGTCAGTTGTTTTTAGTTTTCAGTTTTTTTAAGTTTTGTTTGCTGTAATAAATGGTTGGACCCCAACAAATTCCTTTTCGAGAAGTTGCCTTGCTTTTCATTTGCCAAGAACACTCTGTTTTCCACTCTTATCGTTTCAACGAGTGTTCTTCTTTTTCTAGAACTGCGTTTAACTTTCGTTTTTCGCCTTGATTTTTGTTCAGATCTTGTTATATATTTGCATCAAGGTGTATTTTGACCTCTGGTCCATGTTGGTTTTTATCAAAAGAGTTGTTTATAAAAAGTTCGAATGGTGTTGGAAAAGAGAAAAAGCTTTATGCAAAAAAGTGGTACAAGAAGGAGCTTGTGTAGACTGCGGCCTAGGCTTTTGCATGTCGTGCTTGATGTCTTTTTGATAGTATGCTTAGTGGTTTTGCTGTAGCATGACTTGTCTCAAATGACTGAGATTGCTTAATGAGCCTTTGAAAAAAAATCATGCATTTTTTTGATTGTTTGGAAGCATTATTTTGGTTTTCTCCTTGAATGCTTTATTTGGGTTGACTTGGCGCATGCTCACACATGTTAGACTCATACAAAGTTGCCATAAGCCTCTATGATCATTTAGTTTTTGACTTTTGATGCCATCTTATGCTTCTTTTAATGTCGCTTTGTCTCTTTGCATGATTATGGCCGTTATTGCTCTCTTAGTTGCTCGCTCCCATTCTTTTGCTAGCCCTCATTTTGTACTGAGTATGAGCTCTACTCGTGCATCCAACTCCTAAAAACCAAGTTTGCCATTGTGCCCACTATAAATTCCTATGCATGGTATTTGTAAGCCATTCCAAGTAAATTTTCATGTGCTACCTTTCAAAACTTTCAACTACTTCTCATTTTGTGCCACTGTTTTTAGCTCATGGGGACGTAGTGGTCGGAATTGCTATCTTCCATATTAAATTAAGTACCCCTCGACTAGGCAGCTTCATCTGCTCGTCATTAATTTTGCATGAGAGCTGGTCAGACCATTGCAATCTAATTCTAAAAAAGAAAAAAAGGCACTCCTCCATGGTATGTGAATGTTGGTGGGCACCCGATGGAATCGGTTAGCCATGGTTTGAGAAAGGAAAAAAGGTGGGGAGGAGTGCCAAAGCTTTATAAAAGAGCACCAATGTGCCAAATTTTCAAAGAACTCGGAACCGCTCTCACTTGTTTATTATAAAAGATAGTAAGACCCCATTGCCAGTCGTTGACATGAAACAACCACCTCTCAAAACCCATTTTTTTATCTTTGTTTTACAAATAAAAGCTCTAGCACATGTTTAATCACTGCTTCCCTCCGTGAAGGGCCTTTCTTTTACTTTTATGTTGAGTCACCACCTTCTATCTTTATGCACCGTCTAAGAGAGCATAGTTGTCATTCTGAGTATAATGTGCATTGTCCCAAAGTTTTCATTGATTGATTCATATTGTTGGTTTCACTTGTTCTCAAATTGTTTGTATCTAGTCGCCCTCTTAAACTTGAAGGTGTCCTATGCATTTATGTTTTGCTCTCTCATGAAGGACAAGCTGAATACCATTTGTATGTTTTTCCATATGATTTGAACACACGTTTGACTTTCATTGTTTCATTTTCATGATCTTTCATTTATGTTTTTTTTTCATGTTATAACATGGTTGCTAATTTTCTTCTATCAAGATTATATCTTTCATGCCCATGTTTTAAGTTCTTTTGATCCCAACGCACAACGCTTACATAGTTGATCAAGATTGTGTAGGTGCATGTCACCTCAAAAATTATTTCTTTTGTTATCACTTACCTACTCGAGGACGAGTAGGAGTTAAGCTTGGGGATGCTGATACGTCTCTAACGTATCTATAATTTTTGATGCTCCATGCTTGTTTTTACACCATTTGTTTAGTGTTTTGTTACACTTCGTGGCATTTTTATGCATTTTCTGGAACTAACCTATTAACGAGATGCCACAGTGCCAGTTCCCTGTTTTTTGCTGTTTTTGTGTTTCAGAAAAGTTACATAGGAAATATTCTCAGAATTGGACGAAACAAAAGCCGAACATCCGGAAATTTACCGAATCTTCCAGAGAACCGAAGAGGAGACGGAAAGGTGCCAGGAGGCGGCCTCACCACCAGGGGGCGCGGCCCAGGGCCTGGCCATGCCGCCCTATGGTGAGGGCCCCCTGGTCCACTTCTGACGGTGCCCCTTCGCCTATAAAGACCCCCCGAGGGGAAAAACCTGAAGACCCGATCACTTTTCCAGAATACATCACGATCCACCGCCGCCGTCGACCCGAGATCGGGAGGGTCCAAAAGCTCTTCCCGGCACCCTGCTGGAGAGGGGAATTGCCACCGAAGGTCTTCTTCATCGCCATGCTTGCCTCCGGCGCGATGAGTGAGTAGTCTACCTTGGACTATGGGTCCATAGCAGTAGCTAGTTGGTTGTCTTCTCCACCATGTGCTTCATGTTTAGATCTCGTGAGCTGCCTTACATGATCGAGATCACCGTTATATAATTCTACATGTTGTGTTTGTTGGGATCCAATGAATATTGGTGTTATGATTGAGTTGATGTGCTGAATATTATCTTATGTTATCTCTATGTTGTTTATGATCTTGCATGCTCTCTGTTGTTAGTAGCTATCTTGGCCGAGTAGTTGCTAGTGACTCCAAGAGGGGGTATTTATGCTCGATAGTGGGTTCATGCCTCTATTTAATCTGGGGGAGTGACAGAAACCTCTAAGGTTGTACATGTGCTATTGCCACTAGGGAGAAAACAACATTCATATGCTCAAGGCCATATGCTTTGTTTACATTACACACTTTGCTTAATGCAGTTATCTGTTGTTCGCAACTTAATACTTGTGGAGTTCTCGGATTGATTTGCCACAAGTGGATTATTAGTCATAGATGCAGTTGGATGATGGTCTATGTATCTTGTTGTAATGCCCAGAGTAAATCTCATACTGATCCTCTCGACATATGCACGTTGTCTTTATTCTATCAATTGCCCAACTGTAATTTGTTTACCCAGCATGTGTTATTTTATCTTATGGAGAGACACCACTAGTGAACTGCGGACCCCGGTCCTATTTCCTTTATATTGCTATCACCTGTTTACTTTACTTGCACTGTTTACTTTACTCACATACTACTATTGCTTTCCACTCGATACGCTCATACCCTTTGTTTCAAGCAAACCGGTGAGATTGACAACCTCATCGTAAGTTGGAAACAAAGTATTTGGTTGTGTTGTGTGCAGGTTCCACATTGCTACTGGTTGAAGACGCGATAACAAGAAATTGTTAACGGCGCCCTTGTTGGAGTGTCACGCAGCTAGTGGGCATCACCTTCTGGAGTATTGTCTTTTTCCTACTGGATGACTAAACCTTGGTTTCGTAACTGAGGGAAAACTTGCTTCTATATTCATCAAACCTTCTCTTGGTGACAAGGATATAGATAATAGAGCCCGTTAGTTGAGTACCCCTGAGGCCCATTACGATAGGCCCAATTGTAATACTAGTCGAAATACAAGTTCATGTCGTATGTCGATGTTGTAATCTGTATCGGATCCCACCCGATCCTTCAGACCTGGCCACCTATATAAAGGGGCCAGGAGGGGACGGTGTGGGACAGATCGAAAGCAAGCCAGGTTCTACACCCACATTTACTTTCATAGCCACCTTGTTTGACTGAGTTTACCTTCGAGTTCATCCGACGCCCTGTCTCCCCGATCCTAAGTCCTTCATCTAGGACATTTGTCGAGTTTAACCCTCGTCAATTGGCACCGACCGTGGGAACTCTGGGCGTTGGCATCATGAACTCGACGGCTTTTTCGCTTTTAGCCAGCAACAACTCGCAAGTCGATGAAATTCAGATACCCTTCGGAACCATCGATTTTCAACCTCACCAGTCAAGTTTCATGCAAGTATTCGAGAGTATGGATCAAGATATGGATTTGATGATCGGAAGTCTAAACTTTCACGTTGGATCACTAGGTTCGATTCGCCTTTCAGATCCGATGAAAACGGGTCCATCGGCAAGTGAACCCGAGACAGTAGCAATGTCGGAATCATCAGAAGGCTCTTCCAGCGAGGTAAATTCGCCGGTCAGCTTAGCAGAAGGAAAAGAAGGAAAAATCACAGGAGGCGATGAAACCATGGAGAATTTCGACTTAGAAGTGCAACTCGAGGATCTCACAATCAACCACGATGACAACTCAGATCAATCAACAGACTCCTAGAAAACGGGACTAGAACTTTCTGAAGACGACAATTCGATCTTCTCAAGTCACAATAGCAAATTCGACAATCGGTATCAGATACTCGCCATCGCAGGAGATAACTCAGAAGAACTCGATGACAACAACAACCCAGTGCTTAATCCAGCAAATATAAATAGAGGGGCAAATCACTTAGCAGAAGGAGAAACCGCTGACTCCCTCGCAACGAGGGTAAAAGTTCGACTATCAGAAGAAGAGTGGAGAACAATCAATACAGCCGTGGAGCACGGCACGCCAATACCAACAAACTCTAGCCAAAACATGCTTTTGGGGTACCATTACGCCCTAAGGCAACAGGCAAAGCAATTAGCAAAGGAGAGGATTGAAATACAGAAAAGGAAGGACTCAGCCATTGCAGCAAGCGACGCTGCTCGTAGAGCACGTAGTGATGCATCATACACAAACAGAAGGCATCGTCGACATGGATCAAGGTATGAGAATCTAGAGTACTGAGAAAGGCAAAGCATCTCGAAAAACCTTGACTCGTCCTTCCTATCGGTCGACGAGCAAGGAAATATTATCCCAAAAACTCTGGAAGCAGCATTGGTGGCAGCTCAAGCGTACCTGCATACAACGCGGCCAAATCCAGGAGATCCGAGGGAACAGATGCACCGAGCAGTGCTAAATGGATTGAAGATGGTAGGCAACAAATTATCAGCAAAAGAGGAGGAGGTATATCGCAACAAAGGAACCCATAAACCAAGATCACCACGCCGTCACAGCAGCCCTCGGCACAGAAGTGGAAGTCACCGATCTAGGACGCCATCACCTGGATGATACAATAGTCCAAAGAACAAAGGAACTCGACGATCCAGAACTCCCAACAGAACATATGACTACGAAGACGATGAAAAGGAGATGGGGGCGCCATGCTTTACCCATAGGGTTCGCATCACGTCAGTACCCAAAGGTTTCAAACTACCCCATGATCAACAAAAGTATGATGGATCTCAGGAGCCACAGTCATGGCTCTCAGATTATCTACAAGCAGTAAAAATATTAGGAGGAACCAAGGAAACAGCAATGTAAAGTTTGCCATTACACCTCACCGGAGCAACAAGGTCATGACTAAGCAAATTAGAAAAGGAAACAATTGGAAGCTGGGAGGAGCTCACAAAACAATTTACAAGTAACTTCAAGTCGACATACAAGCGGCCAGCATCCATAGAAGAAGTCAAAGCCTGCATAAAGCAACACGGGGAGACATTAAGAACATATATCCAAAGGTGGAGTATTATCAAAAAATTGGCAGTCAAAGTCTCGGATGAAAGAGCAATAGATGCATTCATAATCGGGTTACGATGAGGAGACCTAGCTGAATAGATGGGTGGAATCATGCCAAAAACAGTGTCAGATCTAATGGATGTGGCAAATAGATTCGCAGATGGAGAAGACGCGTGCAACAATAAACGCACGCGATCACCATAAGACGATAGAGGAAATAGATATGGAGGTCAAAGGAGAAGATCGCATAATTACGACAATTATGGCTCCCACAGCCAAGTAGCCGCAGGATACAAAGATAACAGCTACCAAGGCAACGATCGCAAAAGTTCGGGATACCGTAACTATGGCAGAGAAGAGTACAAAAAGTTTCCGCCAAGAGAATCCAGAGAGTACAACCCATCACCAGAAGATATGCTCAACGGACCATGTCATATCCACTCTACGTTCGTCGATGGGAAACGAGTATCCAGACACGCAATGAAAGATTGCACTACGTTCTTGAAACTATAAGAAGCAGCACTCAACAAGCAAGCCAAGGCAAAACGCCAGGGATACGAGGGAAACACAAGCAACACACCTGCAACCCAACAAAGAAAAAGTGGAGCTCCCAAGGGTCAAGATCAATCAAATCAGGGATGCGACGACGAGGAAGGATATGTTCCATCTAAAGGGCACATCACAGCAATGATACAACCAGTGCCCAAGTTGAACAAAGAGGAGAAAAGCATAACTCGACAAGTCAACCTCGCAATAACTTCACCTCCAGCAACAACGGAATATCTACATTGGTCAGAGCAACCCATAGAATTCAGCAGAGATGATCACCCAATAACAGTACCTCGGCCAGGAAATGCACCCTTGGTACTCAAAGCTCAAATAGGGATGTACGATGTCGATAGAATATTCATGGACGCAGGAAGTGGAATAAACCTGATTTACGCAAAAATCCTACGGCCAATGCACATTTCATTGGAGTTCCTAAAGCCAACTGACTGCTCCTTCCACAGAATAGTCCCAGGGAGTGCTAACTATCCACTTGGTCGAATAGCACTAAACGTTTTCTTTGGAAATCGACAAAACTACAGAAGGGAGAAACTCGACTTTGAAGTCATGGACTGGCCATCAAAATATCATGCGATCCTCGGGAGACCTGCGTTTTCACAATTCATGGCAGTACCTCACTACACTTACCTGGTACTAAAAATGCTAGGACCCAAAGGAATTATTACAGTAAAGGGAAGCTTCAAGTTATCAGATCTGTGCATCAAGGAGTTTCATAAGATGGCCCAAAATTTCGACATGATGGCAAGCTACGGGGAACCCAACTGCAAAGCAAAAAGCTCGACTACAGAGGCGACACGTCTACTCGAAGGAAAACCTAAGGAACCAGAAGTAAAGAAACCTCGGGTACAGCTACCCGAACAAGAGAAGACTACAGGAGAAAAAGAGAAGACTACAGGAGAAGAAGAGAGGACTCAAGCAACATAGGAGACAAGACATACAAATTAGCCAAGTAGGAAAATAAGGCTATAAAAGCCACGAGTTATTCCAGGGCAATGCCCTCTAGATCCAGAACACAGGTCACTGGCCGGATCTCTTGGGTCACCCCATGTATCTTATATTACAAATATAATAAAGGCAAGTTCCTCAAATTCGAGTTTACATGTCTAAACGCGACAAACGCCAACACCCACAAAACGCCTTGAGTACTAAAAATTCCCTCAGGAATCAGCCCAGGGAAAAATGCTCTCGCGGACTATAAAGTATATACATTAAAATTACAACGCAGGCGGATCTGAGTCATCCACATTAAAAGGATTCAAATAATGGTACTCGCGGAAAAACCTCGCATCCTCTTGCAGCAACCTTGAGATGATCCTTTTCGCTGGCTCTAGCGTCGCTCCATATGAACTCCAACCGTAGCTCGTTCTGAAGGCAAACTCTAGGACATGCGGTCATAATCAAGTCTCGGATGCCACTTTCGCATCCATCCAAGAGCAAAATTAGCACCAACAATCAGGTTCATTTTTATAAGGAGATGAACCCGCTGGCTCATCCGGAAAGTTTTGAGTAGTTGCCTAAAATCCCTCGGCATAGCATTACGAGGCAACATAATAGAGTACATGGTTGTCAGGGACATGCGGCAACCATCAACAGCTTCGCCAATATGCTGTGCGCGATCCTGAAGAAGCACGATGGCGCGACAGCGACGGAGGTTCGACCATAAGCTCTCAGTCCCCTGAGCAGCTTTCTGAAGAGCGGCGATCCGCTCAGAAACCCAGTGTGATTCGCCAGCAAGATCAAGGCAATTGCCTATGGTGCAAGTAAAAATTAGCACACAGCAAGCCAGAGCAAAACAAAAGAGAAAAAGGCTCCCCGAAGACCTACACAGCAGCATCTCGTAAACAGATTCGACAATACCAATCAGAAAAGATTTGCATTCCTCAAAATGTGCGATCCTCGCTACTAGACTCGAAACTTCATCTTCAAGATTGGACACTTGCTTCATCAAATCATGGGACTTACCAGCCTTGTCTAAAGCAATTTGCGCCTGGCGCTTTATCAAGGATAGACGGCTCTCAAGATCCAAAATCCATGACGAATATTCCTCACATCGGCAGAAAGAATGAGGAGGCGAAGAAGTTTTGGAGTCGAGCATACTAACAGGAGATAACGCCCGGGTGCGACCTGACGATTCACCAGCAGGCGCAAGCTGGAAGTCAAGAAAAAAAGAGAGAGAAGACATACATCTCAGAAAACATAATTCAAGCCAAACACTTCATAAATAGGAAGATATTTCTGTCAAGTGCAAAAGCCCCCTAACTAGTTCTCGGGCAAAGTACAATTAGAAGTTCACCATAGCAAAAGAAGCAAAGATTACAAAGAAAGATTAAAACTACGCCACCTCAGCATCATGCTCCATGGTAGGCGACGCAGGTGTAGCAGCAGCTCCTGGAGGAGGCATTGTTGCACCAGAGGAAGGAGTCGAAGAAATAGGTGCAAAAGTCGAAGCAGCCGCCGAAGGGGAAATAATCGACACGATGCCTAGAGCGTACTTCTTTGCCCTTTCAAAGAAACCTCGTAATTCAGGTAGAGTCCAACCGCGGAAGGAGCTTACCTTCTCCCAGTCAATCTCTTCACCATGGGCATAAGCAAGAGCGATGGCCCCCTCTGCACCCCGCTTCACGGAACGACCCTTCAGCAGGAGAATAGGGTCTTCAGGGGTGTCAAAGGCCTTGACGAGCTTCTTCAAATCAGCATTCTCAACACCCGCCTTTTGCTTCAGCCACAACCCAATGAAAATCCGTGTAAGAACGCGGCTAGCCAATCCGAAGATCTCTTGGATGGAATTCCAGTTTGCCTCCAGCAGACTAACCGCAGCCATAAGAGAGTCATCGTCTGGTTGCGCAGAAGTCGAAGGAATCCCGGTATGTTCTATATAGTCGAGGAAACAAAGATACATCAGTGTTGTATAAGAATAAGCAACTCAAGCAAAGTAGAGGAAAACGGTATTTACCTGCAGCAAGAGCCAACATCTTATTAAGGCGTAAAGCCACAGCTTGATCTCGCTGAATCCGCTCTTTCTTCAAATCAGCCAAGGATTTTTCCATTTTCTTAACCTTATCCAGTGCTGACTTAGAGGACTTCTCAGCACTGGTCTTGGCAGCAGTGGCAGCATCAAAAGCCTTCCTGGAGGCCTCAAGTTCAGCCTCTAGGGAAGAGATACGAGCATTAGCTGTCGCCAAGGCATCTATAGTAAAAAACAGGGAAAGATGAGTACGATAAAGAAGCAAAGAAAGGCGCTTGGGGTAAGCAAAGTCAAGGAAAAAAGACTACCTTCGGAAGCTTTAGTAGATTTCATATACTCGGCACATTCAGTGCCCAATGTGATAAATTTCTTCATCAAGATCTGCAAAGGAAAAAAGAATGTAATCATAAGGATCATGCAAGGAACAAAAGGCAAAAAGAGAAAAACCACCACGCACATCATCAGGAGAGCTCCTGGACTCACGGGGTTCAAGGGAAATGTTGGTTTCCTTCGACTTCTTCGAACGCTTGGCGCCTCGAGCCACAGGAACTTTTTTGACAGAAGTTCTGGGAGCCTTTGGGGACTTCGCGACAGGCTCAACTTCCTGCGCAGGGGATCCATCAGCATTTATATTTTCGGTAGAAGGAGCAATGACAGCATCCCTGTTGGGGTCCTCGTCATCACTGCAAAGAAATCCAAATGAAAGAGATTTTACACAACTCGAAAGGAGGAAAGCAAGTAAAAAAGCATAGAGTTGGAAAAATACTTACGAGTCCAAGAGGTCGAAAAGTTCTACTCCCCCTTCTAGACCAGGGGCTTCTTCGGCCACAATTCTCTGAGCAGAGGTACTCGAAGAAGCAAACTCCTCGACGCTCTTCCTCTTCTTATCCACGCCAAGATCTTCAGAAAGTGTAGGAGGAGGCGACATTGTCGAACTGGTTTCTTCTTGTGATTCTTTGGCATCATCTCCGTCCTGAATCTCCTCAGCCTCGGGGGCTTCGGATGAAGCAGCAACTAGATCCGCCAGAATAGGTCCTTCCTCGGGGAGAGGCGGACGTGAAACAAGGAATTTATGGGTCTGTACATAAATAAGTCAATAAAACTATCAAGACAAGCAAACTAACAGTAGCAAGAAAGTGAAAAGGCAAAAGTTGATATACAGAGATAACATACCACAGGCAAGGGATGCTCGGAGTCAAAATGATTAGCGGCCAATTCCGCAATCTCGTGATCCCTAGTAAGAGTTGTAAGAGCTCTGACCTGCCTATTGACATCTTTCTTCTCCATCAGATCTTCACATACTCGAGAAGAATCTCCCAAGCCAGAAAAGGTCCATAGCTTGGAAAGACGGTGTTGCAGGGGTTGAACTCGACATTGTACAAAGAACGCCATGAGTTGGGTACCCGATAGAGCGCCTCCTCTACCTCCTTTTAAAACTCAGATGCGGGTCAAGAGTGGTGCAATTTCCTCCATCTCAACATCTGAAGGAGGCGAATCCCACGATGACAATTTCTTCAACTCCTGGGAGGCATCAAAGGGGGCAAGGCCGTACTCATCGGAGGAAGAGACCTTACGGTCTTCGATGTAAAACCATTTGGTCCTCCAACCTTGTACTGATATAGCCATGGAGAATTCTAGGTATTGAGACTCAGCATGAACAGAGATGACAGCTCCGCCCAGCTCAGGTTTTTTCGATAAGGAGACGCTGGGGCGAAGCCGAAAGAGGGACCTCCAGAGAGTAAAATGGGGTTTGATCCCCAAAAATGACTCGCAAAGAGTTATAAAGCAGGAGATATGAAGAAGGGAATTTGGTGTGAGCTGATGAAGCTGCACACCGTACACATAAAGAAGCCCACGAAGGAACTTGTGGGCAGGAAGAGAAAGACCGCGAAGAAGGAAAGCAAGAAACATCACCCAGAAGCCGCTTTGGGGCTTGGGGATTCGCTCGGTGTTGGGGAAGATGACTGAGTCACTATCAGAGATGAGGTCGTCCGCCTTGGCCTTGTCTAGATCCTTCTGCGTGAAAGCAGAAGGTACCCAGCTCGTAGCGGCATTCACAACCTTCCCCTTGACCATCTTTTTTTCTCTGCCAAATGCTTTACACGCATCCACAAATTGCGCACGGGGGCTATGCAGAAGGTCGAAAGTGCGCAAAGATTGCAGCAATGGCGGCGGTGGAAGCAATGAGCTAGTAAATAGTACAATTCGCCACTCTCCCCTTATAGCTGAGACATGGCGTAAGGAGAGGAAGCGGCAGCCCACTAACAAGCGGGGGAAATATAAAATTATCGTGCTGCCCATGAAGCGGTCAGCGCTCAGTCAAAATGATGTATAATGAGATTTGGCTACTGACGTCATGAAGTAGCTACAAGGCTAACAAGGCAGATGTGTATACTCAACGAATATTGGATATAATAGTTTGCGAAGGGTATACGACAAAAGTTAGTAAAGGGGTTAGTATTGGAGTCTATACCCGAAAATATTCGACTATAGCCTCGGGGGCTACTACCATCGGGAGCGCTGAGCGCGCACCCGACGATATTATCATTAAAAAATTCTAAACTAAAGGTTACAGGTGGGTACAATATACTTGAGCCTATACTCGAAAAAAAAGAGACGAATTTTTTCGACTATAGCCTTGGGGGCTACTACCATCGGGAGGGCTGGTCGCGCACCCGACGATGTTTATTCATGAGTACTGGAGCAAGGAAGGTGAAGAAAGAAATGATGAATGTCATTACTACCATCGGGAGCGAGTTTTTAAATCATGGTTATATAACCCGAACATTTTGTGCGCTGGATCAGTCAAACAAGGCTGCGACATATGATTCTCGAGTTGTGTCATCGCGACGAAATTCAAATGCCGTGGTTGAAATATATCACGAAGGTAAGACCCCAGGATCCATCCTGTGTGGCCTGGTATACGCACATGGATGCACTCTGCTGGTATGTATCCGTGTCTACGACGTGAAGAAAAATCCTGGTGGACGAACTGGGTACCCTGAGACCCACTGGGATTCATTCTTTGTAAGTCTTAAATGCGGCAAAAGAATGGGTTTGACCGGTTTCCCGAATTCAAGTCCAAGGGGATTGAATTTGAAGTAGGCGGCAAGTGTCTGTTCTGGCAGTTAACTGACCTCTTGACCTGTCAGAGTTGTCAGGCTTGTTCATCAAAACCCCTTGCAAAGTATTATAATGAGAATAAGTCGATAAGACCGAGTCGAAGATTTAAAGATATGAAGAAGTCAAAGAATTGATCAAGTCGAAGAATTGAAGATCTGAGATTCAACCCGAATCTGCAATTCTGGTAGAATCTCGGGGGCTACTGACAAGGGTATAGATAATAGAGCCCGTTAGTTGAGTACCCCTGAGGCCCGTTACGATAGGCCCAATTGTAATACTAGTCGAAATACGAGTTCATGTCGTATGTCAATGTTGTAATCTGTATCGGATCCCACCCGATCCTTGAGACCTGGCCACCTATATAAAGGGGCTAGGAGGGGACGGTGTGGGACAGATCGAAAGCAAGCCAGGTTCTACAACCACGTTTACTTTCATGGCCACCTTGTTTGACTGAGTTTACCTTTGAGTTCATCCGATCCCCTGTCTCCCCGATCCTAAGTCCTTCATCTAGGACATTTGTCAAGTTTAACCCTCATCACTTGGGGTTTCCAACTGGCCGGTCATTTACTTCATCAACTACACGCCAACAAGTTTTCTGGCATCATCATCACCGCGCCATCAAATGCCACGAGACAAAAGATAGGGCCCACCATGCGGCCAAGAAGCTGGCCCATGTGATGGGGCCCACTTTCCACCTTGTGGTCCAAATGCTGCCAACTTTGTCCTGACAAAATCGTCTTGACCTAAAACCGACTATATATATACCCCCTGGCAATTTTGCTGTGGGGAGGTGGAGAAACATGAAATACACAATACGAATCTGCAAACTGCAAGGATAAGAGGGGAGACACTGCCGAAGCCACTTCCGGTTTCCATTTCGACTCCATCGACACCATCTCCTCCAGCAACATGATGAAGAGGGATTAGTTCACACCCCAGACTATGGTATTGTGGAAGTAACTTATATCAAACTCTCTCTTGTACCTCGATGATTAGAGTCACATGAGCTGCCTATCATGATTGTGACCATATTATATTACCCCTATGGTGGAACTTATGTTTATAGATGCTTTATGAGATGCAAAGATGTTTTTGTCTCTGATGTATGAGTAGATCTATATGTTACCCCATTCTTGTGTGCTTTTTCTGATCAAACTAGTATGCTAGGGCTTGTGAGGGAGATGTGTGCATTAGTTAGAGTAATATGGTAGTGAGTTAGGGGAAGTGACAGAAATCTCTGAGCGACTATGATTTTTACCTTTCTATGATTGCCTCACTAGGAAGAATGGTTTACTTTGCATAAAACATCTAGCGACAGAAAGGATGCCTTGTTTGAAAGGATGCATAATGTTTTCAACATCAGGTTACAGTTCTTTATGCAATACTCTGTTGGTTCTTGAATTTGACTTGAGGTGGATGCCCATGTCAAAGGAGTATTAGTTAGCTGTTAGTAGCAACTCTATGTTAGAACGTGATGCCCATGTTCATGCTCATCAGTGACATCTTGTGTTTGCATGCTCTTAAATTGTCTTTTGTGCCTTATTTCCACCTTGTTTATGAGAGAGGGAGATAAGGTGCAACTAGGGGTGGAAACAGATCGGATGTGGATTGAATAGTGCTCTTCCCACATCTGTTTTCATATTTTTAAAATGAATACGGATGAAAATACGGATATTATTGACAAGGGTATAGCTAATAGAGCTCGTTAGTTGAGTACCCCTGAGGCCCGTTAAGCTAGGCCCAATTGTAATAATAGTCGAGTACGAGTTCTTACCGTATGTCGATATTGTAATCTGTATCGGACCCTACCCGATCCTCGAGACCTGGCCACCTATATATAGGGGCCAGGAGGGGACGGTGTAGGCCAGATTGAAAGCAAGCCAGGTTAAACACCCAAGTTTACTTTCGACGCATACCTATTTCGACTAACTTTACCTTCGAGTTCATCCGACTCCCTATCTCCCCGATCCTAAGTCCTTCATCTAGGACATTTGTCGAATTAACCCTCGTCAATTGGCGCCGACCGTGGGGACTTGGGCGTTGGAATCATGAATTCGACGGTTTTTTCACTTTTAGCCAACAGCAGTATAGAAGTCGACAAAAATCAAGAGATGGAGTTGACAATTGGAAGTTTGAGCATCCTCATCGGGCCATCGGGTTCATCTCGCCTGTCAGATCCGATGAAACAAGATCCGTCGGCAAGTGAGCCCGAAACAGTAGCAATGATGGAGTATTCCGACGGCTCATCTAGCGAGGTAAACTCGCCGGTCAGCCTAGAAGAAGTGCTAAAAGAAAAAATCGAAGAAGACAATAAAGCAAAGGAAAAACTCGACGCAGGAGTCCAACTCAATGATCTCATGATCTGCCTCGATGATATCTCAGACAAATCAACAGACACATGGAAGACAGGGCTAGAGCTTTCTGAAGATGGCGACTCGATCTTCTCAAGCTTCAATAGTAACATTGGCAAACAATGCCAAGTGCTCGCCATTATAGGAGACAACTCAGAAGAATTCGATGAAAATAATAACCCAGTGCTAAACCCAGCAAATATCGACAGAGGAGCAAATCACCTAGCAGAAGGGCAAACAGCAGAATCCCTCACAGCCAGGGAAAAAATTTGACTATCAGTCAACGAATGGAGGATAATAAGAGAAGCCGTAGAACACGACACGCCAATACCATCAAATGCCAGCAAAGACATGCTTTTGGGGTATCATTACGCCCTAAGGCAGCAGGCAAAGCAATTAACAAAGGAGAAAATAGAGATACAAAGAAGAAAAGATTCAGCCATTGCAGCTAGCGAAGCTGCTCGTAAAGCACGAAGCGATGCATCATATAGTAACGCAAGGAAAAATCATCGACACGGCTCAAGGTACGACAACCTCGAGTACTCCGATGGGCAAAGTATTTCCAAAAACCTCGACGCGTCCTTCCTATCGGTCGACGAGCAGGGGAATATCCTACCAAAAACCTCTGAAGCAGCATTAGTAGCAGCGCAAGCATATCTGCTTACAACTCGACCAAGTCCAGGAGATCCCAGGGAACATATGCATAGAGCAGCATTGAACGGACTCAACATGGTGGGCCACAAGCTATCAGCAAAAGGAGAAGAAGCATATCATCACAAGGAAGTGCATAAAGCAAGGTCACCTCGCCGTCACAATAGTCCTAGGCGCAGAAGCAGCAAGCACCGATCTCGATCGCCATCACCAAAACAGCACGGTGGAACTCGAAGATCGCGATCCCCAAATGAAAAACGCGACTATGAAGATGACAAAAAAGAGATGGGGGCATCATGCTTTACCCACAGGGTTCGCACCACTCCAGTTCCCAAGGGATTCAAGCTACCTCATGATCAGCAAAAGTACAACGGATCACAGGAACCACAATCATGGCTCGCAGATTACTTACAAGCAGTTCAAATATTAGGAGGAACCAAAGAAACAACAATGCAAAGTTTGCAACTACACCTCACCGGCGCAGCAAGGTCATGGTTGAGCAAACTAGAGAAAGAATCTATTGGGAGCTGGGAAGACCTCACAAAGCAATTTACAAGCAACTTCAGGTCGACATACAAACGGCCAGCATCAATAGAAGAAGTCAAAGCGTGTGTGCAACAACGCGACGAAACACTGCGGGCATACATCCAAAGATGGAGCCTTATCAAAAATTCAGCAGTCGAAGTTTCAGACGAAAGAGCAATAGATGCGTTCATCATTGGGTTAAGGCGAAGAGACCTAGTCGAAGAGATGGGTAGAATCAAGCCGAAAACAGTGTCAGACCTCATGGACACAGCAAACAGATTCGCAGATGGAGAAGATGCGTGCAACAACAAGCGGACGTGATCTCCAGAGGACGACAGAAGAAATAGATATGGAAGTCAAAGGAGACGATCCCGAAATTATGACACCTACGGCTCCCATAGCCAAGTCACCGCAGGATACAAAGACAACAGCTATCAAGGAAGTGATCGCAGAAGCTCGGGATATCGAAGCTATGGAAAGGAGGACTATAAAAAGTTCCCTACGAGAGAACCCAGAGAGTACAACCCATCGCCAGAAGATATGCTCAACGGACCTTGTCATATACACTCAGCGTTCGTCGATGGGAAGCGAGTATCAAGGCACGCAATGAAAGACTACACAACATTCTTAAAACTACAAGAGGCAGCACTAAACAAGCAAACCGAAGCAAGGCGACAAGGATTCGAAGGGAGCAACAATCCTCCGACAAACCAGCAAGGAAACAACGGAGCTCCTCAAGGACAAGACCAGCAAAACAAGGGACACGATGACGATGAAGGATACGTTCCATCAAAAGGACACATCACATCAATGATACAACCCGTGCCCAAGTCGAACAAAGAAGAAAAGAGTATCACTCGACAAGTCAACCTAGCAGTCATTTTGCCTCCAGCTACAACGGAGTATCTGCATTGGTCAGAACAACCAATTGAGTTCAACAGAGAAGACCACCCTATAACAGTACCTCAGCCAGGAAAACGCGCCTTTGGTACTCAAAGATCAAATCGGCGCGTATGATGTCGACAGAATATTCATGGACGCAGGAAGTGGAATTAACCTGATATACGCAAAAACACTCAGGGCAATGCACATATCATTAGAGTTCCTGAAACCAGCAGATTGTTCATTCCACGGGATCGTGCCAGGAAGTGCCAATTACCCACTGGGTCGAATAGCACTCAATGTTTGCTTCGGCAACCGACAAAACTACAGAAGAGAAAAGCTAGATTTCGAAGTCATGGTCTGGCCATCTCAATATCACGCGATCCTCGGACGACCCGAATTTTTGCGTTTCATGGCAGTCCCCCACTATACATATCTGGTACTTAAAATGCCAGGACCAAGAGGAGTAATTACAGTAAAAGGAAGTTTTGAAGTTTCAGATCTCTGCGACAAGGAGTTCCACAAGATGGCACAAAACTTTGGCATGATAGCCAACTATGCAGAGAAGGCAAAAAGCACAACTACAGAGGGCGTCAAGCTACTCGAAGGACGCGTTGCAGAGCCCGAGACGAAGAAACCACGAGTAGGAGCATCAGGAGAAGACAAAGACGCAGGAGAAGAAGGGAAAGCCATGACGGCATAAGCATCAAAAGACAATAAAGTAGAGTAGAACAATAAGGCTGTAAAAGCCACGAGTTATACCAGGGGCAATGCCCTCTAGATCCAGAACACAGGTCACTGGCCGGATCTCTTGGGTCACCCCATGTATCTTACATTACAAGTATAATAAAGACGAAACGTTCCTCATATTCGAGTTTACGAGTCTTTCAAAGAGAAAATGCGGCAAACGCATGAGTCATACAATAATGCTTTGAGAACAAATTTTCGTCATAAAGTCGCGAAATAAAATACTCTCGTGTTGCACACATACAAAAATGTATTACAATAATGGGTTGTCAGAATCATCTACGCCTAACAGGTCCAAATAGTGGTACTCGCGAAAAAACGCAGCAGCCGCTTCCAGCAGCCTAGCTACAAGCCTTCGAGCAGGTTGCAGCATGCTCTCCATATGAACTCGAAGGCTAGTCCTACCTGGAGCTAAACTCAGGGACATAGAGCTATAATTAGGCCTCGGGTGCCACTTGCGTATCCACCCGAGAGCAAAATTGGCACCTGCCACCAAGTTTAGCTCTATCAATCTATGAATACGATGGCTGGATCTAAAAGTATCAAGAAGAAGTGGAAAAGTTGCAGGCAGAGGATTGCGAGGAAGCATGACAGAGTGCATAGTCGTCAGAGTACGTCGGCAATCATCAACTGATTCGCCAATATGTTGGGCACGGTCCTGAAGCAGTACAATGGCACTCCGGCGATGAGGATCAGACCACAAAGTCTCACAGCCTGCTGACATTCTCTCTAAAGCTGCATTTCGCTCGGTAACCCGACGATCTTCTGCAGCAAAATCTAGGCAAGTACCTATAACAGCAAAGGACATCACAAAAAGCAGCAGTGAAGAAACAGGAAAAGGAGGAGTCGAAAGAAAACTTACATCGCAACATCTCGCAGGCAGACTCGACAATGCCAAGAATAAAAGATTCGCACTCTTCATTATGAACAATCTTCGCCGTCAAGCTGGAGACCTTTTCCTCAAGAGAAGATATTTGCTTCATATAACCACTGGCTTTGCTAGCTTTGTCAATAGCCATCTGTGCTTGATGCTTGGCTAAAGTTAGGCGAGCCTCAAGATCGGAAACCCTGGAAGAGTATTCTGCGCATCGACTGCATCGACTAGGAGTCGATGAAATCTGAGAACCGAACACACGGGCAGAGGAAGGAGTAGGACCGTGAGTCAAAGGATCATTGACGCGCATCGACTGCAAGCCAAAAAGGAAAAGAAAGGAGAAGCAATTTTAGAGAGACAGCATAATACTTCATACAAAGGAAATATACTTACATAAGTGCAAAACCCTATGACTAAGGTTCTCGGGTTGCACGCAACTAAAGTTTCTTACATTCAAAAGGAGAAAACTAAAAGCTACAAAGAAGCTGAGTCTACGCCACCTCAGCTTTTTGCTCCGTGGCAGAAGAGGGCACGGCAAATTCCTCGCCAGAAGTCAACAGCGGCACTAGATCTTCCGCCGCTGGTGGTGGTGCAGCAGATGCCGCAGAAGATGCCGAAGGGGAAATAATTGTCACCAATGCAGGTACCAACTTCTTCGCCTTCTCGAAAAAAGCCTTCATCTCATCGCGGGTGCGGCCATGGGGAGAGCTCACCTCTCCCAGTCAAAGTCCGTACCGTGCGCAAGAGAAAGTGCAATAGCTCCCTCGGCGCCACGCTTAATAGAAAGCCCTTTCAGCTGGAGGGTGGGGTCTTCAGTTGTATCAAAGGACTTGGCAAGATTACTCAAGTTGTCCTTCGGAACTGCTGCCCTTTTCTTCGGCCACAACCCGACAAACAGTCATGATAGGACCCGGTTAACTAACTCAAAAGTCTCCTGGATAGATATCCAGTTTTCCTCAAGTAGGTTAACCGCAGTCATCAGCGGATCATCGTCCGGTTGCAGGGACGATGGAGATACCCCGGTAAATCCTGCACGACACAAAGCAGATAGAAGAGAAAAAGAAGAGAAAAATGTCCGCAAGTACAACAGTGCAACAGAAGTCGAAAATAGAAGACAAGGTGAAGCACTTACTTTCAGCAGCAGTAGACATTGTGTGAAGACGCTCTGCCACGGCTTGCTCTCGCTGGGCATGATCCTTGTTGGCATCAGCTAAAGCTTTTTCAGCTTTCTTCGCCTTACCAAGCGTAGATTTCTGTGACTTCTCAGCATTTGCTTTAGCAGTGGCCGCGGCATCATAAGCTTTCTGTGAAGCACGGAGCTCCGCCTCCAGCGACGCAATTCGAGCGTTGGCCGTTGCCAGAGCAGCTACAGAAGAAGACGCAAGCGTGTTAGATAAATAGCAAAGGACAAGTACAAGGAAGAAGTTGTGACTGGACGTCAAAAGTTTACCTTCGGAAGCTTTTGCAACCTTTAGGTACTCAGCACATTCAGTGCCCAAGGCGACGAATCTGTTTAATAATGCCTAAGAGAAAGAGCGTGTAAGAGCACGAGTGTATGCAAGGAAAGCAAGTAAAAGAAAAGTTACTCACATCATCAGGAGAAACTGTCGATGCATGGGCTTCAAGAAAAACGTCGGTCTCTTTGGCCTTCTTCGAGCGTTTGGGGTTTCGAGCTTGAGGAACCTTCTTGACAGAGGCCCTGGTAGCCCTTGGCGCAACATCTGGCTCAACAGGCTCATCAGCGGCCACAGGAGAAGTTGGTGGAGCAGCTGTAGCATATGTTGGCGGCTCTTCATCATCTCTGCATGAAGAAAATAAGTTATGGAAACAAGGGAAGAACAATGCAATTGAAGAACTCGAATACAACACTTACGATGCTAGGAGGTCCAAGTACTCCATATCTTCTACAAGAACGGGGGCTTTGCCAGCCGCTTCAGAACTCGATGAAGCGATTTCGTCGACACGCTTCCTTTTCTTGTCGACACCAGCATCTTCAGCAAGTGCAGGAGGAGGCGATGTCGACGAGCTAGTTTCCTCTTCTGATTCTTCGACATCATCTCCGTCCTGACTTTCGTCAGCCTCAGGGGCTTCAGATGCAGGAGAGGCTAGATCAGCCGGAAGGGGCCCTGCCTCTAGAAGAGGAGGACGTGAAACAAGGAAAAGGTGACCCTGCACATAAATAAATTAGCAGAGTACAAAGGCAAACAACATTTCAAGTCGAAGAAAACAAAATTCGACAACAAGTGAGCATAGAAAACATACCTCGGGCAGAGGGTGCACGGAGTCGAAATAGTCAGCGGTCAAATCAGCGACCGCATGATCTTTTGTGAGCTTGGTGAGGCTCCTAACTTGCTTGTCGACATCCTTTTTCTCTATCAAGTCTTCAGAGACGCGAGTAGGATCGTCCAAGCCAGCGTAATTCCAAAGCTTGGTGAGGCGGTGCTGTAGGGGTTGAACTCGACGTTGCACGAAAAACGCCATGAGTTGGATACCCGACAAAGCACCTCCTTGGCCTCCTTTCAGAGCCTTGATGCGAGATAGAATAGGAAGAATTTGTTCTACTTCTGCATCTGAGGGAAGCGTATCCCATGACGCCAATTTCTTCACCTCCTGGGAAGCATCGAAAGGGGGTAGGCCGTACTCATCTTCAGGAGAGGATTTGCGGTCCTTGATGTAGAACCACTTTGTCCTCCACCCTTGGACAGAGGCGGCCATGGAAAATTTGAGGTATTGTGCTTCAAGACGCACAGAAACAACGGCTCCGCCTAGTTCGGGTTTTTTGGATAGGGCAACGTTGGGGCGGAGTCGAAAAATTGATCTACAGAGAAGGAAGTGGGGCTCAATGCCCAAGAATGACTCGCAGAGAGTCACGAAACAGGCAATGTGCAGAAGGGAGTTTGGTGTAAGCTGGTGGAGCTGCACACCGTAGACAAAGAGAAGCCCACGGAGAAACTCGTGGGCAGGAAGAGAAAAACCGCGGAGGAGGAAAGCAAGGAACATTACCCGATAACCGCTCGGGGGCTTCGGGATCCGCTTAGTACTGGGAAATTTGATGGAATCTTGGGCGGCGATGAGGCCGTCCGCTCTGGCTTTCTCCACCTCCTTCTTCGTGATAGCGGAGCATACCCAGTTGGTGGCGGAAGAGGTCTTGGCCATGGTGTTCTTGGTGGCTAGGTGTTTCACGCGCATCTAATGCGCAGTGCGCTTGGGGGCTATGCATGAGAGGAGGAGGCAGAGGAGGTCAGCAATGGAGGCGGCGGAGGGAACGAGCTGGTAAACAGTAAAATCCCCCACTACGCACCCTATATACCTTCTGGGAGAAGGATCGTGGGCTAAGACGTGGCGCAAGGAGCGGAAACGGCAGCCCACTAACGGTCAAAAATCGCGAAAATTACAGTGATGCCCATAAAACAGTTCGCACTCATACAGAGTGACGTGTTCATTGACGTCATAAAGAAGATGATATAAGAAAGAAGAAGGATGGCGCCGACAAATGCAAAATTTATAGAAAAGATTATATGTGAAGGATTTTTGATTATAGCCTTGGGGGCTACTACCCTCAAAGATATCGAATGGAACTCTTTACTGGAGTGGTAGACGCGTATTCGACGACAAGATGTTCTTAAAGTATCTTGAAGTTGAAGTATCTCGAAGTTGAAGTATCTCAAGTTGAAGTATGATGGACTACACTATATTTTGAGCCTATACTCGAAAAAGTCTTTTTCGACTATAGCCTCGGGGGCTACTCCCATCAGGAGCGCTGAGCGCGCACCCGATGATATTTCTTGGTAAAGCATTAAAGTTGGAGAAGTGCAGGAGTGTTACTCCCATCGGGAGCGAGTTTTATGGTTGTAGAAACCCAAATATTTTCAGTCAAAATTTGACTGCGACATGAGATTCTCGAGTTGCATTATCGCAACGCAACTCGAATGCCGTGACTTGTCATGAAGGTAAGACCCCGGGATCCGTCCTATGTGGCCTGGTATACGCACATGGATGCGCTCTGCTGGTATGTATCCGTGTCTACGACGCGAAGAAAATTCTGGTGGACGCACTGGGTACCCTGAGAATCACTGGGATTCATTCTTTGTAAGTCCTAAATGCGGCAAAAGAGTGGGTTTGACCGGTATCCCGAATTCAAGTCCAAGGGGATTGAATTTGAAGTAGGTGACAAGTATCTGTTCCGGCAGTTAACTGACCTCTTGATCCGTCAGAGTTGTCAGGCTTGTTCATCAAAACCCCTTGCGAGCAAATTATCATGAACATAAGTCAAAAGACCGAATCAAAGATTTGAAGATATGAAGAAGTCAAAGAATTGATCAAGTCAAAGATTTGAAGATTAGAGATTCAACCCGAATCTACAATTCTGGTAGAATCTCAGGGGCTACTGACAAGGGTATAGCTAATAGAGCCCGTTAGTTGAGTACCCCTGAGGCCCGTTAAGCTAGGCCCAATTGTAATAATAGTCGAGTACGAGTTCTTACCGTATGTCGATATTGTAATCTGTATTGGACCCTACCCGATCCTCGAGACCTGGCCACCTATATATAGGGGACAGGAGGGGACGGTGTAGGCCAGATTGAAAGCAAGCCAGGTTAAACACCCAAGTTTACTTTCGACGCATACCTATTTCGACTAACTTTACCTTTGAGTTCATCCGACGCCCTATCTCCCCGATCCTAAGTCCTTCATCTAGGACATTTGTCGAGTTAACCCTCGTCAATTATCGAATACGAATGTGGAGCGGATATTATTCGAATATGAATACAGATCGGATGTTTTATCAATGTGGAACAGATACGTATAACAAAGTAATGGACTCATATCTTATACTGAGTAAGTGTATAACGATATATAATACAATAGTTTGATGTCCAATCATATAAAAAATACTTTTGACAACTTTGCTAGTTTATTATATAGATAAATGGCTTACCGAGATAGAATCATTAATATTTGCTAACATAATTTTATTCGGATATAGATATTTCCATTTCCATATCCATATTTTCTTAAAAATTCAATACCGCATTTATATTTGTATTTGTAAAAACGGACTCGGATAGTTACCACTTCCATTTTTAAGTCACCCGGATTCGGATATTACCACAACCATTTTCAATTTCTCGAATACAAATGTTGGCTAATATGGACTATCTGTTACCAGTTCCCACCCCTAGGTGCAACCCATGATCCTTGGTCCTGTTTTATCCATAATAATTTTATTTGTTACTTATATGTTGTTTCCTTTCACTTCTTCTACAAAAAAAACACAAAACACTCGTTACTAATTCTGTTTCGTTTTGTAAACTTGCAAGTTGTTGGTGCCTGGCAAATACCACATTTAGTTGGGGCCAAAAATTGTTGTTCTTTTGATGCAGGTTGTTTGAAAAGTGTGGAGAAAGAACCACCTTTTCTTTCCCAAGAGTTAGATATGAACCCTCGAGACGCCCTTGTGAGGAAAACTTCTCTTGCTGCATCACTCTGCATTTAGAGACCAAAACAGTGGCATTTAAAGAATAGAGTTGTTGCCATCCGGCCTATGCCAAATGGACATCTCTTTGCGCAGAGACAAACAATTCCGATTTTCATGATGAACTCCAGAGAGAAAATGCGCAAGATATGCGCCAATGAAAGGTCTTCACTACTGGACCACCCTACAGGTCATCTTCTTTGGACATTTTATATTCATTTTCAAATGTAAATATCATTTGTTTTGAAGTGTGCAGTGCATGACTATATCTTCATGGTCCAAAAATCTGAACTATACATGATTAGTGCTTCTAAAAACGAAAGAAGATGAAGACTTTCTCATGTAGATTGGGACAGAACATGCCTCTACATTTCAAAATATGGATGGAATAAGTATAAAGCGGGAATAATATCTATAAAAGCATAAGATTTTAGATCAAAGAAATGGCCAAAAAATTATTAATGGAAAATAAATCTACCCTGATGTTGCAGCATAAAAACAAATACTAGGATGCAACCCATATAATTATGCTTATGGGAATTGTGGTGCTCCCTCCAACCACAATTAATTATCCCAGCTGTAGATGTATTCGAATATATTTTAGTGTCTATATGATAAGGAGTGGTTATTACAGTAGTAATAACTTCCAAGACTCAAATAAAAGAAAAAGAACTGAAAGTAAAACAATGGGTTATCTCCCAAGAGTGCTTTTCTTTAATGCCTTTGAGCTAGGCGCAGAAAGTGCAAATCAAGTAATATCAAGTGATGAAGCATCAAGTTCATAATTTGCTCTAAGAATAGAGTCAAAAAGTAATTTCTTTCTCTTTCTAGGGAAGTGTTCCATACCTTTCTTGAGTGGGAATTGATATTTGATGGTGCCTTCCCTCATATCAATAATGGCACCTACAGTTCGAAGAAAGGGTCTTCCCAAAATAATAGGACATAAAGTATTGCATTCAACATCCATAACAACAAAATCAACGGGGACAAGGTTATTGTTAACCATAATAAGAACATCATTAATCCTTCCCAAAGGTTTCTTCTTATCAACATCAGCAATAGGAACATCATTATAACACTTTTCAAGCGGTGGTAGCAACAAGTAATTGTGGTCGGAGGGAATAGTAAAATATTACATGCAAAAAGTCTTTTAGATTGGTTGAGGGGTCTGAAATGAAAAACGATAGGCCCTGGTGTTTAAGCCATGAAGCCTCAGTTAGATCTAGCAATGCTCCGGTGCTCATAAATTCAAATGTTATGGGTACATAAAGTTGGTGGTAAACAAAAAAATTCTATAAGTAACTTTGTACTAGATCATCTTTTACAAACTATATCATCTACCAAGAAGTTTTGAAACTCAGAGTGGAAAACTTCCACCATGGAGAAAACAAACCAAGTTTTATAAGAACTTGACCATTTTTTGAGTTAGTCTTGTTACTATGATTTACTGAACCATTAACACGAAGAGAAGCCACATGGAATCACCTTTGAAAAATTAGCATATTTTTGTTCAACGAGCCATAGAGTAGGGAACACATGAAATCAATCCGAAAAACCGTGAGACAACATAGTTCAATGGCATGAAGTCCTAATATGGGTACGTATTTTCCAATAAATAAATAAAAAACCGCTAAATGTTCTTGGCATGGCACTCGGCAAGTGATAGTTTTCAAAGTGTCTGGTCCATGACACTCGGCATCTCCCCGATATCTATGTCCCTGCCGTCGACCCAACATGTTTGTGTTCCGTCTCTCACACCGATTATTTTGTAGCTCTGGTTACATATGTAGAACTAGAACATATTTATTTGATAAAGAGAATATATTAATACCAAGAAGATACCGATTACACCTATCCTAGGCACCATAAAAATATCAAGAAATGGTCGAGACACCAAGGATGCACACAACTAAAAGGAAAAAAGAGCAAAAAAAACCTTGTCACAATGATTGACCACTCGCAACAGCTACACCGAAACCACCACAAAATATGACACCCTGACTATAGAAGATGTTCTCCAAAAGAGACGTCTTCAAGAAGGAAACAGTGCACCAATGATGGCGCGGTGATGATGGTGCCAGAACTTGTTGGCGTGTAGTTGATGTGGGAGCTTCTTCAATCCTCAGCAACGGCGACAGAAAACTTATGGTGCCAAGTTGACATGGGAATGTGTAGTAAATGACCGGCCAGTTGGAAACCCCAAGAGAAGGTTTGATGAATATAGCAGCAAGTTTTCCCTCAGTTATGAAACCAAGGTTATCAATCCAGTAGGAAAAAGACAATACGACTGAAGGTGATGCCCACTAGCTGCGTGACACTTTAACAAGGGCGCCATCAACGATAACTTGTTAGCACGTCTTCAACCAGTAGCAACATGGAACCTGCACACAACACAACCAAATACTTTGTTCCCAACTTACGATGAGGTTGTCAATCTCAGCGGTTTGCTTGAAACAAAGGGTATGAGCGTATCGAGTGGAAAGCAGTAGTAATATGCGAGTAAAGTAAACAGTGCGAGTAAAGTAAACAGGTGATAGAAATATAAAGGAAATAGGACCGGGGTCCATAGTTCACTAGCGGTGTCTCTCCATAAGATAAAATAACACATGCTGGGTAAACAAATTACAGTTGGGCAATTGATAGAATAAAGACAACGTGCATATGTCGAGAGGATCACTATGAGATTTACTCTGGGCATTACAACAAGATACATAGACCGCCATCCAACTGCATCTATGACTAATAATCCACTTGTGGTGAATCAATCCGAGAACTCCACAAGTATTAAGTTGCGAACAACAGATAATTGCATTAAGCAAAGTGTGTAATGTAAACAAAGCATATGCCCTTGAGCATATGAATGTTGTTTTCCCCCTAGTAGCAATAGCACATCTACAACCTTAGAGGTTTCTGTCACTCCCCCAGATTAAATAGAGGCATGAACCCACTATCGAGCATAAATACCCCCTCTTGGAGTCACTAGCAACTACTCGGCCAAGATAGCTACTAACAACGGAAAGCATGCAAGATCATAAATAACATAGAGATAACATAGGATAAAATTCAGTACATCAACTCAATCATAACACTAATATTCGTCAGATCCCAACAAACACAACATGTAGAATTACATAACGGTGATCTCGATCATGTAAGGCAGCTCACGAGATCTAAACATGAAGCACATGGTGGAGAAGACAACCAACTAGCTACTGCTATGGACCCATAGTCCAAGGTAGACTACTCACTCATCGCGCCGGAGGCAAGCATGGCGATGAAGAAGACCTCCGATGGCGATTCCCCCCTCCGGCAGGGTGCCGAGAAGAGCTTCTGGACCCTCCCGATCTCAGGTCGACGGCGGCGGTGGATCGCGATGTATTCTGGAAAAGTGATCGGGTCTTTAGGTTTTCCCCGTCGGGGGGTCTTTATAGGTGAAGGGGCGTCGTCAGAAGTGGTCCTGGTGGGGCTCACCATAGGAGGGTGCGGGCCAGCCCTAGGCCGCGCCCCCTGGTGGTGTGGCCCACCAGTGGCTCATCTCCGTCTCCTCTTCGGTTCTCTGGAAGCTTTGGTAAATATCTGGACGTCTGGCTTTTATTTTGTCCAATTCCAAGAATATTTCCTATGTAACTTTTCTAAAACACAAAAACAGCAGAAAATAGGGAACTGGCACTGTGGCATCTCGTTAATAGGTTAGTTCCAGAAAATGCATAAAAATGCCACGAAGTGTAAAGAAACACTAAGCAAATGGTATAAAAACAAGCATGGAGCATCAAAAATTATGGATACGTTGGAGACGTATCATCATCCCCAAGCTTAACTCCTGCTCATCCTCGAGTAGGTAAGTGATAACAAAAGAAATAATTTTTGAGGTGACATGCACCTACGCAATCTTGATCAAATATGTAAGCGTTGTGCGCTGGGATCAAAAGAACTTAAAACATGGGCATGAAAGATATAATCTTGATAGAAGAAACTTAGCAACCATGTTATAACATGAAAATGAACACAAATGAAAGATCATGAAAATGAAACAATGAAAGTCAAACATGTGTTCAAATCATATGGAAAAAAATACAAATGGTTTTCATCTTGTCCCTCATGGAGTAGCAAAACATAAATGCATAGGACACCTTCAAGTTTAAGAGGGCGACTAGATACAAATAATTTGAGAACAAGTGAAACCAACAATATGAATCAATCAATGAAAACTTTGGGACAATGCACATTATACTCAGAATGACAACTATGCTCTCTTAGATGGTGCATAAAGATAGAAGGTGGTGACTCAACATAAAAGTAAAAGAAAGGCCCTTCGCGGAGGGAAGCAGTGATTAAACATGTGCTAGAGCTTTTCATTTGTAAAACAGAGATAAAAATTGGATTTTGAGAGGTGGTTGTTTCATGTCAACGACTGGCAATGGGGTCTTACTATCTTCCATAATAAACAAGTGAGAGCGGTTCCTAGTTCTTTGAAAATTTGGCACATTGGTGCTCTTTTATAAAGCTTTGGCACTCCTCCCCTCCTTTTTTCCTTTCTCAAACCATGGCTAACCGATTCCATCGGGTGCCCACCAACATTCACATACCATGGAGGAGTGCCTTTTTTCTTTTTTAAAATTAGATTGCAATGGACTGACCAGCTCCCTTACAAAATTAATGACGAGCAGATGAAGCTGCCTAGTTGAGGGATACTAAATTTAATATGGAAGATAGCAATTCCGACCACTACGTCCCCATGAGCTAAAAATAGTGGCACAAAACAAGAAGTAGTTGAAAGTTTTGAAAGGTAGCACATGCAAATTTACTTTGGAATGGCTTACAAATACCACACATAGGAATTTATAGTGGACACAATGACAAACTTGGTTTTTAGGAGTTGGATGAACGAGTAGAGCTCATACTCAGTACAAAATGAGGGCTAGCAAAAGACTGGGAGCGACCAACTAAGAGAGCAATAACGGCCATAATCATGCAGAGCGACAAAGCGACATTAAAAGAAGCATAAGATGGCACCAAAAGTCAAAAACTAAATGATCATAGAGGCAATGGCGACTTTGTATGAGTCTAACATGTGTGAGCATGCACCAAGTCAACCCAAATAAAGCATCAAAGGAGAAAACCAAAATAATGCTTCCAAATAATTAAAACAACGCATGATTTTTTCAAAGGCTCATTAAGCAATCTCAGTCATTTGAGACAAGTCATGCTACAACAAAACCACTAAGCATACTATCAAAAAGACATCAAGCATGACATGCAAAAGCCTAGGCCGCAGTCTACACAAGCTCCTTCTTGTACCACTTTTTTGCATAACGCTTTTTCTCTTTTCCAACACCATTCAAACTTTTTATAAACAACTCTTTTGATGAAAACGAACATGGACCAGAGGTCAAAACACACCTTGATGAAAAGATATAACAAGATCTGAACAAAAATCAAGGCAAAAAACAAAAGCTAAATGCAGTTCTAGAAAAAGAAGAACACTCGTTGAAACGATAAGAGTGAAAAATAGAGTGTTCTTGGCAAATGAAAAGCAAGGCAACTTCTCCAAAAGAAATTTGTTGGGGTCCAACCATTTATTGCAGCAAATAAAACTAAACAAAACTGAAAACAAAAACAACTGATGCTCTAAGAAAAATGCATAATGCATGAAGCAGTAAAAATATAGTGTGTTGAAAGGTGACCTGATTTTTGCCGATGAACAAGGGGTGCGTCGGGGGCATCCCCAAGCTTTGACGCTTGTACTTCTTGGATATTTCTTGGGGTTACATGGGCATCCCCAAGCTTGAGCTTTTGTCCATTCTCCAACTCATCTCATCATTCTCCAATCCCTACACTTGAAAACTTCCTTCATACAACACTAAACACAAATCTATTAGCAACATTAGTGTAAGCATAATATTGAATCAACCCTTTTTGCTTCAGGTTTCAACCTAAAACCACCACATATAAAGCATATACTACTGTAGCAACTTCCCCAAAAGTTCCGTGATCAAAGGAACTCAAAAAGAAAGTGATAAAGCGGCAAACACCAATATTGACAGAAATCTGTCAAAACAGAACAGCTGAAAAAGGTCGAATTTTTAGAGGGTTTTCTGTTGCTCAAATCAAAAAGTGTTAAACTAATGAAAGTTTGGATATAACCTGGGTCATATGCACAAGAAATCGTAGGTCCAAAAGATATACATAGAATTTTCACGAATTTTTACAGTGCAGCACCGAAAATTGTTTCAGGACAGCAACATCCCCAAATCTTACCTCACTCAAATTAGAGGCTTCTCTTGGCACAAAAACAAAATAAAAAGGATAAGGAGAGGTTATTACAGTAGTAATAACATCCAAGACTCAAATAAAAGAAAAATAACTGAATGTAAAAACATTGGGTTATCTCCCAAGAGTGCTTTTCTTTAACGCCTTTGAGCTAGGCGCAGAAAATGCGGATCAAGTAATATCAAGTGATGAAGCGTCAAGCTCATAATTTGCTCTAAGAATAGAATCAAAAAGCAATTTATTTCTATTTCTAGGGAAGTATTCCATACCTTTCTTGAGTGGAAATTGATATTTGATGGTGCCTTCCCTCATATCAATGATGGCACCTACAGTTCAAAGAAAAGGTCTTCCCAAAATAATAGGACATGAAGCATTGCATTCAACATCCATGACAAGAAAATCAATGGGAACAAGGTTATTGTTAACCATAATAAGAACATCATTAATCCTTCCCAAAGGTTTCTTCTTAGCAACATCAGCAATAGGAACATCATAATAACACTTTTCAAGCGGTGGTAAATCAAGCATGTCATAAATCTTTCTAGGCATGATAGAAATACTAGCACCTAGATCACATAAAGCATGGCAATCAAAACCATTAACATGCATACCAATGATGGGTTCCCAACCATCTTCTAATTTCTTGGGAATAGAGGCTTTTTACTTCAACTTTTCATCCCTAATTTTCATAAGAGCATTGGTAATATGCTTAGTAAAAGCAACATTTAAAGAACTAGCATTGGGAGTCAAAGCAAGCTTTTGCAAGAACAAAATAACTTCAGATATATTGCAACCATCAACATCAAAATCATTAAAGGAAATAGAGCTATCATATCCTACACTCCGAAAATTTCAGCACTCTTTTGAGAAAAAGTTTTTGCTGTTTTGGGTTTTTTAACACAAGGAGTAGGAGTTTTCTCTACACCAATCAAAGTAAGAGGATTGCTAGCATTAGGAATAACATCATTATAGGTAGTAATGGTATATACCTTCATCTTTCTAGCCATCTCATCTTCTCTTTCCCATCTGGCATGCAATTCTGCTAGCATCCTAACATTTTCATCAATTCTAACTTGGATAGCATTAACAGTGGCAAAAGGATTATTCTCTTTCACCTCATTAGGCAACACTTTTAATTTCAGAAGTTCAACATCATGAGCAAGGCTATCAACTTTAGAAGCAAGAATATCAATTTTGCCTAACTTTTCCTCAACAGACTTGTTAAAAGCATTTTGCTTACCGATGAAGTCCTTGAGCATGACCTCAAGCTCGAAGGGCGCGGCCCTAGTGTTGTTGGCGGAATTACCATAAGAGTTACCATAACCATTACCATTGGTAGAAGGATACGGCCTATAATTGTTACTAGCAAAATTGTTCCTATAAGCATTATTGTTAAAATTATTATTTCTAATGAAGTTTACATCAACATGCTCTTCTTGAGCAACCAAAGAGGCCAAAGGAACATTATTAGGATCTACATGAGTCCTATCATTAGAAAGTATAAGCATAATAGCATCAATCTTATCACTCAAGGAATAGGTTTCCTCAATAGAATTTACCTTCTTACCTTGTGGAGCTCTCTCGGTGTGCCATTCAGACTAATTTACCATCATATTGTCGAGAAGCTTCGTTGCGATGCCCAAGGTAAGGGACATAAAAGTGCCTCTAGTAGCTGAATCCAATAGGTTCCTTGAAGAAAAATTTAGTCCTGCATAAAAAGTTTGGACAATCATCCAAGTAGTCAGTCCATGAGTGGGACAATTCTTTATCATAGATTTCATTCTTTCCCAAGCTTGAGCAACATGTTCATTATCAAACTAACTAAACTTCATAATATTGCTACGCAAAGCTATAATCTTAGCAGGAGGATAGTATCTACCAATAAAAGCATCAGAAAGCCCAAGAGAAGGTTTGATGAATATAGCAGCAAGTTTTCCCTCAGTTATGAAACCAAGGTTATCAATCCAGTAGGAAAAAGACAATACGACTGAAGGTGATGCCCACTAGCTACATGACACTTTAACAAGGGCGCCGTTAACGATAACTTGTTAGCACGTCTTCAACCAGTAGCAACGTGGAACCTGCACACAACACAACCAAATACTTTGTTCCCAACTTACGATGAGGTTGTCAATCTCACCGGTTTGCTTGAAACAAAGGGTATGAGCGTATCGAGTGGAAAGCAGTAGTAATATGCGAGTAAAGTAAACAGTGCGAGTAAAGTAAACATGTGATAGCAATATAAAGGAAATAGGACCGGGGTCCACAGTTCACTAGCGGTGTCTCTCCATAAGATAAAATAACACATGCTGGGTAAACAAATTACAGTTGGGCAATTGATAGAATAAAGACAATGTGCATATGTCGTGAGGATCACAATGAGATTTACTCCGGCATTACAACAAGATACATAGACCGCCATCCAACTGCATCTATGACTAATAATCCACTTGTGGCGAATCAATCCGAGAACTCCACAAGTATTAAGTTGCGAACAATAGATAATTGCATTAAGCAAAGTGTGTAATGTAAACAAAGCATATGCCCTTGAGCATATGAATGTAGTTTTCCCCCTAGTAGCAACAGCACATCTACAACCTTAGAGGTTTCGGTCACTCCCGCAGATTAAATAGAGGCATGAACCCACTATCGAGCATAAATACCCCCTCTTGGAGTCACTAGCAACTACTCGGCCAAGATAGCTACTAACAACATAGAGATAACATAGGATAAAATTCAGTACATCACCTCAATCATAACACTAATATTCATCGGATCCCAACAAACACAACATGTAGAATTACATAACGGTGATCTCGATCATGTAAGGCAGCTCACGAGATCTAAACATGAAGCACATGGTGGACAAGGCAACCAACTAGCTACTGCTATGGACCCATAGTCAGGTAGACTACTCACTCATCGCGCCGGAGGTAAGCATGGCGATGAAGAAGACCTCCGGTGGCGATTGCCCTCCCCGGTAGGGTGCCGAGAAGAGCTTCTAGACCCTCCCGATCTCGGGTCGACGGTGGTGGCGGATCGCGATGTATTCTAGAAAAGTGATCAGGTCTTTAGGTTTTTCCCGTCGGGGGGTCTTTATAGGCGAAGGGGCGTCATCAGAAGTGGTCCTTGTGGGGCTCACCACAGGGGGGCGCGGGCCAGCCCTAGGCCGCGCCCCCTGGTGGTGTGGCCCACCAGTGGCTCCTCTCCATCTCCTCTTCAGTTCTCTGGAAGCTTCGGTAAATATCTAGACATCTGGCTTTTGTTTCGTCCAATTCCGAGAATATTTCCTGTGTAACTTTTCTGAAACACAAAAACAGCAGAAAATAGGGAACTGGCACTGTGGCATCTCATTAATAGGTTATTTCCGGAAAATGCATAAAAATGCCACGAAGTGTAATGAAACACTAAGCAAATGGTGTAAAAACAAGCAGAAAATTATGGATACGTTGGAGACGTATCAACCAACACTGCCACCAATCCAAGATTGTAGGTTTTCACCAAGGATCAAATGTGATACGTAGGAAATGTATCCATGAACTTTGATGACCCACAAGTATAGGGGGTGTATCGTAGTACTTTCGATAAATAAGAGTGTCGAACCCAACGAGGAGCAGAAGGTGTTGACAAGTGGTTTTGATCAAGGATTCACTATAAATACTAGCAAACGGGTTTTCAGGGGTATTTGGTAATGCAAGTAAATAAAGTACGAGTAAATAAAAGACAATAACAATAATTGCTGCAAGTGGCCCAATCCTTTCTAGAGCAAAGGACAAGCCGGTTGTGTATCTTATGATGACCAAATGTTCTCGAGGACACACGGGAGTTTCTGTCAAGTGCTTTCACTTCATACCGCTAAATAATCTTTACTGGTTTGATAAGTGTTATGGGGGTGAACCTATGCTAGCGCACTACCCTTACTAGGATAAATACACACTTGTGATTATACCCCTTGCAAGCATCCGCAAATACAAGAAAGTAATTAAGATAAATCTAACCACAGCCTTAAACTCTAAGATCCTACGCTCCCTGGTGCAATGGTTTCCCAACGGAGGTTTAGGTTTCTGTCACTCCAGCAACCCCATAATTGGTAGCCAAATACACAATGCATCTCACTAGGCCCATAAATGGTGAAGTATCATGTAGTCGATGTTCACATGACACCACTAGTGAAATAGCACCACAACAAATAAATATCAAACCATTAAATATTACTCAACATAATTCCACTACTAACGACTTGACTTCTCCCATGTCCTAAAGAACTAAACGAACTACTCACAAGACATCATATGGATCATGATCAGAGGTGAAATAATGGTAAATAACAATCTGAGCATAAACCTTAATTCAACGGTTCCACTCAATAGCATCAACCACAAGAGTAATCAACACCGGGAAACACTAGTGGAAAAAAGGCTATTAGTGGCGCACCATTTTGGACTATGCGTGGCGCATATGGGATGCGCCACCACTGCCACGCCACTAGTACATATTTATCAGTGGCGCATATCAATATGCGCCACGCATAGTTTGAACTTTAGTGGCGCATATGGCATATGCGCCATTAGTATCTTATGTGTGGCGCATATTGCTTAATGCGCCACTAGTACTTAATGCGCCACTAGCCACTGCAGATATGCGCCACTGATATTTCATACAGGTCCAAAAAAAACTGATATTTTCTGGTATTTATACACATCAATACACAAGAATATATATAGGTATACAATATAACTGCAGAATGCACAGCATGCAGTACAAAACAAATATATCATCATCACAAACAATTAGAACCATAATAGTGACAAAGTTCCCGAATATTAGAAGTGTTGGAGCATATATAGCCCAAGTCCATGCATCTCACACATTACACACACTACACATTACAACAAGTTGATCATCATCTTTAGCCAAGTTCCAAACTACCAAAAGACCGAGTAGACTACACCCGTAATGGTGAGCAAGACCGGGAGCACGATCATCAAGGTCTTCATCTGGTTGTTGTTTCTCCGCTCTCCTAGGAGGTGGATCCTTCGCCTAGCTTCTGCCAGCTCTCTCGTCAGATACCCTTTGTAGGAGTTGCCGCTGAACTTGTTCACTTGCTTCTGGCAATCCTCCCACTCATCGTAGACTCCTGGTACCCACCCTTTGTACACCACGTAGCATCTCAGCATCTCTATAGACAAAGCCATATATATAGTATTCAAGCTATAAGAAAAGAGTTACATATGTCAACAAAGCCATATATCATATGCAACCAAAAGAATGAAAGGATTCACATGCATGTCGACAAAAGGAAAGTACTCGAGTTAAGAAAAGAGTTATATATAAGTATCCCGCATACAAATTTAAATAAGTCCAACAATGATGCTTTCGACTAAGGCAAGTTATAAGTTTACACCTCACACACAGACACACACTGGAATGAGTTGCAGACGGTAAAGTTTATGACTCAAGCACACACGATTGACATACACGCGAAAATGACTAGGAAGAATCATGAAGACTTTGGTTGACATGGCTCCGGGAACGGTTTGTAGCAATCTTTCGTTGTCCATGTCCTAGTGTCACGCTATTTCCAGAGCCGGTCTTCGATCTCGCGCTTAGCCAATGGTCTGGCATAGGACAACGTTCTGCCCCTTGTGATGACATCTTCTTGCAAGATAGTCGCAATCTGATTCTGGATGCAGAAGAAGTCATCCCTAAGTTCAGCGTCCTCGATCCTTGCATGCTCTTCGGTCCATCCTCGGACACTAGCTGGCGTCGTAAGCCTATGTTCGTTCTGGACGATTGCCCGCATGTGATGGAGGGCGTAGAAGGCCTCCTTGACACTATTAGGCGGCTGCTTGATGCAGGGGAACTTGATTACGTGCTTGAACATGTGTCTACCGTCCTTGACATTTTCCGCCCCCTTCCTGAAGTCGCCTCCCTTCCTGGCGTATCCCTCGAGAGCATCATCTAGAACACCCTTGATGTAGGCGTAGTTTTTTGTGTTCGCCTCACTCCCCGAGTCTAAGTAGACGGCTACCGAGTACCTCAGGTCAACGAGGATCAATGTGCAGTATATGTCTCTGCGCAAGACAGTTGAAACGAAAGAATGTTGGAAAAGGAGCTATCAAAAACTAAGAAATGACAAGTTATTACGGCGGCCGAGCGAGTGTGCACTTACTCGGGAAAGTAAGGAAGAAGAATGTTTCTTTTACTCTTGTTGTCCAGCAGGAACTTCTGGAGGTACTCCTTTGCTCTGGAATGGTTTGCTGGATTCAACAACATGCCTTCACGCATGAAGTAGGGGTCCGCTATCGCGATGCCAAGGTTCTCCTCTCTGTTGACCTTCATCGCCCACTGGAGCGCGTATAGGCGGACCAAGTTATAGTCCAGCCGTTTGGCGTTGAAAAGCTTGAAGACGTCCTCGTACGATATGAAGAAGATATCCGCGGGGTGATCATCGGCGAAGCCCACATCCGCTGGAACCTTCACCGTGAAAATGGGGTACATTGGATTTGTTTCCTTAAGAAGGCCCTCCTCCAGAAACAAAATACCGTGCATAAGGCTCACCATCGCTCCACTCGCGTGGGTGACCTGCTCCTCAGTCATAATCGGTTTTCCAGCTTCATGAATTATGCCCTGCAAGGTGCCCTTAGCGGGTTGTGACATCGGGTCATCGTGAACCCTGGGCCTCTTCAGACCGACCGGCTGCTGGCTCGCAGATGGCTTATCCTTCTTGTTTCTCTTCTGGTGGTGCTTCTTCTGGATGGGACCACCGGTTTCCAACTGCTCACCACAGTTGGTTGCCAACTGATCACCGCCACTCACCACCTTATAGAGTGTGTTGGGGCTGAAAATATTTCCTGTATTGACTTTAGGATCAGCGGTGCTAGCATCCGGAGGTGTCTCCTCTAGGGCACCATGGAAGTCCAGACGCGTGCATGCTTTGGTGCGAGCATTTTGATCTTCGCGGACACGGTAGGGTTCTTCCATGTTTGGCATGAACAAAGAGTCGGTGGCACCGGTGTTGAGCCAGTCATCTGGGTTGTCATCATCATCATCGTTGATGTCCTCAACTAGTACTGGGTTGTAACATCCCAGAACGTAGGACAACTCCGGGGTAGATTAGAAGGGCTTTTGTGCATTGCATCTGAAATTATGGGATTTTTTCGCGCTTTTGTTTCTAAAACCTAGGTGTGATCGAATCTCTCTTTGAGGGGGAATGGTGAACTCTCGAAGTGCGAAAGATTTGTATATGATCTCTTTTGATTCATAGTTGTGAGAAGTGATGACTTAAACCACTAAAACCCTAGCTATAAGCTTTGGAATTTGAACTAATACATAAATCAAGTTGAATTTGAATGATTGAATTTTGAATTAAAGGCACATTTAGAAAGGATTAATATTCATAAAGAAATAGAAATAGAAATTAAACATCAATCAAGTTTAGAGCAAACTTAAACTTTATTGATCATCACACACACATTACATTGTCTTTACATAATTCAAGAATAAAAGAATAATACAACTTGGAAAAAATCCAAGATAATTACAAAGGAGAAATGGAAGATTACAAGTTATAATTCTAAAAGAAACTAAGATTATTCTTTCTTTCTTTCTTTTCTTCTCTTCTGATCTTGGCACCTACAAACAAATAAAAGAAACAACAAGTTTGCCAAGGTACCATTTGCCAAGTGGCATTCAGAAATAACACTCCACTGTAGATAATCATCAGAAGCTTGATCTTATCACCAAGGGCTCGGGTAGAAATATCCTAGGCCAGCCGAGATGGGCAAGGCAGCCATAGCAGCATAGTCATCATATGCACGCACTTAGGTGTCACACACCCAAAGCACAAGGCCAGGTATAAAAACATCACAGTGGTGAAACTGGCTCGGCTAGAGATCACAGTCGACCAAGATCAACACCACCACACCATCAACAGCAACACCAAGCACATCATCATCATCAAGAACACACCACCACCATTGAATCATCACCACACAATCAACCCTGCTCATGTGTTGAGCAACAGGGAAGATTCACACCTAGCACATCATCAAATAAACCATCCAGCAAAGCCAAAGACCAACATGGTCACTTAGTTCGACTAGGAACTAGGTCAAGCAGCTAGGAGGAGCAGGCTTGCCACAAGAAGCAGGAAATTAGAATATTCTAGAAGAACAAGCTACTCTTTAGCAGCAGGTTATTATTAAACCACATCACATATGAGTGCTGGGAGAGAACTCACAAGTTATTCTCCCAGGCAGACTACACAGAGCATAGCCACACAAGGAGCAAGCAAAGCCATACAAAGATCAAGAAAAGCTTGATGAAATAAAGGCTTTGGTCATCATTTGGATGTCCAGGAGGCGAAGACCTTGGAGACAAGGCCATCCACAGCACCTACTCCCTAACACACAACTTATCTGGGAATTTCCCAAAGGAAATACTCACAGAAGTAAGAGCAAGGCCAAGAGTGGCACATGGGTTGCCTAGCTACAAAGACTAAGGCCTAAAACCTATAAAACCATCAGCTCTGTCAATTAAAATTGACCAAGTTCAGTTAAGCATCTGGGCAAAGTGGACAGGGACACTTTCAATCAAATAAGCCATTAGCAGATCACCACAGAGAGTGATCTACTCTCAAGAACACCAAACTTAAAACCACAGTAACTGTAAACACCTCAGGGAGGCATCACAGTGAAAGCAGTTAGCTAACAGCTACTACAAGAGCCATAACAGCAGGCATGAATTGTTGCATCACAGCTAGGTAGAACCAAGCTCAACATGTTAGCTACATCATTAAATCAGCACAACAGAAGCACTGCAAGAAAGTGCAGTGAAACTGTTAATAACACTAGCCACTTTAACAACACATTCAGAGATAACTAGAACACATAGTTATCCATGCACTTGATCAAATTGATCAAGATTAGCCACTAGCAAGTCAAACAACAGCAGCAGGTGATGAATTCAACAGTAACAGACCACCAGGATATAAAGTTAACTAAATCAACAAGTTTCAGTTAACAAAGTTAACTGAAACTATAACTAAAACTAACAGTAATAGCTACACAAGCATGATCTAGCTTAACAGTAAGATCATAGAGCTTAAAGAACACACATCACAGCCCACTGAATCTCACAGCACCAGTGCAACTTGGGGAGAAACCCCAGTACAGCAAAAGATAGAAGAATTGGGCCAGCACAAGCTCTAGATGAGCATGGTCAGCACAAGCTCCAGGTGAGCTTAGCCAGTGCCAGCTCAAGGTGAGCATAGCTGTCACGACCCAGATTTTTCAAGATTTAAAATTTCATCATGCATTCATGGCATATTGCATTTTAAAGTCCTTTCCAAAGTTTTGAACCTTATTCTTCAAAGAATAAAGTCAAATGCCCTTTTTCCCAAATCTTATATACAAAAGGCTTTCAGAAAGAAAGTGTTTTAAATGAACTCCATTGTTATGGAGCCATCTCATATTTTTTTCCTTTAGCAAATTTCTTTTGAAAAACCAAATAGTGGGAAGGTAATATTTTAACTTCCTATCATTTGGATCCTATATTTGAATTCTCACAAATAACTTTCTTCTTCCAATCTTACCACAAGACCTCTGGTTTAGTTTCTAAACATACTTCTAAAGGACCATGTTTGGTCAGCACTGTTTTCCTTCAAATCTGAATAGAGGAAACTATTCAAAACTCAAAACACAAAAATCAGAATAAAAGAAAAAGGAAAGCAGAAAAGAGAAAAGGAGGAAACAAATAAAAACGATTTGGACCCCGGGGAACCAAACCGGCCCAGGGAAGAAAACCAGCCCGCGGCCCACTTTCTTCAAACCCGAACCGGTACCTGGCTCTCTCTCTTCCCTCGCCGACAGGTGGGCCCCACCTGTCATCATCTATCTCCAGCCGTTTCTCTCGCCGGTGATCAAGCCCGAGCAGTAACCCCTCTCCCCTCTTCAATTTCCTTTATTCCCCGCCTTAATCGACGCATCCCCGCGGCTATAAGTATCCCGTAGCCCCCTCTGCCTTTCCCCCTCCTTTCCCTCGCTCAGCACGCCGCCAGGCTGCAGAGATTTCACGCCGGAGTCTGCAGACATCACCACCGGACTTCTTCGATTCCGCCAGAACCAGTGAGCCCGAGCCCCTCTATCCCCTCCTATCCTCTTCTCCCTTAACTAGCGCACCTCCTCATGGTTTTCTTCTGTCCAAAACCGCAGAGAATCGACGTCGCCGACCTTAGCCGAAGCTCACCGTCGCCCGAAGCCGCTCCATCCGCGCCTACACCTCGCAGCAGGACCCTTTCGAGCTCGTAGATCACGCAGTCGTCTTCACCGTGAAGCCCTGCACACCGTTCACAATTTCTCCAGTGCCAGAGACCACCGGAGCTCGCCGGAGATCAACTCCCAGTGCGCCTCGCCGGCAGACCTCGTCGGAACCCTAGCTAGCCGGTGAGAACCTCTCTCCCTCTCTCAGTGACCGTCAGATCTCGATCTAACGATCCTGAAAGAATCACTTACCGAACCGGTACTGGTTGATCTCGTGCGTCCACATCCACTTAGATCCAACGCATCACAGAGCTGATCCGCACGAACCGGTACCGACAAACCACCGATCGCCACGTGGCTGGCCTCAGTTCAAACAGTTTTTCGTTTAGGTTTTCAAATCAGATTTGATCCAAATCTTCGAAAAATCATAACTTTTGATCCGTAACTCGAAAAATAGCAAATAATACCTCGTTGGAATCCTTGGGATGTGTAGAATCCAATGATTCAATAAAACCTATTATTTTATGGGTTCTTTTTGAATCCATTGATAGATCTGAATCAAGCCCTTGGAATTCAAAATAAATTCATAACTTTTGTTCTGTAAGTCCAAATGCTACAAATTTGTAGTCTATGGAATCCTTGGAACATTTAGAACACACCAGAAGCAAAAGTTTTCAAAGTTAAGTCGTGCACTAACTTGCTACTGTAAAATGTGTTCAAATCACCTTTTCCTTCACCAAAAGTTTTCTAAAAACTATTTTTGAGTAAAACCACTTGCAGTAGCTTCATGTTACTGTCACCCAACCAGTGGTAACTCAGACTTATTTTTGCAGGACAGTACCAACTCGAACTTATTTTCCCAAAGTACTATCTTAATGCGTCAAATGTACTTTTGTTAATACCTTGTTATTTAATTATTAAAATCCTTTCCAACATCACACTTGTTTTCAAAAGCCTCTTGTTCCACCCTTACAACCATTGCACACACTCACTTAGTGTGTGAAATTAAAATATCATTTGCATACATGCACACATGCATACATGTCTATGATTGCCATTAGAAGTAGAATATTGATTGCTTGATTGTTTGGTTTGAATAGATTGTGAAGAGGAGCAAGGCTACTATTGTAACTGTTGTGAGTGTGCAAGCTGCTACCAAGGCAAGTGACACACGTGCTTCCCCACCCATTTTATTATGCATTAGTATGTTCACCTCTGTAGTATGCATGATAGGTGTTTTACTCAACAGTTTTATCAACTGCTTAGATCCTAGTAGTGTGTAGCAATCTCTCAAACCCCACCTGTTAGGATGCCAAGTACTTTGTTAATACTGATGCCATGCTAAGACCATTTGAAAAGTGTTTTGTGAAAAGTTAAGAACTTCAACTAAAATGAAACACCTGGGTGGATTGGTTTGATGAAGGCGGTGGTGTTGAGTGGCGACCTGGGGCTACACTTTGTGTAGTTGCTGCCTGGGCGTACACTTGTGGTCGGCCACCCAGGAACAAAGAGATGGCTATGTCTTCCATGCTTAGTGCACTTCCAGTGCAGCCTTATGACATTATGGGCTCTGTCTTGACTGATTAGAATGTGGGAGTGCAACTAGGTGCAAGAAGACGGTGGTGGAAAAATTATAGGTTGGGAACGGATCTTGCCAGTTAGTTGCCCTCTCCTTCTAAAAAGTCTCGTTTCATTTTATGTATGGGCATAAAATGAATCGTAAGGTGAAAGTGCACAACCCTTGCAAGGTGTTTAAATCTAATCGATTAGCCGTGTCCTCGGTTATGGACAATTGAGTCTCTAGACATGGAATGTACGGAATAATCTCATCACCGATTCTGAATTATTAAAATCTTGTCTAGAAACCCTAGGTAGGAACTAAGGACCATACACTCCGAAGGGGTGGTGGTGCCTGAGGTTCCAACTTTGTTGGATTACGCCCAGTGCTACATAACTTGCAACTATGTAGTATTTGGGGGTTATTTCAACCCTTTAAAAATAAAATTCTTTGAATTAAAATCTTGACTTAAAATAGGACAAAATTGGCTTTATGCAAATCTAGCCCAGAGATCCACCAGCCAAATAGCATGTAGCTAGATCTTTCACAACTGCCACCAAATAAGTGTCATCTGCCAGTACATCATTGTACTGACCCCCATACTTGGGGCTGCATAATCAAATGTGCAGGTTCTTCCGATGAGGAGTGAAGTGTTAGGATCTCGAGTCTACATACCAACATGACTGCCTGTGGCGCATGCTGAAGATGGAGGCTCGCTATTATATTATAATACAGTTGTGCTTAAGTCGAACTCTGTTTACCCTTGTCGGTCTATGTGACCAAGGAACTTGTAATAATCGTGAGACTTATGTATCTGGATCTGCGTGTAATCTCGATACTATGTGATGAATACTATATTTTGTTCTGTGGTGCTATCATTGATCCAGGGAATAGCACATAACACAGGTGTTCCGCCTTAAGCCAAAGGTGGGGCGTCACAGAATGGTATCAGAGCATAGTGTTGCCTGTAGGATCGAGACCCTAGGATTGGAAGGCCTTAGAACCCAAGTTTTATTTCAAATTGCTAAACAAATAATACTAGTCTTATTGTCTTAACCATTTCATTCTTACTTGTATTTCTCTTCTTGTTCTGATCGTTCCCTCTTCTTTTCAAAATGTTGTAGATGGACACCTACGATGAGAGAGTGGTAGCTGGTGAGGGAGACTACCTTTTCTCTGAAGTACTACTAGACCTCGCCACCCAGCTTCAGATACCACCACCGGTTTTCTGTGGGAAGATGCAGTACAAGGAGTATGGTCTGGAGAAGTGGTTAATCCAAACTACTATCCAAGGAAGACTTGATGAAGAAGGAGAGTCCACGATGGAGTACACCGAAGCATATGTGGACTGGAGGTATTCGGTGGAGATTGCCATGCAAGGCGCCATCGCCCGCATTCGCCACAAGTATAGAGCTCACATCCCACGTCCCTCAGCTTATGGCATGATTGGAGAGCGATCTATTGGAGGGCATGTTGTGGATCGCCGAGGCCAGGAGTTCCACTCCCTTCTGAGAGGCTACCTCACTGAGAGGGAGCGCTGCACAGTTAATCTAGAAGACATGCTGAAGAAGCAAATTATCAACCAGGACCAGTTTAGAGATCTCATGGATCTCACCACCAAGAAGATCATGGAGACTGAATCAGCTCTCATAATGTTGGATGATAAGAAGACTCAACTGGAGAACAAGCTCAAGATTGTTGAAGGACCCTTACAGTTAGGCGGGAAAATTCTCCAAGACGACATCTGGTCTCATCTTCTGGAGAAGACCTTACTGCTGCAGTATAACAACATACATAAATTGGGAGATGAGAAGAAGCAGATTGAGGAAGCTAACAATGAGCTGAAGTCAGAAAATGAGAAGCTAAAAATGAAGCTTGCAGAATTAGAAGCAAGTAAGAAGGAAGAGGAATCCGAGGAAGAAGAGGATCCCGAGGAGAGAATTGTGTATTCCTCTAGTGATGGTCTATCCTATGAGGAATGGGAGGCCAAGGCACTGAGAGAGCTCAAGAAGACAGAACGTCGAGACCCTCTACCCCTCTCATGTCTCAAGAGGGTTAAGAGAGGCTAGTTGACCACCAACATCTTTTGTATCGTTTGTGATAGCACGTTTGTATTGTCTTACCGTGTTGGTATGACAGTACCGTCAATCGTTTACTTTATCGAACTCTTAGTACTTACTTCTAAACTTGTCAAGTCATACGCTTCACAGTTTTAAAGCTTTTAAAATCAATGGTTGTATACTTGTTTATTGTTTGTGGTTGGCTTGTTGTATTGTGCATGGGTAGGATTTTTACTCCTTTAGCTTTATCTGTCTAATACTTATCTATGCTATACCCTACCTCAGATGCCTCCACGACGTGCACCAAACAGCAATGACAACGATGGAAGCAACAACAATGACACCAATACGGCCATTCAGCAACTAGTGGCAGCTCAGGCCCAGCTGATGCAAATGATGACCCAGTTCTTCCAGACGAATACAAACAACAATACTAACAACAATAATAAGCCCCCGCCACCACCACCGCCACCCCCACCCCAGGTGGATAGGTTGGCAAGGTTTCTGAGGCTGAGACCCAACAAATTCTCATCTGCTACGGAGCCAATAGTAGCTGATGACTGGCTGCGTTCGGTCAACAAGGATCTGACCACCTGTGAGTGCACTGATGCTGAAAAGGTGCGCTTCACAGCTCACTTACTGGAAGGACCCGCAGCAATGTGGTGGGAGACATATCAGGTTACCCACCCAGTAGATGATCTGGACTGGAACACATTCAGAGAAGGCTTTCGCACTGCCCACATATCCTCGGGCACTATAACTGTGAAGAAAGAAGAATTCCGCAGTCTGCGTCAGGGTGGAAGGACTCTGAAAGAATACATGGATGACTTATGTGCTCTGTCCAGGTATGCGCCTGAAGACATTGATACTGATGCAAAGAGGAAGGAAAAGTTCCTCAGCGGGCTTAAGGGAGAACTCAAAATACCCCTGTCTGTGGCCTATGCTCCAAACTATCAGTCTCTACTTGATCAGGCCATCACTCTGGACAATAACATCAAGAAAGAGGAGAACCGTAAAAGGAAGTTCAGTAACAACAAGAACCATGTGGAACCATTCCACAAGAAGCACCACTCATCTGAGAGCAGTGGTCATGGCAACTTCCACAAGCATGGGAATCGTTTCAACAAAGGAAACGGTAATCACTTCAGCGGCCACAAGCACAATGGAGGATTCAAGGGAAATAGCTCCAGTGGGCATCACAGCGGGCACAATGGTCAGCATCGCCACAACACTGAACCCAAGAAGGATCTCTCTAGCATCACTTGCTTCAAGTGCAAGAAGAATGGACACTATTCCTCCAGCTGCCCGGAGAACAAGATCGTTGAACCTGCCAAGCCCAATCCATTCCAGAAGGGCCAAGTGAACCACCTCAATGTGGAGGAGGTGATGAATGAACCTGATGCAGTGATGGGTATGTTTCCTCTCGACTCATTTACAGCATTGGTTTTATTTGATACTGGAGCATCGCATTCATTCATATCAAGAACTTTTGCAAACAAAAATGGGTTCCCCACAGAAACCATAGGAAAAACCATTAAAGTAAGTTCCCCTGGTGGAGAATTGTTAGTCAACGCTGGTTGCAGGGATCTGATTTTGGAAATTGGTAAATATAAGTTTCCAACCCATTTGATAATTCTAGACTCCCAGGGTTTAGATGTAATCTTGGGCATGGATTGGATGACTACCTATGGAGGAGTCATAGACTGTGTGAACAGAGCAATTACACTTACCACCCCGGAAGGAAGAAGAATTAGATACAAATCTCAACTGGATTTTAATGATATTAGGCTAAACCATCTTAAGGGGGTTAGCCTAGATGAAGTGCACATAGTGAATGAGTACCCCGATGTGTTCCCGGATGAGTTACCAGGAATGCCACCTGACAGAGATGTAGAGTTTCTCATTGATCTGCTACCTGGCACAGGGCCAATAGCAAAGAGACCTTACCCTATGTCCACCGATGAGTTGAAAGAACTCAAGAAACAACTAGCAGAACAGTTAGGAAAAGGATTCATTAGAGAGAGTTCATCGTCATGGGGAGCACCAGTTTTGTTTGTTGAGAAGAAAGATAAAAGTCAACGTTTAGTAATGGACTATCGTTCGTTGAACGAAGTGACCATCAAGAACAAATACCCACTACCAAGAATCAATGATTTGTTTGATCAGTTGGAAGGAGCTAGCGTATTCTCTAAGATCGACCTTAGATCTGGATACTTTCAGCTCAAGATTAGAGAACATGACATTCCAAAGACAGCCTTCGTCACTAGATATGGCTCGTATGAATATACGGTGATGCCCTTTGGTTTAACCAATGCACCGTCATACTTCATGAGCATGATGAACAAAGTGTTCATGGAATTTCTAGATAAGTTTGTCGTTGTCTTCATTGACGACATACTGGTCTACTCGAAAAGCAAGGAAGAACATGAAAAGCATTTACGTGCAATATTGGAGAAACTCAGAGAGCACAAGTTATATGCTAAATTCAACAAATGTGAGTTTTGGCTCAATGAAGTAGGATTCCTTGGACACATTATATCCAAGGAAGGAATTGCAGTCGACCCAGCCAAAGTGACAGCAGTAACTGAATGGGAACCACCCAAGAATGTTGGGGAAATTCGTAGTTTCTTGGGATTGGCCGGATACTACCGGAGATTCATCGAAAACTTTTCAAAGATAGCTAAACCAATGACCGAGTTGTTGAAGAAAGAAAAGAAGTTCGAATGGACTGAAGCTTGTGAAAGCAGTTTTCAAGAGTTGAAAGGGAGATTGGTGTCTGCACCTGTTCTGTGCTTACCAGATATAGAAAAGGAATTTCAGGTATATTGCGACGCTTCTCGTCAAGGTTTAGGAAGTGTGCTGATGCAAGATGGCAGAGTAGCAGCCTATGCTTCTAGACAACTCAAGAAACATGAGCTCAACTATCCAACTCATGACCTTGAGTTAGCTTCAGTTGTTCACGCCTTGAAGATATGGAGACACTATTTGCTGGGAAAGAGATGTGAAGTATTCACCGACCACAAAAGTTTGAAGTACATCTTTACTCAGAAGGACCTCAACATGAGACAAAGGAGATGGTTAGAACTCATCAAAGATTACGACTTGAGTTTGCAATACCATCCTGGTAAAGCAAACGTAGTAGCCGATGCCTTGAGCCGTAAGGCCTATGTGAACTGCCTATCAACAGAAGTGTTGCCAGAAGATCTGTGCAGATATCTAAGAGACCTCAGCTTAGAAGTAGTGCCGCAAGGTCACGTAACATCGCTAGTAATGCACCCAACCCTGATGGACAGAATACGCCAAGCACAGAAAGGAGATAAAGATATTGAGAAGATCAAAGGGAACATGAGGAAGGACAAAGCCAAAGGCTTTAGCGAAGATGAGCAAGGAACTATCTGGTTTGAGAAACGCATCTGTGTACCTGATGACCCTGATATTAGAAGATTGATATTCCAAGAAGCCCATGAAACCCCATACTCGATTCATCCTGGAAATACCAAGATGTACCTAGACTTGAAAGAAAGATTTTGGTGGAGCAATATGAAGGGAGACATAGCCGAATATATAGCCAAATGTGATGTGTGTAGTAGAGTGAAGGCTGAACATCAAAAACCAGCCGGACTACTTCAACCTCTGAAGGTGCCGGATTGGAAATGGGATCAAATTGGTATGGATTTCATCACTGGGTTACCCCGCACAAAATCGGGATATGACTCAATCTGGGTTATAGTTGATCGTTTGACCAAGGTAGCTCATTTCATACCTGTAAAGACCACTTATACAAGTGCCAAGTTAGCTGATATCTACATGAAGAGGATAGTAAGCCTCCATGGTGTTCCCAAAAGCATCGTGTCTGACAGAGGAACCCAATTTACCTCTCACTTTTGGAAACAACTTCATGAGTCACTTGGAACTAGGTTAGAATTCAGCACAGCGTTCCATCCGCAAACAGATGGACAAACAGAAAGGGTAAACCAAATTTTGGAAGATATGCTGAGAGCGTGTGCCCTGGACTATGGGTCTAGTTGGGATGACAACTTGCCTTACGCAGAATTTTCCTACAACAACAGTTATCAAGCTAGTATTGAGATGGCACCATTTGAAGCCTTGTACGGCAAGAAATGTACTACACCCCTACTGTGGAGTGGTGTAGGAGAGTGAAGTTTCTTCGGACCCGATATCATACAAGAAGCTGAAGAAAAGGTTAAATTGATCAAGGATAGACTGAAGATCGCCCAATCCCGACAGAAGAGCTACTCGGATAGCAAGCGTAGAGAAATCATCTATGAAGTTGGAGACAGAGCCTATCTCAGAGTGTCACCCCTTCGTGGTGTTAAGAGGTTTGGTATCAAGGGTAAGTTAGCACCTAGATTTATAGGACCCTTCAAAGTCCTATCCCGCAAAGGAGAAGTAGCCTATGAACTGGAACTACCCGAAATCCTTTCGGCCGTACATAACGTGTTCCATGTGAGCCAGCTAAAGAAATGCCATCCAGAAATGTCAGAAACACCGTTGAACGATACGGTACCCCTCGAAGAAGTTCAACTAGAAAGTGACTTGACCTATGAGGAGAAACCCATCAAGATACTCGAGACAGCAGAAAGAACTACACGCACCAAAACCATCAAGTTCTGCAAAGTACAGTGGAATCACCACACGGAAGAGGAAGCCACTTGGGAACGTGAAGATACCGTTCGAGAAGAACACCCACACCTATTTGCTAGCCTTTCCGAAGCTCGAGGGCGAGCTTCATCTTAAGGGGGTTAGTCTGTCACGACCCAGATTTTTCAAGATTTAAAATTTCATCATGCATTCATGGCATATTGCATTTTAAAGTCCTTTCCAAAGTTTTGAACCTTATTCTTCAAAGAATAAAGTCAAATGCCCTTTTTCCCAAATCTTATATACAAAAGGCTTTCAGAAAGAAAGTGTTTTAAATGAACTCCATTGTTATGGAGCCATCTCATATTTTTTTCCTTTAGCAAATTTCTTTTGAAAAACCAAATAGTGGGAAGGTAATATTTTAACTTCCTATCATTTGGATCCTATATTTGAATTCTCACAAATAACTTTCTTCTTCCAATCTTACCACAAGACCTCTGGTTTAGTTTCTAAACATACTTCTAAAGGACCATGTTTGGTCAGCACTGTTTTCCTTCAAATCTGAATAGAGGAAACTATTCAAAACTCAAAACACAAAAATCAGAATAAAAGAAAAAGGAAAGCAGAAAAGAGAAAAGGAGGAAACAAATAAAAATGATTTGGACCCCGGGGAACCAAACCGGCCCAGGGAAGAAAACCAGCCCGCGGCCCACTTTCTTCAAACCCGAACCGGTACCTGGCTCTCTCTCTTCCCTCGCCGACAGGTGGGCCCCACCTGTCATCATCTATCTCCAGCCGTTTCTCTCGCCGGTGATCAAGCCCGAGCAGTAACCCCTCTCCCCTCTTCAATTTCCTTTATTCCCCGCCTTAATCGACGCATCCCCGCGGCTATAAGTATCCCGTAGCCCCCTCTGCCTTTCCCCCTCCTTTCCCTCGCTCAGCACGCCGCCAGGCTCAGAGATTTCACGCCGGAGTCTGCAGACATCACCACCGGACTTCTTCGATTCCGCCAGAACCAGTGAGCCCGAGCCCCTCTATCCCCTCCTATCCTCTTCTCCCTTAACTAGTGCACCTCCTCATGGTTTTCTTCTGTCCAAAACCGCAGAGAATCGACGTCGCCGACCTTAGCCGAAGCTCACCGTCGCCCGAAGCCGCTCCATCCGCGCCTACACCTCGCAGCAGGACCCTTTCGAGCTCGTAGATCACGCAGTCGTCTTCACCGTGAAGCCCTGCACACCGTTCACAATTTCTCCAGTGCCAGAGACCACCGGAGCTCGCCGGAGATCAACTCCCAGTGCGCCTCACCGGCAGACCTCGTCGGAACCCTAGCTAGCCGGTGAGAACCTCTCTCCCTCTCTCAGTGACCGTCAGATCTCGATCTAACGATCCTGAAAGAATCACTTACCGAACCGGTACTGGTTGATCTCGTGCGTCCACATCCACTTAGATCCAACGCATCACAGAGCTGATCCGCACGAACCGGTACCGACAAACCACCGATCGCCACGTGGCTGGCCTCAGTTCAAACAGTTTTTCGTTTAGGTTTTCAAATCAGATTTGATCCAAATCTTCGAAAAATCATAACTTTTGATCCGTAACTCGAAAAATAGCAAATAATACCTCGTTGGAATCCTTGGGATGTGTAGAATCCAATGATTCAATAAAACCTATTATTTTATGGGTTCTTTTTGAATCCATTGATAGATCTGAATCAAGCCCTTGGAATTCAAAATAAATTTATAACTTTTGTTCTGTAAGTCCAAATGCTACAAATTTGTAGTCTATGGAATCCTTGGAACATTTAGAACACACCAGAAGCAAAAGTTTTCAAAGTTAAGTCGTGCACTAACTTGCTACTGTAAAATGTGTTCAAATCACCTTTTCCTTCACCAAAAGTTTTCTAAAAACTATTTTTGAGTAAAACCACTTGCAGTAGCTTCATGTTACTGTCACCCAACCAGTGGTAACTCAGACTTATTTTTGCAGGACAGTACCAACTCGAACTTATTTTCCCAAAGTACTATCTTAATGCGTCAAATGTACTTTTGTTAATACCTTGTTATTTAATTATTAAAATCCTTTCCAACATCACACTTGTTTTCAAAAGCCTCTTGTTCCACCCTTACAACCATTGCACACACTCACTTAGTGTGTGAAATTAAAATATCATTTGCATACATGCACACATGCATACATGTCTATGATTGCCATTAGAAGTAGAATATTGATTGCTTGATTGTTTGGTTTGAATAGATTGTGAAGAGGAGCAAGGCTACTATTGTAACTGTTGTGAGTGTGCAAGCTGCTACCAAGGCAAGTGACACACGTGCTTCCCCACCCATTTTATTATGCATTAGTATGTTCACCTCTGTAGTATGCATGATAGGTGTTTTACTCAACAGTTTTATCAACTGCTTAGATCCTAGTAGTGTGTAGCAATCTCTCAAACCCCACCTGTTAGGATGCCAAGTACTTTGTTAATACTGATGCCATGCTAAGACCATTTGAAAAGTGTTTTGTGAAAAGTTAAGAACTTCAACTAAAATGAAACACCTGGGTGGATTGGTTTGATGAAGGCGGTGGTGTTGAGTGGCGACCTGGGGCTACACTTTGTGTAGTTGCTGCCTGGGCGTACACTTGTGGTCGGCCACCCAGGAACAAAGAGATGGCTATGTCTTCCATGCTTAGTGCACTTCCAGTGCAGCCTTATGACATTATGGGCTCTGTCTTGACTGATTAGAATGTGGGAGTGCAACTAGGTGCAAGAAGACGGTGGTGGAAAAATTATAGGTTGGGAACGGATCTTGCTAGTTAGTTGCCCTCTCCTTCTAAAAAGTCTCGTTTCATTTTATGTATGGGCATAAAATGAATCGTAAGGTGAAAGTGCACAACCCTTGCAAGGTGTTTAAATCTAATCGATTAGCCGTGTCCTCGGTTATGGACAATTGAGTCTCTAGACATGGAATGTACGGAATAATCTCATCACCGATTCTGAATTATTAAAATCTTGTCTAGAAACCCTAGGTAGGAACTAAGGACCATACACTCCGAAGGGGTGGTGGTGCCTGAGGTTCCAACTTTGTTGGATTACGCCCAGTGCTACATAACTTGCAACTATGTAGTATTTGGGGGTTATTTCAACCCTTTAAAAATAAAATTCTTTGAATTAAAATCTTGACTTAAAATAGGACAAAATTGGCTTTATGCAAATCTAGCCCAGAGATCCACCAGCCAAATAGCATGTAGCTAGATCTTTCACAACTGCCACCAAATAAGTGTCATCTGCCAGTACATCATTGTACTGACCCCCATACTTGGGGCTGCATAATCAAATGTGCAGGTTCTTCCGATGAGGAGTGAAGTGTTAGGATCTCGAGTCTACATACCAACATGACTGCCTGTGGCGCATGCTGAAGATGGAGGCTCGCTATTATATTATAATACCGTTGTGCTTAAGTCGAACTCTGTTTACCCTTGTCGGTCTATGTGACCAAGGAACTTGTAATAATCGTGAGACTTATGTATCTGGATCTGCGTGTAATCTCGATACTATGTGATGAATACTATATTTTGTTCTGTGGTGCTATCATTGATCCAGGGAATAGCACATAACACAGGTGTTCCGCCTTAAGCCAAAGGTGGGGCATCACAATAGCCAGCATGGAGCAAAGCTCCAGTAGGGCATGGAGCAGTGCTCCAGAAGGGCTTGGAGCAAGCTCCAGGAGGGGAGCGAGCTCCAGGAGGTTACAAAGAGATGCAGAGGAGAAGGAGAAGGGGAGGAGCACTTACACAACACCCAGGAGATACCACCATGGCATGGCGAGGCAGTGCCCACGCAGCCATGATGGCATCAAGCCAGGGAAAGTCGCCGACGATACGTCGACGAAGCACCCAGCTCACCAAGACTAGATCTCGCCACGAACAAGGCACAGTAGCTCGAGAGCAAGCTCGAGGTCGCCATGGCCGAAGTCCCGAGCTTCGGAGACGAAGGGGATGCAAGCGTCCAGGGGGCAATCGAGTAGATCTCACGGACAGGCGGAACCGCCGTCGCTTGATCTATCGATTGAGCACCATCTCAGCAGCGGAGACCAGCGGAGCTCTTCAGAATCGAGCACGGTGGCGGCGAGGCGACGCAGTCGCCAGGGGAGTCACGATGGAGAAGGAGACGTGAGTGAGCGAGGGGAAGAGGCGACCGGTCGGACCGACCGAGCCGCTGGTCGGGCTCGACCAGTAGGCTGGCGCCGACAGATGGGCTAGGGTTGGCAGAGAGAGAGAGGTGAGAGGGAGAGTTTTTAACAGAATTTAGAAATAGAAATTGAAAAAAAAGAAAAGGGTTTTTCTAGAAAAAGGCTTTTCAACACCTAATAAAAAGCAGAAAAATAAATTAGATTTCTGCAACATAACTATAATTGATTTGATCTTTTAAATCACTTAAATAGTGATATCATGAATAAAAGAAGGTTTATTCATAATTGTCTTATGAACCTTTCTTTTGAAAGAAAAACCTCTAGAAATGATTTATATGCAAAAATAAAAGAGGAAATAATATTCTTGAATTAAGATCAAGTAAATCCATTCAAGAATTTGACCTTAGTATTCTTGAATGAATTTCACCTAATATATACTTTGATAAAATCATAATTAGAGTATATCCACTTATAATAATTCACCAGGTAAGAATATTAGGAATGAAAACTTAAAAGGATTTCTTCTTAATTAGAATAGAACTCATTATCAAGATTGAACTCCATTCCAGGGTATTAAAGAATATTCTTGAATGAAGCAATTTATAACATATACTCTTTAAAATCATAAAAAGAGTATATAAACCCTAGGATAAGAATAAAATACTTCTGGGGGGTTAAAGGGAATACACACACTATAAGGGAGCATGCATGATTTGAATCTTTAACCATTGCCCTTATCGGACAATGATGCTGTTTTCCAGAACCCGAGGTCCCGGGTCACTTCAACAAATCCAACTGCACTACCTTGCAGTTTGCAGGCAAGTTCACTCTTGCTCATATCTCTTGTTTATCTTTAACAAAGTACTTGCAAATATACCGGTGGTATTATTATTATGATTGCATTAAAAAGCAAAGGTTCTGCTTTTCTTGAATGAATATGCTTAGTGGTTAGCAATCATAATGGTTGTCGACCTAGGAAGGTGGGCAGTGGGACCATGGTAAGAGTATGGTGGAGGTCCCACTGTACCAGGAATGTTCACCTAGGACTAATAACCAATGTCGCCAGTGATTCTTGTGCCATAAAATACGGTCAACCATAGGGTCTGGAATGGGACGGGAGAGTCAGCTGTATCTTTTCCCTCATGCATATCAATAGACGTGCCATTTCGGAGCAGTTATCTCCCTGCGCGGAGCTTCAGGATGGGTGGATTCCCTCTAATGAATTCACGATTCTGGCGGTCTATGATGGATTGCGGCAACGACGGGGGTAGAGTGCCGAGGCCGGTGTTACCCAAAGAGTGTAACCAAAACCAGTGGGGGTAACTCATTGTCTAGGAAAGGCAAGTATGCCGAGGTTGGCAACTACCAAAGAGTAGACCGGCGAGGGTAGCGAACCGAAGTTGGAGCCGCAAAAGGGTGGGTATGCACGGTCGCGGGAAGGAACAGTGATTGGCTCGGATCAACGGCTGGGCCCCATACCAAGGAAGTATGGACGGGAAAGTACGCCCGGTTGTGCAGCAAAGTGTTGATCTCCTATGGGTACAAGTGACCACCTCTGCAAAGTGTACAAAAAGTATCAAGATACTCCCTGTTCCGGGAAGGAGCTACGAACACGGCAGGAAAGGAGCCCATCGAAGCTCTAATCAACCTGTGAAGACTGACGGACATAGTTCTTTGAATAAAATCAATCTTTGAAGAAATGCTTACAAAAAACTGCATTTGGCCTAAGACTTTCTAGTCTATGGTCGTAGCTAGTGCATCAAACACCTCTATGCTATTAAATGAACTTGTTGGGTAACGCTCATTACTCACCCCACTCCTTTTTTAACCCTTGCTTAGACTTGGAGGGCCAGTTTGAAGAAACTGAAGGAAGCCCGGAGAACTACGAGGAGGTCTACTATGAAGAACCGGATCTATCAGGAGGAGTCGAAGGCATCGATTACACCATCTCCTATGGTCCCGACGAAGGAACCGAGGAGGAGGCCGACACTTAGAACCGTGGGATAGAAACTTTGGTCGCATCGGACATGTAGAATAAAGCGACTAGAGTTAGACATCATGTTTAGTTTACTACTTTCAGTTGTAGCTAAGGTTTGTTGTATCAACTTAGAACCACCTAGTGTTCCTCATTGGACCGAGGAGGAACTGGAGTCCTTTGTAACATTATGGCTTGTAATATTCAGTGCTTGAATAAAGACCGCTATGTTTCTGTTGTACCACTCTAAGGGATGTAATATTTGTGAATTGGTACTTCACGAGTGTTATGTCAACGACTTGTATACTACAACATGCAGTGGTATGCTGGGTCACCACAGTTGGTATCAGAGCAAAAGCTTTGACCTTAGGTTGGACGCCTAGTTAATGGGAACGACCTGTAGGAGTCAAATAGGAATAGTAAAGAGTTCTCTAAAATTGTTGTGATGTTATTCACTTGAGAATAACAAGGTCATACTTTTTAGTGTTACAATTCTTTATTGTTACTATGATGATGCATCATGTACTAATTTTTATCTTTTATATTGCCAGGATGGCACGCACAAGGCCGTCAAGCACCGTGCAAGTTAGGGACGTGACTCTGGACGACTATGATGGGAACTTAGCCGATATTTTATGAGGCATCTTGCTTGAGTGCGGGTGTGAAACCCGTATTCCAGTCAAGAAGTATGCATATTATGAGGGAAAGGTCTTTCAGAAGTACAAGGTAGGGATCATGCTTCCTGCCAAATTGGGCATGAGCGTGATCATGCCAGCTGGAGAGGCACGCACTGTTAGTGTAGCTTACAAGATAGCAGTGATGAGAGCCATAACTGATATCCGTGAAAATAAGACGGAGAAGTTATTAGGAACTAAGTTCACTCACATCCCACATGACGAGGAAGGAGAAGATCCTTGTCGGGATAGTTACAAGTTTGCGAAGAGACACCCACATGCCGCAGCAGAGCACATGGACAGATGTAAACATCTACTTAGCATGTTCTACCACATGCACGGAGCATTAGTGGGAGAGATACAGAGTCTAGTGGATGAGATCAATGAGTCGACACCTACTCCGTGGTGTACGGGGGAGACTTCTGGACCACTGAGGGCACAAACTCTAGCCTTTTTGACTGGAGATTTTATTAACCTAGATGAGGAAGACGACCCCGGGGAGCGGGAGTTCGAGCCCGAGGCCGAACTGGAGATGCCACCAGCACACTTTGCACACGGCTCGACTGGAGCCGGATACGAGGCCGGTATGGAGTCATGGGGAATGCCTCATAATGATAGTCTTGTGGGAAACTCCATGGGTTGGTGTTTCGGTGAGTATATGGGAACGGCTGGAGATTCGATTCCATGTGATTCGGAGCATGAGGTCACAAGTCAGTTTAGGGTTGTTCACCGCACTGGAGACGTGGCGGGAGAACTATAGAGATAGATTCGGATGTGGAGGAGGAATTACCTACTCACACGGAGCGTGGTGAATGCTCTTGACCTAAGGTGGAGAGAGGTACTACCGATGTTGTTTACCCATCATTGAGCAGTTATCTGGGGATGACTGATTTCAACTTAGGTACTACACTCAATTATGACTTTTTCCCGGTGGAGTCACCTTATGCCCCTGCTTCACTAAGGAGGACATCAAGAGCTACTGGTTGGACACCGGGGATGATCAGGAGTGCGACTACCCGTAGAGGACCACCACCGAGATGGAGGCGACATGTTTTGTGACATATGTACCATATGTGTAATATGTAGTAATTGCTTTTGCAGTTTGAATAAGTGAGTGTAGTTACTCACAGGATGATAGGTTATGTAACACTATGTTATTTTCCCATGTATATACATGGTATATGTTTGGTGTGATTTGGCAATGTTTTATTTGGATTTTATTGTGTGACTAACACTGTACATAAAGTTGAGCTCAAAAAACATGAGCATGGTGTAACTATGAGTTTCGCTTAATGTAATAGGGTTAGGGGAATAAAATAGCGACGGTAGTTGGTGAAGAATCTAAACAACAGAGGATGGAGACTGAAGCCAAGGCTAAGGAGGCAGCCGATGCAGCAGCAAGGGAACCATTACCACCACCACCACCATTCCTTACACAACAGGATTTTGCTCAGTATATGAGGACTACAGATGAGAGGCAACAAATGCTTATCGAGTGTCAGATAAGATGGTGCAAGACGTGATGGACCGTAGTCATGAAGTTCGAAATGATGGAGTACATGGAGTCTCGTTGGCAGATTTCCTAAATACAAGGCCACTTCCTTTTGCATCAGCACCGGAGCCAATGGACATGGAAGACTGGTTATTGGACACCGAGAGGAAGCTTAACACCGTAAGTTGCAATGACAGTGAGAAGCTTAGGTATGCCACACATCTGTTATGTGGACCCGCAGCAGCATGGTGGGACAATATTGTGGCTATACATCCTCCAGGAAGGGTATTCACCTGGGAGGAATTCAAGAAGAAGTTCAGGGAAGCAAATGTACTGGAGAGTATCATGGAATTGAAGAGAAGGGAATTTGAGAATCTCACGCAGAATGACAAGCCTATTATGAAGTATGTCAGGGAATTCTCTCTTCTATCTTGTTATGCTTCGGAGGACGTGAATACTAATGAGAAGCGGAACAAACGATTCATGAGAGGACTGCACCCAGGTGCAAGGATACAATTGAGGATGTTAAAGGCAGCAGACTTTCAAGAGCTTGTCGATGCAGCCATCACCATGGAAGATGATTACAAGCAAGTCCAAGAAGATAGGAGGAAGAAGGCCAGGATTGAACCCAGGAGGTATCCAGATGCCAAGTCAACTCCTAATATCAAGTTCAAACCCAAGTACAAGTCCGAAGGAAATGTTACACCTCGTGGCACTACAAGTGGAAACAATGATATCGTTTGCCGTGGTGGCGGTGCGTGACGGCATATAGAGAGGAATTATCATCAACCTAGAATCATCAGTTTTGGATGCAAGAAGGGTGAACATATGATAAAAGATTGTCCTGAAAGGGGCCGGACTGGAGGTCGAGGTACAGGAGGAGGATCACACCGGGGTGGAGGTTTTGGAGGCGGTAAATGTAAGAGGCCAACTTATGGGAAGTTGAATTGCACTAATCTTGAGGAAGTGAATCAGTCCGACAAGACTGTGATAGGTACGCTTCAGATCCTATCTCATCCCAGCAAAGTACTTTTTGATACTGGTGCTACTACCTCATTCATTTTGCAAGAGTTTGTTGATCTTTATGGGATTCCGTGCAATAAGCTAGAATACCCCATTACTATTTTATCTGCGGGGGGAAAGATCTTAGTCACTCACCTCAGGCAAGAGCAGGTCATTATGATCCGCGATTGCGTTTACCTAGCCGATCTTTTTCTTATCCCTATGAAGGATATGGCTGTAATCCTTGGAATGGATTGGTTGGAAGAGAATGGAGCTCAGATTGATTGCAGAGAGAAAACTGTGTCACTTAAAAGCCCAGGAGGGGGAAGGATAGTGTATCAAGGTGATCGACATGCACATGTTGAAGTTCAACTACAACTCAACACTCTAAAGGAATCCAGACTTGAGGATATTCTAGTGGTTAATGAATTCCAAAACGTATTTCCACAGGAATTACCAGGAATGCCACCAGATAGGGAAATTGAGTTTACCATTGACTTAATCCTAGGCACAACACCTATAGCTCATGCACCATATAAGATGAGACCCAAGGAATTAGTTGAATTGAAGGAACAGTTGGACTAGCTAGAGCAAAAAGGTTTCATTCAATAAAGTATTTCACCCTGGGGAACCCCCATAATCTTCGTTGATAAGCGGGACGGAGGACGTAGGATGTGCGGAGACTACAGAAACCTCAACAATGTCACAATCAAGAACAAATACCCTTTGCCAAGAATACAAGACTTATTTGATCAAGTTAGGGGAGCCAGAGTATTTTCAAAGATAGATCTTCGATCAGGGTATCACCAGATTAAGATCAAGAAGGAGGACGTTCCAAAGATAGCTTTTGTGTTAAGGTACGGACACCATGAGTACTTAGTTGTACCTTTTGGATTGACAAATGCACCAGCAATCTTCATGAACCTCATGAACAAGATCTTTATGCCATATTTGGACAAATTTGTTATAGTATTCATAGATGATATTTTGATCTACTCCAAGGAAAAGGAGGAACATGCCAAGCATTTGAGGGTTGCTTTACAAATTCTATGAGAACATCAGTTGTATGCCAAGTTCAGTAAGTGTGAATTCTGGCTAGACCAAGTAGAGTTCCTTGGACATGTGATCAGTAAGGAAGGTATAGCAGTAAATCCAAGCAAGATAGCATCTGTTTTGGAATGGGAGTCACCGAAGAATGTCAAACAGATCAGGGGATTTTTGGGAATGGCAGGATATTATCGAAGGTTTATAGAAGGATTCTCTAAGATTGCAGGACCAATGACCAAGTTACTCTGGAAGAATACACCGTTTGTTTGGTCGGATGAATGTGAGGCAAGTTTTCAAACACTCAAGGACAAGCTAACCACAACACCTGTGTTAGCCATACCAGAAACTAGCAAGGACTATACTGTCTATTGTGATGCATCCAAGAACGGACTTGGATGTTTTTTGATGCAAGATAGAAAGGTGATAGCGTATGGGTCAAGGCAATTATGACCACATGAAGTTAATTACCCAACACACGATCTGGAACTAGCAGCCGTAGTGTTTGCACTAAAAGGATGGAGGCATTTTCTTTATGGAGCTAAGTGTGAACTCTATACAGATCACAAAAGTCTCAAATACTTCTTCACTTAGAAGGAATTGAACATGAGGCAACGAAGATGGTTAGAATTGATCAAGGATTATGATTTGACCATCAACTATACATCGGGGAAGGCTAATGTGGTAGCCGACGCTTTGAGCAGAAAGAGTACAGACACTCAACCGATGAACCGAGAACTTCCCAAGGAATTGTTTATGGATTTAGAGAGGTTGCATATTCAATGTCTTGAAGTACAATCTTTAGGTAGTTTAGCTACCGAGAAGATAATGGAAGAACGACATAGCGATCTCAAGTACACAATAATTCGAAGACAAGATGAGGATGCATTTATTGCCGAAGAAATCCGCAGGATTGAGGAAGGTAGATCATCAGAATTCCATTTAGGTGATTTCAATTCAGTTTGGTTTCATGACCGAATATGTGTGCCGGACATACCGGAAATCAAGGAATTGATACTTAAGGAGGCACACGAAACACCATATTCTATACACCCAGGGAGCACCAAGATGTACATGGATCTTAAGGAACTATTCTGGTGGAATAATATGAAGCGGGAGATAGCTAAGTTCGTGTCGGAATGTCATACCTATCAAAGAGTGAAGGCAGAACATCAGAGTCCTGCTGGACTTATGCAACCTTTAAGTATTCCCGAGTGGAAGTGGGAAGAGATTAGAATGGACTTTATCATAGGATTACCACTGACACCGAAGAAGAAGGACATGATATGGGTAATAGTTGACCGACTGACTAAAAGTGCACATTTCTTAGCTGTCAATCAGAAAGATTCCGAAGAAAAGTTAATAAACCTATATGTTCAAGAGATAGTAAGCAAACATGGAGTACCAAAGACAATAGTATCGGATCGAGGATCCGTATTCACTATAGCTTTTTGGACGCAATTACATGAAGCTCTAGGATCCAAACTGGACTTTAGCACTGCTTATCACCCACAGACGGGAGGCCAAACTGAGAGGACCAATCAGATTCTAGAAGATATGCTTTGAGCATGTGCTTTAGACTTCGGAGGATCATGGGAAGAACACTTACCACTGGCAGAGTTTTCTTATAACAATAGTTACCAAGGCAGTATTCAAATGGCACCATTCGAAGCACTTTACGGGAGAAAGTGCCGATCACCTATTTGTTGGTATGAACCAGGAGCCAGTAAGGAGTTTCATCTAGACTACGTCAAGGAGAAACAACATGCAATTGATGTCATTCGAGACCGACTAAAGATTGCACAAAGTCGACAGAAAAGCTATGCTGATTCCAAGCGGAGGATATGGGAACCTCAGGTTGGGGACATGGTTTATCTAAGGGTTAGCCCCATGAAAGGAGTACATCATTTTGGAGTCAAAGGAAAGCTTAGCCCAAGATATACTGGACCATTCAAGATTTTGAGTCAGAGTCGAGGAGTAGCCTTTGAGTTGGAACGCCAAAGGAACTATCAAAAGTTCACAACGTGTTTCATGCTTCTCAATTTCGCAAGTGTATGAAGACACTGGAAGAAACTATATCCTACGATGAGGTTGAATTGCAAGCTGATTTGACTTATGTTGAAGAACCATCAAGGATTTTGGCAGAAAATTGGAAGCAACTTCGTAATAGAGCTATCAAATATTGCAAAGTACAATGGAAACATCACCCGGAAAGAGAAGCTACTTGCGAAAAGGAAGAGGATTTAAGAACAGCCTATCCAGATTTCTTCAGGCACATCTTACCCCAAACTTCGAGATGAAGTTTATATTAAGGGGGGAAGTCTGTAACATCCCAGAACGTAGGACAACTCCGGGGTAATTAGAAGGGCTTTTGTGCATTGCATCTGAAATTACGGGATTTTTTCGCGCTTTTGTTTCTAAAACCTAGGAGTGATTGAATCTCTCTTCGAGGGGGAATGGTGAACTCTCGAAGTGCAAAAGATTTGTATATGATCTCTTTGGATTCATAGTTGTGAGAAGTGATGACTTAAACCACTAAAACCCTAGCTATAAGCTTTGGAATTTGAACTAATACATAAATCAAGTTGAATTTGAATGATTGAATTTTGAATTAAAGGCACATTTAGAAAGGATTAATATTCATAAAGAAATAGAAATAGAAAGTAAACATCAATCAAGTTTAGAGCAAACTTAAACTTGATTGATCATCACACACACATTACATTGTCTTTACATAATTCAAGAATAATACAACTTGGAAAGAATCCAAGATAATTACAAAGGAGAAATGGAAGATTACAAGTTATAATTCTAAAAGAAACTAAGAGTATTCTTTCTTTCTTTCTTTTCTTCTCTTCTAATCTTGGCACCTGCAAACAAATAAAAGAAACAACAAGTTTGCCAAGGTAACATTTGCCAAGTGGCATTCAGAAATAACACTCCACTGTAGATAATCATCAGAAGCTTGATCTTATCACCAAGGGCTCGGGTAGAAATATCCCAGGCCAGCCGAGATGGGCAAGGCAGCCATAGCAGCATAGTCATCATATGCATGCACTCAGGTGTCACACACCCAAAGCACAAGTCCAGGTATAAAAACATCACAGTGGTGAAACTGGCTCGGCTAGAGATCACAGTCGACCAAGATCAACACCACCACACCATCAACAACAACACCAAGCACATCATCATCATCAAGAAGACACCACCACCACTGAATCATCACCACACAATCAACCCTGCTCATGTGTTGAGCAACAGGGAAGATTCACACCTAGCACATCATCAAATAAACCATCCAGCAAAGCCAAAGACCAACATGGTCACTTAGTTCAACTAGGAACTAGGTCAAGCAGCTAGGAGGAGCAGGTTTGCCACAAGAAACGGGAAATCAGAATATTCCAGAAGAACAAGCTACTCTTCAGCAGTAGGTTATTATTAAACCACAGCACACATGAGTACTGGGAGAGAACTCACAAGTTATTCTCCCAGGCAGACTGCACAGAGCACAGCCACACAAAGAGCAAGCAAAGCCATACAAAGATCAAGCAAAGCTTGATGAAATAAAGGCTTTGGTCATCATTTGGATGTCCAGGAGGCTGATGCTGGTTGATGATGATGATTATAACCAGTCAATTGGGGAACCCCAAGCGGAAGGTGTGATGAGTGATGGCTAGTTGACGAGGGAGATTATTCTTCTTCGTCCCCCAGCAACGGTCCTTGTGCGTGGTGAATGACCAGCCCGTTGGGAACCCCAAGAGGAAGGTGTGATGAGTATAGCAGCTGGTTTTCCCTCAGTTAAGAAACCAAGGTTTAATCGTTCTTGGAGAGGAGAGACAAACGACTGAAGGTGATGCTTGCTAGTTTGCGACGGCTTCGGACAATTTATATATGGTGCCTCGTCCAAGCTTTGCTTGCTAGCTGCAACGCAGAACCTGCACACACACAAACAAATACTTTGCTCCCAACTTACGATGAGGTTGTCAATCTCACCGGTTTGCTTGAAACAAAGGTTATGAGCGTATCGAGTGGAAAACAATAGAGTATGCGAGTAAAGTAAACAATGTGAGTAAAGTAAACAGGTGATAGCAATATGATGGAAATAGGACCGGGGTCCACAGTTCACTAGTGGTGTCTCTCCATAGATAAATAACACATGCTGGGTAAACAAATTACAGTTGGGCAATTGATAGAATAAAGATAAACGTGATATGTCAAGAAGATCACTATGAGATTTACTCTGGGCATTACAACAAAATACATAGACCGCCATCCAACTGCATCTATGACTAATAATCCACTCCCGGGGATATCAATCTGAACACCCCATGAGTATTAAGTTGCGAACAACGGATAATTGCATTAAGCAAAGTGTGTAATGTAAACAAAGCATATGCCCTTGAGCATATAAATGTTGTTTTCTCCCTAGTAGCAATAGCACATCTATAACCTTAGAGGTTTCTGTCACTCCCCCAGGTTAAATAGAGGCATGAACTCACTATCGAGCATAAATACCCCCTCTTGGAGTCACTAGCAACTACTCGGCCAAGATAGCTACTAACAACGGAGAGCATGCAAGATCATAAACAACATAGAGATAACAAAAGATAATATTCAGTACAGCAACTCAATCATAAACACCAATATTCATCAGATCCCAACAAACCAAACATGTAGAATTACATAACGGTGATCTCAATCATGTAGGGCAGCTCATGAGATCTAAACATGAAGCACATGGTGGAGAAGACAACCATCTAGCTACTCCTATGGACCCATAGTCCAAGGTAGACTACTCACTCATCGCTCCGGAGGCAAGCATGGCGATGAAGAAGACCTCCGGTGGTGATTCCCCTCTCCGGCAGGGTGCCGGGAAGAGCTTCTGGACCCTCCTGATATTCGGGTCGACGGCGGCGGCGGATCGCGATGTGTTCTGGAAAAGTGATCGGGTACGTAGGTTTTTTTTCTATCGGAGGGTCTTTATAGGCGAAGGGGCGATGACAGAGGAGGGCCGAGGCGCCCTCACCCCATGGCGGCGCGGCCAGGCCCCTGGCCGCGCGAGCCTGGCGTGTGGGGCCCTGGTGGCCCCCCTCCTACTCTCCTTCGGATCTCTGGAAGCTTCCGGGTAAAATAAGACTTTAGGAACTTGTTTCATCCAATTCTGAGAATATTTCCTGTGTATCACTTCTGAAACACAAAAACAGCAGAAAACAGGGAACTGGCACTGTGGCAACTCGTTAATAGGTTAGTTCCAAAAAATGCATAAAAGTGCCACGAAGTGTAACGAAACAATAGGCAAATGGTGTAAAAACAAGCATGGAGCATCAAAAATTATAGATACGTTTGATACATATCAAGCATCCCCAAGCTTAACTCCTGCTCGTCCTCGAGTAGGTAAGTGATAACAAAAGAATAATTTTTGAGGTGACATGCACCTACACAATCTTGATTATATATGTAAGCATTTGTGAGCTGGGATCATAAGAACTTAAAACATGGGCATGAAGATATAATCTTGACAATAAGAACTTAGCAACCATGTTGTAAACATGCAAATGAACACAAACAAAAGATCATGAAAATGAAACAATGAAAGTCAAACATGTGTTCAAATCATAAGGAAAACATACAAATGGTTTTCAGCTTGTCCTTCAAAGAGAGCAAAACATAAATGCATAGGACACCTTCAAGTTTAAGAGGGCGACAAGATACAAATAATTTAAGAACAAGTGAAACCGACAATATGAATCAATCAATGAAAACTTTGGGACAATGCACATTATACTAAGAATGACAACTATGCTCTCTTATGGTGCATAAAGAAAGAAGGTGGTGACTCAACATAAAAGTAGAAGAAAGGCCCTTCACAGAGGGAAGCAGTGATTGCAAGTTTTATAACCTTAAAAAATTATGGTACTTACCGGCTTTGAGCTCTCATTGCCCCCATCATAAGCATCTTGAATGGTTAAAGTTAATGCGAGAATAATTATGATGCATATGCTTGACAAATCATAAGTTGAAAACCTCGTGCCCCGTGAATACGAGTACCCAAACCTCATGCTACTTTACTTAGAGTCCCAAGCAAGGCTCTTGTCATTGTAAGTATATGCATATCATTGAGAACCGCCAATGGGGTACCTCCGTGCCCGATGACATGGAACAAGCCCAAACCAAAATGACAGGACAAGCAGACAATGAACACCTCGACCTCTCTTTTATTTGCCTTTTGTTTAGCTTTTTATTGTGAGATGCGTCGTCGTATGTTCACCATGGGTATGCTGCAAATTTCCACCATGAATTATGCATGGCTTAGATTGGCGGCCCGGCGTCTCCCTAACACATATACAAACTCCATGATCCCCACAAGATTCCCAATTCATTTCACACCGCGGGCATCCATAAACAAAAGATCACGATATCAACTCAAATAAGAAGTGCAATGTTGAAAGCTTGCCCATGATAGCATGGCTGGGCTAGAATCCAACTTACAACTTGCAAGCATAACAACTCAATATAAGAGACCACAATGTCAAATTTTTAAGAACAGGAAAAAGTAAAGTGTGCCTTCCGGTTCGTGAGAGCTTTACTGACCGAATTTCACATAACACTGGTAAGAGTTTAATTTGAAGAGAAAATAAAAGCAAGTCAAATTTACTTGGAATAGCAAATTGCTAGTAGGTATGTATGGTGGACACTTTGGAAAACTTTGGCTTTTAGGAGTTGGATGCACGAGTAGAGCTCATACTCAGTACAAGGCGAGGGCTAGCAAAAGACTGGGAGCGACCAACTAAGAGAGCAATAATGGCCATAATCATGCAAAGCGACAAAGCGACATTAAAAGAAGCATAAGATGGCATCAAAAGTCAAAAACTAAATGATCATAGAGGCTATTGGCGACTTTGTAGGAGTCTAACATGTGTGAGCATGCGCCAAGTCAACCCAAATAAAGCATCAAGGAGAAAACCAAAATAATGCTTCCATACAATAAAAACAACGCATGATTTTTTCAAAGGCTCATTAAGAAATCTCAGTTATTTGAGACAAGTCATGCTACAGAAAAACCACTAAGCATACTATCAAAAAGACATCAAGCATGACATGAAAAAGCCTAAGCCACAGTCTACACAAGCTCCTTCTTGTACCACTATTTTGCATAAAGCTTTTTCTCTTTTCCAACACCATTTGAAATTTTTATAAACACCTCTTTTGATGAACACCAATAAAGATCATAGGAAAAAATACACCTTGATGAAAAGATATGACAAGTTCTGAATGCAAATCAAGGCGAAAATGAAAATCAAAAGCAGTAGCAGAAAAAGACGAACACTCGATTTTTAATAAGAGTGAAAACTAGAGCGTTCTTTGCAAATGAAAAGGAGTACATCTCCTCCAAAGAAAATTTGTGGGGTCCAACCATTTATTGCAGCAAACAAACAAACTAAACCAACTAAGAAAACTAAAACAACTGACGCTCCAAGAAAAACACATAGTGCATGAAGCAATAAAAATATAGTGTTTTGAAAGGTGACCTGATTTTTGCCGATGAAGAAGGGGTGCCTCGGGGGCATCCCCAAGCTTTGACGCTTGTACTTCTTGGATATTTCTTGGGGTGATGCATGGGCATCCCCAAGCTTGAGCTTTTGTCCATTCTTCAACTCAGCTCATCATTCTCCAATCCCTACACTTGAAAACTTCCTTCATACAAAACTAAACACAATTCTATTAGCAACATTAGTGTAAGCATAACATATAATCAACCTCTTTTTGCTTCAGGTTTCAACTCAAAACCACCACATATATAGCAAATACTACTGTAGCAACTTCTCCAAAAGTTCCGTGATCAAAAGAACTCAAAAGAAAGCGATAAAGTGGCAAACACAAATATTGGCAGAAATCTGTCAAAACTGAACAGCTGACAAAGGTCGAATTTTTGAGGGGTTTTCTGTTGCTCAAATCAAAAAGTGGTCAACTAGCGAAAGTTTGGATATAACCTGGGGCATATGCACAAGAAATCGCAGGTCCAAAAGATATACAGAGAATTTATACGAATTTTTACGGTGCAGCACCGAAAACAGTTTCAGGACAGCAACATCCCCAAATCTTTACCTCACTCGAATTAGAGGCTTCTCTTGGCACAAAAATGAAATAAACAAGATAAGGAGTGGTCATTACAGTAGTAATGACTTCCAAGACTCAAATAAAAGAAAAAGTACTGAAAAAAAAATATTGGGTTATCTCCCAAGAGTGCTTTTCTTTAACGCCTTTGAGCTAGGAGCAGAAAATTGCGAATCAAGTAATATCAATAGATGAAGCATCAAGCTCATAATTTGCTCTAAGAATAGAGTCAAAAAGTAATTTCTTTCTTTTCTAGGAAAGTGTTCCATACCTTTCTTTAGTGGAAATTGATATTTGATAGTGCCTTCCCTCATATCAATGATGGCACCTACAGTTCGAAGAAAGGGTCTTCCCAAAATAATAAGACATGAAGCATGGCATTCAACGTCCATAATGAGAAAATCAATGGGAACAAGGTTATTGTTAACCACAATAAGAACATCATTAATCCTTCCCAAAGGTTTCTTCTTAGCAACATCAGCAATAGGAACATCAAAATAACACTTTTCAAGCGGTGGTAAATCAAGCATGTCATAAATTTTTCTAGGCATGATAGAAATACTAGCACCTAGATCACATAAAGCATGGCAATCATAACCATTAACATGCATATCAATGATGGGTTCCCAACCATCTTCTAACTTCTTGGGAACAGAAGCTTTCTGCTTCAACTTTTCATCCCTAATTTTCATGAGAGCATTGGTAATATGCTTAGTAAAAGCAATATTTAAAGAACTAGCATTGGGAGTCAAAGCAAGCTTTTGCAAGAACAAAATAACTTCAGATATATTTCAGCCATCAACATCAAAATCATTAAAAGAAGTAGAGCTATCATCTCCCACACTCTGAAAAATTTCAGCACTCTTTTGAGAAAAAGTTTTGGCAGTTTTAGGCTTTTTAACACAAGGAGTGGGAGTTTTCTCTACACCAATCGAAGTAAGAGGATTGCTAGCATTAGGAGCAACATCATTAGAGGTAGTAATGGTACATACCTTCATCTCTCTAGCCATCTCATCTTCTCTTTCCCACCTGGCATGCAATTCCGCTAAGCAATTCCGCTAACAATCTAATATTTTCATCAATTCCAACTTGAATAGCATTAGCGGTAGCAAAAACATTGTTCTCTTTCACATCATTAGGCAACACTTTTAATTTCAGAATTTCAACATCATGAGCAAGGCTATCAACCTTAGAGGCAAGAATATCAATTTTGCCTAACTTTTCCTCAACAGACTTATTAAAAGCAGTTTGCTTACCGATGAAGTCCTTGAGCATTACCTCAAGCTCGGAGGGCGCGGCCCTAGTGTTGTTGTAGGAATTACCATAACCATTACCATTGGTAGAAGGATACAGCCTATAATTGTTACTAGCAAAATTGTTCCTATAAGCATTGTTGTTAAAATTATTGTTTCTAATGAAATTCACATCAACATGCTCTTCTTGAGCAACCAAAGAGGCCAAAGGAACATTATTAGGATCAACATGAGTCCTATCATTAGCAAGCATAGCCATAATGGTATCAATCTTATCATTCAAGGAAGAGGTTTCCTCAACAGAATTTACCTTCTTACCTTGTGGAGCTCTTTCGGTGTGCCATTCGGAATAATTTACCATCATGTTGTCGAGTAGCTTTGTTGCGGCGCCCAAGGTAAGGGACATAAAAGTGCCTCCAGCAGCTGAATCAAGTAGGTTCCTCGAAGAAAAATTCAGTCCTGCATAAAAAGTTTGGATAATCATCCAAGTAGTCAGTCCATGAGTGGGGCAATTCTTTATCATAGATTTCATTCTTTCCCAAGCTTGAGCAACATGTTCATTATCAAACTGAGTAAACTTCATAATATTGCTACGCAAAGATATAATCTTAGCAGGAGGATAGTATCTACCAATAAAAGCATCCTTACACTTAGCCCATGAATCAATACTATTCTTAGTCAAAGACAGCAACCAATCTTTAGCTTTTCCTCTCAAAGAAAAAGGAAACAACTTGAGCTTAACAATATCACTATCAACATCCTTATATTTCTGCATCTCACAAAGCTCAACAAAATTGTTGAGATGAGCTGCAGCATCTTCAGTACTAGCACCAGAAAATTGCTCTTTCACAACAAGGTTCAATAAAGCAGGCTTAATCTCATAAAAGTTTGCAGCAGTAGCAGGTGGTGCAATAGGAGTACAGATAAAATCACTATTGTTCGTCCTAGTAAAGTCACACAACTTGGTGTTTTCAGGATTGGCCATTTCAGCAAAATGAAAGTAAACAAGTAAAAACAACTACCAAGGATTCTAATTTTTTTGGGTTTTTGATATAAAACGATGCAGGTAAAATAAATAAAGTAAAGCAAAACAATAACAAAGTAAAGAATGTGCATGCAAAAACTCCCCTCGCAGAAGTCTTCTACTTCCTCCTCGGCAACGGCGCCAGAAAAATAGCTGATGGCTAGTTGACGAGGGAGATTATTCTTCTTAGTCCCCCAGCAACAGTCCTTGTGCGTGGTGAATGACCAGCCCGTTGGGAACCCCAAGAGGAAGGTGTGATGAGTATAGCAGCTGGTTTTCCCTCAGTTAAGAAACCAAGGTTTAATCATTCTTGGAGAGGAGAGACAAACGATTGAAGGTGATGCTTGCTAGTTTGCGACGGCTTCAGACAATTTATATATGGCGCCTCGTCCAAGCTTTGCTTGCTAGCTGCAACGCGGAACCTGCACACACACAAACAAATACTTTGCTCCCAACTTACGATGAGGTTGTCAATCTCACCGGTTTGCTTGAAACAAAGGTTATGAGCGTATCGAGTGGAAAACAATAGAGTATGCGAGTAAAGTAAACAGTGCGAGTAAAGTAAACAGGTGATAGCAATATGATGGAAATAGGACCGGGGTCCACAGTTCACTAGTGGTGTCTCTCCATAGATAAATAACACATGCTGGGTAAACAAATTACAGTTGGGCAATTGATAGAATAAAGATAAACGTGATATGTCAAGAAGATCACTATGAGATTTACTCTGGGCATTACAACAAAATACATAGACCGCCATCCAACTGCATCTATGACTAATAATCCACTCCCGGGGATATCAATCCAAACACCCCATGAGTATTAAGTTGCGAACAACGGATAATTGCATTAAGCAAAGTGTGTAATGTAAACAAAGAATATGCCCTTGAGCATATGAATGTTGTTTTCTCCCTAGTAGCAACAGCACATCTACAACCATAGATGTTTCTGTCACTCCCCCAGGTTAAATAGAGGCATGAACCCACTATCGAGCATAAATACCCCCTCTTGGAGTCACTAGCAACTACTCGGCCAAGATAGCTACTAACAACGGAGAGCATTCAAGATCATAAACAATATAGAGATAACAAAAGATAATATTCAGTACAGCAACTCAATCATAAACACCAATATTCATCGGATCCCAACAAACTAAACATGTAGAATTACATAACGGTGATCTCAATCATGTAGGGCAGCTCATGAGATCTAAACATGAAGCACATGGTGGAGAAGACAACCATCTAGCTACTGCTATGGACCCATAGTCCAGGGTAGACTACTCACTCATCGCTCCGGAGGCAACCATGGCGATGAAGAAGACCTCCGGTGGCGATTCCCCTCTCCGGCAGGGTGCCGGGAAGAGCTTCTGGACCCTCCCGATATTTGGGTCGATGGCGGCGGCGGATCGCGATGTGTTCTGGAAAAGTGATCGGGTACTTAGGTTTTTTCCGTCGGGGGGTCTTTATAGGCGAAGGGGCGATGACTGAGGAGGGCCCAGGTGCCCTCACCCCATGGTGGCACGGCCAGGCCCCTGGCCGCGTGAGCCTAGCGTGTGGGGCCCTGGTGGCCCCCCTCCTACTCTCCTTCGGATCTCTGGAAGCTTCCGGGTAAAATAAGACTTCAAGAACTTGTTTTGTCCAATTCCGAGAATATTTCCTATGTATCACTTCTGAAACACAAAAACAGCAGAAAATAGGGAACTGGCACAGTGGCAACTCGTTAATAGGTTAGTTCCAGAAAATGCATAAAAGTGCCACGAAGTGTAACGAAACAATAGGCAAATGGTGTAAAAACAATCATGGAGCATCAAAAATTATAGATACGTTTGAGACGTATCAATGAGCACAGCAGCAAGCTTTTTCCTCAGTTAAGAAACCAAGGTATGTCGATCAGGAGAGGAGCAAACAAATGACTGAAGGTGATGCTGCTAGCTTGCGACAACTTCGGACAATTTATAGGGTGCATCGTCCAAGCTTTGCTTTGCTAGCTGCAACGCGGACCCTACACACAACACAACCAAATACTTTGTTCCCAACTTGCGATGAGGTTGTCAATCTCACCGGTTTACTTGAAACAAAGGGTATGAGCGTATCGAGTGGAAAGCAATAGCAATATGCGAGTAAAGTAAACAGTGCAAGTAAAGTAAACAGGTAATAGCAATATGATGGAAATAGGACCGGGATCCATAGTTCACTAGTGGTGTCTCTCCATAAGATAAATAACACATGCTGGGTAAACAAATTACAGTTGGGCAATTGATAGAATAAAGATTACGTGATATGTCAAGAAGATCACTATGCAATTTACTCTGGGCATTACAACAAAATACATAGACTGCAATCCAACTGCATCTATGACTAATAATCTACTCGCAGGGATATCATCCGAACACCCCATGAGTATTAAGTTGCGAACAATAGATAATTGCATTAAGCAAAGTGTGTAATGTAAACAAAGCATATGCCCTCGAGCATATGAATGTTGTTTTCTCCCTAGTGGCAATAGCACATCTACAATCTTAGAGGTTTCTGTCACTCCCCCAGATTAAATAGAGGCATGAACCCAACTATCGAGCATAAATACCCCCTCTTGGAGTTACTAGCAACTACTCGGCCAAGATAGCTACTAACAACGGAGAGCATGCAAGATCATAAACAACATAGAGATAACATAAGATATATTTCAGTATAGCAACTCAATCATAACACCAATATTCATCAGATCCCAACAAACCAAACATGTAGAATTACATAACGGTGATCTCAATCATGTAGGGCAGCTCATGAGATCTAAACATGAAGCACATAGTGGAGAAGACAACCATCTAGCTACTGCTATGGACCCATAGTCCAAGGTAGACTACTCACTCATCGCTCCGGAGGCAAGCATGATGATGAAGAAGACCTTCGGTGGCGATTCCCCTCTTCGGCAGGGTGCCGGGAAGAGCTTCTGGACCCTCCCGATCTTCGGGTCGATGGCAGCGGCGGATCGCGATGTGTTCTAGAAAATTGATCGGGTACTTAGGTTTTTTCTATCGGGGGTCTTTGTAGGCGAAGAGGCATCGTCAGAAGTGGACCGAGGTGCCCTCACACATATGGGGCGCGGCCAGGGGCTGGGCCACGCTGCCTTGGTGTGTGGGGCCCTCGTGGCCCCCCTCCGACTCCTCTTCGGATCTCTGGAAGCTTTCGGGAAAATAAGACTTCAGGAACTTGTTTTGTCCAATTCCGAGAATATTTCCTGTGTAGCTTTTCTGAAACACAAAAATAGCAGAAAACAGGGAACTGGCACTGTGGCGACTTGTTGATAGGTTAGTTCCAGAAAATGCGTAAAAGTGCCACGAAATGTAACGAAACATTAGGCAAATGGTGTAAAAACAAGCATGGAGCATCAAAAATTATAGATACGTTGGAGACGTATCAAGCATCCCGAAGCTTAACTCCTTCTCATCCTCGAGTAGGTAAGTGATAACAAAAGAATAATTTTTGAGGTGACATGCACCTACACAATCTTGATCATAAAGCGTTGTGAGCTGGGATCATAAGAACTTAAAACATGGGCATGAAAGACATAGTCTTGATAGAAGAAACTTAGCAACCATGTTATAACACGAAAATGAACACAAACAAAAGATCATGAAAATGAAACAATGAAAGTCAAACGTATGTTCAAATCATAAGGAAAAACATACAAATGGTTTTCAGCTTGTCCTTCATAGAGAGCAAAACATAAATGCATAGGACACCTTCAAGTTCAAGAGGGCGACTAGATACAAATAATTTAAGAACAAGTGAAACCAACAATATGAATCAATCAATGAAAACTTTGGGACAATGCACATTATACTAAGAATGACAACTATGCTCTCTTAATGGTGCATAAAGATAGAAGGTGGTGACTCAACATAAAAGTAAAAGAAAGGCCCTTCGCGGAGGGAAGCAGTGTTTGCAAGTTTTATAGACCTTCAAAAATTATGGTACTTACTGGCTTTGAGCTCTCATTGCCCCCATCATAAGCATCTTGAATGATTAAAGTTAATGCGAGAACAATTATGATGCATATGCTTGACAAATCATAAGTTGAAAACCTCATGTCCCGTGAATACGAGTACCCAAACCTCATGCTACTTTACTTAGAGTCCCAAGCAAGGCTCTTATCATTGTAAGTATATATGTATCATCGAGAACCGCCAACGGGGTACCTCCATGCCCGATGACATGGAACAAGCCCACATCAAAATGACAGGACAAGCAGACGATGAACACATCGACATCTCTTTTATTTGCCATTTGTTTAGCTTTTTATTTTGAGATGCGTCGTCGAATGTCCACTATGGGTATGCTGCAAATTTCCACCATGAATTATGCATGGCTTAGATTGGCGGCCCAGGCATTTCCCTAACACATATACAAACTCCATGATCCCCGCAAGATTCCCAATTCATTTCACACCGCGGGCATCCATAAACAAAAGATCACGATATCAACTCAAATAAGAAGTGCAATGTTGAAAGCTTGCCCCATGACAGCATGGTTGGGCTAGTCTCCAACTTACAACTTGCAAGCATAACAACTCAACATAAGAGACCACAATGTCGAATTTTTAAGAACAAGAAAAAGTAAAGTGTGCCTTCCGGTTCGTGAGAGCTTTACTGACCAATTTTCGCATAACACTGGTAAGAGTTTAATTTGAAGAGAAAATAAAAGCAAGTCAAATTTACTTGGAATAGCAAATTGCTAATAGGTATGTATGTTGGACACTTTGGAAAACTTGGTTTTTAGGAGTTGGATGCACGAGTAGAGCTCATACTCAGTACAAGGCGAGGGCTAGCAAAAGACTGGGAGCGACCAACTAAGAGAGCAATAATGGCCATAATCATGCAAAGCACAAAGCGACATTAAAAGAAGCATAAGATGGCATCAAAAGTCAAAAACTAAATGATCATAGAGGCTATTGGTGACTTTGTAAGAGTCTAACATGTGTGAGCATGCGCCAAGTCAACCCAAATAAAGCATCAAGGAGAAAACCAAAATAATGCTTCCAAATGATAAAAACAACGCATGATTTTTTCAAAGGCTCATTAAGCAATCTCAGTTATTTGAGACAAGTCATGCTACAGCAAAACCACTAAGCATACTATCAAAAAGACATCAAGCATGACATGAAAAAGTCTAAGCCGCAGTCTACACAAGCTCCTTCTTGTACCACTTTTTTGCACAAAGCTTTTTCTCTTTTCCAACACCATTCAAAAAATTTATAAACACGTCTTTTGATGAAAACCAATAAAGATCTGAGGCAAAAATACACCTTGATAAAAAGATATGACAAGGTCTGAATGCAAATTAAGGCGAAAACAAAAACCAAAAGCAATAGCAGAAAAAGAAGAACACTCAGTTTTTGATAAGAATTCAAACTAGAGCGTTCTTGGCAAATGAATAGCAAGGCAACTTCTCCAAAAGAAATTTGTTGGGGTCCAACCATTTATTGCAGCAAACAAAAATAAACTAATAATAAAAACTAAAACAACTGACACTCCAAGAAAAACACATAGTGCATGAAGCAATAAAAATAAAGTGTCTTGAAAGGTGACCTGATTTTTGCCGATGAAGAAGGGGTGCCTCGGGGGCATCCCCAAGCTTTGACGCTTGTACTTCTTGGATATTTCTTGGGGTGAAGCATGGGCATCCCCAAGCTTGAGCTTTTGTCCATTCTTCAACTCATCTCATCATTCTCCAATCCCTACACTTGAAAACTTCCTTCATACAAAACTAAACACAAATCTATTAGCAACATTAGTGTAAGCATAACATATAATCAACCTCTTTTGCTTCAGGTTTCAACCCAAAACCACCACCTATTAAGCATATACTACTATAGAAACTTCCCCAAAAGTTCTGTGATCAAAAGAACACAAAAAGAAAGCGATAAAGCGGCAAACACAAATATTGGCAGAATAATGCAGACAAGATTCCGACATACTTCTTCCACCGGCATATTTCTTGCTTCTGACCTATTTACTTTGCATTATGCAGAAGTTCAGCTTCCAGAGTATGGAGAACTCCCGGATCAAGATTGCGGCAGACCGCACTGCTGCGGATGTTGAAGATCCGGACCATTGGGACAAGCTGCCCCGGAACACCCGCGCTGCCGCCGCCGCGGGTAAGGCCTCTTCATCCCGGCATTTCACTCAAGGCCGGGGTGAGGGTGATTCTGACGAGGAGATCCTGACGTATTATGACCCGATGCCACTTGCATATGCCTTTCCTCCCGCATCCTTTGCTTACGCCTTTCCAATGCCGTCCTCAGCTATCCCGGATGACATGGTTGTCGATGCCGCCCCTCTGAACTAGGGACCTCCTTCCACCGGCGGACGTACCGGCCGGAAGCGAGGTGTGAAGCCCCAGCCCGACACACCTCAGCAGCAGAAGAGGCAGAAGGTTGGCGTGCCTATTCCGAAGAAACAGAGACCTGTTGCCGCGGGGTAAGTTCCTTTTCTTTGCATTTCCTCTGACATATCTCTTGCTCTGGTTATTAACTTGGTATTTTCTCTCTTTCAGGGCTCCTCTTGCGCCGGAACAAGCTTCTGGCTCGAGTGGCGGCCCGAAGGTTACCAAGCCAGCGGCCCCTGCTACCTCCGACATACCCTCTGCCAGTCATACGACCTCCCCGGCGCCGGCATCTTCGCCTGCGCCCGACAAGACCACCTCCCCGACGAAGGACGATCCTCCGCCGGAACAAGATATCTCTGCCCCCGACGTCCACATGGACTCGGGGGCTCAACAGGAACCTTTGGCCTCTGATGTCCACATGGACATAGGGGCCCACCAAGATGCTCTAGACTCCGGCGCGCCCACCAGCGACGCCGGCACAACTGAAGATGTCGGCGCAAGCAACAAGAGCACCGACATAGACGACAAAGGAAAAGGCCCTGCTGTGCCGGAAGTCCGGACTATTCCGGAACCTGCCCCTGCTGGCCAAGCTGCACCGGCCGTGCCGGAACAGCCCGCGCCCAAGACTCCCTCTATTGAGAAGACTCCAGCACCATCCAAGACCGCTGCTCCGGCCAAGACCCTCATCCCGGACAAGTCCGGCACTCTCAAGATCCGGCCCGCCAAGTCCGGCACACCATCTGCCGCCACTGCTCCCTCCAAAGCAGCGTCCCGGCCCAGCTCTGCCCTGGCCCTGCATCTTGGCAGGGCAGCGACCCGGCCTGGCTACTGGCGCAACTTCTTCGACACGCCGGAACTTGAGGGCCGCGTCCCCCTGGAGACGAAGAGTGACCAAAGCCTCGGGTCTCTCAAGGAGCACTGTGTCAGGTGGAATGACGCCAGCAATATGGACACAGCGGATTCCAGGAGCAAGAAGATGGCCGAAGCCTCGGCCACTGGCAGTCCAGCAGATATTCTGGCCGCGAAGCCCCTACCAATCGCCTGCGAGATCCTCAGCCTCCAGCAGAGACTTCACCAATTGGCCGATGCCACCAACGTAAGTCCTCTCTACCTATACACATATCCCCAGTCCCCGAAAATGTCGGCTGTCCGGGATACGGACATCCGGGATTTTCCAATAGTCTTTTAGTTAGCTTCTTTTGAATTATCTGCCGACACATGAGCTCGATCCGAGCTTCAAATCCTAGTCACCGAGAGCCGGGATAGGTGAGCAGCACCTGTGCTGGGTCTCTAACAATTTCACATCTTTAATTATTTTTCAAATCCTCTTGACCAAGATATAAGCTCGTCTCGAGCTTCAAATCCTAGTCACCGAGAGCCGGGATAGGTGCGCAGCACCTGTGCCGGGTCTCCAACAGCATGAATACTTTATATGATCTTCAACTGTACCGGTATACTAGAATTTTCTCATAACCTTTCAAATCCTAACACTTTTGCAACGCATGAACAACACCCGCGCCGACATGTTCCATGACTTGGTGTGCGAGCACCGGAAGTTATCAGACGCACATAGCAAGCTTCGGCTGGAGCTGTCCAAGAAAGGTAATCTTTGCCGACATTCCGCTATATGCCGGATACCTTTCCTCTTATTACTTTGCAATACTATTCTTGCCGACACATGACCTTGTGCCGACATTCTTCAGCTGGCACTGAAGAACAAGTCGCCGAGCTTCTTAAGAGGGTGAAAGAGCTTACAGGTATGCCGAATCCTGTTAATCTTCAACTAAACATTCTGTACTTCAAATCCTTTAATCTTTGTCACTGTTTTCTTTCTTCAAATCCTTTTAACTTCAAATTTTTGCAGATGAGAAGGCTGGACTGGAAGCACACCACCAGGACTGTATGCCCTCAGTGGATGTGGCCAAGCAACTGGACAACCGGGATGCCGCTCACAAGGCCGAGATAGAACAGTTGAAGGGCCGGGTTGCCGAGCTTCTGGAGGAGAAGGAACAGAGGGAGGGCCAACTGAAGAAGACCCAGGACCTGCTCGTTGCTTCCGAGACTGATGCCTCCAACGCCCATGCTGAGCTGTCTAGCTTGAAGGAGCAGGCCACCAAATGGGAAGTCACAGTCGCACAGCTCAATGCCGACCTTGCCAGTAAGCTTCAAATCCCTTTTCCTTATCCTGCCCGACATATCATGCTCTCTTCCGACATACCCTCTATGCCGACATATTCTCCTTTTGCTAACATCATCTATTTTTCTCAGACATGTTCCCCGCTTCCGTCGAAGACGTTGAGAGGGCTCTGCAGTTGGATCGAGAGAACCGGGGTGTTCCAGTTGACTCGGCCAACTGGGACATGTCGGAGCAGCTGCTGGCTCTGCAATCCCGGAAGAACGCCATGACGCTCTACACCGAAGAACTCTTTTATGGCGCCCAGGAGGCATTCTCTGCCCTCTGGCCGGGACAAAGGACGCCCACTGATCCTGTTGATCTCGGCAATGATCTGCAGCTTGCCAAGGTTCGCCTCCGGGAATGGCGGGATTTCGGCGCGAGGGTAGGAGCTGATGAAGCTCTCAGCTACTTCCTCTCCTGGTATGAAAAGGCTGACTTGGAGACTTTGCGCACTGTGCGCGAAGGATCCATCTGGACCACGGATCTGGAACACATCCGGCGTCGGCGGGATTTGGCCCACAGCTATGTGGACTATGCCGACACCGACGCCTTCGTCCGGGACATCCACGAGCCGGAGAAGAAGGACGACGCCGGGGCATCTGCCGATGCTGAGGGCTCCGACTCCAGCCAAGATGAAGAGGAAACTGAAGAGGCCGGCACTGATGCTCCAGAACAGGCATCTGTCCCGGGCGGAGGTGATGGCTCCATTCCATCTGCTGGGTCCGGCACACCTGAAGCCGACACTTCCACTGCTACAGCTCCACCAGCCGACGGCTCTGCTTCTGCCCCTGCTCCTTGACTTTGCAGCACAAAAACTTTAAGTTTTATCAGATCCCCGGAATGCCGGGTGCAGTTGTAATATACACGTTTAATTTCCTTTGGTTTGCTACCCGAACAAGTTTTTATCTCGGTTTGCTTGTTATCAATGCCGGATCATCTTTTGGCTAAGTCACCGAGTTTGTTTTCCTGTTTCCTCAACTTCACAACCTTGGCTACTTGTCTACCTTATTTGGCTTTCGACGTATGAGTCTCAAGGTTGCTTCATCGAACATACAGTACTTTAACTTTGAAACTTAGATTTCAAATCATCTGACATTTCAAGTTTCATCTTTAACTTTAACATAAATGTCGGTTCGCTTGCTATTTATTTCCTTAGCCGTTTTCCATGTGTAGACAATTTCCGGCATCTACTCTTGCTAGCCATGAAGCCGGGTTTCGGACAGCAGCTGAGTCGAAGAGCGGCCTTTGTTGCCGACACATTACTAGGCCGACATAGGAAACATTCAAATCAAGCCAGCCGGCATATAACAAAAACTGTAAATAAACAACGATATACCTCGGAGGCAGTGCCCGCTCTTTTCGGGATGCCGACACTTCATTCATTAGTCTTGTGCCGGCATAAAGCGCCGGCACACAAGGCAAAATATGGAAATACATACATTGCTGCTCAGGAGTAAAAGGGGCAGAGTAGAGCTATGTTCCATGGTCTCTTGGTTTCTTCTCCGGACCTGTCCGCCTTGTCCTTCTTGGGGGCCTGCGCATCTATAAGATAATAGGCATCATTGTGCAGAGCTCTGCTCACAATGAATGGCCCCTCCCATGGAGGAGTTAACTTATGCCGGCCTTCTGTTCCTTGCCTTAGCCGGAGTACTAGATCTCCCTCTTGGAATCTCCTTGGATTTACCTTTTGCGCATGATAGCGTCTGAGGTTCTGCTGATATACTGCTGTTCTTGACAGAGTTATTTCTCTTGCTTCCTCTAGCAGATCCACATCATTTTCCCTGGCTTCTTTAGCCTCTTCCTCAGTATATAGCACTACTCTTGGTGCATCATGTATCACATCTGTCGGAAGCACAACTTCTGCTCCATACACCAGGAAAAATGGTGTGTAGCCTGTTGACCTATTCGGAGTTGTCCTTAAACTCCAAAGCACTGCTGGCAATTCATCTAGCCAACATCCCGGAGTTTTCTCTAGTGGCTCTATCAGCCGGGGTTTTATGCCGGATAACACTAGCCCATTTGACCTCTCTACTTGGCCATTGGCACAGGGGTGAGCGACCGACGCAATGTCCAGCCGGATTCCCACTTCCTCACAAAATCTGGCAAATGGTCCTTGGGCAAAGTTCGACCCATTGTCAGTGATGATGCCATGAGGAACACCATATCTCAAGATTATATCTTTTAAGAATTTCACTGCTGTGTGACCATCACACTTGCTTATGGGCTTCACTTCAATCCATTTGGTGAACTTATCCACCATGACCAGGATATGGGTCATCTTTCCTCTGGCCGGCTTAAAAGCCCCGACCATATCCAGGCCCCAAACAGCAAAGGGCCAGGTTATCGGGATAGTCTTCACGGCAGATGCCGGCTGATGAATCTGGTGGGCATATCTCTGACACCCATTGCATTTCCGGACCAAGTCTTCCGCTTCTTGCAGTGCCGTCGGCCAATAGAACCCATGCCGGAATACCTTTGCCACCAATGCTCTGGACGAAGCGTGGTGACCACACTCCCCCTGATGAATTTCCCGGAGCATCTCCAGACCTTCCGCAGATTCGACACATCTCTGCAATACTCCGGTGACACTTCTCTTGTATATCTCCTTGTTGATGATGGTATATCCTTTGGATCTCCTTGCAATCCGGCGCGCCTCGGTTTCATTCGCTAGCACTTGACCATCCACCAAGAAATCCATGATAGGACGTGCCCATGAGGGCACTTCCCTGACAGTGAACACTGCCTGATCTATCTCCATCATTTCGACCGACACATAATCGATCTCCATGGGCTGCGAAGTCCCCGGGACTGAGGAATCAGTCCCCGGGTATGCCGAAGCAGTCCCCGGGTATACCGGCACAACCTCTTGGTACATTTTACCCTTGCCCCTGGTTCTGCTCCGGAATACTGCACTCACAGCATATGTCGGCGCAGTCCCCGGGACTGAGGAAACAGTCCCCGGGTTATCTGTCCTGGCTCCGGCATCTATCTCCATCGGAACTGCTTCCTCCGGACCTGGCGGGACATAAATGGAAGATGACTCCGGCGAGGGTTTGATCGACGGCTTCCTCAGATGCTCCAACGAAATGCCGGGCGGGATTGAGTCTCTGGAAGATCCCAGCTTGGACAATGCATCGGCTGCATCGTTCTGAGCCCGAAGAACATGCCGGAACTCACAACCTTCGAAGTAACCGCTCAACTGCTGTACCAGGAAACGGTAGGATCCCATGTTTGCATCATGAGCATCCCATATGCCGGAACATTGCTGAATTACCAAGTCAGAATCACCGAAACACATAATCCGACGAATTCCTATGTCCTTAGACACCTTCAGGCCATGCACCAGTGCCTCATATTCCGCCACATTATTAGATGCTGCAAAATGAATCTGCAGAACATATCTCAGTTGGTCATTCTTTGGTGAACAGAGAACTATGCCGGCACCCAGGCCATGTATTGTCTTGGACCCATCGAAATGCATCCTCCAATAATTTGCATCTGGCAATGGTGGCTCATATTGTATCTCGGCCCAGTCAATAAAGAAGTCAGCCAACACCTGGGACTTGATTGTATCCCTCTTATCATACTGAGGTGTATATGGTGAAAGCTCTATTGCCCACTTTGCTATCCGGCCGCTGGCATCTTTGTTACTTATGATTTCCGAGATAGGGGCCTCGGCCACTACCCGGATTGGATGCTCTTGGAAGTAATGCTTGAGCTTCTTGGCCGCCATATAGACACCATAAGTCATCTTCTGATAGTGCGGGTAGTTTTGCTTTGAGGTGGAGAGGACTTCACTCAGATAATATACTGGCCGCTGCACGGTTTTGCCTCCTTTCTCTCGCTCTACTACCACCACAGCACTGACGACCCTGTTGGTTGCTGCTATATAGAGCAACATCGGCTCACGGGGCATCGGAGACGCTAATACCGGCGCTGTTGACAACATCTGTTTCAATTCCTTGAAAGCTGCATCTGCTTGTGCTGTCCAGACAAATGTGTCGGACTTCTTCATCAACTGATATAACGGCAAAGCTTTCTCTCCTAGCCGGCTTATGAAATGGCTTAGGGATGCGAGGCACCCAGTGAACTTCTGTACTTCCCTCAAATCTGTCGGCGGCTTCATCCTTTCTATGGCACGAATCTTGCCGGGATTCACCTCAATACCCCGGCTAGAAACAAGGAAGCCGAGCAACTTGCCCGCCGGCACACCGAAGGTGCACTTAGCCGGATTCAACTTCATCCGGAATCTCCTCAGGTTTCCAAAGGTTTCCCGGAGATCATCTATGAGAGTTTTGCTTTCCTTGGTTTTTATGACGATATCGTCAACATATACCTGCACATTTTTATCTATTTGATCATGCAAACACTTCTGCATACATCTCTGGTAAGTTGCGCCGGCATTTCTTAAACCGAACGGCATAGTGAGATAGCAATAAGCCCCGTACGGGGTAATAAATGATGTCTTTATTTGATCCGGCTCATACAAGGGGATCTGGTGGAAACCAGAATAGGCATCTACAAATGATAACAGTTCACATCCAGCTGTGGAATCAATCACTTGATCGATCCGAGGGAGCGGGAATGGATCTTTGGGGCATGCCTTGTTCAAGTTGGTGTAATCAACACACATCCGCCATACTTTTACTTTGGCAGGCTCATCTTTCTTCTTTTCCACCAAAACCGGATTAGACACCCAATCCGGATGAAGCACTTCTTTGATAAAGCCAGAGGCTAAGAGCCTGGCCACTTCGTCCCAAATGGCTTTCCTTCTATCGCCTGCATTCCGCCGGAGCGGCTGCTTTACCGGCTTGGCATCCGGTCTCACATGCAATGCGTGCTCAGCCAGCTCCCTCGGCACACCTTGCAAGTCTGAAGTAGACCATGCAAAGATATCCCGATTCTCACGGAGGAAGCTGATGAGCTCGCTTTCCTATTTGGGATCCAAACTTGCCCCGACGAGGGCATGGCGCTCCGGGAAAACTTCATCCAGAGGCACCTTTTTGACCTCCTTGCCCACTTGAAAAGAAGCACTGCCACCGGGATTTGCCATGCCCGGCATATATTTGCCGGCCATGACCGTCTCAGCAATTTCCACTGCTCGCTTGAGCCTCTTCCTTTCCTCTGCAATGATCAGAGTCTCGGCCAGGTTAGACCCGGCTGTTGCACACGCCATCGAACACTTGTAATCACCTATGATGGTAATCGCCCCTCTGGGCCTCGGCATCTTCATCTTCAGGTACGCAACATGCGTAGAGGCCATGAACTTTGCCAATGCCGGCCTCCCCAGTAAAGCATGGTAGGGGCTTTCCAGATCAACCACCTCGAACATGAGGTTTTCCACCCTGCAGTTATCCCGGCTGCCAAACATGACGTCCATCCGGATCTTGCCCATCGGCGCACACGAAAGTCCCGGCACAATGCCGTGGAACGTGGTCTTGCTTGGCTCCAGCATATTCTCCTTGATCCCCAGCTTCTGCATCGTATCCCGATACATGATGTTGATGCTGCTTCCATTGTCGATGAGGACCTTGCTGAACCTCACGTTATTAGCCGGCCCGACAAATGTCGGATCCATTACTAGCGCATACCCGCCGGGATTCGGCATGATCCTGGGATGATCTGCCCTGTCCCAGCCAATGGCCTGGTCAGACCAATGCATCATCTTCGGAACCGCCGACATAACGGCGTTTACCTCCAAACTCCGCCGGTACAAGCTCTGTTTGTCTGTTCTCTCGGTCTCAAAGACCATGTAGCTTTGATCGTGCTCCTTGTACTCATTCCGGCCCGCGCCTGTGCCTCCGGCACTATATTCTGGATTATAGCTCTGGTCTATTTGATTTACGCCGGCATTTCCGGCATTGCTCTGATTCCCGGGATTAACCGGCCTGGGTGGGATTGCAACTGTATTGGCACCTGTCAACGGCGATGGAGCTGCCGGGATAGATGGCCTAGCCGGTCCCCAGGGACCTGCATGACCTGCTAATATGTCGTCCAGCCATGAACAGTTTCTTGTCAAATGGTTTGCCGGCTTACCCGGCTGGAACGTGTGAAACACACAAGGCTTGTCCATGGCCAGACCCACTGTATACTTCGGCCACTGCCTCTTTTGTCCAGCGGCTCCGCCGGCATTCTTGTTGATCCAGACATTCTTCTTCTGGAAGGGCTGCGCTTGCTGCTGCGGCTGTTGCTGCTGCGGCTGTTGCTGCTGAGGCTACTGATTGTCCTCATACCTCGGACGCTGGCTACCGCCGGCGCCCCCTTGTTCTTCCTCCACAGCGGCTACTTGCGCCATTCCATACCTGTAATCCGGCCTTTCATCTCTTCTCTTGTTCTGGTTATCAGAGCGATAGTATTGCCCTGGTCTCCCGGCGCTGTTGGTGTTCCCCTGGGTCTGTCCCTGTCCTTGTGAATCAAGGGTGGGCTGCATGGGATCTCCCAGAGCATAACTATCGGCGATCTTGATTGTCTCGGCCAACGTGGCCGGCATTTCCCTCTGAAGCTTTTGCCACAACATGGTGCCATGCTGGCACCCATGAGCGAACCACATGATGGCCTGCTGCTCCACAACTCCTTCGCAGGAATTGTGCAAGGTGCACCACCTGGTCAGATAGTCTCGGTCGGTCTCATTCACTCCCTGCCGGCAGTTAGCCAGCTGCTGAGGACGATTCGGCCTCTTATATGTACTGGTGAAGTTTGATACAAACTGTTCTTCGAAATCAACCCAGCCATTGATACTTCCGGCCGGCAGATTATTTAGCCATATCCTGGCTGGTCCTTCTAGCATTTGCGGTACATATCGTACCACCCATCTGAGGTTTCCTCCGGCAATGTTCACTGCGGTGGAGTAATCCTCCAACCAATCTTCCGGCTTTGTGCTGCCGTTGTATGTCCTCGCGCCACGCGCGAGCTGGAAATAGTAAGGTACCGGCTCACCCATAATCCGAGGTCCGAAACACATAGGACCCGGAGCTCCTTGCCTCTCCACCAACTCCGATTGGTGAATCCTGTCCAGCTTGAAGCGCGCATCACTTGCTGCCAAGGAACGAGGTCCAAGCCGGGACGCAATTGGGCCCGCGATCGCTTTTTCCTGCTGCTGCTCCGGCGGATACTGCTCACTATGCCGGCCTTGCTGATGCTGCTGCTGATATCCCGCCCTGACAAGGGCGGAATTCCCATCATCCTCTCGATGTCCCGGATGACCTGCACCTTGCTGCTGCGCTGCACCTCCGGCGCCCTGCTGCTGACGCCGGGCCACACTGTTACTCCGGCCACCTCCGACCGAGGCCGCTCCTTGCCCGGCCGGCACATTCTGGCCAGCATTCTTGCGGCCGACATACTTGTCAGCTTGGCCGGCACTCTTCTGAGCTACTGCCCGCTTTCCGGCAATTGCCGGATCATACACTTGGATCTGCTTGTCCCGGCGGCCAGAGGTCACACTTCCGGCACGCCGGGCACTTGGATGCGGGGACGAAGCTTCGCCCCTCGACCTTGCGCCGGCACCTCCTACCGACGCAATGTACTGGGATGCCCCGGCACCTGGGTTTGCCTTCTTAAAGGCCTCCTGCTGCTTAGTAGCTTCAGACAAAAGATGGTTAAGTCGGGCTTGCTGCTCATGCAGTGCTTCACCGGACAAATTAGATAAGTCCTTAGCTACCTCTGCTGCTGCTCTAAGTTTCTTTACTGGTGAGCTATAAATTACCTTAGGCACAGTACTAGTTGCAGTATGACCCTTACCACTAGCACCTTTCTCTAGCTCAGTGTTAAGATCTCTACCTCTAGTTCTAACCTCTTCTATCCGGCTAGGCCGGGTTACCACAGGAGTAAAACCATGAGCTGCCTCATACTCACGGAGTTGCCGGTTAAACCATTCGCGCTCCTGGTGCATGGCCAGGGCCTCGTCGATGAGGGCCTGGCGAGATCCCTCCAGGACCTCCCTTGTTTGCTCCGGATCATCGCCGGATCGCACTGGCTCGAGAAGCCGATCGATGACGGGAAGAAGCACCTGACCCTTTGCCGGCACAGCGGAAGTGCCGGCCAGGTTCTCGACACGCTCCAACGCAGGACGTGCCGACCTCTTGGCCTTCGGCGGCTCCAGGGGAGTATCTCCTGCTGCTGCTGCTGCTGCGGCCTTGCCGGCACCATCTGCCGGTGGCACTGATGTGCCGGCCATCATCACCTCGGCCGACTCTACTGAGCGAGCGCTACGCCCAGCGTGAGCCAGCCGATGCGACGGAGGATCCGCCGCCACCAGCACCTTTTCCCTTCAAACTCTCTCAGTCCCCACGTACACCTCGTGGGAACCGAAAGACATGATCCGGCCATCCTTGGGGAACGGCCGGCCGCCGAGACATCCGGCGTTATCGCTGACGAAGCTGAGCGAGCCTAGCCTCTGGACGAGGCCAGAGACCACGCGCACTCCCGAAGCTGCTATCACAGACCCCGTCCGAATAAGCACTCCGCCCAGCATATCGATCCGCCCCACGGTGGGCGCCAAATGTCATCGTGGTGAAACAACATATGCCATAGGATGGCTTAAATGGGGGCCGAACTAGATGCTGGAGGATTCGCGAGAGGGGAACGAGCTAAAAAGCACGACAGAAAGGAACACAGATCTACCCAGGTTCGGGGCTCTCGTAAGGAGATAACACCCCTACTCCTGCTCTACTCCTTATATATTAGGATCGATGGAGTACACAACAATGGTGCTTCCAAGCTCTCTGCTAGAGGAGGAAGACGAACTGCTAAGTGTAGTAACACAGAGTGACCAACCCTTTGCTAGGACTCCCTGTGCCACCTTATATAGTGGTGGCCAGGGTTACAACGGTCACATAAGACCAGGAGACACCAACTACGCTCCAAACAGGACTTGCTGACGAAGGCAGAGATCCTTGACTTTCTCCCTGATTGCTCTCGATGGGACTTCATATCCCTGTACCTTGTACTTCCTGCACTGTGACCTTACCTCTATGAGGTAAGCTCTGTACTTGTGCACAGTGAGGGTAGGTAGTCCACCACTGTGCACCCTGTCAACATGACCCTTCTCCATACCTGGCAGAGTCTCTCCTTGATTGCAGGGACATGACATCTTAGCTGACTTATGTGTCCCGGATACGACCGTTGGCCATATCCTGGACATATATGCCGGACCAACGACCTATGAAGGTCGGGTAATCCGGCCTCCCCTGCTCCTGCACAACACACCAAATGGTTAGGCCGGCATAACTAAGTATATGCCGGCACTCATATATAAGTATTCCGGCTATACCGGCATATCCGAACACCAGCCGGGATAACCAGATATGCCGGCCTGGCCGGTGCTCTTATATTCCGCCAGGCCCTTCCTTGATAATCCGGCATATAGTCAACCATAGACCTGGTATCTTTCTAGTCTCTTGACCCTACCGGGGGTCATCCCCCCGACAGTATTCGCTGTCAGGGAAGTGCCCTCATGGGCACGTCCTATCATGGATTTCTTGGTGGATGGTCAAGGGCCGGCGGATGAAACCGAGGCATGCCGGATTGCTAGAAGATCCAAAGAATATACCATCATCAACAAGGAAATATACAAGAGAAGTGTCACCGGAGTATTGCAGAGATGTGTCGAATCTGCGGAAGGTCTGGAGATGCTCCGGGAAATTCATCAGGGGGAGTGTGGTCACCACGCTTCGTCCAGAGCATTGGTGGCAAAGGTATTCCGGCATGGGTTTTATTGGCCGACGACACTGCAAGAAGCAGAAGACTTGGTCCGGAAATGCAATGGGTGTCAGAGATATGCCCACCAGATTCATCAACCGGCGTCTGCCTTGAAGACTATCCCGATAACCTGGCCCTTTGCTGTTTGGGGCCTGGATATGGTCGGGGCTTTTAAGCCGGCCAGAGGAAAGATGACCCATATCCTGGTCATGGTGGACAAGTTCACCAAATGGATTGAAGTGAAGCCCATAAGCAAGTGTGATGGTCACACAGCAGTGAAATTCTTAAAAGATATAATCTTGAGATATGGTGTTCCTCATGGCATCATCACTGACAATGGGTCGAACTTTGCCCAAGGGCCATTTGCTAGATTTTGTGAGGAAGTGGGAATCCGGCTAGACATTGCGTCGGTCGCTCACCCTTGTGCCAATGGCCAAGTAGAGAGGTCAAATGGGCTAGTGTTATCCGGCATAAAACCCCGGGTGATAGAGCAACTAGAGAAAACTCTGGGATGTTGGCTAGATGAATTGCCAGCAGTGCTTTGGAGTTTAAGGACAACTCCGAATAGGTCAACAGGCTACACACCATTTTTCCTGGTGTATGGAGCAGAAGCTGTGCTTCCAACAGATGTAATACATGATGCACCAAGAGTAGTGCTATATACTGAGGAAGAGGCTAAAGAAGCCAGGGAAAATGATGTGGATCTGCTAGAGGAAGCAAGAGAAATAACTCTGTCAAGAACAGCAGTATATCAGCAGAACCTCAGATGTTATCATGCGCAGAAGGTAAATCCAAGGAGATTCCAAGAGGGAGATCTAGTACTCCGGCTAAGGCAAGGAACAGAAGGCCGACATAAGTTGACTCCTCCATGGGAGGGGCCATTCATTGTGAGCAGAGCTCTGCACAATGATGCCTATTATCTTATAGATGCGCAGGCCCCCAAGAAGGACAAGGCGGACAGGTCCGGAGAAGAAACCAAGAGACCATGGAACATAGCTCTACTCCGCCCCTTTTACTCCTGAGCAGCACAATGTATGTATTTCCATATTTTGCTTTGTGTGCCGGCTCTCTTTATGCCGGCACAAGACTAATGAATGAAATGTCGGCATCCCGAAGAGAGCGGGCACTGCCTCCGAGATATATCATTGTTTATTTACAGTTTTTGTTATATGCCGGCTGGCTTGATTTGAATGTTTCCTATGTCGGCCTAGTAATGTGTCGGCAACAAAGGCCGCTCTTCGACTCGGCTGCTGACCGAAACCCGGCTTCATGGCTAGCAAGAGTAGATGCCAGAAATCGTCTACACATGGAAAACGGCTAAGGAAATAAATAGCAAGCGAACCGACATTTATGTTAAAGTTAAAAATGAAACTTGAAATGTCGGATGATTTGAAGTTTAAGTTTCAAAGTTAAAGTACTGTATGTTCGATGAAGCAACCTTGAGACTCATACGTCGAAAGCCAAATAAGGTAGACAAGTAGCCAAGGTTGCGAAGTTGAGGAAACAGGAAAACAAACTTGGTGACTTAGCCAAAGATGATCCAGCATTGATAACAAGCAAACCAAGATAAAACTTGTCCGAGTAGCATACCAAAGGAAATTAAACGTATATATTACATCTGCACCCGGCATACCGGGGATCTGATAAAGCTTAAAGTTTTTGGTGCGGGGAAGTTAAGAAGCAGGGGCAGAAGCAGAGCCGCCGGCTGGAGGAGCTGTAGCGGTGGAGATGTCGGCTTCAGGAGTGCCGGACCCAGTAGATGGAATGGAGCCATCACCTCCGCTCGGGACAGATGCCTGTTCCGGAGCATCAGTGTCGGCCTCTTCAGTTTCCTCTTCATCTTGGCTGGAATCGGAGCCCTCAGCATCAGCAGCATCCTTGGCATCATCTGCTGTCTTTTCCGGCTCGCGGATGTCCCGGACAAAGGCATCGGTGTCGGCATAATCCACATAACTGTGGGCCAGTTCCCGCCGACGCCGGATGTGTTCCGGATCCGTGGTCCAGATAGATCCTTCGCGCACAGTGCGCAAAGTCTCCAGATCAGCTTTTTCATACCAGGAGAGGAAGTAGCTGAGAGCTTCATCGGCTCCTACCCTCGCGCCGGAATCCTGCCATTCCCGGAGGCGAACCTTGGCAAGCTGCAGATCATTGCCGAGATCAACAGGATCAGTGGGCGTCCTTTGTCCCGGCCAGAGGGCAGAGAATGCCTCCTGGGCGCCATAAAAGAGTTCTTCAGTGTAGAGGGTCATGGCATTCTTCCGGGATTGCAGGGCCAACAGCTGCTCCGACATGTCCCAGTTGGCCGAGTCAACCGGAACACCCCGGTTCTCTCGATCCAACTGTAGAGCCCTCTCAACGTCTTCGACGGAAGCGGGAAACATGTCTGAGAAATAGAAATAATGTTAGCAAAAGAAGAATATGTCAGGTAGGATAAGGAAAAAGGATTTGAAGCTTACTGGCGAGGTCAGCATTGAGCTGTGCGACTGTGACTTCCCATTTAGTTGCCTGCTCCTTCAGGCTACTCAGATCGGAATGGGCGTTGGAAGCATCAGTCTCCGAAGCAACGAGCAGGTCTTGGGTTTTCTTTAGTTGGCCCTCCCTCCGCTCCTTCTCCTCCAGAAGCTCGGCGATCCGGCCCTTCAATTGCTCTGTCTCGACCTTGTGAGCGACATCCCGGTCGTCCAGTTGCTTGGCCACATCCACCGAGGACACACAGTCCTGGTGGCGTGCCTCCAGTGCAGCTTTATCATCTGAAAAGATTTGAAGTCAAAACAATGTGAAGATAGAAAGCAATGACAAGAGATAAAGGATTTGAAGTATAAAGGGTTCGGGTGACAGCAGGATCCGGCATACCTGTCAGCTCCTTCACCCTCTTGACAAGATCGGTGACTTGGGCTTCGGCACCAGCTGCGAAATGACGGAAAAAGGTTATGTGTCGGCATATTAAGGTGTGCCGGCAAAAGGTCTATGAAGAAGAAAGAAGGCAAGGCATCCGGCGTATATGTCGGATGAGATTACCTTTCTTGGACAGCTCCAGCCGAAGCTTGCTATGTGCGTCAGATAACTTCCGGTGCTCGCACACCAAGTCATGGAACATGTCGGCACGTGTGTTGTTCATGCGCTGCAAAAGTGTGAGGATTTGAAAAATAATTAAGATGTGAAATAGTTAAAGACCCGGCACAGGTGCTGCACACCTATCCCGGCCCTCGGTGACTAGGATTTGAAGCTCGAGACGAGCTTATATCTCGGTCAAGAGGATTTGAAAAATAATTAAGATGAGAAATAGTTAAAGACCCGGCACAGGTGCTGCGCACCTATCCCGGCTCTCGGTGACTAGGATTTGAAGCTCGGATCGAGCTCATATGTCGGCAGTTAATACAAGAGCAGCTAACTAAAAGAGTATTGGAAAATCCCGGATGTCCGTATCCCGGACAGCCGACATTTTCGGGGACTGGGGATATGTGTATAGGTAGAGAGGACTTACGTTGGTGGCATCGGCCAATTGGTGAAGTCTCTGCTGGAGGCTGAGGAGCTCGCAGGCAATCGGAATGGGCTTTGCGGCCAGGATGTCCGAGGGATGGCCAGTGGCCGAGGCTTCGGCCATCTTCTTGCTCCTGGAATCCGCTGTGTCCATATTGCCGGCGTCATTCCACCTGACACAGTGCTCCTTGAGAGACCCAAGGCTTTGGTCACTTTTCGTCTCCAGGGGGACGCGGCCTTCAAGTTCCGGCGTGTCGAAGAAGCTGGGCCGGTAGCCAGGCCGGGTTGCTGCCCTGCCAAGATGCAGGGCCAAGGCAGAGCTTGGCCGGGACGCTGCTTTAGAAGGAGCAGTGGCGGCGGACGGTGTGCCGGACTTGGTCGGCTGGAACTTGAGGGTGCCGGACTTGACCGGGGCAGAGGTCTTGTCCGGGATGAGGGTCTTGGCCGGAGCAGCAGTCTTGGGTGGTGCTGGAGTCTTCTTAGTAGAGGGAGTCTTGGGCGCGGGTTGTTCCGGCGCGGCCGGTGCAGCTTGGCCAGCAGAGGCAGGTTCCGGAGTAGTCCGGACTTCCGGCACGGCAGGGCCTTTTCCTTTGTCATCTATGCCGGCGCTCTTGTTGCTTGCGCCGACATCTTCAGTTGTGCCGGCGTCGTTGGTGGGCGCGCCGGAGTCTGGGGCTTCTTGGTGGGCTCCTGTGTCCATGTGGACATCAGAAGCCGAAGGTTCCTGTTGAGCCCCCGGGTCCATGTGGACGTCGGGGGCAGAGATATCTTGTTCCGGCGGAGGATCGTCCTTCGCCGGGGAGGTGGTCTTGTCAGGCGCAGGCGAAGATGCCGGCGCCGGGGAGGTCGTATGACTGGCAGAGGGTATGTCGGAGGTAGCAGGGGCCGCTGGCTTGGTAACCTTCGGGCCGCCACTCGAGCCAGAAGCTTGTTCCGGCGCAAGAGGAGCCCTGAAAGAGAGAAAATACCAAGTCAATAATACAACCAAGAGATATGTCGGAGGAAATGCAAAGAAAAGAAACTTACCCCGAGGCAACAGGCCTCTGTTTCTTCGGAATAGGCACGCCAACCTTCTGCCTCTTCTGCTGCTGAGGTGTGTCGGGCTGGGGCTTCACACCTCGCTTCCGGCCGGTACGTCCGCCGGTGGAAGGAGGTCCCTGGTTCAGAGGGGCGGCATCGACAACCATGTCGTCCGGGATAGCTGAGGACGGCATAGGATAAGCAAAAGGTATAGAAGGAAAGGCATATGCAAGTGGCATCGGGTCATAATACGTCACGATCTCCTCGTCAGAATCACCCTCACCCCGGCCTTGAGTGAAATGCCGGGATGAAGAGGCCTTACCCGCGGCAGCGGCAGCACGGGTGTTCCGGGGCAGCTTGTCCCAATGGTCCGGATCTTCAACATCCGCAGCAGTGCGGTCTGCCGCGATCTTGATCCGGGCATTCTCCATGCGCTGGAAGCTGAACTTCTGCGTAAAGCAAAGAAAAGGAGTTAGAAGCAATAAATATGCCGGTACAATAAGTATGTCGGATCAAGCATGATGTGTACCGAAAAATAGAAATGTGCCAGCCCAAGTATTTGTATGCCGGACAAGAAAGTGAATATCGGCCTAAGGATTTACCGTTGGGGCGGGCCAATCCCGGCTGTATGGTTCAAGTCCCCAGGCAAAGGTGGCCTGAGAAGACTTGCAGACGTCCTTAATCCGCCGCAGAACGTCGGCCGGAGTCAGCTCATGTGTTGAATGCCGGGTGGGGTCCATGGGCCCGCTCATCTGGCAAATTTTATGTGGCCGGCGCTGCAGAGGAGAGACACGCCGGCTGATGAAGCATGCCACTAGGTCTTGTGGGGTGAGGCCGGCATCCTGTAACTCGCTCTTAACCTAGTGGAGGGCATTAACCGGGACCACCGAGGTCTTCGGATTGTAGGTCCAATTCTTCATGGCCAAAGGTGGCTCGTCGACAAATGGCGGCAGGTTGAGCAGGTCCACGTCGGTGGTGTTCTTGACGTAGAAGAAGCTTTTCTGCCACTTCTTGCAAGACTTGAGGAGTTCCACCTTGGGGAAGTCTGAACCCTTCCGGGACATGATGGTGGCCGCGCCACATTGGGTCATGGGGCGGTCCTTTTTCTCCTGGGCCGTCTCCGGCGGGTCATCCTTGCTCCGGGGCGGTTCTTGGACGACTTGCTTCCGCAGTTGGAAGTACTTCGACCAAGCTTGGGTGAAGGCCTCTATGCCGGCGAAGCCTTCACAGAACGCGGCGAAGGCGGAGAGGATCATCACCGCGTTCGCCGGGATATGATGAGGCTGCAGGTCATAGGTGTCGAGGAAGTCCCGGAAGAAGTCCGACGCCGGCAGACCGAAACCCCGCTCGAAGTGGGCGATGAAGACGACTCGTTCGTCGGGTTCAGGTGCCGGCACAGTCTCTCCCGCGGGAAGCCGGCATACCACACCCTCTGGGACTCTCCTGGTGGAGGTGACCCAGGATATGTCGGCCGGGGTGACCTCCGACCCCTCCCAGCCGGAGCGTCCTTGGGCCCGGGCCGAGTTATCTTCCTCTGAGGCCGAGGTACCTGTCATGCTCGAGGAAGCCATCGGGATGGCCGGTACAAGGCGTGATAGCCGGAGTCCCGTGATGTTATTCCTATCAAGACCGGAGAAAAGAGGGAGGTTAGTCTCTCCGGCATACCGCTCTCACCAATGTTAGCAGAAATAGAAGATCTACCGAGGCAGTTAAAACCAGAGACAAACAAGGAAAAAACTTCTAAGGAAGAACACCTGCGAATTGCTAAGGAACGTTGCTAGCAATGCTAGTCGAATCAAAGGGATAGCAAGCAGAGGAACTACAACAAATCTATGCAAGTGTGGTTACCGATGCGAAGCTATAGAAAATCATGAAAGAGGAAGAACAGAGGATGATCTCACCGAAGCTTGGCCGGCGGCAATGGAGCGGCGGCGAGCGTGCAGGAGAAGGTCTAATCTCCCAGCAATGTCGCTGCAGAGAGAGGCGGCGGCGGCGGCGTCGTCGACAAAGATGTCGGGCGTCATCGAGCGTCTGCGTCGGCGTGGAGCAGATCGACGGCGGCGGCGATGCTGGTCCTCTGCTCTTCGGCCCGGCGGAGAAGCGCAGGAGGCAGGGGGACAGGCGAGGAAGACGATGGTGTGGGGTAAAAAGATAAGTTTACCCCCGCCGCCCTATTTATATGCCTACCAGGTAAGGGTCGTGGGGATGGTAGTGCTCCACTGCCCCGACCGTTTCTGCGGTGAGTCGCCACGTGGCAGCACGGAGTGGGGCGGTGGTTCCTGTAACAGTGCCACTAGGCAATGATGGTGGGGAGTAACTGCGCTGTGAACCGTCACATCGTGTGACCGTTCGAGGTGGCAGGGCAGTTGCAAGTTTCGATGCAAACTGTCAGGCGTGGCCTCTCGAGGAAGTCTCATCTATATGTCGGCTCGGCTTTCCGGAGAATATGCTCCGTCCGGAATACCCTCTGGGCCGGCCGGATTAAACTTCTGGAGAAGGAACGGTGGCCGGTATATGGGTGGATGTCCCGGCATATAATCTGATCGTCGGGATATAATGGAGAACCGGGGTATAATGAAAAAAGGTAGGTTGAACCTGTCAAGGCTCCACAGTTATGACTAGGGAACCTCGGCAGCTTCGGGGACTAGTGTCGGGGGGATGACCCCCGGTAGGGTCAAGAGACTAGAAAGATACCAGGTCTATGGTTGACTTTATGCCGGATTATCAAGGAAGGGCCTGGCCGGAACATAAGAGCATCGGCCAGGCCGGCATATATGTGTATCCCGGCTGGTGTTCGGATATGCCGGTATAGCCGGAATACTTATATAGGAGTGCCAGCATATACTTAGATATGCCGGCCTATCTATTTGGTGTGTTGTGCAGGAGCAGGGGAGGCCGGATTACCCGACCTTCATAGGTCGTTGGTCCGGCATATATGTCCAGGATATGGCCAACGGTCATATCCGGGACATAGAAGTCAGCTAAGATGTCATGTCCCTACAATCAAGGAGAGACTCTGCCAGGTATGGAGAAGGGTCATGTTGACAGGGTGCACAGTGGTGGACTACCTACCCTCACTGTGCACAAGTACAGAGCTTACCTCACAGAGGTAAGGTCACATTGCAGGAAGTACAAGGTACAGGGATATGAAGTCCCATCGAGAGCAATCAGGGAGAAAGTCAAGGATCTCTGCCTTCGTCAGCAAGTCCTGTTTGGAGCGTAGTTGGTGTCTCCTGGTCTTATGAGACCGTTGTAACCCTGGCCACCACTATATAAGGTGGCACAGGGAGCCCTAGTAAGGGGTTGGTCACTCTGTGTTCCTACACTTAGCAGTTCATCTTCTTCCTCTAGCAGAGAGCCTGGAAGCATCATTGTTGTGTACTCCATCGATCCAAATATATAACCAGTAGAGCAGGAGTAGGGGTGTTATCTCCTTACGAGAGCCCCGAACCTGGGTAGATCTGTGTTCCTTTCTGTTGTGCTTTTTAGCTTGTTCCCCTCTCCCGAATCCTCCAGCATCTAGTTCGGCCCCCATTTAAGCCATCCTATGGCATATGTTGTTTCACCACGACGACAAAACGCATAATGCATGAAGCAATATAAATATAGTGTCTCGAAAGGTGACCTGATTTTTGCCGATGAAGAAGGGGTGCCTCGGGGACATCCCCAAGCTTTGACGCTTGTACTTCTTCGATATTTCTCGGGGTGATGCATGGGCATCCCCAAGCTTGAGCTTTTGTCTGTTTTTCAACTCATCTCATCACTCTCCGATCCCTACACTTGAAAACTTCCTTCATACAAAACTAAACACAAATCTATTAGCAACATTAGTTTAAGCATAACATAGAATCAACCCTTTTTGCTTCAGGTTTCAACCCAAAACCACCACATATTAAGCATATACTACTGTATCAACTTTCCCAAAAGTTCCGTGATCAAAAGAACTCAAAAAGAAAGCGATAAAGCGGCAAACACAAATATTGGCAGAAATCTGTCAAAATAGAACAGCTGACAAAGGTCGAATTTTTAGAGGGTTTTCTGTTGCTCAAATCAAAAAGTGTTCAACTAATGAAAGTTTGGATATAACCTGGGGCATATGCTCAAGAAATCTCAGGTCCAAAAGATATACAGAGAATTTTCACAAATTTTTATAGTGCAGCACTGAAAACTGTTTCAGGACAGCAACATCCCCAAATCTTACCTCACTCAAATTAGAGGCTTCTCTTGGCACAAAAAGGAAATAAAAAGGATAAGGAGAGGTCATTACAGTAGTAATAACTTCCAAGACTCAAATAAAAGAAAAAGAACTGAAAGTAAAAACATTGGGTTATCTCCCAAGAGTGCTTTTCTTTAACGCCTTTGAGCTAGGCGCAGAAAATTGCGAATCAAGTAATTATGAAAGAAGCATTAGGATCCACTATAGGAGTCTTTTCCACAATGAAGGAAATTGTGTCCAAATGAGTTTTTGAAGATCCTTTATGATCATGCTTTGGTACACTACTTTCATCAAAAGGATTCTCAGGGCAAATCCAACTAGAATTATTTTCCCAAGCATCATGAATTCCTGCAAGTTTCTAAGGTATTGGCACTCTAAAATCTTCATTGGGTGTACCAACAAACACTATAGGTGAGCCAAGCTTATTAAATTTCTTAAAAACTTTCTTAGCCTCAATTGCAACATCTCTAAATTCTATGCGCAAAGTTTCCAAGATAAAAGCTTTCTTTTCGGGATCCTCAATATCATGAAGCTTAAGGAACATGTATTGCATAAAAGGATTAAGGCTAGCAAACCTAACTTCTAACATGTGAACTAAATAAGCGGAAGCAACTTCATATCTAGGAGCAAGCTCAACCAAAGACTTTTCCTCAACTTCTTTATGCATACTAATATAATTAAAGAACTCCTCAATGTTATCTTTCCCAATAATTGAACCACTACCTACCGAGAGGTCCTCCAGAACGTACTTAGGGAACAACATAATGAACTAAAGTAAAGAAATAACAACTACCAAGGATTCTAATTTTTTTGGGTTTTTGATAAAATTATGCAAGTAAAATAAATAAAGTAAAGCAAAACTTAAAACAAAGTAAAGGATGTGCGTGCAAAAAACTCCTCTTGTAGAAGTCTTCTACTTCCTCCCTGACAACGGCGTCAGAAAAGAGCTTGATTGCTGGTTGATGGCGCCAGAAAAGAACTAGTGCCTAGTTGAATGACCAGCCCGTTGCGAACCCCAAGAGGAAGGTGTGATGAATATAGCAGCAAGATTTTCCCTCAGTTAAGAAACCAAGGTATGTCGATCAGGAGAGGAGCAAACAAACGACTGAAGGTGATGCTTTCTAGCTTGCGATAACTTCGAATAATTTATAGGGCGCCTCATCCAAGCTTTGCTTTGCTAGCTGCAACGTGGAACCTGCACACAAGACAACCAAATACTTTGTTCCCAACTTACAATGAGGTTGTCAATCTCACCGGTTTGCTTGAAACAAAGGGTATGAGCGCATCGAGTGGAAAGTGATAATAGTATGCGAGTAAAGTAAATAGTGAGAGTAAAGTAAACAGGTGATAGCAATATAAAGGAAATAGGACCGGGATCCACAGTTCACTAGTGGTGTCTCTCCATAAGATAAAATAATACAAGCTGGGTAAACAAATTATAGTTGGGCAATTGATAGAATAAAGATAACGTGCATATGATGAGAGGATCACTATGAGATTTACTCTGGGCATTACAACAAAATACATAGACCGCCATCCAACTGCATCTATGACTAATAATCCACTCACGGGGATATCGTCCGAACACCCCATGAGTATTAAGTTGCGAACAACAGATAATTGCATTAAGCAAAGTGTGTAATGTAAACAAAGCATATGCCCTCGAGCATATGAATGTTGTTTTCCCCCTAGTAGAATAGCACATCTACAACCTTAGAGGTTTCAATCACTCCCCCAGATTAAATAGAGGCATGAACCCACTATCGAGCATAAATACCCCCTCTTGGAGTCACTAGCAACTACTCGGCCAAGATAGCTACTAACAACGGAGAGCATGCAAGCTCATAAACAACATAGAGATAACAAAAGATAAATTTCAGTACTTCAACTCAAGCATAACACCATTATTCATCGGATCCCAACAAACCAAACATGTAGAATTACATAACACTGATCTCAATCATGTAGGGCAGCTCATGAGATCTAAACATGAAGTAGATGGTGGAGAAGACAACCATCTAGCTACTGCTATGGACCCATAGTCCAAGGTAGACTACTCACTCATCGCTCTGGAGGCAAGCATGGCGATGAAGAAGACCTCCGGTGGCGATTCCCCTCTCTGGCAAGGTGCCGGGAAGAGCTTCTGGACCCTCCCAATCTTCGGGTCGACGGCGGTGGCGGATCGCGATGTGTTCTGGAAAACTGATCGGGTCTTTAGGTTTTTCTCGTTGGGGGTCTTCATAGGCGAAGAGGCATCGTCAGAAGTGGACCGAGGCGGTCTCACACATAGGGGGCACGGCCCAGCCCCTGGCCGCGCCGCCCTGGTGTGAGGGCCCCTCGTGGCCCCACTCCATCTCCTCTTTGGTTCTCTGGAAGCTTCGGTAAAATTCTGGGCGACTGGCTTTGGTTTTGTCCAATTCTGAGAATATTTCCTGTGTAACTTTTCTGAAACACAAAAACAGCAGAAAACAGGGAACTGGCACTGTGGCGACTTGTTAGTAGGTTAGTTCCGGAAAATGCATAAAAGTGCTACAAAGTGTAACGAAACACTAAGCAAATGGTGTAAAAACAAGCATGGAGCATCAAAAATTATGGATACGTTGGAGACGTATCACTCACACACACACACATGCATGCATGCATGGTCGCCGGAAAAATTCGGCATGACCGCTCCTAAAAATAGGACGTATGGGTAGTGCAAAAATTTGCCAAAACGGAAGTTAATCAACATTTCGGCAAACATCCATGCACCACGCTGTAGCAAGCAATATGCCCTTGCTTCTTCGTCACCTGTAAACATTCATGCACCACACACAAGCATGCATGCGCGTACACTGCACATGAGACGTCCACCGGCCACACAAAACATCCACATGCATGTCGTCCAACAACTCACCTAGTGTATATAGAATCGTTTTTGAGCCAAGTCCGCGCGACGAGAGAGGTGTGGGGTTGTTGGAGAAAGAAGTGTACAAAGATGGATGTTGGAGGAGGAAAACTAGTTGGTCTAGTAGATCTACAACTTAGAGAGGCTTCCCCTCACAAAACTATGGAGCAAAGTAGGTTTAACAACTAAGAACGGAGGCAAGAATAGAGAAATTGAGGTGGTGGGGAGGAGGAGGACGAACTAGATCTAGTTTGGTGTTAGATGGAGAAGAATGAAATGGTGGTGGTGGGGCTGCCAACTTATAGATCTAGGCGACCTTATCAGTGGCGCATATTGCAAAAAATGCGCCACTGATAAGTCTGCCACCTTTTTAGAGGTGTGGGTCCCACTAGTTATGCGTGGCGCATATATTAATATGCGCCATTGATATTTGAATTATCAGTGGCGCATATTGCTATATGCACCACGCATAACCCTGGCAGGGGTCAGGCCAGTAGGGCCCAGGTGGGGCCCACAAGTTATCAATGGCGCATTTTTTGTGATGTGCGCCACTAAAAGGTCAAATATGCGTGGCGCATATAGCAAATGCGCCATTGATAAGACAGCATATTTTGTCGACGACCCTTCTGGTGGGTCCCACATGGATATTAGTGGCGCATTATAAACAATATGCGCCATTAGTACGAAAATTATCAGTGGAGCATATTTGCAAATGCGCCACTAGTAAATACTAGTGGAGCATATTGAATAATGTGCTCCACTGATAAAATATCTATCTATAAGCCTTTTCCCACTAGTGAAAGTTTCCCCTAACAATAAAGGATTCACTGTAAATACTAGCAAACGGGTTTTTAGGGGTATTTGGTAATGCAAGTAAATAAAGTACGAGTAAATAAAAGACAATAACAATAATTGCTGCAAGTGGCCCAATCCTTTCTAGAGCAAAGGACAAGACGGTTGTGTAACTTATGATGACCAAACGTTCTCGAGGACACACGGGAGTTTCTGTCAAGTGCTTTCGCTTCATACCGCAAAATAATCTTTACTGGTTTGATAAGTGTTATGGGGGTGAACCTGTGCTAGCGCACTACCCTTACTAGGATAAATACACACTTGTGATTATACCCCTTGCAAGCATCCGCAGATACAAGAAAGTAATTAAGATAAATCTAACCATAGCCTTAAACTCTAAGATCGTACGCTCCCTGGTGCAATGGTTTCCCAACGGAGGTTTAGGTTTCTATCACTCCAGCAACCCCACAATTGGTAGCCAAATACACAATGCATCTCACTAGGCCCATAAATGGTGAAGTATCATGTAGTCGACGTTCACATGACACCACTAGTGAAATAGCACCACAACAAATAAATATCAAACTATTAAATATTACTCAACATAATTCCACTACTAACGACTTGACTTCTCCCATATCCTCAAGAACTAAATGAACTACTCACAAGACATCATATGGATTATGATCAGAGGTGAAATAATGGTAAATAACAATCTGAGCATAAACCTTAATTCAACAGTTCTACTCAATAGCATCAACCACAAGAGTAATCAACACCGGGAAAGTTTCCCCTAAGAATTTAACAAGATTCAACTCAAGATGTTACAGCGGGATGGCGTGGTGATGGTGGAGATGAAGGTGCTGGTGATGGAGATGATGATGATGATCCCGATGAAGTCCGGTGCGATGGTGATGACGATGGCGACGATCTCCCCTCTCCGGGAAGGAATTTCCCCGGCAGATTTCTGCCTGCCGGAGAGCTTTTCTCTCTCTGGTGTTTTCTGCCCCGCAGAGGCGGCGGTGTCTATCTCTGAGCCCCCCCCTTGACTTAGGTTTTTGGGGACGATGAAATACGCAAAGGGGCGATGGCAGAAGTGGGCCAGGGGGCTCTCACCACAGGTGGGCGCGGCCAGGGGCTGGGCCGCGGCCCCTGGTGGTGAGGCTGCCCTGTGGCCCCTCTCGCTTCCTCCTTCTAGCTTCTTCAGTCTTCTGATAAAATATAATTTTCTAGTATTTATCTGGAATTTTCCTGATCTTCAAAATATGGTGTCTTGATGGTCCTTTTTCCAGCAGAATCCTGACTCCGGCAGCAAATCCTCCAATGATCATCAAACATGTAAAAACAGAGGAAATAATATAAGTATTATCTCTAAATGTGAAATATATCAATGAATAGCAGTAAATTATGATACAAAATAGTGATGCAAAATGGACGTATCAACCCCCCCAAGCTTAGACCTCGCTTGTCCCCAAGCAAAAACTAAACTCAGTAAACATGACCACAGGTTTATGGAGTGAAGTGTCAATAATCAAAATACGGACAAGAAGCATCACATTCACCAAGGCATAAGTTATAATAGACATCAACTTCCCTTTATATGATATAAACTTGCAATAAGTAAAAGGGAATCACAAATAAAGGTGCACAAGGTAAACTACAATTGGTGGTGGCAAACCTCAGTTCTTGGTCAGAGAATAATGAACAAACTATACTAGCTTTTGAATGGAGCCTTTTTAAAACAGAGCTAATATAGCAAAAACCATATGCTCAATGAAGCAAACTTTTTACGTTCATAGAAAGCTTTCAAAGATATATTCCTTCAGACAAAAGCATTGTACTAATAAAACAAGTTAATAAACATGATTAAATGGATCAACATATGGATGAGTGAAACATAACAACTCAAATGCTTGCTTGAGATAGAAGGGAATAGGTTGACTCAACATGAAAGTAAAAGATAGGCCCTTCGCAGAGGGAAGCAGGAATTAAACATGTGCTAGAGCTTTTCATTTGTAAAATAGAGATAAAAGTTGTTTTGAGAGGTGGTTGCTTTTGTCAATGACTAGCAATGGAGTTCTTGATATCTTCCATACTAAACAAGTGAGAGCGGTTCCGAGATGTTTGATTAATTGGCACATTGGTGCTCTTTTATAGCTTGGCACTCCTTCCCACCTTTTCCTTTCTCAAACCATGGCTAACCTATTCCATCGGGTGCCGACCAACTTTCACATACCATGGAGGAGTGCCTTTTTCTTTTCTTTTTGAGATTACAATGGTCTGACCAGCTCCCTTGCAAAATTAATGACGAGCAGATGAAGCTGCCTAGTTGAGGGGTACTTAATTTAGTATGGAAGATAACAAACCCATCCACTACGTCCTCATGAGCTAAAAGCAGTGGCACAAAATGAGAAGTATTTGAAGGTTTTTGAAAGGTAGCACATGAAAATTTACTTGGAATGGCTTGAAATACCATGCATAGGAATTTATAGTTGACTCTTTGGAAGTAACTTGGTTTTTGGGAGTTGGATGCACGAGAAGTATTTCCTCTCAGTACAGGTTTTTGGCTAGCAAGGCTGGGTAGCAAGCATAAGAGTTGCATGAAACAAACAAACATACATATAATAAGAACAATCATGCAAACTTCCTTGAAGGTACAACGATTTTAACTTTGAGAATAATAATGCTTATAAGCCAAACATGAAGGAAAACTGAAGTGATGTAACTACAAGAACTTCTTTCTTCTTTTCTACTCAAACCTCAAGGTAATGTTGCTACTGACCAAGCTAAGTTTGCCAAAACCAACTAAATTTACTCATGCTCCCAAAGTGATACCAATACTAATCAATAAGACTAGTCATATAAGAAACATTGCAAACTAAAATAAAGTGTGCGGAAAGTAAACGATAAAACTTCTCATTAATATTTCATTACCGCAACTCACACCAAGGGATACATAGATAACCAACTAAGGAGGATACTTCCACACTGCAAACTATTCTATAAGATAACTTCTCTATTCATGATATGACTCTACTTGAAAAGTAAATGAGTAAAAGGTGATGATGTGATACTGCGGCACTCCCCCAAGCTTGGAACAAGCCAAGGGGATGCCAATACCGATGACGAATTACTCCTTCGGTGGTGGTGGGTAGTCTTTAATAAGCTTCTCAATCAAATCTTTCAAATCATCGATCTTGTGACTGAGGTTACGAATCATCTCTGAATTGTGCTCAATACGGCTCATGAACCTGTCAGCTAGAGAATCCCAACTCTTGGAATTATTTCCCCATCCTTCTTCACTCTTGGAACTTCCTTTCTCTGCACTGTTAGAATGATCTATATCCCAACCAGAGGGCAATCATGATCTAGGCACCTTTTGAAACTGATGTTCATGAATTAGAGTATGGAAAGGGTTGTTGCCTGACGAAGATGCCCGAGGAGCTAAGATGTGGCGCGAGACACCCCCTCTGGTTCTTATACGTGCGCTCTTCTTGAACTTGTCATGACTTGTCACCACCCCAATGCTTGCGATCATGGTGCTCGGGCGTGAACTTTGATCTTCTTCCATCTCTTCTTCCTCGGCCTCACTTTCAACTTCTTCCTTCAGCTGAAAGTCTTGGTGGTCATCTTCTGGAGGTGTCTTCTCCTTGTCGTCGCTTGAAGAAGCCATGGTGCTCTCAAAACTTAAGATCAACTCCTGACAGAAATAGCTCAAAACAAAACACAACGAGAAAACGATATACAGACCTCGAGGACTCCGAGGGGTTATATAGGCGAAAATTACACATCAAAATGAAATCACAGGAGGAAACCGGGATGGAAATGAGCGCCTCCTAGTGGTGACGAGCCACCGGACTCCGTCTCCTGCCCGTTTTTGTCTCGTGATTTTTCATATTTAATAAAAACAATAAAAATATTAATGGAAAAGTTTTTCGCGAACCTTTTCTGACTAGAACTGTTACCTATTCGAAAATGAACTCTGCAGGTTCCTGCAAATTGTCTTGGATGAATTATTCTAGAGAAATTGTTTCAATTACATCAACATCTTCATTATAAGAATCTCCAGCAATATAATGTTTGAGTCTTTGCCCATTCACCACTTGTGTAGTGTCATTTTTCAATGAAGCAATCTTTATCGCACCTGAGCGGTACACTTCAACAATAACATATGGTCCTTCCCACTTAGAGAGTAATTTTCCTGCAAAAAATCTGAGATGAGACCTATACAATAGAACTTTCTCACCAACATGAAACTCTCTTTTAAGAATTCTCTTATCATGACATTGCTTGACTTTCTCTTTGAAAAGTCTAGCATTCTCATAGGCTTCGTTTCTCCACTCATCTAGAGAACTCAAATCTAACAACCTTTTCTTACCGGCAAGTTTAAAATCCCTATTAAGCTCTTTTACTGCCCAAAAAGCTTTATGTTCTAATTCTAAAGGCAAGTAACACGCTTTTCCGTAAACCATTTTGTAAGGAGACATGCCCATGGGGTTCTTATAAGCAGTTCTATAAGCCCATAAAGCATCGTTTAACTTGCTAGCCCAGTTTATCCTAGATCTATTGACAGTCTTCTGCAAGATAGACTTGATATCTCTATTTGAAAGCTCTACCTGCCCACTAGTTTGGGGATGATAAGCAGAAGCAATTCTATGATTAACATCATATCTAGCAAGAGTTTTTCTGAAACCACCATGAATAAAATGAGAACCTCTGTCAGTCATAAGATATCTAGGCACACCAAACCTAGGAAAAATAACATCCTTAAGCATTTTTAATGAAGTCTCACCATCGGCACTCTTTGTCGGTATGGCTTCTACCCACTTGGTAACATAATCAACAGCAACAAGTATGTGAGTATAGCCTTTTGAAGGAGGAAAAGGACCCATAAAGTCAAATCCCCAACAATCAAACAGTTCAATAACAAGAGTGTAACTCATAGGCATTTCATTAGATCTAGAAATATTACCAACTCTTTGACATTCATCGCAAGATAAAACATACCTTCTAGCATCTTTAAAGAGGGTTGGCCAATAAAAACCTGATTGTAGAACCTTTTATGCGGTTCTATCTCCAGCATGATGTCCTCCATAAGCGCTTCCATGGCATTTTCTCAATATTTTTTGCTGCTCATATTCTGGTACGCATCTTTGCATAATACCATCCACTCCTTCTTTATATAAGTGTGGGTCATCCCAAAAGTAATGCCTCAAATCATAAAAGAATTTTCTTCTTTGCTGAGCTGTAAAGGTTGGAGGCAAATACTTGGAAACAATAAAGTTAGCATAATCAGCATACCAAGGAAGGTCTCACAAAGTTACATTTATTGAAGCCAATTGTTCATTTGGAAAACTATCATTAACAGGAATAGGATCAAAAGAAATGTTTTCAAATCTAGACAAGTTGTCAGCCACAGGATTTTCAGCACCTTTCCTATCAACGATACGCAAATCAAACTCTTGTAAAAGCAACACCCATCTAATAAGCCTAGGCTTAGCATCCTTCTTCATCATAAGATATCTAATAGCAGTGTGATCAGTATGAATAGTAACTTTAGAATCAACAATGTAAGGTCTAAACTTATCACATGCAAAAACAACAGCAAGAAACTCTTTCTCGGTGGTAGCATAATTCTTCTGAGCAGCATCAAGAGTCTTACTAGCATAATGAATAACATTCAACTTATTATCTACGCGTTGTCCAAGAACAGCACCAACAGCAAAATCACTAGCATCACACATAATTTCAAAGGGTAAATTCCAATCAGGTGGTTGAACAATAGAAGCAATAGTTAAATCCTTCTTAAGAGTTTCAAAAGCTTCCTTACAATCATCATCAAAGACAAATGGTACATCTTTTTGAAGAAGATTAGTAAGAGGCTTTGAAATCTTAGAGACATCTTTAATAAACCTCCTATATAAACCAGCATGACCAAGAATACTATGAATACCTTTAACATCTCTGGGACAGGGCATCTTGTCAATTGCCTCAACTTTTACTCTGTCAACTTCAATACCTCTTTCAGAAATTTTATGTCCAAGGACAATTCCTTCATTTACCATAAAGTAGCATTTTTCCCAATTAAGAACAAGATTAGTTTCTTCACACCTCTGCAAAACTTTATCAAGATTATGCAAACAATTATCAAAAGAAGTTCCATAGACGGTGAAATCGTCCATGAAAACCTCCACAATTTCTTCACAAAAGCCATGAAAAATAGCAGACATGCATCTTTGAAAAGTAGCAGGAGCATTGCATAAACCAAACGGCATACGTCTATAAGCATAAGTTCCATAAGGACAAGTAAAAGTGGTTTTCTCCTGATCTTCCTTTTTAACAGCAATCTAAGAGAAACCAGAATAACCATCAAGAAAACAAAAGTGTGTCTTCTTAGACAACCTCTCTAACATCTGATCTATAAACGGTAAAGGATAATGATCTTTCTTAGTAACCTTGTTAACTTTTCTATAGTCAATGCACATCCTATAACCAACTACTACCCTTTGAGGAATAAGCTCGTTATTCTCATTAGGCACGACAGTCATACCTCCTTTCTTAGAAACACAATGAACAGGACTAACCCATCTACTATCAGCAATAGGATAAATAATACCAGCATCAAGGAGCTTTAATACCTCATTTCTTACCACATCCTTCATTTTGGGAATTAAGCGGCGTTGATGTTCCACAACTGGCTTCGCGTCTTCCTCCATATTAATAGTATGCTAACATAAAGTGGGGCAAATCCCTTTTAAATCATCAAGAGTATATCCCATAGCTCCTCGATGTTTCCTCAATATCTCCAATAACCTTTCTTCTTCCTTTCCTGAAAGCTTAGAACTAATAATAACAGGATATATTTTCTTATCATCTATATAGGCATATTTAAGATCATCAGGTAAAGGCTTTAATTCAAAAATAGGATCTTTCTTAGGTGGCAAAGTGTTACCAAGATCCTCCACAGGTAAATTGTGCTTGATCAATGGTTGTTGGCAAAGGAAAATATCATCAATCTCTTCTCTTTCCTTCCTGTAAACATCACTTTCATGGTCCTCCATGAATTGCTGCAAAGCATTATTAGGAGCAAGAGCAATAGAAGCAAGCTATGCAACTCGAAAATTTTCATCAGGCATGTCATTTTCATAAGAAGTCTTAGCAAACTTAGAAAAATTAAACTCATAAGACTCTCCATTAAACTTAGTGAAAATTTTCTCCTTCTTACAGTCTATCACAGCACCACAAGTATTCAAAAAGGGTCTACCAAAAATAATAGGACAAGTTTTACTAGCCTCCTTGCCAAGTACTAGGAAATTAGTGGGATATTTGGTCTTACTGCAAAGAACTTCCACATCTTGAACAATACCCAGAGGCCAAACAGTGTCGCTGTTAGCAAGCTAAACAACAACATCAATATCTTCAAGTTCACAAGCGCCAATCTCATGCATAATTTCTTTGTAAAGCTCTAAAGGAATGGCACTTGCACTAGCACCAATGTCACATAAACCATAATAGCAATGATCGCCAATCCTGACAGAAATAACAGGAACACTTGTTTTCCTATGCCTTTTAGGATGTGAGATAATGTTAGAAGCATCTTCACAAAAGAGAATATATTCATCCCCTACATCTTTAGTAACAAGGTCCTGAAATATAGCTATAGGAGACTTAATAGTAATTTGCTCATCAGGCTCTATAGCTTTCTTAGTACTTTTATTAGACACACTTACCAAAGTAGAATACTCTTTTACCTTAGGAGGGAAAGGTGTCTTCTCAAAATAAGGTTCAGGCACAATGCTATCAATAGTACAAACTTCAGTAGCTGCAGCAGGAATATGACTAATAGAATCTTTATAAGGCGCATGATATTTGTTCCAATCTTTCTTTGGAACATCAAGATAAGAGGCAAAAGCCTTTAGACAATTAGCAAGTATTTGAGAATCAAGACCATAAGCAATGCTAACACTATTGTCGATAGATTTCGTGTCGCAAGAACACGGGGTACCATGCGATGGACCCAAAGATTCGAACGCAGGGGGCTGAACGTGTGAGATCTAGGATCGCAATGAAGCAAGGTGACGGAAGCCTTGAGTTGTCGAACGCACTACGCACTACAGAGAGAGACGCCGAGCTTTACCCAGGTTCAGGGCCCTCGTGGTGAGGTAACACCCCTACTTCCTGCCTTCTTGTATTACAATGCGACACCTCGCGAGGAGTACAAGGTCTTGGTTACAAAGCTCTAGCTGGCCAGAGGTTGAAGAACCTGCGTGCCCAGCTAGCAACTTGGAGAAGATCGGATCCCCTCTAAGGGGTGGCCTCCCCTCCTTTTATAGCGCCAAGGTCCTCCTTCCCCTTATCTTCTTGGGGAAGGGGTTGCCACACACACGGCCAAGGAGGGAGGACAGCTGTAGACTACACTCTTCTGTAGACGTAGTCTTCGTAGGGTAGTGGTGCCCGTCCACAGGAGTGGGTGGAGGAAGCTGACGTCTTCCTCTGGCGCCCTGCACCGTCCACGCTATTTTTAGGGGGGTGGCCAACAACCACTGTGCCGCTTTGGGCAGGCACAGCGAAAGTTGGTCTCCTCCCTGTCGGGGGTAGCGTGGGCGGTACGCGGTCTTCTGTCCTTTATCTTCTTGCTCTACATGCCAACGTGCTGAGCTGACGTGGACTTGGTCCTTCTCCTCACCAGCGGGGGCTCATGAGGAGGTCTTCTGGTCCTTAGCAGTTTCCACCGTCGTTCTCCTCATGAGGCGCCTCCTCATGAGGGTCTTCTCCGTAGCTTGGGTCGTTGGTTCTCCCCTGGGCTGAAGATGGGCCGATGACGAGGCCCAGGAGCAGGTGGACCGGGATACCCCGGTATCCAGAACACCGACAGTAGCCCTCGGGAGCCCGGCCTGCGAACGCGCCCTCTTGAGGGAGCAAAGGGCCGGGGGCCCCAGAAGCTACTGGGACCTCGAACGGCACGCGTCAACCGCGCGGTCAGAGGACCATGTGAAGAAGTGGAGGTCGTGGGCATGTGGCACCCTCGCAGTTGGCGGAGTGAAGCGGCGTGGGGATCATGCGTAGTGGGTGGGGTAATGGGCATTTTTCGAACCATCGCGTCAAGGGCGGCGCTTCGGAAACTATGCCCCAGCTGCCCCCTTAAAGGATTGGCAGAGAAGGCTCCTCCCCCTACCCAAAGCACATTGCCGCCGCCACCTCCCTGCCAAAGATCTTGCGCACCCAAATCCTCGTAGCCTCCAATCTTCTCACTGCAACTCGCCCCTGCCCAGAGCCATGGCACCGCGCAGGGCCGTTGGAGCGGTGAGGTCTTCCGAAGCTGTGTCGTGGCCGGCGGCGCCCCTGCTCGACTCTCGCATCAAGAGCAGCCGCGAGCTCCAGACCGTCCGGGAGATGGTCGAGAGCAAGAACAATGAGTGGGGCGCCACCCGCATCTGGCACGGCCGCGCGCCGCGGGACACTCTGCCCGCGATGGTGCAACCTTTCTTCCTCTTCTCCGTCTTCGCCGGCCTGCTGCCGCCATTCTCCCCCTTCTTCCTGGCGATCCTAGAGACTTACAGGATCCAGGCCATCCACCTGCATCCCAAGTCCGTCACCTTGCTGGCGGTCTTCGCCTATGCCTGCGAGGCCTGGATCGGCATCAAGCCGTTGGTGGCGTACTTTCGCCACCTCTTCTCTCTCTGATCCTCTGGGCTGAACCAGAGTTCCGGATGCGTCTCCTTCATCGCCACCACCGGAACGGAGGGCGAATTCATCGACTTGAAGTGGATGAAGAAAGTTGAAGACTTTTGGAGCCGCTGGTTCTTCGTCGACATCCTCAAAGAATCAGAGCTCTTCCTCGTCACCGGGATCCCTCCCGTCAAGCTCACCACCTGGGCCAGCGAGGCCCTTCCTGAGGAAGCACTGAGGACGCTCCGCCCGTGAATCCGAGATCTCCGGAAGGCCGGCGTCACAGGGACCATGGTCGGGGTGGAGTTCGTCACCCGACGCATCGCCCCTCTGCAAGGCCACCGCCGGGAGATCTGGAGGCACAGGGCCGGGGACGACCTCAGGCTCCACGTCAGCGAGCTCAACGCCGACGCTCGGGAGGAGGTAATAAGAGCCTTCTTCTCTTCCACTTCTATCCCCGCCATCCCGCGCAATGCCTTGCTGATCTACAATCTGGGCACTCGGGAGACCAGCCGCGTTATGGCGGGGATCTTGAAGTTCAACGCCTGGGGCCCATTCCTTGCCGACGGCGTCGTGCCTGGTCCCCTCCCGAGCGCACCTGTGGCCAGCTCGGAGCAGGACTCAGCAGCAAGGGGAACAGGGCCCACGGCCTCTAGAGATGGCGACGATGACGACGCGGAGTCCGGTGAGCGACTGGTCCGCCGGAGGCATCCCGAGGGCACCGTGGTGCTCTCAGATTCCTCCGATGATGACTCCGCCTTGCCGGACCAGCCCACCGGAGGAGACGCCGATGTGTCCTCCTCGCGAGACCTGGAGGAGGAGGGGCACTGAGCCCGCCTGGAGGCGGAGCGCCGCTCCAAGTTTAACGACGAGCGCGCCAGCCGGCAGCCTGAGGCTGGGGCCTCCCACGGGAAGAAACCGGCGGGCGAATCTTCCTCGCTCCCGCCGCCACCCTCTGCCCTCCCGAGCAAAAGACGATGGGTGGAGCGGGACGCCTCGTGAGTGTTCCTGCACAAAGACCTTTACTTCTTGTCTTACCTTTCCCCTAACCTCATTCCCCCTTTTCCTCTCTAGGGATGCAAAGGAGAAGAAGGAAGAGAAGAAGAGGAGGAAGAAGAGGAAGACTGGACAGACCACGCCGGGCCCTGACCCGGCCACCACAGCCACACCGGCGACGCCGCCGCGCGCTGCCGGAGAAGAAGAGGATCGCGCGTCCACAGACGCGCAGTCCGCCCCGGGAGCCGTTGCGGCTCCCAGTACGACCGAGCCCCCTAGCGCAGGGGGCACACTAGCTGCCCCCTCTGTAGCCAGCACCACCACCACCCCGGAGGCGCCCCCGACGGGCACGGCCGCGCCGTCCGGCACGAGGGCAGCCCCCGAACCGAGCGGCGAGAAGAGGACGGCCTCCACTGAACCGGGGCCCTCCAGAGCCCCATCGCCTCCCCTGCCAGAGATACTGGGGAGGCCTGCGAGGATCGCAGCTGAGCCCCACGCTGCTGACCCATGGGCGGGGGTGCTCGTGGCCATGACCGGCGCCCTCCGGGACGAGGTCATCAGGGCGCGCACCGCTGAGCAGGCGCGCATCGACAAGGGCTGGGCCCTCCTGCACCAAGCCACAGAGAGATGTCGTCTCCTGGACCAGCGTGCCGCCGAGCGCCGTGAGCAGGCGAGGAAGGAGGCGGAGGAGATCCACGCCAGTGCGGTCGAGGAGGCCGAAGAAGCTCTGGTGAACGCTGATACGTCTCAAACGTATCTATAATTTTTTATGATCCATGCTTGTTTTTACACCATTTTCCTATTGTTTCGTTACACTTCGTGGCACTTTTATGCATTTTCCGGAACTAACCTATTAACAAGTTGCCACAGTGCCAGTTTCCTGTTTTCTGCTGTTTTTGTGTTTCAGAAGTGATACACAGGAAATATTCTCGGAATTGGACGAAACAAGTTCCTGAAGTCTTATTTTACCTGGAAGCTTCCAGAGATCCGAAGGAGAGAAGGAGTAGGGCCACCAGGGCCCCACACACAGGGGTGGCGCGGCCAGGCCCCTGGCCGCGTGGGCCCCGTGTGAGGGCGCCTGGCTCCCCCTCTGACATCGCCCCTTCGCCTATAAAGACCCCCCCGATGAAAAAAACCTAAGTTCCCGATCAGATTTCTAGATCACATCGCGATCTGCCGCCGCCGTCGACCCGAAGATCGGGAGGGTCCAGAAGCTCTTCCCGGCACCCTGCCGGAGAGGGGAATCACCACCAGAGGTCTTCTTCATCGCCATGCTTGCCTCCGGAGCGATGAGTGAGTAGTCTACCTTAGACTATGGGTCTATAGCAGTAGCTAGATGGTTGTCTTCTCCACCATGTGCTTCATGTTTAGATCTTACGAGCTGCCCTACATGATTGAGATCACCGTTATGTAATTCTACATGTTTGGTTTGTTGGGATCCGATGAATATTGGTGTTTATGATTAAGTTGCTGTACTGAATATTATCTTTTGTTATCTCTATGTTGTTTATGATCTTGCATGCTCTCCGTTGTTAGTAGCTATCTTGGCCGAGTAGTTGCTAGTGACTCCAAGAGGGGGTATTTATGCTCGATAGTGGGTTCATGCCTCTATTTCACCTGGGGGAGTGACAGAAACCTCTAAGGTGGTAGATGTGCTGTTGCTACTAGGGAGAAAACAACATTCATATGCTCAAGGGCATATGCTTTGTTTACATTACACACTTTGCTTAATGCAATTATCTGTTGTTCGCAACTTAATACTTTTGGGGTGTTCGGATTGATATCCCCGGGAGTGGATTATTAGTCATAGATGCAGTTGGATGGCGGTCTATGTATTTTGTTGTAATGCCCAGAGTAAATCTCATAGTGATCTTCTTGACATATCACGTTTATCTTTATTCTATCAATTGCCCAACTGTAATTTGTTTACCTAGCATGTGTTATTTTATCTATGGAGAGACACCACTAGTGAACTGTGGACCCCGGTCCTATTTCCATCATATTGCTATCACCTGTTTACTTTACTCGCACTGTTTACTTTACTCGCATACTTTTACTGTTTTCCACTCGATACACTCATAACCTTTGTTTCAAGCAAACCGGTGAGATTGACAACCTCATCGTAAGTTGGGAGCAAAGTATTTGTTTGTGTGTGTGCAGGTTCCACGTTGCAGCTAGCAAGCAAAGCTTGGACGAGGCGCCATATATAAATTATCCGCAGCTGTCGCAAACTAGCAAGCATCACCTTCAGTCGTTTGTCTCTCCTCTCCAAGAATGATAAACCTTGGTTTCTAAACTGAGGGAAAACTAGCTGCTATACTCATCACACCTTCCTCTTGGGGTTCCCAACGGGCTGGTCATTCACCACGCATCAAACGCCAGGGAGTCGGTGAGGGGGGTCCTAGCCAGGGCGCAACACGAGGCCATGGAGATCATCTCCGAGGCGCTCCAGAAGATCCCCCCCACCGTCGGGCCTCCCAACCCAGCCTTGGCTGGGGAGGAGGCCAAGCGGGCAGCTCAGCACCTCCTGGACCAGGCCAGGACAAATGCCGATGGTCTTCTCGCCAACGCCCAGCAGAGGCTGGACGAAGTCGAGGACCGAGAGGCCCTCCTCCACGCCCGTGAGGAGAGCGCTGATTCCCGGGTGGAGAGCCTGAGCCTACAAGAGGCTGGGCTCACTATCCGAGAAGCAGAGGCTCGCGAGCGCGAGCGGGGACTCCGCCTTCGAGAGGAGCAGCTCCATGCCCTCGAGGATCGGCTCAACAGGGAGCGAGAGGCCCTCGAGAGCCGGGAAGCGATGGTCAGCCAGTCCACCGCTGAGCTGACCCGGCACCAAGAGGTGCTAAACCAGCGCGAGGCTTCCCTCCAGGGAAGGATGGACCACATGCTGAACCAGCGACGGGTCAGCATGGAGCAGGAGTTTGAGCGGAGGCGCGCCGAGGTCACCGAGGCGTGCCGCGCGGACTTTCGCTCCAAGACTGACGCCGCCCTGGTGAGGTACAAGCAGGGGCACAAGACCCTGGAGCACCAGGTCCGTGACCTGGAGACTGAACTGAGGGGGGCGCACAAGGTGCGCTGGGGCGCCGACCACGCCCTCGCCGACGCTGACGCCACCATCGCCTCGCTCCGGCGCGACGTGCAGAGGCTTGAGGAGGAGAACTCGACGTTAGTCCTGCAGGTCGTGGAGATCTCCAGGGAGCTCCAGGAGGCCAGGGGCTCCGAAGAGGAGGCACGCGTGCTGCGAAGGCAGCATGTGCAGATGTTCCGTGGGTTCTCAACCCGTGTCATGGTGGTGGCGCACCGCCTGGGCATCCACGGGCTGAACCTGCCCACCGTCCCTGAGGACGACGGGTCGATCATGCTCTTCTTCAGCCAGCTGGCTGAACAGCTGGACGGCGCATCGGCGAAGGTCTTGGAGCTCATCGACGCCGAGTGCCGAGAGCTACTGGGGCTCGCGGGGGCGCGAATCTTCACCAACCTCCAATGCCTCCGCCCCAACCTCAACCTGGAAGAGGTACTGCAGAGGCCGTCGCCTCCACCGCCAGGAACTCCTGACCGCGCGGCGGTGGCCAGGGCAGGGCGGTTGGATATCGCCCTGCGACGGCTGCAGGCCATCTATGCCCGCCCTGGAGCACCCGCCGCCGCGGACCAGGAGAGCTCCTCCAGCGGCGACACCTCCGGCTCTGGGGAGTCCGGCAGCGGGGAAGCTGGGGAGGAAGACGATGCAGCGTCAGAGTCCAGCGGAGAGGCGTCCTCAGGCTCCAGCCAAGGCACCGGCGATGACGAGGGCGACGCGGCGGTCGCCCAGTAAGCTCCTCCTAGACCTCCTCCAGAAGAACTAAGTTAGCTGCACACTTGGCAGCTGTCAGACATTGCCCGGCTGGGCCATTTTAAGTTGTAATCGTACTTAAGGCGTTGTTCGCCGAATTATCCTCATTTGCACCCTTGTGTCATTTTCCTTGTCTCGCCTTTGTCTGGGGAATGCTCTACGCCGATCAGGGGCTAGCCTCCGAGCGGGACAGCAGCCTGATGCTTAGTATGCAGCTCGTGGTGCAAGGCTAGCGGGCACTGGCGCTCCAGAGGTGACTGTAATGGCACACAGGACTATTTCCCTGAAGCCCCCCTGGCATCCAAACACAACAAAGGCGATTCCAGGAGAAGAAACACAAGGCCACAGACAAGGACAGCAGAGTACTTGACAAAATTGGCACGAATTATGCGACCCCCATGCGCCCATGCGCTTTCATTCGAGCGTCGCTCGAGAGGAGAGAGCAACATGGATCGTATGAGATGACTGTAGCGGGTCCCTTCCATAGTCAGAGCTCGATACGTTCTGGGTTTTGCGGGTCTGCTGTTTTCCAGGCGAAGGCCCAAGCGCGGACACCGTGCTCCGGCTCTTTCTCGAAAGACGGTCGAGCGAAAACTCACATTCACGTTAAGTCGTAGTTAGCTGAAATTGCGAGGTTGGTGGAGCCAAGACTCACGATTCCAAGCAATTTCTACAGATTAGAAAAGATTAATGGTGAGTGAGACTGCCGTTACACCTTGTTCCTTGCGCAGACAAAGGGCTCCGTTTCCTAAGCCGAAGGCAAGGGGGTGACGTCCCTTAAGCCCCCCTGCCCCATCTTCAAGCATCTGGGGACAGGGCCATCGAGGGCGGCGGAAGCCTACGTGTCCTCTGGCTCAGGTCCCAGGGATGCGTATCTGTCGAGGAAGTGCTCGCAGAGGTCCCTCCAGGACGAGATGGATCTTGGCGGTAGCCCGTAGAGCCACTGGCGAGGCTCTCCCTTTGTTGCCATCATGAACCAACCAGCCATGACACGCCCGTTGCCTCCCACCGACCGTATGGCGGCCGCGTATTGCTGCAAGAACTCCACGGGGTCGGAGGTTCTGTCATAACACGCACCGATCTCCGGCCGGAAGCAAGACGGCCATGTTGCACGACGAAGTGGCCCGGCGAGCGCCGCGAAGCCCTCGAAGCCGAGGTCGCCGGGTGCTGGCGCACCCTCTCCAATGGCTTCCAGGCCATCAAGGACTTGAAGACGATCTCGGCGATGGCTCACATAGACAGCGCGAAGGCGAAGACGGCGACGACGATCATCACTCATGTCGAAGCAGATCTGGAAGAAGACACACCACAGCCCCCTACCTGGCGCGCCAAATGTTGATGGATTTCATGTCGCAAGAACACGGGGTACCACGCGATGGACCCAAAGATTCGAACGCAGGGGGCTGAACGTGTGAGATCTAGGATCACAACGAAGCACGGTGACAGAAGCCTCGAGTTGTCAAACGCACTGCAGAGAGAGATGCCGAGCTTTACCTAGGTTCAGGGCCCTCGTGGTGAGGTAACACCCCTACTTCCTGCCTTCTTGTATTACAACGCGACACCTCGCGAGGAGTACAAGGTCTTGGTTACAAAGCTCTAGCTGGCCAGAGGTTGAAGAACCTGCATGCCCAGCTAGCAACTTGGAGAAGATCGGATCCCCTCTAAGGGGTGGCCTCCCCTCCTTTTATAGCGCCAAGGTCCTCCTTCCCCTTATCTTCTTGGGGAAGGGGTTGCCACACACACGGCCAAGGAGGGAGGACAGCTGTAGACTACACTCTTCTGTAGACATAGTCTTCGTAGGGTAGTGGCGCCGGTCCACAGGAGTAGGTGGAGGAGGCTGACGTCTTCCTCTGGCGCCCTGCACCGTCCACGCTATTTTTAGGGGGGTGGCCAACAACCACTGTGCCGCTTTGGGCAGGCACAACGAAAGTTGGTCTCCTCACTGTCGGGGGTAGCGTGGGTGGTACGCGGTCTTCTGTCCTTTATCTTCTTGCTCTGCACGCCAACGCGCCGAGCTGACATGGACTTGGTCCTTCTCCTCACCAGCGGGGGCTCGTGAGGAGGTCTTCTGGTCCTTAGCAGTTTCCACCGTCGTTCTCCTCATGAGGCGCCTCCTCATGAGGGTCTTCTCCGTAGCTTGGGTCATTGGTTCTCCCCTGGGCTGAAGATGGGCCGATGATGGGGCCCAGGAGCAGGTGGACCGGGATACCCCGATATCCAGAACACCGACAACTATGAAAGTCATCGGTTCCCATAAAAGTTTTAATGCATTTATAATCATAATTTATACCTGCCTTCCTACCTTTGTTGTTTTCCCATCCTTGAGCATTTTCTTGAATACGGTCAAGGAGATTCCACTTAGCATCTTCCTTCATATGAGTAAATGATCCAAAACAGGAAGCATCCAAATAATCCTTATCAGGAAGAGCAAGCCGCGCATAAAAATTATCAATAACAATATTATTGGGGAGCTCATGAATGGGACATTTGAGCATTAGTAACTTCAATCTCCCCCACGCTTGGGCAATACTTTCTCCATCATGAGGCCAAAAGTTATATATCCGATTACGATCTTTATGAATTTCACTTGGAGGATAAAACTTGGAATAAAAGAGAGGTACAATTTCCTCCCATGCAATAGATGGACCATCTTTAAGCAGCCAATACCACTCCTCGGCTCTGCCTTTCAATGATAAAGAGAATAGCTTACTCTTGACCTAGCTCAGTGAAATACCTGCACACTTGAACAACTCGCATAATTTATGTATAAAAAGTAAGTGATCACCCGGATGGACAGTTCCATCTCCTGAATAGCAGTTATCCATAACACGCTCAACAATTTTCATAGGTATTTTAAAAGGATCTAATTGAGCAGGTGGTGGTGGTGGTGGTTCATCCACATGTGCAGCAGTGGTAGTAGTGTTCCCAAATAGGAAACCAAATAGAGAATTCTCCATAGCAAAATAAAATAAAAGTAAAAGACAAAAATAAAAACAATACTCACAACGACGGTTACCTTTGCCAATTCCACTCTTCAATAGCGCTTCACTCCCTGGCAACGGCGCCAGAAAATAGTCTTGATGACTCACAAGTATGGGGGGTGTATCGTAGTACTTTCGATAAATAAGAGTGTCGAACCCAATGAGGAGCAGAAGGTGTTGACAAGTGGTTTTGATCAAGGATTCACTGTAAATACTAGCAAATGGGTTTTCAGGGGTATTTGGTAATGCAAGTAAATAAAGTACGAGTAAAGAAAAGACAATAACAATAATTGCTGCAAGTGGCCCAATCCTTTCTAGAGCAAAGGACAAGCCGGTTGTGTAACTTATGATGACCAAACGTTCTCGAGGACACACGGGAGTATCTGTCAAGTGCTTTTGCTTCATACCGCTAAATAATCTTTACTGGTTTGATAAGTGTTATGGGGGTGAACCTGTGCTAGCGCACTACCCTTACTAGGATAAATACACACTTGTGATTATACCCCTTGCAAGCATCCGCAAATACAAGAAAGTAATTAAGATAAATCTAACCACAGCCTTAAACTCTAAGATCCTACGCTCCCTGGTGCAATGGTTTCCCAACGGAGGTTTAGGTTTCTTTCACTCCAGCAACCCCACAATTGGTAGCCAAATACACAATGCATCTCACTAGGCCCATAAATGGTGAAGTATCATGTAGTCGATGTTCACATGACACCACTAGTGAAATAGCACCACAACAAATAAATATCAAACCATTAAATATTACTCAACATAATTCCACTACTAACGACTTGACTTCTCCCATGTCCTCAAGAACTAAACGAACTACTCACAAGACATTATATAGATCATGATCAGCGGTGAAATAATGGTAAATAACAATCTGAGCATAAACCTTAATTCAACGGTTCCACTCAATAGCATCAACCACAAGAGTAATCAACACTGGGAAAGTTTCCCCTAAGAATTTAACAAGATTCAACTCAAGATGTTACAGCGGGATGGCGTGGTGATGGTGGAGATGAAGGTGCTGGTGATGGAGATGATGATGATGATCCCGATGAAGTCCGGTGCGATGGTGATGACGATGGCGACGATCTCCCCTCTCCGGGAAGGAATTTCCCCGGCAGATTTCTGCCTGCCGAAGAGCTTTTCTCTCTCTGGTGTTTTCCGCCCCGCAGAGGCGGCAACGTCTATCTCCGAGCCCCCCCTCCTTGACTTAGGTTTTCGAGGACGATGAAATACGCAAAGGGGCGATGGCAGAAGTGGGCCAGGGGGCTCTCCCCACAGGTGGGCGCGACCAGGGGGCTCTCCCCACAGGTGGGCGCGGCCAGGGGCTAGGCGGCGCCCCCTGGTGGTGAGGCTACCCTGTGGCCCCTCTCGCTTCCTCCTTCTGGCTTCTTCAGTCTTCTGATAAAATATAATTTTCTGGTATTTTTTGGAATTTTCCTGATCTTCAAAATATGGTGTCTTGATGGTCCTTTTTCCAGCAGAATCCTGACTCCAGCAGCAAATCCTCCAATGATCATCAAACATGTAAAAACAGAGGAAATAACATAAGTATTATCTCTAAATGCGAAATATATCAATGAATAACACTAAATTATGATACAAAATAGTGATGCAAAATGGATGTATCAAACTTCAAATTTGTTAGAACATTATCCAACATATTTATATCATTATAGGAGTTTTCACCATGTATTTTAATGATTTACAAGATTTCCCAAGAAATCCCTTTTATTTGGATTGTAACTTTGTAGTGCAGGAACATACTTTCATCTTTTAGGAACCTTCCCATACTAAAACTGGCCTAGGATTTTTGGAGGATGAAGGTTTCTGGAAGACATGAAGACGTGGAAAAGGGGATATCAAAAATTCCACGGGAGGGTCCAGACTCCAGAACATCCCTTGGCTATGCCCTGGCCCACCAGGCATGGTTGCCCCCTTCCCAATCTAAAATGTCGCCAATCTTTTGTGTGCTTCATCTTGACTTAAACCATCTATTTTAGTCCTGGTTTTTGTTAGTTTGCGAGGAGGCGGTCACAAATAGAGAACGCACAAATACAGAGAAAGAAACTTTGTGTCCGGAGAAGATCGGTGGGGGAAATGATGCTGGAGATGCCCCTAATTGTGCCATCCACTCCCCCGGAATCGTCTCCATCGCCACAATGATGACATGGGAGTAGTCCACCCTAGACTACGAATTTGTTGTAGCATGGTGCTCACTCTCTCATGTTGTAGAGTGTATGATTGTATGTCTGATAGGATCTTAGATGTAACTACACTATGGTGGACCTTACGATGATTTGATAGGTGATGAGATACAACATTAAATATGTGTTTGATTTATTTTTAGATACATATTATTACCCTATTCATTATACATGTTATGATCAAACTAGTATGCTAGGACGTGAGAGGGGGAACATGTGTGTTAGATGGAGTAAATTGGTGGTGGCAACTGGATAATGATAAAATTTGGGAACCACTATAGTATTTAATATCTGTTGTTTACCTTACTGGGAGAATGACAAGGTATTAAAATTGTGTAGTGACAGAAAAAGGCGATCTTGTTTGTTTGAGGTAGCACTCATATAATCCATCATCATGTAAAAGTACCTAAGATGATACTCTTTATCATCCCAAAAGCGCAATGAACTAAATTCTATTATTGCAAAGTTTTCTCTTGCGAGAGGAGTATTAGTTAGATGCGTCGCATCAACTATAAGTTAGGACATGATGTGAATGTGAATCAAACACTACATAAACATGAGCGTGGATCTATCTTTTTACAAATCTATATTCATTCCACCATGTTAATGAGGGAATAGTTAAGTGAACCCATGAACCGTTCTATTTTAAACAATAACAAACCACTTTTACTTTACTTTATATGCCTTTCTATCTTCTGTAATTTATGAATCCGATAGAAAACATATTTTGCACTTAGTTTTCATATTTAGCGTGCATAAAAATTTGCACACCCTATACCTACATGCCTACACCTTTTTAGCATGGCACCATTGCATTTGCATTTAGTTTAGTTTTGTGTTTCATTTACTAATACAAAAATGTGTGTGACAGACAACCACTATTGTGAAGTTGGATATACAAGGTTATAATCTTTGCTGTGCAGGATTTATAGAGGAGAGGAAGGGAGTGGATCCCTTATTTTTTGAGAGTTTGATATAAACCCCGAGTCAACCTTATGGGGAAATCATGCTTGCTACATTGTTCTATGCTTGTAGTCCCAACGAGTTGATACACATGTAGATTGTTGCCATCAATATGTAATATATAGGGTAGATCTATTCTAAAACCGGTTGTAGACTAGCTATCTACAACTGGGTGGCCGTATAAGACAGCGATCCGTGTGGCGATCAGGGGGAAAAAATCACGCCTTATCCTAACCCACCACCCAACAGCACCTATCTCCTTTCCCCATGGTCGGTCAACTCGAGCCCCACCCAAGTGCCTCCCTCACCACTGGCCAGCGCGCTTCCAAACCAGCGCTGCCGAGGCCCCAAGCTGCTCCCTCGCTGCTGGCCTGCAGACCACCCTCGCCGACGGCTCAAGCTCCTCCCTCGCTTCTATCCAGCGCGCCTCTCGCCTGTAGGTCCTCACGCCAGCAGCCCGGAAAGCCCCGCGCCGCCGGCCGGCCAGTTTCCCGCGAGCTCCAAAACTTGCGGCCATCTCCCTTCTGCCTGCTCTCCGGCCAGTGCGCAGCCACTGGTCGGTCTGGCCGCGAGCTCTGCCTTGGCCGCCGTTGACCAGAGCCCCTCCAGCTTGTGCCGCCTCTGTATTGACTAGGAGTACTAGCCGCCGCCAGGGTTTCCGCCGGCGTGAACTTCTCTGACCACCGGCATGTAATCCCGCGAGCCAGCGTGAACTGCTGCGCGCGAGTGCCACTCAGGACGCCGGCATCCCTGCTCATCGTGGTGGACGCGATCGATGTTGTGCTGTGCAGTAAACCTCCTCGGGCGCAGGTTCAGACGTTCAGTTCTTCCGAACAGTGCAGTACACTCGACAGTCACTACCTCACCGGTCTTATTTTTTTTTGCTTTGAATTGCAGCTACAGCAGCACACCAAACTATGTGGAAGTTATTTAATGCCTTTTTTTTAAATATTGCACTTTTTATCAGCATTTCTGAAACTAGTATTGATTTGCAGGAATTTTCAGAAATAGGACAGCGTCCCAGCCGCCGGACACGACAGGGACAAGTCGCATCCGGCGGATGCGATTAGTGGCTCAGCCACCTGCCACGGCCTGCCACGGCCTACTGTCGCCTCCTCTCGAATCTGCCGGATGCGATTAGTGCATAGCCTGCTACACACACCCAACCGGCCACCATGTTACCTCTTTTGGCAATGCGCACCCGGCCACCGTGTTATCTGTTTTGTCAATGCGCACCCGAGAACTCGTTATTTTTATTAGTTTGTATTGTTTGTAGTCACGGCAAATATTTCGGATGTTTTATCTATGAGTAATATTTTGCGGGAGTTGGCGGAAAAGAACAAGCAAAACGAGCGGGAAAGAATTTAGCTGGAGAAATCGAGCGGGAAAGAACGAGGGGGGAAAGAACAAGCAAAACGAGCGGGAAAGAATTTAGCCCCAGAATGAGCATCGTGAAGCAAAGACCACCTCTCCACATGCTCATGCTCTATCCATTGTGCAAAGTTTTTTATGCGAGACCCAGGACGCCTCCTAAGAGGGGGGGGGGATCAAATCCTGGGAGATCGCAAAGTCCAATTGGTTCTTCCTCTGGGGGTAATGTTGTTCCTTGTTGAGTTGCTACTAGAGCTGCATGAGCCGCTACTGCGGCTGCGCGGGCTGCTTTTCTATGTTTAGCATGTTAAACATAGAAAAGCAGCCCGCGCAGCCGCAAACTACTTTCCCGCAAACTACTTTTTAGCAAATTCCCCCCCCCCTAGTTCTTTCCCGCAAACTACTTTTCCGCTCGATTTCTCCAGCTAACTTCTTTCCCGCAAACTACTATATTTCTATCTTAATTTTAGTTGTCCCAAATCATGTATTTCTATTTTAGTTTGCGGTATGTAATACCAATGTATCACCCACTTTCAATATTTTAGTTTGCGGTATGTAATACCGATGTATCACGCATTTTCTATATTAATATAAATGTTACTTCCAATATATATTCATAAATATTACTCTAAGATAAAACTTCTAAAATATTTGCCGCTACTAAAAATAATACAAAGTAATGAAAACAGTTAGTAGTTGGAATTTTTGATGAAAAAGACCACCTATCTCAATGAAATGTAAAAAAAGACTACCTACCAAAAAAATTGTCAAGAAAGCCGGCAAGAACATGCCGCCTACCACAGAGCCGGCAAGCTGCATCTAGCGTGCACGTACCCAAGCTAGTAGTAGTAGTGCGCTTACAGATTTTTTTTGCCGGACAAAACGCACCCTGATTAAGCAAACGCATGCTTTCCTGCCTCCGTTTTATTACTTGCGTTTTATTACCGTTTGCCCATGCACGTGCGCACGCTAACTTACCTGCTATGTCAGCTTGCCGGATGCGTCACAGGCGGCAGGGCCCACATGCAGCTTGCCGGCTGTGTGACAGGCGGCATGACCTTGCCGGCTCTGGCGACACGTTTTTGATAAATTTTTTAGTAGGTGGTGTTTTTTGACATTTTATTGGTACCAGAAACAAGCATTGCCAAAAGAGGTAACATGGTGGCCGGTTGGGTGTGTGTAGCAGGCTATGCACTAATCGCATCCGGCAGATTCGAGAGGAGGCGACAGCAGGCCGTGGCAGGTGGCTGAGCCACTAATCGCATCCGCCGGATGCGACTTGTCCCTGTCGTGTCTGGCGGCTGGGACGCTGTCCTATTTCTGAAAATTCCTGCAAATCAATACTAGTTTCGGAAATGCTGATAAAAAGTGCAATATTTTAAAAAAAATCGCGTCTACTGCGTGAGCTGTGCTGTCGTTTTGGTGCCTTGCTGCTCTCTCTCTCTCTACTCGTGTTGATTCTTTGAATTGCCTTCGATGGTAATTGTTTTCCCGTGCCAATCTGATTTGAGACAGAGAAAAATGTTGACTAATACAAAAGAACAATCTTATTCAGGTTTATTTGCGACGCACTCTATGTGTTTGTTGATTTGTCTATAAGAGCTCAATTTTGTACCGAGAGCACTCTGTGTGTAAAAAGATGCAGTTTAGTTGCACTAACGCTGCAGTTCAATGCGGCATTTTAGAAAATGTGACTCGCGAGCGTTACTTCAGGCAGTTCAGGTACACTAATAGGGCAGTTTAAGAACACAACTTCAAGAAGTTCATACACATCAAACTCGGCAGTTCACCTCGAACATGCTAGAATTTTTATTTAAATCGAATTTAATTTGTACCACTATGGGCAGTTCAGGAGCGCGAGTGGGGGAAGTTCAGGAGCACCAAACGCGGCAGTTCACCTCAAACATGCTAGAATTTTTATTTAAATCGGATTTAATTTTTGACACCACGGGCAGTTCAGGAGCATGTGTGGGGGAAGTTCAGGCGCACCAAACACGGCAGTTCACCTCAAACATGCTACAATTTTTATTTAGATCGTATTTAATTTTTACCACTACGGGCAGTTCAAAAGCACGAGTGGTATAAGTTCAGGCGCACCAAACGCGACAGTTTAGCTTGAATATGCTACAATTTTTATTTATATCAGAATTATTTTTTACCATTACGGGCAGTTCAAGAGTGCTAACCAAAGCAGTTCAAGTGCGCTACTTGGGGCAGTTCAGGTGGGCTTACGAGGGAAGTACAGGTGGTGGTGGAACTTCGGGAAGTTTAAGTACACTAACGAGGCAGTTTAGAAAACTCGACCGCGGTACGCGACTCCAAGCAGTTTAGTTGCACTAGCTCGAAAAGTTCAGGACCGCAACTCCAGGAAGTTCAGGAGCACAAACGAGGGAACTACAGTCTGGCGGAACTTCAAGAAGTTCAGGCGCACCAACGATTCAGTTCAGTAACTTGACTCGGGCAGTTCAAGTGCACTAACGCAGCAGTTCATAGAAAGTGACATATAGGCAGGACTCAGGGCAGTTCAGGCGCACTAAAGAGACAGTTCAGAAACGTAACTCTGGGAAGTTTGGATGCACTAAACGCATCAATTCACCTTGAATACGCTAGAATTTTCACTTTTGTCGGATTTCTTTTTTACCATAGTGGAAATTTATGTTTATACTAAGCAAAAGTTTACTTGAACAAGAGGAAAGTTCGATTGCAACAAATTAAAAAGTTAAATTTTGTCAAAATTCAATTTAATCATAACAGAAGTTCAGTTACACATTCCGAGCAGTTCAGCTGCATGTGAGAAACAGTTCAAGTACTCTATTTTTTTTTCGAGCGGAAATCCTACCCATTAAAATCGTTTTTATATGTCCCCGTTGCACAAGTAAACCATATAAATACTTCATATACAATGATATGAGTCTACTTTCACTTGTACATGGCGTCATGCCCCACTCAACCACCATAGCCATGCTAAATTCAAATCGCTTGCATATGGGCGTCGTTCCTATTGTTTACTATTCTTAAAAATGATTGCTAAACCTTGCAAAATTTAAAAACATCACCTTGACAAAAAAAAGTTGCACAATTTTAATATCTTTCAAACGGTATATCATTTACTTCATTCCAATTAGTCATTTAGAAGTAATTGCAAAAACAGTTCATGCAAAATTGAGAAATCCGAAAATCCAAATCATCTATATTTAAAACTGTTCTTAAATTGTTAGAAATCCACAAAAATGATCAAAATGAAAAAGTTGCGCCTAATCCACAGCTTTCTAATGCCATATCATTTGCATCAATCGGATAAACGGTTTGAAAATGCCAATCAAAATAGTGTCCGAAAATGGAAAATCCGTGAAAGAGTTTTTTACGATATTTAAAATTACTTTTAAATCATCCAGAATTTTGAAAAATACTTAAAATTAATAATATTCGCAATTTCCTTACGAATCCAACGGTATATCATAAGCATCATTCTGATGAACGATAAGAAAACATACTCTCCGAAAATACCAATAGATGCAAAAATCTGATCATTAGTTTTTCAATTAGTTTTAAAAATGTACAGAATTTCGAAAAACTTCCAAAACATAAATTTTTTGGAATTTGATAAGCTTTCCAACGGTATATCATTTGCATAAATCCGATAAACGGTTTAAAAATTATAATCAAAACACGTAAATTATATGTACAATAGCGAGAAGTTCAAGCACGTGTACGAAAAAGTTCAGAATTGGTTGTAAATCCTTAATCTACAACCGGTTGTAGAATAGCTGGGCTAGTAATGTATATTGAGGTTCTTGTCTGGTCGAAATAACATAGCCGTCTACCCATTCAAAATTGTTGCATTTATAAATATGAAACTCTTTCCATATTTATATCTAAAAATCTTTATAATTGTCCTTTTTCGGACACAAGTAATAGCCAAGCGGGAGTTTTTGGTTCATCCCGTAATCTTTTTCTCTATAGAATATGTAGCCTTTCCCCCTAAAACTAATATGAACGGTATTTATTCACTCCATATCGAGGTGGGGGATGCAACCTCAATCTCATATGTAAAGATACAAATTATCAAATTTTGGCATATTACAAAGATTTCTCTTAACCTCAAGTATTGTGCTTCACCTCCAAATAGGACGAATGCTATTTATTCATGTTTCAAATTACAAAGACATGCCTGGATGGAATAGTGTACATTGGTTGACTTGTGAACCATTTTTTTAACAGTATTATGCATATCTCATACTCCACATAGATTTAAGGAATCCTTAGTTAATTTTACACCCTCCTAGCAAAGTAAATAAAATTGTGTCAGTATATTAAAAAAATAAAATGCTGAAATGAAACTTGGCCGATGTGGTTGAAGTAACAACCTTGAGTGAGACTATTGGTTTGTAGCCAAGTTGTTCAGTGGCTTTGTTGCAACTGAATGTACGATTGAGCGTCATGTACTTAATAATTATTGGCGTTAGAAGCATGTGAGATTGAAGAACTCCATATCGAGAGAATAGCTTGTTGTAGCTCCAGTCTATGACACATGCTATTGGCATGAGTAGATACGCAGGTATCCTCATTCGTAGTTTTCTGCAATATAACAATGTATGTAATCTATTTAATTTGTTCCAATAGGTGGCATCATTATATGAAAATAATATTTCCCGTTGGACCAAGAAATTGCATCAGTTAGCCTTGCTAAAATGGGTCTAACCAAAAATTGATTATTTATTATGAGATAACTAAAACCAACATGTACATAATAAAAACTCCAAAAGAAATGGTTTTGTCTATTAACCCTAGTAATGACAAAAAGTTAAACAAAACTATGTGCTTAGTTAAGGTTTCTAACAGATTAAACAAAATCACCTTTTATATCCACACTCTTCCAAAAACATATATATAAAGTCCCAAAAATTCGTTGGCTCCATGTTTGTTATAAAGTATACCTGCATAAAAAAAGATATTAAGGAGTAATAATGGAAATAGGCAATTTGAAAGTTCAGCAACAACGATACATACTTTGCCACCAATAATCTTTGCGCCCTCTTTTGTTGAAAGAGTTTTTTCAGCACAAATGTGACCGTGCACCACATTCTCAACATATACAAAATCATCGCAATTATTGCCATCACCAATAGTGAACTACATGAATACACTAGATCAGCTACTTTGAAACAGAGCACACAAAAAGTCATTGATTGTTCTTAAATATTAACTATTCAAGGATATACAATAATTTAATTAAGTCCATGGTTTTTAAAGGTGAAATAATTTTAAGTGCATTCCCTTAGTTCACATGCCTGTTTTAATGGTCCTAGATTGAGTTGCAGTCGATGCAAGGAATTTTTTGTCTAGTGCGGGAGAATATAAGGCAAGATCTCATGATAGATCTTTTCTTTTCTGAAGTTTTTTCATGGTAGATAATTAATAGGTATATATGGGAGATGTTTTTTATTTTTTATAGCATGAAAATTTTCATACATATGATTTAATGTTAAGGTAAGAAGAGAATATGAAAGTGTTATAAATATAGGCATAAGTGCTTTGAATTACTACTCCGTAAGGAAAACTTGTGCACCTTGACACTCATTGTCATGTTGAAAATAGAAGTTCAAAAGAATCTCTAAGCATATCGGGAGAAATTAATGGAATCAACAACAAAAAATCTTATGACCCATGTGTCTTATAAAAGATTTTCTTTTTATGGCTGATTTTAGTTTTAATTTTTGGGGCAGATTGTTTGGAGAAAATATATTGAACTGCATTTTATGTGTGTTGACATAATTATGTAATATTTAGGAAACCCCTATAGTCAACATATTTCAATTTTCCATTCATATGTATTATATGTTAGTTGACAATAGGAATGAGATATGTGTGTGATTATCATAAATCCAAGCTTCCTCATCTTAATTGTTTTTGGACTGGGAAACATGGTACCATCAATTTTATCAAGAAAATATTTTCATAGATCGTATTTTACAAGGTTTACATGTTCACAAGGTAAGCAATACTCATTCATCCATGCCTTAGATAGCGCCCATATCCAGCACAAATGTTTATGATTTATAAACATATTTATCTTTAATTGAGAATAAACATATCCAAATTATATATTGTGTTGTAGTATATTAGATATGTACTTATTCATGTACTTACCACCATTCCAGCACAAGAAACTAAACTTTGTAATTTCTTGTCACCAGGACCAAAAATAGTACCAGGACGTATACAACAAGTGAGAAGCCCATTTATGTCGTTGGCCTGCATCACTTGCTTCTCCGCTTCGGCCTTAGTTTGTAGGTATGGGTTATGAAACTAATAAATAATAAATAATTTAGTTAGATATATAAAAAAATTATCCAACATATGTATGCTATTTATTTCCATAGCGAAATAGAACAAACAGTAATGCATAACCATGATTCACTAGTACCTATGTGGAAAATCTGTAAAAAAATGAATCATGAAAATAAATATTGAAGAGGCACACAATACTTGTTCTCGTGGAATGGGACACTTCTGCAAACGAGTTTACATAATAACATCCCTTGGGCTCCCCCATGGCTGTAAGATGTGCAAATGGTGTAGCAACTATGTTCGACTTTTACTACTGGCATATGATATTCTGATGAACCATAAAACAATAGTTGTACGCTTCCGCGATGTTTCAACTCACACACCCTCCGCTTCGGTTATTAGATTCGTTCATAATCTTGTTGCTAAAAATATTGTATATTATGAAATATGTTCATGTACCAAATAATTATAGCTATATTTCATGACAATCATCTAGATATATAATAATTTTATGAATAAAAAACAATCTCAGAAGTATATTTTGACCATGTTCGAAAAAAACATTCATTTTTTGATGAAAAATGTAAGGCAAACACTTATGAGAGCATCCAATCTATTTCAGATAGAAAGTTCATCCAACTCATTTAAAATATCATGTCCAAACAAAGTAGTGCTAATAAAAATTTTATAAACATAGATACCTAAATAGCTATCTCAACAATTTTTAACTTGTATGAGGAGATATGCATGTAGACATATCGAGGAAAGAATTAAAATAAAAGGATAAACTAGTAACACATTGTGCAATGGTAATAAGCGTTACAAAACCTAAGACTTTTTTTTGAAATGGGGAGCAACCCTGGCCTCTGCATCAATCCTAAGACTTCATTTGACATTGAAGTAAATTATGATAATTTCGTTTTCACAACCCTCTTATCTATTTTACTATATGTGTTACCCACAATATTTTATTTTTGTGGCTAATTTTCTGCTGCAGATCATTAAATAAACACAACACAAATTGTCCTGGTTAGAGGATTGAGACGTAAGATCTTACAGGCGTGCTATGGCCAACGTGACATAAGAGCCCATAACTGTTATATTTTAAAAAGAATCTCCAAATAGCTCTAGTAAGCACTAATTAATTAGATCATCCCTATTGAAACTGTGGTCACAAAACGTGTCTTCAAATCATCTTATATATTCATATATTGTCAGGATAAATAGAAATCAAGTAGTAAGTTCTCTACTACCTCTATTCCAATGAATAGGACATATAAATTAGTCAAAAGCCAAATCTTATTAAATTTGAGAGGATATATATGTGTGTGGCGAGTCCGGATGGCAATGGGGCCCCGAAACCCGCAAACCCGACGGGTACCCGTCTTAAATGGGGTGGGTTTGGTAAAAAGTTGGACCCGCCAGATCTAATGGGGCGGGTTTGGGGGTGGCAAACCCGCACCCGCAGACCCGCAAACCCGCTCTAAGCCCTAATCCTATACCTAATAATCCTATGCCTGAGTAGTAACCACACGTACATGAGCTATAAACAACACAACCCATGCGGCGACACGCACACACAACACATAACACATACACGCGATGGAATCTGGAGTCCTAGAGACAACACACGTTTTTTTCTTCCATCACTACATCAAGCCGTCACACGCAGGATAGGGGGACGAGGCGGGTACCCGTTGGGATCCCGAACCCGACGGGGTTGCGCGTCTGGTAAAAAATGAGACCCACCAAGTTAAATGGGGCGGGTATGGAGGGGCCGGACCCGGCCTCGAACCCGGCGGGTGCCATCCCTAGTGGCGAGAGAGAAGAAAATATCAATGTCTATAATATTAAACAACACTATGATATTTTTATGCTGAATTTGTTGACATAAATGTTCATAGCTTTGCCATAACATTGGTAAAACTTACAAGATGTTATTTTTTTGACTAAATTTATACGTCTTATTCATGGAACGATTTGGGGGTGTGTAAATAAAAGGAAATAAACTTATAAACCAGCAACTTAATTTTGTCTTAAAATCAACCAAAACAATATAAAACACACTACAAAAACTCTTGAACACCGCCGCTCGAAAAAGTTTTTACACAATTACTCCCTCCGTCCGGATGTATAGGGCCTACGCGTATCCTTAGATCATTAATTTAACTAATATAATATAAGTTATATATTATTAGAAACTTTTATGTTATACTTTCTAATGGTATAATTTTTATGTTTAATAATTAATATTATATTTATTAAATTGACTACCTAGGGATACATGCAAAACCTGGAGTTAGTAGGTTTCAAATTTTTAGGTGTTATCGTGGGCTCTTTAAAGACCCGCTAGCTAGCTTAGTATTGTGTGGCGAACTGTGTAGCGAAGAAGCAATTAGCTAGTAATCCTTTTAAACCTTATCTGGATATGGTGTCAATTCATCCACGTCAAAGAGATCGTGAACTCCATCGAATACAACACAGCTCGAACTAGTGTATATGAGCCTTTTGACCTTGCAGGCGGTACAAGCATCGATAACGTTCTTTGTCCCTGAGCACAAGAAAACGGGTGAAATTAAAAATAAAATAAAATACATGTAGTGCATGAGTAAGTTCATAGATAATAGAACATATTTATCGAAAATTCCTTGAGTTGGCTAGCTAAATTAGTAAAGGACGTGCAGTATCTTAGGTCGGTACTAGTTTATTGGCAGACTTAATGACTAACCCTCGACGTTGACCTTGTAATGAAGTTGGAAGTTGTTCTGTAAAGGATCCGGAGCAGCCATGTGGAAAACAGTATCTACCCCTTCAAAAGCTGCAGAAGTTGGAAGAGTTTAACGGTTATGCAATCAATTAAAGAATGATAATGATGCATGGGTGTTTTGCAGGCTCCTGGGAAGAATAGTAAAATCGTTGAAAATGCTTTAAAAAATCATAATAAATCTAAATTTCCGTGGACAATATACAACTTCGTGTCTCACATGTTCCTGCAAGGTTTCGTGAATAAGATGGATGTATGTTATGCCGTAGACAGAATAAAAAAAGCGCGGTGCTTAAAAAACCATTTTTTAGCACACAATTTGTTTTTTTACCCAATTATTTTTTCTATAAGTAAAATTCCACATGTACAAATAGGACGGGTAATTGATGTGTCTAAATATTTTCAGTTCATTTAACACCCAGAACGTTATTCATTTCACCTGGGAGCGCATATGCTCTTTCATAGCTGATTTGGGTATATATCCGATGCACAATGTGACTTGCACAGAGTTTTTAGACTAGTCATGTTGTAGTGGAGTACTCCCACCGTTCAGAAATATAAAATGTTTTAGCTTTGTGAAATGAATGTATCTAGACATCTTTTAGTGTATATATTCGCTCGAATCTATACACTAAAAGATGTCTAGCTTCACAAAGCTAAAACATCTTATATTTCTAAACGGATGGAGTACTGGCTAACATGGTGCCGCCCGAGTGTGGCTGGTACATCAGGAAGGTTTATATTTAAGTGTCAAGTGTAGAGTTGAGCTTAAACACTTCGGTCCGATCGAGAGGGGTGCTGTTTCTAGCAAGTCAATGTTCGTTTGCAAATATATATAGTACATTATTACGGGGAACAAAAATTCAAGTGATAGTTGCCTCTTAACCACTTCTCGTTTCCTCCAATTCTCGAGTTAGGCTTTAATCAACCCGCTCGCTTGTAGCGGCTAAAAATTCCAGAAAATTCGTAAATAGTAAGGTATAGTGAGCAACTTTTGTTGCACGCGTGTACTTATTATTGATATGCACAAACTACCTTTGATAAGTTGCCCTTGGTCGCAAACGTTGACGGAGGTGTAGACAGCAAGGCCGCCGCGGAGGGCGGCGCCGAGGAGCCCCTCCTGCTCGGCAGGATCCAGCGAGACCGTGGGGGCGAGGTCGGTGATCCGCACGCGCCACTCGCCGGAGCGGAGTAGCGCCGCCACCAAGTGCCTGCCTGTTAAACCCCGCCCACCGGTCACGGCGCACCACCTTGTTGGCTCCCGGCGGTCAAAGCCTTCCACGGCTGGGATTGGGAAGGCCATCTCGACCCTTGTTATCACACGAGTGTAGTGCTACCGTGCAAGGCCTTGCTTCCCTCATTTATAGGCTTTACTGATCGACTCCATTTATAGGCTTTACTGATCGATGCATGATTAGTGTACCACGCTGGTCTTATCATTCTCATTAATAAAATGTACTATGTGAATTTAAGATGACAGCAGACGTGCTACCGTGCAAGGCCTTGCTTCCCCCATTTATAGGCTTTACTGATCGACTCCATTTATAGGCTTTACTGATCGATGCATGATTAGTGTACCACGCTGGTCTTATCATTCTCATTAATAAAATGTACTATGTGAATTTAAGATGACAGCAGACGTGCTACCGTGCAAGGCCTTCTTCCCTCATTTATAGGCTTTACTGATCGACTCCATTTATAGGCTTTACTGATCGATGCATGATTAGGCCTTTCATAATGCATTGGCTCTTAGCGCGTTATCCTAGGTAGGCGTTTATTCTAAGAGGCAATGCATTGTATCTAAAGATTGTATCTAAATTTAATGATTTTAGTCTCATGCATGCATATGATTGGGCTAGCAATATTTTTTGCCTATGACTTTGTGCAAAGGTTGTAGCTTAGCTAAGATACAACCTCACTCTCTTTCATCATTTAATAGGGTGCCACATGAGTACTTTGCCTATGATACCACGAGAAGAAACTTGCATTGGGGAAGGCCTTAATGTACCACGCTGGTCTTATCATTCTCATTAATAAAATGTACTATATGAATTTAAGATGACAGCAGACGTGCTACCGTGCACGTCCTTGCAGGAACAGCTAGCTCAGGCGAGCCACACCGATAGGAAACGAGCAACTACTATTTAAATGGGGCAAAAGATAATACATGTATAGGTGTAAGCAATATGTAGAAAGCCCCTTATATTACAAGAAAAAAATTCGATTACTTCCACTGCAGTAGGAGGACCTCACACGTATCAACCGGGCGCATCTCAGCCTACTCCCGAAAACGGAGTCGGCACGATGCCCCTCTAACTTCCGCCCCATATCTCTTCAAAATCTTGCAAGAGCTCTAAGCTCCCTGGAATGTAAGGCCTTGTGGTTGCTCCAGCGAGGTGTGCGCTCGTTGCCCTGCCATGCGTATTGACGGTGGCGTTGTGTGTACGTGTTGGCTGACACGCCTCAAGTCGGTTCGAACGACGACACTCCGTGTAAACTAGGCTGGCTCGGTCAAAAGAAAGTAATAATAGGCAGACAGCGGCCGCCGCCTCTTCCGAGGGATATGCTGCCGCTGCCTCTTCTTCTCCCCAAGGATCGCACCGCCGCCTCTTCTTCTCCCCACGGATTTCCACCGCCGCGACCTTCCAGCCACTCCCACCACCGTCGCCAACAATTACGAGGGCTTGCTAGCGCCAGGCTGCTGGAGCGCTGGATCCACGAGTGGCTGTGCACAACGATCCGGATGGATGCAGAGGCGAAGCCTCTTCGGCGCCGACGTCTATGGCTATCGTTAGGGATGAGGTCGGGTGAGGGAAGCGAGGTCGCTCATCCTTTGCCTTCGTAGGGGGCGATGGCAGCGAATGGACAGCTGATGGTTTCCTGGAGAAGATGAAGGGCAGATAAGCGAGGTGAGCTGGTGATTCTCAGTTTTTCACTTCTTCCTATCTCCTCCTCCTCTCTGGCCAATCCCGTTGGAGGAATCTGTGGGCAAGTACTATTGTTAACTGCGAAGAGAGAGCTTGTTGGAGTAGCGAATGGGTAAAAATTGCCGGTGGATGGCCGTACCCCTGATGGTCTTTTTGTTGGTAAATTTCGTCACTGGACTTGTGTAACAACTTTTTTTGTCCCTGTACCGGAATGGATGAAGCTAGACAGCCACTACCCAGAAAAGTTCCTATTCCTTCATGCTAGATTAATTCCTACATGATGATTATCATAATCCTGTTGGTGATTGTGGTCAATTGGTCATACATCCGGTGAATGATGCGTTTGTTTGGTGGCTAATTAGGGTAATATGAGAGATATGATTTGCCTTCTCTTGGATTCTTGATTGATCCCGAAGTAGTTTTTTATGAGATCAAGACTTACCTTGGCCGGTTGATACTGAGGTTATTTACTGCTTTCATATGTAGTTATATTGGCTTTCTATTTTCCTCCCAAATTTCTGCAAATAACTGTTTGTATGGACAGTTAGTTTCTTTGTCCTTTTCTTTGCCAACGGTTTTTTTGTCAGTACATTCGATCCCACAAATGAGCATTTTTAAGTCACACCAAATACTATTTCTATTAATCCTTATGGTAGATTATCCAATTGATAAGATATCTTGCTACGTTAAAGATGATGGTCTTGCTGTGCTGAAACATCTGAATTTGCATAGAAATAGATCTCTTCCAATAAAAATATATGGTGTTGAGCCGCTTGCTCCAGAATGGTACTTCCAACAGAGTACCTAAATGATATGGTGGCACCAAACTTTTTAGGGTCAGGAGAGCAATGAAGGTGCATAAATTGGTGCCATGTGTCATACTTTCTATGTTCATTCAGTCCATAGAAGAGACGCTAATTAGCTACATCTTCTTTTCCAGAGAGAATATAAGGAATCCAATGTACAGATCAATGTTTTGGTTTCTAAAGCCCAGAAGTATCCCGAGGAATGATGGACAGGATGGAACCACATGGCTTTGAAATAATGTTCGTGATCATCCTAGAATGGTTTCAGGTATGCTATTTCAGTCTGTTCGTGCCATCAGTTCTATATGCTGACACCCTGTGGTTGTCCCTTTTTTCCCACTTTTCCATAATACAAAGTTCATATTTGTCTATGGATAGGTCTTCCTGGTGGCCTTGACACGGAAGGAAATGCCTCGATTGCTTTATGTTTCTAGAGAAAAATGGCCAGGTTATAAACCATCATAAGTCTAGTGCTATGAACGCCTTGGTAGAAATAATGTTTTAGATCCAGTTTTGGCCAATCTTCTCTATCGTTAGTAGTAGCATATATTGTATTTAAAATCCCATTTTAATGGTGAGCTTATTGACAGGTCCGGTCTCTACTGTAATAACTAAGTCTCCGTATATGCTGAACTACTATTTGAACAACTTCAAGGCAGTAAAGGAAGCAATGTATCATGATGGATTCTTTGGTAGGGAAATAGTTTGTTATGTGCAGCTCATCAAAGATTATTCCACTGACATTCATGTTCGAAATGCTAACAGAAATGTCCTCCTTTTCTTTGTAAGGCTTAGATTTCACGTATCTGAGATATTCTCTTGCCTACGTTTCATTTTAACTTTGATGAAGTTTCATGAACATTTGTCTCATACAGATCAACATGAAAGGTTGGATGGTATTCAAGGCCCCATCTACATTGTGTTGGCACTGGATGCATCTTTAGAAGGCATATGCGATGTACGGTTATAATACCCCCAAAATAAAGAAGCTACACTTACAAACTTGCAGCTTCACCAGTAAGAATATGATAGGGAAAGAGAAGGTTTGGATGGTATTCAAGGCCCCGTTTATTTTTCGAAGCAACGTTGATGTATAGTATAGGGGCAGACAACAAGCTAGGATTATTGGGTAATGCAAGAAATGGAGAAAGTGAGCTCTTCCTCAATTTTATTTTTTCCCCTTCCGATTGTAAACTTTTCTGAGTCTTGTTTGTGAAAATATTCTTGAGCCATATGAAGACGAGGGCCTTCTTTGTATTACAGAGTCTCCGCTTTTCTTTATGGAGTAGTTGTTATTCAAGTTTGCTGCTTTTTGGTGTATGGTTGTTTTGATATCTTTATTATACTATATGTCTTAGTCGTAGGAGGTGTAACTTGCAGTTTATTTATTTCACTTGCAACTTGCCGGCTGACCATGCATAGTTTCAAATTACACAGTGCAAATGTTTTTTTAAAGCCCATCATAATTTCCCCTATAATTATTTTGACATAAATATTCGGATATTAGAATATGGTAGCGATGAATCCACAAATATTCAGCGGCGCAGCAAAGCGCGCTGGGTCCTTCTAGTTGTATCCTAAAGATGATCACTAAGGCCCTCACCTCTCGCCTTCAAAACTCTATGAACTCCCTTGTCGACCCCAACCAAGCAGGTTTCCTCTCGGGCAGACACATCTTGAAGAATATCATCTATGCTGCCGACCTTGTACGGTGCTGCCATCTTCGCAAAAAGCCTACTATTGTGTTCAAGATTGATTTTCGAAAAGTCTTCGACTCAGTTAACTGGTGTAGTCTTATTGATATCCTCCGTGCCCATGGCTTCGATGATAGGTGGTGCTAATGGATGTTGACAATCCTCAAAACCGGCCCATGGATTTCGTCCTAAACGGGGTCCCTAGCTCGTGGATCAAATGTCGTGCTGGCCATTGCCAAGGTGACAGTCTCTCTCCCTATCTTTTTATAATCGTTGCAGATGGCCTTCAACGTCTTATCGGGTCCGCCTCCACCCTGACAGTCTAACCCACCCTTTCGATCACACTCTACCATGCCATGTTCTCCAATACGCTGATGACACCCTTATCCTCTGCCGCGCGGACTTGCCCTCCGCAATCCGTCTCAAGCACATCCAAGACGCGTTTGCCGCCGCCACTGGTCTCGCTATCAACCTCCATAAGTCTTGCTTTATCCCCATGCACTTTTCTCCTCATGAGGCCACCGAAATAGCCACCACCCTTGGCTACTCCATCTCCTCTTACCCTCTACCCTAGCTCGGACTTCCCCTATCCTCTACTAAACTCTCGGCTTTGGCCTATGCCTCTCTCATCTCCTCCTTTGACTGCAAGCTCTCCGGCTGGAGTGATATGCTTCTCTCTTCCGGTGGGTGTCTAGCTCTTTGTAGCATTGTTTTAAACAACCTCTGTACTTATTTTATGGGCTCTTTTTTACTGCCCCGTGGTGTGCTTGATGCGATTGATAAGAGACGTCATGCTTTTTTTGGACCATCAAGGACTCTTACTCCGGAGCTCATTGTCAAATCTACTGGGATGAGGTTTGTCCTTCTACGCGGGAAGGTGGTTTCGGCGTTCAGGACCTTCATCGGCAGAAAATCGTGTTCCTCATGAACTTTGTCCACAAGCTGCATCAGCGGGAAGAGCTTCCATGGAAGAGTTGGTTCCTTTGGCACTACCATCGTGATCTAGGTGATTCCACCTCCTCTCCCTCCTTCCTCGAGTGTGTCCTCCACTCTTGCCTCCCTCCGTATCACTCCATTACCACATTGCAGGTCCATGACGGGCGCCTTACCTCCTTTTGGATGGACTATAGGCACCCACACGTCCCCCTTTATTCCAGATTCCCCACCATCTACTCTTATTTCACGTGCCCAAACATCTCTGTCGCTCTTGCTTGCACCCGAGGGCTTGGGCTTCGGCCCAGGCTCTCTCAGGTGGCCGCCTCAGAGCTGCTCCAAGTTCATGCTCTCATCGCGGGCCTCACCCTTGACACGGATGAGGACCGACGTACCCTTGCTTGGGGGGAGGGGCAAGAACACCTTCTCCTCCCGGGTCGTTTATCGCATGCTTGCTCTCGGGGCACCTCAACGCCTCCTCTATTACTTGATAGAGCACCCGCCTTCCATCTAAAATAAAAAATTCTACTACCTTGCAGATTATGACCGCCTAAGCTCCCATGATAACCTTTTCTACAAAAGTTGTGTCTCTTCATCTTCCTACACAAATCCTAGAGACCTCCCGGTATCTCCTCTTCAACTGTCTCCGCCCGACTGACGTCTGTCGGTGCCTACGCTTCTGCACGGGACACGCCTCCATGTGGAGCATCAACGCCCATGTCTGCTGTGATGTGCAGTTCTGGCGCATGGCGACCAGGGCCCTTCTCTGGCGGCTGTGGAAGGGGCGGAATGAGTACATCTTCAACTCCCGGAGCTGCTCTCCCTCGAATATTCTGTGACACACCACTGATTATGTCCTCCTTTGGAGCCATCACCTACCCACCTCGAAGAAATTTGGTCTTGATACTCAGCGTGGCTACTTTCTACAACATGCTATGTAACCCCCTCCCCTAGCTAAACTCTCTCCTCCCCCTCTCCCATGTAATTCTGGTGCTCTCTTGTATCTTGCGTGTATTTGATCCTGGCTCCGGCCCTCATTTGGAGTCATATTGAGTAATCAAAAACGGTGGGAAACCCTCTACCCCCATCATTCTTGAAAAAATATTATGGGGAAAAAGGAAAACTAGACTATACATGTCTAATACCCCCTCTCAAACTCATAGTGGATCAGCAACACTGAGTTTTGAGAGAAATGACCCATGATGCGCTCTAGTCTGGGCCTTCATAAAGAAATCTGCCAACTGTAACTCGGAAGGAACATATTGAAGAGCGAGAATTTGATCATGTACAATAGTGCGCACAAAGGATGCATCAACACTTATGTGATTGGTGAGCTTATGCTTCACTGGATCTTGTGCAATGCTGATAACATTTGTACTGTCTGAAAAGAGGGAAGTCGGTGTAGTGGCATACACACCAAAATCCTCCAATAACCAATGTGACCAAATCAGCTGTGCCAACAGGTTCATGCCTATCACAGTGCGGAAGAAATTTGTAAAGATGACACTTGGCTATTTTATGAAGTAAATTGCTAGTGTAAAAAAAAGTAAGTTGTAGTCGTTGATGTACTCCTTATGCTTACATTGTGAAATATTTTAGTGTTATATATAATATATAACTGAACTGTGAAAGAATTGTGTAGTTAAATAACCAAATATGATCAGTGTAAATAGTGAGACTTGATTGCTGATGTAACGGTAAGGCAAATGGTAAATCAGAGATGTGTGTGAGCAATGCATTAATGAAATTGGTAACAAACCGGCATAGTTCTCCGCTGGAGTTGGGCTTCCTTAATGGAAGTTAGAATCATTGTCGCCAATGAGCCCAACATATCTACAACAATGTTGTGGTGATGGAGCTAACATATTGAAGAGCGAGAATTTGATCATGTACAATAGTGCGCACAAAGGATGCATCAACACTTATGTGATTGGTGAGCTTATGCTTCACCGGATCTTGCGCAATGCTGATAGCATTTGTACTGTCTGAAAAGAGGGAAGTCGGTGTAGTGGCATACACACCAAAATCCTCCAATAACCAATGTGACCAAATCAGCTGTGCCAACAGGTTCATGCCTATCACAGTGCGGAAGAAATTTGTAAAGATGACACTTGGCTATTTTATGAAGTAAATTGCTAGTGTAAAAAAAAGTAAGTTGTAGTCGTTGATGTACTCCTTATGCTTACATTGTGAAATATTTTAGTGTTATATATAATATATAACTGGACTGTGAAAGAATTGTGTAGTTAAATAAGCAAATATGATCAGTGTAAATAGTGAGACTTGATTGCTGATGTAACGGTAAGGCAAATGGTAAATCAGAGATGTGTGTGAGCAATGCATTAATGAAATTGGTAACAAACCGGCATAGTTCTCCGCTGGAGTTGGGCTTCCTTAATGGAAGTTAGAATCATTGTCGCCAATGAGCCCAACAGATCTACAACAATGTTGTGGTGATGGAGCTAACATATTGAAGAGCGAGAATTTGATCATGTACAATAGTGTGCACAAAGGATGCATCAACACTTATGTGATTGGTGAGCTTATGCTTCACCGGATCTTGCGCAATGCTGATAGCATTTGTACTGTCTGAAAAGAGGGAAGTCGGTGTAGTGGCATACACACCAAAATCCTCCAATAACCAATGTGACCAAATCAGCTCTGCCAACAGGTTCATGCCTATCACAGTGCGGAAGAAATTTGTAAAGATGACACTTGGCTATTTTATGAAGTAAATTGCTAGTGTAAAAAAAAGTAAGTTGTAGTCGTTGATGTACTCCTTATGCTTACATTGTGAAATATTTTAGTGTTATATATAATATATAACTGGATTGTGAAAGAATTGTGTAGTTAAATAAGCAAATATGATCAGTGTAAATAGTGAGACTTGATTGCCAATGTAACGGTAAGGCAAATGGTAAATCAGAGATGTGTGTGAGCAATGCATTAATGAAATTGGTAACAAACCGGCATAGTTCTCCGCTGGAGTTAGGCTTTCTTAATGGAAGTTAGAATCATTGTCGCCAATGAGCCCAACATATCTACAACAATGTTTTGGTGACGGAGCTCTTCTCCGTTTCTGAAGAGGGTTTTGACCCATGTCCATATGGTCATTCTGTACTAGTATGTAATTGAAAAAAAATAAGCGTGGAGCAAAAAATGGCATTATAACTTTGTGAAGTAACAAAACTTATACTATCATATTGCAGCATAATAGAGGCAATCATCTAGCCCATTAATTATACGTGTGAAAATGTTGTAGTCTAAAATTACATGCAGAAGGATCCTTTAAATGTTATATATATCCTTGTAGTTCAAAGAAAAATAGAACCACCAAATGCATATCTAAAAGACCATAGTGATATGGCGATTGATACGTCTTAAACGTATCTATAATTTTTGATGCTCCATGCTTGTTCTTACACCATTTGCTTAGTGTTTTGTTACACTTTGTGGCGTTTTTATGCATTTTTCGGAACTAACCTATTAACAAGATGCCACAGTGCCAGTTCCCTGTTTTCTGCTGTTTTTGTGTTTCAGAAAAGTTACACAGGAAATATTCTCAGAATTGGACGAAACAAAAGCCGAACCTCCTATTTTTACCGAAGCTTCGCGAAGACCGAAGATGAGACGGTGGGGGACCAGAGGCTGGCCACACCCCAGGGGGGCGCGGCCCAGCCCCTGGCCACGCCCACCCATGGTGAGCCAGCCTAGTCCACCTCCTGAAGACGCCCCTTCGCCTATAAAGACCCCTCGACGGGAAAAACTTAAGGGACGGATCGCTTTTTCCAGAAACATACTGCAAGCCTCCACCATCATCGAATCGAGATTGGAGGGATCCAGGAGCTCTTTCCGGCACCCTGCCGGAGAGGGGAATCCCTGTCGGAGGCCTTCTCTACCACTACGGTCGCCTCTAGAGTGATGTGTGAGTAGTCTACCTTGGACTACGGGTCCATAGTAGTAGCTAGATGGTTGTCTTCTCTGCCATGTGCTTCATGTTTAGATCTTGTGAGCTGCCCTACATGATCAAGATCATCTTTATGTAATCATACATGTTGTGTTTGTTGGGATCCGATGAGTATTGGTACTATATCAAGTTGATGTGCTGAATATTATCTTATGTTATCTTTATATTGTTTATGATCTTGCATGCTTTCCGTTGCTAGTAGCTATCTTCGCCGAGTAGATGCTAGTAACTCCAAGAGGGAGTATTTATGCTCGATAGTTGGGTTCATGCCTCCATTTAATCTGGGGGAGTGACAGATACCTCCAAGGTTGTAGATGTGCTGTTGCCACTAGGGAGAAAACAACATTCTTGTGTCTAAGGACATTTGCTTTGTTTACATTACGCACTTTGCTTAATGCGATTATCTGTTGTTTGCAACTTAATACTCAAGGGGTCTTCGGACGATATCCCCGCGAGTGGATTTTTAGTCATAGGTGCAGTTGGATTACGGTCTATGTATTTTGTCGTAATGCCCAGAGTAAGCCTCATAGTGATCCTCGTGATGTATGTACGTTATCTTTACTCTATCAATTTCCCAACTGTAATTTGTTTACCCAGCATGCTTTATTTATCTTATGGATAGACACCACTAGTGAACTGTGGACCCCGGTCCAATTTCCTTTACATTGTTACACCATTTTACTTTACTCGCACTGTTTACTTTATTTGCTTTACTATCATCCTTTTACCACTCGATACGCTCATTCCTTTGTTTACAGCAAACCGGTGAGATTGACAACCTCATCGTAAATTGGGAGCAAAGTATTTGTTTTTGTTGTGTGCAGGTTTCACGTTGCTGCTAGGTGCACACCAACAAGTTGTCTGGCGCCATTGTTCGGAGTGTCGCGAAGCTAGCAAGTATCACCTTCTTAAGTTTGGCTCTCTCCTACTAGATTGATTACCTTGGTTTCATAACTAAGGGAAAACTTGCTGCTCTGCTCATCACACCTTCTCTTGGGGTTCCCAACTGGTCGGTCATTTACATCATCAACACTGCACCATCAAGCAAGTTTTCTGGCGCCGTTGCCAGGGAGAGAGAAGACTTCTGCAAGGGGAGTCTGGCACGCACAATCTTTTACTTTGTTTTTAGTTTGGCTTTATTTTATTTTAGCCTGCATCATTTTATCAAAAATACAAAAAAAAATTAGTTTCCTTTATAGTTGCTTTTATTTACTTTCTTTTAGTCTTGTTAGAAAGAGTAATCCTGAAGTTGAAGTTCGTACTTTTAAGCAACAAGGGGGAGAGAGCTTAAAAGATGCTTGGTACCGTATTAGCAATTCTCATCATAGGTGTACGAAGAAGCATTCTACCATGATCCTCCTTAGAAATTTTCATGTTGGTATATCTATTTGGAATAGGTACATTCTTGATACTCTTGCAGGAGGTAATTTTCTGGGTACTCCTGCTCTTGAAGCATGCACTTTAATTGAAAGTTTAGTGGGAGTACCACCTATCCATGTTGTTAAAACTGAGGTCACTTTGGATGAAGTTTTAGAAAAACTTAGCTCTTTAGAAAAAAGTTTACCAAATATCCTTGATAACGCTAGCCAGGTTAATGAATCGATAGAAAGCATCGGTAAGAGAATCACCGCTTTAGAGGCTAGTACTATTCTTGATAGTCAAAACCTTAGGATTGGTAAACTAGAGGAATCTATGAAAACTTTAAGCTCAATTTTCTCTTCTCTTAAGTTTAAGAAGGAGAAAGCTTTTATTGGAAAAGAGCAAAAATTTATGTATGTTCCCAAGGTGTCTGTGCCTAAACCGCAGCACGTTTTTAAGATTGGTAAGACTTTTAGTTCAACTAAGAGTGACTTGCAGGTTGAATCATCTTCGGGAACTTCTAAAGTGCCTAGTGTGGTAAGTGGTGATCTTGAGGAAACAGTTGACCCTAATGCCTCACTTGATATTACTTGATTCACACTTTCTGCGCCTAGCTCAAAGGCGTTAAAGAAAAGCATTCTTGGGAGATAACCCAATGTTTTCTTTTCATTTATTTCTCTTTTATTTGAGTCTTGGAAGTCATTACTACTGCAATAACCACTCCTTATCCTTTTTATTTCATTGTTGTGCCAAGAAGAACCTCTAATTTGAGGGAGGTAAGATTTGGGGAAGTTGTTGTCCTGAAACAGATTTCGGTGCTGCACCGTAAAAATTCGTGAACATTCTCAGAATATCTTTTTGACCTGCGATTTCTTGTGCATATGCCCCAGGTTATATCCAAACTTTTATTAGTTTTGCACATTTTGATTTGAGCAACAGAAGGTCCCCGAAAAAATCGACCTTTGTCAGCTGTTCTGTTTTGACAGATTTCTGCCACTATTTGTGTTTGCCTCTCGATCGCTTTCTTTTTGAGTTCTTTTGATCATGAAACTTTTGGGAAAGTTTCTACAGTATTATATGCTTTATATGTGGTGGTTTTGAGTTGAAACCTGAACCAAAAAGGGTTTATTGATTATTATGTTTATGCTAACATTGCTAATAGAATTATGTTAAGTTTTGTATGAAGGAAGTTTTCAAGTGTAGGGATTGGAGAATGATGAGATGAGATGAAGAATGGACAAAAGCTCAAGCTTGGGGATGCCCATGTCACCCTAAGAAATATCCAAGAGGTACAAGCGTCAAAGCTTGGGGATGCCCCCGAGGCACCCCTTCTTCATCGGCAAAAATCATGTCACCTTTCAAGACACTATATTTTTATTGCTTCATGCACTATGTATTTTTCTTGGAGCGTCTTTACTTTTGCTTTCAGTTTTCTTTTGTTTTGTTTCCTGCAATAAATGGTTGGACTCCAACAAATTTCTTTTGGAGGAGATTTACTTGCTTTTCATTTGCCAAGAACACTCCGTTTTTCACTCTTATCGTTCAACGAGTGTTCTCTTTTTCTAGAACTGCGTTTAGCTTTCATTTTTTACCTTGATTTTTGTTCAGATCTTGATTTATCTTTGTATCAAGGTGTATTTAGACCACTGGTCTATGTTGGTATTCATCAAAAGAGTTGTTTCAAAAAAGTTTGAATGGTGTTGGAAAAGAGAAAATTTTTCATGCAAAATAGTGGTACAAAAAAGAGCTTGTTTAGACTGCGCCTTAGACTCTTTCATGCCATGCTTGATGTCATTTTGATAGTATGATTAGTGGTTTTTCTGTAGCATGACTTGTCTCAAATGACTGAGATTGCTTAATGAGCCTTTAAAAAAATCATGCGTTGTTTTTATTATTTGGAAGCATTAATTTGGTTTTCTCCTTGATGCTTTATTTGGGTTGACTTGGCGCATGCTTACAACATGTTTGACTCATACAAAGTCGCCATAAGCCTCTATGATCAATTAGTTTTTGACTTTTGATGCCATCTTATGATTCTTTTAATGTTGTTTTGTCGCTATGCATGATTATGGCCGTTATTGCTCTTTGAGTTGGTCGCTCCCAGTCTTTTGCTAGCCCTCATTTTGTACTGAGTATGAGCTCTACTCATGCATCCAACTCCCAAAAACCAAGTTATTCCAATGTGTCCACCATACATACCTATTAGCAATTTGCTATTCCAAAGTACATTTGACTTGCTTTTATCTATCCTTCAAATTAAACTCTTTTGGTGTTATGTGAAAATTAGTCAGTAAAGCTCTCACGAACCTGATGGCACACTTTAGATTTCTCGCTTTTAATAAATTTGACATTGTGGCTCTTTTATGTTGACGTTATGCTTGCAAGTTGTAAGTTGGAAATTAGCCAAGCCATGCCGTCATGGGGTAAGCTTTCAATATTGCACTTTCTCTTATTTGAGTTGATATCGTGATCTTTTGTTTATGGATACTCGCGATATGAAATAAGTTGGGAATCTTGCGGGATCATGGAGTTTGTATACGTGTTAGAGAAACGCCGGGGCCACTAATCTAAGCCATGCATCATTCATGGTGGAAATTTACAGCATGCCCATAGTGGACATTCGACGACGCATCTCAAAATAAAAAGCTATACCAATGGTAAATAAAAGAGATGCCGAGGTGTTCATTGTCTGTTTGTCCTGTCATTTTGATGTGGGCTTGTTCCATGTCATCGGGCAAGGAGGTACCTGATGCGTGGTGAATGACCAGCCCGTTGGGAACCCCAAGAGGAAGGTATGATGAGTATAGCAGCTAGTTTTCCCTCAGTTAAGAAACCAAGGTTTAATATCGTTCTTGAAGAAGAGGGACGGTGACGACTGAAGGTGATGCGGACTAGTTTGCGACATCAGCGGACAATTTATATATGGCGCCTCGTCCAAGCTTTGCTTGCTAGCTGCAACGTGGAACCTGCACACACACAAACAAATACTTTGCTCCCAACTTGCGATGAGGTTGTCAATCTCACCGGTTTGCTTGAAACAAAGGTTATGAGTGTATCGAGTGGAAAACAGTAGTAATATGCGAGTAAAGTAAACAGTGCGGGAAAAGTAAACAGGTGATTGCAATATGATTAAAATAGGACCGGGGTCCACAGTTCACTAGTGGTGTCTCTCCATAGATAAATAACATGCTGGGTAAACAAATTACAGTTGGGCAATTGATAGAATAAAGATAACGTGATATGTCAAGAAGATCACTATGAGATTTACTCTGGGCATTACAACAAAATACATAGACCACCATCCAACTGCATCTATGACTAATAATCCACCCTCGGGGATATCATCCGAACACCCCAAAAGTATTAAGTTGCGAACAACAGATAATTGCATTAAGCAAAGTGTGTAATGTAAACAAAGCATATGCCCTTGAGCATATGAATGTTGTTTTCTCCCTAGTAGCAACAGCACATCTACCACCTTAGAGGTTTCTGTCACTCCCCCAGGTGAAATAGAGGCATGAACCCACTATCGAGCATAAATACCCCCTCTTGGAGTCACTAGCAACTACTCGGCCAAGATAGCTACTAACAACGGAGAGCATGCAAGATCATAAACAACATAGAGATAACAAAAGATATAATTCAGTACAGCAACTTAATCATAAACACCAATATTCATCGGATCCCAACAAACCAACATCATAGTATTACATAACGGTGATCTCAATCATGTAGGGCAGCTCATGAGATCTAAACATGAAGCACATGGTGGAGAAGACAACCATCTAGCTACTGCTATGGACCCATAGTCCAAGGTAGACTACTCACTCATCGCTCCGGAGGCAAGCATGGCGATGAAGAAGACCTCCGGTGGCGATTCCCCTCTCCGGCAGGGTGCCGGGAAGAGCTTCTGGACCCTCCCGATCTTCGGGTCGACGGCGGCGGCGGATCGCGATGTATTCTGGAAAACTGATCGGGCCCTTAGGTTTTTCTCGTCAGGGGGTATATGTAGGCGAAGGGGGGCTGTCAGAGGTGGAGCCACGCGGCCTCACACGGGGCTGGCGCGGCCAGGGGCCAGGCCGCGCCGCCCCTGTGTGTGGGGGCCACGTGGCCCCCCTCCGTCAGGTCTTCGGATGTTTGGGAGCTCCCCGGTGAAATATGACTTTAGGAACTTGTTTCGTCCAATTCCGAGAATATTTCCTGTGTATCACTTCTGAAACACAAAAACAGCAGAAAACAGGAAACTGACACTGTGGCACTTCGTTAATAGGTTAGTTCCGGAAAATGTATAAAAGTACCACTAAGTGTAACGAAACAATAGGCAAATGGTGTAAAAACAAGCATGGAGCATCAAAAATTATAGATACGTTTGAGACGTATCAGTACCCCATTGGCGGTTCTCGATGATACGTGTATACTTACAATGACAAGAGCTTGCTTGGGACTCTAAGTCGAGTATCATGAGGTTTGGGTATTCGTACTTCATGGGACACGAGGTTTTCAACTTATAATTTGTCAAGCATATGCTCATAAATGTTCTTGCATTTACTTTAACCATTCAAGATGCCTATGATTGGGGCAATGAGAGCTCAAAGCTAGTAAGTACCATAATTTTTGAAGGTTTATAAAACTTGCAATCACTGCTTCCCTCTGTGAAGGGCCTTTCTTTTACTTTTATGTTGAGTCACCACCTTCTACCTTTATGCACCATCTAAGAGAGCATAGTTGCCATTCTGAGTTTAATGTGCATAGTCCCAAAGTTTATCATTGATTGATTCATGATTATGGTTTCACTTGTTCTTAAATTATTTGTATTTAGTCGCCTCTTAAACTTGAAGGTGTCCTATGCATTTATGTTTTGCTCTTCCATGAAGGACAAGCTGAAAATCATTTGCTATGTTTTTCCATATGATTTGAACACACGTTTGACTTTCAATGTTTCATTATTCATGATCTTTCGTTTGTGTTTCTTTTCGTGTTATAACATGGTTGCTAAGTTTCTATTGTCAAGATTATGTCTTTTATGCCCATGTTTTAAGTTCTTTGATCCCAGCACTCAATGCTTACATAGATGATCAAGATTGTGATGGTGCATGTCACCTCAAAAATTATTCTTTTGTTATCACTTACCTACTCGAGGACGAGCAGGAGTTAAGCTTGGGGATGCTTGATACATCTCAAACGTATCTATAATTTTTGATGCTCTATGCTTGTTCTTACACCATTTGCATAGTGTTTTGTTACACTTCGTGGTGTTTTTATGCATTTTCTGGAACTAACCTATTAACAAGATGCCACAGTGCCAGTTCCCTATTTTTCTGCTGTTTTTGTGTTTCAGAAAAGTTACACAGGAAATATTCTTGGAATTGGACGAAACAAAAGCCAAACCTCCTATTTTTATCGAAGCTTCGTGAAGACCGAAGATGAGACGGTGGGGGGTCAGAGGCTGGCCACACCACAGGGGGGCGTGGCCCAGCCCCTGGCCGCACCCACCCATGGTGAGCCCACCTTGTCCACCTCCTGACGACGCCCCATCGCCTATAAAGACCCCTCGACGGGAAAAACCTAAGGGACGGATCGCTTTTCCCAGAAACATACTGCAAGCCGCCGCCGTCATTGAATCGAGATCGGGAGGATCCAAGAGCTCTTCCTGGCACCCTGCCGGAGGCCTTCTCCACCACCATGGTCGCCCCCGGAGTGATGTATGAGTAGTCTACCTTGGAATACGGGTCCATAGTAGTAGCTAGATGGTTGTCTTCTCCACCATGTGCTTCATGTTTAGATCTTATGAGCTGCCCTACATGATCAAGATCATCTTTATGTAATTATACATGTTGTGTTTGTTGGGATCCGATGAGTATTGGTACTATGTCAAGTTGATGTGCTGAATATTATCTTATGTTATCTCTATGTTGTTTATGATCTTGCATGCTTTCCGTTGCTAGTAGCTATCTTGGCCGAGCAGTTGGATTATGGTCTATGTATTTTGTCGTAATGCCCAGAGTAAGCCTCATAGTGATCCTCATGATGTATGTATGTCATCTTTACTCTATCAATTGCCCAACTGTAATTTGTTTACCCAGCATGCTTTATTTATCTTATGGAGAGACACCACTAGTGACCTGTGGACCCCGGTCCAATTTCCTTTACATTGTTACACTGTTTTACTTTACTTGCACTGTTTACTTTATTTGCTTTACTATCATCCTTTTACCACTCGATATGCTCATTCCTTTGTTTACAGCAAATCGGTGAGATTGACAACCTCATCGTAAGTTAGGAGCAAAGTATTTGTTTGTGTTGTGTGCAGGTTTCACGTTGCTGCTAGGTGAAGACACACCAACAAGTTGTCTGGCGCCATTGTCTAGAGTGTCGCTAAGCTAGCAAGTATCACCTTCTTAAGTTTGGCTCCCTCCTACTGGATTGATTACCTTGGTTTCATAACTGAGGGAAAACTTGCTGCTGTGCTCATCACACCTTCTCTTTGGGTTCCCAACTGGTCAGTCATTTACATCATCAACACTGCACCATCAGCGACAAATTAATTTTGTGAAACTCTGGACAACCAAATCCACCAAAAAACACATGGAGTTCAAATAAGCAAGTTTCCAAATTTTGTCCCAATTCAAGACTACATTCCCTTGACCCTATGTCGATTGTTGAGGTCCATCTCTCTTAGCGACATAGAGCTTGTATGCACACTTGAGTGTGAATAATCCTTTTGTGTCATAGTGCCAGGCATAAAAAACTGCAAAATCATCTCGTATTGGAGTAGCCAGTATTGTGTCAACATCAAAGGCCAAGAAATTCTCTCTGATCAACTCCTCATCCCACTGCCCACAATTGGGCTAATTAGTCCCTTGTGTGGATGCACTATCCTCGAGTGACAAGGGTTAACTCGACAAATGTCCTAGATGAAGGACTTAGGATCGGGGAGATAGGTTGTCGGATGAACTCGAAGGTAAAATCAGTCAAACAAGGTGTCTATCAAAAGTAAATGTGGGTGTAAACCTGGCTTGCTTTCAATCTGTCCCTTACCGTCCCCTCCTGGCCCCTATATATAGGTGGCCAGGTCTCAGGGATCGGGAGGGATCCGATACAGATTACAATATCAACATACGACATGAACTCGTATTTCGACTAGTATTATAATTGAGCCTAGCTTAATGGGCCTCAGGGGTACTTAACTGATGGGCTCTATTATCTATACCCTTATCAGTAGCCCCCGAGATTCTACCAGAATTGCAGATTCGGGTTGAATCTCAGATCTTCAAATCTTCGACTTGATCAACTTTTGACTTCTTCTTATCTTCAAATCTTTGACTTGGTCTGTCGACTTATTTCTTTACTATAATGTTTTGCAAGGGGTTTTGGTGAACAAGCCTGACAACTCTGATGGATCAAGAGGCCAGTTAACTGCCGAAACAGATACTTGTCACCTACTTCAAATTCAATCCCCTTGGACTTGAATTCGGGAAACTGGTCAAACCCATTCTTTTGCCGCATTTAGGACTTACAAAGAATGAATCCCAGTGGTTCTCAGGGTACCTAGTGCGTCCACCAGGATTTTCTTCGCGTCGTAGACATGGATAAGTACCAGCAAAGCGCATCCATGTGCATATACCAGGCCACACAGGACGGATCCCGGGGTCTTACCTTTGTGATATATTTCAACCACGGCATTCAAGTTTTGTCGCGATGAGGCAACTCAAGAATCATATGTCGCAGCCTTGTTTGACTGTTCCAATGTGCCAAATATTCGGGTTATTCAACCTTGGTTGATAAAACTCCCTCCCGATGGTAGTAATGATGCTTTCGAAATCTCCTTGCGTCTTTTTCTCCATTATTCATGATAAAACATCGTCGGGTGCGCGCTCAGCGCTCCCGATAGGAGTAGCCCCCAAGGCTATAGTTGAAAAAAAAATTATTTCGAGTATAGGCTCAAAGACATTGTGCCTATTTTCATGTCATCAGATCGTAGCTTTACTCAATAATATCGTCGGGTGCGCGCTCAGCGCTCCCGATGGTAGTAGCCCCCGAGGCTATAGTCGGATATTTTCGGGTATAGACTCAAAGAATGAGTTTTCCTCCGCCGATCTCTTTATTTCTTTTCATCAATTTTTCGTCGACTTCCTTGGTCATCATCAGTACTCAGATATGTCACATCAGACATTTTTCTGAATGTTCTCCCTACTAGTGTCCACTACTGTCATAGTCCTTACTTCCCGTTACTCGAATGTTCGTGATGTCATTAATACAATTAATCTGTTTGTAATTGTGACTTGACGCTGATCGTTATCCGTGGGCAGTGCGGTAATTTTGCAATATCCCTGACCGTTAGTGGGCTGCCATTTCTACTTCTTGCACCACGTCTCAGCCCACGTTCCTTCCTCAGGAAGCTATATAAGGGGGATAGTGGGGAATTTATTGTTTACTAGCTTCCTCGCTTCTGCCGCCGCCACCATTATTGCTAACCTTGCGCCCCTCTGAGCTCCTGCATAGCCCCCGTGCGCAACCCATAGATGCGCGTTAAGACTCTTGCGCAGAGGAACAAGATGGGCAAGAGCAACACTGCCAACTCCACGACCAGCTGGGTGCCTTCTGATTTCAAGCAGAAGGATCTGGAGAAGGCCCAAGCCGATGGCCTCATCTCCGACGATGATCAGGTCGTCTTCCCTAGCACCGAACGCATCCCCAAGCCCCCGAGCGGCTTCCGGGTGATGTTTCTCGCCTTTCTCTTACGCGGTCTTTTTTTCATAGCCCACGAGTTCCTTTGTGGGCTCCTTTTTGTGTATGGTGTGCAGCTTCACCAGCTCACACCAAACTCAATCCTTCACATTGCTTGTTTTATCACCTTCTGCGAATCGTTTCTGGGGATCGAACCCCACTTTCTTCTCTGGAAATTCCTCTTTCAGCTCCGCCCCAGTGTCGCTTTATCAAAAAAGCCTGAACTGGGTGGAGCTATTGTTTCTATTCGTGCTGAATCTCAGTACTTAGAGTTTTCCATGGCTGCCTCAGTACAAGGTTGGAGGAAAAACTGGTTTTATATCAAAGACCGGAAAGTTTCTTCCTCTGACCAGTACGACATTGCCCCTTTTGATGCCTCTAAGGAAGTGAAAACATTGGCCTCGTGGGATTCACCTCCAACTGAAGCTGAGATGGAGGAAATCAAACCGCTTCTAGCCCGCATTCAGGCTCTGAAAAGTGGTAAAGGAGGTGCGCTTTTGGGTACTCAACTTATGGTGTTTTTCCTGCAACGTCGAGTTCAACCCCTTCAGCATCGTCTTTCCAAATTGTGGTCTTATTCTGGCTTGGGAGATTCTTCTCGAGTATCTGATGATCATATGGAGAAGAAGGATCTCGACAAGCGAGTGAGAGCTCTTACTACTCTCACTAAAGATCATGAAATTGCGGATTTGGCCGCTAGATACTTCGACTCCGAACACCCCTTGCCTACGGTATGTATACTGTCTTCATTTTACTCGTCTTCTTTTATCTTATCACTATTTTTCTTATAATTGTCGACTTGTTTTCCTTTCAGGATCACCCGTCCCTTGCATCTCGCCCTTCTCTTCTAGAGGGAGGAGCCCTTCAGGATGTGCCTGTTTCCGCTGCCTCCGAAGCCCCCGAGGCCGAGGACAGCCAAGAAGGAGACAAAGCCGAAGATTCTTTGGAAGGGACCAGTTCGACTATGTCACCTCCTCCTGCACTTTCTGAAGACCTTGGTCTTGATAAGAAGAGGAAGCGTGTGATGGAGCTCCTTTCTTCGAGTACTTCGGCACACAAGAATGTGATCGGGGAGACCTCTGTGCTAGAGGAAGAAGTAGAGCTTTTCGACCTCTTGGACTCGTGAGTGTTTTGCTGATTTTTTCATATGCTCTTTTTTCTGTCGACTTGGACAGAGTACTCTACCTTTTACTTCCTTTTCAGTGACGAGGAGGACCCAAAGAAATTTGCTGCTACTGCCCCTGTTACTGACACTCCTGTTATCGATGAACCACCTTCACAAGAGGCAGTTGTGGTGCCAAAATCACCAGAAGCTGCTGCCAAGAAAATTGTTTCTCATGCTTCCAAACGCTTGAAGAAGGCCTCAGCTGTGAGTACTTCTCTTGATGCTCCTCGGCCAGCTATTCCTACTGATGATGTAAGTGCTTTATATTTCTGTTGTTTACTAGCCTTTAACTACTCTTCTCATACCCTCTTTTGGACAGGCTTTGCTGAAAAAGTTCATCTCCTTGGGTAATGAATGTGTTGAGTTCCTGAAAGCGGCGAGATCTTCTCATGGTAAACTTTTTGCTATCCTGTGTATTTTATTTGCCTATCCTTGCACTTCTGTTACTCGTTTATTGAGTTTTCTCTCGCCTTCTTGTGCTGCAGACGATTTGGCGGCAGCTAATGCGCGCATTTCGTCTCTGGAAGCTGAACTCGAAGCTTCCAGAAAAGCTTGGGATGCCGCCACTACTGCAAAAACCACTGCCGAGAAGTCCAATAAGTCAGCATTGGCTAGGGCGAAGAAAGCAGAGAAGGCCCTTGCTGACGCTAATAAGGAGCGTATCCAACGGGATCAGGTTGTAACTGAACGCCTGAATAAAATGTCGGCTCTTGCTGGAGGTAAATGCCATGCTTTGCCCTTCTTCGTTGAGTTGACAAAATTCCTATACTTGCTGACTTGTGCTTTTTCTCTGTCTTCGCCTCCTTGGTTGTTTGTAGAACATATTGGGTGTCTTCGAAATCTCTATAGCCGGACGATGACCCTCTGATGACCGCAGTGAACTTGCTGGAGTCGAATTGGATATCTATCCAAGAGATCTTCGAGCTGGTTAACCGCGTGCTCATGCGGATCTTCGTCGGGTTCTGGCCGAAGCAGAAAGTAGACATGCTAGCTGATGATCTGAGGAAGCTTGCCAAGGTTTTCGACACCCCCGAAGATCCGATCCTGCTGATGAAGAGCCGCTCTGTGAAGTGAGGTGCGGAGGGGGCCATTGCATTGACCTATGCACATGGCGAGGAGGTCGACTGGGAGAAGGTGAGCTCTTCCCGCGGTCGACCTCTTTCGGACCTGCGGAGTTTCTTCAAGAAGGCGAAGAAATATGTACCAGGAATCATGTCTATTGTTTCTCCTTCGGTGGCTTCGATGACCTCTTCTAGGCCAGTTTCTTCGGCTCCAACGACAAGTGTGTCGATGCCTCCCCCCAACACTGGGGCTACCTCTTCCACGCCTACTGCTGTTATGGACCCTGAGGCTGAGGTGGCGTAGACTTAGCCTCCCTTTGTAATCTTAGTTTATTCTGATGTAGTGAACTTTAGTCACATTTTAGCCCGGGAACTAGTCAGAGGACTTGTGCTTTTTGTAAATATTCTTCCTTTGTGAAATGTCATGTTTAATTTAGTTTCTGAGATGCTCTCTTTTCCTTTCTTTTGACTTCCAGCCTATGCATGCTGGTGGGTCATCGGGTCGCGATCGGGCTTCATCTCCTGTCAATATTTTTGACTCCGGAGCTTCTTCGCCTCCTCATCCTTCTTGTCGATATATTGAGTATTCATTGAGGATTTAGGACCTTGAAGGCCGTTTATCTTTGATGAAGCGCCAAGCACAGATAGCTATGGATAAAGCCAGCAAATCTTGCGGCTTTATGAAATAGATATCCATACTCGAGGATAAGGTGTCGGGTCTGACGGCCAGAATTGTGCATCTGGAAGAATGTGACTCCTTCCTTGTTGGTATTGTTGAATATGTTTGTGAGCTGTTGCGATGTAAGGTTCCTTGCAACCTTCCTCTTTTCCCTTTTACTCCATTACTAGTGGCCAATGACTTCTTATTATCGCAGGCACTTGCTTAGACTTCATTGGTGAGACTCGTCGAGTTTCTGAACGAATCGTGGCTCTTGAGAGATCATCAGAGGGAGTCGAAAGTTTGTGGTCTGATCCCCGGCGCCGTCGTGCTATTGTGCTTCTTCAAGATCATGCTCAGCACATTGGAGAAGCTGTTGATGGTTGTCGAAGATCTTTGACTACCATGTATTATGTGATGCTCCCTCGCAATCCTCTTCCTGGAAGCTTTCCGCAGCTACTCGACGCTTTTAGATCTAGTCAGCGAATCATTGACTGATAGAGCTCAACTTAGTGGCTGGTGCCAATTTTGCGCTTGGTTGGACACGTAAGTGGCATCCAAGGCTTAATTATAGTTCCATGTCACTAAGTATGCATCCAGGGGGAGCTAGATTGCAAGTCCATATGGATGCTACCCTTCAACCATCAAGGAGGCTCATAGCTAGGTTACTTCGAGAGGATGCCGCATTTTTCCGTGAGCATCATTATTTAGATCCTTTGGGCGTAGATGATTCTGATCAGCCACTGCTGTGAAGTTTGTATTCTTTTGCGTGTACAACGCGAGAGTTTTTGTTTTCTGGATCCTTTTATCAGAAGCTTTGTTTTTGTTCTCAAAGTGTTTTACTTGTTCTGTGTTTGATGCGTTTACCGAAATTTTTATTTAAAGACATGTAAACTCAAACAGGAGGAACTTTGTCTTTATTTATACTTATAATGTAAGATACATGGGGTATCCCAAGAGATCCGGCTAGTGACCTGTGTTCTAGATCTAGAGGGGATTGCCCTAAATTAACTCGTGGCTTTTGCAGCCTTATTTTTCTACTCTACTTTTTTGGTCTTCTTATCGCCTATGTTGCGTGAGTCTTCTCTTCTTCTCCTATAGGTATCTCTTGTTCTAACGGTTGTACCCGCGGTTTCTTCACTTCTGGCTCTGCTGGGTGTCCTTTGAGTTGTTGTGTGACTCCTGTAGTCGCACTTTTTGATTTGTAGTTGGGTTCTCCGTAGCTTGCCATCATGCCGAAGTTTTGGGCCATCATGTGAAATTCCTTGTCGCATAGGTCTGATAGCTCGAAGCTTCCTTTGATTGTGATAATTCCATTGGGTCCTGGCATTTTTAATACCAGGTATGTGTAGTGAGGTACTGCCAAGAATCGCGGAAACGCGGGTCACCCGAGGATCGCATGATATTGTGATGGCTAGTCCATGACTTCAAAGTTGAGTTTCTCTCTTCTGTAATTTTGCCTATTTCCGAAGCAAACATTGAGTGCTATTCGACCAAGTGGATAGTTAGCGCTTCCTGGGACTATTCCGTGAAAGGAACAATCAGTTGGTTCTAGGAACTCCAATGAGATGTACATTGCTTGTAGGGTTGTTGCATATATGAGATTTATGCCACTTCCTACATCCATGAACACTCTGTCGACATTCTATGTCCCAATTTGGGCTTTGAGTACCAGAGGCGCATTTCCTGGCCGAGGTACTGTTATTGGGTGATCATCTTTGCTGAATTCTATGGGTTGCTCTGACCAGTGTAGATATTCCGTTGTTGATGGAGGCGAGGTTACTGCTAAGTTAACTTGGCGAGTTATGCTTTTTTCCTCTTTGTTCGACTTTGGCACAGGCTATATCATTGTTGTGATGTGCCTTTTGGATGGAACATATCCTCCGTCATCATCGCGTCCCTGGTTCGGCTGATCTTGACCTTGAGGAACCCCATTGTTTTCCTGTTGATTTGCAGGTGCGTTACTTGTGTTTCCTTCATATCCCTGCCGTTTTGCTTCGGCTTGCTTGTTTAGTGCTGCTTCCTGTAGTTTCAAGAATGTAGTGCAATCTTTCATCGCGTGTCTGGATACTCGTTTCCCATAAACAACCGCGGAGTGTATATGACATGGTCCGTTTAGCATAACTTCTGGCGATGGGTTGTACTCTCTGGATTCTTTTGTCTAAAACTTTTTGTAGTCTTCTTTTCCGTAGCCACGATATCCCGAGCTTTTACGGCCGTTCCCTTGGTAGCTATTATCCTTGTACCCTGTGGCTACTTGGCTGTGAGTGCCATAGTTATCGTAATTGCGGGATCTCCTCCTTTGGCCTCCATATCTGTTTCCTCTATCATCCTCTGGCGATCGTGTCCGTTTGTTGTTGCACGCATCTTCTCCATCTGCAAATCCATTTTCTATATCCATCAACTCTGATACTATTTTTGGCTTGATTCTGCCCATCTCTTTGACTAGGTCTCCTCGCCTTAACCCAACTATGAATGCATCTATTGCTCTTTCATCTGAAACTTTGACTACCGAATTTTTGATGATGCTCCATCTTTGGATATACGCCCTTAATGTCTCACTGCTTTGCTGCACGCAGGCTTTGACTTCTTCTATGGATGCTGGCCGCTTATATGTCGACTTGAAGTTACTCCTAAATTGTTTTGTGAGCTCCTCCCAGCTTCCAATTGTTCCTTTTCCTAATTTGCTCAACCATGACCTTGCTGCGCGGGTGAGGCGTAATTGCAAACTTTGCATTGCTGTTTCTCTGGTTCCTCCCAGTAATTTTACTGCTTGTAGATAATCTGAGAGCCATGACTGTGGCTCCTGCGACCCATCATATTTTTGCTGATCATGGGGTAGTTTGAAACCTTTGGGTACTGGCGTGATGCGAACCCTATGGGTAAAGCATGGCGCCTGATACGTCTCCAACGTATCCGTAATTTTTGATGCTCCATGCTTGTTTTTACACCATTTGCTTAGTATTTTGTTACACTTCGTGGCACTTTTATGCATTTTTCGGAACTAACCTATTAACAAGTCGCCACAGTGCCAGTTCCCTGTTTTCTGCTATTTTGTGTTTCAGAAAAGTTACACAGGAAATAATCTCGAAATTGGACAAAACCAAAGCCAGTCGCCCAGAATTTCACCGAAGCTTCCAGAGAACTGAAGAGGAGACGGAGTGGGGCCACGAGGTGCCCACACACCAGGGCGGTGCGGCCCAGGCCCTGGTCGCGCCCCCTATGTGTGAGACCGCCTCGGTCCACTCCTAATGATGCCCCTTTGCCTATAAATACCCGATCAGTTTTCCAGAACACATCGCGATCCACCGCCGCCGTCGACCCAAAGATCGGGAGGGTCCAGAAGCTCTTCCCGGCACCCTGCCGGAGAGGGGAATCACCACCGGAGGTCTTCTTCATCGCCATGCTTGCCTCCGGCACAATGAGTGAGTAGTCTACCTTGGACTATGGGTCCATAGCAGTAGCTAGATGGTTGTCTTCTCCACCATGTGCTTCATGTTTAGATCTCCTGAACTGCCCTACATGATTGAGATCACCGCTATGTAATTCTACATGTTTGGTTTGTTGGGATCCGATGAATATTGGTGTTATGCTTGAGTTGATGTACTAAAATTTATCTTATGTTATCTCTATGTTGTTTATGATCTTGCATGCTCTCTGTTGTTAGTAGCTATCTTGGCCGAGTAGTTGCTAGTGACTCCAAGAGGGGGTATTTATGCTCGATAGTGGGTTCATGCCTCTATTTAATCTGGGGGAGTGACAGAAACCTCTAAGGTTGTAGATGTACTGTTGCTACTAGGGGAAAACAACATTCATATGCTCGAGGGCATATGCTTTGTTTACATTACACACTTTGCTTAATGCAATTATCTGTTGTTCGCAACTTAATACTTGTGGAGTTCTCAGATTGATTCGCCACAAGTGGATTATTAGTCATAGATGCAGTTGGATGGCGGTCTATGTATCTTGTTGTAATGCCCAGAGTAAATCTCATAGTGATCCTCTCATCATATGCACGTTGTCTTTATTCTATCAATTGCCCAGCTGTAATTTGTTTACCCAGCATGTTGATACGTCTCAAACGTATCTATAATTTTTTATGCTCCATGCTTGTTTTTACACCATTTGCCTTGTGTTTCGTTACACTTCATGGCGTTTTTATGCGATTTCCGGAACTAACCTATGAACAAGTTGCCACAGTGCCAGTTCCCTATTTTCTGCTATTTTTGTGTTTCAGAAGTGATACACAGGAAATATTCTCGGAATTGGATGAAACAAGTTCCTGAAGTCTTATTTTGTCCGGGAGCTTCCAGAGATCCAAAGAGAAGTAGGAGAGGGGCCACAGGCCAGGCTCACACCTGGCTGGCGCGGCCCAGGCCCTGGCCGTGCCGCCATGGTGTGAGGAGGCCTGGGGCCACTCCTGACATTGCCCCTTCGCCTATAAGAAGCCTTGGGATGGTGACGAGGGGTTAACTCGACAAATGTCCTAGATGAAGGACTTGGGATCGGGGAGACAGGGCGTCGGATGAACTCGACGGTAGAGTTAGGCGAAATAGGTGTGTGTCGAAAGTAAACTTGGGTGGTCAACCTGGCTTGCTTTCAATCTGCCCTACACCGTCCCCTACTGGCCCCTATATATAGGTGGCCAGGTCTCGAGGATCGGGTAGGGTCCGATACAGATTACAATATCGACATACGGTAAAGACTCGTATTCGACTATCATTACAATTGGGCCTAGCTTAACGGGCCTCAGGGGTACTCAACTAACGGGCTCTATTAACTATACCCTTGTCAGTAGCCCCTGAGATTCTACCAGAATTGTAGATTCAGGTTGAATCTCTAATCTTCAAATCTTCGACTTGATCAATTCTTCGACTTCTTCTTATCTTCAAATCTTCGACTTAGTCTTTTCGACTTATTTTCATGATATTCTTTCGCAAGGGGTTTTGATGAACAAGCCTAACAACTCTGACGGATCAAGAGGTCAGTTAACTGCCGGAACAGATACTTGTCACCTACTTCAAATTCAATCCCCTTGGACTTGAATTCGGGATACCGGTCAAATCCATTCTTTTGCCGCATTTAGGACTTATAAAGAATGAAACCCAGTGGTTCTCAGGGTACCCAGTGCGTCCACCAGGATTTTCTTCGCGTCGTAGACACGGATTCATACCAGCAGCGCGCATCCATGTGCGTATACCAGGCCACACAGGACGGATCCCGGGGTCTTACCTTCGTGACAAGTCACGGCATTCGAGTCGTGTTGCGATAACACAACTCGAGAATCTTATGTCGCAGTCAAATTTTGACTGAAAATATTCGGGTTTCTACAACCATAAAACTCGCTCCCGATAGGAGTAACACTCCTACACCTCTCCAATCTCTAATGCTTTATCAATAAATATCGTCGGGTGCGCGCTCAGCGCTCCCGATAGGAGTAGCCCCCGAGGCTATAGTCGAAAAAAGAGTTTTTCGAGTATAGGCTCAAGAGATAATGTAGCTCTTCATACTTCAACTCGAAATACTTCAACTTCGAGGTTCTTCAACTCGAGATACTTTAACTTCGAAAATAACAGCCCCCAAGGCTATAATCAAAAAATTCTTCACATATGATCCTTTTTATCAATTCTGCATTTGTCGGCGCCATCCTGTTTCTTTTATGACGTCAATGAAGACGTAACTCTTCATCAGTGCGAACCGTTTTATGGGTAACACTGTAACTTTCACAATTTTTTGACCGTTTAGTGGGCTGCACGATTTTTGACCGTTGGTGGGCTGCTGTTTCCGATCTTTGCGCCACGTCCCAGCCCACGATCCTTCTCCCACAAGATATATAAATGGCATAGTGGGGAATCGTACTGTTTACCAGCTCGTTCCATCCGCCGCCTCCATTGCTAATCTCTTCTGTCTCTTCCTCTCTTGCGGAGCCCCCTAGCGTGCTTTGTGCTGGATGCGCGTGAAGCATCTAGCCACTAAGAGCACCATGGCCAAAACTTCTGCCACCAACTGGGTGCGCTCCACCATCACCAAGAAGGAGGTGGAGAAGGCCACGGCGGACGGCCTCATCACCGCCCAAGATTCCATCCAATTTCCCAGTACTGAGCGGATCCCGAAGCCCCCGAGCGGTTACCGAGTAATGTTCCTTGCTTTCCTCCTCCGCGGCTTGTCCCTTCCTGCCCATGAGTTTCTCCGTGGGCTGTTATTTGTCTACGGTGTGCAGCTCCATCAGCTCACACCAAATTCCCTTCTTCACATTGCTTGCTTCGTGACTCTCTGCGAGTCATTCTTGGGTATTGAACCCCACTTCCTTCTGTGGAGGTCAATCTTTCGACTCCGCCCCAACGTTTCTTTGGCTAGGAAACCCGAACTGGACGGAGCCGTCGTTTCTGTGCGCCCTGAGGCGCAATACTTTGAATTTTCCATGGCCGCGTCTGTCCAGGGATGGAGGACAAAGTGGTTCTATATCAAAGACCGCAAATCCTCTCCTGAAGATGAATTCGGCCTGCCTCCTTTTGATGCTTCTCAGGAGGTTAAGAAATTGGCATCATGGGATACACTCCCCTCAGATGCAGAAGCACAAGAAATTCTTCCTCTTCTTTCCCGCATCAAGGCTTTGAAAGGAGGTCAAGGAGGTGCTCTGTTGGGTATGCAACTCATGGCGTTTTTCATTCAACGTCGAGTTCAACCCCTACAACACCGCCTTACCAGACTTTAGAATTACTCCGGTTTGGAAGATCCTACTCGCATATCTGAAGATCTGATATCGAAAGAAGAGGTCGACAAGCGAGTCAGGAATCTTACCAAACTCACCAAGGAACACGCAGTTGCGGATTTAACCGCTGACTTTTTCGACTATGTGCACCCTCTGCCTGAGGTATGTATCTTCGTGTTTACTTATTGTCGAACTTTGCTTGGTTCAATTTGTGTTTACTCTGTGCCATTGCACTCTGCTAATTTATTCATATGCAGGGTCATCAATTCCTTGTCTCTCGTCCTCCTCTTCCAGAGGCAGGGCCCCTACCAACTGATCTTGCCTCTACTGCATCTGAAGCCCCCGAGGCTGACGAAAGTCAGGATGGAGATGATGTCGAAGAATCAGAAGAGGAAACTAGCTCGTCGACATCGCCTCCTCCTGTACTAGCTGAAGATGTTGGTGTCGACAAGAAAAGGAAGCGTGTCGACGAAATTGCTTCATCGAGTTCTGCAGCGGCTGGTAAAGCCACCGTTCTTGCAGAAGATATGGAATACTTCGACATGCTTGCATCATAAGTATTGTAGTCGAGTTCTTCAATTGCATTGTTCTTGCCTTGTTGTCATAACTTATATTTTTCATGCAGTGATGATGAAGAACCACCAACATATGCGACAGCTGCTCCACCACCTTCTCCTATGGCGGTTGATGAGCCTATCGAACCAGATGTTGCACCGAGGGCTACCAGGTCCGGTGTGAAGAAGGTTCCTCAAGCCCGATACCCTAAACGCTCAAAGAGGGCCAAAGAAGTCGAAGTTTCTCTGGAAACCCATGCACCTACGGTTTCCTCTGATGACGTGAGCAATTCTTCTTTACTTTCTTTCCTTTCATGCACTTCTACTCTTACACACTTCTTTTCTCAGGCTTTAGTGAAGAGATTTATTGCCTTGGGCACGGAGTGTGCAGGGTACCTAAAGGTTGCGAGCTTCCGAAGGTACAATCTTGATGTCCAGTCATTACTTTTCTTCCGTGCTTTTTCTTTTCCCACTTATCTGACTCCCTTTCGTCTTCTTTTGTAGCTGCCTTAGCAACAGCCAATGCTCGAATCGCGTCGTTGGAAGCGGAGCTCAATGCTTCGCGAAAAGCTTATGATGTGGCGGCCGCTGCTAAAGCGGATGCTGAGAAGTCGCAGAAGGCTGCGCTTGGCAAGGCGAAGAAAGCTGAAAAAGCTTTAGCTGAATCCAACAAGGAGCATGCTCAACGAGAACAAGCCGTGGCGGAGCGTCTTCACACCATGTCTACTGCCGCTGAAAGTAAGTGCTTCGCCTTGTCTTCTGTTTTCGTCTTCTGTTGCACTGGTGTATTTGTTGACACTTGTCTCTTCTTTTCTTTTCTATTGCTTAGAATTCACCGGGGTATCTCCGTCGTCCTTGCAAACGGACGATGATCCTCTTATGGATGCAGTTAACCTACTCGAAGAAAACTGGATATCTATCCAGGAGACTTTTGAGTTGGTTAGCCGCGTCCTATCTCGGCTATTTGCCGGGTTGTGGCCGAAGAAAAGGGCGGAAATCCCGAAGGACAACCTGACTGAACTTGCCAAGTCCTTCGATACCACTGAAGACCCCACTCTCCAGCTGAAAGGGCTGTCCATTAAGCGCGGCGCCGAGGGTGCTATTGCACTTTCTCTTGCGCACGGTACAGACTTCGACTGGGAGAGGGTTAGCTCCCCCCATGGTCACACCCATGACAAGATGAAGGTGTTTTTCGAGAGGGCGAAGAAGTTGGCACCTGCATTGTTGACAACGATTTCTCCTTCGGCAGCCTCTGCTGTGCCTGCTGCGCCACCTCCAGCGGCAAAAGATCCAGTGCCACCGTCGACTTCTAGCGAGGAACTGGCCGCGCCCCCTACTTCCACGGAGCACAATGCTGAGGTGGCGTAGATTCAGCTTCTTTGTAGCTTTTTTAGTTTTCTCCTTTTGAATGTAAAGACTTCAATTAAGTGCAACCCGAGAACCTTAGCCATAGGGTTGTGCTCTTATGTAAATATATCCTCTTCGTATGAAGTTTTATGCTGCCCCTCTGAAATTGTTTCTCCTTTCTTTTCCTTTTGGCTTGCAGTCGACGCGCGTCAATGATCCTTTGGCTCATGCTACTGCTCCTTCCTCTGCCCGTGGATTCGATCCTCAGATTTCGTCGACTCCTAGTCGATGCTGTCAATGCGCAGAGTACTTTTCCAGGATATCTGACCTTGAGGCTCGCCTAACTTTGGCCAAATGTCAGGCACAGATGGCTATTAAAAAGGCTAGCCAAGCCGGTAGCTATATGAAGAAAATATCTTCCCTTGATGAAAAGGTCTCCAGTCTGATGGCGAAGGTTATTCATAATGAAGAATGCGAATCTTTCATCCTTGGCATTGTCGAGTCTGCCTGCGAGATGCTGCGATGTGAGTTTTCTTTCAACTCTTCCTTTCCTTGCTTGTGCACTGCTGTTTTTGTGACATCTTTTGCCATTTATAGGTACTTGTTTAGATTTTGCTGCTGAAGAACGTCGAGTTGCTGAGCGAAATGCGGCTTTGGAGAAAATGTTGACTGGCTGTTAGACTTTGTGGTCTGATCCTCAACGCCGAAGCGCCATTGTATTGCTTCAAGACCGTGCCCAGCATATTGGCGAATCAGTTGATGGTTGCCGGCGAGCTCTTACAACTATGCACTCCATTATGCTTCCCCGTAATCCTTTGCCTGCAACTTTCCCACTTCTTCTTGATACTTTCAGATCCAGCCATCGTATTCATAGGTTAATAGAACTGAACTTAGTGGCTGGTGCCAATTTTGCTCTCGGGTGGATACGCAAGTGGCACCCCAGATTGAATTATAGCACGATGTCACTGAGTTTAGCTCCAGGTGGAGCTAGCCTTCGGGTTCATATGGAGAACACGCTGCAACCTGCTCGAATACTCGTAGCTAGGCTTCTAGAGGCGGATGCTGCGTTTTTCCGCGAGTATCATTATCTAGATCCTTTAGGCGTAGATGATTCTGACAACCCGATGTTGTAAGATGTATGTGGAACGCGAGAGTTTATTTATTTCGCGACTATATGTCTGAAATTTATTCTCAAGGCGTATTTGTATGGTTCGTGCGTTTGCCGCATCTTCTCTTTGAAAGACTCGTAAACTCGAATATGAGGAACGCTTTGTCTTTATTTATACTTGTAATGTAAGATACATAGGGTGACCCAAGAGATCCGGCCTGTGACCTGTGTTTTGGATCTAGAGGGCATTGCCCCTGGTATAACTTGTGGCTTTTACAGTCTTTATTGTTCTACTCTATTGTCTTATGATGCTTATGTCGTCGTGGCTTTCACTTTTTCCTCTGCGCCTGTGTCTTCTCCTGATGCTCCTACTCGTGGTTTCTTTGTTTTGGGCTCCGCGACGCATCCTTCGAGTAGCTTGACGCCTTCTGTAGTCGCGCTTTTTGCCTTTTCTGCATGGTTGGCTATTACGCCAAAATTTTGCGCCATCTTGTGGAATTCCCTGTCGCAGAGATCTGAAACTTCAAAACTTCCTTTCACTGTAATTATTCCTCTTGGTCCTGGCATTTTAAGTACCAAATATGTGTAGTGAGGCACTGCCATGAATCGCAAAAACGCGGGTCGTCCGAGGATCGCGTGATATTGCGATGGCCAGTCTATGACTTCGAAGTCTAGCTTTTCTCTTCTATAGTTTTGTCGGTTGCCGAAGCAAACATTGAGTGCTATTCGACCCAGCGGGTAATTGGCACTTCCTGGTACGATTCCATGGAAGGAACAATCTGTTGGCTTCAGGAACTCTAGTGATATATGCATTGCTCGGAGTGTTTTTGCATATATCAAGTTAATTCCACTCCCTGCATCAATGAATATTCTGTCGACATCATACGCGCCGATTTGAGCTTTGAGTACCAAAGGCGCGTTTCCCGGCCGAGGTACTGTTATAGGGTGATCTTCTCTGTTGAACTCTATTGGTTGCTCTGACCAGTGCAGATACTCCATTGCAGCTGGAGGTGATATGACTGCTAAGTTGACTTGTCGAGTTATGCTCTTCTCTTCTTTGTTCGACTTGGGTACAGGTTGTATCATTGATATGATGTGTCCTTTTGATGGTACATACCCTTCATTGTCGTCCTGTCCCTGGTTTTGCTGGTCTTGTCCTTGAGGCGCTCCATTGTTTCCTTGCTGCTTTGTCGGAGGATTGTTACTTCCTTCGAATCCTTGTCGCCTTGCTTCAGTTTGCTTATTTATTGCTGCTTCTTGCAGTTTTAAGAATGTTGTGCAGTCTTTCATTGCGTGCCTTGATACTCGTTTCCCGTCGACGAACGCTGAGTGTATATGACAAGGCCCGTTGAGCATATCTTCTGGTGATGGGTTGTACTCTCTGGATTCCCTTATAGGGAACTTCTTATAGTCCTCCTTTCCATAGCTTCTATATCCCGAACTTCTGCGATCATTTCCTTGATAGCTGTTGTCTTTATATCCTGCAGCGACTTGGCTATGCGAGCCGTAGGTGTCATAGTTTCGGGATCGTCTCCTTTGACTTCCATATCTGTTTCTTCTGTCGTCCTCTGGAGATTGCGTCCGCTTGTTGTTGCACGCATCTTCTCCGTCTGCGAACCTGTTTGCTGTGTCCATGAGGTCTGACACTGTTTTTGGCTTGATTCTGCCCATCTCTTCGACTAGGTCTCTTCGCCTTAATCCGATGATGAACGCGTCTATTGCTCTTTCGTCTGAAACTTTGACTGCTGAGTTTTTGATGAGGCTCCATCTTTGGATGTATGCCCGTAGTGTTTCGTCACGTTGCTGTACGCACGCTTTGACTTCTTCTATTGATGCTGGTCGTTTGTATGTCGACCTGAAGTTGCTTGTAAATTGCTTTGTGAGGTCTTCCCAGCTTCCAACAGATTCTTTCTCTAGTTTGCTCAACCATGACCTTGCTGCACCGGTGAGGTGTAGTTGCAAACTTTGCATTGCTGTTTCCTTGGTTCCTCCTAATATTTGAACTGCTTGCAAGTAATCTGCAAGCCATGATTGTGGTTCCTATGATCCATCGTATTTTTGCTGATCATGAGGTAGCTTGAATCCCTTGGGAACTGGAGTGGTGCGAACCCTGCGGGTAAAGCATGATGCCCCCATCTCTTTTTCGTCGTCTTCATAGTCGCGCTTTTCATTTGGGGATCGTGATCTTCGGGTTCCACCGTGCTGCTTTGGTGATGGCGATCGAGATCGGTGTTTGCTGCTTCTGCGCCGAGGACTATTGTGACGGCGAGGTGACCTTGCTTTGTGCACTTCCTTGTGGTGATATGCTTCTTCTCCTTTTGCTGATAGCTTGTGGCCTACCATGTTGAGTCCGTTCAGTGCTGCTCTATGCATATGTTCTCTAGGATCTCCTGGACTTGGTCGAGTTGTAAGTAGATATGCGTGTGCTGCCACTAGTGCTGCTCCAGGATTTTTTGGTAGGATGTTTCCCTGCTCGTCTACCGATAGGAAGGACGAGTCGAGGTTTTTGGAAATACTTTGCCTGTCAGAATACTCGAGATTATCGTACCTTGAACCGTGTCGACGATTTTTCCTTGCGTTGCTGTATGATGCGTCGCTCCGTGCTTTTCGAGCAGCCTCGCTAGCTGCAATGGCTGAATCTTTTCTTCTTTGTATCTCTGTTTTCTCCTTTGCTAATTGCTTGGCCTGCTGCCTTAGGGCGTAGTGATACCCCAAAAGCATGTCTTTGCTAGAATTTGATGGTATTGGCGTGCCGTGTTCTACGGCTTCTCTTATTATCCTCCATTTGTCGACTGATAGTCGAATTTTTTCCCTGCTTGCGAGGAATTCTGGTGTTTGCCCTTCTGCTAGGTGATTTGCTCCTCTGTCGATATTTGCTGGGTTTAATACTGGATTGTCGTTTTCGTCGAATTCCTCTGAATTATCTCCTATAATTGCGAGCACCTGGCATTGTTTGCCGATGTTACCCTTAAAGCTTGAGAAGATCGAGTTACTATCCTCAGAAAGCTCTAATCCTGTCTTCCATGTATCTGTTGACTTGTCTGCGGTATCGTCGAGGCAGATCGTGAGATCTTCAAGTTGGACTTACACGTCAAAATTTTCCTTTTCTTTGTTGTCTTCTGCGATCTTTTCTTTTTGCACTTCCTCTGGGCTGACCGGCGAGTTTACTTCGCTGGAAGAGCCTTCAGAATATTCCATCATTGCTGTTGTTTCGGGCTCCCTTGCCGACGGATCTTGTTTCGTCGGATCTGAAAGTCGAGATGAACCCGACGGTTCGATGAGGATGTTTAAGCTTCCGATTGTCAACTCCATCTCTTGATTTTTGTCGACTTCTGTACTGCTATTGGCTAAAAGCGAAAAAGACGTCGAATTCATGATTCCAACGCCCAAGGTCCCCACGGTCGGCACCAATTGACGAGGGGTTAACTCGACAAATGTCCTAGATGAAGGACTTAGGATCGGGGAGATAGGGCGTCGGATGAACTCGATGGTAGAGTTAGTCGAAATAGGTGTGTGTCGAAAGTAAACTTGGGTGTTCAACCTGGCTTGCTTTCAATCTGCCCTACACCGTCCCCTCTTGGCCCCTATATATAGGTGGCCAGGTCTCGAGGATCGGGTAGGGTCCGATACAGATTACAATATTGACATACGGTAAAGACTCATATTCGACTATCATTACAATTGGGCCTAGCTTAACGGGCCTCAGAGGTACTCAACTAACGGGCTCTATTAACTATACCCTTGTCAGATGGAAAACCCTAAAGGAGTCAGCGAAATTTCCAGAACAGTTCCGCAGCGCCGCCGCCGTCAAAGCCCAATTTCGAGGGATAGATTTCTCTGTTCCGGCACCCTGCCGGAACAGGGAAGTGCCCCCGGAGCCATCTCCATCGATCTCCATCGCCGTCTCCGCCGTCTCCATCGACCTCATCGCCATCTCCATCAACCTTGCTATCTCCTATGATGAGGAGGGAGTAGTTCTCCCCCGGGGCTGAGGGCTCTACCGGTAGCTATGTGGTTCACCTCTCTCTCCCATGATGTGATCTTTATGTGATCGTGAGCTTTGTATCATGTTGAATAAGTAGATGTTACTCTTCTTCATTATGTGTACTCTAGTGTGTTATTAAAGTAATCTATTCCTCCTGCTTTGGTGTAACGGTGACAGTGCGTGCATCATGGTGGTACTTGGTCTAGGCTACGATTGTGATCTCTTATGGATTATGAGAATAATTATCACTATGATAGTATTGAAGTGATCTATTCCTCCTTTCATGGTGTAATGTTGACAGTGTGTGCACCGTGTTAGTACTTGGTCTAAGTTGCAATAATAACTATCTTGAGTTGTGATTTGATTTGGATATCTCTATGAGTGGTGTTTGTCAAGTACTTGATGAACTTTGAGGAGTGCTTCGTAGCCCTACGCAATGATTAGTGTTATTCAATAGGAGAGTAATTCAGAGTACCATAGTGAAGAGAAGTTATTTATTTGTTCAATTATGTTATATTTGTTGGGAGTGTGTCCACTAGTGAAAGTATGATCCCTAGGCCTTGTTTCTAAGCATTGCACACCATTTACTTGTTGTTTTGTTACTTATTTGCTTGCAGCGATACTTATTCCATACTACATTTACTACTCATAATCATCACTACTACTTGTATTTCACTATCTCTTCGCCGAACTAGTGCACCTATACATCTGACAAGTGTATTGGGTGTGTTGGGGACACAAGAGACTTTCTGTATCGTAATTGCAGGGTTGCTTGAGAGGGATAGCTTTGACCTCTTCCTCCCTGAGTTCGATAAACCTTGGGTGATCCACTTAAGGGAAACTTGCTGCTGCTCTACAAACCTCTGCACTTGGAGGCCCAACACTGTCTACAAGAACAGAAGCGTGTGTAGACATCAAGCTCTTTTCTGGCGCCGTTACCGGGGAGGTAAGGTAAAAGGTACTCACATCCTCCTGTGTGAGTGCTCAAAGTTACTTCCTTTAGATTCTGGAATTATATCTTTTTGTTTCTTGTTTTTATTTTCACTAGTTAGGCTTAATGGAAAACAAAGAGTTCTGTAGTCTTTTTCCCGAGATTAGATATGAAGTGTTTGAAGAGAAAATTGAAAAACCTTTGGAGCTTATTTCACATAGCAATGTTATTAGTATGAATGCTTTGAATATCGTTACTGCTAATGCTATAGAAAAGTCTAAGCTTGGGGAAGCTGGTTTTGTTAAGTATGATATTTTTAGTCCCCCAGCTTTAGTGGAGAAGGTTTGTTCTGATAATATTTTATCTCCCATATGTGATGTTTCTAGTGATGCTTGTGCTCCTCATCCTTTTAAAATACCTACGAAGATTGTTGAATGTGTTAAGAATAACTGCTATTTGGGAGATGGAACTGTCCATCCTGGTGATCATTTGCTCTTTATACATGAATTATGTGAGTTGTTCCAGTGTGCAGGTATTTCGATGAACCAAGTTAAGAAGAAGCTATTTTCTTTATCACTGAAAGGCATAGCTGAGGAATGGTATCGGCTGCTTAAGGATGGTCCATCTATTGGCTGGGAGGAAATTGTACCTCTCTTTTATTCTAAATTCTATACTCCAAGTGAGATTCATAAAGATCGTAATCAAATATACAATTTTTGGCCTCATGATGGAGAAAGCATTGCCCAAGCGTGGGGAAGATTGAAGTCACTAATGCTCAAATGTCCTATTCATAATCTTCCCCGTAATATTGTTATTAATAATTTTTATGCAAGGCTTTCAGGATATTACAAGGACTATCTAGATGCATGCTTTGATGGGTCTTTCACAAGCAAGGATGTTGACACCAAGTGGGAGCTGCTTGAGACAATTCAAAACAATATTGAAGGTTGGGATAGCAACAAAGGTAAAGGATAAGGTATGAATTACGAATTTGATTGCATTAAGTCTTTCGCTGAAACTGCTAATTTTCAAGAGCTTAGTGCTAAATATGGTCTTGATCCTCAAATTATGGTTGATTGCTTTGAAGCCTTTGCTTCCCATATGAATGTTCCTAAAGGAAATGGGGACGTGTATCATGAACCTTTTAAGGACACTTGCATAGAAAGTGATATTGTTGTTGATGATTGCAATAAACATGCTCAAACTTCTAAAAGTACTATTTCTTATAAGCATGTTAATTTTTATGGAATACATAGACCTTGTGAACAGAGTTACAACAAGGAAGATTATTGCATCACCCACGCAAATGAAGAAACCAGTATGTGGCTCAAGGATCTAGATGTGCTTGGTGAAAGGGTTTGTGAGCTTTATCCTTTTCATTGTGAGTTTTGCGGTGAAAAGGGGCACTTTAATTTTCAATGCCCAATTAATCGAACGAGTACCACAGATTTGTATTGTGATGATAAGATTACTTTCAATCAGTATGATGAGCTTACTTTGTTTTTGAATTGTGAAGAGATGTCTAGAAAGATTGCTTTGGTAGACATGAATGATGTTGATATTAATAGCACCCTTCGTGGTTGTCGTCTCTATTGTGCTAAAGATTGCCTCGCAAATACTTACAAGATCTTATAAAACATGATGTTTTGCCAAGCTATGACAGGACTAATAGATGTTTCAATCTTATTAATAGAGAGGAGGAATCCTCCAAAGTTTCTTCTGTTGTTTCTGTCAGCAAACCAGATTATGTGGAGAGGATGCCTTTCCCTCCTAAAGATTATGTAGAGAAGATGCCCTTCAAGTCTCTCCCTCCTAAAGGAGAGAGTAAGAAGAGTATGAAGAAGAAGAAGAAGAAGAGGAGTAAAAGGCGAGAGGACACGGTATCTTCCCCTAAGCGTTATGATCCTGCTATAGATTATGATAATTCTGATTGGGATGATGTTCCCATGCCTGTTACCTATGTTAGTGATCATGATTGGGAAAGGCACTCTACTTTTGATATTGAAAATCTTCTTGGTACCTATTCTAAGGTTAATAATTCTTGTACCATTAGTACTATCCATGTTTCTTCTTATGATGATATGTTTGATGAGTATGCTTTGCGACATAATAGTTCTCTAGCTTGTGATGATGGGTATAATATTTTCAGTTCACCTACTTTTGAGGAGAAAATTAGTTATGATTACAATATGCCTCCTATTTTTGATGATTACGGTGATGAGAATAATTATTCTGTTGAATCTGCTCCTACTACTATTGTTCATGTGGGAAGTATTAATCCTTTTATGCATGTGGCTCATGATAGGGATGCTTTATGTGATAGTTATATTGTTAGTTCTATTCATGATGCTACTAAAAGTTATTATGAGAGAGGGAAACATGGTTTGATGGATCTCAACAATATTGAGTTTCCCCTCTTTATGTTGCAATTCTTGAAGTTGTACTTGTTTTGCCTTCCTATGCTTTTTGCTTTGCGCTTTTATGACTTGTCTCTTTACAAAACTATTTTTCATAGGAAGTGGTTTAGATTTAAATGTGTTTCATACTTGCTTTTTGATGCTCTCTATTGCTTTAAGTTCCTATATGGCGCCTTTCCTCAAGCTCTTATATGGCGCCCACATGAGCATCTTTGCAAATTACTGCTCCTAGCTCAAAGGCGTTAAAGAAAAGCACTCTTGGGAGATAACCCATTGTTTATTTTTCAGTACTTTTTATTTTATTTGAGTCTTGGAAGTTATTACTACTGTAATAACAGCTCCTTATCCTTTTTATTTCGTTGTTGTGCCAAGAGAAGCCTCTAATTTGAGTGAGGTAAGATTTGGGGATGTTGCTGTCCTGAAACTGTTTTCGGTGCTGCACCGTAAAAATTCGTGAAAATTCTCTGTATATCTTTTGGACCTGTGATTTCTTGTGCATATGCCCCAGGTTATATCCAAACTTTCATTAGTTGAACACTTTTTTATTTGAGCAACAGAAAACCCCTCAAAAATTCAACCTTTGTCAGTTGTTCTGTTTTGACAGATTTCTGCCAATATTTGTGTTTGCGCTTTATCGCTTTCTTTTGAGTTCTTTTGATCACGGAACTTTTGGGGAAGTTTCTACAGTAGTATAAGCTATATATGTGGTGGTTTTAGGTTGAAACCTGAAGCAAAAAGAGGTTGATTATATGTTATGCTTACACTAATGTTGCCAATAGATTTGTGTTTAGTTTTGTATGAAGGAAGTTTTCAAGTGTAGGGATCGGAGAATGATGAGATGAGATGAAGAATGGACAAAAGCTCATGCTTGGGGATGCCTATGCATCACCCCAAGAAATATCCAAGAAGTACAAACGTCAAAGCTTGGGGATGCCCCCGAGGCACCTCTTCTTCATCGGCAAAAATCAGGTCACCTTTCAAGACACTATATTTTTATTGCTTCATGCACTATGCATTTTTCTTGGAGCGTCAGTTGTTTTTGTTTTCAGTATTAGTTTAGTTTAGTTTGCTGCAATAAATGGTTAGATCACATCATGTTTCTTTTGGAGGAGACGAACTCGTTTTTCATTGCCAAGAACACTCTAGTTTTCACTCTTATCGTTCAACGAGTGTTCTCTTTTTCTGCTACTGCGTTTAGCCTTTGTTTTTTGCCTTGATTTTTATTCAGATCTTGTTTTATCTTTTTATCAAGGTGTATTTTTGCCTCTTGTCTTTATTGGTATTTATCAAAAGAGGTGTTTATAAATTTTTTGAATGGTGTTGGAAAAGAGAAAAAGCTTTATGCAAAAAAATGGTACAAGAAGGAGCTTGTGTAGACTGCGGCTTAGGCTTTTGCATGTCGTGCTTGATGTCTTTTTGATAGTATGCTTAGTGGTTTTGCTGTAGCATGACGTGTCTCAAATAACTGAGATTGCTTAATGAGCCTTTGAAAAAATCATGCGTTGTTTTAATTATTTGGAAGCATTATTTTGGTTTTCTCCTTGATGCTTTATTTGGGTTGACTTGGCGCATGCTCACACATGTTAGACTCATACAAAGTCGCCAATAGCCTCTATGATCATTTAGTTTTTGACTTTTGATGCCATCTTATGCTTCTTTTAATGTTGCTTTGTCGCTTTGCATGATTATGGCCGTTATTGCTCTCTTAGTTGGTCGCTCCCAGTCTTTTGCTAGCCCTCACTTTGTACTGAGTATGAGCTCTACTCGTGCATCCAACTCCCAAAAACCAAGTTTGCCATTGTGTCCACTATAAATTCCTATGCATGGTATTTGCAAGCCATTCCAAGTAAATTTTCATGTGCTACCTTTCAAAAAACCTTCAAATACTTCTCATTTTGTCACACTGTTTTCAGCTCATGGGGACGTAGTGGTCGGATTTGCTATCTTCCATATTGTCTTATTCCAAAAAGAAGAAAAAAAAAAGAAAAAAGAAAGAAAAAAGGCACCCCTTTATGGTATGTGAATGTTGGTGGGCACCCGATGGAATTGGTTAGCCATGGTTTGAGAAAGGAAAAAAGGTGGGGAGGAGTGCCAAGCTTTATAAAAGAGCACAAAAGTGCCAACCTCTCTCTCAAAAACTTGCTTCATTTTTGTATGGAAGATAGTAAGAACCCCATTGCCAGTCGTTGACAAAGACAACCACCTCTCAAAACCAATTTTTATCTCTCTGTTTTACAAATGAAAAGCTCTAGCAAATGTTTAATCACTGCTTTCCTCCGCGAAGGGCCTTTCTTTTACTTTTATGTTGAGTCACCACCTTCTACCTTTATGCACCATTAAGAGAGCATAGTTGTCATTCTGAGTATAATGTGCATTATCCCAAAGTTTTCATTGATTGATTCATGACTATGGTTTCACTTTTTCTTAAATTATTTGTATCTAGTCGCCCTCTTAAACTTGAAGGTGTCCTATGCATTTATGTTTTGCTCTCCATGAAGGACAAGCTGAAAACCATTTGTATGTTTTTCCTTATTATTTGAACACACGTTTGACTTTCATTGTTTCATTATTCATGATATTTTGTTTGTGTTCCTTTTCATGTTATAACATGGTTGCTAAGTTTCTATTATCAAGATTATGTCTTTCATGCCCATGTTTTAAGTTCTTTGATCTCAGCACTCAAAGCTTTACCTATATGATCAAGATTGTGATGGTGCATGTCACCTCAAAAATTATTTTGTTTGTTATCACTTACCTACTCGAGGACGAGTAGGAGTTAAGCTTGGGGATGCTGATACGACTCAAACGTATCTATAATTTTTGATGCTCCATGCTTGTTTTTACACTATTTGCCTTGTGTTTCGTTACACTTCGTGGCATTTTTATGCAATTTCCAGAACTAACCTATTAACAAGTTGCCACAGTGCCAGTTCCCTATTTTCTGCTGTTTTTTGTGTTTCAGAAGTGATACACAGGAAATATTCTCAAAATTGGACGAAACAAGTTCCTGAAGTCTTATTTTGTCCGGGAGCTTCCAGGGATCCGAAGAGAAGTAGGAGAGGGGCCATAGGCCAGGCTCACACCTGGCTGGCGCGGCCCAGGCCCTGGCCGCGCCGCCATGGTGTGAGGAGGCCTGGGGCCACTCCTGACATCGCCCCTTCGCCTATACGAAGCCTCGGGACGGAACACCCTAAAGGAGTCGGCAAAATTTCCAGAACAGTTCTGCAGCGCCGTCGCCGTCGAAGCCCAATTTCGGGGGACAGAAGTCTCTGTTCCGGCACCCTGCCGGGATGGGGAAGTGCCCTCGGAGCCATCTCCATCGATCTCCATCGCCGTCTCCGCCGTCTCCATCAACCTCACCGCCATCTCCATTAACCTTGTTGTCTCCTATGATGAGGAGGGAGTAGTTCTCCCCCGGGGCTGAGGGCTCTACCGGTAGCTATGTGGTTCACCTCTCTCTCCCATGATGTGATCTTTATGTGATCGTGAGCTTTGTATCATGTTGAATAAGTAGATGTTACTCTTCTTCATTATGTGTACTCTAGTGTGTTATTAAAGTAATCTATTCCTCCTGCTATGGTGTAACGGTGACAGTGCGTGCATCATGGTGGTACTTGGTCTAGGCTACGATTGTGATCTCTTATGGATTATGAGAATAATTATCACTATGATAGTATTAAAGTGATCTATTCCTCCTTTCATGGTGTAATGTTGACAGTGTGTGCACCGTGTTAGTACTTGGTCTAAGTTGCAATAATATCTATCTTGAGTTGTGATTTGATTTGGATATCTCTATGAGTGGTGTTTGTCAAGTACTTGATGAACTTTGAGGAGTGCTTCGTAGCCCTACACAATGATTAGTTTTATTCAATAGGAGAGTAATTCAGAGTACCATAGTGAAGAGAAGTTATTTATTTGTTCAATTATGTTATATTTGTTGGGAGTGTGTCCACTAGTGAAAGTATGATCCCTAGGCCTTGTTTCTAAGCATTGCACACCGTTTACTTGCTGTTTTGTTACTTATTTGCTTGCAGTGATACTTATTCCATACTACATTTACTACTTATAATCATCACTACTACTTGTATTTCACTATCTCTTCGCCGAACTAGTGCACCTATACATCTGACAAGTGTATTGGGTGTGTTGGGGACACAAGAGACTTTCTGTATTGTAATTGCAGGGTTGCTTGAGAGGGATAGCTTTGACCTCTTCCTCCCTGAGTTCGATAAACCTTGGGTGATCCACTTAAGGGAAACTTGCTGCTGCTCTACAAACCTCTGCACTTGGAGGCCCAACACTGTCTACAAGAACAGAAGCGTGTGTAGACATCACATGTATTATTTTATCTTATGGAGAGACACCACTAGTGAACTGTGGACCCCGGTCCTATTTTCTCTATATTGCTATCACCTGTTTACTTTACTCGCACTGTTTACTTTACTCGCATACTATTACTATTTTCCACTCGATACGCTCATTCCTTTGTTTCAAGCAAACCGGTGAGATTGACAACCTCATCGTAAGTTGGGAGCAAAGTATTTGGTTGTGTTGTGTGTAGGTTCCGTGTTCCAGCTAGCAAAGCAAAGCTTGGACAAGGCGCCTTATAAATTGTCTGGAGCTGTCGCAAGCTAGCAAGCATCACCTTCAGTCCTTTGGCTTGTTCCCCTTTGGATCGATAAACCTTGGTTTCTTACTGAGGGAAAACCTTGCTGCTATATTCATCATACCTTCCTCTTGGGGTTCCAAACTAGACGGTGAAAAGATAACACCACCGCAAGCATCAAGAACTTTTTCTGGCGCCGTTGCCGAGGAGGAAGAAGAAGACTTCTGCAAGGGGAGTTTTTGCATGCACATCCTTTACTTTGTTTATTGTTTTGCTTTACTTTATTTATTTTTACTTGCATCGTTTTATAAAAAACCCAAAAAAAATTAGAATCCTTGGTAGTTGTTATTTCTTTACTTCTAGTTCATTATGTTGTTCCCTAAGTACGTTTTGGAGGACCTCTCAGTAGGAAGTAGTTCAATTATTGGGAAAGATAACATTGAGGAGTTCTTTAATCATATTAGTATGCATAAAGAAGTTGAGGAAAAGTCTTTGGCTGAGCTTGCTCCTAGTTATGAAGTTGTTTCTGCTTATTTAGTTCACATGTTAGAAGCTAGGTTTGCTAGCCTTAATCCTTTTTTGCAATACATGTTCCTTAAGCTTCATGAAATTGAAGATCCTGTGAAGAAAGCTTTTATCTTGGAAACTTTGCGCATAGAATTTAGAGATGTTGCCATTGAGGCTAGGAAAGTTTTTAAGAAATTTAATAAGCTTGGCTCACCTGTAGCGGTTGTTGGTACACCCAATGAAGATTTTAGAGTACCAATACCTTGTAAACTTATAGGAATTCATGATGCTTGGGAAAAGAATTCTAGTTGGATTTGCCCTGAAAATCCTTTCGATGAAAGTAGTGTACCAAAGCGTGATCATAAAGGATCTTCAAAAACTCATTTGGACACAATTTCCTTCATTGTTGAAAAGACTCCTATTGTGGATCCTAATGCTTCTTTCATTATTACTTGATTCGCAATTTTCTGCGCCTAGCTCAAATGCGTTAAAGAAAAGCACTCTTGGGAGATAACCCAATGTTTTTACATTCAGTTCTTTTTCTTTTATTTGAGTCTTGAAAGTTATTACTACTGTAATGACCTCTCCTTATCCTTTTTATTTCGTTTTTGTGCCAAGAGAAGCCTCTAATTTGAGCGAGGTAAGATTTGGGGATGTTGCTGTCCTGAAACAGTTTTCGGTGCTGCACCGTAAAAATTCATGAAAATTCTCTGTATATCTTTTGGACCTGCAATTTCTTGTGCATATGCCCCAGGTTATATCCAAACTTTCATTAGCTGAACACTTTTTGATTTGAGCAACAAAAAACCCCTCAAAAATTCAACCTTTGTTAGCTGTTCTGTTTTGACAGATTTCTGCCAATATTTGTGTTTGCCGCTTTATCGCTTTCTTTTTTAGTTCTTTTGATCACGGAACTTTTGGGGAAGTTGCTACAGTAGTATATGCTTTATATGTGGTGGTTTTAGGTTGAAACCTGAAGCAAAAAGGGTTGATTCTATGTTATGCTTACACTAATGTTGCTAATAGATTTGTGTTTAGTTTTGTATGAAGGAAGTTTTCAAGTGTAGGGATCGGAGAGTGATGAGATGAGTTGAAGAACGGACAAAAGCTCAAGCTTGGAGATGCCCATGCATCACCCCAAGAAATATCCAAGAAGTACAAGCGTCAAAGCTTGGAGATGCCCCCGAGGCACCCCTTCTTCATCGGCAAAAATCAGGTCACCTTTCAAGACACTATATTTTTATTGCTTCATGCATTATGCGTTTTTCTTGGAGCGTCAGTTGTTTTTAGTTTTCAGTTTAGTTTAGTTTAGTCTGCTGAAATAAATGGTTGGACCCCAACAAATTTCTTTTGGAGAAGTTGCCTTGCTTTTCATTTGCTAAGAACACTCCGTTTTTTATTCTTATAGTTTCAACGAGTGTTCTCTTTTTCTAGAACTGCGTTTAGTTTTCGATTTTCACCTTGATTTGTGTTCAGATCTTGTTATATCTTTTCATCAAGGTGTATTTTTGCCTCTGGTCTTTATTGGTTTTCATCAAAAGAGGTGTTTATAAAATTTTTGAATGGTGTTGGAAAAGAGAAAAAAGCTTTATGTAAAAAAGTGGTACAAGAAGGAGCTTGTGTAGACTGCGGCCTAGGCTTTTGCATGTCGTGCTTGATGTCTTTTTGATAGTATGCTTAGTGGTTTTGATGTAGCATGACTTGTCTCAAATAACTGAGATTTCTTAATGAGCCTTTGAAAAAATCATGCGTTATTTTTATCGTTTAGAAGCATTATTTTGGTTTTCTCCTTGATGCTTTATTTGGGTTGACTTGGCGCATGCTCACACATGTTAGACTCTTACAAAGTCGCCAATAGCCTCTATGATCATTTAGTTTTTGACTTTTGATGCCATCTTATGCTTCTTTTAATGTTGCTTTGTCGCTTTGCATGATTATGACCGTTATTGCTCTCTTAGTTGGTCGCTCCCAGTCTTTTGCTAGCCTTCATTTTGTACTGAGTATGAGCTCTACTCATGCATCCAACTCCTAAAAACCAAGTTTGCCAAAGTGTCCACCATACATACCTATTAGCAATTTTGCTATTCCAAAGTACATTAGACTTGCTTTTATCTACTCTTCAAATTAAACTCTTACCAGTGTTATGCAAAAATTGGTCAGTAAAGCTCTCACGAACCGGATGGCACACTTTATTTTTCTCGTTCTTAAAAATTTGACATTGTGGTCTCTTATGTTGAGTTGTTATGCTTGCAAGTTGTAAGTTGGAGATTAGCCCAACCATGCCGTCATGGGGCAAGCTTTCAACACTGCACTTCTTATTTGAGTTGATATCGTGATCTTTTATTTATGGATACTCGCGGTGTGAAATGAATTGGGAATCTTGCGGGATCATGGAGTTTGTATATGTGTTAGAGAAACGCCTGGGCCAACAATCTAAGCCATGCATAATTCATGGTGGAAATTTGCAGCATGCCCAAAGTGGACATTCGACGACGCATCTCAAAATAAAAAGCTATACAAATGGTAAATAAAAGAGATGTCGAGGTGTTCATTGTCTGCTTGTCCTGTCATTTTGATGTGGGCTTGTTCCATGTCATCGGGCACGGAGGTACCTCTTTGGCGGTTCTCGATGATACGTATATACTTACAATGACAAGAGCCTTGCTTGGGACTCTAAGTAAAGTAGCATGAGGTTTGGGTACTCGTATTCACGGGACACGAGGTTTTCAACTTATGATTTGTCAAGCATATGCAGCATGAGTGTTCTCGCATTAACTTTAACCATTCAAGATGCTTATGATGGGGACAATGAGAGCTCAAAGCCGGTAAGTACCATAATTTTTGAAGGTTTATAAAACTTGCAATCACTGCTTCCCTCCGCGAAGGGCCTTTCTTTTACTTTTATGTTGAGTCACCACCCTCTATCTTTATGCACCATTAAGAGAGCATAGTTGTCATTCTTAGTATAATGTGCATTATCCCAAAGTTTTCATTGATTGATTCATATTGTTGGTTTCACTTGTTCTTAAATTATTTGTATCTAGTCGCCCTCTTAAACTTGAAGGTGTCCTATGCATTTATGTTTTGCTCTCCATGAAGGACAAGCTGAAAACCATTTGTATGTTTTTCCTTATGATTTGAACATACGTTTGACTTTCATTGTTTTATTTTCATGATCTTTTGTTTGTGTTAATTTTCATGTTATAACATGGTTGCTAAGTTTCTTCCATCAAGATCATATCTTTCATGCCCATGTTTTAAGTTCTTTTGATCCCAGCGCACAACGCTTACATATATGATCAAGATTGTGTAGGTGCATGTCACCTCAAAAATTATTTCTTTTGTTATCACTTACCTACTCGAGGACGAGCAGGAGTTAAGCTTGGGGATGCTAATACGTCTCCAACGTATCCATAATTTTTGATGCTCCATGCTTGTTTTACACCATTTGCTTAGTGTTTCGTTACACTTCGTGGCACTTTTATGCATTTTTTGGAACTAACCTATTAACAAGTCGCCACAGTGCTAGTTCCCTGTTTTCTGTTGTTTTTGTGTTTCAGAAAAGTTACACAGGAAATATTCTTGGAATTAGACGAAACCAAAGCCAGTCACCCAGAATTTCACCGAAGCTTCCAGAGAACCGAAGAGGAGATGGAGTGGGGCCACGAGGTGCCCACACACCAGGGCGGCGCGGCCCAGGCCCTGGCCGCGCCCCCTATGTGTGAGACCGCCTCGGTCCACTCCTGACGATACCCCTTCGCCTATAAAGACCCAATCAGTTTTCCAGAACACATCACGATCCACCGCCGCCGTCGACCCAAAGATCGGGAGGGTCCAGAAGCTCTTCCCGGCACCCTGCCGGAGAGGGGAATTGCCACCGGAGGTCTTCTTCATCGCCATGCTTGCCTCCGGCGCGATGAGTGAGTAGTCTACCTTGGACTATGGGTCCATAGCAGTAGCTAGATGGTTGTCTTCTCCACCATGTGCTTCATGTTTAGATCTCATGAGCTACCCTACATGATTGAGATCACCGTTATGTAATTCTACATGTTTGGTTTGTTGGGATCCGATGAATATTGGTGTTATGCTTGAGTTGATGTACTGAAATTTATCTTATGTTATCTCTATGTTGTTTATCATCTTGCATGCTCTCCGTTGTTAGTAACTATCTTGGCCGAGTAGTTGCTAGTGACTCCAAGAGGGGGTATTTTTGCTCGATAGTGGGTTCATGCCTCTATTTAATCTGGGGGAGTGACAGAAACCTCTAAGGTTGTAGATGTGTTGTTGCTACTAGGGAGAAAACAACATTCATATGATCGAGGGCATATGCTTTGTTTACATTACACACTTTGCTTAATGCAATTATCTGTTGTTCGCAACTTTATACTTGTGGAGTTCTCGGATTGATTCGCCACAAGTGGATTATTAGTCATAGATGCAGTTGGATGGCGGTCTATGTATCTTGTTGTAATGCCCAGAGTAAATCTCATAGTGATCCTCTCATCATATGCACGTTGTCTTTATTCTATCAAATGCCCAACTGTAATTTGTTTACCCAGCATGTATTATTTTATCTTATGGAGAGACACCACTAGTGAACTGTGGACCCCGGTCCTATTTTCTCTATATTGCTATCACCTGTTTACTTTACTCGCACTGTTTACTTTACTCGCATACTATTACTATTTTCCACTCGATATGCTCATTCCTTTGTTTCAAGCAAACCGGTGAGATTGACAACCTCATCGTAAGTTGGGAGCAAAGTATTTGGTTGTGTTGTGTGCAGGTTCCGCGTTGCAGCTAGCAAAGCAAAGCTTGGACGAGGCGCCTTATAAATTATCCGGAGCTGTCGCAAGCTAGCAAGCATCACCTTCAGTCATTTGGCTTGTTCCCCTTCGGATCGATAAACCTTGGTTTCTTACTGAGGGAAAACCTTGCTACTATATTCATCATACCTTCCTCTTGGGGTTCCCAACTGGACGGTGAAAAGATAACACCACCGCAAGCATCACGCCCCCATCTCCTTTTCGTCGTCTTCGTAGTCATATGCTCTGTTGGGAGTTCTGGATCGTCGGGTTCCTTTATTCTTTGGACTGTTGTGTCGCACTGGTGATGGCATTCTAGATCGTCGACTTCCGCTTCTGTGCCGAGGACTATTGTGACGGTGCGGTGATCTTGGTTTGTGAGTTTCTTTGTTGCGGTATGCCTCCTCCTCTTTTGCTGATAACTTGTTGCCTACCATTTTTAATCCCTGCAGTGTTGCCCGATGCATATGTTCCCTTGGATCTCCTGTACTTGGTCGCGCTGTGTGCAGGTATGCTTGAGCTGCCACCAGCGCTACTTCGGGTGTCTTCGGTATAATGTTCCCTTGCTCGTCGACTGATAAGAAAGATGAGTCGAGGTTTTTGGAGAGACTTTGCCTATCTGAGTATTTGAGGTTCTCTTACCTTGATCCGTGCCGACGATGTCTTTTGCCGTTTGTGTATAATGCGTCGCTTCGTGCTCTACGAGCAGCGTCACTTGCTGCAATGGTTGAGTCTTTTCTCTTCTGTACCTCAATTCTTTCTTTTGCTAGTAGTTTTGACTGCTGTCTTAGGGCGTAGTGGTATCCCAAAAGCATATTTTTTCTAGCATTATTTGGTATTGGCGTGCAGTGCTCCACAGCTGTTTTGATTTTCCTCCATTCATCGACTGATAGTCGAACTTTTTCCCAGTTTACCAGGGAGTCCACAGATTCTCCTTCTCCCTGGTGGTTTGCCCCCTATTTCTGTTTGCTAGGTTGAGCACTGGATTGTTGTTTTCGTCGAGCTCTTCTGAGTTGTCTTTTGTGATAGCGAGTACTTGGTACCGATTATTGAACTTACTATCGAAGCTTGAGAAGATTGAACTTTCATCCTCATGAAGCTCTAACCCTGTCTTCCAGGTGTCTGTTGATTTATCTGAAGTGTCATCATGGCAGATCATCAGATCTTCGAGTTGTACTTCTAAGTCGAAGTTTTCCATGGTTTTGTCGCCTTCTGCGAATTTTCTTTCTTCTGCCTCTATTTCTGTGGAGATGACCGGCGAATTTACTTCGCTGGAAGAGCCCTCTGACGATTCTGTCGTTGTTTCTGTTTTGGACTTGCTTGCCGACGGACCCGATTTCACTGGATCTGAAAGGCGAATTAAACCCAATGATCCGACGCGAAAATTTAGACTTCCGAACGTCAGATCCATATTCCGATCCATGCTCTCAAATGCTTGCGCGAAACTTGACTGGTGAGGTTGAAAATCGATGGTTTCGAAGGGTATCTGGATTTCATCGACTTCTGGATTGCTGTTGGCTAAAAGCAAAAAAGCCGTCAAATTAATGATTCCAACGCCCTGAATCCCCACGATCGGCGCCAATTGACGAGGGTTAACTCGACAAATGTCCTAGATGAAGGACTTAGGATCGGGAAGATAGGGCGTCGGATGAACTCAAAGGTAAAATCAGTCAAACAAGGTGTCTATCGAAAGTAAACGTGGGTGTAAACCTGGCTTGCTTTCAATCTGTCCCTTACCGTCCCCTCCTGGCCCCTATATATAGGTGGCCAGGTCTCAGGGATCGGGAGGGATCCGATACAGATTACAATATCAACATACGACATGAACTCGTATTTCGACTAGTATTACAATTGGGCCTAGCTTAATGGGCCTCAGGGGTACTTAATTGACGGGCTCTATTATCTATACCCTTGTCATCGAGGCATGATAGGTTCCAGGGCATCATCCCTTGCTAGCCACTGGTCCTTCTAAATGTCAACACTTGATCCATCACCAGTACGAAAAATAATTCATTCTTTCAGCAAATCTACCTCCTTCAAGATGCTTCTGAAATTATATGGCATACCACTCATCGGCTGAGCTTCTAGAATGGAGGTCTCTGGAAAATATTTGGCCTTTAGGATATGCACACAGAGGGAGTCCGGGGCAATTACCATCCTCCAGGCTTGCTTAGCAGGCATAGCCATGTTGAAACCATGCAAAGCTCTAAAGCCTAGGCCGCCATCCCTCTTTGATCTAGTTAATTTTTCTCAGCTAAGCCAATGTACTTTGTTCTCTTTCTATTGTTGTGCCCACCAAAACCTACTGATCATTGTGCTCATCTCATCGCAAAGTGTTTTTGTGAGATCGAAATGCAACATCGCAAAAGTTGCTATTGCATGTGCACATGCTTTTATCAATATGACCTTCCCCACTCTTGAGAGAAACCTCTCCTTACAACCTTTTATCTTTTTCCATATCCTCTCCTTCATATATGCAACCATCTCAGATCTCGATCTCCCCACATACACTGGTAAACAAAGATACTTTTCGGTTCTAGCTTTAGCTCGGATGTGCAACTCCTCGAGCACGCCCGTTTTACACCGGTCCTTTGTATAACCACCGAACATGATAGATGATTTGTCAAAATTAATTATCTATCCCGAACAACATTCATAAAGTTGTAGAATATGCTGCAGAGATTTGGCACTTTCACTGCTTTCATAAGTACCAAAGAGTCGTCTGAAAAAATAGGTGATTGATACTCGGAGCAGCCTAGCAAATCCAAATACCAGGTAGGCTGCCGTCAACTTCCTCCCTGTTCAGTAGCGTGGAGAAGCCCTCTGCACAAATTGAAAAAAGATATGGTGAGAGGAGGTCTCCTTGGTGTAAACCCCATTGTGGTTTTATAACATATGTGCAATCTCTATTAACCCAAAACTGGTATGTAACAAGGAGACACATAACATGATTATCTCAACCCATCTTGATGCAAAGCCTAACTTCCTAATCATCTTCTCCAAAAACAACCACTCCACCCAGTCGTAAGCCTTGCTCATATCCAATTTTACCGCTGCATATATCCCTCTTTTCCACCTCTTTTATTCTTCAAAAAATGTGTGCACTCGTATGAAAGGAGTATATTATCAGTGACGAGTCTTCCAGGAACAAAGGCACTTTGATTAGGTGATATTATCTCTGGTAGTATTTCTTTCAGTCTATTTGCAAGAACTTTTGATACAAGATTGTACACCACGGTTTCATAGGCTGATGGGACGCAAATCCTTCATGCATTCAGGGTTTTTGGTCTTCGGGATCAGCACCACACACGTTTCATTCCACCCCTCACGCATTGGGCCTCCATTGAGGACGCTTAAAACCTTCTTTGTTACTTTCACACCAACTAGCTCCCAACTTTCCTTATAAAAATGGAGGGCATTCTGTCCACCCCGGTTGCTTTTAGATCGCCAATACTATCGAGAGCCTCTTGTGCATTGAACTCCTTACAAAGTAATTCATTCATAGCGGGTGTCTCACGTGGGTCAAGGTGGCCCAATAATTCATCCACCCATGTACCTACATTAGAGGAAAAGAGATTTGAAAAATAGTTAGTCACCACTTCCTTCATGCCTCCCACTATGGGCCCACCTTTCCCAAAGATCCCACATGGACCAAGGGGTGGCGCCTAGGCCTAGTTGGGCAAAATAAGTGAGCACATTTGGGAACTTCGATCAATGCAAGAAAAAAATGAGTTTGTATGTAACATTGTTTGCAACAATTCACCCATGGTGTGTAAAGTTGTCAAAATAATGTTACCACATTTTGAATACAACCATGTAGTATAAAGCATATATGCAACAAATTCTCATTTTATTGCAGCAAAATGTGTGTAAAGTGTGTCATTGTTTGCAACAAGAAAACAACAGATCCAACATATGTGTGCTGAAAATTCCAACATCGCACAAACACATTTGCAACATTGGAGAAAATCATTATTAATGTACACCTAGAAATGATTGCAACATGTTGCTCCAGGTACACAACAAAAAAGATTGACAATTGCAGCATGTCGGAAGGACCTTCATTGCATGGCATAAAATCCCCGAAAGACTAACTCCCACCATCACCGAGCCCATCGTCTTCATGCTTGTCGGTGGTGAATCCAACTAGTCGGGCCTATCTGGAGCCATATGGAGTCACCCCGAACCAATTCCTAGTGGCCTAGCTAGCACATCCACCATGGAGAACCTTCCCTATATCGAGCTCCAACACAATGGTGTCTCCATAGAAGAAACCTTCGAGAGCACTGCACTGAAGCATATGACAAGGAACAAATTAGAAGCAACAGACAAGGAGAAGCCCCATGGCGATAGATAGAATGTGAGGTCGAGGGAAGTAGACCGTCAACACAAATTGCTTTTTCCATGTTAGGTGAGTGACTCATAATGTCGACGCTCTCGTCGGAGCAGGAGGAAGGCAGGCAAGGGGACGCGTCGGGGACGTGTGGGACTGAGAACGATGAACGTGTGGGTTGGGTTGGTTAGGTGGGGCGACGAGTTAGTAGGCTGGGGTGACATGCGCGTGAGAGAAATTGGTTGATCGATCAGCCGGTTATATTTTACCATTCTCCTTACACAATAGGCTTCTTTTATTTAGGCGGGGGTATTCCCCCATTTCAAAAAAAAAAAAAACCAACGGTCGATCAGACATGTAAGATCAGAGAATTAGCACACCGGTCGAAACATTTTACTATTAAGAACTTGAATGGTTGCAAATTGGGACGCCAGCTCGCTAGGCCCTAGCTCGAATTTTATTCGTGTACAATATTTCACAAGCATCTAAGGACAAGAAGCAATGTGTGTGTGAAGTGTTGCGCTGCGTCCATATCTTCTCGGCAAGAGATTCTTTGCAAACCTGAGTTCTTGCGGGTTTCCCTCAACTTCAGTTCACCTCCCAGAGAAATTGTTCGTTTCTTGCACACGCTAAGAGAACCAAAGCATCTTGGGAAATTGACATCAATGGATTCCTACAAAAACATGTAGCAGAACGTGTCAATCTTGTTTCTTGCAACCTTGCACACACATCCAAGGCAGCAGCAGCAGCGATCTGGACGGTCGGGACCGATGGGCTGCTCGTCGTCGAAGAAGCTCGACGAGGAGGAGGCCGTGAAGGCGTGCCACGACCGACGGAGCTTCGTGAAGAAGGCGATCGCGCAGCGGAACCTGCTGGCCTCCTCCCACGTCGCCTACCTCCAGTCGCTGCGCCGCGTGTCGCTCGCGCTCTTCTACTACCTCGCAGAGGACGAGCACCTCTACTTCCTCCAGGAGTCGTCGTGCATGCACCACCCGTGCTCGCCGGAGAAAAATGTCTTCGTCCTGAACTGCCTGAGGCAAGGAGGGGCGCCGGTGCATCCGCTGGTGGAGCATTGGGACGGTGAGGACGGAGCAGGCGAGACCGCCGTCGTCGATGGGTTCTTCGGCGTGGATCCTCGGCTGTTCCATCCACCGCCGAACAACATGCCGACGTCATCGCCACGTCCGCTGCCGCCGGGATGGGACTTGTTCTGGATTGACCCTTTCTCTTCCCTGTCGGCCGATCGTGATCATGGCTACATGAATCACGGCGTCGAAGAGGTGAACGCTGATCAAGAAGATGAGGAGATACCGGAGCTGGAAGAAGCAAGCGAGGATGACAACAATGGCGGCGATCGAGAAGACCATTCGGGGCAAGAAGAGGAGGAGGAGGCTGGTCATGAGCGGGCAGGGGCAGCACATCGAGTAGTGGAGGAGCCAAGGAAGGAAGAAGAGAAGAAAGTCGTGGATGCGAACCACAAGCTGAGAGTGATGGCCAGCGCCGAGATCGAGCAGCAGAGCAGCCCCGGCCGCTTCACCGTGTATGTCGACAGGCCGCCGGCGAGTGTGGCGGAGGCCATGAGGGACATCAAGTCCCATTTCTCCAAGGTCGCCGAGGTCGCCGGCGAGGTCTCGGTGCTGCTGGAGGTCGTCCCCTACCAAAAGAAAGGTACGGTCCTCCTATTCTGAACTTAGTTCTGAATTTCGGAAGGAACTATTCCATGTCACGTCAGTTGCTCTGCTTCAGAGTTCAGAGTAGAGCAGCACATTCAGGTCATGTCGTAGAGCTGTAGCGTTGATCATTGCTATCTTGTACGTAGACAGTTCAACCAGCTGCTCCGAGAGGGGATTTCGACGGCGAGGACGGTTTCGAGCAAGTCGGCGCCCGGGAAGCCTCGCCGGAGCCATTCGAGCTCTTCCAGAGCCACAAGGAGAGCCTTGACAGGCTCTACGAGTGGGAGAAGAAGCTCTACGACGAAGTCAGGGTACGATCGATCCGAGCACACATTCTTCTCGCAAATTTGAACACTAAAATCATCAGAAATTCAGAACCAGTTAAGATGAGATATGAACTGAAAAATTAAGTGTCTACAGGCAGGGGAGCGCGTCCGGCTGTCGTACGAGAAGAAGTGCGCGCAGCTGCGCAGCCAGGACGCCAACGGCGCGGAGCCATTCGCGATCGAGAGGACGAGGGCCGCCATGAGGGACCTCCGCACCAAGCTCAACATCTCCCTCGCCTCCGTGGACGCCGTCTCCCGGCGGGTCACCGCCGTCCGCGACGACGAGCTGATGCCGCAGCTCGCGGACCTCATCCGAGGGCTGGCGAGGATGTGGCGGGTGATCGCCGACGCGCACCGGGTGATGAAGCGGACCGCGGACGGGGCGAGCGCGCAGCTCTCGTCGTCGGCCGCCCGGGCGGAGGGAGGCGTCGGTGGCCCGCCGGGACCTACGCGGTCCGCCTCGGCCGCCGGCGCGCTCGCGTCGGAGCTCCGCGGGTGGCGCGCGGCGCTGGAGGCCTGGGCCGAGTCGCAGCGCGGGTACGCGGCGGCGCTCTGGGGCTGGGCACGGAGCTGCGTCAAGGACGGCGAGGACATGCCGCGGCTGCTCGTGGCCTGGGCGCGCGCCGTCGAGGCCGTGGACGTTGAGGCGGTGACCCGGGCTGTGGAGGCCGTCGCGGCGGAGGCGGCCGCCATCGCGTCTGCTGCGAGGCGGCGCAACAGCAACAACGGCGAAGAAGAGCCGAACGAGGAGGAAGGGAAGAGGAGGGTCTGCGTTGGGCTTGCGACCGCGCTGGGCGCCATCGCGGAGGCCGGCGGCATGGCCTCCGCGGCGTACGGCGAGCTGGTGGCCGAGATGGACGTGATGGAACGCGAGATCGAAATGGCGGGAAGGGACGAAGATGGGTCGTCAATCGAAAACAATCCTCTGTAGCATCCCAAAGATGTGTAAATTGTAAACCAGGCTTCACAAATCACAATTCACTGAAGCAAGTTAGAACACTGACATGGTACAGGCCACTGATTTGCTCTCGTTCGCTGGCATGAAATTGTTCAGAAAAATGGAGATTCAGTAATTCAGTCTTCTGATTACGACTTGTAAAATACCACAGTATAAATGCTTCGGAGTTTAGTCTCTTGGCATAAACATATACTCTGACACGACACATAATAACTAGGTAGGGTGCAGAGTTTACTGACACGACACGAGAGGACTCTGAAAAACTCAAGTCCATCAAGAGTTTTCATCAGCTAGGACGCAACGAACACCTCTCAGTCCGATACAGATACTGAGATATATACTAGATAGAGCTCCATACTTTGCTCCTGTAAACTTCGTGATCGATGTGCGAGACATCGGCAGCAGCGACGGCTTCACTTGGACATGGCGCCGTTGGAGTGGGAGTCCCACCCCCAAACATCGACGGAGTCGCCGCCGGGCATCCGGCTGCTGTGCTCCAGGCTCTCCAGGCTGGCCATGCTCTGCATCGGCGAGCTCTGCACCTGCTCCGCCGGGGACAGGCTCCCGAACGCGTCGTCGCCGCCGGGCAGGAAGTCCAGCCCGGACAGCACGTCCGGCACGCGGCACGGGTTCAGCGAAGCCGGGGACAGGCCCAGGTGCCCCAGCCCGCACGACAGCGCGCCGCGGGCCACCATCTCCTCCGCCAGCTTCACCTGCAAAACGTCCGACAGGCTGATCAGGTAAAGGCTACATGATGATCGATCACTGATCAGTGTATGTGATTTATCTTGAGGCTTGGCTGATGGATCACCTTCATCCTGAGGGCCTCCACATCCGACTTGAGGATCCGGTTGTCGGTGACTGCCGTGGTGAACTGCTGGTTGGCGTCAGTCAGCTGCTTGAAGATCGACGCGCTGTCGCCACGCAGCTGATCAACCTGCATCCACTCACAATTACAATTCAGAACGAACTGAAGAAACTAAGAAAAGTTGTGCTATGATATATTTGGTTCAAATTTTTTCTAGAGCAAACAGCAGGAGCTCTGCCTTTTCATTAAGAAGAAGAAAAATTGCCAGCTGATAACAAAAATTGGCTGAAAACCGAATTTGGAAATTTAACAAACTGTTTTAGTACCTGTGTCTCGAGCTCAACCAAGTGAGCTTGCTTCCTCTTCCTGGATCGCCGAGCCGACTCTCGATTAGACACCATCCTGTCATTTCAAAACAGCTTATTTGCAAACGTCAACAGTTAGTTCAGATACAGCAGGTGCTCATGCTTCCTGACGTACCGTCTCATCCTCTTCACGTCCGTAGTGTTCGTGCCCTGGTCGCACAAGCCACCCTCCATGTCGAACATCGACTCGCTGTCAGAGTCCGAACCGCTCGTGCCGCCGAAAGCCTGGTTCTCCTTCATACTTAGATTGGTCGCTGAAGTGGGGCTCGCTGCTGCTACAGAATACATAGATTGAACAGAGCATCAGGAAATGTTCAGTGTGCAGTTCAGTAGTAACAACTAAAGCATGGCACAAAGCAAATGGAAGAGGAACAATATGAACCCACTAAGTAAAAAAAACTGTGGAAGATATACTATGTCTATGTGGATGCGTTACCGTAGATCGAAGATTGGGACTCGATTGTCGTGGAGACTGCAGGGTGCCGCGCGCCGAGATTGGGGGATTGCGGCCAAAGGTGGTTCTGAATGCCTCCGTTCAGGGTGTTCTGCATCAAAACAAATTCACTAGTCATCAGTCACGCCTGCATGTGGAGCTTTACAGCAAAAAATCTCGGTCATAGCATTACTACTACTAATCCATCAGTTATGCACATTCAAGCTAACCTCGCCAGGCAATGTTGGATCTGCCATTTTCACTGAATGTTTAACTGAAATTTGGCGACTTCAGAGTTATTATCGAAAAAATGACGACTTCAGAGTATTTCCGTGGAAAAATAAATCAGTGGCACTTGCTATGGAAGATTAAAGCTTCTTTTAACTGTTTGTCAAATTCAGGTAGTTATTGATCGAATTTCATACAAGAGTTTTGGTGGTACCTGATTATGGCATATTCTAGAATTCACAGAGCAATTCAAACAAACTTTGGTGTTGGCCGAATTGAAGGCAACATCAACATAAAATCACTAATTTCAGTTGGTGGCAGATTTGACTGAAAGATAGAAAAAAAAAATAGTGAAACCCACTCCTAACTAACTTTTCCATGAGAATCTCAAGCCAGCTCTAAAATATAGCTGTATTTTACATTTTTACTGAATAAATATGTTTTCTTCCACAAGATAAATATGCTTGCTGCTAATACTCCAGAAAGACTAGACCGCATCTGATCAACAAATCACAGGAAATTTAAGTACACGGAACGAATCGCGCAAGCTGCAGCCACCATCTTATCATATCAAAGAAAAATTAATTGAACACCTCTTCTGTGCAATTAAATACGAGTAATCCTGAACTACTGTCTACAAGTACATACCCTGCTGCTTACGTAACACTTACTAAGAGACCGCTCGATCAAGGCTACTCACCAAGTCGCCGAAGCCGAAGCCGGCGAGGTCCGCGGCGGTGAAGACGCCGAACGGCCCGTCCGCGCCGTGGGCCGCGTGGCCGGGCTTCTGCTCGGCGGCGGCCGCCGCACCCCGGCAGCGGATGAAGGCCTCCAGCTCCAGCTCCGAGGGGCACTTCTTCATCGTCGATCGTATGCGGCCGGGGAGCTGATCGAGCTGAGCTGAGCTGATCGAGCTGAGGTGGGGAAGCTTGGGAGTCTGGTGGTGGTGCTCCGGTGCGTGTGCGTCGGCGTGCGGTGCTTTTAGAGAGAGGAGATGCCGCGGTGAAGTGAAGCGGGACGCTGGAAGGGAAGAAAAGCTCTTTTCGGCGGTCGATCAATCAGAGAAAGAAGGAAAGGGAAGGCAGGAAAGGTGGCTGGCTGGAAGGATGAAGTCGGGCGTGGAAAGCGGTTTCGGTCGACTCTCGGACATGCTTGTCGGAGATATCTACGAGTCTGCCATTTCGATCGGCAGCGTGCGTGCCGCCGTATCCATGGACGAGGGACCACCGGTTTTCTTTTTCGCGATCCTCGTCACCATGGAATTTCTAGGCAGTGGAAGAGAAAGTACTTGGTGAAATTCTTAGACAGTGAAAGCGTACTCTATGGATGTATCTTCAGTGAATATTTGGAAACTACTCCCTCCGTTTAGAAATATAATATGTTTTAGCTTTATGAAGTGAGTATATCTAGACATCTTGTCTAGATATACACACTTCACAAAACTAAAACATCTTATATTTCTAGACAGAGGGAGTAGCATTTTGCCAGTTTCGTCCCAAACAAAGCGTAATATGAAAACGGAAACTGAATTTTGTGAAACGGGATCTATTTTGTATCGCGGAAACCAAAACACAAATGAACTGGAGTATGTTATCCAGCAAACACTTGCAAGCAGCCAAATTTATATTTTCGAAGATGCGAAAATTTCGAGTTTCCTTTCCCACTAGGTGTGCTAAAACCATTGTGTTGTAGTATTCCTTCTGTACCTAGCACTAAGGAGTTTTGTACGCATGAGATGTATGGTACTTCTTTCGATCCATATTATCTTTTGTAAATATGGATGTATCAAGATATATTTTAGCGCTAGATACATCCGTATTTGTTAAAGGTATTATAGGCCAGAGAGAGTATATACTTATATTTAGATAGCGTATCATGATTTTTTTTTTTGCATATGTTACTCGCTGTTGCTCATATGATGAACTCGCGATGCACCATGTCATATCATAATATTTGTTGTTTTGATTATAGTCTCTTAGTTCCAGCAAATATCTAATTTCATATATTTCTCCATACTCGATTCCTCTGTGCTTCAGCTGGAACGCCCGCGTACACGCCTGCAAAGTGGTGTATCTCAACCAAAAAAGTTCATCGATGGCACTATTCGCTATGCTTATTTTTGCTCTACTGGTGAACCATCTAGTACTGCCGAAGCTTTCGCAGATTCTCATTGGAAGGCCGCCATGGACGAGGAATATAATGCTCTACTAAAAAATGGTACGTGGCATCTCGTCCCGTCTACTCATGGGCAAAATGTTATCGATTGCAAGTGGGTTTATAAAATCAAGAGGAAGGCTGATGGTACTATTGATCGGTACAAAGCATGCTTGGTTGCCTTTTTTGAAAGGAAATGCGGTAGGGGAAGCCCCTACAGCGATTTTGTTTTTTTGAAAATAAGAACCCAAATTCGCGTCCGTGGAGACTTGAACCTGGGTGGCTGGGTTGTACATCCACTTCCCTAACCAAGTGAGCTAGGCTCACTTCTTGCACGCTTGGTTGCTAAAGGTTATAAGCAACGGTATGGTATTGACTATGATGGCACATTTAGTCATGTTGTCAAAGCAGCTACTATTCATGTGGTTCTGTCCCTTGCTGTTTCTCGTGTCTGGAATCTTCGCTAGTTACATGTAAAGAACGCATTTCTGCATGGTGTTCTTGAAGAAGAGTGAAAGGATCGTATGAGCGACTAGAGGGGGCGGGGGGGGTGAATAGGAGCTACCCAATTTTTACTTCTTTTTCAAGTTAAGGCTAGACAAGAAGGTAAATTCTCTAGATGTGCTACTAAGTGAATTTACCTAGAGTGACAAGCAAGCTAGCAATAACGATATAAGTAAAGGTACAAGTAAAGGATAGAGGTAACCGCAATGGAGATACGAAGACACAAGGATGTATTCCCGTAGTGCCTTCCTTGTTACGGGAAGTACGTCTATGTTGGAGAGGTGTGGTACCATAAAGGCCACCAACGCCACAAAGGCTCACCCTATTCTCCGGTGAACAAGCCACAAAGGCGAGTTCACGCTCCACTAAGCGATGCCCTTGAAGGCGGCACGAGACCTTTACACAAAGTATTGGGGCGAGCTCCACAACTCAATTGGAGGCTCCCAATAGGCCCACCAAGCTCTTACAAACAAAGTTGAGCTTGGAGGACGGCTTCTTCCGGCTAGGAATCCGATGAACACAAGAGTTACAAGCCCCTCAACAAAACAAGGGGGAAATCAAATCGCCTTGGTGGAAGTGTAGATTGTTGGAATTATGCCCTAGAGGCAATAATAAAGGTGTTATTATTATAATTCTTGTTCATGATAATGTTTATATTCCATGCTAGAATTGTATTAAGCGGAAACTTTATTACTTGTGTGGTTTATGAACAACACCGTGTCCCTAGTACGCCTCTATGGACTAGCTCATTGATTAATGATGGTTAAGGTTTCCTAACCATAGACATGAGTTGTCAATTAATAATGAGATCATATCATTAGGAGAATGGTGTGATGGACAGACCCAAATAAAGCAGAGCAATTAGATCGTGTCATCGTGTTCATCTTTGCGAAGCTTTTTCCTATGTCATGTATTGTGTTCCTTAGACCATGAGATAATGCAACTCCCTAGTATCGGAAGAGAGCTTTGAGGTCATCAAACGTCATCCTATGTGAGGGTGATCATAAAGGTGTCTCTCAGGTGATCGGAAAGTACTTGTTGAGTTGTATGTATCGAGATGGAATTTGTCCCTCCCGAGTCGGAGAGATATACTTCGGGCCCACTCGGTAATCGATATCAACACCGCTTGCAAGCACGTGGTTAAGGAGTTAATCACAAAGTGATATCGGATTACGGAACGAGTAAAGTACTTGCTGAGAACGAGATTGAACTAGGTATGCCGATACCGATGATCGAATCTCGGGCGAGTAAAATATCGTGTGACGAAGGGAATACAAATACGGGATTGATTGAATCCTGACATCGTGGTTCATCCGATATGATCATCGCTGAGTGCGTGGGAGTCAATATGGATTTCCAGATCCCGCTATTGATTATTGATGGAGATCATGTCTGCGCATTCTCGAACCCGTAGGGTCACACACTTAACGCAAATCAACGCTAGGGTAGTTCCGGGATATATGTGAAATAGTTTCGAAGAGTTACGGAATTGTTCCGGGTGGAAATACAATATTTATTGATTGCATGAATTAATAAATATTAACAGTATTTATTTATCAGAAATAAATAAAGAAAAAAAAAGGAGAAAGGGACGCTAGCGGCCAGGGAGTCCTGGCTCGCTCGATCACAGCGATCGAAGCGGCCAGCTCCTGGCTCGCTAGCGCGTTACGTGTGCCCGGGTGGGCTTTGGCCGGTTGGGCCTTGCATGGGCTGCTAGGCCACGCTGGCACAGCGCACGCGCATGGAGCCGATCGGATCGATCTCACGACGTGCACGAGGCAAATACCGATTCGATTCGATCGTTGTTTGACTTGACGTGCAATCTACGGACTGTTTTTGACTAGCCCGTTCGTCAAGTTAAACCGGCTATAAAAGAACCCTGCGGCCGGCGGCTGTGTAGACCTAATTCCTGCGGAGCCGCTGCCCGGTTTCTGAAGCCTCCTTTCTCCGTTCTTTCTCCACCACGCAGACAGGCGAAGCCCTGTCGGCGAAAACTCTCCACCATAGACACCACGCTGTCGTGCTGTCGATCCCATCTACTACTCCACCATATCTCGCTGAACCGGGAATGCGAAGTCGTTGGTGCGCTGTACGTGTGCATCTCTCGGAGGCGTCGCCACTTGCGGCGTTGGATCGGATCGGATCGCGGGGAGGAGCAGGCTAGTACGACTACATCATCCACGTTCTATTGAACGTTTCCGCTGTGCGATTTCTTCAAGGGTATGAAGATCTCATCTATCTCTCTCGTTGATTACATCTCCTAGATTAGATCTTGGCTTTCTTGTTCGCATCCGTAGGTAAAATTTTGATTTACTATGCTGCGATTCCCTTCATAGATCTAGGTCTTCTCCCTCAATTCCCAAAAGGGCTTTGAGTTCTAGTGGCTAGGGAGAGAGATCTAGGGCTTTAAAGCTTAGCAACAATGGAGGAGAGAGAGTGGAAGCCGCAGCCTCTTCTAGAGGTAGAAGAAGGCTTTATATAGTCCTCCACGAAATGTAGCCGTTGCTGGCCGACTAGGGCCGGAGTCTCCGGCCTGAAGGGCCTGAGTCTCCGCCCTAAGTGACCCCAAGACCGGAGTCTCCGGCCAGAGACAAAAGTCTCTGGCCCGATTCCGGACTGGAGTCTAGGCCGTCCAAACCTCGAGCATTCCAGGGCTGAGCCAGACAGACCGGAGTCTTCGGCCCCTGAGGACCGGAGTCTCTGGCCTCAGCCTGCCGACCCAGAGTCTCTAGCCAGAGACACAAAGTCTTCGGCCCAATTCCGATTGGGCATCTGAATTGTCCGACTCAGTGGTCTGCCAGGGCGAGACCCCTAGGCCGGAGTCTCCGGCCAGCAGGGCTGGAGTCTCCGCCCTAGAAGTTGCAACAGCAGCACTTCGTGGAGACCCTCTCCACCATATCCACCTTCGCGAAGCACCCTACAAGACAACTAAGCCCTAAACCCACTACTGGACTACATGCTCCGATCTTTTCTTCCTTTTTGGGGTGCACCTCCGCGAGATCCTGAATCAACCTAGAAAATCTGTAGAACTTTAATAGCATGGTTAATTCACCATATGTTGTTAACAAACACCAAAATACATTTATTAGGGAAATTCTCTTTCAATCTCCCCCTTTTTGGTGTTTGATGACAACATACGGATTTGCATGATATAAGCATAAGAAAATAAAATATATAGCCAAAGCTCCCCCTACTTGTGTGCACAACAATATTTGCATTTGAACATGAATACACACAAGTAAGGATCATCACTCCCCCTATATATTTCACAATAATAAGCAGTGCAAGTAACAATATATGAATATAACATAACATGCACAAAAGTATGACTAGACAAGATAGCATAGACTAATACTAGTCTTACCAACATCAAGGATACATAAGTCTCACAATATACCACAGTACCACACATAATAGAGTTCAACACTAAGATAAATGAGACACAACATGAAAGCCATAGAGTTGTGTCTCGACCAAAGCAAATCCAAAGCAAGCAAAATCCAAATGTTTTAAAAGCCATCCCATGGCAAATCCCTCGAAGACATCCTAATAGAGCTACTTCTCCCCCTTTGGCATCGAGACACTAAAAAGGGAAAAGAGCGATGCTACTCGCCCATGAGATCACTCCTCGTCTTCGTCCTTGGCATCATCCTCGGAACCGGTGTTGTAGTCCTCATCACCTTCTTCAATATCTTCAGGAGCCATGGGCTTCTTGCCATGAGGCACATTGGAGGTGCCGGAGGTGACCTCCTCAAAAGCTTGCCAATCAGTCAGACCCTTGCTCCACTTGCCATAAGAGTGAGTGCCGGATGATGAAGAGGAAGGAGGTGATTCCACATAGCCCGGTCGAGAGGCCCAAAACGCCTTGTGAAGAGCTGGTTGATTGTCATTCATGTGCTTTTGAGCGATGTAGCTTTCATATTGCTTGTGACGGATGTCCACATTCATGCAAAGCACATTCCTTTGAAACCAATTGATCTTTTTGAATTCATTCCCAAACTCATTGTTGGAGCTAGAGCCTGCATTGCTAGCATGCTTCATCCTTGGGTCCCTTCTAGTTGTAAACCCTTCTGCAAAGGCATCATCTTCTTCACCTCTCACTGGAGCAAATGGTTCCTTGGAGTGACCGGTGGGAGCCTTGCGTTGAAGCTTCACAACCTTGTGATCTACGAGGTTGGCCTTGAGAAGAGGATGGTTGAGATTTTGAGCACGAATGAGCTTCATGACAAACGGGGCATATAAGGAAGTCTTCTTGTTGACCATGCAATCATTGATTTCCTTATGAATGAAATCCATCACATCAAGTGGCTCAACATTCGCGGTCTCCCCTTTGCAATAGACTTCATGAGAATAGTCCAAGAGGTTCACCAAGGCCCCACGAATAGCATCAAAGTTACCGACTTGAGGGGCAATGGAGGCCCGAAACATGCGAAGCAAAATGTTGGACCGTTGAGATAGCCCAAGAGTGCCTCCAATGACAATCTTCTTGTCATCTCCGGTGTAAAGAGGAGCAAGCTTCTTCTTCTCATAGTACTCACCGTCCACATGCATCCTTATGCCACTTGGAGTAGTGGCTCCATGAAACTCATAACCAAGGAGAGCGGCGAAGTCCATGAAGTTGGAGTGGCAAAGATCTTCTCCGGTCATCCAAGTCATGGGAATCTCCTCACCATCCCCAAACACAAGAGTGGCAAAGAACTGATGAACCAAAGTGATGTTGTAAGGCTCTTGAATCTTCATGAGAGGATGGAGGCCAAGCTTGCGTGAGACCCACACGGCCTCCACGAAATAGGCACTGTGCTTGGCAAAATGAGAGAAATCCATGACTGTCTGAGGGCAAACCGGATACTTCTTGAGTGAAGCATAGAACTCCTTCATGATCAACTCTTGTTCTTTTTGGACAAAGCAACGGTCACGAGAGTTGCGCGGGAGAGCATACATGTTCCGCTTCCTCATCTCAACATACTCTGTAGCAGACAAGCCTTCCAAGGTCACAAGGCTATCAAACTTGGCCTTCTTAGCGGCCTCAGCACGTTCCTCCTCAGCCATCCTTGTCTTGAGCTTCTTGGCATCCCTAGCTTGCTGACTGATCACAGACTTCTGAGCAAGGTTCCCGGTGGCGGGATTGACCACCAACTTGTCCTTGTTATGAGCGGCCGGTTTCCGAGAGCCACCTGCACCTGTGAATGAGTAAGGAGGGTAGCAAAGATGAGGTGACATGTCCTTGAGCCAAAAATAAGCAACTATGCTGTAGATTGTACTCACAGGGTTGATCTATGCCGGAGTCTCCGAGAGCTCGGGCCGCAGTCTCCGGCCAAAACCGGAGACTTTGCGTCCAGGCCGGAGTCTCCAGCCACAGGGGCCGGAGTCTCCGGTTGGACCCAGGAGCCCGAGCCTCGGAGACCCATAGATCAAATCGAGAGTAAAAATCCACAAAAAAGTTGCTAGGAAGATGATAGACAACCACTAGAAGGTACTACACCATCTCAAACTATGGGAAACATGCACATCTCATAGATCTAGAGAGAACTAGATGGAGGAGATGAAGAGCAAGTTTACCGGAGTCTATGGCGCAAATCGATCGGTGGGATGGTTCCCACACCTTCAAGGAGGAGTTTGGCCGGTGGCACAGCGGATCCCGGGGCTTGGAGAGGCTCCGGGCATCGATCTCCGGTGAGGGGGCGGCTGGAGGGCGAGTAGGGGCACGTGGGTGGATGGGGAAGAATGAACCGTTCTTCCCCACCCCGTGCCCTAAGAATCCTTTTCGAAACTGCCCGGGCCAGAGTCTCCGGTACTTACCCCGGAGTCTCCGGCCCACCGGAGTCTCCGGGATGAACCCCGGAGTCTCCAGCCCCCCTCGACCATATCAACATTTATGGTGGTAAGGACATGTCATGGAGAGATTTTTAGTAAGTTTGTTGGACGAGATAGGCTTGGGATGGAGTAAAAAGTCACGGTGTGGTATAAAATGCTCATGTTTGCAAACATGCAAATAAAACCAAATAAGACCAAACACGAGCATGGTCCCATAGAGAGGAGATAAAGAAATAAAACCAAATGGGAAACTCCTCCACAAAGGAGGTCGGTGGCCAATGGCCACCATGTATGGGTATATAGGCATGGCACCACGAAGATATATCTTGGGCCCAAAACCTAGACTCATCGATTAAGCTCAAATTGTCACAAATGACAAGATAGAACAATACGCTTACTATTGGCATTATGGGGGAGGGATAGTCCAATCAATTAGAACCGCACTCCCCCTATTTCCATGCCCACATCTAGAACACAACACACATTAGAGTATGGGAGTATATGCACCTAGCTCAAGCCACATTTCTTGAATCAATGATATTTAGTTCATGCCTCAATTCTCAGAATCTTGCTTCATCAAGTGGCTTCGTGAATATATCGGCAAGTTGCTCATTGGTGCCAACATAAGATAGATCAATTTCTCCACGGTTGACATGATCCCGAATAAAATGATAACGAATCTCAATATGCTTCGTCTTGTTGTGTTGCACTGGGTTGTGAGCGATCTTGATTGCACTTTCATTGTCACACAAAAGAGGCACTTTGTCAAAAATGACACCGTAATCCTTCAAAGTTTGCCTCATCCATAAGAGTTGTGCACAACAACTTACCGCGGCTACATATTCGGCTTTGGTGGTAGAGAGAGACACACAATTTTGTTTCTTAGATGACCAACACACCAAAGACCTACCAAGAAATTGGCAAGCCCCGGAGGTTGATTTCTGTTCCACTTTGTCTCCCGCCCAATCCGAATCCGAGTAACCTACAAGATCAAAACTTGCTCCCTTTGGGTACCAAATACCAAAGTTAGGGGTATTCACTAAATATCGAAAGATTCTCTTGACCGCCACTAAGTGGCTTTCTTTTGGTGCGGCTTGAAAACGTGCACAAACTCCCACACTTAACATAATGTCCGGTCTAGATGCGCAAAGGTAAAGCAAGGAACCAATCATAGATCTATAGAGTTTTTTATCCACTTCCTTAGCATTAGGATCGAGATCAAGATTAACCTTTGTTGGCATGGGAGTCTTTGCACCTTTGACTCCGATCATCTCGAACCTCTTGAGCATGTCTTGGGTATATTTGGCTTGGTTCACAAAAGTCCCTCCCTTCAATTGTTTGACTTCAAATCCAAGGAAGAACTCCAACTTCCCCCATCATAGACATCTCAAACTTGTCGGTCATGAGCTTAGCAAACTCATCATTGAAAGCTTTGTTAGTAGAACCAAATATAATATCATCAACATATAATTGGCAAATGAAAAGCTCCCCATTGACCTTCTTAGTAAAAAGAGTGGGATCGATCACCCCAATTTCAAAATCACGATCAACCAACAACTCTTTAAGGTGCTCATACCACGCACGTGGGGCTTGTTTAAGTCCATAGAGCGCCTTATCAAGTTTGTAACGTGGTTAGAAAACTTAGGGTTTTCGAAGCCCGGGGGTTGCTTCACAAAAACCAATTCATTTAAGGGACCATTAAGAAATGCACTTTTAAAATCCATTTGTTGAAGTTTAAAGTTATGATGAGATGCATATGCAAGTAATATGCGAATAGATTCAAGGCGAGCTACGGGAGCAAAAGTTTCACCAAAATCAATACCCTCGACTTGGGAGAAACCTTGAGCCACCAATCTTGCCTTGTTTCGAATGACAATGCCATTTGCATCTTGGTTGTTCTTGAAGATCCACTTGGTCCCAATGACATTACGGCAATCTTTGGGTCTTTCTACTAGAGTCCAAACTTTGTTGCGCTCGAAGTTGTTGAGTTCCTCATGCATGGCATTAAGCCAATCCGGATCCTCAAGCATCTCATAAACTTTCTTGGGTTCTACACAAGAGACAAAAGCATGATGAGAGCTAAAGTTAGAAAGTTGCCTCCTCGTGGAGATACCTTTACGAACACTCCCAACAATATTTTCCAAGGATATGCTTCTTCGACGGAGTATGGACTCAAGCTTCTTCTCACGGCGAGTGCGAACCTCAAGAGGAGATTCTTGAGAGACTACTTGATCATCTTCATGATCGCTGTTCTGGTCCTCGCCTTGACCAGTAGGATTGCCTTGATCATCGAGTGTCCCGTAGCCACGGAATTCAGATGGATCTTCATCAGGGCCTTGATCACCCCCGGAGACTCCGATATCCAACCCTGGAGACTCCGGTATAGGCCAGAGACTCTGGACCTCAGGGGCCGGAGACTCCGGGCAAGATGGTTCGATGGAGTGATCTTCAGGTTGAGGGTGTGCAGCTTGTCTTTGGTCAATGTCCTGTGGGTGTTCAGCAGGTGAAGGCTCCACTTGTGTAGATCATTGTCCTTCTCCTTTGGCCAAAAGGTGTCCCTCAATAGGCGGGAAGAATCCGACACCCATTCTTCTTATGGCTTGGGGAGGAATTTCATCACCTACATCATAAACACCACTTTGTCCCACAAAGGAACCATTATCTTCATCGAACCTCACATTACAAGTCTCTATAACATGCCCGGTGGACTTGCTATAGATCCTATAGGAATGTGAGTCCGAGGAGTAACCAACAAAGATACCCTCTAAAGCTTTAGAATCAAATTTTGACAAACGAACACCTTTCTTGAGATAGAAGCACTTACAACCAAATACCCGGAAGTACATGATGTTGGGCTTTCGCCCGGTAAGTATTTCATAGGGAGTCTTGTTCAAGTTCTTGCGGAGATAAAGCCGGTTGGTGGCATGGCATGCGGTATTAATAGCTTTGGCCCAAAAGTTGTATGGAGGCTTGAACTCCGCCAACATAGTTCTTGCCGCATCCATAAGAGTCTGGTTCTTCCTCTCAGCAACTCCATTTTGTTGCGGGGTATATGCAGCGGAATATTGATGTTTGATACCCGCATCACTAAGAAACTCATTTAGGGAGTAGTTCTTGAACTCGGTGCCATTGTCACTTCTTATAGTCAATATGGTGGTATTGAATTGACGCTCAACTTCGGTGGCAAAGTCTTTGACAGTTTGTTGGGTCTCACTCTTGAACTCAAAGAAATAAACCCAAGTATATCTTGAATAGTCATCGACAATCACCAAGCAATAATTCTTGCCACCAAGACTTGCATAAGTGGGAGGTCCGAAGAGATCCATGTGAAGGAGCTCCAAGCTCCTCTTGGAAGAGATAATAGTCTTGCTTGGATGGCTTGTTTCATGCATCTTCCCTTCGATACAAGCCCTATAAACACGATCTTTGGCAAAAGAAACAGCCTTTAGTCCGAGTATGTGGCTGCCGGTGTAGAGATTTTGCAAAGCTCTCATATTGACGTGGGCTAACCGGCGATGCGAAAGCCATCCCACTTTGGCCTTAGCAATTAGGCATATCGCGGCCGTAGTGGGTTTCTCTGAGAAGTCCACCACATACAAGCCATTTTTGACATACCCAACAAAGGCAACCTTGAGAGTCTTACTCCACATGACGACCACAATGTCAATATCAAAATATGTGGCATAGACCATAGTAGCAAGTTGACTAACGGAAAGTAGATTATAACCAATGGTTTCGACAAGCATGACATTCACTAGGGACACGTCCGGAGTGATCACCACCTTACCGAAACCAAGTACCTTAGAGGATGATTTATCACCATATGAGACCGTGACATTTGAAGTATTTGGCCTTAGATCTTCCACAATATTTTTACTTCCGGTCATGTGGCTTGTGGCACCACTATCAATAATCCATTTTTCTCCTCCGGAAGCAACGTCCTACAAGAGATCAATTCTTGGATTTAGGTCCCCATTTTTGGATGGGTCCTCGTTTGTTAGTCACAAGAATCTTAGGTACCCAAATAGCATATTCAATGTAACCATCATAGGGACCAACATATTTAGCATAGACATCACCATAATAATCCCTAAGAAGAACATAATGAGGGTTATATTTTCCTGCAAAATCATTGTGAGTAGGGCCGGAGACTCCGGCTTTGGGGGCCGGAGACTCCGGGCTAGATGACCCAGCCAGAGACTCTGGTCCTTTTGACCCGGAGACTCTGGTCACTTCGATTTTCTTCTCCTTTCTCTTGAGCTCCTCCCACTCCTCCTCGGTGTAACAAATGTCAAAAGAAACATGAGGAGTGGGAGCAGCAGCAGCAGGCTTCTTGTTCTTCTTGTTCTTCTTCTTCTTCTTTGAGGACTCGGCCACCAATCCAAGATCCCTCTTCTTAGAGGACTCGGCAACAAACCCGAGACCTTCCTTACCCTTGGTCATTCGTTGATTGCTCAAGAGATCATTGAGATTCTTTTCTCCTTGAATGCAAGTGGCAAGGCCCTTTGCAAGTTCGGCCTTCAACCTAATGTTCTCCTCAATGATATCACTATGATCACATATGGGGTTAGAAGAACAAGGAACTTCAATAACTTGCATTCGTGGGACTTTAGATTGTTCAATAGTTAGTTGAATTTGAAGTTGCTCACGGATCTTGGTGAGACTAGAGAATTTGCCTTCCAAAGCCTTGTAGGCTTCTTCAAGCTTCTCAAACTTCTCACGAAAATCATTATGACCAACGTCAAATTCAACTTTCTCCTTTTTAAGCAACTTGACCATTGGAAGAGCATGGTCACGTTCTTTAGTGAGTCTTGACAAGTTTAGATTATGAGACTCTTCTAGTCCCAACAATTTCTCCTCTAAAGAAGCTCTCAAGTTTTGCTCTTCTTCGAGCTCAATAGATAGAGAGCCAATATCATCGGCGGCTAATCTTTCAAACTCCTCCTTCTTCTTGATGGTGTTATGGGCATCACCTAGTTGACACATTAGTGTCTCAAAGTACACCTTGGTTTGCCCCTTCATGTTAGCAATAAATTCATCACAAGAAACTAATTCTTTCTTAATCTTAAGACTACTCACATCATCCGTAGAAATAGACTTGGAATGAGATGATGAAGGATTAGGTGATGATGTTACCTCCGTGGCCTTAGCCATAAGACACTTGTGGTTGATGACGATGGTGTTCTCATTTTGTGAGTTGAAGAGGGATGTAGGTGGAGTGGAGACAATAGCAATGGCGGCCATTTCTCCATTCTCTTCATCTTCGGAGTCATCATCATCATCGGTCCCGGAGTCATATTCCTCATGAGCCACCAACAACCTTTCTCCTTTCTTCTTGTCGTCCTTGTTCCCATGCTTCTTGGAAGAGGAGAACTTGGATGACCGGCGCTTGGGGATGAGCCGGCCTCCATGGTCCTCCTTGTTCTCATAAGGACATTCGGCAATGAAGTGCTTGATTCCTCCACAATTGTAGCAATGCCTCACTTTAGAGTCACCACCCTTCCTTGGAGATGACTTGAACTTGGATCCCTTGATCTTATTGAGAGCCAAGTGTTCATTGAGAGCAAACTTGGCATCTTCCGGAGACCAACACTCTCCTTCACATATTTCTTCTTCTCCTTCTTCTTGCTTGTAAACCACCTTGGCCTTGAGAGCAAGATTGTGAACTCCTTGTCCGGCAAGAACACGAGCTCTAGTCTCTTCCGCATTCTTTTTCAAGATGGTCAAGGCGGTGAACTCACAAAGAACTTCATTTGAGGTCATACGCCCAAAATCCGGTCTTGAATGGATAATCTCGGACCGGATGGGTTCTCTTGGGTTGATGGAGGTAATGAACATACGCTTGACATAATCATCACCATTGTCTTTGCACCCAAACCCAGTCAAGGCCGTTGCAAGAGCCAAGATCCTTTGGTACATCTCATCGGGAGTCTCATTATCTCGCATAATGAAATCCCTCTCTTCACTCTTGAGCTCATCAAACTTGGAGGACCGAATACTCTCATTCCCAATGAAGAGCATAGTGAGATAGTCCCATACTTCCTTGGCGGTTCTCAAGTTGTTGATGTGTGCCGCATGAGTATCCGGCACGACTTGTTGAAGGAGATGCTTGGCGGTGGCATTGAGTTGCTCATCAACTTCTTCCCTTCCGGTCAAGTTGAGAGGATCATGAGGTGCAAAGCCATTTTGTATGACCCTCCACAAATGAGTAGAAGAGCTAGAAATATGAGATTTCATTAGTCCTTGCCATTTAATAAAATTGCGAGAATCAAGCTTAGGAGGAGATCCCATGTTGTTAATGTGTGGCATAGGATAATGGACCGGCGGAGAGGAGTAAGTGTTTGGGGGTGGAATGGATGCACCCTTTGCCGGACCATCATTTTCCTTAGGTGGGGCACCTTTATTCTCGGCGGAGGTGGAGCCATTGTTAGGTGGCTTCACCTTAGCCAAGGAGAGATCCACATTAGGTGTGGTTTTTGGGTCGGTGAGCCCAGAAGGTTTCTTCCCAAAATATTCCTCAAACATAGCCTTCATCTCCAATCTCATAGAGGTTTGAAATGTGTCCAAGGACGCCAAATGCTCCTCACATGAGATTGAAGAGGAAGAGATAGATGGAGGAGTATCTTCGAGAGGAGTTTCTTTAGTATCGCCCATACTCTTAGGCGGTTAAGCCTGAATAAGAGACCACGCTCTGATACCAATTGAAAGGATCGTATGAGCGACTAGAGGGGGGGTGAATAGGAGCTACCTAATTTTTACTTCTTTTTCAAGTTAAGGCTAGACAAGAAGGTAAATTCTCTAGATGTGCTACTAAGTGAATTTACCTAGAGTGACCAGCAAGCTAGCAATAACGATATAAGTAAAGGTACAAGTAAAGGATAGAGGTAACCGCAATGGAGACATGAAGACAAAAGGATGTATTCCCGTAGTTCCTTCCTTGTTACGGGAAGTACGTCGACGTTGGATAGGTGTGGTACCACAAAGGCCACCAACGCCACAAAGGCTCACCCTATTCTCCGGTGAACAAGCCATAAAGGTGAGTTCACGCTCCACTAAGTGATGCCCTTGAAGGCGGCACGAGACCTTTACACAAAGTATTGGGCAAGCTCCACAACTCAATTGGAGGCTCCCAATAGGCCCACCAAGCTCTAACACACAAAGTTGAGCTTGGAGGACGGCTTCTTCCAGCTAGGAATCCGATGAACACAAGAGTTACAAGCCCCTCAACAAAACGGGGGGGAATCAAATCGCCTTGGTGGAAGTGTAGATCTAGGTCTTCTCCCTCAAATCCAAAAGGGCTTTGAGTTCTAGTGGCTAGGGAGAGAGATCTAGGGCTTTGAAGCTTAGCAACAATGGAGGAGAGAGAGAGTGGAAGCCGTAGCCTCTTCTAGAGGTAGAAGAAGGCTTTATATAGTCCTCCACGAAATGTAGCCGTTGCTGGCCGACTAGGGCCGGAGTCTTCGGCCTGGAGGGCCGGAGTCTCCGCCCTAAGTGCCCCAAGACCGGAGTCTCCGGCCAGAGACAAAAGTCTCCGGGCCAATTCTGGACTGGAGTCTGGGTCGTCCAAACCTCGAGCATTCCAGGGCTGAGCCAGACAGACCGGAGTCTCTGGCCCCTAAGGACCAGAGTCTCCGGCCTCAGCCTGCCGACCCAGAGTCTCCGGCCCAATTCCTGGTGGGCATCTGAATTGTCCGACTCAGTGGTCTGTCAGGGCGAGACCCCTAGGATGGAGTCTCTGGCCAGCAGGGCCGGAGTCTCCGCCCTAGAAGTTGCAACAGTAGCACTTCGTGGAGACCCTCTCCACCATATCCACCTTCGCGAAGCACCCTACAAGACAACTAAGCCCTAAACCCACTACTGGACTACAGGCTCCGATCTTTTCTTCCTTTTTGGGGTGCCCTCCGCGAGATCCTGAATCAACCTAGAAAATCTGCAGAACTTTAATAGCATGGTTAATTCACCATATGTTGTTAACAAACACCAAAATACATTTATTAGGGAAATGCTCTTTCAAAGAGGTTTATATGCGACAGCCTCCTGGGTATGAGACTCGTCTGGGCCATGTGTGTCGCCTTGATAAAGCTCTTTATAGTTTGAAGCAGGCTCCTTGTGCTTGGTATTTTCATCTTAGCACCAAACTGTAGTCTTTTGGTTTCTGTGCATCTAAGGCTGATACTTCTCTGTTCTTCTACAACAAAGGGGGAGTAACTATCTTTATGCTCATATATGTGGATGACATTGTTGTTGCAAATTCGTGAGAGAAAGCCGTATATGCTTTGCTTCATGATCTTGGACTTGACTTTGCATTAACAGATTTGGGAGACTTGCATTATTTCCTTGGCATTGAGGTAAAGAGGGTGCATGATGGAATTATTTTGTCTCAGGAACAGTATGCAAATGATTTGCTTCATCGTGTTAATATGCAAATTTGCAAGACTGTTGATACACCTCTATCAGTATCAGATAAGCTGTCTTTGACTGATGGTGAAGCATTGAGTGGTGATGATTCTACTCACTACAGGAGCATTGTTGGTGCCTTACAATATATTACATTGACTAGACCTGATATTGCTTTCTCAGTGGTGGCGCGGTGATGATGGCGTGAAAGCTTCTTCTTAAATACACGGCAACGGCGACAGAAACTTCTGTGCCAAGTTGTCGTGGGAATGTGTAGTAGATGTCCGGCCAGTTGGAAAACCCCAAGAGAAGGTTTTGATGAAGATAGCAGCAAGTTTTCCCTCAGTTATGAAACTAAGGTTATCAATCCAGTAGGAGGACGAATATGACTGAAGGTGATGCCCGCTAGCTTCGCGACAGCTCCGAACAATTTATAGGGCGCCTCGTCCAAGCTTTGCTTTGCGAGCGGCAACGTGGAACCTGCACACAACACAACCAAATACTTTGTTCCCAACTTACGATGAGGTTGTCAATCTCACCGGTTTGCTTGAAACAAAGGGTATGAGCGTATCGAGTGGAAAGTGATAATAGTATGCGAGTAAAGTAAACAGTGCGAGTAAAGTAAACAGGTGATAGCAATGTAAAGAAAATAGGACCGGGGTCCACAGTTCACTAGTGGTGTCTCTCCATAAGATAAAATAACACATGCTGGGTAAACAAATTACAGTTGGGCAATTGATAGAATAAAGACAACGTCCATATGTCGAGAGGATCACTATGAGATTTACTCTGGGCATTACAACAAGATACATAGACCGCCATCCAACTGCATCTATGACTAATAATCCACTTGTGGCGAATCAATCCGAGAACTCCACAAGTATTAAGTTGCGAACAATAGATAATTGCATTAAGCAAAGTGTGTAATGTAAACAAAGCATATGCCCTCGAGCATATGAATGTTGTTTTCCCCCTAGTAGCAACAGCACATCTACAACCTTAGACGTTTCTGTCACTCCCCCAGATTAAATAGAGGCATGAACCCACTATCGAGCATAAATACCCCCTCTTGGAGTCACTAGCAACTACTCGGCCAAGATAGCTACTAACAACGGAGAGCATGCAAGATCATAAACAACATAGAGATAACATAAGATAAAATTCAGTACTTCAACTCAATCATAACAGCAATATTCATCGGATCCTAACAAACACAACATGTAGAATTACATAACGGTGATCTCGATCATGTAAGGCAGCTCACGAGATCTAAACATGAAGCACATGGTGGAGAAGACAACCATCTAGCTACTGCTATGGACCCATAGTCCAAGGTAGACTACTCACTCATCGCGCCGGAGGTAAGCATGGCGGTGAAGAAGACCTCCGGTGGTGATTCCCCTCTCCGGCAGGGTGCCGGGAAGAGCTTCTGGACCCTCCCGATCTTCAGGTCGACGGCGGCGGCGGATCGCGATGTGTTCTAGAAAAGTGATCGGGTATTTAGATTTTTCCCGTCGGGGGGTCTTTATAGGCGAAGGGGCGGCGTCAGAAGTGGGCCACGGTGGCCACACCACCAGGGGGCACGGGCCAGCCCTAGGCCGCACCGCCCTATGGTGTGGGCACCCTGTGGCCCCTCTCCGTCTCCTCTTCGGTGTTCTGGAAGCTCCGTGAAATATCTGGACGACTGGCTTTGGTTTCGTCCAATTCCGAGAATATTTCCTGTGTAACTTTTCTGAAACACAAAAATAGCAGAAAACAGGGAACTGGCACTGTGGCATCTCGTTAATAGGTTAGTTCCGGAAAATACATAAAAATGCCCCGAAGTGTAACGAAACACTAAACAAATGGTGTAAAAACAAGCATGGAGCATCAAAAATTATGGATACGTTAGAGACGTATCAGCATCCCCAAGCTTAACTCCTGCTCATCCTTGAGTAGGTAAGTGATAACAAAAGAATAATTTTTTAGGTGACATGCACCTACACAATCTTGATCATCTATGTAAGCGTTGTGCGCAGGGATCAAAATAACTTAAAACATGGGCATAAAAGATATAATCTTGATAGAAGAAACTTAGCAACCATGTTATAACATGAAAATGAACACACACAAAAGATCATGAAAATGAAACAATGAAAGTCAAACATGTGTTCAAATCATAAGGAAAAACATACAAATGGTTTTCAGCTTGTCCTTCATGGAGAGCAAAACATAAATGCATAGGACACCTTCAAGTTTAAGAGGGCGACTAGATATAAATAATTTAAGAACAAGTGAAACCAACAATATGAATCAATCAATGAAAACTTTGGGACAATGCACATTATACTCAGAATGACAACTATGCTCTCTTAATGGTGCATAAAGGTAGAAGGTGGTGACTCAACATAAAAGTAAAAGAAAGGCCCTTCGTGGAGGAAAGCAGTGATTGCAAGTTTTATAAACCTTCAAAAATTATGGTACTTACCGGCTTTGAGCTCTCATTGCCCCCATCATAAGCATCCTGAATGGTTAAATTTAATGCGAGAACACTTATGCTGCATATGCTTGACAAATCATAAGTTGAAAACCTCGTGTCCCATGAAATACGAATACCCAAACCTCATGCTACTCGACCTAGAGTCCCAAGCAAGCTCTTGTCATTGTAATTATATGTGTATCATCGAGAACCGCCAACGGGGTACCTCCTGCCCGATGACATGGAACAAGCCCACATCAAAATGACAGGACAAACAGACAATGAACACCTCGGCATCTCTTTTATTTACCATTGGTATAGCTTTTTATTGTGAGATGTGTCTTCGAATGTTCACTATGGGCATGCTGTAAATTTCCACCATGAATTATGCATGGCTTAGATTAACGGCCCAGGCGTTTCCCTAACACATATAAAAACTCCATGATCCCGCAAGATTCCCAACTTATTTCACATCGCGAGTATCCATAAACAAAAGATCACGATATCAACTCAAATGAAAGATAGTGCAATGTTGAAAGCTTGCCCCATGACGGCACGGCTGGGCTAATTCCCAACTTACAACTTGCAAGCATAACAACTCAACATAAGAGACCACAATGTCAAAATTTTAAAACGAGAAAAGTAAAGTGTGCCATCAGGTTCGTGAGAGCTTTACTGACCAATTTTCGCATAACACCAAAAGAGTTTCATTTGAAGGATAGATAAAAGCAAGTCAAATGTACTTTGGAATAGCAAATTGCTAATAGGTATGTATGGTGGACACTTTGGCAAACTTGGTTTTTAGGAGTTGGATGCACGAGTAGAGCTCATACTCAGTACAAAATGAAGGCTAGCAAAAGACTGGGAGCAACCAACTAAGAGAGCAATAACGGCCATAATCATGCAGAGCGACAAAGCGACATTAAAAAAAGCATAAGATGGTATCAAAAGTCAAAAACTAAATGATCATAGAGGCAATGGCGACTTTGTATGAGTCTAACATGTGTGAGCATGCGCCAAGTCAACCCAAATAAAGCATCAAGGAGAAAACCAAAATAATGCTTCCAAATAATTAAAACAACGCATGATTGTTTCAAAGGCTCATTAAGCAATCTCAGTCATTTGAGACAAGTCATGCTACAGTAAAACCACTAAGCATACTATCAAAAAGACATCAAGCACGACATGCAAAAGCCTAGGCTGCAGTCTACACAAGCTCCTTCTTGTACCACTTTTTTGCATAAAGCTTTTTCTCTTTTCCAACACCATTCAAACTTTTTATAAACAACACTTTTGATGAAAACCAATATGGACCAGAGGAAAAACTACACCTTGATACAAAGATATAACAAGATCTGAACACAAATCAAGGCGACAATCGAAAGCTAAACGCAGTTCTAGAAAAAGAGAACACTTGTTGAAATGGTAAGAGTGAAAAACAGAGTGTTCTTGGCAAATGAAAAGCAAGGCAACTTCTCCAAAAGAAATTTGTTGGGGTCCAACCATTTATTGCAGCAAACAAAACTAAAAAAAAACTGAAAACTAAAAACAATTGACGCTCCAAGAAAAACGCATAATGCATGAAGCAATAAAAATATAGTGTGTTGAAAGGTGACCTGATTTTTGCCGATGAAGAAGGGGTGCCTCGGGGGCATCCCCAAGCTTTGACGCTTGTACTTCTTGGATATTTCTTGGGGTGCGTGGGCATCCTCAAGCTTGAGCTTTTGTCCATTCTTCAACTCATCTCATCATTCTCCAATCCCTACACTTGAAAACTTCGTTCATACAAAACTAAACACAAATCTATTAGCAACATTAGTGTAAGCATAACATTAAATCAACCCTTTTTGCTTCAGGTTTCAAATCAAAACCACCACATATAAAGCATATACTACTGTAGCAACTTCCCCAAAAGTTCTGTGATCAAAAGAACTCAAAAAGAAAGCGATAAAGCGGCAAACACAAAATATTGGCAGAAATATGTCAAAACAGAACAGCTGACAAAGGTCAAATTTTTAGAGGGTTTTCTGTTGTCAAATCAAAAAGTGTTCAACTAATGAAAGTTTGGATATAACCTGGGGCATATGCACAAGAAATCGCAGGTCCAAAAGATATACAGAGAATTTTCACGAATTTTTATGGTGCAGCACCAAAAACTGTTTCAGGACAGCAACATCCCCAAATCTTACCTCGCTCAAATTAGAGGCTTCTCTTGGCGCAAAAACGAAATAAAAATGATAAGGAGAGGTTATTACAGTAGTAATAACTTCCAAGACTCAAATAAAAGAAAAAGAACTAAAAGTAAAAACATTGGGTTATCTCCCAAGAGTGCTTTTCTTTAACACCTTTGAGCTAGGCGCAGAAAATGCGAATCAAGTAACATCAAGTGATGAAGCATCAAGCTCATAATTTGCTCTAAGAATAGAGTCAAAAAGCAATTTCTTTCTCTTTCTAGGGAAGTGTTCCATGCCTTTCTTGAGTGGAAATTGATATTTGATGGTGCCTTCCCTCATATCAATGATGGCACCTATAGTTCGAAGAAAGGGTCTTCCCAAAATAATAGGACATGAAGCATTGCATTCAATATCCATGACAAGAAAATCAACGGGAACAAGGTTATTATTAACCATAATAAGAACATCATTAATTCTTCCCAAAGGTTTCTTCTTAGCAACATCAGCAATAGGAACATCATAATAACACTTTTCAAGCGGTGGTAAATCAAGCATGTCATAAATTTTTCTAGGCATGATAGAAATACTAGCACCTAGATCACATAAAGCATGGCAATCAAAACCATTAACATGCATATCAATGATGGGTTCCCAACCATCTTCTAACTTCTTGGGAATAGAAGCTTTTTGCTTCAACTTTTCATCCCTAATTTTCATGAGAGCATTGGTAATATGCTTAGTAAAAGCAACATTTAAAGAACTAGCATTGGGAGTCTCAAGAGTATTAAGTCTATTAAAAATGCACACAAGAGAGGAATCAAATTAAGTTGGCATGCTATAAATTGTAATCAACTTTTTTATAATATTGAAGGCTTGATCTACATCACAATGAAGGAAATCTCCTTTTGCAGTAGCATCCAAAGCATATCTATAACGAAGAGCAAGTCCAAAGTAAAAGCAACTAAGAAGCACACTCAAAGTCATTTTCGGTTCAGTTTTTCCATGCCTATCATAAATTCTAGACCAAGCTTCTTTAAAACTTTCCTCCTCTTTTTGTTTGAAAGTGAAAATCATATCCTCGGGCGACATAGTAGTAGCAACTGAACTAGACATAATAAACAACTACAAAGGATTCTAATTTTTTTGGGTTTTTGATAAAACGATGCAAGTAAAAATAAAGTAAAAGCAAAACTTAAAACAAAGTAAAGGATGTGCGTGCGAAACTCCCCTTGCAGAAGTCTTCTTTCCTCCCCGGCAACGGTGCCAGAAAACTTGTTGGTGGCGCGCTGATGATGGCGTGAAAGCTTCTTCTTAAATACACGGCAACGGCGACAGAAACTTCTGTGCCAAGTTGACGTGGGAATGTGTAGTAGATGACCGGCTAGTTGGAAAACCCCAAGAGAAGGTTTTGATGAAGATAGCAGCAAGTTTTCCCTCAGTTATGAAACCAAGGTTATCAATCCAGTAGGAGGACGAATACGACTGAAGGTGATGCCCGCTAGCTTCGCGACAACTCCAAACAATTTATAGGGCGCCTCGTCCAAGCTTTGCTTTGCGAGCGGCAATGTGGAACCTGCACACAACACAACCAAATACTTTGTTCCCAACTTACGATGAGGTTGTCAATCTCACCGGTTTGCTTGAAACAAAGGGTATGAGCGTATCGAGTGGAAAGTGATAATAGTATGTGAGTAAAGTAAACAGTGCGAGTAAAGTAAATAGGTGATAGCAATGTAAAGAAAATAGGACCGGGGTCCACAGTTCACTAGTGGTGTCCCTCCATAAGATAAAATAACACATGCTGGGTAAACAAATTACAGTTGGGCAATTGATAGAATAAAGACAACGTCCATATGTCGAGAGGATCACTGCAATTTTTAAATATAAGGTGAAAACTGTACAAGATATTTACAAAGGGTCCTATCTAAAGCAGAGGATGTACAAAGAAAAGAAAATAATTACTAGTAATTTTCTAGCCAAGATAAGAACTCAGACTCAAACTTCTTTTTTATTCTGTACTTCAGAAGCTTGAGCTCTTGATGGAAAATAGCCTTCCAGGTGTTGAAAGTGGGGCTCTTATTCTCGAAGATCCTCTCATTTCTGACTATCCATATAGCCCAGGAGGATAAAATTATTATTTCCATATAGAAAGGAACTTGAAGCTTATCTTTAATATCAGAAATAGCCTCAAGGAGAGGCAGACCATTTGTTCTCGAGGGACAGACGAAATCCCAACATTTCTGGGCAAAAGGACACTCCCAGAATAGGTTGCATGGTCATATAGGCCTTTTTGACAGTGAAATTTGCATTACTCCAGATATAAGTCCAAATATCCTTATTGCCAGACTGCATAGTAACTTGTGCTTCTAGGCACATTACTTCCAGTTCTTGAAATTCCAAATAGGCCTCAGCATACATTGGCAAGTGGAACGGATCTTCCAGAAATTCTGTGTGCACTGTGTCATAGACAGAAATGTCTTTGTTCTTAGCAAAAGATGCCAGGTGAGGAAGTTTTGTCAACAGTGTATGAGTCATGGTCGGTTGCATCGATCCAAGACCGACACAAATACGATCGTTATCGATCTCATGTAATCTTGTATGTTCACGATATATAAAGAGACACCAGCGACCCAGATTTTTTTTGAGAACCCGCAGGAGCTCTGCGCGCCATTATATTAAGCAAACGAGGAGGAAAAACATAATTACAAGGCTAACAGAAAGCCCTAACCCCAGCGACCCCGTTTCGGTTCGCCGGCGCCACCACCACTAGCCCACTACCTAATGGACATCTCCCAGTGGTCCACGGCGGCAAGCAAGCCATGCCGTCCACTCATCCTGAACTACATTACAGACTACTGTTACCGGGGAGAGTTTGCCATCGAAAATGCGTGCGTTCCGCTTGAGCCATAGGCTCCGAATCGTGAGCAAGATGAAGGAGTTGAGCACTGCCTCAGTCGCTTCTGGCCACCACCTCGCTAGCTCCGATTGGGCCGTTGGCATGATATGCTGCAGGCCTTGTCGAAGCAGTAGCGATGCCCAGACATCCCTGGAGAACGGGCACTGCAGCACTAGGTGGTCGGAGGTCTCATTGTGTCGAGCGCAAAGCGGGCAGAGACCATGGTTGGGTAAACCCCTGTGCTCAAGCCGATCAGCTGTCCAGCATCGTTTCCGTAGCGTGAGCCAACCATGGAACTTGTACTTGAGCGGCGCGACCCAGATTGGGTATCGCTTCCACATTACTTTGATACTGCCATGTCCCTAGTTGTAGTGAACATGCTAACCGAGTGTGTACTGCCAAAGAGCCTCTCTATTTTCTGTCAACTGAACTCGAATTCCCAGTGCATCTCATTCCGAATAGTGGCCTTTTACACTAGACATCCACACAAAGCATCTACTACATGTGAAGCATAACTCGAATTTTCTTCGTGTTTTGCGGCACCAAAGAAGCCACTATTTATAGGTGAGAGTTAGATCGATCATTTAGCAGCCGAACTATACACCGACTTGATCATCAAACAGCCAACTACATGCAGTGCGCGAGCCTTATACGCAATAAATGGACGGTTCACTTCATAAAGCGAAGAGTGCACAACTTTCATAAGATACACATGGCTAGCATTACCATACATTAGCCGAATGTGACATTTCGTGGATGATGTCCATATAAGGATCAATTATATGATTACGTTGTGGAATGGAGGTAATTAATACTCTCTCCAATCGGAAATAAGTGTGAGTAACTTAGTATAAAGTTTGTACTACATTTATTTCCGATCGGAAGGAGTACCATTTAAACGAATAGAAAAAAATCCAAGGCATCATCAACCCCGGCCGCTTGGATAAAGCACAGTTGATCAGAGAAGGTAGAGTTTGCATGAGCCTCCTCAAACTTTTTGTTATCACCGTCTCTACGGCAATGCATTAGCATGGACGGAATTGTCCCACTCTATAGTATATTAACATTGCCGGGTGGATTACGCAGTATCAGCAATATCGTGCTTTGACACTTGGATGCAAAGACGCCTGGACCGAATGTCATACTACCATTAACAGTTCGACTTCTAAGGTTCATACATACTCCTAGCAAATACTCCGGCCGTCACATTCCCCGAAGCGACGCCGGCGCATCCTCTGATGCATGTCACGTCCCACGCAGGACCGACGTGTATCCTTCACGCCCCACGTATCCTCTTCCATTTTATATGTTTACACTGACGCAGATTCGATCGGAAGAAAAAATTACATCGATTTGATTCGCAAAAAAAAGAGATCGACAAAGGCGAGGTCGGCTGGGAGAGCTGGACAGCACGAGGAGGAGGTGCTGAGGAATGGGCGCTGACTCGGATCCGCACCGACCTCCGGGAACCTCCGGCGACGCGAGGGCCGCGCACGTGGACTCCAACGCCCGCGAGCACCCGATCCCCTACCCGAGCAGCAGCTGACTGGTGGGGACGGACGCCATGGGGCCGACCCGGCAGTGAGAGGAGCGTGCATGGTCTCCTGGGCGGACGAGGCGCGGCTGCCGTCGTAGGGCCACCACCGGCAGGAAATACGTCCGCGTCAGCGTCACCGGATCCTCTGCGAGCAGCCGCCATGGAGCGCGCACGCGTGTTGCGAGGCTACTGGGAGGAACGAGCGTCGTGGTACGGGTCATGGAGATGGGCGCTGCCGCAGAGGATCCCGATCCGGTGCCGGGTGTGGTGGTGTTGGGACGGGACGTGTCGGAGTCAGGTGACGCACTTGGCCGAGTTGGCTGCTTTGTCCTCTTGCTCCCACCCAACCCTCTCGCTCTTTTATTTTGCTATACTAGGTGTGTCACTTTCTCCCCATCGCTCATGATTTGTTTGCTCTAGAAGCTCCTGACGACCATGGTTAGGCGCAGAGCCTTCGGCGACACGCATCCTACGGGGACACTGCGAGTGTGCGTGTGTGCATCGGTGACTGTGTGCTACTACATGTAATGCTCCTGACTTATTGTTTTTCTGAAAATTTGCATGTACTTCGGGGAGAGGGGCAGCCCCAACCGGACGTTGATGACTATTCTTTAAAAGAAGTTCATCATGTTTCTCAGCCTGGAGGAGTACATGTATAAGTTCAGAATAAACTTGGTAATTCCTAGCACGATATTGTTGCTGTAGGATCCTGTCAGCAGGGAGCATAGTTGATAGAGTCTTTTCTATCTTCTCTAGTTCTGAAGGTTCCTCCTCGCAAAACCGCAATTTAGAACAAATCTTATGGACTTCATGGTTATAAGCTCCAACGGATTTGAAATCCTGGAGTCTTAAATGGGTCCATTCATGACTAGCTTCAGGCAGTATGACGGCCTTTTGCTGTTCATATCTTATTTTAAGTGATTGCCACATATTGCTTGGAGATTCCTCCATCAAATATTCAGATTTCAAATCTGGGTGAATATGTTGCCTTATAAGGGCTAAGGCAGTATATTTTTGTTGTTCAGTTACTTGTGCATCTCCCTCCTGAGGAGGATTCTCAGGTGGTATGAGTGCACCTGCAATACCACGGGATGAAAGACTAATCTTAACATCCATTGCCCATGTAGGGTAGTTATGTCCGTCGAGCGCAAGCTCTTCAAAATCTTTAGCGGCCATGTTGTCCTACATGAACGAGAACCAGAGATTTGATTAATTTACATGTATGTAAATTAAAGTCATCTTGGTTATGTTGTAATAAAAATTGCAAAATCTTGTAAACTCAAGTGAACACTTGGGTTTTAGTGTAGGCCTCAAATCATCTATCATAACACATTGTAGATAATCACCATTTTTATGGAGTACATCTCTCAGCACCAAGAAGCATAGTCTGACCCAAGTCAGTAGATGTTTTTTTTTTCTTAGTACCTTATGTTATGATTTGATTTAAATATATGGGAGAGCACATTGAAGGTAGTCATTGTGTCAATTTTGACAAAATGTAGACCTCACAATATTGTGGATAATCTGCACACCATGCAGTAGATGCCACATTACCTTGTGATCCCATATATAAATTTGAAGTAGTCACTTTTTATTTTTTGATTTTGCATATCAATTCAGTTCGAATTAAGTCAATTTTGTGCTTTTAAGGCATTTTAGACTTAATTGATGGTAAATTGATATTTAATTTTGCATATCAATTCTTGCTCGTATTGAACCAAAATAGCTCAATTAAGATGAATCAATTTATTTGCAAGAAATTAAAATCTCAATTACAAATAATGAACGTAATCTATTTCAACATGTACACACATGGAAATATATTACATCACATATATTTTCAAGAATACTTAGTACTCTAACTGAAATAAATTACAGAAACTAATAAGCTGTAATTTACAGAATCTAAAACAGAGTTAAAACTACTGCTAGATCACTGGTAAGCTAAAACTGAAATACGTAATGTAATCTAGTTAGCCAGTAATGTAATCTAGTTAGCCAGTGCACATGGACGGAGAGTTAGGCAGTCAGCGGTCCAACAGGCTTCTAGGCCATACGAGAGGATAAGGGAGGAGTGGACAACATATATTTCATTGTGTCAGTTCCTTATCCCCAAATCAACTCCCCCGTATCGACCATGGCAGAGCACCCGATTCCACGAAACACAGCCCAAGCGCCTCTGCGAGCTGCATCGGCTGCCTTCACCTGCGGACGGAGATGTTTCCGTCGCGGATGAACTCGCCGGAGGAGTCACCACGGGGGCGGGTGCCGGGCGCAACGCCGTCCGCGCGGTCGTTCGGGAGCTCGAGCGCGGCCGGGCTCCATGTCCCCGAGCGACGTGCCGCCGTCTGCGAGCCCCAGCGCGGCCGGGCTCCAACTGCCGGCGCGATGTTCGCTGCCGCTCGACGGCGGGATGCGAAGCGGCAACCCGAGGGCGACGAGGTCGGCGACGAGAGCCGCGGGGCGTGAGGGAGTCGGCGACCGCGGACTTGTATTGAAGAAGGCTAAGATGTTGCTTACCTTCTTAGTCGAGGCCTTCGATTCTATAATGTTCTTACCGATTAGCAATAGGGTGTATGCCTTGTTCTTCCAAGGATGGAGGCAGACGCCCGTGCGCTTCCTCTTTTGTTCTTTGATCTCGTTGTTCTCGAAATCGCTCAGATTGTCGAGCGTGCTGATAACGTGTTAGAACTCAGAAGATTGAGAGTAAAACTTGTGTTTATTGCTTGTGGGCAAAGCCCTATTTATACAAGGATTTTGGGGTACCTCCGAAGAGGTGCCTGTTACAAGAGACATGACTGTTTACAAGAGATGCAACTGCTGAGAGAGAGAGAAGAGGTGTCTATACACAAGAGACATGTCTGTACAGAAAGGGTGCTTTGGGCATACTAGTAACCGCCTAGAGCGGTTGTAATTTATTCCTAACAATTCGATGTTCCATTTCTCGTTTTACATATACTACAAGCATAAATGTTGTGGTTTCCAACTCTGAAGAAGTGAATACCGATATGGAGATGGACACATCCGTATCGGAGTAAGATTATGTCAGCCAATTACGGCCGCTCCATCATGATATGTCGATTGCCTTTCCCAAAAACTAAACGTAGCGATCAAATCTGCTTTTGTAAAATTTAACTTTAAACTATTGTGCATTATTATATTTGTATGTTTATCTCTTCTGTCGTCCTATGGTTGGCTCGCTATAAGGCATGATCCTACGATTTTTGTTATACTCCTTTCCATATCGCATTGAGAAAAACCATCCGATACACATCCATTTTTAAGTACCATCTCCGCTCTAGATTCATATTCGACTAAATCCATGTACGTATCCATATTCGTTTTGAAAATATGGAAACGGGTGTGGGGAGGACACTAATGTGCACTGATTAACTAACCTGGAAAAGCTTGAAACAGTTTGGATCAACCGACTACAAGTTTTATCGCTTCTCATAACTTTTTAAATAAAACTATCAACTAAGTAATCTTCAAAATATGTAAAGTGAGTAGTTTCCCCGACAACGAAAACAATGTTAGGCCTTATTTGGCAGGGATGTTTTGACAGGGATCACCGGGTATTATCTCAGCCCAGCCCCAAAAAACTACTAGAAAACTTAACCCAATCATTTGGCAAGCCGGTTTTGTAGCCTAAACCTCAGAAATACTCCTAAAAACACGGCGAATAGGGGTGTAACTGCGCCGCAACCCATTGCTCGCGTTTTTTACGCTCGATGCAGCGCTCCGTTTCGTACTGTCCACCACATCCCGCTAGAAGAAAAAAAAGAAAGAAAATCCCTCCGCTCGCGTGGACCACGCAATTAATTGCCCGGACCACAGGACATATGCATGTACAGACACTAGTGGAAAATGGGCCTTTGGTCAGAACCCTTTAGTCCCGGTCGTAATCTGGGCCGGGACTAAAGGCCCGGCCACGTCGTCCCTGTTAGAAATAGACAAGTTGTATTCCATAGGGGCCAAATGCCACATATATAGTACATGTACAGGTGTGCAAATATGCAGGAAAACCCCCTAACAAGTGGGGAAATACAATATATAAATATATACATCTAACACCCCCCCCCCTCAAACTCATGATGGATCCACAACACTGAGTTTGGAGAGTAAGAAATCATGCTGCGCTCTAGTCTGTGCCTTTGTAAAGAAGTCCGCCAACTGTAACTCTGAAGGCACATACTGAAGCGCAATAACCTGAGCCTGCACCTGAGCACGTGTATAAAAAGCATCAACAACAATATGTTTGGTAAGCTCATGCTTTACCGGATCACGTGCAATACTGATAGCACCTATACTGTTAGACAAAACTGGAGTGGGTGTCGTAACAGAGACCCCAAAATCCGCAAGCAACCACCGTAACCAGGTCACCTCAGCAGTCAACAAGGCCATAGCTCGCAACTCAGCCTCAACACTCGAACGGGAAACCGCTGTCTGTTTCTTTGTCTTCCAAGCAATGAGCGAACCACCAAGAAACACACAGTAAGCAAAAAGTGAATGACGATCCATAGGATCACTCGCCCACGTAGCATCCGAGTAGCACTGGAGCTGGAGGGAGCTGGAACGAGGAAAGAAAAGTCAACGAGTGATCGTGCCACGAAGATAGCGAAGAACACGAAGGAGATGACTATAATGAACGGTGGTAGGAGCAGAAACAAACTGACTCAGAATATGAACAGGATAAGATATGTCAGGACGAGTGACAGCAAGATAAAGAAGACTCCCAACAAGATGGCGATAACGCGTCGGGTCAGGAAGAGGATCACCATCAGTAGGACAAAGCTTAACATTAAGCTCCATAGGAGTCTCAACAGTGCGCTCATCCCCAAGAGCAGCACGAGAAAGAAGATCCTGAATATACTTTTCCTGGGAGATAGAAAAGCCATCAGAAGTGGAGAAAACCTCAATCTCAAGAAAGTAGCGGAGAGGACCAAGATCAGTCATAAGAAACTGATCATGAAGATGAGCCTTAACAAAGGCAATATACTCAGGATCATCACCAGTAATGATCATATCATCAACATAGAGAAGGAGAAGAGTGCGTCCACGAGGAGAAGTGTGAACAAACAGCGCTGGATCATGAGCGCTAGGAGAAAAACCAGCAGCAGTCACCACAGAGGCAAAGCGCTCAAACCAGGCACGAGGGGCCTGTTTCAGGCCATAAAGAGAACGCCGAAGACGACAAACCATCCCATCGGGAACAGAATACCCAGGAGGAGGCTGCATGTAAACCTCCTCACTCAACTCTCCATTGAGGAAGGCGTTCTGAACATCAAGCTGAGACACAGACCAGTGTCGAACAGAAGCAACAGCAAGAAGAGTGCGCACAGTGGTCATATGAGCCACATGGGCAAAAGTCTCATCATAGTCACGGTCGTGCTCCTGCTGAAAGCCACGAGCCACAAGACGCGCTTTGTAGCGCTCAAGAGATCCATCAGAGCGGGTCTTAATTTTATAGACCCACTTACACGTGATAGGACGAATACCGGGAGGGGGAGAAACAAGATCCCAGGTGCCAGTGCGCTCAAGCGCAGCAATCTCCTCAGCCATGGCAAGCTGCCATTCAGGATGACGCTCAGCATCCCGATAAGAAGTCGGCTCGGAGGCAACAGAAAGACCATACTGACTAGGAGAGTAACGGTCTGGAGCACGACGCTGACGAACAGGACGAGTAGAGGGAAACTCATCAGCGGAAGACGACTCATCGAAAGAAGAGGAAGAAGGAATAGCAGAGGAAGGCTCCGAAACTAGAGAACGAGGAGAACTAGGGGAACTAGGCGGAGCAGAGGACGACGGTATCGAAGAAGAGACATCAGCGAGAGTGGGTCCTGAAGAAGAAGCAATAGGAGCAGAAGGAGGTGTATCAGGAAAAAGAAGAAAAGATATATCTTCCACTGGGTAGGTACCTGCGATGGGACGAGGATAGAAAGGACGCGTCTCATCAAAAGTGACATCACGAGAGATGCGCATCCGACGACCAACAGGGTCCCAATAGCGATAGCCTTTATGCTCATCACTGTATCCAAGAAAAACACACTCAACCGACGGAGCGGTCAGTTTGGTGCGTTCACGAGGGGGAAGGAGAACATAGCAAACACAACCAAACAAGCGAAGCATCGAGTAGTCTGGAGAATGACCAGATAGACGCTCGAGAGGTATACCACCCTGCAGAGCGGCAGAGGGCTGAATGTCAATGAGGTAAGCCGACGTAGCGATGGCCTCAGCCCAGAAATGCGGCGGTAGGGAAGAAGCAATCATCATGGCACGGGTGGTCTCAAGAAGATGGCGATGCTTATGCTCAGCAACGCCATTCTGGGCATGCGCACCAGGACAGGAGAACTGAGCGAGAGTGCCCTGCTCAGCAAGAACACCACGCAACAGCTGGGAGATATACTCACCCGCAGAGTCAGCACGAAACACACGAATGGGTGTAGAATACTGAGTGCGGACCATGGCCGCAAAACGCTGATATATGGAGAGCACCTCGCTGTGAGAGCGCATAAAATACAACCAAGTGTACCGGGAAAAATCATCTATGAATAAAATATAGTATCGATGGCCCCCTTTCGAAATGAAAGGAGCCGGACCCCAAACATCTGAATGAACCAAATCAAAAGGTCGCTGAGATACAGACGCACTAGTAGGATAGGGTAGATGAATCTGTTTGCCTAACCTACAGCCCTGACAGACCCCAGAAGACCACGATGAACTAATGACGACAGGCGAGAGTCACAAAGGTGACCAAGACGATGATGCCACTGCTGAAAAGAGCTGGTGGCAGAGGCGACAACCGCAGAAGAACTGGCAGGTGAAGTGGCAGCGGAAGGAACACGAAGCCAGTCTAACTCCCAAAGCCCTGGAGCGTCACGGCTGCGAGGGCCAGCTCCAACCAGGGCCTATGTGCGACGATCCTGAACAGCACAAGAATCAGCGTCAAGAATGACGCGACAACCAGAGTCAGTGAGCTGACTAGCAGAGAACAGGTTCATCGTAAGACGAGGAACATGAGAAATATCAGGAACAGAAAAAGAAGAAGTAGAAAGAGTGCCCTGACTAGAGACAGGAAGAGAGGTACCATCAGCCGTGAGAACACGGACAGGAGAAATGAGAGAGCGAATAGCGGACAAAAGAGAAGAATCAGAGGTCATATGGAAGGAAGCTCCAGAATCCAGATACCACAGGGACATACCTGACTGTGTAGGAGGTGGTGGTCACGTAGTGCCAGGAGAACCAGTCACAGAACCAGCAGTGCCTGTCAAAGGAGAACCTGGAGTGGCGAGCAGACCACGAAGACGATTGATAATATCCTGATCACTGAGGGCAACTGCAGAGGAGCCTGATGAACCAGAAGCCACGCGAGCCTGGTGCTGGCGATGCAGACTGGGATCCCTCCTATAACAGTTGGACACAGTGTGTCCATCCCTGTCGCAGTAGGTGCAGTGGCGAGGAGGGCGACGATCCTGACCATGAGGCTGCTGGTGCTGACTCTGATGCTGTCCCTGATGAGTGGGTAAAATAGGCGGAGCAGGCGACCGCAACTGAGGCAAGGGAGCAGGCGACCGTGGAGCTTCACAAACAGCAAGCACAGAAGGAACCTCAAGAAGACCAACACCACGGAGGCGAGTCTCCTCAGCGCGAACACGACCACGAGCAAGCAGCTGCGCACGGCGGGGCTCGAACTCCTTGTGGAGTCGAGATAAGAACTCATAGATGCGCTGAAACTCCAAGTCTGAGCACACCGTCTGGCAACACTGGCAGGTGCCACAAACTGCAGTGCGAAGAGAGTCAAGCTGACGCCAGATAGCAGCACTCTGGGTGTAGAACTCATCAATAGTAGAATCACCCTGCTGAAGAGCGTGCTCCTGACGAACCACAGACAGATAAAGAGCATCCCCGGATGGCTGGTAGCGCTGACGAAGATGAGCCCATATGTCACCAACAGTAGGAAGACCCATAAACTCAGAGGCAAACTGTGGTAGAACACTGGAAGTGAGAACAGCGGCAGCATGAGCATCCTCATCCATCCACTGAGTGTAGGCGGCCAGATCCAGCCGATAGGTCTCGAGATCATCAGAGTACTGTTTGAGCTTCAGCTCATAGGCAGCAATAGCACTATCATCGGCACTCTTAGCAGCATCCTTGGCCTCCTGAGAAGCACCATCGCCGAGAACAACCGGCGTCGGCGGAATAGGAGCCACAGGAGCAGTGGGGTACGGCGGACAAGAGACCTCACCGGAGAGCACACCCCATAAAGGGAGACCGCGCATGTGAACGCGCATAAAGACGGCAAAATCAGGGTAATTCGCGCCATCAAAAATCACCGGACAGCGAGGAATCGCAACATAGCCCGATAAGGAAGACATATCTCTCTCTTTCTCTTTTTTTTTGCCTTTTTTTACCAGAATTGATGGTCAACTCACCAAAACAACAGAGGACAACCATCGGGCGATCTGTGAACTGATAGGCGGCGGTAGATCGCTGATGAGAAGAAACCGCGCCGCACGCACTGGTCGGCTGCTACTCCTCGCCGCGGCGCGCGAGCACGAGACAGGCGCGGCCAAGCTGAGCTGGCGGGTCGATCGATCTACGGGTGGAGACGGGCGCGGGGAACGACTGCAACCCGAGGGGCGACCGATTCCCGGCGTCCCTATAGACAGCAGTCGCCGCGGGAGAAGTCCAGGGGCGGTAGAAGCTGGCGCCGCGGGACCAATTCCCTGCAGACAGCGTTCCCAGGAGCGGTCGATCGATCCAGGGGCAGGATTTTTGGTTGCGGACGATCGATCCAGGGGCGGGAGAAGTTCTGGCGGCGGACGATCTTGACGATTTCCAGGAGCCGATCCGATCCGAGCGAAGTCAAAGACGGAGATGGGCCAGCACGCCGGGCGGAAGACACTCCGGGCGGACGAGGCCACAATGCGGTGGAGACTAAGAAGATGTCGGGGGGAGGACGATGGCAGCTGCGATCAGAACGGGAACCGACTAAACAGAGGCAGAGGCCGGGGCGAGCTGGCGGCAGTGGTCACAAAACCCTATGGCTCTGATACCATGTTAGGAATAGACAAGTTGTATTCCATAGGGGCCAAAGGCCACATATATAGTATATGTACAGGTGTGCAAATATGCAGGAAAACCCCCTAACAAGTGGGGAAATACAATATACAAATATATACATCTAACAGCCCCAAATTTGCCCAACCGCCCGGGAGCCTTTAGTCCCGACCCGTTACAACCCTTTAGTCCCGGTTTGAGACACAAACCGGGACTAAAGGGCTATGCGGTGGGCAGCCCGCATGTGCGCCCCCTTTAGTCCCGGTTTGTGTCTCAAACTGGGACTAAAGGCTTCTGCCTATATATATGGCCGCAGCACCTCTCCCCTCTCCCTTGTTTTTTCTTGGATGGAGGAGTGTGGGTTTGTGCTAGTTCTCCATTTCATTCATATGCACTAGAGGTGTTTGTTGAAATGTGTGTTAGAGCGATGCCGCTTAAGTGCACCAAATACAACTACGATATGAGGTGCCCGAGCCACGCTTAAGCCTCTTCCTCTTTATTTCCACTTGTTCTAAAAGGTTAGCAACTATATTTCCTCGTTTAGACCGTGCGGTACTAATTTTAGGATCGTGATTGCATTTGATATACTGTTGTATGATGCAGATGAGCCATCCATGGATGTACGGTGATCGACGCACAGCCGCTTACAGAGAAGGCGTCCATTCTTTTCGAGATGCGGCCGAGGCGAACAAGCATGGTGGTGGCTTTATGTTTTGTCCATGTGTTGAATTTCGGAATGAGAAGGATGACACTAGCTCAAGAGTCATTCAGAGCCACCTGCTTCGGTCCGGTTTTATGTCTGGCTATAATGTTTGGACCAAGCACGGAGAAAGAGGGGTTATGATGGAAGACGATGATGAAGAAGAGAACGCTGATGACAACTACCAATCTATGTTCCCTGAGTATGCTGATACCGCAATGGAAGACAATGAAGAAGAAGATCAGGGTGAAGAACGGGAACCAGATGAGCCCGCTGATGATCTTGGCCGGGTCATTTCTGATGCACGGCGAGGCTACGACACAGAAAAGGAGAGGTTATAGTTCAAGCAGATGTTACAGGACCACAACAAATTGTTGTACCCAACTTGTGAAGATGGCCAGAAGAAGCTGGGTAGCACACTGGAATTGCTGAAGTGGAAGGCAGAGACTGGTGTGACTGACTCGTCATTTGAAAAGTTGCTGGTACTGATGAAGAAGATGCTTCCAAGAAAGAACGAATTGCCCGCCAGCACGTACGAAGCAAAGAAGCTTGTCTGCCCTCTAGGATTAGACATGCAGAAGATACATCCATGCCCTAATGACTGCATCATCTACCGCGGTGAGAAGTACGAGAATATGGATAAATGCCCGGTATGCACTGCATTGCGGTATAAGATCAGAAAAGATGACCCTGGTGATATTGAGGGCGAGCCACCCAGGAAGAGGGTTCCTGCTAAGGTGATGTGGTATGCTCCTATAATACCACAGTTGAAACGTCTATTCAGAATTAAAGATCATGCGAAGTTGTTACGATGGCACATGGAAGATCGTATGAAAGACGACAAGTTGAGGCACCCCGCTGATGGTCGGCAGTGGAGAAAAATTGAGAGAGAGTTCCTGAGATTTGCAGGTGATGCAAGGAACTTATGGTTTGGTCTAAGTACAGATGGCATGAATCCTTTTGGGGAGCAGAGTTGCAGTCACAGCACCTGGCCCGTTACTCTATGTATCTACAACCTTCCTCCTTGGTTGTGCATGAAGCGGAAGTTTATTATGATGCCAGTGCTTATCCAAGGTCCAAAGCAATCCGGCAACGACATTGATGTGTACCTAAGGCCATTAGTTGATGAACTTTTACAGCTGTGGGCCGAACCAGGTGTACGTGTGTGGGACAAGCACAAACAAGAGGAATTTGACCTTCGAGCGTTGCTTTTCGTAACCATCAATGATTGGCCTGCTCTTAGTAACATTTTAGGACAGTCAAACAAGGGATACAATGCATGCACGCACTATTTGGATCAGACAGAAAGTATATATCTGGACAAATGTAGGAAGAATGTGTACCCATAGAATCGTCGTTTTCTTCCGCCCAAGCATCCTTTAAAGAAAAAAGGCAAGCATTTCAATGGCAAGGCAGAACCCCGGGGGAAGCCTGTCACCCGTACTGGTGTTGAAGTATTTGATATGGTCAAAGATTTAAAAGTAATCCTTGGAAAGGGTCCTGGCAGCCAACCTATTCCTAACGGCCCTGATAAGCGCGCACCCATGTGGAAGAAGAAATCTATATTTTGGGAGCTACCCTATTGGGAAGTCCATGAGGTCCGCTCCGCAATCGACGTGATGCACCTGACGAAGAATCTCTGCGTGAATATTCTAGGCTTCCTGGGCTTGTATGGGAAGTCAAAAGATACACCGGAAGCACGGGAGGACCAGGAACGTCATAAAGGATGAGATGGCATGCATCCAGGGCAGTTTCAAGGGCGTGCCAGCTACGCTCTTACCAAGGAAGAGAAGGAAATCTTCTTTGAAGTCCTTTTCAGTATCAAGGTCCCGACTGGCTTCTCGTCGAATATAAAGGGAATCGTAAATATGAAAGACAAAAAATTCCAAAACTTAAAGTCTCATGACTGCCACGTGCTTATGACGCAATTGCTTCCGGTTGCATTGAGGGGAATTCTACCGGAAAATGTTCGCCTGGCAATTGTGAAGGTATGTGCATTCCTCAATGCAATTTCTCAGAAGGTAATCGATCGAGAAAGTCTATCAGGGTTACAGATTGATGTGGTCCAATGTCTGGTCAGCTTCGAGTTGTTGTTCCCGCCATCCTTCTTCAATATAATTACACACCTCCTAGTTCACCTAGTCGAAGAGATTAGAATTCTTGGTCCAGTGTTTCTACACAATATGTTCCCCTTCGAGAGGTTCATGGGAGTCTTAAAGAAATATGTTCGTAACCGTGCTAGGCCAGAAGGAAGCATCTCCAAGGGCTATGGAACAGAGGAGGTCATTGAGTTTTGTGTGGACTTTCTTCCTGACCTTAAGCCGATTGATGTTCCTGAATCTCGGTATGAGGGTAGGCTGACAGGAAAAGGCACACTAGGAAGGAAAGAAAAAGTATGTATGGACGGGCATTCATTCTCTCAAGCACACTACACAGTTCTACACAATTCCACCGTGGTGGCTCCGTATATCGTGAGACACAAGAATATTCTACGCTCTGAAAACCCGGGGAAGGCTGACTCTTGGATTAAAGGGGAACACGAGAAGACTTTTGGCAGTTGGTTGCAGACACATCTCATGAATGACGACACCGTTGGAGATCAGCTATATTGTTTGGCCAGGCCACCATCTTCAACTATATGTACTTTCCAAGGGTACAAGATAAATGGGAATACATTTTACACGGTTGCCCAAGATAAAAAGAGCACCAACCAAAATAGTGGTGTCCGCTTTGATGCAACAGACGATAATGGGCAGAAGGAAACATATTACGGGTACATAGAGGAGATATGGGAACTTGACTATGGACCTACTTTTAAGATCCGTTTGTTTCGGTGCAAATGGGTGAAGCTGACAGGAGGCGGGGTAGTTGTAGACCAAAAGTACGGCATGACAACAGTGGATCTCAACAATCTTGCGTACATGGACGAACCATTCGTCCTAGCCAACGATGTCACTCAGGTTTTCTATGTGAAGGACATGTCTACAAAAACGAGAAAAAGAAATCAGCAAAAGAAGACATCGTCCGATGAGCCAAAACGCCACATAGTTCTTTCAGGGAAAAGAAACATCGTGGGAGTAGATGACAAGATAGACATGTCAGTAGATTATAATAATTTTCAAGAAATTCCGCCCTTCAAAGTGAATACTGACCCAAGCATCCTACTGAATGATGAAGATTCTCCATGGCTACGACCCAGAAGAAATCAGAAATAATAGATAGCAATGTTAGTGCAATAATGTAATAATGTATTAAACCTTTTATGTAATGCATGTATGGAATGTACTAAACCTTTATTTAAGGAGCATGCATGTATGGCAACCTTTAGTCCCGGCTGGTGGGTAACCTTTAGGCCAGGACGTGTGGGTAACCTTTAGTCCCGGCTGGTGGGTGCAACCGAGACTAAAGCTATCGGCATGATAAGGACGCATGGGTGGATACACTGCTCAATGAGATAAAGCATGTAGCGCACGACGCCCCTGTCGGAGGAACAAGACAAAGTAGAAGCGGCGCCGTGCCTATAAAAGGAGCATCGATACACCATGGCAAGCATCTCAACAAGCCAACCTAGAAGGCAGGGAGAGTTTCATCCCCATGGATGGAGGAAAGGGTTGGGAAATGTCCCATGGCGGAGCTTCTCGAAGATGTCGTTGGTGCTCACGCCCTACGGCATCTTCGGAATCTCCGCCTCAGAAAAATTTCCCTGCAAGCCCGTGAAAGACTCCATCTCCTCTAACTGTGTTGAGGAAAGGGTTGGGAAATCTCTCGTGGCGGAGCTTCTCGAAGATGTCGTTGGTGCTCATGCCCTACGGCATCTTCGAAAGCTCCGCCTCGGAAAAATTTCCCTGCAAGCCCGTGAAAGACTCCATCTCCTCTAACTGTGTTGGGGAAAGGGTTGGGAAATCTCCCATGGCGGAGCTTCTCGAAGATGTCGTTGGTGCTCACGCCCTACGGCATCTTTGGAAGCTCCGCCTCGGAAAAATTTCCCTGCAAGCCCGTGAAAGACCCCATCTCCTCTAACTGTGTTGGGGAAAGGGTTGGGAAATCTCCCGTGGCGGAGCTTCTCGAAGATGCCGTTGGTGCTCACACCCTACGGCATCTTCGGAAGCTCCGCCTCGGAAAAATTTCCCTGCAAGCCCGTGAAAGACTCCATCTCCTCTAACTGTGTTGGGGAAAGGGTTGGGAAATCTCCCGTGGCGGAGCTTCTCGAAGATGTCGTTGGTGCTCACGCCCTACGGCATCTTCGGCAGCTCCGCCTCGAAAAAATTTCCCTGCAATCCCGTGAAAGACTCCATCTCCTCTAACTATGTTGGGGAAAGGGTTGGGAAATCTCCCATGGCGGAGCTTCTCGAAGATGTCGTTGGTGCTCACGCCCTACGGCATCTTTGGAAGCTCCGCCTCAGAAAAATTTCCCTGCAAGCCCGTGAAATACCCCATCTCCTCTAACTGTGTTGGGGAAAGGGTTGGGAAATCTCCCGTGGCGGAGCTTCTCGAAGATGTCGTTGGTGCTCATGCCCTACGACATCTTCGGAAGCTCTGCCTCGGAAAAATTTCCCTGCAAGCCTGTGAAAGACTCCATCTCCTCTAACTGTGTTGGGGAAAGGGTTGGGAAATCTCCCGTGGCGGAGCTTCTCGAAGATGTCGTTGGTGCTCACGCCCTACGGCATCTTCGGAAGCTCCGCCTCGGAAAAATTTCAATGCAAGCCCGTGAAAGACTCCATCTCCTCTAACTGTGTTGGGGAAAGGGTTGGGAAATCTCCCGTGGCGGAGCTTCTCGAAGATGACATTGGTGCTCACGCCCTACGGCATCTTCGAAAGCTCCACCTCGGAAAAATTTCAAACAATTTTCATATTCAAAGTTTTATCAGATTCTAAAATATGCAAAAAGAATATTAATCAATATAGTTTTAACTGAAAATGGCAACATAGTTAATAGTTTGAATAGTTAAAATAATTGATTTTCAAAATAGAAAATGGTTTTGAATTAGTTAATCAATTTCAAACACTTTTCATATTGAAAGTTTTATCAGATTCCAAAATATGCAAAAAGAATATTAATCAATATAGTTTTAATTGAAAATGGCAAAATAGTTAATTGTTTGAATAGTTAAAATAATTGATTTTGAAAATAGAAAATGGTTTTGAATTAGTTAATCAATTTCAAACACTTTTCATTTTGAAAATTTTATCAGATTCTAAAATATGCAAAAAGAATATTAATCAATATAGTTTTAATTGAAAATGGCAAAATAGTTAATAGTTTGAATAGTTAAAATAATTGATTTTGAAAATATAAAATGGTTTTGAATTAGTTAATCAATTTCAAACACTTTTCATATTAAAAGTTTTATCAGATTCTAAAATATGCAAAAAGAATATTAATCAATATAGTTTTAATTGAAAATGGCAAAATAGTTAATAGTTTGAATAGTTAAAATAATTGATTTTGAAAATAGAAAATGGTTTTGAATTAGTTAATCAATTTCAAACACTTTTCATATTGAAAGTTTTATCAGATTCTAAAATATGCAAAAAGAATATTAATCAATATAGTTTTAATTGAAATGGCAAAATAGTTAATAGTTTGAATAGTTAAAATAATTGATTTTGAAAATAGAAAATGGTTTTGAATTAGTTAATCAATTTCAAACACTTTTCATATTCAAAGTTTTATCAGATTCTAAAATATACAGAAGTTATTCAATTTAAAATTCAAAATTTATATTTGAAATGAAATCTGAAAAATTTCAGTCTTGGCGCATATTTATTGCACCTTTAGTCCCGGTTGAAGCCACCAACCGGGACTAGGCTCGGGCGCGAACCGCCGACCCCCCTTTAGTCCCGGGTATATAAGCCGCGCCCCTCCTCTTCTTCCCCAGTCGCCACACTTAGCCATTTTTTCCTTCGGATCGACGACGCGCGTGAGGAGCTCCGCCGATGAATGTTGCGGTCGCCCGGCCGATTGAGCCGCCGTCGCCGCTCCGCCGTCACCGCGCGCGCCACCGCTCCCGCCGCCGCTCCGCTGACCCGAGCCGAGCCCCCCGTGCGCGCCGCCCCGGCCGACCACTTCGTCCCGACCACGCCCGCCTACAAGGTTTTTTTTTAATTTTGTTAATTTGTTAATTATTAGGGTTAGCAAAATGTAGTTAGCAAAATGTAGTTAGCAAATTTATTTTTAGTGTATTTTTTCATAGTGTATTTTTTAGTGTATTTTTTCATAGTGTATTTTTTCATAGTTAGCAAATGTATTTTTAGTGCATTTAATTTGTTAGAATTTTAGTAGTTAGAATTTTGTTATGGAGCTTTAATTGTTAGCAAATGAATTTTTAGCAAATGAATTTTTTCATAGTTAGCAAATGAATTTTGTTATGGAGCTTTAATTGTTAGCAAATGAATTTTTAGCAAAATAATTTTGTTATGGAGCTTTAATTGTTAGCAAATGAATTTTGTTATGGAACTTTAATTGTTAGCAAATGAATTTTTAGCAAATGAATTTTGTTATGGAGCTTTAATTGTTAGCAAATGAATTTTTTCATAGTTAGCAAATGAATTTTAGTAGTTAGAATTTTGTTCTGTTATTTTGTTAGGTTAATTGTTAGCACTTTAATTGTTTTGTTATTTTGTTAGGTTAATTGTTAGCACTTTAATTGTTAGGTTATTTTGTTAGGTTAATTGTTTGTTAGTTAGGTTATTTTGTTAGGTTAATTGGTTGTTAGTTAGGTTAATCAAATGTCGGTATTGTTCCATATAGCGTCCATAATTGAAATATAAATGTCGGTATTTTGCAGAAACTATGGATCCACATAGCAGGAACCTAGAAGAGGAAGAACTTCTCGAAGATATAATCAAAGACGCCCCCGATGTAGAACCTGCTGATTCTCCGTCGTCATATCTGAACCCCTCCGGAGATGGAATTGAGGTCGACCGACACGAAGATGAAGCCGACGGGGCAGGCGATAGCTCCGATGACGGAGAAGGCGATAGCTCCGCTGATGAAGAAGCCGGTGGACAAATAACAAAGTCCAGCGATGTATATATATGAAGTTCGGCAATCACTTGTAATACGTGAAAAATATTGGAGATAGTTGTATATTGTATACATATACATTAATTGACGAATGTTTCTCCTCTTAGGCCTCCACATCGAGCAAAGCTACGAAACGAGGCCCGACCAAAAAGTTGGATGCACGAACGCATTACACCTTTGAGGTCATATTGCCTACGGGCGAACCCAAGATTCCTAAGAAGGTTGCCGACACATTCAAGAAGCAATGCGGAGTTCTGGTTAGGGATCACGTCCCGATCAGCGTTCGGGAGTGGAACAAGCGCAAAAGGGCAGACCATAGTGACTATGTCACCGAATAGTGCAAAGAGAATCTTTGGAATGATCTCATGGCATATTTCAACATGCCAGAATGTGAGAATGAAGACGCCGCAAGACAACTGAGGGCCAAAGTCAAGCAGTGGACTCTAAAGAAGATGGCTGAACTGTTCCGGGGGTGGAAGAAGAAATTATGGAAAAACTATCTGAAGACAAAGAAAGTGCCAGTATTCGAAAGGTATCTAGCGAAGCAGGCGAATCACTGGAAGGCATTTCAGGAGTACAAGGAGTCAGAAGATGCCAAGGCATTATCAGATTAGAACAAGAAAAATGCCGACAAAAAAAATCACCACAAGCTGGGGCCAGGGGGCTACGAGACTGCCATCTCAAAGTGGGATAAGAAAGAGCAAGTGGTGATTGCTAAAGGGATCACACCTGAACCCATCCGCGATGAGTGGGAAATGAGAGCAAGAAATTGGTTCCTTGCGCATGGTGGTTCATACGACGAACTAACAGGGGACCTTATCTACAGTGACGGTTTTAGGATACCCAGGGAAAATTGGAAAAAAAAATAGTGAAAGAAATTAAAGAGGGAAAAAGACAGTTCACTCCAGATAGAGAGAAAGACTTGCTCACACTGGTCCTCAGGAATGACGAACACGGAGGACGAACGCGAGGCTTTGGTCCTTCTTACCTGTGGTGGCTTGGGTTTGCCAAAGACCAAGAGACTTACAGAAGCCGAGCGAGAGCAAAGAAGCGACAGCAGGATGAGGAAAATGACAAGTTCAACCAGTTGCTTGCCAGACTTAACGAGCAACAACAGCAGATTGACGAACTTAGAGGAGTAGTGTGCCAGCAAGATCCTGCACTTGATATTACCGCCGGCCCATCTAAGCAGAAAAGCAGCGTAGCTGAATCTGAGACTCCGACCGACGATGCACGACGAATGATAGAGGGCGGTCCCGGCTACCCCGTGGATGGAATCAAGGAGTCAACATCATGTGAACTCCATCAGAGAATGAAGAACATATCCATGAAGGTGGCCGTCGGACAAGCTTTACCTTCTAGTCCTGATGTTCGCTGGCATGGCCGTGAGATTCCAGCTGGCTATGCTAAAATCGGGGTGGATGAAATCATGCCGGGGTTTCATGATATGGAGCTTGACATCGCTGGACCCGAAGATGAGAGGACACTCGGAGAAGTACTGGGTGGAGTCATTCTATGGGACAAGACCTACATCAAGCTTCCAGGCTCGGCTCCAAGGACAACACCGCCTCCGAGTCGTTGCAGGTCACCTACACCTCCATCACCTCCAAGCCCTCCACATGACTACGGCCACCACAACACGATCCATCTCAATCACCGCCGCCGGACTTGGGTTGGCCGTCTCCGCCGCCGCCCGCTAAGGATACTAAGCGGAAGCGTGCCAGCAAGAACGCTCCATCGATGAGTTCTAAGCGATGGAGCTCCCCAAAGCGCAAACTGTCGCCCCTCCCAAAGGTACCTCATGCTAATCTTCCCATCGGACCTTATGATCGTACCCCCGAGGAAAACGCCAGGATAGCAAAGGAACATTATGATGCGCAGATGAAAAAGAAGGAACCCGAGCCCCGCCCGGAATACACTGAGAAGCAAAAAGCATATGCAAAATACTTACTGACCCTTCCATCGCAGTATGACTTGCACCATAAGTCTGATGACTATACACGCACATTGCAGAAGGAAGGGAAAAAGAGCAGATCACGTGCAAGTGCAAGTGGGAGCAAATCAAGTACAAGTACAAGCAAAAAAAGATCAGACGTTCCTCAGCTTGGACAACAAGCCAAACAATCGATCCCACCCCTCAGGGTGTTATCCGAGAATGTTCTCTCTCTGGTGCAGGGGCAAGATTTGGAATTAGCAGCGAAGTGGGGGGCTGAATGTGGTATAAGTGTTGAAGACGTTCTGGCTTCCCAAGACGAGAGGTTTCCCAAGGCTGTGGTAGCCCCTAAGCCGCAATTTGTCATGGGAGCGCCTTTGGTCAGCAAAGAAAAGTTGGAAGATCTCCCAACAAATATGCGTTACTTGCATACATGGTACTTGAATGAAGCAAAGAATGGGAGAACGATGATCGTGGCGCGTGTCCCACGGGAGTACTACGGTCGTCCCGAAGACATCCATATCGACTTTGATGAACTCTTCCAGATGTACAATTGCGACGCCTTCGACAAATCTCTTATGAGTTGCTATTGTCTGTAAGTTTTTCAATTCGTTGTCTACATATAACTTGTTCAGTTATTTCAATTCATTGTCTACATATAACTTGTTCAGTTATGACTTGTACTCTATTATGCAGAATGAAGATCCTGGTCTGTAAAACTAGGAACATCTTAAATATTGGGTTTATTGACCCAGATAAAATACATATAAAGACGCTAACTGATAACCCCAAGGAGACGGAGGAAAACCTTCTAAGGTTTCTAACGGATCAAAATTTCTGTGACCACATACTGTTTCCATACAACTTCAAGTGAGGGTCTTACTCTGTTGTGTCCATTCACTTATAAGTGTAATTGATAAGTTACTGACATATATATATACATGTGCAGCTACTATTGGATTCTGTTGGACATTCAAATTGATAAGGGAAGAGTTGATGCCTTTGACCCATTATCAAGAAACATGGAACAGTTCCAAAGCCTGCAGGACATGCTCCAAGGGTAATTTCAATCATTCTTGCGCTCTATCGGTCTCTTTCGATGATTTTCTGATATATCAAGTAATGAAAAACTTAGCAAATCATTTTCCTTGTCGGGCAGGGTTTGGAAGCGGTTCAAGTGCGTGACTGACGGTATCTCTCATGAGAAGCTGACCTTTAGAGCGGCTCAGGTAAGTAGTACGAGATACTTCCATTTTCAATACATTTATGATGCTAGATTATTATTTTGATTATATTCTATTCTCGTAAAGTGCGACCAGCAGCCACAGGGGACGCATCTATGTGGATACTACGTTTGCGAGTTCATTCGCACGTTTACCTCTGAGCATAAGGATTACAGATACGACGTAAGCAATAAACATTCACACCTCTATTTTTACCCGTCATTCTTTGTTATCATGATTGACATTCATATTGATCTCCTTTTCTTATATAGTTCACGGCCATGCGGGAGAAGTACCTACCAGAGCAATGCGCGATCGCTGTTGCAGAGGAGCTAGCGGCCTTTTTGAGGACACAACTTATAGATGATAAAGGAAGATTTAGTGTAGCTATGGGCCATTACTAATGTTGGTGTAATGGAATAGACGGGCTCTAGTCCCGGTAATTGTTATCTCCATATAATTGTATATATATACTCGATCGTAAGATAAGTTATCTTACATATATATGCACTAACATGTATGCGTAGAATTATATGAAAAGTGTTTTTAAAATGAAGAAAGAATAAAATAAAATACAACAAAAATAATTCCCCCGAACACCTAAACCCTAAAACCCTAAAGCAAAAAACAAAATCTGTAGAGGCCCTTTAGTCCCGGTCCGTGTTACAAACCGGGACTAAAGGGCCTGGTCCTGGATGCGCTCCGAGGCGCCCACGTGGAGACCCTCCAGTCCCGGCTGATAACCGGACCGGGACTAAAGATTTAGCCTTTAGTCCCGCCGCTGGGGTCCCGGTTTGCAAACCGGGACTAAAGGCCCTTACGGGCCGGGACTGGAGGCCCTGTCCGCACTAGTGAGAACCCGCTCGAGAACGTATAAAACTGATCAATCTTCTCCAGCGAAGCTAGCTAGCAAAGACAGATTAGGTGAAACACGTGTTTTCACCCAATACACTCAGAATAATACTCCTCAAACCACTACAAACCTCTTCAGCCAAATGAGACCTTAGGTGTTTTCTACAATTTCCTCCAAGGAAGCACACATCTTTTCCAAAAAATTACTTTTAAAACAAATCCAAAAATAATACATGATTTATGTTATTGAACGTTGATCTCGCTCGATTCATATCTGAACGAAGTTTGAAACGGTAGAATTTCCCTGGCACATAAGCCACATTTTATTAGTCAAATGTTTGATCAAAGTCAAATTTTTAACGTTGTACGAGTCTTCTTGCAGGAAACAGAGGGAGCATGCTTAAACAAGGGTGCGGCAGAGCTAAGAGCTGCCTTCTTTCTTTCATTCTTTCGGTGAGATGGATTTCCGCTATGACTCTAGCTACCTGAATTCAAAAACAAGTTCTCTGATCCCTGCACGCAAAAATAACTACAGCAGAAGGATGTGGAATCAGAATATCCAAGTAGGCAACCAACATCGACCATCAGCTAAGACAGCGCGCCTAGCTTCATGGATTGTTTTCGACTTTCTAGGTGACAAACCACACGTTATATACGCAGCATTTGGGTATGCACCTCTATACTAAGTTGTCAAAGAAATTCGGAGACAAGTCACTAGTAACCTCTCCTTGCGGAATGTGCTCCAGAAGAGACAGTACCAGCACCAAACCAGGCCTAATTTCTGCATGTTCGACATCAAATGTCTGAACCCTCAACAAAAATTCTAATACCACTGTTACAACATCAGCTAGCCATACGAACCACATCCAAAGAAGTTCAGAGATACACACATAGCAGACAGAAAGCCAACCGATCTTCAGCAATTCTCCAAGCGCGGTAGTGCACACAGGGACGTTCCAGCCATGAACAACGTCACTTACCAGTTACCACCAACTGCAGCAGCTTGGCGCCTGGTAGCATTCTGTCTCATGGCTCTGCCACCTGTAGCCCAGCCAGTGCGTAGGTGATCCAGTAGAGAATACAGTAGTAAACAAAGAACAAGTTAGTAGGATCACCAGATAGGATATTTATTACGAAAATAACCTAACTTTCCCGTCTTCCAGATGGTCCAGAACGGCCGAAGCTGACCCCAACAGCTAAACCTCAACTTGCTATTATTCAAGGCAAGGAAAAGGATTCGTCACCCTTGCAGATCTGTAAATGTTCTGAATTCTTATTAGATGGATCACATGTGCCAACATACCAGAAAAGCATCTGAATTGTATCCTGTGCGAAGGAGCAGATGGCATGAACCCCTTTGTCATCGTGAGTTGTTTGTGCAGTTCATCTGCTGTCCAGACGCCCCCAGTTGGAGTCAGCACCAGGCTATCCTGAGGAGCTTGTTTCGCTTGTGCTCCATGCATCTGATGTGGTATGTCAGCTTCTCCTAGCACGCAGGCTTGCAGAGAATTTTCCATCGATGTATTACTGATGTCAACCTGTCCCATACATCCACTAAATTCTGCCATTGTCGGCCCTGGAAACAGAGCTCATTCTGTTAAGTCCATAGACATCAAATAACAGCAGATGAAATCATGTTAAAAATGACCATTTTTCTTGGGGCTAAGCCACCACCTAGCAATAGATTTGTAATCATTTCAAAGATCCAACGTAGCAGCAATCTCTGTCAAATAAGAGAATCAACAATGAACAAAAAGAACATCAGATATACATTTTCATGAAACATCAGTCACAAGGTCAAAAAAGAAGTACTAGTTTAGTATAAATCATTGTTATAAAATATACATCAGACAGGGAAGGTATAACGTACATAGCAGTATATCATGGAGCAAGCTAGCATCTATAGGTGCTGAATTATGACAATCTGCAGTATATCATGGAGCAAGCTAGCATCTATAGGTGCTGAATTATGACAATCTTGAGTGGTTGGAAGACGACATCTCATGAAAGTATAAGCTGCAAATCTAAGTGGAAAAAATGTGTGCAGAAGCAATGCAGAACCGTTTGATAAACAAAGCTTATTATACACTCTGATCAATATTGTTCAAGAGTCAATAAAATGCCTCCACTAACATGAGCGTGTTCATCTCACATATTCTAACTAGTAGTAATAATTGATAGACAGCACAGATGCAATCTTGTCATGCATACTTATGCTCTGAACTAGCAGTAAAACATGGATGCTTGTATCTACAAATCAAAACTCTGGTTAAATAAAGCATAGCCTGTAAATCTAATGCATGGGATCAATCTACGTAGATTGGATGCCACGCTATAACAGAGGATAAATACTCTCACCATTTTCTGGGTGTAAATTATGATATAACAACATACATACCTGTTAGCTTTCTGGGCATAACAAACACACGTAACCCGAGGAACTTGGTTTCTACTATAGTATCTGGAGGGGATGGTAGGTGGTATACAGAAATTGTACTACTGAAATATTCGGTTCTGAAATCAGGTGTCCCCAAAACTGAAAGGATCAGACAGTAGGCTTTTCAGACATACAAGAGAAAAATTAAAGGAACAAAGGGATACAATCTAGTAAAGCTGAATTATTTCCACACTATTTAATCTCCTCAAACAAAGATACTGCAAAAAGAACGAAGATGTTCAGCCCACAAGAAGTAGATCAGGCAATCACGACATAAATCAAGATTGCATCCTCGGCTGTGATCAGTATACTGTGGCCATCAATAAGTCCGAAATTATTCCCCACAAAAAAAGTTCCAGAGTTCATTTTAGATGGGACTCTCATCTCCCTGGCTAAACTGGGGATCTTCTTTCATGGAAATACAAACATATATAAGAGAATGCATTGGAAACTGCAAGGAGCATTTGAGGAGAACACTCTGCTATTTCCACATCAGTATCCGCACAGATACCAAGAGTGCAGACATACTACTACTGATTGACAATTCAATGCATTTGCAGAACGTCCTCATCTTACATTCATTTAGTTCAACTATGTGTGACAATATAACACGAGGATTAACAAGTTCACAACCATACCATGCTTTCTTCTCTACAGATTGACACAATGGACATAGCAGGACTCATGAAACAAAATTTCAGCTTTCAGTTAGCATCGGCCAAATCATTATGCAAAATACATACCAATAGCGGACAACCAACAAACAGTTAGGCAACGGACAATGAAACATGAATGACAAGCTTACAACGCAGAGAGAAATCTCTGTTGTGCAGTATGCATTTTCAAAGTTCTATACCCTGTTCTTGCTTCATGCAAATATGAATCTAGCAGGCACTTCCCCTCTGCAAGCGTTTGCATAGTCTTCAGCGAGATGAGGTGCAGCTTCACTGTGAGGGGATATGTACCTCTCCATGAATACCTTCTCAGTCACCGTAACAGCGGAAAGGTAACTTCGGTCACGCCTGAGAAATCCATTTTCCTTCAGATACTTCACAGCATAATAGCGGGGTCTGAGCCGGCCCTCCAAGCTACAACTGAGATATTGCGGCCAATGAGCAATGTAGGCTGGTTCCAACCCCACCTCAGAGATGAGGAACTTTGATTTGCTCTGTAGATTCTCCTTAGACCTCGTCAATATAAGCGGATACTTAGAAACAACAATGCGCACGTCGGCATCAGACCACCTAAACATGTTCTTCAAGTAATCCACTTTGTCGGCGATCTTCTCCTCGCCGAGGAATCCAACTGCCTCAAGAGCGTACCTGAACATCACAGACCCACGGGGTACACCAAGACCTTCGGCGCACGACACCGTCGCTTGGAGGCGCTGCGGGTTGGTTCCGAGCAGCGCCGGCGAAGAGAAGCACATCTTAGAAATATCGCAATCAGCTAGCCCGCACTCCCGCAGCAACGCGACATTGGGCTTGATCACCTTCTCGAGGCTGTGTCCGAGGAGACTGGAGCTTCGCTTGAGAAACCGGACGAGGTTCTCGGTGGAATCGATGAGCGACAGGTAGTACGGTAGATTGGAGACGGCGGATCTACAGCGGAAGATGGAGGAGCGGAGCGAGACGAACCGTGTGATCTCAGTATGTGAGAGGCCGTGGCCCGTGAGCCTGGCGAGAACGGGGGCCAGGGTTCTCTCTACGCTGGCGCAGAGGAGCTGCGGGTCCTTGGCAACGAGGGCAGCGAGGTCGGCGCCGGAGAGACCGAGGCCGCCGAGGAAGGCGAGGACGGCGTCGGGTTTGGTGGGGGACTTGAGGTGGGAGAGCTTCGCGGAGGCCTTGAGTGCTTGCGCTCGGGTGAGGCCGCAGGTGGCGACGAGGTACTCCTCGACGGCGAAGCTAGGGTTTGGGGGATTGAGGGGGGCATCTGCGGATAGGAGGCGGTGGAGCGAGGAGCCGCAGGAGGCGGTGGGTGGGCAGAGGAGACGGCTGAGAATGGTGCTTCGGAGGCGAAGCATGGCGGCGCGGCGGTGCCGGCGGCAAGGAGAGATTTCCGGCGGTCTACTGCTCCGATGGAGGCAGGTGCAGACGTTTCGGCTCTCTGAACTGCAAGCGACTGGACATTTCCGTCAGTGTGCATTTGATTTTGTTTTTTTGTTTTTTTTAGCTTACAAGAATTTACGTCTTTCAAATTTGAGTACGACCTTGAAGCTTGCAATAAGAAGAGGTTACGAGCTTCAACAAAGTTTAACATATTCGAGTTTAAAATTTTCAATTCCCTGATTCTGAGGGGTACTTTTTTTTTTGAGAGAATTCTGAGGGGTACTATGCGGCTTAGATTGACGTTAAGCCGCATCGACCGGAAGGCAACAAAAGTACTTGTCCTAAAAAAAATGTACTCCCACCGATTTTTCTTTTAACAGCTCCCTCAGATTTCACCGACACTTATTTTCAATCAGAGAGAATATAACTGTTACTAATACCTCGCAAAAAAAACTGTTACTAGTGATAGTTCTAAAAAAAATTGAAAATGTTTATATAAGTTAGTTTCATTTTTAACAGAAAAATAATCTGATACACCAGGAAGATCTAATCACTCCAGCAGCAAAGAGGTAGTATTGTATTCCTTACTAAGGCGAAACCTGTACGGAAGGAACTGAGTACTAACATATTTGTATTCATATTTTTGGGAAGCGGAAATGAATATGTAAATCCTATAAACAAATGCAGAAACAAGTACTATCAGAAACATATATAAACCGAATATTGTGCATAAAGCGGTTATTTGGAAACTAAGAACCTCTTTTGATCCTATAGAAAAACTTGAGCAAACCACTAGACTTGTGTTAGCTCAGACAAAATATGATGATATATCATAATTATATAATAAGCTTCTAAGTTATCACCGCTAATTGGGGAAGAGGGGAAGGATCGAATCGTCGAAGCCTCAGACTATGTAGTCACCACCACTAGTTTTAAAATGGGCTAATTTGGATGTCGTGGTTTCGTCAACAGATCTGCCATAGGGGTAGGTGTATGGCGGTTTGTGGAAGGGGGTGAACACGGAGGAGCGATCCAGGACGGTGGTAGCACGAGTTTACCCAGCTTCAGATCCCGCAACGGTGGCGAGACCCTACGTGCTGCTATAATTCACTATAAGGCAACAAGTGCTCGGTTACAATGATGAGGTTGGCTATTTCACTATGCGATTGGCCGTAAGGTTGGTCTCTTACTCGCCTCAAGGGCTGCTCCACGCCGGGCTTATAAAGGCGCCTGGCGTGGGCTACACATTGGTACCGGAGCGGATACAACTCGGAATCCTAGACTAAGTCCTGCGCGTACGCTACAAGGTCACCCGCCATGGGCCGTCATCCGGATCCGCCATAAGCTCGCCGCTAGTAGCCCGCCATGGGCCTGTCTCCGGATCCGCCATAAGCGCCTGCGTCCAGTACCGCCGTGCCATCTTCAGCAACTGGGCCGCCCGGTATGGCGAATCCGCCGTACCACCCCTGATGGGCCACCCTGGCTTGCTGATTTAGGACTACGTCGCTGGTATACCTATTTGGTATATCCCCAACAGTAGCCCCCAGGGAACTTCAAGATCACCATCTGCATCCACCATGCTTGTCCTTGATAAGTCATTTCCGCCATAGCTCTTCTTTGCTGGGATGGCGGCTATCTTGATGTTCCTTCTTTCATCTATCAATCCGCCGTAAATAGCGGATCAAGCGACGTAGTTATCTTAGCGAGATTTTCGGGATCCAGTGGATCATACCGTTGAAATCCGCCGTAAATTTCGGCACACAGTTCCTTCTAGGGCAAGATTCACCAAGTTACTTTCTTACCCTCGGACACATGTCGCCAGATTAGGGTTTCTGTGATCAGGATGAACGGTGGTGATGGCGGGCTCAAATCTCGAGGCCCGGGGTCTATATATACCCCGGCCTCTCACCCCCGGCCGGTCACCCCTTCATTCACCCCGTCGCACTCTCTCTCCTTAGCGCCGCCACGAGAGCCTCGCTATCTCAGGCGAGCCACCGCAGAAAACCTCACCGCCGGTAGCATTTTACGCCGGAGAAAACTTCCTTCCGCCCGACGCCATGAACTCCGGATCACCAGCTCACCACCATTCCGATGCTGAAGAGGAAGACTCTCCTCTGCAACAGTCAGTCCAGGGAGAACATCCTGGGATGGCGGATTTGGATCCAGAGGACAACATGTCCGAAGCTGAGGAGGAGATGGCGGGTGCTAACCCAGATGATCCCACTGCGGATGGCGAAGCTGAGGAGGAGGAAGCAGAGGACGAAGAAGAACAGATCCCTCAGAACCTCCATGGGTACTGGCAGAAATCCCATGTTAAGGATTCTGACGTCAGGGCCATGGAGAGCGAGGGCACCGTGGCTCCTCAATCTGAATACGGATGGCGGACTGACTTCAAGGCCCCAGTGCCTCTTCCTAACCCCTCCGAAATCGTGATGCTCAAATTCCACGTGGAGAGGGGTCTCAGTATGCCTCCATCTCTTTTCTTCACGAATCTTCTGAAGTACTATGGACTGCAACTCCACCACATATCACCAAACAGCTTGGTGTCTGTGGCGGGTTATGCAGCTTTATGCGAGGGATACCTTGGGATCCGCCCCAGGGTGGACCTCTTCCAACTTTTCTTCTCTGTGCGGCCTAATTACGAAGATGACGGATCTCTTCAAACCTGCGGGACAATTTGCTTTCTTCCGCGAAGGTCGAAAGAATACCCCTTCATCACGCCACTGGATTCCGCCATAGGATGGAGAGGGTCCTGGTTCTATATGGCGGACAAGCCTGCGCCATCTCAAGCCCGCGGCCTTCCTCTATTCACGAATGTCGCCGCTGAGTCCCGCGACACCTGGACAGCTGTCAACGACGAAACCGCCACTCCCTATGTCAAGCTCCTGGCTCGGCGGATTTCCAAGCTAACTGTGGATGGCTTGAAGGGAATAGACACCATCAACTGCTGGATATCCCGGCGGATCCAGCCACTGCAACACCGCGATCGCCTGATGCACGAGTATACTGGTGCAAATGATGGCATGCGTTGTTCAGACCAGGAGCTAGACCCAAAAGTGGTCGAGAAGCGCATCCGTTCCCTGATGAAGTCTCCCAGGAAGAAGCCTTTGAAGTTCGGCATGGCTATGTTCGAGAATGGCACCTGTCCTTCGGTAAGTTCCCTTTCCGCCATAATACTGTACAGTATCTTTATATTTTATAGGACATAACGTTTTTCTTATAATCAGCTCAAATCACTTGGACCTGGTCACTTTGCCCATCCCCTTCACCGTTCCAACCTCAAATCTGCCGCCAAGGAGGAAGTTGTTCACTCTAGCGGAAACAAAGAGGAGATGGCGGGAAATGTGGAGGACACAGCCCGTACAACCCAAGAGAAGGCGGTTTCCAAGAAACGGGGTGGTAGCGGGAAAACTCGCGGAGGTGGCGGGAAACCTGCTGATTCCCGTCGTTTCGAAGCTCAACGCAGGGCGGAGCTTGAAACGCCATCCGAGAGTACCGCTACCATCAATCTGCCCAAGTCAAGGTAATCTTTGGACACCCTTTTTCATTGTTGTACTGCTTTCCATTTCTAATTCCTTTTCTCTTAGAAGAAAGAAGCCTACAATCAAGGAGCCGTCCTCCAAGTGAGCCAAGCCCTCCCCTGCGACTATCCCGCTCACCCCTGATGCACCAACTCCCTCCATTCGTATCGATATTGATATGGAGGATGCTGGTGGTCAGCTTGACCAAATGCCAGAAATCAACCCAACGACTGAAGCTGCGGCTAATGATGTCGTCCAAAGCGAAAAGGCTTCTGGCTCTCAGGGTCAAGTGGCGGATACTCCGTCTGGGGGCAGCCTATATTGGAGGCAAAAGCAACTTGAGGTCGTCAACCTTATTTCTAGCCAGGAAGATGCCAGCAGCCAGCTGTCCAGCGGCATTGCCGCTTTTGTTGAGAAAACATCGACTATGAAGAAGGTATGTACTCCCAGTAGCCCCCGAGCGCCATGGCGGATTCGCAAATTTAATCCGCTATGGGGCTCCAAGGTTGACTTCTGTAAGTTTTTTGAATAACTTAGCCCCCGAGCGCTGGTAGCTCACACAGTGCTCTATAGAGAACTTAAAATTTTCATATTGAGTAGCCCCCGAGCGTTATGGCGGATAATCATCCGGCATAAAGCTCTTAGAAGACAAAAAATCAGCATAAGTATCCCCCGAGCATCATGGCGGATTCCATCCATCGTGATGCTCTAAGAGTAACTAAAAAATCAACATGAGTAGCCCCCGAGCGTCATGGCGGATTCTATCCATCATGATGCTCTAAGAGTGACTAACACTTCAAATTTTGCCAGAACTACAAGAAGGTGGTGGAGGACCTGGTCCAGGTCGTCAGCTCGCAAGAGAAGGAGCTGGCAGAAAAAGGCGCTCTTGTGGCGGATTTATGGCAGCAGCTTGAGAATAGCGGTAATCTACCTTAAGTTTCCTTTATGCTTATTCAATCAATGATGAACTAACAAGATTCCGCCATGCAGACGCTGCCAAGCTCAAATCCACACTCGAGGGGATGAAGAAAGGCCACGCCATTGCAATGGATGGGCTGAATGAACAGCTCCGGAAATCGCTGGCTGAAAACGCCACCCTCGAGAGGCAGCTGAAGGACCAGGAGAACCAGGGCAAGAAGAAGGACAAGGAGATAGCGGATCTCCGCAAAGCCGCCGCAGACTTTGAGAAGCGGCGTGAAGGCTTTAACGAGCTCCTCCATCACTTCCAAGACAACTTGCTAGGTACCGTTTCTTCTTATAACGTAAAATTTTCAATTTCTGCTATGCAGTCCGTGATGCATCTTCTTTTTTCCGCCATGCAGCTTCCTTGGGGCAAAGCGAGGTGGACACCGCCGAGGGCTTGCGCATGGCCACCGACGCAGCGAGGAAGGAGCTTGATGGCCTTCTCAGCGCTGGTCGCCAAGCGTGCGGGAGCCTGCAGATAGCGGGTTCTTCCAACCTTTCCGCCATCGCGCTCATGCAGAAGCTGCTGCTGGTGCCAGGGCTGGTGGCGGATTGGAAGCTGTCCTCTGCTCGGGGTGGTGCCAGAACAGCGCTGACTTTGGCGAAGGCCCACTACCCTGAGATGGATCTGGACCAGCTCACCTCCGGCATCCCTGAGAGCGGCGAGGATGGCGCACCGGTGGACGAGGCCGCCATCCGGCAGAGCGTGCTTGGATACGATCAACTGTGTGCCCTTGGCACTCAGTTGAACGTATACTATGAAGCATACGAGCTGCCAGGGTCGCCAAGCCAAGCTTCGGCATCCGCCTCCGCAGCAACTGCAGGTGGTGATGGCGGGGATGAAGTGTCCTCCAAAATTTCGCCATCCTCTTGAGATGTGCCCTGCAATGTGGCAGGAAAAAATACTTTGCATCAATTCGGCCCCTGAGTGGGTCTGTAATTTAAACTTAAACTGCGTGTGATGTGTCTGCACTGTGACTGATCTGCTTGTGGCGGATCAGTAAAATGCTTGTGAACTTTTGCAGTTTGTTTTTTATGAAGTGGTTTTAATTGCGCGAAGAAACTGCCAGGCCTAATTTTATGCAACTTGCAGTTTTTGCCATGCCCAAAAAACAACACTTAAAATTTTTCACGCGTAGGATTATGCGATCCGCCATCCGGCTCTCTGTGCTTGACTTTTCGTGAGATGGCGAAATCTTCGCACGAACAATCCGCTAGGGCGACGATACTTAATAGCAACCGTCCAGAACCCTGAGCAGATGGCGGCTCGGATCGTCAAAAAGTCACTACTCTGGAATCCACACAGAGAACATCGAATGAAGATCAAAAACATAAAAAAGCTACGCGGACCGCTTATGGCGGATTTAAAAGATACGCAAGTGCAGAGCACAATTGCGCAAAAGGTTCTATACGATCTAAATGAACAATAAAGGAGGTAAAAGACTCAGAAAAAATCAAGAGTGAACCAAATGCTTTATTTCATTGATCATATAGAGGTGCCTGTTACAAAGCTAAAAAATTGCTAAGTGTAGAAAGGACGTAGCTGTGCGATGTTCCATGGACGATCTGTCTCGTCGTAGATATCGTCAGGGTCTCTTCGTTTGCGCTTCTTACTTGGTCGCTTATCTAGCTCGCGAATATCAACGAGGTAGTAGGATCCATTCAGTAGAGCTTTGCTGATGACGAAGGGTCCTTCCCAAGGCGGGGATAGCTTATGGGACTTCTGCTGTTTGAGGCGTAGCACCAGGTCGCCCTCTTTGAACGAGCGTTGGCGAACTCGCCTGCTGTGATAGCGGCGGAGATTCTGCTGGTAGATGGCGGATCTCTGGGCTGCTAGGTCGCGCTCTTCTTCCAGCAGGTCCACAGATAGTTGTCTGGACGCTTCTGCATCTTCTTCCTTGTAGGCCTCGACTCTTGGAGAATCATACTGAACATCACTTGGCAAGATTGCCTCTGCTCCGTAGACTAAGAAGAAAGGGGTAAGGCCGGTTGATCTGTTTGGCGTGGTCCGTAGACTCCACAGTACAGATGGCAACTCCTCTGCCCAGGCTCCGGCTGCTCTATGTAGCGGTGCTTCTAGGCGTGGCTTGATCCCTGACATGATTAGTCCGTTGGTCCGCTCAACTTGGCCATTAGACTGTGGATGTGCCACAGATGCTAGGTCAAGGCGGATGCCGTTGTGATGGCAGTATTCTTCAACCTCTCCCTGAGACAAGTTTGTGCCATTATCGGTGATGATGCTGTGTGGGATGCCGAATCTGACCACAATGTCCTTGACAAATTTTAGGGCAGTTTTGCCATCAAGTTTTCTGATGGGCTTAGCTTCCACCCACTTCGTGAATTTGTCTACCGCTACCAAAAGGTGCGTAAATCCCGAAGGTGCTGTTTTTAGCGGACCCACCATGTCCAGCCCCCAAACGTGAAAAGGCCAAGTTATAGGGATCGTATGCAGTGCTGTGGCGGGCATATGGGTCTGCTTGGAGTACATCTGGCAACCATGGCAGAGCTCCACAATGCGGTCTGCATCTGCTTTGGCTGTTGGCCAGTAGAACCCATGGCGGAATGCTTTTGCTACTAGGGATCTGGCGGCAGCGTGATGCCCACATTCGCCTTCATGGATCTCTCTTAGTATTTCGATTCCATCCACTTGGGATATGCACTTCATGAAAACTCCCGAGGTGCTTCGTTTGTAGAGTTGGCCATCTACGATGGTGTACGCTTTTACTCTACGCTCGATTTGTCTTTTCTGGACTTCGTCTTCGGGAAGCTTCTTGCTCGTCAGATATTCCAGGAAGGGCTCAGCCCATGGCGGATTGCTAGGCAAAACCGCCATAACAGGAGAGCTCGCTATCTCCGGATTTTCTGGATCCACCATCTTAACTGATGGTACGCGCAGATGCTCAAGGAATACGCCTGGCGGAACTGCCCTACGGCTGGATCCCAGTTTTGACAAGGTATCGGCCGCCATGTTATCTTCTCGCCGTACGTGCTTTATGTCGTAGCCGAGGAAACTTTTGGCCATCTCGTCCACTTCGTCCCTGTATGCCGCCATTATTTCGTTCCGAGCTTTGTATGTGCCAGCCACCTGCTGAGCCACAAGGTTAGAGTCTCCACAGCACATGATGTGTTGTACACCGATCTCCTTTGCGACACGTAGCCCGTGTAGTAGCGCTTCATACTCCGCGATGTTATTGGTGGTGGGGAAGTGAATCTGGAGAACGTAGCTGAGCTCATCTCCCTTAGGAGATTTGAGCGTCACTCCAGCCCCCGAGCCGTGTAGCAACTTTGAGCCATCAAAGTGCATCACCCAATGCTCTGGTTCTGGGACGGGCGTAGTCTCCTGTGCTTCTTTCCAATCCGCCATAAACTCCGCCAACGCCTGAGACTTGATGGCGGTGCGAGGCTTGTAGTCGATGTCGAAAGAGGCCAATTCAATGCCCCACTTCGCAACTCGTCCTGTTGCGTCGCTGTTGTTGATGATGTCCTTCAGTGGGGCTTTGCTCACCACTGTGATCTTATGGTCATAGAAGTAATGCCTTAACTTACGAGAAGCTAGGAAAACTCCGTATGCCAATTTTTGGTAGTGAGGGTAGCGCTGCTTGGATTCCGTCAGGACCTCGCTGACATAGTAGACTGGTCGCTGTACGCCATACTCCTGCGCTTCTTCCTTACGCTCTACCACCATGACGATGCTGACCACCCTATTGGTTGCCGCCATGTATAGTAACATGGGCTCCTGGTCTTCGGGTGCCGCTAGGACTGGTGCAGTGGATAACACTCTCTTTAGATCCTTAAGTGTAGCGTCTGCCTCGTCGGTCCAGACGAATTCGTCTGATTTCTTCATCAGCTTGTAGAGTGGCAAAGCCTTCTCGCCAAGACGACTGATGAATCTGCTCACTGCTGCCACGCAGCCTGTGAGTCTCTGCACGTCTTTTAGGTCGATGGGTCGGGAGATGTCGAGGATTGCCTTGATCTTCTCCGGGTTAACCTCAATTCCGCGGTGGGAGACGATGAATCCTAGGAGTTGTCCAGCTGGGACCCCGAAGACACACTTCGTTGGGTTAAGCATCATGTTGTACTTCCTGAGATTGTCAAAGGTCTCTTGCAAATCCGCTATAAGGCCATCTTGCTTCTTGGACATAACTGCGATGTCGTCCACGTATGCGTGGATGTTTCGTCCGATTTGATCCACCAGGCACTTTTGCATAGTGCCCTGATACGTTGCTCCTGCGTTTTTCAGACCGAATGGCATTGTGACATAGCAATATGTGCCATAAGGTGTTACGAACGACGTAGCGAGCTGATCGGACTTTTTCATCTTGATCTGGTGGTATCCGGAGTAGGCATCTACGAAACACAGTAGCTCCGATCCCGCCGTCGAGTCAATGACTTGGTCAATGCGAGGCAAGGGAAAAGGGTCTTTTGGACATGCTTTGTTCAGGCCAGTGTAATCTACACACATGCGCAGAACTTTTGTGTTTTTCTTAGGAACTAGCACCGGATTTGTCACTCACTTGGTATGTATCACTTCCTTGATGAAGCCTGCTTTCAACAGCTTGGAAATCTCCTTTGCTATGGCGCGGCGTTTTTCATCTCCGAAGCGTCTCATGGCTTGTCTTACTGGCTTTGAGCCAGGAATTATCTGCAGAGCGTGCTCGGCGAGTTCCCTGGGTACACCCGTCATGTCAGATGGCTGCCATGCGAAGATGTCCCGGTTCTCACGGAGGAACTCGACGAGCGCGCTTTCCTATGCGGGGGACAAATTCGTCCCAATGGCGGTAGTCTTGGCGGCATCGCCAGCGACAAGTTCCACCTGTTTTGTATCGACTGTAGGCTTGAAGGTGGGCGGGGTGGCGGAAACGTCCTGCTTGGATGCCGGCATCTCCGCGGGGTCCGTTGCGGCGTGGATTTCTTTGAACTCCTCACCGAAGAACACTGCTTCCGCGAAGGCGGCTTCTCCTTCCTCGCACTCCTTTGCCTTTCTGAAGCTGCCATAAACGGTGATTATGCCATCCGGTCCTGGCATCTTTAGTTGATTGTAGATGTAGCATGGCCTTGCATGGAAGCTGTGGAAAGCGAGGCGCCCGAAGATCACGTGGTAAGTGCTTTTGAACGGGACTACCTCAAAGGTTATGGGCTCTTCTCTGTAGTTTTCCTCACTACCGAAGGCAACCTTGAGTGTGATGGACCCGAGGGACTTAGCTTGGCGACCAGGAACCACCCCATAAAAGGTGACCGCGCTATGGCGGAGTTGGGTCTTGGTGAGGCCGAGTTTTGTCAAAGTTTCCACGTACATGATGTTCAGGCTGCTGCCGCCATCCATTAAGCATTTGGAGAACTCATAGCCATGGATTACAGGGCATACCACCATGGCGTAATAGCCATCTGGGATATGCTTTGGATGATCTTCGCGGCTCCAGTGCACCGGTACTTCGGACCATCAGACGTACTGGCGGATTTTTGGCACGGTGGCATTAAGGGAGCGCATAGCAGCTCTCTGAGCCTTAGCCGTGGGGGGTCCAAGGAATGTGTGAAAGGCACCTTTTTTGTCCTTGATTGGGTTACCCTTGCCAGTACCACCCTCTGCCTTTTCGGCGGGTTTGGGCGCAGGGTCTTCATCCATATCGCTGCCATCCCTAGACTCCTTGTCTTTATCCGCTTTTCCTTTGCCACGAGGTCGTTGTCGCCGGCTGCGCTTGAAGCCAGCTTCTTGATTCGCCTTGAGGTCGTTGACAAACTTGCAGTTCCGGTTGGTGTGGTTGCACTTTCCCAAGGCGTCACGATGGGCAAAACATGGCATATCGCGGTATTCGTCGTAGGACACGGGGGCGGATGGCGCCGAAGTGGGAGTTGTGGAACTCCGCGGCTGGCCACCGCCACCTCCGCGTCCCCTGCCGCGCTGGCTGCTTTGACCCTTGTCGGCGAAGGTTGTGGCGACCATGTCCGGAGCCTGCGGTTCTTCTGGCGGATTCTTTCGCTTGTTACTGCTATTCCGCTTTCCAGTGTTCTGGATGGCGGAAGCCTTCAGAGATTCGCGGGCGTCGTCATCGGCGGCCGCGTAGTTGCTTGCGATGGTGATCATGGAATTTAGGGTCAATTTCCCTTCGTTCCTTTCCCGCAACAGGCGATGGCGGAGCAGTTGGCCTCTCTCCAAACTGTCAATGAACGCGAGGATGGCGGATTCGTCAGTAACCCCTTCACAGGAGTTCTTCATATCCAGCCATCGCGCGAGGAAAGTTCGGGAGGTCTCGTCGTCGGCTCGTCGGCACCGTTGGAGGTCACCAATGTTGTGGGGTCTCTTGTAAGTCCCCTCGAAATTTTCCGTGAACGCAGTTTGCATATCGAACCAGGTTTGGATGGAGTTTTCTGCCAGGTCATTGATCCACTGCCTCGCAGTGCCGGATAGCATCAGGGGCAAATAGCGGACATCGACATTGGGAGATCCCCCGGCGAATTGTACTGCGTTGAAGTAGTCTTGTAGCCAGGTCAAAGGCCTATCGACTCCATTGTACTGGCGGATATTTTTATCGATTTTGAACCCATACGGGATGGGCTCGTCACGAATCCGTGGTCCAAAGCACTTAGGGCCGAGGAAGAAGGCCGTTTGAGACTTGGCAATCTCATTTAGATGGGTACGGGCGTCGTAGGGCTTCTGGTCTGGCGGATCCTTGCGGGAGTTGCGCGATCTTGCTGGCCCGCCGCCACCGCCACCGCCGCCATGAGGGCTCCCTGGTGGGGATGGTGAAGGGTCGCGTCTGCGCTTACTCTCGCCGTCCTGCGACTGTTCTCTGCAGCTACGACTTCCGTCCGTTCTTCGTGAGGATGGATCATTGTCATGGCGGCGGGAGCCTTGCCCTTTGTCATCGTGGCGGCGAGTGGAGCGATGCTTATCCTTGTCACCGTCACGATGCGCGCCGTCGTCATGGCGAGATCGGTCCCTTCTCTTGGATCCGCCATCCCTGCTGTTTTCCCGTCGTGGCGGATCGTCTCTGCGTCCAGCGTCACGGCTTCGTCCTCGTTTGCCATCATTGTCGATTATGACGATTCCTCCCTTAGGGACTTCGAACGTCTTATGCTTTGGCGGCGGCATGTTGGTCTTATGGCGAGGAGCAGCAGTGGTTTGTTGGTATCCGTAAGCCGGGTAGTTCTTGCGGGGTGGCGATGGGTTTCTCTGCGGACCTTTGCCATGTGGTTTGTCATCGGAGGATATTGGGATGGCGTGTCTCCGATTGCGGGCTTCTCTTCTTCGGATCTCTGAGGATCCGGTATGAGATTCGTTGTCAGGACGTCCACCATTGTTGCTAGCTCCCTGAGCTTTGGAGGCAGTACTAGACCTGCATAGCGCAGGATCGGATTCGAGGCGTCGTGAAGACGTAGCCTTCTCCTGCTGCACTAATGCTTTGGTCATTAGTTTAACTGCCGTCTCTAGGGCTGCTGGGCTTTTATTATGCTCCAATAGCTCCTTTGCAGCCACGATGTTCTCGATGGGCGTAGCCCTAACTTCATCGTGGTTTTTGTCCACGTATGGCGGATTCTTGATGTACATCCTGGCCAGAGTTTCCGCTGTTGGTACAGTGAACTCAAGGTTTCGTACCAACTGCGGGTCGCCTCCCTCGTTGATCTGGTTCTGGACGAGAGTAACATACTTCTCCTCCATGTTCCTTGCGCGCTTCAGCGTGTCCTGAGCTTTAGCAATGTCGTCATCAACCTGCTTGCCCATCTTCTCGACTCGCTTTGCTTCCTTGAGGAGTGCTCGCCTTTTCTTCTCGAGATCGTTCACATCTCTGACATAGTCAGGGGTGATTGGATCTGCTAGAGTTCCATAGACGACCTTGTCCAGCGGGGTCGTGAAGTCTTCTTGGTGCTGGTCCTCGGGGATGGCGGGTAGCGGCCTGGGTCCGCCATGAATCTCGGGAAGTTGCTCCGCGGCGGGATCCGCGGCTGGTGGCGGGTTACCCTGCTCATTGCCGGCATCTCCGTCGTGGACTGCCTGAGATGGCGGATCACCGGTTGTCTGCCCAGCATCATCTCCTTTGTTGGTGACAAACACCTGCTTGGCCGCTGCTTGTTGCTCTTCAAGTGCCTGCTGCGCCAATTCCGCCTCGAGTTTCCTCATGGCGGCATCGTAATGGTCAGAATCATAGCCTTTGCTATCCCAGTCATCCGATTCACCACTTTCGTTAAGTGCCTCTAGGATGGATTCACCTGGGCTATCTTCTCCGTTGGAGGTAGATCCCGAAGTGATACCTGCGAACGCCACAAGGCAGTACCGCGGTGTCTCTAACGCCAGATTGCTCATGGCGGATTCACTGCGGTCTTCCACCACTTCCTCTACCTCTGGGGCGGGCTGGGTGGGATTATTTTTCAGATCCGATCTGGGCATCTTGGAAACTTCCAGATCAGATGAGTCCTCCTCCGTATCCAGCTCGAAAGCGGTCCGTTTGGGGATTTCAGCCATACCAATCCGCCGGAAATTGGTTTCCGTAGCGGGGGTAGAGTTTGTCTCTCCAATGAAGATATGGATATCTCCAATCGGGATGACGGTGAATCGAGCAGGGTCTTCTCTAGCCGGAACCCAGAGGTTATCCGCTGGGACGATGGGGAAGCCGGAATCGTAGAGGACGCGCCCGATGGCGACGGTGTCGCCGATGCCTGCAAAGGCGGATCCCGCCTGGATCCGCGCTCCAGACGCGCTTAGCCCCACGGTGGGCGCCAACTGTCGTGGTTTCGTCAACAGATCTGCCATAGGGGTAGGTGTATGGCGGTTTGTGGAAGGGGGTGAACACGGAGGAGCGATCCAGGACGGTGGTAGCACGAGTTTACCCAGCTTCAGATCCCGCAACGGTGGCGAGACCCTACGTGCTGCTATAATTCACTATAAGGCAACAAGTGCTCGGTTACAATGATGAGGTTGGCTGTTTCGCTATGCGATTGGCCGTAAGGTTGGTCTCTTACTCGCCTCAAGGGCTGCTCCACGCCGGGCTTATAAAGGCGCCTGGCGTGGGCTACACGTTGGTACCGGAGCGGATACAACTCGGAATCCTAGACTAAGTCCTGCGCGTACGCTACAAGGTCACCCGCCATGGGCCGTCATCCGGATCCGCCATAAGCTCGCCGCTAGTAGCCCGCCATGGGCCTGTCTCCGGATCCGCCATAAGCGCCTGCGTCCAGTACCGCCGTGCCATCTTCAGCAACTGGGCCGCCCGGTATGGCGAATCCGCCGTACCACCCCTGATGGGCCACCCTGGCTTGCTGATTTAGGACTACGTCGCTGGTATACCTATTTGGTATATCCCCAACATTGGATGTTTTGACTGTTTTTTGAACATGGAGAGGCCTCGAAGGGCCTGAATACCATTAATTAAAAGCAGCGTTACAAGTTACAGAGGGAGCCAACGAAACTAAGGAAGTTACAACAAAGTCCCTCACTTTTACAAAGAGAACCCTACAAAGATCTAGAAAAATCAGTCAGGCCCTCCGCCGCAGTTGACGAACAGAGAACCCAATCCATGGTCGTCTTTGTCAGAACCAAGGACGAAACCACTTTGTTCCAAGTCGATGTTGAGTGCCACGACGAGTTCTAGACATGGCATCCTCTTGGAGTTTTAAGAAACGCTAGGGAACACTACCGGCATGATGCGCAACCACATGATGGCCATCTGAATCGGTCGACAAACCAAAGCCGCCAAGATTGTACTCCAACTTGCGGTATCTCTACTCCAAGACCGCCGGACTTTGGAGCCAAGAATGCCACCCCGCATCTTCCCTTCAACACCATCGATGCGAGATGATGAAGCTTGCAGAGCCACACCCGCCTTCAGAGATGAGCAACCGACAAGAGACTTATTGATGGAGTCTCCAGCGCTCCTGCACCTCATCGCCTTCAGCTCTGGCCAAGAGAGCTCTGCGACAAGAACAAGAACAGCCGGCTAGCACAAGATGTAGCTCGGGAGATCTAGCACCGTACTCCCGGCATGTCGCTGACAACCGGCATAGACCCAAAAGCCCAAAACACACCAGAAAACCTACTTTTATTGGAGCTACTATGTACAATCCTAGTTCTGGCACCTTTCCTTAGCCTCTTCCGGCCGGCATTGCCGCCAAGAAGGGCATAAGGTCAGCCCAGTCCAGCATGGGCGACTCTCAAAGGGACTAGAGGAGAGGTGGGAGCTTTTCGAGAGGAAGTGAGCCAGATGTTTTGACTTATGTCAAATTGTGCCAGCTACAACAATCCTAAAACAGAAATTCCGTACTTGTTGGAAGCGGAAACTCAGTCCATACTTGATACCGTAGTAAGGATTTCTATTATTCTACGTCCATCTCCTTTGGGATCAGCGCTGCTTTATGGAACCCACACCTTTGGGTCTGGTGGTGCAGTGTTGATGTAGGAGTTTTATAGATGACCGTCCAGTTGGAAACCCCAAGAGAAGGTGTGATGAGCACAGCAACAAGTCTTCCCTCAGTATGAAACCAAGGTTTATCAAACCAGTAGGAGAAAGAACCAAACTTCAGAAGGTTGATGCTCGCTAGCTTCGCGACAGCTCCGGACAATTTGTATGGCGCCTCGTCCAGGGCTTAGCTTTGCACCAGCAGCAACGTGGAACTTGCACACAACACAACCAAGTACTTTGTCCCAACTTACAGTGAGGTTGCCAATCTCACCGGTTTGCTGTAAACAAAGGATTGAGCGTATCGAGTGGTAAAAGATAGTAGTTTGCAAGAATGTAAATAAAACAGGTAAAAGGTAAACGATAATAGCAATATAAAAAAATGGACCGGGGTCCACAGTTCACTAGTGGTGTCTCTCCATAAGATAAATAACATGTTGGGTAAACAAATTACAGTTGGGCAATTGATAGAATAAAGCAGGCGTACAAATGTCATGAGGATCACTATAAGATTTACTTGGGTATTACAACATAATACATAGATCGTAATCCAACTGCATCTATGACTAATAATCCACCCTCCGAATGTCGTCCGAGCAACCATTGGGTATTAAGTTGCAAGCAACAGATTATCGCCTTAAGCAAAGTGTGTAATGTAAACAATACAAATTTCCTTGAACACAAGATTGTTGTTTTCTCCCTAGTAGCAACAACATATCTACAACCTTAGAGGTTTCTGTCACTCCCCCAGATTATTAGAGGCATGAACCCACTATCGAGCATAAATACTCCCTCTTGGAGTCACTAGCATCTACTCGGCCAAGATATCTACTAGCAATGGAGAGCATGCAAGATCATAAACAACATAGAGATATAACATAAAGATGATAAATCAACAATTCAACTTGACAGAGTACCAATATTCATCGGATCCCAACAAACACAACATGTAGAATTACACAACGATGATCTTGATCATGATAGGCAGCTCACAAGATCTAAACATGAAGCACATGGAGGAGATGACAACCATCTAGCTACTGCTATGGACCCGTAGTCCAAGGTAGACTACTCACACATCACTCCGGAGGCAGGCATGGTGCTGAAGGAGGCCTCCGGCGGTGATTCCCCTCTCCGGCAGGGTGCCGAGAAGAGCTTCTGGACCCTCCCGATCTCGCGTCGACGACGGCGGCGGCTTGCAGTAGGTTTCGTGAAAAATTAATCGGGGGTTTTAGGGTTTCCCGTCGAGGGGAATATATGGGCGGAAGGGCGGTGTTAGGAAGTGGACCAGGGGCCCACACCATAGCCCGGCATGGCCAGGGGGTGGCCCGCACCGTGGCATGGTGCGGCCGCCCTCTGGCCCCCCTCCATCTCTGCTTTGGACTTCGTGACGCTTCGGGGAAAATAGGAATTTTGGCTTTTGTTTTGTCCAGTTTCGAGAATATTTCCTGTGTAGCTTTTCTGAAGTACAAAAACAGCAGAAACAGGGACTGGCATTGTGGCGTCTCGTTAATAGGTTAGTTCTAGAAAATACATAAAAACGCCACGAAGTGTAACGAAACACAAAGCAAATGGTGTATAAACAAGCATGGAGCATCAAAAATTATAGATACATTTGAGACGTATCAGGGTCCATCCTGGAACTTGGGCGCCGTAGTCGTGCAGGCCTTGTCGATGCCCTTGCCGTGTCATTTGTTGTTGGTGGGGCCTGATCGTCAGTTGTGTCGTCATCCTAACCCTACCCCGCCTCCCGGTGCGGTGATGCCGCGCCGTGCCGGGGTCGTAGCTAGCCGCCCCCTCCTCTCCACCCAACCCCTCTCACCGTCGCCACCAGGGGTGTCACGAGCAAAGCCTAGGCGGGGCGATGGCTGCGGCGGGTTCCCTCGGCCGCTGATCTGGCAGGGATGGTGGCGACCCGTCTCTTCCATCCCGGGTGGTGTGCTGCGAGAAGATGGCATCCAGGGGCTGCGGAGGCTGCCGGACGCGGAGGCAAGGCTTCGGCCAGGCCTTCGGGCTTGGGTGGGTGATGCAACCCCGTCGACGACGGCGGGTGGTGGCACCTTGGGATCTTCCCGTGCCACGAGGAAGCCTGGAGCAACTACTCTAGGCATGGTGGTGGTGGTCTCCTCTTTCGCCGGAGGTGGCCGGCTAGTTTGCAATGATGTGGGAAGGCGAGGTTGCCGGTGAAAATCGAGCTTCGACATCGGCCGTCGCGGGCGATGGTGGCATGATGTGTCTCTACCTTGATGAAGGCAACGCTGTCGCAGCTATCACCGACCCACTCATGCTGCTCCGGGGAAAACCCAAGATCTGGATTCTCAAGATCGGACGATGGCGGCGCATTTGGTGTCTCTTTTCCTCTTGGGGGCATCGATTTTGGAGCAGCAACTGGTTAGTGGAGGCATGTGGTGGTGTAGGGTGCATCTTCTGCGACGGTGATGTCGGGTCTCGGCGGCGTGGCGCAGCGGAGGCTTGGTGACGGTCGTGGATTGTTGGACTCGCGCAGGGTGGAGGCACTGTCTGGCGACATGGTGACGTCGACGGCAAGAACGACGAAGATCATGCTGATTTTTACCTGGGGATTGCTCGGCGGTTCGATGGCGGTGACATCTTTTGTAGCATGTGCATGAGGTGCTCGCTAGGAACCTACTAGTCCGGATGTGCGCTCTCGTTTCGCCTAGAGGGTGCTCGGGGTATGCAATGTTCCCGGCTCCTAGTTGATGGGGGGCTTTCGTGTGATCAGGGAATAAGATCTAGTTAGCGTGATCTCCTTTTGTTGTCTGGTCTATATATGTTGCGTGGTTGCCACAAGAGGAGCGTCGGGCTGTAGTGAGATGATCGCGAGAGGAGGCGATGGTGATCAAGAGGACCAAGGTGTCTCGCTGCTCTGCGAAGTCATGGACAAGTACATCGTCCACCTGCGCGCGCAGGTCACTGTGCTCCGGCCGGCGAGACACGCGGTGCTCCGAGGGATTGACGACGTATCTTGGCCCAATTCGATCGGACGGTGCACCAGTGCGAGCTGATACCGACGTATCTTGCACGCGTGATGCTCAAGCTATCCATACTTAATCGGGAGCTGTTTTATGGTACCCCAAAATGAATAGCAGCCATCAGATTTCGTCCATCTAAAGGCCCAGAAAAATTCATACTCCTCTCCAAAACGTGGGAAGTATGATACATACCGGTACCAAATTTTCCACAAAATTTAAGTAAGGCCGAAGCCGGGCCGCGGTCCAGTAGACATAGCCGGCCCATACATGAAAACAGCTCGTAGCGGGGTGAGGTGGTGTGCCGACGCGATTCTCCCCTAACCCTAGTTTTCTCTCATCCCTGACCTCTCTGACTGGTGCGGCTGGCGTTTCTCGCCGCCGGCAACTCCGGCGCTGCCACAGCCGCCGCGGCCTCAACCGGCGACCCTGCTCCTCCGCCCCCTTCCCCAACAGCAACCTCTCTCGGCCGCACGCCCTTGGCCTCACCGCCGATCCACTCGCCAAGGCGGCCGAGGTCGTTACTCTGTTCCGGGGCCTGGCGGTCATCTCGACGCGCCGCCCGTGCAGTCTCGGTGGTGGCGATGGAGATGGGAGCCCGACCAGCGGGTGCGGCTAGAAGGAGGCGTCCGTCCCCGGCGGCGGCGGCACGTTCGGGCTGCTCATCATGGCGTCCGGCGGTGGACCGTGTGGTGTCGATCTGCCCCAGCAACGCAGCACCCTTTCAGGCTGCTCGAGTCCGGACGCCGTCGACTGTCCCTGCCTCGTCTTCCACAAGCCGCGCCTACATCTGGAGGCCGGAGCAGCGGGACGGCGGCGCCTGCGTCTAGAGCAGCGGGACGGCGGCGCCTGCGTCTGGAGCGCCGGAGCTGCGGGCATATTCCAGCAAGAAAATGTCAGTATTTATTCTCCACGAGAACACTATCTGCTAGCACATGCTCCTGTTGTTTTACCAAAAGACATTGCATGAGCATCTCCGAAGATTCAGTAAACAAATACTCCTCAAAGTTAGAACTGGTGTAGCAGTATTCTCATTTTATTGTGTGCTTGTTTGAATGAGGAGTTGATGGAGTAATGCGGTTGTTAAGCCACATAGTAGACCTGTACAAGAGTTATTTTTGTCGATTGAGTAACTGAACTTGAGAACCCTGATTTAGTTTTCACTTTGGCAATAATTTTCAGAGAAGTCCCAGCATGTATTCAGTTTTTAGGTAAAAGGAACTGGCCCAGGAATCATGCTTATATTCAGTAATGTTCCATTCACTTCCTACATCACTAATCATGCATGTATTCTTGCATGCCATGTTAGCAGTGGTAGGCCCTCTGTTTCTATTCCTTACTCATTCACCTGGTAGCATGAGCTGATGCAAGCATTCACGTGACCGGAGGTTATGACATGAATCCTTGCTATCCAAGTTCCAGGCGAAGGCGCTCTGTTGTGTGTGTTATCGAGCAATGTTTGATGTAGGACTTGCATAAACTTTGGAATACTAGCATTCTATGGATTGTTCCAGCTTATTGTTTATCTAAACGTTGCTTGGTTAATTGCTTTTCCATCCTGTGGAGTAGTGTCAGGTGTTAATAACTGAATCCTAGGATACCGTGTGATGTTTTCATGTTTGAAAACAACTCTATATTGTTAACCTATATTTTGCTAACCTTTTTAAAGAAAGGCTTTACACAATGCACTATATATTATTAACTCTGACAATACTATGTGCCCCTCTCAGTGACATGATTTGTTTTGTCTGTTTTACATGTTCAGCTCGCCATACTTGTACTCTTTTTGCATGGCGCGGAGCTGGGGAGTGGGTGTCCTCAGCATCGATGATGGCGCGGAGCTGCAGAGGTGCTGTGGAGCAGTTAGACTCGGCGCGCAGCTGACAATTTCCCATCTTGTCGCCATTTAAGGGCTCCGGCGGCTCGGGAGGCAGCGGCAGCACTGGCAGTTCCTCCTGAGCACAGGGAGGGGCGTGTTGCCGACGTGGGCATGGGCGTGGCACCCCTGCCCCGTACCTGCGCGTCACCGGCATGGGACGCCCAATGATCTCCACAAGGCCCTCACGAATTGGTACAAGGAGCTAGCAGAAACTAGATGATAAAGCTCACTTCAGGAATTAGTACAAGGAGCTAGCCGTAACTAGATGAGATTGGTTTTCAGTGAACAAACAGTCAACATGCAAGAGAACAGGGAAGCAGTAGATGAAGATGCACCGAAGAAGATTGAAGAGCCAGGGATCAATTAGTACAAGGAACTAGCAGGAACTAGATGAGATTGGTTTTCAGTGAACATACAGTCACCATGCAAGAGAACAGGGAAGCGGTCGATGAAGATGCACTGAAGAAGATTGAAGAGCCAGGGATCAATTTGTTGATAGTGTATTTTTTCAGTTTTCTTTGCACTGAATGTATGTTGGCAATGGAATGAATTTTGCAGTGCATACATGTGAGAGTTTGTTGATTTTTGACTGCAAATTGGTAGTAACATGACAACATTTCTATACAAGTTTCTCTCCAAGTTTTGACAGCATTTCTGTACAAATATTGACATAATTTCTGTCCAATTTTGTGAAACTATTTCTGTCCAAAATCTGCTACAATTTCATAGATAAAATTCAAAAGAAATGAAACATCCGGTACTTTCATAGAACATTGCATTTCACTAGTAAGTGAGTACATCACGGTCTGAACAAAAATAAATAACTACTGGAAGAAATAACTTTCTAGGCTGCTAGCTTGCTTTTTACTGCCAAAAAGAAATAACTACTGGTAGAAATAATGGAAGAGCTATAAGAAGAACATTAGCAGCATCAAAAAGACATCTACGACTGGCTTTTGCACGAATTGCTCCTCTCTACTGGTGCTTGTGGTGCTTGCTTCTGAGTGCCAAAAATCCACCACTTGAGCCTATCATGCTCTTTCACACCAGCAACATGATTAGCAATGCATTTCCTTTTATTGTGGTTATAGCCACCACATGTTGAGCAACGGATTTTACATCCTTTCCTTGACATCTTTGTTTCCTTTGGCCTTCACCTCCTCCTTCCTAACACTGTCCTCACTTTTGAAGGTCTTGCTAACCACAACGCGATACTCTTCACGCTCCTCCGCCCCAACGCGTACACCATCCATGTCAGAAAACGGCCATATAAGAATAAGATTCATGTTAGTAGTCAAGTAAATGATGCCTTACAAAAAACAGCTTTAAAATATACTTCACTCAACATAAAAATGTATGAGTGAAAATACTTGTGTTTCTTCATTTCCAAAACAAGTCTACTTGCATAGCAAAAACACCATACTTACACATATTCTAATTCCTTAGACTGCTTTTAAACCAACTATGTTAAGAATATTAAGGTTTAAATAGACTGGACAGTTCTTCAAGCCTTACATCTTAATTTTTCATTCAGGTTATTGGTTGTTATTGTTCTGTAGCATAAAAGAGATGGGTATGTGCTATTTTGGTGAACTACCCAAGTACCCATGTGATTGTAACTTAGGAAAAATGTGAATGTAATATTCAGTAACATCACTGTCACATGGTTGTTTGTTTTAGTGCCTGGTTGAGAATTGTTATTATAGTAGAGTAGTGAATTCTATAGGAGAAATCTGGGATAAAAGAAGATGCAGGTTCTGAATTTCATTCACTAGTTCTGTAAGAAATATTGCTTGTTTGTGCCTGACACATTCTTTTTCAAAATCCTTGTTTGTGCCTGAAGAGTAAAAATATCTAGGATTGTGGCAAGAAATCAAGAGACGAAATAACATGTATGCAAGGTACTTGGAGAGGAAGATCAAAGTATCTGGAGGCAATGTTGCGCGGACAAAAACATATCAATGTTTCTGTTCTTGTTGTAGATAGCCCGGTGTCACCTGCGGTGAGCTCAAACAATCCAGTGAGTTCCTTTTTTTGGTTTAGGATTTGTTGCAGGCTTAATTTGGTTTGGTGATCTAGTATTGATTTCCATGGCTGCGGACCTGGAGTTGTTTGTTTCAAAAATACTACAACAGGACAACATGTCAGCATTCGCAGATGCCGCGGTGTCCTAATGGTGATAGCAAAGCTAATCGATCGTCCTCATGGTCTAACAGAGATCAAAATCGATCACAGAACAGTACTTCTCTGTAGCTTAGCTGAGCAGGGCATAATGTGAATATGTCACAACATGTGGACAAATTAACCATCTTAGCTAATTATTCAGGGTTGAAGGAAGTGAGAGTCATAGAGCATAGGATCACAGACTAATTTTGTACCACGAAATACTTCCTTTACAGGTAAATCCCAATAACTAATACACACCGTACCTGAACCTGCTCGATGTGGTGGCGACATCGCTCGCTGGTGGACGTGGCGGCGGAGCGGATGAGGTTGTGCGACATGGAGACGGTGGAGTCGCTGGCGGCTGTGGAGGCTGAGTGGGTAAGGTGGCGTCGTCTATGCTCGATGTGGCGGCGGCTGCGTCGTTGGCAGCTATGTGGTGGCGGTGTCGTTGCTCTCTGACGGGCCTGGCGGCGGCGTCGTTGCTCTACGACGAGCCTGGCGACGGAGCGGATGGCGGCAAAGTCGCCGGTGGCTGCGGCTGAGTGGGGCAGGCGGCGCCGTCTATCCTGGATGCGCCGCCGGCGGCTTCGCTCGCTGCTGTGAAGCTACTTGGGGCAACTCCAGTCAATAGTTGGGCCGGGCTCACTTCTGTTATTTCGAGAAAAAAACTCCATAATCAACGCTTGCTGGGCTGCCGGGCCTAATCTACGTCGCCTAATCGTGACCGCTGCTTGAAATCATACTCCTCTCTCTCCGAGAGGAGTAAAAGGTACTGTAAAAGTTGCCTTAATCGGACATAAACTAAAACCGTGTCAGCGGAGCGCGATCCATGTCTACATCTACACACATACGCTTTTCACCCGCGCGCGCCTAGATCTGAAGTTCTGAACCCTAACCTCTCCCTCCAAGCTCCTTCGCCGGCCGGCCATGGAAACCCTTGCTGTGTCGCTGCCGCCGGCGTTTGGTCATCACCAAAACCTCCCTGCCATCTCGTATGTGCCTCGCCTGCCGCCGCCAGCCGCAAGCGCCAACTTCAACCAGAACCAGGAGATCGTCGCTCTCGTGCAATGGAGCCGCCCTCGCCACGGATGGTACAAGCTTAATTTCGACGGATCGGTGCACCACGACGGGTCAGGACGCGCCAGCATCGGAGGGATCATCCGGGACTGCTACGGCCGCAGCATGGTGGCGTTCGCCGAGACGACGCCGCACGCCGGGGTGGGCGAGGTCGAGGCTAGGGCCCTCATCCGTGGGCTTCACTTTGCTCTCCAGCGTGGATGCAGTCGGCTGGTCGTCGAGGGCGACGACCTCACATTCGTCCGGCTGCTTCGCGGCGAGTCGCCGCACACCAGGATTCCGTGGGAAATGTACAACAACATCATCGACCTCCTGTGCCGATTCGACGACGTGGAGGTGCAGCATGTTTACCGGGAGGGGAATCAAGTAGCTGATGCGCTGTGCCACCAAGCCTACCACTGCCCCAACATATGGACGTTCCCGCTTGTACCACTCTCAATTTTGGCTAAGATTGAGGACGACTGTGCCGGCGTCGTGCACCCGCGCTTCCGACGACGGACGTGAAGAGGCTCCGACCAAGAACAAGAAGCAAGAGGACCAAGGCGGCGAGCTGCTGGACGGTGTCCACCTGCGCGCGCAGGTCACCGTGCTCCGGCGAGACACGGGGTGCTCTAAGGGATCAACGTATCTTGTGTTGCCCCAATTCGGCCGGTGCACTAGTGCGAGCTGACGCAGACCCGGTGCTCGGACGGAAGTGAAGAGGCTCCTCCGTTCTTCTCCGACTAAGAAGAACAACAACTTGGAGCATGCCAATACTTGGAAAGAGATCGAGCTCCTCCTCCCCGATGAAGAATGACAATAATGAAGAGGCTCCGACCAAGAATGAAGAACAAGAAGCAAGAGGACCAGGGTGCTGAGCAAAATGGTGCCGGGCGGCGAGCTCCTGGTCACCGTGCTCCGGCGAGACACGAGTTGCCCCAACTCGGCTGGTGCACCAGTGCGAGCTGACGCCGGTCGGGGTGCTCCGACGGAAGTGAAGAGGCTCCTCCCATCCTCTCTGACCAAGAAGAACAACAACTTGCAGCAAGCCAATACCGAGCTCCATAGCCGAGTCGAGTGGTTAGTATCCCTTCTTCTTTTAGTCTTTAAGCTTCCAAAAGATATGCATGCAATAGTTCTTTTTAACCTTTGTCTGTTTTGCAGTTACTACACTAGAGATGACTGATGACACTTCCACAGAGGACAAAGGACGACGACCCGGCACCCGGGGTTGCGACGGGCGTGAAGAGATGAGCAAGATCGACTCCTGCATGCACACATTAGTTTTTTCTGATTTCTGCAGTTACTAGACTTAGAGAGATGATGCTAGCTAGTGCTCCTCCCCGAGGAAGAACGAAATGGACATAGCGCCGGAGTTCAGTCTAGTGTTAGTACTCTATTTATTGAAGAGTACTTCAAATTTTAGAGGGCTTAACGATGCCAAGTGAAACTATTGCATATTGCCCTTAGTTGCACCTAAAGACAGCAATGTCGTGTCTCGTGCTTGTAATAGTGTACAATCATAGTGAACTTGCGCCTTCGTGCGCCCGTGGTTTTTTCCCGCAAGGGTTTCCACGTAAAAATCCGATCTCGATCTCACTTAACTACTTATGCACTCTTGCATGCCAAGAAATTTATTTCAGCTGGAGCGTTCCTTTTGTTTTGCTCTCCTCGAACGAAAAGAGGAAGCCATGGAGATTCATGGTGTAGCTATGGAGGAGCGTTGGCTAAATACACACGTCCTACTCTTGGTAATGAAAAGGCTGCAAAGAAATTGACGTATGCATACAAGGAGACCGCCAATTTGGTCAAGACAGGAATTGGACTCAACTTTCATCATGGAGGAAAGGAGGAGGCGAGGAGCCAAGGCGGTTGGAGCTAGCGAGAGTGGCGGCGTGCGTCGTTCCCTCTTGAAGACGTTGTTATTGGAGCACCTCTTGTACGTGTTACCGTTGGTGGTTGATGCTAATGTTCATCCTCCACGTTTTGACTAGCTCTTCATATCGTGTTGGTGTAAAGGCTGCTTGACGATTATAATTGATATTGGCTTGATATTAAGATTCTTCCATTATAAGAACCTAGAGTTTTCCCGTTGTTTTGCTGATGTTGACGAACGAGCAAGCCATGGTGATTCACGGTTGTAGTTGTGGCTATGGTGGAGCAATCCACGTCATCCTCTCGTCGACACAGAACCGCAAAGAAATGGACGAGTAACTGTAGAAGTATGGCAAGAGCTGTAAAGAAAACGGACGTACTGCCAAGAACTACAAAGATACCACCAATTTGGTTTCGTTGCGATCGTGACAGACCTACGATCATCGACTAGTAGATTATCCGCAAACAGGTCGAACTCATATGGATGGTAAGGACGCTGATCATTTTTTTTCTATCATGGTGTGCAAGGGGGTGTACAGTTACCTGCATCATGTATCCTTCCCAGTCATGTTGCCTTCCAGTTTACTTAGAACACCTAAATGACATAACTGACTGCATTATTACAACAAATACTTCCGAAGATAGAACCAAGCCAGACATGGCAACCATGGGCGGACCTACCGTCCCTGTTGCCCGGGCGGCTGCCCGGGCTTCACTTCCGCTCGCCTCTTGCGCAGGTCGATGACCACAGCTAGGAGAGCGAATCGATCTGGTGCTTTGCCCAGGCTTGGACAGAGATTTTTGCCTTGTTGGGCCAGTCGGCTGAATATCACGCGCTAGTCCAAGCCCAATAATCAATCCTTTTAGGCTGGTCGTGGTCAACCGAGCTTTTTAGAAATCCATCGATGCCCAACCCAATCGAGTTTTTGCATGTGTACCGATGACATTTGGGACAAGGCGTTTTTGCACGCAGGTGCATATGCGCCTGATTTTTGTAATTAATTTTAAACGCATTTTAAAATGTCAAACAATTCTAAAAAAAATGCCACACGTACATCTCATTGTTCTAATAAGTGAACGCATTTTAAAATGTCAAAACATTCTGACAAAAAAATGCCCCATGTACATCTCAATGTTCTAATAAGTGATTGTAGTGTCGTTTCACGAAAGACCGATATGTTTTGTGTCGTGTATAAAAAAAAGAAAAATTGGTGCTAAAAAAGCTATTTATGAGACATTTTTGTTATCTTTTTTACACTGGACACAAAAATTGTTAGTTTACCATGAAACTTATACATAATAGGTCGGGACCTACGCACGGAATTTTTCTTCAGAATGTTTTAACATTATAAAATGTTTTTTCCGATGGCAGGAGCGTATGCTCCCAGGATCAAAAGTGAATTTCCGTGACATTTGCATGCGTTATTGTGTTCTTCATGTACCGTATCATCTGTGTACCTTAAAACTCTGGTTGAAGGTATTTTTTATATCTATTTTGTTTATTTTCGTTGATGTGTATGTGATTTTTTTAAAACGACCCAAAAAAAGGTCGCGCTCCAAGGTGAACATTTGGAGCCACCGCTCCGACATCCACGTCGGGCCTAGGGCCGCGCACCGCCACGACGATGCGAAATTTTTGTGTCACACTTTGGCTTGCCCAGGCTTTGAAAAATTTCTGGGTCCGCCTTTGATGGCAACGTACGATCACTTGACAACGGACTCAATAAACATAATGCCATGTACCACTTCAACAAAATAATTGAACCTTACAAGAGGTGTCCTTACAGAAGGTCTGGACCACAAACAAGATATAGCCATATCAGCATAAAGCTGTTCCACATTACTAGTTCACATCGTTTTCTACAGTAATATTCTGCACAAATTTTAACCAAAAAACAGGAACAAGTTAAACGAGAATTCATGTTGAAATTATACAAGGACGTTCTTTTACAAGATAACAGAGCTACCCGCTGTAGATTTACAGAAGCTAGTTTCAGTGGAAGTCACGGCGAATATGTGAACCAAAGAACTAGTTTGCAGCAGCTGCTGGTATCACATTTCCAACAGTAAACACATGCCAAGGCGTCAATCCTCCAGCTCAACAAGCTGTGCCCTTCTCTCGTCAGCTTTCTTCCTGACAAAGATCCCCCATCTCATAGCTGTCTTTATCTTGAGCCACCCAACAACGGCTTTGCCTGAAGGACGGCTGGGCTCACCGTCGAAACCTAAGTTTGGCAATGGGGATGGCATGTAGGACTGGAACGCAAACGTTTCATCGGCCAAACCAGTAGAAGCTCCACCCATATTGAAGACCCTGAGCAGCAGCTGCATGTCTTCACCCTTGAGCATCTGGTGGCTTTTCATGCGGATGTCTTCGGTGAAGTCATCAGAATACAGACTGTCACGATTTCGATGCCAATCATCGTAGCCCATGTTTGCTGGCTGAATTGACTGGCCTTGAGAAATGACTTGTTGCAATTGGCCCAGTTCCAGACCCATGGCATCGCTTGCAGCTCCTTGATTGACAGACCCCATCAACATGCTAGGCGGCAAAAATGAAAAGGCATCATCATATGGCACAGGAACATTGGCGGATGTACTATGAAGGTGAGCAAACTGTGCTGCTGACTGGTTGCCATCATATCCTATAGAACCAGTTGTGCCTGAAATGAATGAAACAAAACATTTAGTTATCAAGGACTGCTATTCCAGTGAGACAGTAACATAGTTCACATACTCCCATACACTCTTTGGTTAATCTGCTTATGTTTTATACCACAAGCAAAGTTTCAGTGTTTCATATCCTATTTTCCCAGTTTTGAATTAAAATATCAAAAGAACTGTATCTAAGCACTTAGGTACAACTCACCGGCTGGAGATGGGCCTGACATACTCGTTGAAGAAATGCGCTGTACATATGCAGCAGGAGGAGCGCGAGCCTCAGCTTGATTAGTTGATGCAGCCTTTTTCTTCGACTTAGGGTTCACGAGAGCTTTACCATCATATTCAATGACATACATCCAATTGTCATATGCTTTCCTCACCAATGCATCGGCAAAGAGCTGTAGCAAACAAAACCATTCTAATCAACCAAGGCTTTATCTAAAAACACTTCTGCTGACTAGAGCGATGAAAATACTCGTAACTGAGTTATTTAAAGAGAACACCAAAGCATGTTTGGGTGTCCATGTCATCCACCGCAGGAACTACTGCAGTCAACATAAGCCCAGAAAAAGTTCTACCACATTGAATAAACTGCCTATACTTAATGGTTTAACTTACCTAATGAACAATGAGTGTGTTAAGCAAACTATAACGGTACCAGAAATTTAATAGTTAGTACACAAGATGCATGACGATCATTGTTGAATATAAGAAGGGCGTGTGGACAGATATAGACCAATGTGATATAACATGAAGCCAATCGTCAACATAACCATTTTCAAAACTCTACAACAGGACAAGTTTATTGCATTACTTGAATGGCATGTTAAAGTGAATGCAAACAACATTCAAGTTCAAACATAACAATAGATATCAAATACCCCCAATATATGCCCATAACACAAACCTTTTGGCTATCATCCAGACTCTCAGATGAATAGAACTGCTCGCCGGAAATCAACCCACAGAATGCATATCAGTTGTTGAAAATAGCACTAGCAGTTCTATTCTCGTCAGAGTAGTATATGTAATATTTTCCACTAAGGACACAAGTTTTTGCATGTTCAACGAGGGCATCCCACATCTTGTTGGGCATACCACTTCCGAGGATCTAGCATATCAGAACACATGAGTTAGAACAAAAACAACAAGAAGAACAAAGGCCGTGAAAAAAGAACTTACAGTGCGCAACTTCTGTGGGTCCCGGACAACAAGCCTAAGGAATTCTTCGGCTGTTATTCCAGATTTGTTCAGCCTCTTATGGAACGACCCATCCTTCCATATTTTCTCCAACCTCCAGACCTCATCCTTCAGTGCAGGTGGATAGTGCTTCTTGTACGAAATTCAAAATTTTAAGAGATATGTCAAGAGGAAGCACATGATGATCATACAGGACTTACATTCTCCTCAATGGTCCTTAACCATAAAAGCTTCAGTTTTTGCCTCACGGATGCGAACACCTTCACAAAATCCTGAAGCAATTTTCAAACCAAGTCTGAACTTCCTACTCCTTATCCAGCTAGAGTTATCCGTGAACGTGAACTCCCCAATTGTACCAACACCTTCTTTAGTGTGACCTGTATATCTCCAGTTATAATAGGTCGCTTTCCTTCACGCTCCTTCACTACATGGCTGTCGAATTCTTCCCCTGTCCAGCCTTCCTCGTCTTCATTGTTGAAGTCACCTTATCAAGCTTGGCAGACGACTCTGGTCCAGAAGATACAACACAGACAGTGCCAGTATCAAGCAAAACAACATGAATTGCAGCTCCCTGCTCCCCTTCAACTTTTCCTCCGGTAAAAAGGGGAAGGGACATCTTGTCCTGAACTCGAGTTGCAGATTTCTTCCACCAGGACCTTCAATTCGCTTTGGAGAAGACCTGAATTGTTCCAATAGGTAGCAAATAATTAGTATCAAATGGTTCCAAAAGAAGGTCGTTCACCTTTTAGGCCACAAAGCTTATGTACTTGATTTTATTTGTTGAAGAGGTAATTCAATGCCTAGGTGAGGAAAAAGAGATGGACAAGGAAATGATTGAAGTGCAATATTGACAATTGACTCACACCCTTAATTCTTATGCCCAATTCTAAAAGGACATCTATTTTGAACGGTGGATGTATACAACTAGAAGATAGAAGGAAAAACTAGGATACGGCGATACATGATTTCTCCTTAACAGACTGATACAGCTGCATATCCAGTTGAAAACTTATTAAGTATTCAATAGTGTAATTCGTTTAGGGTAGAACTTGCACTAGGAACATAGAATCTTCAAGTAAAACATAAGCCACACAAAGCATCTCCAATTTGTATGCATTTTAGATCAACTATACACGCAAGAACCCACTGCCGTTATTGCAGTCCTGAAACCAGTTGTAACAGGGGTCTATAGACTGAAACAAAGAAAAAAGTTTATATGGAACAGATTATTCCCCATCTACGCCAAGAGATGAACCTTCTTCTCAACAAACACATACCAACTAATTTAAGAAACAACCTGCCAGTCTCCTCCAATTTTCTGTTTTAATTCGTACTGGAGGGGGAGATGGAGGTTGCTAGAAGAGAGGGGAAAGGATAACTGGAGAGGTAAGCTATGACTTGGCAACTCGCATACTTCTGTGTCAAGGTATGGTTGGCGCGTATAGGTTGTAGAGTGAGCTTTCTCATCTGTCAGAGGGCTGTGTGCTACTACCTCCGTTTTAATGAATAAAGCCTATATTTTTTCTGAAAAGTCAAACTATGTAAAGCTTGACCAAGTTTTTAGAATAAATTATTATCATGTACATTACAAAATCTATACAGTAAGGCCTAGTTTGGCAACAAAGTATTTCTAAAACTGAAGTTTTGCAAAACTAAAGTATTCCACTAAAAAGTTCCATTTCCATGCCACAAAATTCTTTTTTTGTTTCCATATTTCCATTCCGTTTTCACCAAAAAAAACGGAATCTTTTCGCTCCATTTTCATCCCTACCTCAAACTCTATGTGCAGGTTCCAAAGTGAGCTACTGCTGCTACAACCCCATAAGCGGGTGTGCCATAAAATTACCTCAATCCTCCACATGTCGATCCAGGGAATGCAACGCCCGTCTGTCGTCGATAACAACCAGCCTGCGACGAGAATTGATGGTTGGTTGCTTCAACTCTCGATAATCAAACACCTCTCAATTGTAGATTCTCAGTGAAAACCATTTGGATGAAGAGTTACAGTAGAGTATATCAATGGGAAATGGAAAGCACTAGAAAACAGGAAACTCACGTAAGACTGTAGCAGCCATATCTTCCTGATGAAGAAGGATTGTAATAGCCATGCTCTTAAACAAAATAATGTAATGTAATAATAGAGGCAGTCAAACGTGCCAGTACGTATCTGAATCACCTATTAGATGAGGATCAGCTGAAAGGAGATATGCACACAATTGTTCTTTTTTTTCATTCTTGAGCTCATTATTAAATACAGTATTATAATTGATAGAATCTTCAATTTTGATCATCTTCAAAACTCTGTTTTGTATATAATCGTCTTATTTGAGCTATTTCTTGATGAGCCCAGTCAAATACCAACTGATTTAGTCCCTGTTGTCAATAAGTTTCTGGACAGGCAGCAATTTGGGTGTGATCGATTATCAACTGCAAAGCCTGTGCTTTACTCTGATCATAATTTGAAACAAACCGTAGATTTAAAATCAATATAATCAAAGTAGTACAGGTGTACAGTTTGACATCAGCTACAGTTCTACCAAAGTAGCCACCAGCCCACCATCTAATGAAAGCAAAACATTAATGTGCAGAAAGATTGTTAATACGCACATAGCTTTAGATCTGTTCTCAGGACAGTAAAATTCCAGAGAGCAGATAATTCACATCATCGAGTTGGGACACATCCGGCATTAACAAGTTTTAGTATAAAGGGCAGGAGTACAAGCTCAATATAGTTCTGAAGGTATACTTTTACACTAAATATAGATTAGATGACATATAGAGGAACAAGCTTGCATCTGGTAGTGCCTAACTCTGTTCCCATGAAGCATAGCTTGTACAAATAACACCTGACATCAAACTAGGCAGATTGCATAACATGCTAAACCAAGGATAAACATTTTAACCATTTGCTGGGCTTAAATCATGATACAACTAATTAACAACATAGCTTCATTCGTACTTATTACCTTGCTGGGCATAAAAGAACATATGCAAGCCCTTGACTGGCGCAAACCAGAGGAGTCTTAGTCTTTACAAGCCATAGTAGTTGGAGGAGATAGTAGGTCCTATGCACAAATTGTATAACTGCATTTTCAGTTTCAAGACCAGTTGTGCCTAGAACTCAAAGCATCAGCCTGTAGGCCATTCTGATATACAAGAGAAAAATAAAGGAAAATATTGATACAAACTATTAAATCATGAATTACTTTCACAACAGATAATCTCCCCAAACAAAGATACTGCAGAAAGAAAGAAGATTTGCAATTTAATAGAGCTAGAGCAAGCAGGCAACAACTAGATCAAAACTGCATTCTCGGCATTGATCACATATTGTTGCCATCAACAAGTCAAAATTGATCCCCACACACAAAAGGGGCCAGAATTATCATTCAAAGGGAAATTTTATGAATTCTCATAAAATTAAACCAACCCATATTATCTCTGTGGCCAAACTAAGGACCTCAGTTCATGGAACGATATATTGGAGGAGGGTTGCACTTGAAACTGCAGGGGCCATTAAGAACAATCCGCTGCTTCCATATAAGTATTTCATAAAGATATAAAAAATGCAGATAGCCAGAAAAAACTACTCACTGGTATTCTAATGGATAAGCAGAATGGCATAATCTCACACTCTCCTAGTTTCAATATGCGTTTGAATATGATCATGCTATGCTTTTGTCTCTAGTGAATGATGTCATGGACAGACCAGGACTAATGAACTTTATTAACTATCATCAGGAGCCTTTCATACCATCTTCATGGCGACAATGTGAACCTTCTTGGGAATATATCTGGTTTGCACTGAAATCTGCAATGAGTATTTAAGAACATAAATAGACAGTGTGTGCAGATATACTACTCACTGAAACTTGAACGCATTTGCAGAATGCGTTTATCTGTGATCTCACTCTCTTAGTTTCAATATGTGTGCCAAAATGACACAAGGATGGACAAGATAGCAGTGTCATGCTTTCTTCTCCACTGGATGTTGTCATGAACATATATACCAGGAATCACAAATTAGTTTATCAATTTCATCCTGGATTACCAACACCAGAGCAACATGTAAGTAAGATACATACAGAAGGAGAGATCCACCACTTTGTTAGGCCAAGTACACTGAATCAGGATTGTCAGCCTAATACACAGAGTGAAATCTGTTGGGCCATTCGCAGTTACCAGTTTCCATACCGATTCTCGGTTCATGCAAACATGAATCTGGCAGGCACTTCCCCCCTACAGGCGTTTGCATAGTCTTCAGCGAGATGCGGTGCAGCTTCCTTGTGACGGGATATGTACTTCTCCACAAACACCTTCTCGGTGAGCTGGGCTACTGTATAGTAGCTCGGGTCACGCTTGAGGAATCCATTTTCCTTGAGAAACTTCATAGCATAATAGCGGGGTCTGAGCCGGCCTTCCAAACTATAAGTGAGAAATGTAGGCCGATGAGCAATGTAGGCTGGTTCCAACCCAACCTCAGAGATGAGGAACTTTGATCTGCTCTGCAGCGTCTCCTCAGACCTTGTTAGCACCCTCGGATGCATAGAAACAGCAATGTGCACCTCGGCATCTGACCACCTGAATGTGTTCTTCAAGTACTCCACTTTGGCGGCGATCTTCTCCTCGCCGAGGGATACAACTGTCTCCAGCGCGTACTTGAACATCACAGACCCACGGGGTACACCAAGGCCTTCGGCGCGCTTCACCGTCGCCTGGACGCGCTTCAGGTTGGTTCCAAGGATAAATCGCCACTTTGAAGAGAGGCACAGCCTGGAAATACCAGAATTACATAGCCCGCACTCCCGCAGTAGCGCGACATTGGGCTTGACCACCTTCTCGAGGCTGTATCCGAGGAGAGTGGAGCTTCCCTTGAGAAACCGGACGAGGTTCTCGGTGGAGCCGACGAGCGACAGGTAGTACGGTAGATTGGAGACGGCGGATCTACTGCGGAAGGTGGGGCGACCGAGCGAGAAGAGGTGCGCGATCTCAGTATGTGAGATGCCGTGGCCGGTGAGCTCCGCGACGACGGGGACCAGAGTTCTTTCTACGCTGGCGCAGAGGAACAACGGGTCTTTGGCGACGAGGGCGGCGACGTCGGCGCTGGAGAGGCCGAGGCCGTCGAGGAAGGCGAGGACGGCGTCGGGATTGGTGGGGGACTTGAGGTGGGAGAGCTTCGCGGAGGCCTTGAGTGCTTGCGCTCGGGTTAGGCCGCATGTGGCGACGAGGTACTCCTCCACCGCGAAGCCGGAGCTGGGGGAGGCTGCGGGCGCGGCGGCAGAGAGGAGGCGCTGGAGGGATGGGGTGGGAGAGGCGGAGGGAGAAGCGAGGCGGGCGAGGATGCAGTGCTGGAGGCGGAGCATGGCGGCGGCGGCGGCGGCGAGGGTTTAGGGGAACTATCCGCCTCCAGTCAGTGCGATTTGTGTGGCCTGGCGAAACAGAGTCACGTCGTGTAGGTTCCTAGCACGGCCCAATGGCCATTAGCCTTGAGCCCATTGATGCGCTATACACACTGAATCCTCGGGGCGCGCGTCGGCGGCTCGCCGGCGAGCCTCTCCCGCTCAATCAGCCGCTGAAGTGGCGCTGCCCCTCCCCCCGGCCGCACCCAGCTTCTCCGCTCCGCCGCCGCCGCTTCCGCTTCCGCCCCAGGAGATGCAGGTATATTTCGCATCGATTGTGTGTGTCATGGTTGAACTGAGCCGGCCCAAACCATCACTCGTCAGTACTCACTGTATCACCTTAATCTTTTGGAGATTAGGAATTTACGCGTGCATTCAGCACTACGTTAATCGCATCCATTGATGCTAGGGCCGATACCGACAGTTCTGATGTCCTAAAGTTTTGTTATGCTGTTATTTGTCTCGAATTTACTTGCTTTATTTTTTCATGAATGCGTGGAGAATGGATAAACAAACGAAAATAGTGTTTTCCCCTCTGGAGAATAAAGTATGGATGCGATGCCTGATTATCGACGTAGGGAACTCGGGTGATGCGTATAATGTGGGTTGAGAAAAAGGGAGATCAAACACTCTTGTAGGTGCTTGCTTGGTGTCTTAGTAATATTATATGTCTATCCATATTCTTGCTAGCAAGTGTAGCAAAAGTGGAAACAGCTTATTACTGAAGGAAAAGCGACGATGCAGACAAGCACCCTTCACCCTTTTTATGCCACGCTAGGCTTAATTATTTCAGCAGCGATTTGTTATGCAGACAATATATACTTTAGAATACTAGATTTGCACAGGATTGTTGCTATCTAAGCTTCCATGCTCTTCCTCCCTTCAAATTGTAAGCCTTAAGCCTTCCAAAAACCATGACAATGATGAGAATCAATTTCCCCCTGTCACTCCATTTTCCAACAAACCCATACGAAGCATCCTTGCAGTGTACGTCTTGCTTCAGCAATCGCTTGCAGCTGTAACCAATCGAGAAGCCCACGTTTCCATATGCACTGCAACAATTAGTCATCAGAGTCAGAAGTTTTCTAATGATAATCATGGAAAAATTTAACGAGGTTCTCGGGAAAATGTAGTGAATTCTTAGTGACTTGCCTGACAACTTCAAACAGTATGCTGAAAACATTGAAATTGAGTGGATCTGTGGTTAATGCTTCCCGCTCAGTGATGCAAATTAGCGTGACAAAGATAGCCAAATATGATAACTGTGAGAAGATCCAATCCTCCAATAGCCTCTTTCTGTTGTATCTCTTCTCAGCCTTTGAATACGGATCATCATAATTGGGTAAAAATGAAGTGTAAACAGGGAGGTACCTGATACAAGTTGGTGTCAAATATTTGTTATAGTCTAGCTGAATAATCTGATGCCTGTCATTCTATTATATGAGAACTAGCTATTAGTAAGTATGTATAATTGGATATTACTGAACCTAGTCAATAAGAACCACTATTTGAATATAGGTGGTGCAGTAAATACAGAAAGTTTTCTTCATGATGAGCATTCTTATTCCCGGGAGAAGGTTAGAGAAAGAACTTACATCATCACGGTGTATAGGACTACGATTGCTGAAGAAAGGCTTGACATATCCACAATAGATTCACCGGCATGCCTTGCATTGGCTGATTGAAAAAGAGCCCCTACAATCTTTTGATAGCTGCTCATTTCCTGCAAAGCCTCAGAGCTCCATTCCAAAGAGCAAAACAATATGGTTTGCAGAATAATGAAGCTCACAACTGTTAAAACCAAATAAGCACACTTTCTTGTACTCATGAGATGCTTGTATCCGATGGCCTTTGCATGTTGAAGAATGAAATGCCATTGTTCTTTCCCAGTAATCTTCTGGAGTGACCACACCATGAATCTGAAGCATGGTGCAAATAATGTGTTTCCAACTAGTATCTGAGGAATAATTAGCAATAGCAGAACGGAGTTCTTCTGGAAGATAATCATGTTCTCATTTACTGGAGTGAAGCCACAATTTGCAAGTGAGGATATAGCCGTAAATACGGAAAATAAGAAAAGCCCAATCTGTTTTCTCTTCAGAACTTCTTGTGCATCTGGTACTAGCTTTAGGTAGAGGTAGATAAGTAAGGAGCTCCCTAAATTTGCTATTAGAAGATAGATTGTCACTGCAGTACCTAAAAGTTCAATTGTCTTGGGATCAACATGCTCTTTGTTTGCCAGGCGGAGTTCGGTAAATGACATTGTATCTTTTGTGTCATGGCTAGTGTTGGGACCAAAGTTTGTGATACTACTAGATTCAATATCAAGCTGAGATGAGTGGTCTCTTCTATTGATTGACTTTTCTGTATTGAATTTACCCTTCATGAAGTGAAGACCAAGTATTGAAGTGAATACCTCACTACCAATAAGCATTAGTATCGCCAAAATCCAGAGTTGCGTGCTTGAGAAATCCTCCATTTCAACAGTAGTCATGCTTGAGACAGTTGATGCAGAGACAGCAGTAAATAACACATCTAAGTCTTGCAGAGTATTTGGCTTATCTTGAGACTTAAGGAACTTTAGAGCTTCATATCCAGCAAATGAGATCAAGGTGAAATAAGTGGCTTGTATAAAGAATGGGTTCGCTTGACAGATGAACTGGCAGGAGTATTTCATCGAATGCTGTGCAGATTTGGCAAAAGCATACAACTTGGTGGCTGCAAATGCACAGAAAGTTCGAAGACTTTTTAGATAGACTAGAAGAGAAAGATTCATTCTTTTCTAGTACTTGTGTGGCACTAAAAAGAATGTTTTTTTTTCCTTTTGGAGAGGTTAGGCAGGGAAATGGGGGTGGAGTTGCTGGCTCCTTAATTGCATAGTCATACTGATGAGTGTCTATTTATAGTAGAAAAAAAATTCCCACTCCAACTTTGTACCTAGCTATGATGCTTCATACATATAATCTGTGCTGTAGAGAGCAATTAGCAAGTAGTAGTGGCTTTATTTGGACTGAAGGATCGAGGCTGCTTCATGGATTCCATCAATTCCAGATAGCTTTGCTGTGGTAATGCTAAAGGATGTATTCTCTACTGAAGTTGTGCCAAAAAGTAGTCTACAGGCTAGTAAAATGCAAAATTAAGAATGGGCACTCCGTGTGCAAAGTTATTTCATTTTGTGCTTTGCAATATGCTGTTTTCACTCGATATGTTCTTTGTTTGTTCTTTGAGCGTCAGCAAATTAGAACTCAGACAACTTTGAAGGTTTTAGATCCAGTTCGAAGTTGGAACTATAAAAGCTTTAAATGTGGCAAGTGGCTTGTGTCATTTCAGTAGCTAGGGGTTATTAGGCCTCCACCAGAGCTAAACCCTCCATATGTGGAGTCCATTTTGAAAATTCTAGACTTTTGATCTATTTTAGATTTTAAATGTTGTTACAGTGAATTAATTGGAGGTTACAACCATAAAACATAACAAACTTGCATCGTCTGTTTTGTAAAGATCATATTCATTCTGCACAGTGTACACTTTGCAAAATTTTAAAGATATATAAGTATGATCTCCCCTATCACCCTCTATTTCTTCAACCGCGAAAGGAATGATGGATACGTGGGATGAACTAGATATCCATTTGATAAATAAGAATAGACATCCAAATCTTAGCCGAAGAGGACTCAGAGCTTGAGTTGAAGGTTGTATTGGATAACCAAACTCCTACATTATATAGAAAAATATTTACTTAATAGTTATTTTCATACATCGTACTACCCATTTATGAAGATCAACCTGTGGGAATTGAGGTGCCTTCCTCACCAAAGAAAGAAAAAGGATATGATTCTGTATGGATAACAAATATTACCTAATAATAAAGTACACAAGGGTTCCATGGTTTGGTTCTTCCGTCAGACGTTTTGCAAACAAACCCTACCTAATTCTGTAAATCAACCCGCAATATCTCTACAAATAAAACTGAAAAACGACTTTTGGGGAAATCTATCCACAATCACTCTAAGATCGGTGGTTGCCACTACTTTTGCAGTTTAGCCCCTTGCAGTAACCTTTACCTTATCCCCTCCTTCTTCGATGGGGCGCTGCCGGGGATCCGCGCGGCCAAGGAATGGTGGTGTGTGCCACTGGGATCCGCTTGACCCAGGGGAGATCCACCCACCTCGCCGCCTCGCACACGGCTCTGGTCGCCGGCGAAGCCGTCGCTCTGCCGCTCGCGGGAGGCTCGCAGGAGTGTCTAGGAGCTCTCGGCCATGGCGGCCGACCGAGCTCCTGCTACCGTCTACTGTCTCCGCTCGGCCGGACGCGGGGACGCACGGTAGACGCCGCCTCGAGCGCGAGCTCCGTGAGCGCTCGGACATGGCGGCCAGCCGAGCTCCTGCCGCCTTCTCATGCCTCCGCTCGGCCAGACACGGGGAAGCATCGGAGGCGTCGCCTCGCCTCGAGCGCGAGCACGGCGAGTGCTCGGCCATGGCGGCTGGCCGAGCTCTCCTGGGGGCTCCGCCTCGAGCGCGACATGGGGGCGTACAGCAGGCGGAGCTCAACCATGGCGGTCGGCCGAGCTCCTGCCTCCGCTCGGCCGGTGAGCAGGACGCGTGGCTGTTTGCTCCTGGTTGGTCCCTCGGCGGCTCGGCCCGCTGCTTCTTCATCCTCGGCGGGGCTGGATGCCTGGATCCACGCCCAGAGCTGTTCCATGACTCTGTCAGAGCATAGAAAGCTTGAGGAAGTACGCGTCGATCATGTCCGGCCGAAGGCCATGTGTGTGCATCCACAGATGAGCCGGCTCGGCACATCGAGCGAGCACAGCGGGGCAGGTTGACGAGGGGCCCCGGCTCACAAAGACGTGCTCCTCGTGCTTGTGCAGCTGCAGCACCTCAGATCAATTTTTGCATCCCTCTCTGTTCTCTCTGTCTCTTCTCCGATCTATTTTCCCCTATCGTGGTCTCTCCTCTTTTGGTCTCTTCTTTAATCAATTTTCACCTCTCTCTCCGTGTGTCTCACGTGATATAGAGGATAAGCCAGGCAAAAGAACATAAGTAGTATAGAAATAACACGACCCAAGTCATATACATTGTTCTTATACATGGTTATATTGTCATTTGTTTCATTTTTTCCAAATCCATGTGCAATTGAAGAATGTGTCTATTACTTCTTAAATCTTGACGAGTGAATATGACACTATAGGCTAGATAGATCTCTGACATCATTTTGATTTGTTCCTGAATTTTGGATCTTGATTTGCTAAAATAAATTACGGACAAAAGTGCTTTGAAATACAAGTACCAAAAAGGATAACTGAATGAGGCAAAAAAGTGATAGAATATGCATTGCGCCGAGTCGTGATATGAGTTTTCTCTCCTGGTTGCGCTGAGTCATGATATGAGTTTTCTCTCCCGATGCAACGCACGGGCATATTTCCTATCTATACCTAATAATAAAGTACGCAAGGGTTCCATGGTTTGGTTCTTTGGTCGGACGTTTTGCAAAAAAAACCTACCTAATTCTGTGAATCAACCCGCAGTATCTCTACAAAAAACCCTACCTAATTCTGTGAGTCAACCCGTAGTATCTCTACAAATAAAACTGAAAAGCGACTTTTGGGGAAATCAACCCGCAATCACTCTAAGATAGGTGGTTGCCACTTTTGCAGTTTAGCCCCTTGCAGTAACCTTCACCTTATCCCCTCTTCGATGGGGCGCTGCCGGGGATCTCTATACTACCTAATAATAAAGTACGCAAGGATTCCATGGTTTGGTTCTTCCGTCGGATGTTTTGTAAAAAAACCCTACCTAATTCGGTGAATCAACCCGCAATATCTCTACAAATAAAACTGAAAAACGACTTTTGGGGAAATCAACCCGCAATCACTCTAAGATCGGTGGTTGCCACTTTTGCAGTTTAGCCCCTTGCAGTAACCTTCACCTTATACCCTCCTTCGATGGGGCGCTACCGGGGATCCGCGCGGCTAGGGAACGGTGGTGTGTGCCGCTGGGATCCGCTTGACCCAGGGGAGATCCACCCACCTCGCCGCCTCGCACACGGCCCCGGTCGCCGGCGAAGCCGTCACTCTGCCGCTCGTGGGAGGCTCGCAAGAGTGTCCAGGAGCTCTCGGCCATGGCGGCCGGCCGAGCTCCTGCTGTCGTCTACTGCCTCCGCTCGGTCGGACGCGGGGAAGCACGGTAGACACCGCCTCGAGCGTGAGCTCCGTGAGCGCTCGGACATGGCGGCCGGCCAAGCTCCCACCGCCTTCTCGTGCCTCCGCTCGGCCAGACACGGGGAAGCATGGGAGGCGTCGCCTCGAGCTCGACGAGCGCTCGGCCATGGCGGTTGTCCGAGCTTCCCCCGCCATCTCCTGGGGGCGCCGCCTCGAGCGCGACATGGGGATGTAGAGCAGGCGGAGCTCAGCCATGGCGGCCAGCCGAGCTCCCGCCGTCTCCTGCCTCCACTCGGCCGGTGAGCAGGACGCGTGGCTGTTTGCTCCTGGTTGGTCCCTCGGTTGCTCGGCCCACCGCTTCTTCATTCTCGGCGGGGCTAGATGCTTGGATCCACGCCCAGAGCCGTTCCATGACTCTGTCAGATCATAGAAAGCTTGAGGAAGTACGCATCGTGCATGTCCGGCCGAAGGCCATGTGTGTGCATCCGCAAAGGAGCCGGCTCGGCACATCGAGCGCACAACGGGGTAGGTTGACGAGGGGCCCCGGCTCACAAAGACGTGCTCCTCGTGCTTGTGCAGCTGCAGCACCTCAGATCAATTTTTGCATCCCTCTCTGTTCTCTCTGTCTCTTCTCCGATCTATTTTCCCGTGTCGTGGTCTCTCCTCTTTTGGTCTCTTCTTTAATCAATTTCACCTCTCTCTCTGTCTCACATGATATAGAGGATAAGCCATGTCTCACATGATATAGAGGATAAGCCAGGCAATAGAACAGAAGTAGTATAGAAATAACACGACCCAAGCCATATACATTGTTCTTATACATGGTTATATTGTTATTTGTTTCATTTTTTCCAAATCCATGTGCAATTGAAGAACGTGTCTATTACTTCTTAAATCTTGATGAGTTAATATGACACTATAGTCTAGATAGATCTCTGACATTATTTTGATTTGTTCCTGAATGATTTGCTAAAATAAATTACGGACAAAAGTGCTTTGAAATACAAGTACCAAAAAGGATAACCGAATGAGGCAAAAAGTGATAGAATATGCATTGCGCTGAGTCGTGATATGAGTTTTCTCTCCCGGTACAACGCATGGGCATATTTCCTAGTAAGAAAAAACGTCAAGACAAAGCAGGCAAGCAGTTCATCCCTTTCCCGGTGTAGTTTCGTCCCTGTCTCATATACTACTACGTGGTAGTACACATACTATTTTAACACTTTGATTATACTCATATACTGTTTATAAGACAGCCCAAACCGAAGTGAACTATGTGAAACCATTGAAAAGTGAGTCCATACTTCTTAGCATATTTTAAAAATACTTCACATGTAAAGGAGTATAATGAAAATATTGTACATACTACCTACAAAGTAGTATGTTTCGGGGTTAAAAAAAGCGCTAGGCGCTAAGCGAGCGGTGAGGCACTGCTTAGAGGAACTGCTGCTTAAGCGAGCTTAAGCGCTCAGGCTACAATCGTACGAACATGAAACATGGAAGTCAAGATGGGCACATATACCCCTATAATATGCTGTAATTTTGTATCCTAAGCATGTAATGCTACATTTCTGAGGAATACGGGGATTAATACATTGGTTGTCCTCGGTTTTGCTCCATTTTCCTATAAACACGCAAGCAGCTAAGCAAGCAATGTAACAAACACAAACAAGCAGCTAAGCAGTAGTGGAGTAGCAAGCAGCTAAGCAAGAGACCTAAACAAATTAATATAGCATCAATGCATCAAGCAAGGAACATAGCAACACATGCAACACACCAACACTCGCATAGAGGAGATTCTAGCACAAAATATGACCAGATTTCCTGTCTTGCTTAATCGAACGCTCAGGCCAAAAGCGAAACGGAAGGCAACCGCTCAGCGCTTAAGCGTACCTAGGCGTACGCTTTTTTGAACCATGACTATGTTTTATTACCTAGGGTCTTTAAATTATATACTGCATGTACGCTTGTAACATTGCACATTTTCATTTCACGAGAAATCACGTGTAATTCACATTTGGCGAATTAGTTTTATTCTTCTCATGAAGGACAAATTATTCATCAGGGTCGAATCAGCTCTTCATTCTTCATATGGAGAAGACCGGTGATTAGATTTTGTTCTTTAAGCTTTATCATTTAGTGGGTATGGAATAAATTCTTTTGATGCTACACAATTGCTCTACACTAGCATATACTACATATACGGAGTAGGTTAAATATGCTTTTTAAATTGGATGAGTGGACGTGGATAACATTTCGTGTTTCATTCTGTAATGGGTGGGTTTTACTAGTTCCCTGTGGCAGCAAAACACCCGTGTTTAGTATTTATAAGGTTGCGTTCCGCTTCTACCTTCTAGGATGCTGTTAACGGACTCATGGAGCAATGAGATTTCCATAACTTTTCCTGCATGTGCTGTTCACACTAATCTCAATAATTTTATCTTATTTTTTCTGATAGAGACGCAATGAACTATTCCAAGTACATTTTTTCTTAGATTGGCAGTACCATTTTGAGAAAATGTTCATTTTTTCTTAGATTGACAATACCTTTTTAGAGAAAAATTCAGACTATACACATCTTGCACTATCTTTAGAGATGTATTGTTATTCATTTAAATTAGTGTAGTATTTGTGGCATCACTATGCAGCTACAGAACGTTAGTCATGAACTCATGATCATATCTACAAAACGATAAGTATTAGTGGATGAATTATTTAAAGATAATGATGCGTGTACTTCAAAATTAGAGATGTCGCTGATTGTAATGAGGCAATGACAAATGAAAAGAATATAGGGTCATAGAAACAGATTAACGATTTTTCACGCCACCCACTGGATCAGCATTATGTAATTGCATCAGGCAGTTGACTTTCTATGGTTTTGCAAAATTAGTGAATGCGAGGTGCCTTTTTTTGCGAGAAATATGAGGTAGCATTGCTGATTTTATTTTAAAAAATCGTCATTTATGTGGAGTTCTCAACCATCTCACCCCAAATCCTATCTTAAAGTATGAACTGGGTTCTGTTGGGGAAGCCATGTTCTTTTTTGCTCTTGCAAGATGTCATGGTCCTCATATTCTCCTTACAGAATATATTTGAAGACGGAGATAGGAATTCTTGTGCTAGAACATATGTGGCACCATGCCATTAGGCCCACCATGTGAGCATGCAGTATGTGGAGAAATATGTGGACCTTTTATGCAAGCAGTGTGCATTTACAATGAATTGACAACGCGTGTGTCCTTTTTCTTGCAAAATGTCATATCATTTTAACACCACATCTTGCAATCTTCCATTGCCAATTGTGGGAGGATACTCTGCCTCTTAATATGGAGCTCACTGTTTTACTTTCATAAATTTTTCTTGTGTTTAGTCAAATGCTATACTAATAAAAATGCCCGCTCATTTACCTCTCTGGTATTGGCGGCAAACTCCAATATTTTGCATTTCTTGAGAGCATCATATCCATCAGCTGATCGCTCAAGCCTGACGGACATGCATGCATGGTGAATTGTGATCTTGTTGAGCCTGCCGAAGAATACAACAAGTGACAGCCATGATGGGAGCTTCCCTTATTGCTACATCCATGGTTGTCAGTATCCCGATACATATCTTAGTATCTTACGATTTTACGATACTACCACGGTAAAACGATACGTATCGTGATGGTATCTTAATCTGGGTAGTATCACACTCGTATCCCGATACGTATCGTGATATCTTTAGTATCCCGATACAAAAATGATACCATACGATCCCACACCTATAGTAAAAAATAAGGACACGCAGCTGTGGCAAGCTTAAGATTAAAATTGGTTTTGTAATCTCAAGGCTATCTAAGTATATAAATAATACAACATCCATTAGTTTGATTGATATGGGTTTAAAAAAGGACTTCGTACATGCAAGAAAGAAGTCAATTAGCGACTTGTGTGTATTCATTTTCTTAAACCCGGTCTTTTGTATTGTGGATTCCTAATTGATTATGTTTGTATTATGTATTATATGGGTGGGCCCATATTTATATTATAAATGCATCATTTTACATAATCAGACTCTATGAAATACATAAAATATTCTTAAAATTCAGATAAAAATTAAATTTAAATATATTTTTTAGGTATATTACTACTGTATACATATATTTTATTAAAAATAAAAATCTCATAGTATCGTGATACTACGATACGATTCTACGATACGATACTGCTGACAAGAAAACGATACTACCTAGTATCCCGATACTGAAAACCTTGGCTACATCCCTGCAAGGTGGCCTAATTCATTTTTGCAGGTCTCTTGTGGTATTAGTGGCCTTACCGCCTTTAATCTGAACATTTCAGATTCTGTGTTTGTTTTGCCTACCATATCCGAAGCACATACAGAGATTTATTCTCCATTATGTTAATGATGATGCTCAGGATACAACTGAAGCAGATCACGCCAGACTCTGCTCCTGTACATATCGGCTTTCTGCTTGCTGATAGAGATTATCGTCTTTTGGTTCTCAGATCACACGGAGTGATATAGTAACGTTGGGTGCTACGGTAATAAACTTACTTCACCAGATGTCAAAATATGATATTCTGCAGCTCATACTCGATTGAAGAGACAACTCCGTGGCCGTGGGTGCATTTTTCTCCCAGGTTAGTATGGAAACAGCATATGCTGCATACTGCTTTCTACTTAATCCACAGTTGGTGTACTTCCTACTTACTAACGAGGGAACAAGAACTATGGTAGATTGGTAACCGCCATCCTGACCATTTACAAATTAGCTTTTAGGTTGACGATCTAATCTTTCTTGCTCCCTAATAACTATCACAAATCTTGCCTCCGCGAATCAATCTTCGCAATCAATCTTTAAGAAGAATAAACTCAGCTCCTGGCTGGTCACTTCGGTTGTAAGATCAGCACTTTCCCCTTCACCTACCTCAGGCTCCCCCTTGGTCTTTCAAGCCCTAATTCAGGTTTACTCCCTTACTGGACCGAGTAGAGTGCAGCCTCACCTCTGTCTTTTCATTTCTCCCCTGGGCTGGGCAGATCTGTGATCACCAAAGGCGCGTCTGCAGCCTGCATGAGGTCTAGCCAGGATCTGGCCCCTAGAAATTTGGTTGCCCGGAAGGCCTCTGTGTTATGGCCACCACGGGTCATATGGTGGAAACTGCAAGTGATCTTAGGTAGGAACCTGCAATCTTCATGCATATGTATGGGCCATATGGCTGTATAAGAGTTGCGATTGGGATAGGTTCAGATTTTTTTTCTCCTTTCAAATGTGCAACTCATACTTATTCATAAATTGAATGCCAGAGGAAATCATATTCTGTTGTGATTTACCAGAGTTTATAACTGGAATGTGAAATGCTGCCTATAAGTCACATCACTCCTCTGAACAAGTTTCTTATACAAGAAAGTGGATATTTACCTGAGCCAATTTACCGTTTAACATGCAGCAAATTAACTGCTTCTCTTTCTGAAACTTCAGAATAGGACACAATATCAAATTTATCTCCTAAGTGCTAAACTGCTAATCACCTGCACTCGGTACAGAGAAATGCAATCACAGTTAAGTGCTGAACATTTTGCAGTGGACATTGCCCAAAACTTCTTCTTTTATTCAAGTCACAGTTCAGAAGCTTTTTTAGTAATTACTCTGTATGTTTCATTTTCTTAAATGATCTTTTCGATCTCTATGTTCTCTGCTACTGGAGGTTAGGAGCAGCTTGACGACATTACGCAGTTCTAAAAAAAAATCATCATTGATGTGGAGTTCTCACCATCTCTCCCGGGCACATAGTAAAGAATGAACTGGGTTTTATTGGAGAAAGTATGTTCGGATTTGTGCTTGCCAGATGTCATGGACTTATGGGCCAGTATTTTCTTTACTAAATATGTTTGAAGACGTAGATAAGGCCTTTTAGCTTGTGCTAGAACATAGGTGGCAACTGGCCATTAGGCCCACCATGTGAGCATGTAGTGTCTGGAGATATATGTGGATCTTTGATGCAAGCAGTGTGCATTTACAATAACGCAACTGTCCTTTTTTCTTGCAAAATGCTAGTACCACTCTATAATAAATCATAAAATTCTAGTGTCACTGTATAATAAATCATGATCATTTGAACACCACGTCATGGCATCTTCATGTGCCAACTGTGGTATACTCTGATGCATATATGGAGCTTTTTTCTTCTTTTTTTCATAAATCTTCCTTGTATTTAGTCAAATATTGTACTAATAGCAAGTGGCTATTCATTTGGTACTGGCAGTGAAATTAAATATTTTCTGTTGTTCCAGAGTGGTCACATCAATACGGTGACCTTCCATGTCTGAAAGACATGCATGCATGGCCATTGGTGATCTTCTTCAGCCTGCAGAAGAACACGACAAGCGACAGCCATGCATGCATGCTGTATGGTGGTGTTCTTCAGCCTGCTTAAGAACATGACGAGCGACAGTCACAATGGTGAGCTTCCCTTCCCCTGAAAGGCGCCCTGATTCGTTTTTGCAGCTCTATGTTATTAGTGGCCTTACCACCTTTAGTTTGAACATTTCAGATTCTGTGCTTGTTACATGTGCCATATCCTGAGGGAATTTTCGGAGATTTGTTCCCATTGATGTGAACAATGATGCTCAAGGTACAACTGTAACAAATGTGCCAGACTTTACTGCTGTATATACTGGGCTTCTGCTTGCTGATAGAGAAATACTCCTAATTGTCTTCTTGTTGGCAAACGAAGTGATATATGAGAGATAAATTTAGTTCAACAGATGGCAAGATGATATATTTTGCAGCTTATACTCCATGCTCTGTACCTGCAGGCATGGTTATCTCACGGGTCAGTATGACAGCAGCATATCTACGTTCTACTTAAACCATAACTGGTGTACTTGGTACTTACTAACGTGGTAACAAGAACTATAGCAGATTGGTAACCAACCACCATCTCATACCTGGAATATTATGAACAAATCAGCTTTTATGTCTGGCTCAATGGCTCTCTTTCTCTCTGATAATGCTCTGTGTATGAACAGTGCAAAAATCCTCAAGATTGAATTTTAAACATCCAGTATTTCACAATGACAATAACTGATACTGATGACACAAGTCACAAGGGGGCATTAAGGGTACAGGAAGTTGGGAACTATAGCGTTTGTGCATGGTGGAAATTGCAAAGTATTCTTAACTAGGTACCTACTATCTGCATGCACATACATGGACTATGTAAATGTATTAGAGTTGTGTCTGTGATAGGTAGGTAAATCTTTCTTTTTTCTTTTTCAAGTGTGCAACTTTATTACTACCAATTCGCAACTTACATTTTCCCTTAGGAAACCATATTATGTTGTGATTTGCCAAAGTTTAGAACTGGAGTATGAAATGCTGCTTGTAAATTTCGCCATTCCTCAGAACAAGTTTCTCATACGAGAACAGATATTTACCCGTGGCAATTTACCATTTAACATGCAGCAAATTATCCGCTTCTCTTTCTGCAACTTCTGAATAGGACACAGTATCGAATTTATCTGCCAAGTGCTAATCACCTCCACTCTACAGAGAAATGCAATACCACTGAAGTGCTGAAACATTTTGCAGTGGACATGCCCCAAAACTTTCTTCCTGTTTTATTCCAACCACAGTTTAAAGCGCCTTTTTAGCAATTACTCTATATGTTTCATTCTCTTAAATGATCTTTTCGACCTTTATGTTCTCTGCTATTACAGAATCGAGGAGCAGCTGGACGACATTACGTAGCTTGGTCGACTAGGCTGCTGCGACGCTAGGGGAGAAGGACATTGGTGCAGAGCACGGTGAGACGGAGTAGTTGTTGGCTCTGAGGGCTTCTGATCCACAGTTTTCTGCATGATCATCCATTAGCATCTGGTGGCACCGGCACTCGGAGCTGCAGAAGGCTTTCTCCCCCCTAAAGTCGCAGGTCAAGAGCAAAAAAGAAACAAGTGGTTAGTCAATTGTTACTTGTGACAAAATCTTGAAAAGATGATAAGAGTAAAATTTCTGCTTGCCATTTAAAAGGATGTGCTACTGTTACCCGAGTTTCATCGCATATCATTCCTTTTGCAAGTAGATCTAGCGATCTAATTTAGAACAGGGAAGGCTTCCTTCTCTCCGTGAAATACTTAATTCTAAATTGGAGCTAGAAGAGAAAAGTATTGTATTGCTAAGCTGAGAGGAGTCTTACTAATTAACCTGACATGTTAGATAAATTATATGTTGTGACTTAGCTGTCTTCTACTGAACTAGATTGTCTTCCAGGAATACAAAACCATGACATTCTCTCAACAAAAAAACTATGGAATGGAGAGGTAAAATGTACCAGAAGGGCCAGGGAATGGATACCGACTCCTGACTCCTAAGTACCCTTGGAATTTTTAAGTTCAACTACAGACCTACCCCTAATTGTTGTCTGAAAAAGGGAAGAGAAAATACTTCTCACCTATTTAAAATAAATTAAGATGTTGTATATTCGGTCCAAGGAACAGCATGGGCCACAGTCTAAAATTCTCTCAAACTTCTTAGGAAAACAGCAAGAACTTACTCCAAAAATTAGCACGTTCATGTAAGAACTCATGCATCATGTTCCTGACACTTTGGTATGGCATCGTTTTACTTACTTCACTTATTAATTTATTGCTTTTATGAAATGATTAGCCGTTTAACCACTCACCTATACATGTAGATGTCAAGCCCATCAAGCCTCTTGCCGCACAGGCAGCATCGGCTCAAGAAGTCAGCCTCCCTTGCTGGCTCCTCCTCGCCGGCTTCCACGAACCAGCCACCCCCGCCATCGCCAAACCCGAAGTACACGCGCTTCCGCACGCTTCCGCCGCCATCGCCAGCACCAGCCACATGTGTGATGACGCACGTGTAGCTCTCAGACAGCTCGTCCTCCTCCTGGGCATGGCGCCGTGCGGCGGCGTTGATGGCGATTGGCTCGGCCGCAAGCCGCCCGCAGCTCATGGCAGCAACGATGCCGAGCCCGACGACGCCCTCAGCATCGTCAAAGCTCCGCTTCGGCTTCTGCTCGGAGGAGCTGACCCCGAGGAAGATGGAAAGGAGGTTAGCGAAGGACGACGTGGCCTTCTGCTCGGCTGCTGCCGGCTCAAGAGACCTCATCACTTTTTTGCAGGAAGAGAAGGAGAGAGAGAGACGGGGTTCAGTTTTGTACTGTTCTCCACTCTCCCATCTCTCCTCTTCTCCTCCAGTCCTCCCTCCTAGCTCCCCTGTTGCTGATATGTGAGTACTAATGGTGACGGGAGAGGAGGAGGGAGAGAGAAGATGGGTCTGTGGTTGGAGGGATTTTAAAGGAAAAATGGGAGAGTGGAGGAGTTAGGAAAGAGGTTTGTTATAGACTAATTTTTTCTTTAATTGGTGGGGGTTGCATATGCAAAACCTCTTTATTCTGTGCACCATATATTATTTTTTCATACCAAGAGAATATTCCATAATAATGTTAATTATACAATGAGAATCAATAACTTGTCCTTTTTATTTCCTCTGGGAATTATTAAATAATTGTACGTAGATAAATAAAATGATCAACCCATGTTATGATAATCGAGAGCTTGCCCTTCAGTGAAGCTGAGCACTTCAGCTTCAAGTTCATTTTTTTTTTCAGTAGAGTTGGTTGTGTTTGGATGCATGAGTAGCTTGTTTGTTCAGCTTTTGCCGTTTATAGCTGATCCTCCATGCAGTACTTTGAAACCTGCTTTCTGGCAGTTCATTAGAATTTTTGTCTGGCTGCTTATTTATGGAACGCAATTAGTTCTGCAGCTACCTTTGTTTGTTTGCTCGCTCCTCTTTGTTTTGCTCTTACATAAGTTTGTATCATCACTTAGAAAAGGCTCGTGAACTTTCTGAAAGCACCAGGTAAATTAAGAAAGGATATCTTCTCGTGATCGATCGATCCGATGTGGACGGGTCTCTTTTTTCGTGTCACGATCGTCATGAAAAGAATAGAGGGGCAAAGTTTCTTGCGCGTCACTTGCAGCGGCTATCATCAAGCAGAGTAAATTATTAAGTAGTACTATTGGCTATAACAAACACATTTACCATCGGAACCCAATGCTTGTTAAAGTTGTCATCATCATGAGAAAATATGCTAACAAGCACTCAAGGCCAAAAGGAAACTTAGGGTGAATTATTAGAATGGTTCTCTGGAAATTCTTAGAGCAAAAAGAAGAAAATTGCTAATCATGATCAAGACATTATTTGTCACTCAAATTGTTTGTTTTTATTTTGTGGGGGGAAATATCATGTGTCATTGTCTGCTCCTTCTCATGGCCGGCACACCTAACAAAATAATTTCTAGCCCTCATCATGCATGCCCAATATACTTGAGATTTATGGTCCATAGAGCTTTCCTGTGACATGGGTTCACTGTGAACCAACAATGAAGGACTTCCCTTTCCCTGCTGACCAGACAAGGTACATGACGTTGACACGCATGCACATGTGTTTGCCTATGGAGAGGCAAACATGGCTGCTTAACCAGTAATCATTAACATCGTTTCCCTCAACAAGAAAAGAAAAACAAATCATTAACATTGTAAGTGAAGGAACATATGGTGTTAAACTCTGGGAAACTCGAAACGTAGACCGAGCTACATGTAATCTTTTATTTTCAAACATTAAAAATTTGTATTTCAAAGTTTCAAAAAATTCCAAAACAAAATTCTGGAGATAGCCAATATTGAATACTACAAACTGTTCAAAGTCTCACTATGAAATACTTTGTATTCTAAGCTACACAAAAAAGACAAAATCTGACATTTTATATAGTGAATAGTACACATTTCAACATTATATAATTCTGTCAGATTTTGTCATTTTTCATGTAGCCTAATATAAAAAGTATTTCATGTTAAGACTTTGCACGACTTGTAGAGTTCAACATTGTCTACCTCTAGAATTTTGTTTTGGAATTTTTTAAAACTTCAAAATACAAATTTAAAAATATTTTAAAATAAAGGGTTACATGTAGCTCGGTCTATGTTTGTTCACTCTCGTTAAACTCTACTTGAGAAAACAAAGTGGTTGGTGCAGCTGCACTTGTATTTCTGCTAGTCTATATTTTCACGATGTATGCACTGGTCAAACTCTACAAAGTCTGACTTTGACCAAAAGTTACATGCAACACATTTTGAGAAGGAGGGAGTAGTTACTAAGAATTGTCATATATACGAGAAAACAACCGGAAGGGAACCTAATTAAACCTCACACCCATTGTGCTGCACTTGAACTTACATGAGTCAAACAGAAAACTTGCAAAATTACCTCTTTTTTGACGATTAGCCTTCCAAATTACACTCAGAAGTTAAATCTGTGCACATCTCTACACAATACACGCATTAAACGACGGCCTCAGCCAGGAAATCCAATTTTTTTATCAGTAGTCATAGAAAAACCCTACACTAATCAGTAGATGGGAAATATGTATGCCTGTCATGTCAAAATCCCACTTGATTATAGCTGATGCGGCAAGCATTAAGCATTGTCAGGCGTTAAACAAAAGAAGTGGAAGCAACTTTTTCTAGTGACTTGTGACTTGTGAGGCTTGATAATTCTATTTATAGCATTAGAGAGAAGGAAATGTCGACAAGCCAGCACTGAAAAAATTAACTCTCTCCGGCCATCAGCTCGTCGAGGTGATCGAAGAGACATCAAACAATTCGTGCCGAGACACGGCACGGACGTGTATGGCGGGCAGGAACAAACTCCATCTCTCTGCCTCCACTAATTGCAAGCCGTGTTTATATGGTGATGCTCTTGTAGGTGCCTTTCATGGCCCACGAGGGTGCCGGTGCTGTGCAGGTGAGGGTCGCCGTCGAGCCACCGGAGAGCGACGTGACTCCGATGCTCCAATGTGGGTCGCCCATGTACCTTGCTTGCTGTTGCTGGGGCCGTGTGGCCACGTACGTAGAGAGCGACAGACCGCATGGCCCTGCTTGGACCATAGTACGTAGCTACTGTATTTGATTTTTTGGAAAACAATATGTTTTGATTTAGTTCTTATATACATCCTCTGTCCTAATATAAGGGAGTACTATTTTACTTTTACAAACCATGTTGCATTGAATTGCCGAATATAGTTGCTTCAGTAAGAAACTACAATTCCATGAAAAGTTAGCCGTACTTACATAGCAAAAATTCATCAAACAGTACAGCTATTTATCTCTGAAGAGAAACTCATTTACCTTTTGTATTTTGTGTAAAAACAATGAGCATGTTCTGTTTAGCAATTTTTACATAGCAGTATCCATATACGTGAATTGGTTTAAATATTTTTGAGAATCCTCTGAAGTTAACCTTGTTATTCAGGATGGTCTCCAAAAATATGTCAAATTATCTTCAACTCAGAAATAAAACAAAAGAGTCATTTTGTTCCTTTTTATTTTACACGTGTTATATATGCACAAGCTTAACGCTATATGAAATTTTGCACCTGATAATTCCTAGCATTACACACTATGCGAAAACAGGGAATGAAAAAACACCATATAAACACCATATCTATTACCTTCTCGCCCCCCCCCCCCCCCTCTCGCCCCCACGTGGCGGCAGGGGGAACCCTAATTCCACCGCCGCCGCCCCCCTCCCCACCTCTCTCTCCTCCTCCCGCCGCCGCCCGAGGGCGCGGCCGGTCAAAGCCTGGCCGTTGCCGGCGGCGGCGGGGACTGCTGGTCCCCTCGCGTGCTAGGGACGGCGCGGGTTGTCTCCTTCATGGCGTGGGCATGGTGCGGCCGCCGGGCACCATGGCGCGGCAGCTCTCCGGCGTGCGGCGGCGCGAGCTGTGGCGATCTGGAGCGGTGGCTGCGTGGCGGACGGCGTGGCGGTTGGGAGGCGCGCAGGAGGCAGAGAAGGTCGTGGAGAAGGCCGGAGGCGGCGGCGCGGCCTGCCCTTCGTGGCAGCCTCGTTGCATCTCCTAGGCTCGATTCACGGGCCTGATCTGGGGCTACCTTAGGCTCGTCTGAGCCGGAGGTTGCTCCGCTCGATTCGTTCACCGGGAGCCGGCCGGCGGTGTGGGGACTGCTGGTTCGACATGAATAAAGGAGGTGGTCCTATGGTTCCTCCTCGCCCAAAAATGAGGATCTACCGGAGGCCCTTTTTCATGGATCTGGTAGGAGTGACATGTTCCGGAAGGCTCCGCCGGCGAACTCCATTGGGCGATCATGCCTAGAGATTGCTGGATCGGATGAGATTCGGTCGGGCGCACCCATGTTTTTATCTGACCGTTTGGTTCCAGAGGGAGTTTTGCGAAGCTCTGCTGGCTGTTACCATCATGCGACGTGATTTCTCATTCCATGGTGAAGTCATCTAGCGGGGAATGTCATGGTTGCCGAGTCCTGGAGAATTGCATTGGTGGTTTGAGTCTTTGTGGCAAAGAGGAACTTGCTTCGTGATTCATGACTCGTAACAGCGACATGGCTAGTGGGGGAGATAGTACAGGAGAAGTTCAAGGTCCGACCTTGCAGGGTGAAAACCCAAGGTCTGGCCTTAATTGGTTGTGCCTGGCAATTGCCTTGTTGAAGGCATTGTTTTGTGGGCGCGGACTTTTCTCCGGGGTGAAAACCTAAGATCTATGATCGGGCGACGACAGTGTTAGTGTATTGTTCCCTTTTTGGAGGCGTTGCTTTTTGGAGATGTTGGACTTTTGGTGCTGTCTTGGTGGTGTTAGTGTTGCTGCTACAAGGAATTTATCACGGTAGCGGGACTTTTTCTTTTTATGTAATTCTTCTTCTTTTTTTGGCTGTGTGCATCCGTATTGCCACTAGGGCACTGCGTTGTTGCAGAGGCTGGATGTAATTGGTATCGGCTTGATATTAATATATATTCTTTATCTAAATTTTTTTCTTCAAAAGTTTGAGGCATAACATGAACACTTTATAATTCCGTGTTCAATTCATGCATCGCATGATAATTCAGGTCCCTATGTTGTAGTTCACAGATTACTCCATGGAGGCAATAGATTTTGACACATTTTTTATGTTCTCACATTTAAGGTCCCTCTGTTGTAAGATCTATTCAAGTGGGCAATTTCTCAAGAAGGATAAATATGCGTAACTCTTGTAACATACATTTAAAATAGTATAAGTTTTATAGTGATTGACATTTTTATGAACCGTCCGTCCACCTCGATCTGACGGTGGTAAAATAGACGGTACCAGACTGATGGTACCAGACGGTACCATGGTACCGCTATAATGTGGGACCGGTACCAAAATAATATGAGACCGCTACCTCTAATTTATTAAACGAAAATTCTAAAAAACAAGCGCGCTTTTGAGTGGCCGAATCACCGGATGAGCCTGCACAAATCATAAAGCGATCGATCGTGGACAAATTATTACTCGTGGTCTCTCTCCTCTTGAAAACATCACTGACTTCAGTGTCCCTCTTCCCCGGTGATCCGCCCTCTCCTCTGAAAGGACGAGATGTCGCCTAGAGGGGGGGGGGTGAATAGGCGTTTTAAAAACAATTACGGAATTGGCTTGAAGGAATGCGGAATTAAACTAACGTTTATTTTCTTCAAGCACAAGACCTAAATATGCTAGGCTCAACTAAGTGCAACAACAACAACTAGATATAAGCAAGATAGCACAAGATATAATTCACAAGTGATAAACAAGATATAAGTACTTCAAGCACGATGGCTATCACAAGGAAATAAACTCGGGTATAGAGATAACCGAGGCACGCGGAGACGAAGATGTATCCCGATGTTCACTTACATAAAGTAAGCTAATCACCATTGGAGAGATGCGGATAACCACGAAGGCCCCCGAACGCCACGAAGGCTCACCTTCTTCTCCGAGTCCCCCACGAAGCTAGGGACCCCTTCTTATGGTTAGCTTTTCCTCCACTCCGGAGATGGCAAGCTCCACAACCACTTCACAACTCCCACGAAGGGGAATCCCGGGCCTCTTCACAATCTTCCACGAAGAGGTCACCGAGGCACCAACCGCCAAGCCAACTAGGAGGTCACCCTCCAAGAGTAACAAGCTCACGGTCTCTCACTCGAACAAATCGTAATGGAGAGCTCAACACTATGCAAGGATGCAAAGCAAGAACACAAGGGAAAGTGCTCAAATCCTTCTCTCTCAAATCCCACCAAAGCAACAAATGCTATGGAGGAGTTAGAGAGGAAGAACAAGGGTGGAGGTCAACAAATGACTCCAAGATCTAGATCCCAAAGGTTCCCCTCACTTAGAGGAGGAATGAGTTGGTGGAGATTGTAGATCTAGATCTCCTCTTCCAAATCCCTCAAAAATATGCAAGAATCATTGGAGGGAAGAGAGAGGGAGCAAGCTCAAGAGGGGCAACAATGGAGGTGAGAGAAAAGCTCAAGAACACTTTAGAACACCCTTCCAACCGTTGGGGAAGAAGCCCCCTTTTATAGGGCAAGAAAACTGCCCGTTAGAGAGATTTTTCGGTCATCCCGGAGCAGCCCGGAGCAGCTCCGGAGCAGCCCGGAGCAGAGCCCGGAGCAGCTCCGTCCGATACTCCGGAGCGAGTACCCGACCACTGCTCAGCCCGGAGCAGCTCCGGATTTCACTCCGGATTTGCAAAACTGCAAAAACACTCATACGAAAAACGCGATAACTTTTGCATCCGAACTCCCTTTTTAGCAAACTTGGACTTTTTGAAAAGCTTAGAAAAAGTACTACAACTTTATGCAGAGAAACACCAAGAAATGTCAAGAGGAAAAATACGAAATATGGAGAGGTGTGAAACCTTCCAAAGTGAAGAACCGGTAAAACCTCTCAACTCGAAAACGCAATAGAAGATGCATTTGGATTCCGTTTTCGATGAACTTGGACTTGTTGGAAAGCTAGCAACAAGCTCAAGAACCTCACATGGAGAAACACCAAGAAGCAACAAACTAGGAAGATGCAAAGTATGCAAAGGATTGAGCTCCCTATGATGATGTGATCAAGTTACCCAACCGAAAGCCCCTCTTGATAGTGCGGCTATCTATCCTATAACCCGGTCTCCCAACAAACACCTTGAGACCGGTAAAAGGAAAACCTAGCAAGGACATACCTTTTCCTTGAGCATCCCGCTTGATCTTGATGATGATGCTTCATGCTCTCATCAAGCCGGAATGCATCACTTGATCATTGTTGCTTCGTGAAGACTTTAATTTGCTCCCCCATAAACCATTATGGGATAGCTTTGTTAACACTCATCTTCACAAGTCCATTATCACCAAATGGACGACAAGCTTCAAACATATGATCTTCTTGAGATGCATAGGGAATTCTTCATTTGATTGCATGCTCTAAGTCTTGGTCAACCATGGCTCAACTCATGAGACCATCGTGACCTCGACATAGAGCCATAACTTGAATTCTTCTCATGTAACCAAACTCTCAAGATCTTGAGACTCCTTGGCTTAGCACATAAGCTAGAGCATGGAATACTTGAGTTCTACACAAGAACAACATCTTTATTTCTTCTTCTTGATTATATTGGATTCATCTCTTCTATTCAATGATCTTGATGCCAATACTTAAGATATATCTTTATCTTCATGGCATCCAAGCCTTGAATCCAACACATGGACTTCAAGCAATTCCTATGAACAATTCCTTCATAAAAATCTCAATGAAAACATTAGTCCATAGGGATTGTCATTAATTACCAAAAACACACTTAGGGGCAATTTACCCTTACAATCTCCCCCATTTTGGTAATTGATGACAATCTCAACAAGAGGGTTTATATAATGAATGATAGAAACTAATATTCAACTTATCCGAGAATAAATTGCATACAAGAGGTTGTATTTGATATGGTCAAGTAACACGAAGCTACTACCGCATATCAAAATCAATTGTACTCACATAAACTACAACAAATATGGTTGATGTGAGTGCAACCAAAATATATAGAGCAAACTCCCCCACAATATATGCACGTGTGATGAACTTGAATTTCATTGCATACATTGTCAAGATAAACCTTTGATGAAGTTTACACTATATATTCAACCATGCAAAACAACTAACAAAGAAGAGATACATGAAAGGCAAACACTTAAGCACAACCAAACTTAAGTATAAAAACCATTTCCCTTAAACCCTCTAAACTTCTCCCCCATTGGCAACGATTGCCAAAATGGATGAAGGAATTTAGAAGGCCAATATAGTATGAGTTCCTCCCCAAGATGTGCATTTCTCATAAGTATGAGTGAAATCATATGCACTTATCAAATTAACAATATTTGGAGGAAGTCAAACCATATTGAGGATCAAAGATTGCAAAAAGATGACATAGTGAAGGAAGCTTCAACGAATGAAGCAAGCGGGCAATCAAGAGACCCAAAGAACCAATTGGACACAAGAAGAAGTGATGATAAGAGCTACTAGGTGCTTTAAATGAAATAAGGAAGCTCCCCAAGGTCCATGCATAAATTTGAATTTTTGTTGCATTTGAATACAATATGCACAAACATGGAATCCTCACTTCCTCTATATCATTTAAAAAACAACCATGAGCATGAGAGAATACAAAAGAATCAATACGCTTATCAAAGTGAACTTTAGTCCAAAAGGATTCACGAGATATGAGTGCGAGAAGAAGCAATAAAGAATAAACAAGCACTCATAAATCAAGTTCTTACCAACACCATCAAAAACCAAATGAATAATAAAGATGGTCGGCAAAGAACGAGGATATCAAGGGAAGAAATTAACACTCTTATGCATATACATTTCTAAGTGGACAAAAAATCATGATGAACAATCCACATAGAAACATGTATACACAAAAGGTTAGTTGAATAAAAGAGAGACATGATATCCAAGAGAGAGTCATAGAATATACCAAATAACTTTGCTAGAAAGCATATATAGCTCAAGGCTCCATTTTCCATTATGGTATATTAATGAACTCCCCACACAAAATCATCAAAGCCATCGCAACTAGCAATAAGGGATCAAAAGATAGTTGGGATGCTTTGAAAGGCAACAAGCATAATAAAGAAGGGTACAACTTGCAACATTATCTATATTGCACATGAGAGAGCGTTGAGGAATTAATATGCAATAAATTGCTAAAATGGCATATTTGGGATTGGTGAATCATAAACATGATTTTATATACTTCCCATCATATGCAATCATCTCAATTTGCTCACATATGAAATAAAGATATTTCTTTATAAGACCTTTGCAAGAACCGCAACATTTGCAAATAAATATTATCATGCCAAGAACCAACCTACAAGAGTTGGGATGCTAGAAAAGTATGCATGAATGTTATACTTGTTACCGAGATAGCAATGGTGTGATGTAGTAGATAAGAGTTCACTGTGTCATCCTAGCTTGGCTCCAATAATCATATGGTGACAACACCTTCCTTATAAATGAGACAAGCATCCATTGCATCTCCAATGTACCTAAGACAATATTTAAGTACATCTTGGTCCCCAAACTTATTGGGTCCAAAGTGGTTAGACTAACCACAATACATATGATAGACTCCATAAAAATATGTGCATAGTTAAAGATGAAATTTGAATTTCATGCACATCTTAGCCATTTAGGATTTGATGGAGTATAACATATATATTGGATCAAAGAAAGCAACTAAGATACAAAAATAAGCATAAAGAGAATATGCATGCACCTATCTTTCAAGATCCAAAGAAGATACGATTTAGACAAAAACACCAAGAATACAAGGAGGTATAAAAGGTGTGGCAAAACACATTATTTGTCCAAATGACATCAAGGGAACAAATCAACAAATGATTTATTCATAAAATTCAACAAATGAACCTAACAACTTATTGAGCATGAAAGAATAAATAAATAAAAGCATGCTCAACAATTTATCTCATTCGAGCAAATAAATCATAGAAGAAGGAATGAGATAACTAACTCCCAAAAGAGCAAGGTTCCAACAAATAAACCAAACCCTCTACACTTTTCACAATGGCACAAGTACCGAAAAGAAAAGGTTTGTCTTACAACAACACACACTTGATGGGGATCAAGAGATGAGACAAAGTCAAGCAAAAAGATCCTCAAGAAGGCAATAAGACAATGGGAGTCAAAATAATTTCTTGGCAAGAAATATGGGCAATAAGATGCAAATTCCAAGGTGAAGATGATCTAGAGGAATTACCACACATATATACGAATACCAATTGTCAAAGACAAGAAGTTCATATTGGAATTATTTCCCGGTGGTGTATTGCAAAGATATTCAAGATCAACTTCACAATAAAAGGCATATGGTTAAATATTCAAATTAAGCACCATGCACGAAAAAGGATTCTTGGTAGCTCCAAAAATAGTCAAACAATCATGCAAAGCAATGATTAGAGTAACTAGAAGCAAACGGCTTCCTACTTATGATATACATATAAATATATTTGAGTGAAACCGCACCAAGAATTCTTACTCAAACCAAGACCAAAGAAATGAGCAACAAAATGTTTTAAGAAAGAATGGAGCTTGTTTGAGCAAACATGCCACCTAGGAACAAGATAATTAACAATATCAACTCTAAGTGGCAATACCTCAAATGTCCACATTTCCTAGGCTTGTGATATGCATAAGACATATTACTCCCCCATAATGTGATATTAAATTCTTTTCAACAAAAGGCAAACAAAATCCAACTAGAGATAATTAATGGAGATATAGAATTTGAATTTCTCATGAGCATGGCATACCACATAGTGACTAGATAATCTTGCAATATCAATACTAAGTGGTATTACTCATGTGCACACATTTATAGGATTGTGAGGTGCCAATGGCAAATCACTCCCCCAAAATGGGATGTTCCATTAATCACTCGATAAGAGCCAAATAAGATACCATAAATATACATTAGAGGCTCGAAGCAAACACACAAGTATATGATGTGCCAAACACCCAACACCTACTTGAATACACAAGATAAGTAGGTATAAGGAACAACATATACAAACACATACTTGGTACAAAACCAAAACATGCAAAGGGGCAAGTAACTTACAATGTAAAGAGGTTAAGTACAAGTTACCGCAAAGAGGCACATTGGATATAAAATGATAGTGTCAATGACTTGGCTTGATGAAAATAAAATTAATGAAGATCCCTTAATTCTTCATGAGGTAGCCAAGTCTCCAATGCCCTCCACAAACACCTATTGATCAAGTTTTAGTTTGTTGGTCCCCAACCAAGTTGGGTCCTAAGAGGTTAGTAACAATAGGCTTGGCAACCCAAATGGTTCTTTTCTTGACACCACTTTGAGTTCCAACAAACTTGGCAAACACATTGCCATCCTTATCTTTCTTAAGATAATAATCATCATCAACAATGATAGGATTAGATAAGGTACCGTTTAAGCATGAAGAAGCAAAGTGCCCCTTCTCACGGCAAATATAGCAACAAGTGCTTCCCTTTCTCTTCTTCGTTGATTCCTTGATTTGGGAAGCTTCATCTTGTTTCTTCTTGGGAAGTGGCCTATCTTCAACTTGAGGTCGAACATGAGCTTGACCTTGTGCCCGCTTCCCTTGTTGCTTCTCACTCAAGTGCTTCTTCTTCAATGGGCAAGATCTCACATGATGCCCTTCAATCTTGCACTTGAAGCAAACAATCTTGGCCAAATTCTTCACTTGGTCTTGGCCCTTCTTCTTCTTGTTGCTCTTGGACTTGTTCTTGTTATTGGAGTTGAATCCAAGTCCACTCTTGTCATTAGGGGATTTTTGCACACTCAAAATATTATCAAGTGTGGATTTCCCTTCATGACGCTTATCCAAGTCTTTCTCCAAACTAGTGACTTGGGCCTTGAGCTCTTTGATTTCCTCTACAAGGTTAGTAGTAATACAAGTACTAGAGGAGGTAGAAGCTTCATTGTTAGAGCAACAAGGCATAGCAAGTAATTCATCACAAGATGTAGCAATATTATGCCTAGACAAATTACTTGGACTAGCACAAGATAATATAGCATTTTGGTTCAATGTAGTGCTAATGTCCAAATGAGGCTCACAAGATGTTTTCTTAGAGATACTTGCCTCATGAGCTAACTTTAGCCCATTATAAGAGATTAAGAGATCCCCATGAGAGCCCAAGAGCTTTTCATGGCTTTCCTCCAATTTCTTATAATTGCTTGTTAGCAACTCAAGTTGAGCCCTTAGCTCAACATTCTCCTTTAATATAGATGCTTCACAAGAAATAGAGTTAGTAGCACAAGCATCATTAATAGATTTAGCATTTGTAAGCTCATAAGATTTAATAGATTGAGATAGGCAAGAATTAGTATGCTTCTCTTCGGATAGCTCTTGCTTGAGGAGATTGAATCTCCATTTCCCCTCATTAACAAGGGAGTTCAATTCCTTAATGGTCTCCTTGTGGTCAAACAAGGTTTCCATTAAGTGTTCGACTTTAGCACGAGCATCATTATTACCACGAAGAGAGGCATACACAATTCCCATCTCATGCAAGAAAGCTTCATTATCATCATCATTATCATCATCATCATCACTCTCATCATAAGAAGATGTGTCGGGATTCAAAGTAGGAGTTACCTTTGAACCGCTTGCCATAAGGCACATGTGAACTTGCGTAGATGATGATGGAACTTTAATAGAAGCACATTCTTCATTTTCGAGTGTAGGACAAGCTCTTGCGAGATGTCCATACTCGTGGCATTCATAGCATTGCCTTCTCTTGATAGAAACCTTCTTGGTTCTTCTATTGATTTCTTCTTTAATTATGTGACCCAATTTTTCTTTAATTTCCTCTACATGGTTAGTCATACAACAACTAGAGGAAATAGAATCATTTTGAGTATGGTCACAACTAGAAACAAGCATATCATCACAAAATTTAATCAAGCAAATTTTAGGAGATATGCAAGGACCTTTAACACAAGAATGAGTAAAGAATTTCTTGCAAGAAGTGTTTAGGTCCAAACTCTCTACACCATTAGGATTTATAGAAATAGAATCATTGGTGCAAAGAACAAGTCTACCAACATCACATATGATTTCTTCACTCACCGTATCATTACCTTGTGACAAGTCACATGTTGGTGAAGTGGAAGAACTTGAACAATCATCACGACCGAATGTGGAAGCAACTTGGAGCTCTTCATGATGTGAAGGTGAAGAGAGCTCCTTGGGTTCACTTTCAACCTCAAGAGAAATGGACCCACCAAATGACTCTTCTAGCTTGGTCCATATCTCATGAGACGTCTTGCACTTTGAACCCATCAAGCAAACATAAACTATGGAGCTCACAGACAATAAAATTTCATTAAATACTTGAGCTTCTAGATGTAAATTTTTCTCATCCTCTATAGATAGACTTTGAGGATCCATCGGAGGAGAAAAGCCTACATCTAGAAATCGCTCTATATTTGGACACAAAGTCCGAAGATTAGAAAGCATGCGATTTCTCCATAGCATATAATTTGTGCCATCAAAAATAATTGTGTCATTGTGCACTAAATAACTAGCCGACATCTTTACTCTCAAGGCGGTGAAGCCTAAACAAGGAGAGACCTCGCTCTGATACCAATTGAAAGGACGAGATGTCGCCTAGAGGGGGGGGGTGAATAGGCGTTTTAAAAACAATTACGGAATTGGCTTGAAGGAATGCGGAATTAAACTAACGTTTATTTTCTTCAAGCACAAGACCTAAATATGCTAGGCTCAACTAAGTGCAACAACAACAACTAGATATAAGCAAGATAGCACAAGATATAATTCACAAGTGATAAACAAGATATAAGTACTTCAAGCACGATGGCTATCACAAGGAAATAAACTCGGGTATAGAGATAACCGAGGCACGCGGAGACGAAGATGTATCCCGATGTTCACTTACATAAAGTAAGCTAATCACCGTTGGAGAGATGCGGATAACCACGAAGGCCCCCGAACGCCACGAAGGCTCACCTTCTTCTCCGAGTCCCCCACGAAGCTAGGGACCCCTTCTTATGGTTAGCTTTTCCTCCACTCCGGAGATGGCAAGCTCCACAACCACTTCACAACTCCCACGAAGGGGAATCCCGGGCCTCTTCACAATCTTCCACGAAGAGGTCACCGAGGCACCAACCGCCAAGCCAACTAGGAGGTCACCCTCCAAGAGTAACAAGCTCACGGTCTCTCACTCGAACAAATCGTAATGGAGAGCTCAACACTATGCAAGGATGCAAAGCAAGAACACAAGGGAAAGTGCTCAAATCCTTCTCTCTCAAATCCCACCAAAGCAACAAATGCTATGGAGGAGTTAGAGAGGAAGAACAAGGGTGGAGGTCAACAAATGACTCCAAGATCTAGATCCCAAAGGTTCCCCTCACTTAGAGGAGGAAGAGAGAGGGAGCAAGCTCAAGAGGGGCAACAATGGAGGTGAGAGAAAAGCTCAAGAACACTTTAGAACACCCTTCCAACCGTTGGGGAAGAAGCCCCCTTTTATAGGGCAAGAAAACTGCCCGTTAGAGAGATTTTTCGGTCATCCCGGAGCAGCCCGGAGCAGCTCCGGAGCAGCCCGGAGCAGAGCCCGGAGCAGCTCCGTCCGATACTCCGGAGCGAGTACCCGGCCACTGCTCAGCCCGGAGCAGCCCGGAGCAGCTCCGGATTTCACTCCGGATTTGCAAAACTGCAAAAACACTCATACGAAAAACGCGATAACTTTTGCATCCGAACTCCGTTTTTAGCAAACTTGGACTTTTTGAAAAGTTTAGAAAAAGTACTACAACTTTATGCAGAGAAACACCAAGAAATGTCAAGAGGAAAAATACGAAATATGGAGAGGTGTGAAACCTTCCAAAGTGAAGAACCGGTAAAACCTCTCAACTCGAAAACGCAATAGAAGATGCATTTGGATTCCGTTTTCGATGAACTTGGGCTTGTTGGAAAGCTAGCAACAAGCTCAAGAACCTCACATGGAGAAACACCAAGAAGCAACAAACTAGGAAGATGCAAAGTATGCAAAGGATTGAGCTCCCTATGATGATGTGATCAAGTTACCCAACCGAAAGCCCCTCTTGATAGTGCGGCTATCTATCCTATAACCCGGTCTCCCAACAAACACCTTGAGACCGGTAAAAGGAAAACCTAGTAAGGACATACCTTTTCCTTGAGCATCCCGCTTGATCTTGATGATGATGCTTCATGCTCTCATCAAGCCGGAATGCATCACTTGATCATTGTTGCTTCGTGAAGACTTTAATTTGCTCCCCCATAAACCATTATGGGATAGCTTTGTTAACACTCATCTTCACAAGTCCATTATCACCAAATGGACGACAAGCTTCAAACATATGATCTTCTTGAGATGCATAGGGAATTCTTCATTTGATTGCATGCTCTAAGTCTTGGTCAACCATGGCTCAACTCATGAGACCATCGTGACCTCGACATAGAGCCATAACTTGAATTCTTCTCATGTAACCAAACTCTCAAGATCTTGAGACTCCTTGGCTTAGCACATAAGCTAGAGCATGGAATACTTGAGTTCTACACAAGAACAACATCTTTATTTCTTCTTCTTGATCATATTGGATTCATCTCTTCTATTCAATGATCTTGATGCCAATACTTAAGATATATCTTTATCTTCATGGCATCCAAGCCTTGAATCCAACACATGGACTTCAAGCAATTCCTATGAAAAATTCCTTCATAAAAATCTCAATGAAAACATTAGTCCATAGGGATTGTCATTAATTACCAAAAACACACTTAGGGGCAATTTACCCTTACATCCTCGAGATCCCCTGATTCTGGCTGCCGTCGGCCTCCTCTGCCGCTGCCGTTAACCGGCATAGCCCAGCCGGACACCCCCCTAAATCCCCACTCGGCGGCGAGGAAGGAGGAGGCTGAGGGGGCCCTGGAGCCGCCGGTGGCATCGGAATGCTGAAGGAAATCCCGTTGTAGGAGGTGTCGAGGAAGAGGAGCAACGGCGATGCCATGACCTCGGCCGGTATCTCGTCGGAGACGGAGTTGTGGCTGAGGTTGAGGCGGATGAGCTCCGAGAGGAAGCCGAGCGCGGCTGGATGGCCCCAGCGATGGCGTTGTCGGAGAGGCGGCGGGGGCCGGCGCGGTCGGAGAGGGAGCGTGATGCCGAAGATGCTGCCATTGACGCACTTCCAGTGGCCGAGCATGAGCCGATGCCGGTGTCGTTCCAGGAGCGGAGGAAGCCTTAGGGGTTGGCCAGGTGGTGCTTGATGGCCTGCAGGCCAGGTAGTCCGCCTGGCTGGTGGCCACGCCGTCGCAGGCCGCATGCACGTGGTGGGCTGCGTTGGCACTAGAGAGGAGAGTGCACCAGAAGCAGCAGCAACCATGCCATCGCCGGCGTGCGCACGTGGTTGGGCTGCATTGGCACCGGAGAGGAGAGTGCAGCAGTAGCAGCAGCAATGTAGGACAAGGAATCCGATCGGGTGAAAGTACATGAAACGTCCAGAAGAAGATAACCTCGAGCTTGCTTTGTCAGATTTTCTAGAAGTCTCTTTGTAAGATTTTCAGGGTGAAGTTTATAACTACCATGATTAAGGGTCAAGTGATGATTGCATGAGTAAGAGTGAGTTACGTCCTGAGTTGAAGTCCCTTAACAATACAAAGTTGGACGAGTTTTGTAATCCTCTATGTTATCTTGCTTATAAGAAAATTCTGGCCAGTGAGTAAAATGAGCTTGTTGACGACAAACATCTCCATAACAAATATGTAGGAACCAGGTTAGAGCCCAAACAATATTATCGAAGAAAACAAATCTGCAAATGACCATGAATTAGCCATCAAGACACAGAATAAAGAGAGCTCCCAGCCAGTTAACAAAATAGCTATACTGAAGCCAAATCCAAAAGGAGGGTTTGGTCCCTCCGAAACAATTCGCAGTGTACAATGCATACCATCAGAACAACACAGATATAACTCACCCCTAGCTAGTATGTTGAAGCAAATATTTATTTTTATTTATTTTGAGAAATAGAGCTTTTTAATTAATCATCAGAACAGGTCAAATCACACTTTACAAGCTCTCTTACTACTAGAGGTAAGTCATCTAGCATGATTGTTTTGCCCATGGAAACGGCAAGTTTCGCTAGGCAGTCAGCAACGATGTTTGTCTCTCTTCTGGAATGCTTGAATTCACACTCCTTCATCTTCAGAAGTAGTTTAAAGGTTGCTTCTGGTCACCCTGTGGACTTATTTGATCAAGATTGTCTACTAACCTGCACACGCCAAAAATTATGTTAAAAACAAAGAGCAAAAATGTACAGAGAGCAGAAAATTGCATCTGACAGGTATTTGAAATGTTTTGCCTTAAGAAAAATCTTACAAATGAATGCAACATTGGCGCCTTGACGATGGAAGAGGATTTAGGATGCAGTTTTGTCAAGGTAGCGACCCGAAGCAAGTTTGGTGGCATGGCATTCACTACTATATCGTCTCAACATCTCATACTCTGCCAATAGTTATGCTAGGTATTGATCCAATCAGCTCGTGGACAAACAGGTCAAGTAGGAATCTTACAGTTTCTCTCGTTACTGAAACTCAAGGCTCTAGAAGCACGCATAAACTATTAAATTAGAGCTTAGCTTCGTATTTGATGTCTCATTACTGATTACTAAATGCATTACTTGTCTAAATACAAACCCATTTCAGGTAGTTCTCATTACAACCATGACTACAGACTGTTTGACTATATTTTTATTAATCTGGTAAGATTTCACAAATTTATCCATCGATGCTATTGATTATACGGATCAAATGCTGAATCTTCGAATCGGGTCAATTCTAGATTCTTGAATGATCAAACCAGCTAATTGGCTTTCTTGCTTCGAAAATTCAAAGCTACCTCCTCTTTTTAGGAAAGAAGCCTGCAGCTAATTAGCTTTACTTTACTTTGTACTATAGTAGTTAACTGAAATCATGTGGATATTGTGATATTGTGATCATGTGAGATATTTGCTGCTAAAGTTTCACTACAACACTTGATATATTTTAAACAAGTCGATACAGATTAATAGTGTGTTTCTTTTAAAGCTGCCACCTAACTAATTAACTGAGGCTCTGTTCGGTTAGGCCCAGCCCGGCGGGGAATGCAGCCCAACCCCTGTCAACCCGCGTGGATCGCCTCGGGGGAGATTTGATCCCAGCCCATTCTTAACCATGCGTTCGGTTGTACCCCACGTGAAACTTACCCTGGCCCAAATCCCTCCGTTCCCGTCCGTTCCGCAGCGGATCTAAACTCCATCTCTCGACTTGTGGAAGGAAACCCGGGACTTGGACGGTGCTGCGACCAAGAGAAGCCAAATTCGCTCTCCGCTGATGTAAGACGGAAAGAAAATACAGAGGAGGTGTGAGCCTCGCGCGGATTAGAGTGACGCACCGATTTCACTCAAATCCCATCGTGATTAGTTCCCTGTGGGGAACTATACCCTAAGAACCGAACAGAGCCTGACCGGTAATATCACCAATAGTAGTTTTATTAATTTGCATATATTCTTCTGTTATAATGATTATAATATTTTTTGGTTAGTCCGGTATCTTTCTAGATTCAGTTTTTGTCCTCTAATATGTGCAGTTTTCCCTCTGTTGAATCTTATGCACATTATTGCAAATCGTTAGTTAAATAAAGCATGTTCTTTCTTTACTTTTTTCCTTGCAAGATGACAACAGTGTCGCTCAATCTCCATTTAACATAGTGAGTGTTTTGTTCTTTAATACCCAGTGACAACAGCATTGCTCAATCACAAAACAGTAAACATAACTTCCTTTTGGTCAATTTTTAATTATGTTGCTAAGCCTAAGATGTTAGAGCAGCAATGAAGAATTCTAAGTAGGAAATTAGGAGCAATGATTTCACCTTGTAAGGCATTGTTCTCTGGACCAAAATGCAGCAGCCTTCCGAATGTACTTTTCACCTCAAAAGAAAATAATTTTCAGTTAGGTAATAAAGAAGCATTCATGCAATCAGTACACATTTGGGAATTTCCTAATTGGTGCAAACAGATTAACAAAAACCTTTTTGGTGCATCAGCCTAGAAATATATAACCACCGGCTAATCCGAAAAAAACTAATATAACAATTCCAAGCTCCCCTGAGAATCGTTGAGAAGCTAGAGCACCAAGATCCAGAAACTCCAAGACCAAGCGCGTCACTTGAACTGAAATCACAAGAGGAAAAACATGAAAAGCAAGAGCAACACAGTCCCGTGTCTATTCTTGATCCACTCTTCCACAAAGATGGCGGCAGCCCTGACAACAAGAGCACGATAAAATGTAGTATCAAATTGACAGAAATTCAAATTTATTCTTACCATTGACTTTGAGAAAAACAAAGTGTTAAATCTAAATCTTGCAATGACCTACAGACTTGGAAACATACATAAATCTGTATTCTTGTAATTGCCCTGGCGGTGGCGCCTACCCAGTCTTGCCTCGATTAGGGCTGCCCAGTCCCCTGCCGCTGCCGTTAACCGGCGCAACTCAGCCGGACTCCTCTCCCCCAAATCCCCACTCGGCGGCGAGGAAGAGGAAGCCAAGGGCGCCCTGCAGGCTAGAGCCGCCGGCGAACGCCTCGGGGAAGCTGACCGAGATCCGGTTCTAGGAGAGATCGAGGTGAGGGGGAACGCTTCGGTACGGTGGCTGTAAATTTTTGTAAGTATAGGTTGTAATCTCGAATTATTCGGGGAAAACAGTACGTGCGTTGTCTCGGACAGGCCGCGATTAATCAAAGCAATTTACCAGTTTAAAAAATATTATCTACTATTTTAATCAACGGTCACGATAAATCAGACTTAACGGTACCGGACGGTACCACGGTTCTATACCAATCACTGTAAAAGAGCTCTTAAAATAGTAGCATAGTTCAAGTCTAATTTGTCAATGATAGATGTAATTAAGAACTATATAATAAAAAATCCTATACTTAATATGTGGAAAACATTGGTATGTAGGAATTAAGTAATATAACAGGGACTAGTTAATTATAATTATTCTTTGATAAATATAAATTCTACAAAGGTATAAAAGTTTAATGTAAATGGTTTTTATCATTCCTTCCACTATGACGGAGTCCATATTAGAAAACTCCATTTGACCGATCAAATTCTCAAAAATCTCATTGCTCCATTAGTTTGGAGATAAGTTTGCAATATGTAAGTACATTTATTTCACAATAACCTTCATCTGACATGTGGGGTTCACAATTAGGAGACGTCCGTAGTATGACCCCACATATGTTGGTAGTTGGACAATGCAACTTAACCCAAATTGTCCCAAAAAAATCCTACCTCCCATTGCTCGTGATGAACCCTTCCAACCTTCCTTATTCTCCCGACACACCCCTCTAAATCCTACTCTAGATGGTCCACTCATGGTTTGAGGTACCTATTCCTGGCAGTGGGAGCTTGGGCCCTGCGATAGTGTTGAGTAGCGGCAACAGTTGCGGCTGAATCTCAAGCAAGCCCATAATGGTGGCGAGTAGTGAAGGCTACTCGGGGTAAGCGACCGATGTTGGCGAGTAGCGATGGCAGCTAGGAGTGAAGGAGACAATCTAGGATCTAGGAAGAAACATCCTAGGCGATGTGGTGGTTATGTCACATACAAAGGATATGTGAAGAGTCTGTTGACCTAGCATTTGGAGAAGAAGGATATGAAGAACCAGAGTAGCAACCTAAACGATATGTTGTCACTTGTTCTGCAAGGTATGTGTATGTTTATTGCTCTCACGTGCTTTGCACTTATAGCTGGAAAAAATAACCAACTAAATTACTTTGTCACAACTCTAGGAAAATGTGCCAAAAAAGTTGTGAAAAATATTACAACAAAAGAAGATAAAGTCACTTGATTCTACAAATGTTGATGCTTCTGCAACATAATTAGTTTCCCTCGATAGCTCGTAAATAACATCCGAAGCAAGGCACAAGATAGCCCATCAAAAAAACACGTGCAACAAGAAGATATTTTGCCTATGAGTTGTAGTTTGATTTACTTTTGGTTATGTGAATATGTAGTGTGACAAAACATTTAATATGTCATATTTGAACGTATTGTCTGGGTAAACACTAACAATCAGGGTCCGATTGGAAACGAAAGATCGGACCTCCCCGATGGCATCGATCTCATCTCAAATCAAACGTCCATCTGTGCCCCAAATCCCATCCCCTTCATCCATTAATTACGATCAAGAAATCAGGATCGTTAATTGCGCTCATATCGTAATGGCTCCTCTAACCACGCGAACACAGCGCGGCTTCCATCTCCTCCCCTTGCTTCCTCCGTCGCCTCTCCCCGCCGCTCGCCTCCCATCCCCCGTCTCCCGTCGCTCTGCTTCCCCGCCGCCCCGAGTCACTTCTTTCCCGTCTAGCGCCTGCAGCCCGCCGCGGGTCCCCGGGGCAGAGTTGGACGGTGGCCGGCGACAGTACATGTCGGAGCGCGGAAATACAGCGCCTGGGTAGAACCTCCCGTACGTCAACCGGGCTATCAAGCCTTCGATCCCGCCAAAGCAGTCATTAATTGGACGTTGGCCGCTTCTGCCGCTCACGCGATCAGGTCTCTCCGATGACGATATGATTTGGGAAGAAGGTAATACCAAACTGAACTATGTCCTGAGGTGTGCATTTTTCCTGCATTTTGAAGACATTAAATCCAAGTATTTCTTTGTATATGCAGTTGTGAAATCAGTTTGCCTATGACTCTCGTCGACTTGGATACACTCTGGCCGAAGCAATGGGAGTATGGGACGGAGATTCCTTCCGCTGGTGCAATGTCTTCATGAACATAACTGCAACTAGCCCAGGTAAGTTCTGATCACATCTTGTGTCTATTATATTTGGGTTTTAGATCTTTCTGAAGTCAAATAAGTATTGTTGACGTTGCTTTTTTCCTCATATAATTAAGCATCCACATTATATAGTGATGATGAACATAGTGGATTTGCAGCAGGCTAGTGGTTGCTTCCACAGGCCAATCCGTTAATGTCACCATCAACGACGACATGAATTGGGAAAAGATAATTGCAAGTGACCTTGGTTCCAATCTGTTGATAGATTCTCTACTTCTGAATTTCAAATCTGTGTAATTCTTAGCAATTCATCTCTTGAACATTCCTACTTCACTATCAATTAGGCCTTTGGTTAACCATGTAACCATTTTGCAGCGTCACTTCGTACATGCTGCTCTAGTCCCCCGCATCGTGGAGCAGCAGAAGTAAGCCAAACCACCATCTGAATGAAGCACTACCACCATCTAATTGAAGCATTATGACCATTGTTAGGAAGCAGGCCAAAATGGATCGGTGGCATATGAAGGAAGCACGACCACCATCTGAATGAATCATTGTGACCATCGGCAGGAAGCAGGGCAAAATCAACCGGTGGCGTTTGAAGGAAGCACAACTACCATCTGAATGAAGCAGTGTAGTGACCATCAGAAGGAAGCAGTCCAAAATCGACCAATGGCATCTGAAGGAAGCACGACCACTATGTGATGAACATGGCCACCATGTGAATGAGCATGGACACCATCGGAATGCTATCTGTATTTTCCAAGATGGCTCAAAGCCTAACACTATATGGCAGTTTTTGTTTTATAGAAAGAAACATGAAGCAAGTAGGATAATGAACGAAAATAGTTGTCACTGGTCTTCTAAAAGCTGCGCTTCGTTGAGCGCAACAGCATGCATCGCACCATGTAATTGGGAAGCATACAAGAAGAATGTAGCACAATTAGTGGAGAGATTTGTCATTACTTCAGACTGAAATGTTTTGTCCATGTAGCAAAAATTTACATTCGATGGTAGCAAATAGTTATTCTTTTGAAGCAACATTCCCTATTCTTTTGAAGCATGCCTCGTAATGACAGTGCAAATAATGTCAGATTGATATTGAGCTTGTTGGAAGTCTACATAACGGAAACAATACAATGCTACCGTGGAAACTTTTTTTTTCATGCGACACAATTTCTATCATGTTATACTATCAAAAAAGTCATTACAGTTTCCTAAAATAAGAAGAAACAAGATTTGCTTCCTGATAAAATCTGGAATTAGTTTCAGAAAAAAATCAAATAATAGTAGTTAATTCCGTAACCCACTTAATTAGGATTAGAAACCTAAAAATGATGAGATTTTTTGCCCGAACACTAAATAAGGAAGCAAAATTACAGGAGCATTAAACAGGAAAGCAGAATTACGGGAGCACTAAATAAGGAAGCAAAATTACTGGAGCATTAAGTAAGGAAGGAAGCATGCCATCGGTGCCTTATTTCAAATCAGACGGTCCAGCTGAAACAAATCGGACGGCATAACAGGGGTCCGATGGGAAGCTCTAATCGGGATCCGATTCCTAGTCTGTTATATTCATTTTATGGTGTGAACGTTGTGTCATGTGAACCAGAATGATGCCAGCAATCGAATATGTGATCTCGTGTATGTCTATTATTTGTGAAATTATGTGCACTTACACTGAATTACTTCTAAATTGTGATCTTCTGTCTTACATGAAAATTATTTATGTTCAGATGATCTCCAGAACTGAGATTTTTTTTGCATAAATCATGCCAAAGTTCAGTATACATCATGTCAAATTTCAGTCTTTGCCACCTCTGGCTGCCCCAACCCACTCTATAGAATGGTAAAATTGATTGCATACCAATGGTGGAGAGATAACAGAATTGCAAAACTGGTTTCCCAACTATTGGAGCAATGATTATTTTTTAACCCGGTCAGTCAAATGGTGTTTTTTGAGTGACAGTGGCAGAATGATAACCTTAGTGGGCATGGCTAGCTTATGGGCGACCGTGGCTCCGGTCAAACCCGACCATGTAGAGAGATGGGGAAGAGGAAAGGAAGGGGGAACAACGCTGCATGCCTGAGAAGAGGAAGATAGAGAGCACCGCCGCCAACTCCACCGGAAAAGATGAGGACAGAGAGAACCGCAACCCAGCCACCGCCACCACCACCACCTCCATCTCTCCCGCCGCCGCCACCACCACCTCCATCTCCCCCGCTGCCGGCACCGGCCCAACCGCCGGCCTCCCCGCCCGCGGCCGGCATGCTGCCGTGGCGCCTCGCCGCCTCGCCCTGCCCCGATCTCCTCCTCCGCCGATCTTGCGCCGCCTTGGCAATCCTCTAAGCTCCACCGCCGCCATGTCTGTCTCCGGTGCCAACCCCCAACCCGAAGTTTTCTCCCTCACCTCCGCTGGCACCGCCGCTGCCGCGTCGTGCGCCGCTTCTGGCGAGTTCTAGCTAGGTCCGAGCGGTAGGTAGCTATCACAACAGAGGAGAGAGGAACCGAGTGGTGGCGTGACTCGAGGAAGAAGAAAGCAGGAGAGAGAAGATGCGATGAAACGAAAAATATGTTTTCGGGATAATAAGGTGGAGCCCATCTTTAATGCGGTTAGTACGCTCCTGGCAGGTGATGGTGGCCACGATCACCCGACAAGAAGCCGGTTCGAACCACATAGAAGAAGGCAAGGCGTTGGACGAAAAATGGCATTGGAGGACGGACTCCATGGGGCCTGATTTTGAATTTCTTTGAAACCGATATTTTGAAGTTTCAAAAAATTTGGCAAAAAAAAATCGTAGATGTTGACAATGACATAGTCTACGGTCCTGTAAAATTTCAACGCAAAATAGTTTGTATTGAGACCTACATAAAAATAATAAATACTGACAGATCTGATTGTTTTCAAATTTTATACTATTCATTGTCTCAGATTTGAACATTTGTCATTTTTACACAACCTAGAATACATAATATTTCACATTTGTTTTTTGCACACAGGTAAAGGTCATCACTATCTACATTTGAGATTTTTTTGAAATTTTTGAAGACCTTAAAATGTGGATTTCAAAAAGATTTAAAAAGCAGGCTCCACATAGCTCATCCGTCAAAACGACGCACTCGGCGTTGGAAGCCTTTTTTTTGCTAATTACCTTGCATCTTGGAGTACACGGTACAAGAAGAGCCCACACATACCGACACTATGCACCAGCAATCAGTAAGGGTGTGTTTGGTAGCCCGGCCCATATGAGAATAGCTATCTCTCCTCAACCAAGCTGAGTCCAGCTAAGCTGGGTTGAGATTTTTCAGTGTGTTTGGTAGGTCGGCCTAGTTGAGATATTCTGAGATGAGATGTTGTTTGGTAGGTCGGCTCTGCTAGGATATGCTGAGTTGAGACTCTGTTTGGTAGATTGTATGTATTGAGATATGGTTACCTCCTCCTAAGTTGGTGAGATTACCACATTCCTTAGCAAATAACATTATATACATCATATACTTTATTATGTAAATAAGATTCAGTGTATATAATCCAAAGTAAATAAAATAAGAGTTAATATATGATCCAGAGTACATACGAGTGCTGAATAATAATCCATATTACAAAAGTTCTAATTAGCATAGGATCATACGAGTACATATGAGTACATACGAGTGCTGAATAATAAAGTCTGCATCCATATAAGTTTGGAATCCCCATAAGTTCTAATTAGCATTACAAAAGAGATACATACTAGTTGCATAAACAAATCACAAGTCAAACAAGATCAGGATTTTTTGCTATGATACGCTTGAAAGAGGCTTCACGAGCATCGGGTTTCATAGCAATGAAATTTAGGCCTTTACCCTTATGCTCCGTCAAATAGTCTAAAACAGCCAATCTTTGATCCATCTCAAATTGAGCAAGGTCCATAACAGTTTTGCACAAAGCAGGGTGTGTTTCGGTGTGGCAAGTGTTATTGATAGCACCGGCAACATCACGCAATGCATCGGACATGTTGTTAACCTGAATTGTATCTTCGTCACTTAAAATAGAGGCCCTCTTCCTCTTCCTGTTTGAGCTAGAAGGTGAAGGAGTAGTTGCATCACTCCCATGAACACCAAAGTCAAATGCGGCTTGAGAATCAACAAAACCTTCTCCATCTGTTGCTTGGCTTTCCAGATCAATAGGTTTTCCTGGTTGCTCCACTTCAATGGGTTTACCCAAAGGCTCATTAGATCCCATAGCATACTTACCTGTGGCTAGCTTGTTGCCAAAGCAAGCTTCCATATATTCAAAGTTGACAAGTGGTGTATTCAAAAATTCGGCGTCCTTAGGAGTATCCTAAACATATCATAAAGAAAAATTTCAGCAATAATATGAGCAACAATAGAGATGATTCCAGCAGTAAAACGACATATTTTAGCAACAAAAGAGATGATTCCAACAGTAAAATGACATATTTCAGCAAGATATAACATATTCCAGCAATAATATGATAGATTTCAGCAACAAATAAGATGATTCCAACACAACAACAAATTTCAGCAATAATATGACATGATTCTAGCACAACAACAACACATTTCAACAATGAAGAACATGTACATACCTGAGTGTGGCCTAAGTAATGTTGGTCTTCTAGAACTATCTCTTTTCTATCATCATCCCAAAGTGCCCCACTTAGCATTCTCAATTTTTCGATCCTTTGATACTTCACCTTCCATTTGCGGAGATGGTTGGTCACTTGAGTGGTACTAACTTCATAGCCCACAAGTTGGGTCACATTTTTTGCAGCTTTAGTAATATGGATCTCTTTGAATCCTTTATCTGTCTTCACACCTTTCGCTGCTACATCGGCGAGACAACGCAACAAGCATGCTGACATAAGAGGGGTCCAAGTCATAATCTTTGTAGCCTTCTTGGGTTGAGCACCTACATCCGGAACTTCCTCCAAAGCTTCAGCCATCTACACAACAACAACAATGACATATTTCAGCAATAATACAATAGATTTCAGCAACAAAAGAAAATATTCCAGCAATAATATGATAGATTTCAGCAACAAAATAACATATTCCAGCAATAATATGATAGATTTCAGCAACAAAATAACATATTCCAGCAATAATATGATAGATTTCAGCAAGAAATAACATATTCCAGCAATAATATGACACATTTCAGCAAGAAATAACATATTTCAGCAATAATATGACACATTTCAGCAAAAAATATGATAGATTTCAGCACCAAATAACATATTCCAGCACCAACTATCAAGTCACAATTCATAGAATGCATTTATTACATCAAGTCACAACATGATACATCAAATGTGTGCTGCCCCCCTATTTGCCCACATCGCTTGTGCAAATTCATCTCTCTTTTCTTTCCAAGAGGCATTATCATAAGCAATATCATTGTGCTCCTCATAGGTGGGTTCCGGTTCCCATGTGGCCTCCGGTGGGAAAAAATCATCTTCCCCAAACTCAAGTACCCAATTATGGAGGATGGCACATGCTATCACTACTTTTACTTGGGTCTTGTAGGGATGGAATGGTTTGTTGTAAACAAACTTCCAACGGTTCTTGTATGCTGCAAAGGCCCTTTCAACTGCTATCCTCAGAGAAGAGTGTCTCAAGTTAAACAACTCTTTAAAGTTTTCTGGATGATTTCCTTGACCATACTCCTTCAAGTGGTACCTTGTTCTACGATATGGTGGAAGGAAACCCGGCCTCACAGCATACCCAGCATCGACAAGGTAGAATTTTCCTATGATAATGGAACTATTAGCTATGGCAGCAACTATTGAGAAATAAATTACTATAGGTTTAAATTATTACCTGGAGGAAGTGACAACCCATCATTCCTCTCAATGGCATCAGCAAGTATGAGGGCATCATGGGCTGACCCCTCCCAACCAGCAAGTATGTAGGTAAACTTTAAATCAAAGTCTACCGCAGCCATGACATTTTGGGTAGTGCCATCTTTTCTACCCCTAAAGGCCGCAGAGATACTTGTTGGGACTCTAGCCTTGACATGAGTCCCATCTATTGCTCCAATACAATCCTAATCCACGAAATACAAGTGTTTATTATTCATGGGTCTTTTCAAATAACAAAATCTAGAGTTTTTTCAAGTAGTCATTTACCTTGAAGTAGGGATTGAAGCGGCTGTTATCTTGAATTTTAGGATGGATATGAGTGGAGGGAGGACGGATCATCTCAGCTCTCAACTCTCCAACGGCATATAGCACAGCCTTAAAATACCTACTAATTACTTCAATAGATCTTCTAAAAATTGGTTGTAGAGCTCGAAACCTTGTGTTGTGGCCAACTATTAGGAGAAACATGGCTACTTGTTCCTCGATAGAAGTATGAATACTATCTTTCAATAATTCCCTTTCTCTAAACAAATTGCACAACCGAAAAAAGGGAGCCCTTTTCATTCTTAGCTGATTTAAACAATTTGTATCGGTAGAATGATAGATATATCTCAGATTTGACTCTCTAGATATATCCGTATCAACCCTACGACCCAATGCTAACACCGGAGATTGTTTCCTAGCTCTCCTTGAGATAAAAATCAAGTATGCACCCAATACAGCTGCGAGACCAGCAGCTTTCACAATGAGTTGTCGCCGATTTTTTGCCAAATCATCCATCTAACAAAAGATAACAACAACTCAACCTTCATTCATGGACATGCAATAAAAAAGATAACATCACAATATATACTACAATGGTCTCTGCACAGACTTATCGAAATCCTTGCTACAACTACAACAATTTTACATCACAGTATATACTACAACGATTTTACACAACAGTAATATATAAACGAAATAGCAGAATGAGAAAAGAAGGAAAATAGAGACTACCTCACACAGGAACTTCCTCTTGGGCGATGAAGAACAGAGGGCGTGGGCTGCTTTGCAGGTCGGAGGTGGCCTGCTGCGGGTTGACGGGCGGAGGTCGAGGCGGCGGTCTCCGGCGTGTGCTGCAGGTCGACGGGAGGAGGCGGCCTTGCAGGTCGACGGGAGGAGGCGGCCGGCTCGAGCTCGTGCTGCAGATCGACGGGAGGAGGCGGCCGGCTCGAGCTCTTGCTGCAGATCGACGGGAGGATGCGGCGGTGTCGAACTCGTGCAGCAGATCGACGGGAGGAGGCGGCCGGCTCGAGCTCTTGCTGCAGATCGACGGGAGGATGCGGCGGTGTCGACCTCGTGCTGCAGATCGACGGAAGGAGGCGGCGGAGGTCGAGGCGGCGGTCACCGGCGGCCGGGATCTGGAGCTCGAGCTCTGGCGGCGCTGCGGGCGAAAGAAGGAGACGGGGGGGGAATGATTGGGGGGTCGGGCTGGGGCGGTGAGGGGATTTCCGGAGTGGGACGCGCGGAGAAGTTTTCGGGGATGCGGGGCTCTCATTTTTGGCTCAGTTCGGCAGTGCTCACTTGCGAAGCTCGGATCGGGCTTCTCATCTCGGCAGTGCCGAGAGGCCGTTTTCGGGTGAGATGGGCACTGCCCAACACGCACGGACCGGTCTACCAAACAGCAAAATGTCGGTCCAAGTGGGAATATCTGAGGTGGGCTGGGCTACCAAACACACCCTAAAACTTGGAATTCCCAATCTTCTCTCTCATATGTCAAACAATATAAAAGCAACAAAAGATAAACGAACTTTGAAAATGACATGAACCAACAAGAACTTTCACCTCCCCCTTCAGTGTCAATTTGCTACTCCCTCTGTTTTAAAATATAAGATGTTTTAGATTTGTTTAGTAAATATATTTAGACATCTTTTAGTGTATATATTCGAGTGAACCTACACACTAAAAGATATCTAAATACATTTGCTTTATAAAGCTAAAACATCTTATATTTTAAAACGAAGGGAGTAGATCTTTACAGGTCTCCGTGCACAATAGGGTACTTCAGATTATTGTACAACTGCGCCTTCGGTGCACTTAATCACTTAATAGAAGTTTTTTTCTCGGGAAAAAACTTCTAATCATAAGTGCAATCGATTATAATTTTAATACTTTCTCTCTATCACTATTATAAGACTTTAGGGTACTTTCTCTATGTCACTATTATAAGACCTTTAAATGTTTTAATATGGAATAGACACATACAGAAATAAGTGAACATACACAGTGAAATGTGTCTAGATATATGCATTTTTTTAAAAAAACTAAAATGTCTTATAGTAGTGAACATATGGGGAAGATGTTCCATTAAGCTAAAAATGCACTTCTGAGGATATTAAAGGATGTTAGAAAGTACACCAGTTAATTAGCGTAATTATAACATTGACGAATGGTAAAATAGGAACGAAGTGGTTAAAACTGAATGTATGAAATGACATGTATTTTGAGACAAAAGGTGAGGCTCAAAGAACATCTATCGTATTTAAAAACAGAGGAAGTAGCTTGAAACACAGTCTGGCATCCGTCCATGTATTAATTAATAAATATATCAAATCACAGATGACAGTTTTGCAACAGGTACATTGCATTCGACAAAGGAGCGACGCCTAACGAATTTTAGAGCATCTTCAGCCGTCCCCCGATTCGGCCCCCGGTAGCTGTTTTTTACATTCGGACGGCGGTATTCGGCCCAGCCGCGCCCCCGGTTCCTCGTTTTTGCCCGGATTTGGGATTTCATCTATCCGGCGAGCCCAGGCCATCTCCGGCTTTCTGAGGCGCGCTCGGGGGCTCCGGACGAAACGAAAACGCGCGAAACGGCAAGCGGGCCCATGGTGTCGGCGAGAGAAAGGGTAGTTCCCTGCCATTAATTTCGTTTCCCTCCAAAATGCGCCACATATACCCATTTTCCCCGCCGAAATCCCCCACAGTTGCAGCTCCTCCTCTTCTCGTCCACCACCATGCCGCCGAAGAGGATCACCGACGACGACGCGCCGAAGGCGAGGAAGCCGCGGGCCCCCAAGGAGAGGCCGCCGGGTATGACAAACTCGGCGTGGGCGGCGGACGTCGAGCGCCGGCAGACCGAAACTCGCGGCAGGGCGGAGAGGGAGAAGAAGCTCGCAGCGAAGAGGGCGGCGGCAACGGCGGCGGACGAGCAGGCGAGGCTGGTCTCCATGGCCATGGGACAGCCGCGCGTCGGCCAATTCCCCGCCGGTTCATGGCCAACCCAAGGTACGATCGGCTCACCTTCCACCTACTCGCCGACGACGTCTTCGCCCATGTTCCACGAGACCTACGTCCCCGCCATTCGAGATTCACCCCGTCACCACCGGAGTACGACGCTGCGATGCACGAGGGCATCTCGCCTGCCCTGCGCCGAGGGCCGCTCTCCTACGGGATGCCGCCGCTGAATGACGGTGTGATGCACGACATGATCACGTCGGGCTCCATGGCCGCCGCGGTGAACCCGGGTTTCTTCACACAAGAGGAGGCAAGGGCGACAGAATCCGTCGTGGCGGCTTCGCGGGGTGGCGTCGACGATCACGGGTTCGGAGACGACACCCAAGACGTCGGCGAAGAAGAAGAGGAGACGAGGGCTTGGTACGACGCCCATCGCCAAGCCATCCTCCGCCCTCCGTCGACTGCGTCGTCCTCCCCTTCGACGACGTCCACTCCGGCGGCCGACGAAACTTCGTCGCCCGAGGCGCAGGAAGGCACCGCCGACGAGCCTGTTGTAGTCTAGTTTCTATTTCGATCACCGGAATGTGGCTGATCCGATCGCCGAACTTGTGTGGGCGATGCTTTTGTGTAGCGGAAAGACGCTATTTTGAAACTATATCCGCGAACGACAGGGGACGACTGGAAAAATTATCCCACCCACACCCGTTTTACATCCAATCCGGGCGAAAATATCGCCGCATTTCAGCCCGGGGGCCTCAAACAGCCGGAGATTCTCTTACACTTTATTCTGGTGTGACCGAAATGTATTGATTAGCTAGCTTGATCGCTGAATGGTTCCGAGTGTGAGGGGCTGTTTGGTTGAGGGGATATCCCCAAGTGGTTAGGGGTAGCCACTGAAAAAGTGGTTACCAGCTGTTTGGTTTAGAGAATAAGAGTGGCTGGAGGTAACCAGATTCCAGGCATATTCGGTCAAAACAGTGGCTGGCCTCGTCCGACGAAATCTGGCGGATGGCCTCAACCACTTCTGGCTCCTGTCGCTCGGCTCACCCTAAACAACATTTTTGCGCGGTTTCTCACGCTCACCGCCCGGGAAAGAAAACAAAAAGGCGCCCTTATCTCTATCCCGTCTCCTCGATCTCTCCCTCTCTTGTGAAGAAACACGACGGCGGCGGCAGAAACTTGAGACACGGCGGCTGTCTGTTTCCTCGATGGGGCGCTGGCCATGGATGGCTCAACGGGCGGTGGCTAGGGAGAGATGGAGAGGGCGCCAGGGAGGTATGGAGGGCGCGATGGCCTGGGAGGGAAGGAGGGCACGGTGGCCATGGAGGAGCGAAGGGATCTGTGGTCTGGGACTATAGGAGGGGCGACAAGATCTGTTGCCTGGGAGGTATCGATGGGGAGAGAGAGAACGAGGACGACCGGCCAGGGAGGGATCGAAGGGAGATTGGGGATGGGCCTAGGTGTCCACGTGGTAGAGGCCTTGGAAGGACTACCGATTTTGGCCTATGTATTTCTTCGTTCAATCACGTGTGTAGTCTCTGTCTAATATTGATCTCTCTAATTTGCACAAATAGCAGTTGGGTATTTCTTTATTCATTTATTCTTTGAAAAATAGTATTTATTGTAGGGGTAATCTCACCATACTACCAAAGAGGTCATCAAACACCCATATGGTTATCCCCAACCACAATTTACCATTTCAACCAAACAAAAAACTGGCTCATCCCTCACTCTAAACCAAACAAGAAATGTAGTTATCCCTAACCAGGTGGTTGTGGATATCTCCATCCCCTAGATGATACCCTCTAAACCAAATAGTCCTTGAGTGGAGCAGTTAGAGGGCCCACCGTGGGTGAGCGCCTGTTCCTGTACGTGCGGGTGATATGGCAAGACGAATATATCATGCTAAATCTGCTTAAAGTTGCTCTCAAAAGATTTTCCCTTTCTCATTAATGAGTATTCGATTTTGACTCATGCATGGTGTTAACGGGACCGAATTACACGTCGATTGCGCAGCTATATATATATGACACTATCGTGCTTTATAGTAGAAAGCAAATGGTACAAAATATAGTTGTACTTGTCATACTTCGCTTGTACTCTCTCCGTTCTAAAATATAAAATGTTTAAGCCTATCATTATCACATATGTATCTAAATGTTTTTTAATATAGGTTTACTCCTTTTACTTTTAACATACACACTAAAAAATGTCTACATATATACATGACAATGATATGCTAAAACATTTTATATTTTGAAACGAAGGGAATACGAAATAGAGTCACACATATTTTTTGAAAATTAATTCCAACCGACGTATAGTTAAGCTGTATGTGAAACTTTAATTCTGACCGACAAATAAGATTCATCAGACTATTCCAGACTCGAGAGAACGAACTAGTCAAACTATATATTTTATTTTTCCTGTTGAACATTTTCTATCAAAACTTTAGACAGCTTGTTGATATATATTTTGTTAAAGGTCTACATGCATCGCTTGATGCAGAGGCTGTGAATTTCCTTCAAAAAAAGGTTGATATTATTTTTGTCGGGATGAGCAAATTGTGGGTGTGGATAATCTTTCTCCTTTGCGTAAGAGATGCCGCTCAAGGAAAGCATAAAACCCTCTGATCCATGGGCTGTGGCCTAATCTATATTAAGCCTAATACTTGAAAGTTGGCCAGAGTACAGACAGATGATCATTGGGCTTTGACATTTTGAACAGAGTGAACTGTTTATACTGCTGGCTACTCCCACACAAAAATGTAGTGCGGTATGCTTTCAACGTGCCCGGTGAACGGGTATCATTCCCTGGAGGCCAACCTTCCCGAAGGTAACCTGGACAACGACCGAACGAGTCTTACATATACCTGTCTTTCTCCCTGGCAACACATCCATCGGCGTAGTCTTGCCGGCGCCCAAACCTCTTCTACCACACCTTGTGCTTTCATTTCTGAAACAAATTTCATACGCAAGGTTACTATTTTAAGACAATACCGGTGATGATACTGTAACCAAAGCATTTTTTCAATCAATTACCGTACCGGTGGCATGTCAATGTCAAACACAAGTGAAAGGGGGGGAAATGGAGGGAACATTCCCCTACGTGTGAGGCTAGAATCCTCTTCGACAATTGTTGTTGGTTCACGAGTGTTAGGTGATTCCGGTCCACGAGTGCTAGATGATTCCAAGTGACCATTGTCCGAAACCTCGCCATTCACGTTGGCATTCTTCTCCTTGAGCTCATCTTCGGATACTGACGAACGGGAGTTACCATATGCTAGAAAATCACAAGATGAAACCGTCCCAGGATTAGATGTAACCAAAATATGGGAAGATTAGCAAACTAGTTTTGGATGTACTCACGCTTTAGATATGTAAGGGAAAGAGTGAAGAGGGCGTTGAATAACAAGGTGAAACCGAGCATTGCACCCAGACCAATCCAGTACCACTTCGCTTCTGTGAACGCTCCACGGGACCTGAGTACTTGCACGCCAATGGTCTCGTTTGAGGCGGTGCTGTCCAAGATTTTGTCCCAGCTGTGACCTAATTAAGAACTCATTCACTGAGATGGCATTCTGCACATACATAGTAACCCCAAATCCACCACTTCTTCACTTTTTCCGCAGATTCAAATAGAAATGTGTCTTAGATATGAAAAAAGCTAGTTTTTCATTTACTATCAGCTAGTGTGAGTATATTTATTGGATAATTAGGCATAATTTCCATGATTAATTCCAGAATATTAAACATGATAAAACCAGCTACTATCACATGTAACTCGAACATACTAGACGTACTAAACAACAAGATGAACGGAAACAAGTAGCAGCTAAACATGTACTCGCAGAACGTGATGAATAACCAAACAGGAGCACGTCACACGTACCGTTCGCTTGCAGATGTAGTCGCAGCAGTAACGTTGTTGATGACAACGCTGGAGAAGACTGGTCGAAGCAGACGGCGATGAAGACGGTGGTAGGCAGCACCGCCCGACTTGGATGAAAGACGGCCCGTGATGAAGAATTCTAATAGTCGTGAAGAGCGTTTTCCAAAAACCTAATTCGCCCTCTACCGTACAGGATCGCAAAGGCGAGTGGTTCCGGAAATCTGCTCTCCCGTTCGCCGGTGCACGCATGCGCTCGGGATGAGGTAGACTACGGTGACGGCGCAAGTAGCGAGAGGCAAAACCTAGATTGGTTTCAGGTTGTGTGCGACGATAGCCAGGCATTGCACGCCCGAATCAGTTACAGCAGCTCACGATTCAGGAGTGACCCGAACTGACTAGCCGTGACACGTCTGAGGCTCTGAGGCTCAATTCCGAAAACCGTGGTGCGTACACGTCATGACGTGACGTGACGTGACGAGCGAGGAGGAGGAGGAGGAGCGCGCATGTGGCACTCCTCTTCTCACTCACTTACAAAGTGGTGCATCATCCCACCTTATATATTGGTCTACATCTCTCTCAACTTTTCATGTGAGACTAAACTTAGCTTCCACCTCTTGCATGTGCAGCCAACAACTTGGGCTGCATCTCACATGGGCTTTGAGATTTCTAGAAATTTCTAAAATCTAAGATGGATCCATAGGAAAAGGCCCAATATTTCAACAATATTAACCTTTTGCTAGAATGAATCCGTCCAATACCATAAAAATTAGCAACATGAATAATGCAAAGACACTTGCAACAACCATGTTCCTTGTTGCCCCGCCGATGAATCGGAAGAGTGATCAGTGATGTGGCCATTTGACTGATTGCTAACATAAGAAGATATTGCTTGAAAATTTTGGTGACAGAAAGTACATTGAGAACATTGCAGAAAAGTATCAATATAAGATAGCTGACAATACACAGTTGTTGAACAAAAGATATTCCCGAAAGTCTCACCTGCCTGTATTTTGGTCGAACCCCATGACATAGTACGTTATGGAAACATAACCGCTGACCTCAACAAATGTTATTGGGATTTGGATAGTAGAAAAGAAGGTCCCTCTGCTTGAAGAACACAGGGATCTTAAAGATAGTAAGTGCAAGCTCAGAAAACCCATTGAATATGATCATGAGCACACCAAAGAAGAGCGCCCCCATGTAGATGCCCCCGTTGGACACGAGTCGCACTTCATCTTTGTACGAAAAAAGAGAGACATTACAATAAATGATATCAAGATCATCTGTAAGGATAGAACACCAAGGAATCTGTTACGCCACTGTTGTATTTCATTACATAATATACCAACCAATATATTTATCTGTATTAATGGCAGTTACCTGGAAAGTTCTGAACATGTAGATGAAAGAGTTCCTTTTCATGAGTAGGATCTCCCTATCAATGTTTGCCTTTAGAAGTTCCGTGCCACTCACGCCATAACTTGTGGTTGTCAACGCTGCTGTATGGCTCTTGCTCTTGTCAAACGGAACAGCGATCTTGTTTCTTATAGCTCTTCCAGTGCGGAACAATTGGAATGCACGGACGAAGTCCTTAACCGGAACGAACAGCTAGGGGACTTGTCCAAAAAAAAATATGTACAACACTTTAAATAATATTAAAAAACTATATCTTTAAGTAACTTTCTGGAGTAGGGGGGCATGGCCCCCCTTGCCCTATAAAAGCTCCGCCACCATAAACAAACGACCCATAGTGATGTGTCACCCTAGAGCCCAAATCTATGAAACGGCCATCTGGGTGAGGTGAGACGTGGGGGTGTGGGAATCCGCTAGAATGATGGAGGTTTCATATCGCGACACCCAGAGTGCCTGGTACACGAGGGTTTCATATCCCTCCATGCCTCTCCGCGCTCTGATTTCTGTTTTGGCTATCTTATTATATTACGTGGAGCAGGAAGTATTACAAAAACAGAGGAAGTACAAGTACACTTAAAGTCACCCAATAAAAATCGTAGGATAACCAAAATAAAAAAAGAAATATAGTTCGCTGAAACGCTATGTACATCAAATACATCTGCAGTGAAACTCGTAGTGCAACACGAAATACGCTAAAAGTAAAGTGGTGTTAAAACTCCAAGTACACCGAAGTACACTTGTAGTGAAACTCCAAATGCACCAAACTCCAAGTACGGCTCTATATCGCGTTACATTCTCTGGCCGGCTATGGTGCCCTTCTTCTCTCCGGGAACTTCCTCCGCCTCTCGCCTCTACATCCCGTGCTCCACAGCGCGCGGGGCAGCCGCCTCCCTTCCTCCACTGCGCACGCGGCCGCTGAATGTTCGGCCATATCCTCTACACGGCAGTGGACGCCCGGCTGGCACAGGGAGACCTGCGGGATAGGCTACTCAAGCGGATAAGCCTACAGGTCCATCTCGTAGGACGCGGATTGCAGTCTACAAGGGCGCGATTGGTAGCCGGGCTAGAATCGCATCATGCGATGTAGAAATCACTTTTGGCATTTTGTTTAGTTGCCCACAAGACACTGTTTCGCACAAAAGAGGAAACGGTGAATGTAGTGTTTGGTTGCTTGGAGTGAATCATTTCATGCAATGCTCACGCTGTTTGGCTGCAACACAGGCCAGCGATCTGGTAACCTCTTCCTTCAAGAGGTGAACATACCCAGCACATAGCACACAAAGCTAAACGACCTTACACTAACAGTTCATCATGGTTACGATGCATCACGAGCTACCCGAAAAACCAACAGCTCATGATCCATCACAAGTTCATCAGTGGAGTGGTATGAGTACCACCTCCCAAAATATTACAGGTCTGGCATAAAGTTTTCATCAGTTCCTAGCTAGTGGAATGAATATTAGGCGGGCGAAGCAGACATAGTAACAACATAAGACAGGTGAACTAAGCATGGTGCTTGCGCAGCCACGTCCTAAGCCAGATCTTCTTGTCTGCTGATGGCGCGGTGATGATGGTACCAGAAAACTTGTTGGTGTTTGTTGATGAAGTAAAAATGACCGGCCAGTTGGAAACCCCAAGAGAAGGTTTAATGAATATAGTAGCAAGTTTTCCCTCAGTTATGAAACCAAGGTTATCAATCCAGTAGGAGAGAGACAAACGACCGAAGGTGATGCCCACTAGCAGCGTGATGCTCTAACAAGGGCACCGTTAACGATAACTTGTTAGCACGTCTTCAACCAGTAGCAACGTGGAACCTACACACAAAACAACCAAATACTTTGTTCCCAACTTACGATGAGGTTGTCAATCTCACCGGTTTGCTTGAAACAAAGGGTATGAGCGTATCGAGTGGAAAGTGATAATAGTATGCGAGTAAAGTAAACAGTGCGAGTAAAGTAAACAGGTGATAGCAATGTAAAGAAAATAGGACCGGGGTCCACAGTTCACTAGCGGTGTCTCTCCATAAGATAAAATAACACATGCTGGGTAAACAAATTACAGTTGGGCAATTGATAGAATAAAGACAACGTGCATATGTCGAGAGGATCACTATGAGATTTACTCTGGGCATTACAACAAGATACATAGACCGCCATCCAACTGCATCTATGACTAATAATCCACTTATGGCGAATCAATCTGAGAACTCCACAAGTATTAAGTTGCGAACAACAGATAATTGCATTAAGCAAAGTGTGTAATGTAAACAAAGCATATGCCCTTGAGCATATGAATGTTGTTTTCCCCCTAGTAGCAACAACACATCTACAACCTTAGAGGTTTCTGTCACTCCCCCAGATTAAATAGAGGCATGAACCCACTATCGAGCATAAATACCCCCTCTTGGAGTCACTAGCAACTACTCGGCCAAGATAGCTACTAACAACGGAGAGCATGCAAGATCATAAACAACATAGAGATAATATAAGATAAAATTCAGTACATCAACTCAATCATAATACCAATATTCATCGGATCCCAACAAACACAACATGTATAATTACATAACGGTGATCTCGATCATCTAAGGCAGGTCACGAGATCTAAACATGAAGTACATGGTGGAGAAGACAACCATCTAGCTACTGCTATGGACCCATAGTCCAAGGTAGACTACTCACTCATCGCGCCGGAGTCAAGCATGGCGATGAAGAAGACCTCCGGTGGCGATTCCCCTCTCCGGCAGGGTGCCGAAAGAGCTTCTGGACCCTCCCGATCTTCGGGTCGACATCGGCGGTGGATCGCGATGTGTTCTGGAAAAGTGATCGGGTCTTTAGGTTTTCCCGTCGGGGGGTCTTTATAGGCAAAGAGGCAGTGTCTGAAGTGGACCAGGGGGCCCACACCATAGGCCGGCGCAGTCCAGGGGTGGGCCGCGCACCCTAGTGGTGTGGCCACCCTCTGGTCCGGCTCCGTCTCCTCTTCGGTGTTCTGGAAGCTCCGTGAAATATCTGGACGACTAGCTTTGGTTTCGTCCAATTCCAAGAATATTTCCTGTGTAACTTTTCTGAAATACAAAAACAGCAGAAAACAGGGAACTGGCACTGTGGCATCTCGTTAATAGGTTAGTTCCAGAAAATGCATAAAAATGCCACGAAGTGTAACGAAACACTAAGCAAATGGTGTAAAAACAAGCATAGAGCATCAAAAATTATGGATACGTTGGAGACGTATCAACATCCCCAAGCTTAACTCCTGCTCGTCCTCGAGTAGGTAAGTGATAACAAAAGAAATAATTTTTGAGGTGACATGCACCTACACAATCTTGATCATCTATGTAAGCGTTGTGCGCTGGGATCAAAAGAACTTAAAACATGGGCATGAAAGGTGTAATCTTGATTGAAGAAACTTAGCAACCATGTTATAACATGAAAATGAACACAAACGAAAGATCATGAAAATGAAACAATGAAAGTCAAACGTGTGTTCAAATCATAAGGAAAAACATACAAATGGTTTTCAAATTGTCCCTCATGGAGAGCAAAACATAAATGCATAGGACACCTTCAAGTTTTAGAGGGCGACTAGATACAAGTAATTTAAGAACAAGTGAAACCAACAATATGAATCAATCAATGAAAACTTTGGGACAATGCACATTATACTCAGAATGACAACTATGCTCTCTTAATGGTGCATAAAGGTAGAAGGTGGTGACTCAACATAAAAGTAAAAGAAAGGCCCTTCACGGAGGGAAGCAGTGATTAAACATGTGCTAGAGCTTTTCATTTGTAAAACAGAGACAAAAATTGGGTTTTGAGAGGTGGTTTTTTAATGTCAACGACTGGCAATGGGGTCTTACTATCTTCCATAATAAACAAGTGAGAGCGGTTCCGAGTTCTTTGAAAATTTGGCACATTGGTGCTCTTTTATAAAGCTTTGGCACTCCTCCCCACCTTTTTTTCCTTTCTCAAACCATGGCTAACCGATTCCATCGGGTGCCCACCAACATTCACATACCATGGAGGAGTGCCTTTTTTATTTTCTTTTAAAATTAGATTGCAATGGTCTGACCAGCTCTCATGCAAAATTAATGATGAGCAGATGAAGCTTCCTAGTCGAGGGGTACTTAATTTAATATGGAAGATAGCAATTCCGACCATTACGTCCCCATGAGCTAAAAACAGTGGCACAAAACGAGAAGTAGTTGAAAGTTTTGAAAGGTAGCACATGAAAATTTACTTGGAATGGCTTACAAATACCATGCATAGGAATTTATAGTGGACACAATGGCAAACTTGGTTTTTAGGAGTTTGATGCACGAGTAGAGCTCATACTCAGTACAAAATGAGGGCTAGCAAAAGACTGGGAGCGACCAACTAAAAGAGCAATAACGGCCATAATCATGCATAGCAACAAAGCGACATTAAAAGAAATATAAGATGGCATCAAAAGTCAAAAACTAAATGATCATAGAGGCAATGGCGACTTTGTATGAGTCTAACATGTGTGAGCATGCGCCAAGTCAACCCAAATAAAGAATCAAGGAGAAAACCAAAATAATACTTCCAGATAATTAAAACAACGCATGATTTTTTTCAAAGGCTCATTAAGCAATCTCAGTCATTTGAGACAAGTCATGCTACAGCAAAACCACTAAGCATACTATCAAAACGACATCAAGCACGACACGCAAAAGCCTAGGCCACAGTCTACACAAGCTCCTTTTTGTACCACTTTTTTGCATGAAACTTTTTCTCTTTTCCAACACCATTCAAACCTTTTTGAGGAAACTATTTTGATGAAAACCAACATAGACCAGTGGTAAAAATACACCTTGATGCAAAGATAAAATAAGATCTAAACAAAAATCAAGAAGAAAAACAAAAACTAAACGCAATAGCAGAAAAAGAGAACACTCATTCAAATCTGTTTTTCACTCTTATCGCTCAACGAGTGTTCTTGGCAAATGAAAAACAAGGCAACTTCTCCAAAAGAAATTTGTTGGGGTCCAACCATTTATTGCAGCAAACAAAACTAAACAAAACTGAAAACTAAAAACAACTGACGCTCCAAGAAAAACGCATAATGCATGAAGCAATAAAAATATAGTGCGTTGAAAGGTGTCCTGATTTTTGCCGATGAAAAAGGGGTGCCTCGGGGGCATCCCCAAGCTTTGACGCTTGTACTTCTTGGATATTTCTTGGGGTGTGTGGGCATCCCCAAGCTTGAGCTTTTATCCATTCTTTAACTCATCTCATCATTCTCCAATCCCTACACTTGAAAACTTCCTTCATACAAAACTAAACACAAATCTATTAGCAACATTAGTGTAAGCATAACATTGAATCAACCCTTTTTGCTTCAGGTTTCAACTCAAAACCATCACATATAAAGTATATACTACTGTAGCAACTTCCCCAAAAGTTCCGTGATCAAAAGAACTCAAAAAGAAAGCGATAAAGCGGCAAACACAAATATTGGCAGAAATCTGTCAAAACAGAACAGCTGACAAAGGTCGAATTTTTAGAGGGTTTTATGTTGCTCAAATCAAAAAGTGTTAAACTAATGAAAGTTTGGATATAACCTGGGGCATATGCACAAGAAATCGCAGGTCCAAAAGATATACAGAGAATTTTCACGAATTTTTACGGTGCAGCACCAAAAACTGTTTCAGGACAGCAACATCCCCAAATCTTATCTCGCTCAAATTAGAGGCTTCTCTTGGCACAACAACGAAATAAAAAGGATAAGGAGAGGTTATTACAGTAGTAATAACTTACAAGACTCAAATAAAATAAAAAGAACTGAAAGTAAAAACATTGGGTTATCTCTCAAGAGTGCTTTTCTTTAACGCCTTTGAGCTAGGCGCAGAAAATGCGAATCAAGTAATATCAAGTGAATCATTAATATCAACAGCAGAAGTCTTTTCAACAATGAATTGAATTGTGTCCAAATGAGTTTTTGAAGATCCCTTATGATCACTTTTTGGTACACTACCTTCATCAAAAAGGTTTTCAGGACAAATCCAACCAAAATTCTTTTCCAAAGCATCATGAATTCCTACAAGTTTACAAGGTATTGGCACTCTAAAATCTCCATTGGGTGTACCAACAACTTCAACAGGCGAGCCAAGCTTATTAAATTTCTTAAAAACTTTCCTAGCCTCAATAGCAACATCTCTAAATTCTATGCGCAAAGTTTCCAAGATAAAAGCTTTATTTTCGGGATCCTCAATATCATGAAGCTTAAGAAACATGTATTGCATAAAAGGATTAATGCTAGCAAACCTAGCTTCTAACATGTGAATTAAATAAGCAGAAGCAACTTCATAACTAGGAGCAAGCTCAGCCAAAGACTTTTTCTCAACATCTTTATGCATACTAATATGATTAAAGAGTTCCTCGATGTTACTTTTTCCAATAATTGAACCACTACCCACTGAGAGGTTCTCCAAAACATACTTAGGGAACAACATAATGAACTAAAGTAAAGAAATAACAACTATAAAGGATACTATTTTTTTACGTTTTTGATAAAATGATGCAAGTAAAAATAAAGTAAAAGCAAACCTTAAAACAAAGTGAAGGATGTGCGTGCGAAACTCCCCTTGCAGAAGTCTTCTTTCCTCCCCGGCAACGGCGCCAGAAAACTTGTTGATGGTGCTGTGATGATGGTGCCAGAAAACTTGTTGGCGTTTGTTGATGAAGTAAAAATAACCGGCCAGTTGAAAACCCCAAGAGAAGGTTTGATAAATATAGCAGCAAGTTTTTCCTCAGTTATGAAACCAAGGTTATCAATCCAGTAGGAGAGAGACAAACAACTGAAGGTGATGCCCACTAGCTGCGTGATGCTCTAACAAGGGCGCCGTTAACGATAACTTATTAGCGCGTCTTCAACCAGTAGCAATGTGGAACCTGCACACAACACAACCAAATACTTTGTTCCCAACTTACGATGAGGTTATCAATCTCACCGGTTTGCTTGAAACAAAGGGTATGAGCGTATCGAGTGGAAAGTGATAATAGTATGCGAGTAAAGTAAACAGTGCGAGTAAAGTAAACAGGTGATAGCAATATAAAGGAAATAGGACCGGGGTCCACAGTTCACTAGCGGTGTCTCTCCATAAGATAAAATAACACATGCTGGGTAAACAAATTACAGTTGGGCAATTGATAGAATAAAGACAACGTGCATATGTCGAGAGGATCACTATGAGATTTACTCTGGGCATTACAACAAGATACATAGACCGCCATCCAACTGCATCTATGACTAATAATCCACTTGTGGCGAATCAATCCGAGAACTCCACAAGTATTAAGTTGTGAACAACAGATAATTGCATTAAGCAAAGTGTGTAATGTAAACAAAGCATATGCCCTTGAGCATATGAATGTTGTTTTCCCCCTAGTAGCAACAACACATCTACAACCTTAGAGGTTTCTGTCACTCCCCCAGATTAAATAGAGGCATGAACCCACTATCGAGCATAAATACCCCCTCTTGGAGTCACTAGCAACTACTCGGCCAAGATAGCTACTAACAACGGAGAGCATGCAAGATCATAAACAACATAGAGATAACATAAGATAAAATTCAGTACATCAACTCAATCATAACACCAATATTCATCGGATCCCAACAAACACAACATGTAGAATTACATAACGGTGATCTCGATCATGTAAGGCAGCTCACGAGATCTAAACATGAAGCACATGGTGGAGAAGACAACCATCTAGCTACTGCTATGGACCCATAGTCCAAGGTAGACTACTCACTTATCGCGCCGGAGGCAAGCATGGCGATGAAGAAGACCTCCGGTGGCGATTCCCCTCTCCGGCAGGGTGCCGGGAAGAGCTTCTGGACCCTGCCGATCTTCGGGTCGACGGCGGCGGCGGATCGCGATGTGTTCTGGAAAAGTGATCGGGTCTTTAGGTTTTTCCCGTCGGGGGGTCTTTGTAGGCGAAGAGGCGGCGTCTGAAGTGGACCAGGGGGCCCACACCACAGGCCCGCATGGGCCAGGGGTGGGCCGCGCCCCCTGGTGGTGTGGCCACCCTCTGGTCCGGCCGTGTCTCCTCTTCGGTGTTCTGGAAGCTCCGTGAAATATCTGGACGACTGGCTTTGGTTTCGTCCAATTCCGAGAATATTTCCTGTGTAACTTTTCTGAAACACAAAAACAGCAGAAAACAGGGAACTGGCACTGTGGCATTTCGTTAATAGGTTAGTTCCGGAAAATGCATAAAAATGCCACGAAGTGTAACAAAACACTAAGCAAATGGTGTAAAAACAAGCATGGAGCATCAAAAATTATGGATACGTTGGAGACGTATCATCTGCCGGTGTCATGCGAGCGAAGGTAGTACCGTCGGCCTTGTTGTCCGCAAGGTGGTCGATCGCTGCAATCAGGTTGGAGGTAGAGTACGCCTTCTTCTAGTTGACCACAGCTGGGCGATCGAAGATGCGCTTCATTTGACGGTAGTTGATGATGGGCTTGTTCATCAGCTCGTTGTCCTTCGGGAATTTCTATCAATGAGAAGACATTTGGTTAGTTGAGTGAACCTTAGTAGTTTGAACATGTTGAACAAAGAAGTGATATGCAAAGCTCACCATGAGGTGATGCTTGAACTCCTCCTTGTCTATCACGATCGCACAGCTAGTGCTATCAAATGTCACCCCTGGAAGCTTCTTAAACTTGCACACCATCGTCCACTTCGCTTTCCACTTCCTCATGTGGTTGTACACCTGACAAGGGGTGACGGTAATACCTGTGAAGTCTTTTACGTCGTTGCAGACACTTTTCAGATAGCACTCTTTGATGTCGCGGCTCAAGTTAATCCCCCTATCAACTTGCTCGCAAATCCTGTTTAGGACAAACTCTGACAAACTTGGATTCCACACCATGTTTGGTCTTGCCTCCACCACAGATGGTGAGTTGTCAGGCACCATCCATGCCATAGATGGAATGTGTTTTATTAGATCGGGAGAAGGCATGATGACCTACAGCACAACAATGAATAATGCCAAACATGACAATCAAGTAAATAGGGTTCAACGGGATGACCTACAGCACAACAATGCCAAGCACAACAATGAACAATGGCAAGGCCAAAAATGCTCACAGTCAGGGGAGTCAGATTAAGCGCTGATGTTGGGAAGCTCGAAGGAGTGGAGGGCAGCACCACCGTGCCAGTGCTAGACGGGGTGGAAGGCAGTACCACCGTGCCTATGCTAGACGGGGTGGAAGGCAGCACCACCGTGCCTGTGCTCGACGGAGTAGAAGGCATGACCTACAGAACATGCAAATCCACTTCTAAATCGACTATGAGGCATAAATCGACTATGGTACTACCTAATCTAAGACATCTACAGATAGATCTACAAATTTTCACCCTGATTACACATCTACCACAGCCAGGGTTTTAGAGTTCTTACCGCCACCAGAAGAGGATCCACTAGAACAGGGGTCGGCGAAGAAGGAGAAGGGATGCCGGCGAAAGCCGCCGCCGAGCTCCTCGTCACTGCCGCTGCCGAGCTCCTCGTCACTGCCACTGCTGAGCTCCTCGTCACTGCTGCTGCACAAGACCCAGCCATGGCTTTGGATCTATGAAGGAGAAGAGCTCGATTTGGGGAAAATGGCGGGTCTGGATTTTGGCGGTGAGCGCTGAGCTAAATAAGAGGCCAGAAGTAAGCAGGCGGTGACCAAAATTCTCCCGCCGCTTTTTCGCCACACAGCCTGAGCTCGCGCCATCTCCGCCGCCTATATCCACTCGTACGCCACGTCCTCGAAATAGCTCGAGACGAGGGTGGCTCTGGGGAAACACTCGATTCAGACGTTTCTCCGGGGCCTGCCTCGGAGGTGCTTTGAGCAGCGTGCGGACCACAACGCAGGCTTGGACGGGGCGACCGAGCGTCGACGGAAGACGGGGACGGGGACGGGGACGGGGACGGGGGTAGGCGTCGACGGAAGACGTGGACGGGGGCAGGCGTCGACGGATGACGGGGACGGGGGCAGGCGCAGGCCAGACGACGGGTGGCAGAGACGGGAGACCAACAACGGCTCTCCAAGGATGATCGGAAGAAGGCCGACGGCGGCGCGGCGCTGTGAGATGTCCCGGACAGGCGAAGGACGATGGGTGCGGGAACCCTACCTGCTCTGATACCATGTTAGGAATAGACAATCTGATATTCCACAGGGGCCAAAGGCCACAGATATAGTATATGTATAGGTGTGCAAATATGCAGGAAACCCCTAACAAGTGGAGAAACTATAATATACAAATGTACATCTAACACAGACAACTCTCGAACACGCCCTGGATCTGAGCCAGGCCACATGACTGACCTGGTACTAGTACGACCGTGATTTGCAGCTGGGATGTGCCATGGTAAGCAGCTCCTCCAAGAACTTCCCACAAGAAGTAAGATACGGTCTCACGAACCTGATATTGGTGATTAATTAGTTCCTGTAGTGGATTCTGAAGAAAAAGAGAGTAGGATACCAGATGGACTTGCAATCTGTGTCCTAGGATTACTAAACCGCAACAAGTTTAGATAAATATAGGCGTGTGTCTTAATGTGTGTTTAAATTTGATTGCTCTTTTTGATGTTGCAGGATTGCACAACTCTGGATGGCACAACTCGTTCCAGATAAATTGCATAGCTACTGCAAGAAGACACAACCCCTGGTATGTTTGATTAGCATCAACTAGCATAGAACCATATATATTTTTACAAGGTATGTTTCTAACTTTTCAGGTGGTGTACTCCATAATAGACACATCTGCGCTCGCTCAACGGAAACTTCATTACGCACTATGATGGTATCAACATTGTCAATGGCTTCCAGCATGTTCTTGCTAGGGGCGGTGCTCAACATGATCCTTCTGTCGATCGCCATAGGTAGCGTGCCCGTGAAGCATGGAGGGACACCTGCTCGCATGTCAGATCGCATAGGTACACAAAAGTGTTTCTTTGATGAATTGATTCCATCGTGGAATAGTCAAAATGGCTAATAAAAATGTTTTGGAGTACAGAAATCCTAATAAGCTCGCAGTTCTCTCAGTTCAAGGAAAATACATTTCTTCAAGGAAAAATCCCTTGGTTCTCATGATAATATTTTTCTGTGTTTCTTGCCTGCTGCACATGTTTTGTATTACAATTGGTGTTACTTTCACAGTGTTCAAACCTAATGGGCCAACTGTGATGGATAGATGATTAGTTCATTTTGCGAGCTAGCAAAATTTCCATGTAAGTTTCGCCTTTTATTTCAGTTCTACAATTACAAAAGTATGACATTCTTACATATGTGTTTTCTGTGATGGCTAATACTAAAACTATATCTATATGTGCTGACTGTTTTTACTTCTCTACTCGTTGAGCATGCTGGCCTCTGGTTTTCTAGCAGAAGTATTTCTAGATCTTGATTGTACAATTTATTTACGCTACTTATTGGATCGATGTCATCTTGCTTCTTATGGAATATTAAATGAGGTAGAATTGTTGCTATAGGATGAAGGCACACATATTCCCTTATTTATTTTATATGTCCTGAATTCTCTTCTTTGCATTTATAGATCGGAGGACATCTAAAATAAGGTGGAGTAGATGCTAAGTAGAAAGGGAATTAAGCTATATATGTACTCCCTCCGTTCCATAATTCTTGGTGTCACTGTAGTTCAAATTTGACCTACGATCACGTCAAGAATTATGGAATAGAGGGAGTGTTTTGGGAAGAGGTACTGGTCATACCAAATCTTTCAAGTTGATGCAATTGTTTGTGTCTAGTCCAGCAAAAGCCCAGTATAACATTCTATTTAGGCATGCAATCTCTTATTCTCAATGGCTGGAATGGCACCTTCGATTCAATAACCCATATATAAAGTAGCAATTTTATCAAGCTGAGCCACCAGATTCTTTTGACCACAGAAGTAAAGCAAATTTGGCGTTTGTTTGGTTTATGGCTATGGCTTTTGCGAAATTCTGAGATTTGATGGCACACCACTTTTAATCATTCATAAAAGAGTGGTATCGAGCGGCAAGCTCGATTAGCCATCTCAAAATTCATAAAAGAGTGGTGAATCTACTTTAAAAAAGGTGCTTCAAATCCATTGCTTCTAGCAACAAATCTGTTATACTGAACAAATATTTTGTATAGGTGTTCATTAGCTATGTGAAGTTACATGGTTCTTTGTGATAGTTGCATGCCTTTTTCAAAGTATAGCCGTTTTCTTGCAGTAAGGAAAATGAAGCGAATACAAAAAGAAGCATTTAATTATTTTCATGCTGACCGCACTGTACTGATAATTATTATATTTTTGGATTTGTGCTAAAAAAGTTAGATCCTTGGTTTGTTCTGTTATACACACACTGAAAGAACTAATAAGAATTAATCTATTGATATTTTTGTTATTTGTTACACATAGAGAACACAGAACAAAGCGCTTCTTAGAGTATAGTAAGATGTGTCTAATTTGTGTCATCTTACAAAAATATGCAGTTTAAGCCATGAAAATGTATCATTAGAGCTCATTTTTCAATGGGGATGATCTGAAGACATCCTTACACGAAGATCCTTTGTATACATTGCCAAGCTGCTTCGGCAAGTGCTCTATTTTCCAGCTGCTGTATACACAGATATGTCATTGCATTTACATTCTTGGTTTTTTTGTCCAGCTTACAATATACTCTCTCCGTTTCTAAATATAAGATATTTTAGATTTGTGAAGCAAATCTATCTAGATAAGTTTTAGTATGTATATTCGAGTGAACCTACACACTAAAAGATGTCTCGATACATTTACTTCACAAAGCTAAACCATCTTATATTTACAAACGGAGGGAGTAGTTACCTAGACAGCTTTTATTTGATCCAGATGTAAAAGTCATATGCAACTCCAGCGTCCGAATATTTTCAAATACTATTAAGTGTAATCGAACTGAGTAAGAATCTAGCATTGTACATGCCCTTAGATGCAGCTCCTGTGCTCATGCGGATAACAATGTGCTGCTTTGTGTAGCTGCCCTTTTCTGCGGCACCTACCATCACCCTTATATAACATGTCTATGTATATATTCACTACTTCCTCCGTCCCGATTTAACAGGCAGGCACGTAGTTAAAAAATACTAACAAATAATTTAGTCAATAAAATATAAACTATAATTTACAAAAAGTATATCATTGAAAACTTCTTTAGAATATAAATCAAATGCTCTAATCTTTATAAATTATAATTTGTATTTGTTTGAACAAATTAATGGTCAAAGGGTTTTTTAAACTACATGCGTGCTTGTTAAATTGGGACGGAGGGAGAACTTTGTGATTAGGGAGCATTCATGATGTGCATTGATGCAACCAACCTACCTACTTAATTACTATGAAAAAATCGTATATCACCAAATAATATACAGCCAATTTCTACATACATGTATTTGAAAAAATGTGAAAAATAAACAAGAATCAGTGTAGCCTCTCTTACACACTAATGTAACATCGCCGCATTCTTCTCCATCTGTTAACATCAAATCACGCTAAATTGATTTAATTTACAGGTATGTTCGAAATTAGTCACGAATTTCACCACAAAAACCCCTAGCAACAACCATCCCGGATTGCTCAAATGTACATATGTTCTTCATCAGGTGCATGATCAATACATCGAGTTAAGCTCATCACCAACCATCGGGCATTCCCGCCCACGCCTCAGAGTTCCACCAGATGCAATGCATGTTGGATCAATCCTCCATCCTCTGAGTTTGATTCGATTTTATCAGTGTGTGAGTTGATTCGAACTTTTGGTTAGCTATGATTTCGATTCGCCTTGGCTCGTCGATGCAGGCTCCGGCTCCCTGATCTCCTCGATTCCGGTGACGGCGGCCTTGAGGTCCAACCTCTTGTCCACGTCGGCCTCGCAGCACGCGAGCCCGACCTGGAGCAGCTTGAGCATCTCCTCGTCGCCCCCCTCGCCGGCCACCGCCATGTCCTTGTCGAACACCTCCCCCGTGCGCTCCTCCGTGACGACGGAGTTCACCCACCCGGCGAGGTCGGTGGTGCCCTTGCTCCCCTGCCGGAGGTAGTTCGCCGGGAACTTCCCCGTGAGCACCTCGAGGATGAGGATCCCGAGGCTCCACACGTCGCTCTTCTTGGACGGCTTCCCGTGCGCCTCCACGCACTCGGGCGCCTTGTACGCCATCATCACCTGCTTCGCGTGCGTCGCCGTCAGCACGGGGACCAGCGCGTAGTCCGACAGCGCCGGCCGGAAGTCGGCGTCGAGGAGCACGTTGGACGACTTGAGGTGCCCGTGCGGCACCGTCAGCATTGGCAGCTCGTCGTACAGGTGCGCCAGCCCCCTCGCCGCCCCTTTGATGATCCCCAGCCGCTTCCCCCAGTCCAACGCCTTTCCTCGACCCCCTGCACATCAATCACAACAGATCTGGATCAGCTTAATTCCACTGGACATGTAGGATCTGTCACGGTAATGATTTGCAAGAACGATCCACGACGTACCGTGGAGGAGATTGGCGAGGCTGCCGTTGCACATGTAGTCGGTGATGAGGAGCTTCTCCTCTTTCTTGTAGAGGTAGGCGACGAGGGGGATGAGGTTGGGGTGGGCGAGGCGGCCGAGGCGGCGCATGTGCTCCGAGAAGTCCTCGCGCCCGACGCCGTTCATGTCCTTGAACCGCTTCACCACCACCGAGGAACCATCTAGCAGCGTCGCCTTGTACGAGGACCCGAAGTTGCCGCTGCCGAGCACCTCGGCGGACGCCCGGAGCAGGTCCTCAATCTCGAACCTCACGCGGCTCTCACTGATGAACACCAGCCGCCCGTGCTCGTCGCGCCGCCCGCCGCGCTTCGCCGGCGCGGCGCCGGACGTGGACGTGGCGACGGGGGTGGCCTGGCTGATGGCGACGCACGGCGCTGTCTCCAGAACCGGGTTCGACGGCGTCTGCTCACCGTTGGGGAGTGTCACGGATCCGTCGATCCGCCTGGCGCGTCGCTTCCGCCTCCGCCGTCGGCCAATGACGCCCGTAGCGATGCCCGCGGCGAGCAGCACGCCGAGGATGATGAGCGCGATGGCGATTTTCACGAAGGTGGACATGCCGCCGTCGGGTGACAACGAGGGGTCGCAGACCGCGTCCAGCGGCTTGCCGCACAGGAGTTTGTTGCCTGCGGAGAAACGCACACTTTTCCCAAATCAATTCACGATCAACAACGTTCTCCTAAATGATAATTGATTGGTCTTTTGATTCGGTTTGATCAAAGGAAACAACAAAGGATTGATCATGATTTGGCTAAAATACCTTGGAACATGCTGGCATTGAAGCGGCTGAGGCCGGCGGGGATAGGGCCGGAGAGGTTGTTGTCGGAGACATCGACAAACCTCAGCTCCGGCTGGGAGAAGTCCGGCAGTGGGCCGTCGAACTTATTATGCGCGAGGGACAGCTCCAGCAGCCTCGGCGACGTGATGGAGCTGGGAACGTGGCCGGAGAAGTCGTTGCTGGCGAGGTGGAGCTTCCGGAGCCCGCGCATGGGCATGAACGTGTCGGCCGGGATCACGCCGGAGAACTTGTTCCGGGACAGGTAGAGCATCTTGAGCACGCCCAGCGCGGACACGTTGGGGAACGGCCCCGTGAGCGCGTTGTCGGAGAGGCTGATGACGCGGAGGCCCGGGAGCACTGCGAGGGAGCCCATCTCCGGGGCGCCGCCGGCGAGGCCGAGGCGCTCGAGCTGGAGCCCCTGCACGCTGCCGTTGCCGTGGCAGGAGACGCCGTACCAGGAGGAGTGGTTGCCGTTGCACGGGCCGGGCGTGCCCCACGAGCGGAGCGGGCCGGGCGGCGCGCCGTCGGGGCCGCGCAGCGTGTCTCGGAACGCCACGAGCACGTCGCCCTCCGTCTTGCCGCCGTCGTCCGCGAACGCGACGACAGCGGCGACGGAGATGACGACGGCGACGGCGATGTAGAATTGTCCGGGCGGCCGCAGCCGCGCCATGGGGCCAGCGGCGGCGATCGACGTGCTTGCGTGCTCGTGCGCGTCCCGGAATTGGCTCGGTCGTTCGACGACGGCGACCGGGCTTCGATCTTGCACGCGCCGGCGGGTACGGCGGTGGCGCTGTGGTGGCCGCACGTACGTACGTGTGGCGGGGGAGGAGGCTCGGGCTCAGGCGAGGCTAGGCGGCTACGGCGTTTTGCATGTGCATGGCCAAGGGAAGGGAGGGAGGAGGTGGTGGTGGGGAGAAAAGGGTCGCAGCGCCAGAGGGGCTAAGAATAGGCGGGAGAAGATCGATTCCTCCAACTGAATTGATCGTTGCTGCGGTTTTGCCCTCGCCCATTCCCATTTGTGGCCTTGTGCCCTTGTGGGTTGGCCGGGTTTCAACTAGAGAAGAGAGACGACGATCAGTTTGTTTGGTGGTTAGTTTTGAGCTGGAACAGGATGGAAACTAGGATTTGTCATCCTTAGTAACAGTAGCATATTACTAGGGGATTTGCTAAGTAACAGGCGCCTGAGAAATTCTTATTTCTCAGTCACCCTAAAAAATATGCATAAGTTGCACTTTTCTCCTAAAAATGTGCAATTGCACTTTTCTGTCAGAAATGTGCAACTGGTTGCAGTTGCACCTTTTTTTAAACTACGGTTGCACTTTTCTGCGTTGACTGAGAAATAAGAATTTCTCAGTCAACTGAGACATAGGCAAACCCTATTACTAGACCCTTATGCGTGTCTTGCCGCGTTGTTTCTTAATTTAAATTTATTTTCATTCAATTACACTCAGTTTCAAAATGATCCAGTGAAAATAATAGACTGGCAATATCTTTGCCCATCAAATAAAAAGGATGATACTGAACATCCCCTTGAAATAAATCAGAAGCTACATATTTGTAGGCCATGAGCAATCTGAAAGCAAAGGCGTAAACACTGATTTTTAATCCACAACAATCATAGGTATATCAATATTGAGTAATTTGGCTATTATTATTTCATATTCACCAATGGAATATCTAAATAGAAAGGTTTTTGTTTTTATCTAATTCAAAATTGACTTGTATTGAATTTTTCTCGTCCTCTAAAATGCACTAATCCGTACTATCATGTTAATGTCACACTTGGAAGCAGAAGCGTAAACGCTGATTTAACCCAAAGCAATCATATGGATACCAATAATGGTTAATTGGTTATTACTATTTCATATTCACCACCAAAATATTCAAATAGAGAGGTTTTAGTGTATCTCTAATTTAAAATTAACTCCTCTAAATTGCGCTAATCCATACGATCATATTTATGTTTATTGGTCACTATAAACCTTCAGATACTCATCAACCAAAATAACCGGCTTTGAGAATTAAGACAAATTCCCAACATTAATGAAAATGGGTATTCGGGCTCCATTCGTACTGGTAAAGGAGGATGGTATGCCCAAATGCCGGATGAGAAGAAAGTCGAGTACCTGAATAATCTGTTTATATCCTGACAGCAAAAGAAAACTACAACAACTCTGACTGTCAATATCAATGAACCACCACCATCTTCTTAGTTTAGTAGAGTTGATGCTCTTCTCATTCATCGCAGGTCCATTATTCAGTTCTTATGATGGAACCATAATAAATGGCTGATGGTTATGTTGATTCTTCAATAATTGAAATGCTATCTAAAATGATGAAGGGTTTCGCAACATAGTAAATAAAAAAAATTCTTACGAATGCGAACAAGAAAGCCAAGATCTAATCTAGGAGATGTAATCAACAAGAGAGGTAGATGAGATCTTTATACCCTTGAAGATTCGCACAGCGGAAACGTTCAATAGAACGTGGTTGACGTAGTCGTACTCGCCGTCTCCTCCTCGCGATCCGATCCGATCCTACGCCGCAAGTGGCGGCGCCTCCGAGAGTTGCACACGTGCGGTGCAGCGACGTCTCCTTCTTCCTTGGTCCAGCAAGTATGGTGGAGAGATAGATTGGATCAGCAGCATGACGGCGTGGTGCTTATGGTGGAGAGTTTCTGCAGCAAGGCTTCGCCTACGTGCAGTCGCGAGAGAGAGAGAGGGAGGGCAGCAGTTGGCGGCTAGGGTTTGGGTCAGGGGTAGAGAGGGCTGCACCCCTGCCCCCTATATATAGAGGGGTGGCCGGCCAGCTTGGCCTCTCCCCAAACCCTAGGGCGCCGACTTGGAGTAGGAAGAGTGGGGGGCAAGTTTCCCCCCTTCCTTCTTTGAAGACTCCCTTAGGGTTTCCCCTTGGGCTGGCCGGCTGGGCCTTAGGGGCCTTGTGCGCCTGGCCCAGGGCGGCCAGGGCACTTCCCCTTAGGCCCACGCAGGCCTCCGTCAAGTGGGCCCACGTTGGTCCCACTCCGGAACCTTCTAGAACCTTCCGGTACAATACCAATAAACTCCGAAACCTTTCTGGAATCCAAAAACTGCTTTCATTTATATGAATCTTATTCTCCGGACCATTCCGGAACCTCTCGTGACGTCCCGGATCTTATCCGAGACTCCGAACTAAAACTCATAAACCAATTATCCATTCTATCCTAGCGTCGATGCACGTTAAGTGTGTGACCCTACGGGTTCGAGAATATGTAGACATGATCTTCTATCAATAATCAACAGCGGGATCTGGAAACCCATATTGACTCCCACATATTCATCGATGATCATATCGAATGAACCACGATGTCAGGATTCAATTAATCCCGTATATGTATTCCCTTCGTCACACGATATTTTACTCGCCCGAGATTTGATCGTCGGTATCGCCATACCTAGTTCAATCTCGTTCACAGCAAGTACTTTACTCGTTCCGTAATCCGATATCACTTTGTGATTAACTCATTAACCACGTGCTTGCAAGCGGTGTTGATATCGATTACCGAGTGGGCCCGAAGTATATCTCTCCGACTTGGGAGGGACAAATTCCATCTCGATACATACAACCCAACAAGTACTTTCCGATCACCTGAAAGACACCTTTATTATCACCCTCACATAGGATGACGTTTGATGACTTCAAAGCTTTCTTCCGATACTAGGGAGTTGTATTATCTCATGGTCTAAGGAATACAATACATGACATAGGAAAAGCTTCGCAAAGATGAACACGATGACACGATCTAATTGCTTTGCTTTATTTGGGTCTGTCCATCATATCATTCTCCTAATGATATGATCTCATTATTAATTGACAACACATGTCTATGGTTAGGAAACCTTAACCATCATTAATCAATGAGCTAGTCCATAGAGGCGTACTAGGGACACGGTGTTGTTCATAAACCACACAAGTATTAAAGTTTCCGCTTAATACAATTCTAGCATGGAATATAAACATTATCATGAACAAGAATTATAATAATAACATCTTTATTATTGCCTCTAGGGCATAATTCCAACAGTCTCCCACTTGCACTAGAGTCAATAATCTAGTTTACATCTGGCAACAATCTAACACCCATGGCATTAAGGTGCTGATCATGTTTTGCTCGTGGAAGAGGTTTAGTCAATGGATCTGCGACATTCAGATCTGTATGTACTTTGCTAATCTTCAGATCTCCATCTGCTATATAATCTCGAATTATATGGAAACGGCGGTTGATGTGCTTGGTTTTTGGATGATATCTTGGTTCCTTAGCCAGTGCTATGGCGCCAGTGTTGTCGCACAATATCTCCAGTGGGTCCAAGGCATTTGGAACCACACCAAGCTCAGTGATGAAGTTTCTGATCCAAACTCCTTCACTTGATGCTTCTGAAGCAGCCATGTATTCCGCTTCTGTTGTAGATCCCGCGATCACGCTTTGCTTGCAGCTTCTCCAGCTCACAGCTCCACCATTCAAAATATAAATGTATCCTGTCTGAGATTTAGAATCATCCGGGTCGGTGTCGAAGCTAGCGTCGACGTAACCTTTTACGACGAGCTCCTCATCACCTCCATAGACCAAGAACATTTCTTTGGTCCTATTTAAATACTTTAGGATGTTCTTTACGGCTGTCCAGTGTTCCACTCCTGGATCACTTTGGAATCTGCTCGTCAAACTAAGAGCATTGGACACATCCGGTCTAGTACACAGCATGGCATACATGATAGAACCTATGGCCGAGGCATATGGCACTTTGCTCATAGTTTCTCTATCTTTTACCGTAGCTGGACACTGAGCCTTGCTCAATATCTTACCTGACAACATGGGCAATGAACCTTTCTTTGCTTTATCCATTCTGAACCTCTTCAGAACCTTGTCCAGGTATGTACTTTGGCTTAAAGCTATTAGGCGTCTTTCTCTATCTCTATAGATTTTGATGCCTAATATATAAGCAGCTTCCCCTAGATCTTTCATTGAAAAACATTTATTCAAATAACTCTTCACATCGTTAAGCATACCGATGTCATTTCCAATAATCAATATGTCATCCACATATAGTACTAAAAATGTCACCGAGCTCCCACTCACTTTCTTGTAAATACAAGCTTCGTAGCAATTTGGAACAAATCCAAAACTCTTGATCACTTGATCAAAACGAAGGTTCCAACTCTGAGATGCTTGCTTCAGCCCATAAATGGAACGCTGAAGTTTGCACACCTTATTAGCATCCTTAGGATCGACAAAACCTTCGGGCTGCATCATATACAACTCTTCATCAATGTTGCCATTGAGGAACGCAGTCTTGACATCCATCTGCCATATTTCATAATCATGAAACGCAGCAATTGCTAATAAAATCCGAATGGACTTAAACATCGCTACGGGAGAGAAAGTCTCATCGTAGTCAACACCTTGAACTTGCCGAAAACCTTTTGCGACAAGCCGAGCTTTATAGACAGTAACATTACCATCCGCGTCCGTTTTCTTCTTGAAAATCCATTTGCACTCAACGGCCTTACGGTCGCTAGGAGGATCCACCAAAGTCCACACTTGGTTTTCGCTCATGGATCCCAATTCGGATTTCATGGCCTCTAGCCATTTCTCAGAGTCTCGGCTCATCATTGCTTCCTCATAGTTCGCAGGTTCGCTGTTGTCTAACAACAAGACGGTTAAGACAGGGTTGCCGTACCATTCAGGAGTGGCACGTGACCTTGTCGACCTGCGAAGTTCAGTAGTAGCATCGTTCGAAGTTTCATGATCTTTATCATTAGCTTCCTCTCTTGTTGATGCAGGCGGCGCCGGAACAATTTCTGGTGCTGCGCTACTCTCCAACTCGAGAGAAGGTTCAATAACCTCGTCTAGCTCTACCTTTCTTCCACTCACTTCTTTCGAGAGAAACTCCTTCTCAAGAAAGGATCCATTCTTTGCAACAAACACTTTGCCTTCGGATCTGTGGTAGAAGGTATACCCAATCGTTTCCTTAGGGTATCCTATGAAGACGCATTTCTCCGCTTTGGGTTCGAGCTTGTCCGGCATCAACTTCTTGACGTAAGCTTCGCATCCCCAAACTTTAAGAAACGACAACTTAGGTTTAGCACCAAACCATAGTTCATACGGTGTCATCTCAACGGATTTAGATGGTGCCCTATTTAAAGTGAATGCAGCGGTTTCTAATGCATAACCCCAAAATGATAACGGCAAATCTGTAAGAGACATCATTGATCGCACCATATCTAATAGAGTTCAATTCCGGCGTTCAGACACACCATTGCGCTGTGGTGTTCCGGGTGGCGTGAGTTGCGAAACGATTCCGCTTGCTTTAAGATGCGTGAGAAAATCATAACTCAAATACTCACCTCCACGATCGGATCGCAGAAATTTAATTTTCCTGTTACGATGGTTTTCCACTTCGTTCTGAAATTCTTTGAACTTTTCAAACGTTTCAGATTTATGTTTCATTAAATAGATATACCCATATCTACTTAAGTCATCAGTAAAAGTGAGAAAATAGCGATATCCACCGCGCGTCGAAATACTCATTGGTCCGCACACATCGGTATGTATGATTTCCAATAAGTCCGTTGCTCGCTCCATTATTCCGGAGAACGGGGTTTTGATCATCTTGCCCATGAGGCATGGTTCGCACGTGTCAAATGATTCAAAATCAAGAGACTCTAAAAGTCCATCAGAATGGAGTTTCTTCATGCGTTTTACACCAATATGACCTAGACGGCAGTGCCACAAATAAGTTGGATTATCACTATCTACTTTGCATCTTTTAGCCTCAATGTTATGGATGTGTGTTTCATTGCTTTCGAGATTCAGAAGAAATAAACCATTCACAACAGGTGCATGACCATAAAAGATGTTATTCATATAAATAGAACAACCATTATTCTCAGATTTAAATGAATAACCGTCTTGCAATAAACACGATCCAGATATAATGTTCATGCTCAACGCAGGCACATAATAACACTTATTAAGGTTTAAAACTAATCCCGAAGGTAAAACTAAGGAGAGCGTGCCGACGGCCATCACATCAACTTTTGATCCATTGCCAACGCGCATCGTCACCTCATCCCTTGCTAGCCGCCGTCTATTCCGTAGTTCCTGTTTCGAGTTACAAATATTAGCAACTGAACCAGTATCATATACCCAGGCACTACAACGAGCGCTAGTAAGGTAGACATCAATAACATGTATATCAAATATACCTTTGATGGTGCCAGCCTTCTTGTCCGCTAAGTACTTCGGACAGTTGCGCTTCCAGTGACCCTTGACCTTGCAATAGAAGCACTCAGTGTCCGGCTTAGGTCCAGACTTGAGCTTCTTCTCAGCAGGGGCAACGCGCTTGCCGCTGCCTTTCTTGAAAGATCCCTTTGCTCCATTAGCTTTCTTAAAGCTAGTGGTCTTGTTGACCATCAACACATGATTGTCTTTCTTGATATCCACCTCTGCAGCTTTCAGCTTAGCGAAGAGCTCAGTGATCGTATCAGTGGAACCAATTTGATTATGAGTAACTACAAAACCTTTGTAGCTAGGAGGGAGTGATTGCAGAACTCTGTCAATCTTGAGCTCCTCTGGAATCTTGCAGTCCAGTTGCTCAAGGCGTTGAGTGTAGCCCGACATCTTAATGGCGTGCTCACTAACGGAACTCCCTTCCTCCATCTTGCAGTTAAAGAACTTCTCAGAGATCTCATATCTCTCAGAACGGGCTTGAGTCTGAAACATGGTTTTCAGTTCCTCAAGAATCTCATAAGGCCCGCGGTACTTCTCAAAACGATTTTGAAGTTCCGGTTCCATAGAAAACAGCATGGTACTCATAATCGCATCACAATCATCTCTACGAGCATTGAAGTCAGCAAGTTCTTCAGTTTTCGCAGTTGCAGCAGGGGTGTCACCTAGCGCTTTGTCAAGTACATAGGTTTTTTGTCCGCCAGCGAGTATGATTCTCAGATTGCGGAACCAGTTGGTGAAGTTAGACCCATTGTTCTTAAGCTTTTCTTTCTCAGCAAACACGTTGAAGTTGAAGTTGGACTTAGCCATTTGATCTACAACATTGCAAGTACAATTTAGACTATGTTCATGATAACTAGTTCAACTTAATCAAATTACTAGATGAACTCCCACTAAATTCAACATCCCTCAAGTTGTTTAGTGAACACGATCCAAATTCACCACACCTAATCCGATCTTCACGAGAAGAGATGTGGTTTCAATGGTGGACAACTCAGTGTCGATCATATCATTCATATGACTCATGATTTAACCTTTCGGTTCATGTGTTCCGAGGCCATGTCTGTACATGCTAGGCTCGTCAAGTCAAACCCAAGTATTTTCCGCGTGTGCAAAACTGGCTTGCACCCGTTGTATGTGAACGTAGAGTTTATAGCACCCGATCATCACGAGGTGCTTGAAAACGACGAACTTTCGCAACGGCGCATACGAGGGGAGAACACAATTTTATCTTGATCTTTAAGTGAGGAATCATCTTATAATGCTACCGTCGCGATCTAAGCATAATAAGATACATAAAAGGATAAACATCACATGTATATAATTTTATGTGACATGGTATAGCCAATCTCCGCGCCATGATCTCCATCTTGTGCACGCCGGCATGATCTCCATCACTCCACCATGATTGCCTCCACCACGAATAGCAACTACAACTATTGCTAACTACTTAGCGATAAAGTAAAGCTATTACATGGCGTATAAGAAGTTGACACGCAGGTCATACATAATTATAAAGACAACCATATGGCTCCTGCCGGTTGTGAACTCATCGACATGCAAGTCGTGAAAGATTACAAAACATGATCATTGCATACAACTCAATTCATACTCATCATGTCTTGGGCCATACCATATCACAAAACACTCCCTGCAAAAACAAGTTAGACGCCTCTACTTTGTTGTTGCATGTTTTACGTGGCTTATGGGAGTAGCAAGCTAAGAACGATTCTTACCTACGAAAAGCCACAACGGTGATATTATGGTTGCTAACATCCGATGTAAGTCCCATGACTACTATAGTGAGAGAAACTGGCATCCACCAGCCGCATGTATGGAACAAGCCACACGTCAAGTGCGGAGCCGGTCTCGCGAACGCGGTCGCGTAAAGCTGGCCTGGACCGCTTCGATCTCACTATACCGCGCCATAAGAAATACACAACAAGAGGTTTGCAACAGAAAACATCAACGCCCACAACAAGCATGTTGCGTTCTACTCGTGAAACACATCTACGCATAGACCTGGCTCTGATACCACTGAAGGGTTTCGCAGCATAGTAAATAAAAATTTTTCTTACGGATGCGAACAAGAAAGCCAAGATCTAATCTAGGAGATGTAATCAACAAGAGAGGTAGATGAGATCTTCATACCCTTGAAGATTCGCACAGCGGAAACGTTCAATAGAACGTGGTTGACGTAGTCGTACTCGCCGTCTCCTCCTCGCGATCCGATCCGATCCTACGCCGCAAGTGGCGGTGCCTCCGAGAGTTGCACACGTGCGGTGCAGCGACGTCTCCTTCTTCCTTGGTCCAGCAAGTATGGTGGAGAGATAGATTGGATCAGCAGCACGACGGCGTGGTGCTTATGGTGGAGAGTTTCTGCAGCAGGGCTTCGCCTACGTGCAGTCGCGAGAGAGAGAGAGAGGGAGGGCAGCAGTTGGCGGCTAGGGTTTGGGTCAGGGGTAGAGAGGGCTGCGCCCCTGCCCCCTATATATAGAGGGGTGGCCGGCCAGCTTGGCCTCTCCCCAAACCCTAGGGCGCCGACTTGGAGTAGGAAGAGTGGGGGGCAAGTTTCCCCCCCTTCCTTCTTTGAAGACTCCCTTAGGGTTTCCCCTTGGGCTGGCCGGCTGGGCCTTAGGGGCCTTGTGCGCCTGGCCCAGGGCGGCCAGGGCACTTCCCCTTAGGCCCACGCAGGCCTCCGTCAAGTGGGCCCATGTTGGTCCCACTCCGGAACCTTCTAGAACCTTCCGGTACAATACCGATAAACTCCGAAACCTTTCCGGAATCCAAAAACTGCTTTCCTTTATATGAATCTTATTCTCCGGACCATTCCGGAACCTCTCGTGACGTCCCGGATCTCATCCGAGACTCCGAACTAAAACTCATAAACCAATTATCCATTCTATCCTAGCGTCGATGCACGTTAAGTGTGTGACCCTACGGGTTCGAGAATATGTAGACATGATCTTCTATCAATAATCAACAGCGGGATCTGGAAACCCATATTGACTCCCACATATTCATCGATGATCATATCGAATGAACCACGATGTCAGGATTCAATTAATCCCGTATATGTATTCCCTTCGTCACACGATATTTTACTCGCCCGAGATTTGATCGTCGGTATCGCCATACCTAGTTCAATCTCGTTCACAGCAAGTACTTTACTCGTTCTGTAATCCGATATCACTTTGTGATTAACTCATTAACCACATGCTTGCAAGCGGTGTTGATATCGATTACCGAGTGGGCCCGAAGTATATCTCTCCGACTTGGGAGGGACAAATTCCATCTCGATACATACAACCCAACAAGTACTTTCCGATCACCTGAAAGACACCTTTATTATCACCCTCACATAGGATGACGTTTGATGACTTCAAAGCTTTCTTCCGATACTAGGGAGTTGTATTATCTCATGGTCTAAGGAATACAATACATGACATAGGAAAAGCTTCGCAAAGATGAACACGATGACACGATCTAATTGCTTTGCTTTATTTGGGTCTGTCCATCATATCATTCTCCTAATGATATGATCTCATTATTAATTGACAACACATGTCTATGGTTAGGAAACCTTAACCATCATTAATCAATGAGCTAGTCCATAGAGACCTACTAGGGACACGGTGTTGTTCATAAACCACACAAGTATTAAAGTTTCCGCTTAATACAATTCTAGCATGGAATATAAACATTATCATGAACAAGAATTATAATAATAACATCTTTATTATTGCCTCTAGGGCATAATTCCAACAGTTGAAGCCAATCTAAAATCTGCCGAAGAAATAAACAACAAACAAATTCTAGATAAACAGCAAAATTATGCTTTGATTTATTTTTCATTGTCGATGCAATCACAAATATGATGAAAAATAATGTGTAAATACTAAAATACAAATAATTATTTTTATAAGTATAGCCCTATTGTTAACAGTTGACAGGTTCAGCCAGAATAGTAGTGCCAATGAAAAACTGGAAGTAACAAATATATTTGCTATTCTTTGACGACATTTCTCAGTTAATATTAAGTTACTTAAGATAGAGAAACTATTCTTTCATTCTTGACATTACGGTTTCTGATGGTCCGCACAACACATTTATTGGTTGGGAAAATATTATCTACAAATACAACCTATTTAAATAATAATGTTTCATAGATTTATAAGTGCACTACAGAATAATTGTAAACCTGAGAAACGTCAATGTTTTAAAATATCAACCAAAAATTTAATTTAGGTTTATGAAAGTCGAACAGACAACTGAAAAGAACAGACGCAAATTGGCAAACGGACCGCCCACATAATCTTCAATAGAAACCAGCTAGCTGTACATTTTTGTATTTTTAAGGCATAATAACCAGCTGTAGAAGGAACAGGAACAGACCACACCACACGACCAACGGTTTAAGTTCACCAGCTCAACGTTTCCATCTCTGCAATTGGGCCCCAAGCGTAAAAACGAGTGAATCAACTACGGCTCTTCATTTGCTTCGCTACTACTTATTAGAATAGATATGCTATTGAAAATATAGACTGTTTGAAAGCGAAAGGTGCTTTTGGATCCGCGAAAGGTGCTTTTGGATCTCGGGCTCCAGTGATCTCGGTCATTTAAAAAAATAAACATTTTTAAGTTTTAGAAAATTATGAAAATAAATTTAGACATAGTGAAAGATGTAACCTATAAGTATGCAAAATTGTATTATGAATACTTTCTATTGTGGGATACACAAAAATAACAAATCTGAGAAAATCTGTAGACTTGAAAATATATATACTCAGATCTAGACATTTATCTTTTTTGTGTAGCCCAAAATACAATGTATTTGAACATGATTTTTTCATGTTTGTGAGATAAATAGTTGGCTACATCCAGATTTTTGTTTTCAGATTTTTTTAACACCCAGAAATATGATTTTTGAATATTTTAAAAAATGGTATCACTAGTATCCATATGCACCAAATCTTCACTCGTTCGAAAGTATATAAAATAATAATTACCGAAAACTCCAGATACAGCTCGATCGGGCTCCAGTGAGAACGATTTTTTTTTATTTTTGAAGTTCACAAAATTCGAATTTTAACATTTTAAAAAAAACTGAAAAAATATCTAGACGTGCGCAATGTTGAAATTCATCATTGTTAAATTTGTAGAATGAAATACCTTATATTTTGGGGTCAGTAAAAATAACAAAATCATACAAGAAGACAAAATTATGTTTTATGTATATTGTTCATCACTATTCACTGAGGATAAAATATAAATTTGTCATTTTTGCTGAGCCTAAAATACAACATATTTTGTTATGAAAAATTACACACTTATAGAATAAAACATTGTCTACGTCATGATATTTTTTCAATTTTTTTGAAGTGCCGAATTTGAATTTTTAGAGCTTTAAATTTCAAGCTCACTGGAGCCCGGGCTCCAAACGTCCCTTCTCATTAATTACCAAGAACTATTCTGCACCCACCTTAAGAGGTTACAGAATAGCTATTCTACAAACCTTTCCAAAAAAAAAAATACAGGCATTAAGTGACTCATCCATTTATATTGCATATAAAGCTCGTGCAGTATGTGTAGTTGGCTGGTTGATGATCGAGTCAGTGTATAGTTCGGATCGATCCAACTCTCACTTATAAATAGTGGCTTCTTTGGTGCCGCAAAACAAGAAAAAATTACTAGTTGTGATTCGCATGTAGATAGGTCCATGTCGGTGTTACATAAGACCTATTTATCGGAATGAGATGCACGGGAAACTCAGTTAAAGTGAAACAAAAATAGAGAGGCTCGGCTACGACACCGCCAAGGTTATCATGTTCACCACAACCAAGAACATGATGGAACATGGCTGCGATTGGGTCCTCAGTGACTATCACCTATATACACGGGGCTTTGGGGAGCATCGGTGCTAGCTGGCATGTTTGTGCAAACGTTTATCTGGAAAACTTCAGATAAACATTCCCCGGATCAGAACCCGCAAAAGCTCTAACAGTTCCGTGCTCTAGCCTCTAGCGGTGTCTTGTTCCACGAATCAGCTTGCGACATGTCACCCGATATCCCATATGTATTGATTTACTGTAAATTTCGTGGACACTACCACATGGCTGCAAGTACACAGCCTGCCCGGGCACGAGGCCGACGAGTCCTGGGCACCTCAGAAAAGTTTTCTATACTCTCTCTGTCTCCAATTATTCAGCTGCGAGGACTCATATTCAGTTATATTTTTTTCACACTCAAATATGATTCAAACATTATTTTGCACATGCTACATAAATTTACTGAAACTAGCAATATACCCGTGCGTTGCTACGGGTCAATAACCATGACTATGATACATATATTTTAGTTTCTTTTGGACTTCCGCATTTTGTATATCCCTTTTTTCTCTGCACCGCTCCACCAAGACATAGTATGTCGGCTTCCTTTGTGTAGCTGCGTTTCACCGAATACATCATTATTTTATTTTAAGAGATAACACGATCACAAGAACATCAATTATTGGATGTCGCTATGGAAAAATAAATATTCATTATAAGACAACTAAGTAATAATTATTTCTGACTCATCACATTTATTGTGTTATTTTTCCTTGATTATTATGGACTCCATAGGAATCTTTTAAATGCTCCTGGTCATATAACTCTCACGACGTTTGGAATTAGATGGAAAAACTCAATTAGCTAGCCCCCATTCGGTCTGATCTTTCTGCCCAAAACCACGCACATCGCCTTAACTCCTTCGTTGCCAGTCTATCTGAATGACCAGGAGGCGGCCGAAATCACTCGGAGCCCCCATATCCACAAGATTCAGGTGCTCAAAATCAACAGTGATTCCTCATCCACGATCTCCAGGCTGCTATCTTTGGTGAATATTACCGCTTCCTTGAGGCGAGCGCACATCTCCTCGTCTTTACCACTTTGACTTTACTCTCTCCCGATTGCCTTTCTTCAAGAAAAATGCTCCAGTTCTCCAATTCCCATCTCATCCAATCTTTCCCTAGCACCAAACTCTGGCAATGGATCACCACCCTCTGGCTGGAACCGCGCTATCAAATCCTTTGGATTCCACCGACCAACCCGAGTGTCATTGTGCTATATACCAAAGTGCAAATGCTTTTGGCATTAACCACTGCACGGTAGCAAGTTCTTGACTTCTAAGCAACTGATTGTCAGGTCCAGTGATTTTCGTAGAAGCATCAGCACAATTCAGTGTGAACCAACACAAACGCGAGAGTCACAGCTAAATACACCAGTAAATAGGCTGTGTTGAAACCACTGGCCACCGGCATCAGTTGTTAGGCACATCTGATGATCTGAAGGTGAACTTATCTGCATCGAAGCATCGTCGTTTGTTTAAACAATGTATAACAGAAATCATAACTTGGCTCACTGCAGTATAAGTTCAGAAATCACCAATCAAGCATTCATCTATCGACAATTCTGACAATGATTCGGCAACCTGTACCGGCGTACTTGCAGACGAACTGCGCGCGGTGGAGAGCTTGGGCAGCGTGCAGCCCCCGCCCTTTCTTCAGTTGGCGCAGGACTCGAAGCTGCACCGTGACACCACGCTGCATCCGCCGGTTCTCGCACGAGGGCCCGCACGCGCATCCGTCGCCGCACTCTCGGAGGGTCCCCATCCCCGCCCCCGCCATCTCAGCCTCCGCGTCAGCGCACGCGCACCCCGCGTCGCCGCACTCGCCCCCGTCGGAGCACACGCACCTGGCCCTCGCTCCCTCCCCTCCCCTCCCCATGCGCGGCGCCCGCCGCTCTGTCCGTCCCCATCCTAGGTGTGGCCTCCCGGCGAGGAGGAAAGCCCGCCCCAGTCCCCGGCTGCCACACCAACCTCCACCGCTCCCGCACCGTGCCCGCCATGTCGCTAGTCAGCGCCGGCCCTCGCACCCTCCGCATCTGACGGGTTGACTCATCCGGCGAGGACGATTCATCCATGGGCGTAACGTTCTGAAGCAAGATATAGGGACCGCGGATTGATTTCGTGTGTTCTGAGGGGTAAAACATAAAATGTATCGACGGATGTACCTACCCATCATCAACCAATAACTTATGCGCAATAAGAAGAGAATCGATCTCATGCCTATATATGCTCATTAGAGATATGGTGGGTTGGTCGACAAGCTGAATTCATCCACAGGGAGGAAGATAGTCTACATGATTGCATTATCTTAGCCTAAGACTTTATCTCAGTTCTTATCCCTAGCTAGCAAGCAGAAGGCCTAGTACTGAGCTACTAATGCTTCATCTGATCTCCAAGACTTTTAGCCTCCAGTTTGAGATGGGCAGTCTGGAGAGGAGCTACGAAAAAATGTTGTACTCAACATATCCTTCATTGATTCTACCGACATTGCCCCTGCCAGTAACGCAGAGGAAAGAATCAGCCCAAGCAACAAATGCCCGGCAAACACAGATGATCAGTGCTGTCGTTCCCGTTCCCCATCACATGATTGAAGCAGCGATGCCAATCACATGATTGAAGTGATTGGAGACTTGTCTCTCAGGCAAAAATATGCTTCTTGCACATTCTGAAAAATAACTCGGTTTTTTCATGGTTTTTTTTTTTTGAGAACAAGCAGGAGAGCTGCTCGTCATTGTATTAAGTGTATGAGAGAAACATGATCCAGTTTATGAGGAAAACCGAACCCAAAAACCATACATATGAAGCCGAACGGCGTTCAACGCACGCCAAAGCACACAACAAGCACACGCCTTGCCCAATCACCGGCCAAGAAGGCACACAATTGGGACACAGGGCACCAAAACCGCGTCACAACTGAAGCAACAACTCGAAGCAAACCCTAACTCAAGAAGGCACGCGTCGACGTACAGCCCACCTAGAGGTCGGCGAGTAAGCTGCAGGACCAGACCTGACCTTGAGGAAGCGTTGTCCAAGAGGTGTCGACGACAGTGTACATTGCGCCCAAGACGCCCACACTCCAAGTAGCGGCCGACTTTGACTCCGAAAGCCAACATGGGACACCAAAAGCAACCCGAACAGCGCCTCCAAGGAGGAGACGACGCAAGAGCGCCGCCACTGCCTGACCAAATTAGTCTAGGGTTTCCCCCGTTGCTTGAGAGGGAGGTTGAAAGGACCTAGACGACGCCTTCAAGAAGGTGACGACGCCCGCAGGCGTCGCCATCGTCGTGCAAGAGCACAGGGATTTCTCCCAGCCCTTCCATCCGCCCTTACAGTCCACAAGAAGGCACCTCGGAATCACCAGTTGGGCACGCTACCCACGAGAGGCCAGCACTTGACAAAGGCCACACAGGCGGCGGCGACCACCTCAAGCATCACCCCGGCAGCCCAAGCTCGCTACCGGCCCTCCTTCCTCGTCCCCATGCTGGAACGATGCACAAGCCTGCGACCAGGCAGAGCACCACGAGAACGACCGGCCGACGCGGACGCGGCCCAGGTCATACCCAGATCAGGCCCGCAGGCCCAGGTCAGACTCGGGCCTGGAAGCCTAGATCTGGCCTCGAGCGCTCGCGCCGCCGGCGAGCGGTCCACGCTCCTGCACCACCGCACCAACTCCTCCCAACGCAGCAGCAGCCCCTGCGCCAGCAAGCTCGACGGATGGCCCAGCTGGCCCGAGACCGGAGCTCCCCTGCTGAGCGACAGCGCTGCCAGACCTCCACCACCGCGACACGCCACCGCTCGCCCAGCCCCACTGCCGCACGCCAAGCTCCGCCGCCGCCATGGAGCCTGCAGGCCCCGCCGCCGCCAGGAAAAGCCGGAGCGCGGGCAGCGAACCGCCGATTCCCGTCGAGGCCCCCCGCCTAGGGACCTCCACGAGCTGCGAGAGACGCCCCGCCGCCGCCGTCGGCCGCGCGGGCTTCGCCCGGCGGCTTCCTCCGGCGGCGGCGCAGGTGAGGGTGGGGATTTACTGGAGGCTCTCGCTAGGGTTGTGTGTGTCGCCCCCGTGTCGCCCCTGGCGAGAGCGACGCGGGGCTGTTTCGTCCCGAACAAACAAGTTCCTTTTCATGGTTTTCAGCAGCCAATTTTGCGACACATGAGCACGGAGGTATCATTCCGACGCGGCAACAGCGGACATCACACACAAGCTTTCCCCAGCTCCGTCTTCGTGAGGTTAATGATTCACTTGGTCGGGATGAAGAGCTAGCAAAAATCAACATACGCAAATATCTGTTGTTTCTTTGTTTTATCTGCTATCAAACAGATCTCCTATGCAGCAATCACGAGCAAGAAAAATAGATCTCAAAGCTTCGCTCAATTTCTCTGCCGTAAGGCATGCATGCAAAAGCAGCTGTACCCTCGTGTCTGTTGTCAAAATCCTCTTTCTCTCCGCAAAGAAGCAGCACGCAAGCAAAAGTAGCTTCATCCCTCTTTCTATCTGCTCGTGCTCTCCCTCTCAAACAGATGTTAGTACAGTAGCAGTTTCTCATAATCCTCCCACACCTTCTCCTTCTCTTTCACTATCCTCTAATCATTTTCAGTGAGGTAGCGGAGGTCGTTGGAAGGGCCTTCGTCTCTTGGAAAACCAACACATGTGTGTACTATGTTTTACTGATCTTCTTTCCTTTGGTCGAACACTGCGCGTGCGTGGTTCATAACAGAGAGTAGTCAGATTGAGAGACCTGCAGCATACCTGATAAGTCCGCGTGCATCCATGGTCTCCATAGCCCTTAGTAGAGGCACCGCAACGCCCGGGCGGACTGGGCCCTCAGCTCGTCGGGGTTTGTGTGACCAGCAGGTAGTGCCCGCCGCTGCCGTAGTCTTTGGATTTGGCATCGATATCCCCTCCGGTGCATGGGGAGGACACCGGTGAAATGATCCGGGCAGCTCGCAGGCGAAGGCCGCCGGCACCCCGAGGTAGGGTGGCGTGCAGTGGAATTCTCCAAGGCACGAGCTAGGCAGCGTGCGGGGAAGGTTGAGGAAACATAGAGGGGGTCGCGTCTGCCGGTGGAGCATGAGGAGGGGAGCTGAGAGCGTCACTCGCGCCTAGCTGGTAGAGCATGAGGGCGGCGGCGCCGGTGGAGAAGGATGCGGTGGAAGATGCAGTCAAGGGGATTTGGTGGCATGTTCAGTTGTTCTTGTCCAAAACGACGGACGGGAACGAAACAAAACCAAACGATCCCTTCGTTGACTAAGCGGTGGCAGTTCATGTAATTAAGACATAAAATAGGGGTATTTTGAAACGGATATACCAACTAACCTACGGCCGCTTCGCCGTTTTATTAGTAGAGATATGTGCCGTTCCAAGTGCTCCCCCTATTTCATGAGTAAGCCTTTTTTAAAAAGTGAATCAAAATAAATTTTGACCAAATTTTTAGAAAAAATATCAAGAAATATAATGTTACATAAGTACGAAAACTATAAATGTAGCTCGAGCAACATGCAGCTCGTTTTTTGAAAGATTCAAAAATAATATTTTAAAGTTTCAAACAAAACTGAAAATAAATGTAGATATAGAATTTGTTGGGTTCAATCAACGTGAATTTTTTTAACTCAAAATACCTTCTATTCAAAGCTGTGCAAAAATAACAAAATCTGTCGTGTATAGAAGTGAACTGTGTAAAAAATTTAAACGTCAAAATCTTTCAGATTTTGTCATTTCTATGGAGCCTAGAATATAAGTTATTTGGAGAAAAAACTTTACACGTTGGTAGAACATAGCATTGTCTACATCTAGATTTTTTTACATATTTTATGAAACTTTATAATACCATTTTTTTAAAGAGCTATGTGTAGCTCGAACTACACAAATCCATACTCTATATAATATCATATGAAAATATATTTCATGTTGTGTCTAACGATATTGATTTTGCAATGTGCTACCTCTATTCCAAAATAGTAGGCATATAAACTTTAGCAAAAATCAAACCATATCAACTTTGACCAAATTCTTAGGAAAAATCATCAACTTCTACAATATCAATACACTATCATTAGATACATTTGGAATATATTTTCATATTATATCTATATAGGAGAACAACTAGAAACTACAATATTGTTCAGTATCACCGTGGTTTCACTTTTAACTTCAATTACATATGTTTTAACAAGGAATATATTGGATATTAAACATGTTTCACTAAAATCTAAGATTTTGTTTCAAAACAAATTCACAAAATGTTTAAAGAGCTTCCCATATCTAGTCCACCGAAACTATTAGTTTAATCTCAAATAAAAAACTATATAGTTCTGTAGAGTATTAACGAAAGTTTCATAAATAGTTTCACTGAAGTGCACCAATATTAATTGTAATTTCAACATTTTTTAAAAAAATGTTCCTAAAATTGATCTTGTTTTGAAGATTTAATTATCAGGAACCCAAATATCAAAACAGATTAAAAATCAGACTATCGGTTCAAAAGATAAGAACGATACAATTTTGAGAACCAAACTGAAAAGAATAGGTGGGTTGACAGCATATGGCATTTTTCAATGCAAACATACCCACCACTTACTAACTTGTGGGGCATGAACCTATGATACCCACATGTCATAGAGTGTGAACGTAGATGCAGTATTTAATAGGTACAATATTTAGCTACCAATCTGTCTACTTTTGTACCAAATGATTAATCAATATATTGAAAAATACAGCACGAAATCACAAATCACTAAATTAGTGGCAGATTCTTATCCGGTAAGGCGCGGCACCGCCACAAAAATCGCTTTGGATGAGAAACTGGAACTGCGCCTAGAAACCCCTTCAGAGTAACCTTCACCGACGACGGTCAGATTGTTTGGTGGTTAGTTTTGAGCTGTAACAGGATGGAAACTAGGCTTTTTCATCCTTTGTAACAGTAGCATACTGCCTGCGATTGAAAATATAGACTGTTTAAAAGTATATAAAGGGGCGGAGGTTGGAAAAGTGATGGCCTTTGCTCTCGCGACCCTGGCGACGCCACGGGTGCTGCGGTGACTCCTTGTCGCTGATGGCGTTTGGGGTGCCGCCGGCGCCGGAGGAGCGGCCTCCCGTCGCCCCACAGGTGGTGGGGGACTCGGGGTCCCTCCGCGGTCGGCGCTGGGCCGACGTGGCCGACGAGGTCGACGCCGAGGATGCGGCGTTGGCCGAGCTCACCGCGCGGTGCTCTCCCCCTGCGAAGCCGTCCCTCGGCGATTTCCTCGCGGTGGCACGCCGGGACCTGCGTCCGCGTGGTAGGGGAAGTTTTGGCGGCGCTGGGAGGTCGCCGGTGCGGTCCTCGGCGTCTCCGCCGGTCAGGTCGGTCGGTCCCAGGCGCGGTGCCCCCGTCCTGGCTCATGGTGGCGGGGCGGTGTTGGGGCGCGACCCCATCTTGGAGAGGTGCTCCGAGGTGACGGTCCCCCTGACTCCCGCCTTGGCCGCCGTGCTGCCGGTGGCGGTGCCGCCGCCATCGTCGTCCTCTCCTGCGCCGGCGCAGGGGAATTCTCGGGTCTCCTTCGTGGACCCGGCTGGGCCGGTCTCTGGGCGAAGGCCCATTATCCCCTGGCGCAGCCAGGATGAGAGGGCTCGTGTTGGGCCGGTCGGGCCCATTCGGCCCATCGGCGCGTGGCTCTGGCTTCAGAAAGGTTCCAGCTCGATCGCTCTAGGGTTTCCTGCTCCCGCCGCAAACGTCCGTCGCCACGCTCAGTTCGCCCGACGCATCCGCCTGCGTCCGCCGCCGCCGCCTCTTCGCCGGAGCTTCGCCGACGCCTTGATGAAGCGCGGCCGGAGCCCCTCCCCCAGCGAGTCCCCGCCGGTCCAGCACCCGCGCCGCGTGCGTGCGGCCTCCCCTCGTCCGGCCGCTCCTGAGCCGTACCGGCCGCCGGCGCGCCGTCGCTCGCCCGCCCCCCGCAGCCCGCCGCGCTCCTCTGGGCGAGCGTCCGACCGGCCCTCCGACCGCCGCGCCTCCCCGGCCCGCCGCGATGCTGCGCACCTCCGCGCCGCCCACGGCCGGCGTGACGAGCCCCTCGACCGTGGTGCTGCTCGCTCGCCCCGGCGTCGGTCTCCGCGGGCGAGGTCGCCGGGCCCCAGGGCGCGGTCGCCAGGTCGTCGAGGGCCTTCCCCCGCGGCGCGTCGGCAGGAACTCGCGATCCGGGACGTGCTGGTTCAGAGGCAGGGAACTAGGCCGATGGAGGATTCCTGGAGGCAGGACCGGGATCTGCGTGAGCCTGTGCAGGTTCACCCCCGCCCGGAGCTTTCGGGCGCGGCCGGCTCAGCGGCTGCCAAGAAGAAGAAAAACAAGAAACGGAAGAAAGGCCCGGCTGGTGGCGTGGGAGGGAACCAGAGCGGGGTTCCACCTGCGCCGCCATCCGGTACGCATCCTCAGGAGGAGGGTGCGGCGCCTCGAGAGAAGACGGCGACGACGAACATTTGCTTCAACTGTGGGGTGGTTGGTCACTTCCGCTCGGACTGCACGGAGCCTGAGCAGTGCATCTTGTGTGCGGATGTATCTCACCTTGCTTCGGCATGCACTGCTCGGTACCGGCGCAAGGCTCGGGAGACGCTAGAGTTCTTGGGCCATGGGATTGATGGGGGCTTCTACTACTTGGACATGGGGGGTGCTGAGTCGTCTGTCCCTCAGCATCTTGCTGTCATCTCTGTGCTTCCCTCCCAGGACCCCCCCTTGGCCATTGAGATCACGGCCGAGATCATCCGCACAGAGCTTGCTCAGCTGGAGTGTGATTGTGTGTGGAATGTGCGAGAGGTTTCGCCTTCCGAGTTTGCGGTGGCTTTCCCGTCGGCTGAGCTTCTTCGGGCTGTGTCCTGGAGTGAGACGACTACTCTCCCGCTCCACAACATCAAGGTTTCTATCAAGCCTTCGTGTGTGGACCCGGAGATAGTTGCCTCACTCTCCTCTGTCTGGGTTCGTGTCCACGGGATTCCGGCGGCGGCGCGGAAGGACTCCTTCCTCGAGCTGATCTCTCAGGCCATCGGCAAGCTAGAGGAGGTTGATGGTCAGTCTCTGGCCGGTCAGGGTCTGCTACTCGGTGATGACGCCAGAAAACTGTGGCGTGTAGTTGACGTGGGAGCAGTAAGTCCTTGTGCGTGGTGATGACCAGCCCATTGGGAACCCCAAGAGGAAGGTATGATGAGTGTAGCGGCTAGTTTTCCCTCAGTTAAGAAACCAAGGTTTATCGATCAGGAGAAGAGAGACGATGACGACTGAAGGTGTTTGTGGAACCTGCACACACACAAACAAATACTTTGTTCCCAACTTGCGATGAGGTTGTCAATCTCACCGGTTTGCTTGAAACAAAGGTCATGAGTGTATCGAGTGGAAAACAGTAATAATATGCGAGTAAAGTAAACAGTGCGGGAAAAGTAAACAGGTGATAGCAATATGATTAAAATAGGACCGGGGTCCACAGTTCACTAGTGGTGTCTCTCCATAGATAAAATAACATGCTGGGTAAACAAATTACAGTTGGGCAATTGATAGAATAAAGATAACGTGATATGTCAAGAAGATCACTATGAGATTCACTCTGGGCATTACAACAAAATACATAGACCGCCATCCAACTGCATCTATGACTAATAATCCACCCTCGGGGATATCAATCCGAACACCCCAAAAGTATTAAGTTGCGAACAACAGATAATTACATTAAGCAAAGTGTGTAATGTAAACAAAGCATATGCCCTTGAGCATATGAATGTTGTTTTCTCCCTAGTAGCAACAGCACATCTACCACCTTAGAGGTTTCTGTCACTCCCCCAGGTGAAATAGAGACATGAACCCACTATCGAGCATAAATACCCCCTCTTGGAGTCACTAGCAACTACTCGGCCAAGATAGCTACTAACAACGGAGAGCATGCAAGATCATAAACAACATAGAGATAACAAAAGATAATATTCAGTACAGCAACTTAATCATAAACACCAATATTCATCGGATCCCAACAAACCAACATCATAGAATTACATAACAGTGATCTCAATCATGTAGGGCAGCTCATGAGATCTAAACATGAAGCACATGGTGGAGAAGACAACCATCTAGCTACTGCTATGGACCCATAGTCCAAGGTAGACTACTCACTCATCGCTCCGGAGGCAAGCATGGCAATGAAGAAGACCTCCGGTGGCGATTCCCCTCTCCGGCAGGGTGCCGGGAAGAGCTTCTGGACCCTCCCGATCTTCGGGTCGACGGCGGCGGCGGATCGCGATGTATTCTGGAAAACTGATCGGGTACTTAGGTTTTTCTCGTCGGGGGGTACTTATAGGCGAAGGGGCGATGTCAGAGGGGGTCCCACGCCCCCTCACACATGGGTGGCGCGGCCAGGGTCCTGGCCGCGCCGCCTGTGTGTGTGGGGCCCACGTAGCCCTACTCCTTCTCTCCTTCGGATGTCTGGAAGCTTCCGGGTAAAATATGACTTCAGGAACTTGTTTCAACCAATTCCAAGAATATTTCCTGTGTATCACTTCTGAAACACAAAAACAGCAGAAAACAGGAAACTGGCACTGTGGCACTTCGTTAATAGGTTAGTTCCGGAAAATGCATAAAAATGCCACTAAGTGTAACGAAACAATAGGCAAATGGTGTAAAACAAGCATGGAGCATCAAAAATTATAGATACGTTTGAGACGTATCAAGCATCCCCAAGCTTAACTCCTGCTCGTCCTCGAGTAGGTAAGTGATAACAAAAGAATAATTTTTGAGGTGACATGCACCTACACAATCTTGATCATATATGTAAGCATTGGTGAGCTGGGATCAATAGAACTTAAAACATGGGCATGAAAGATATAATCATGACAATAAGAACTTAGCAACCATGTTGATAACATGCAAATGAACACAAATAAAAGATCATGATAATGAAACAATAAAAGTCAAACGTGTGTTCAAATCATAAGGAAAAAACATACAAATGGTTTTCAGCTTGTCCTTCAAAGAGAGCAAAACATAAATGCATAGGACACCTCAAAGTTTAAGAGGGTGACTAGATACAAATAATTTAAGAACAAGTGAAACCAACAATATGAGTCAATCAATGAACTTTGGGACAATGCATATCACACTAAGAATGACAACTATGCTCTCTTAATGGTGCATAAAGAAAGAAGGTGGTGACTCAACATAAAAGTAAAAGAAAGGCCCTTCGCAGAGGGAAGCAGTGATTGCAAGTTTTATAACCTTCAAAAATTATGGTACTTACCGGCTTTGAGCTCTCATTGCCCCCATCATAAGCATCTTGAATGGTTAAAGTTAATGCGAGAACAATTATGATGCATATGCTTGACAAATCATAAGTTGAAAACCTCGTGTCCCGTGAATACAAGTACCCAAACCATGCTAATTTACTTAGAGTCCCAAGCAAGGCTCTTGTCATTGTAAGTATATGCATATCATTGAGAACCGCCAATGGGGTACCTCCGTGCCCGATGACATGGAACAAGCCCACACCAAAATGACAGGACAAGCAGACAATGAACACCTCAACATCTCTTTTATTTGCTATATTGTTTAGCTTTTTATTGTGAGATGCGTCGTCGAATGTTCACCATGGGTATGCTGCAAATTTCCACCATGAATTATGCATGGCTTAGATTGGCGGCCCGGCGTTTCCCTAACACATATAAAAACTCCATGATCCCTACAAGATTCCCAATTCATTTCACACAGCGGGCATCCATAAACAAAAGATCACGATATCAACTCAAAAAGAAGTGCAATGTTGAAAGCTTGCCCCATGACAGCATGGCTGGGCTAGAATCCAACTTACAACTTGCAAGCATAACAACTCAACATAAAAGACCACAATGTCAAAATTTTAAGAATAGGAAAAAGTAAAGTGTGCCTTCCGGTTCGTGAGAGCTTTACTAACCGAGTTTCGCATAACACTGGTAAGAGTTTAATTTGAAGAGAAAAATAAAAGCAAGTCAAATTTACTTGGAATAGCAAATTGCTAGTAGGTATGTATGGTGGACACTTTGGAAAACTTTGGCTTTTAGGAGTTGGATGCACGAGTAGAGCTCATACTCAGTACAAGGTGAGGGCTAGCAAAAGACTGGGAGCGACCAACTAAGAGAGCAATAATGGCCATAATCATGCAAAGCGACAAAGCGACATTAAAAGAAGCATACGATGGCATCAAAAGTCAAAAACTAAATGATCATGAAGGCTAATGGCGACTTTGTAAGAGTCTAACATGTGTGAGCATGCGCCAAGTCAACCCAAATAAAGCATCAAGGAGAAAACCAAAATAATGCTTCCATACAATAAAAACAACGCATGATTTTTTCAAAGGCTCATTAAGCAATCTCAGTTATTTGAGACAAGTCATGCTACAGCAAAACCACTAGGCATACTATCAAAAAGACATCAAGCATGACATGAAAAAGCCTAAGCCGCAGTCTACACAAGCTCCTTCTTGTACCACTATTTTGCACAAAGCTTTTTCTCTTTTCCAACACCATTTGAAATTTTTATAACAACCTCTTTTGATGAAAACCAATAAAGATCAGAGGCAAAAATACACCTTGATGAAAAGATATGACAAGATCTGAACACATATCAAGGTGAAAACGAAAACCAAAAGCAGTAGCAGAAAAAGTAGAATGCTCGATTTTTAATAAGAGTGAAAACTAGAGCATTCTTTGCAAATGAAAATGAGTACATCTCCTCCAAAGGGAAATTTGTTGGGGTCCAACCATTTATTGCAGCAAACAAACAAACTAAACCAACTAAGAAAACTAAAACAACTGACGCTCCAAGAAAAACACATAGTGCATGAAGCAATAAAAATATAGTGTTTTGAAAGGTGACCTGATTTTTGCCGATGAAGAAGGGGTGCCTCGGGGGCATCCCCAAGCTTTGACGCTTGTACTTCTTGGATATTTCTTGGGGTGATGCATGGGCATCCCCAAGCTTGAGCTTTTGTCCATTCTTCAACTCATCTCATCATTCTCCAATCCCTACATTTGAAAACTTCCTTCATACAAAACTAAACACAATTCTATTAGCAACATTAGTGTAAGCATAAAATATATTCAACCTCTTTTAGCTTCAGGTTTCAACCCAAAACCACCACATATAAAGTATATACTACTGTAGCAACTTCCACAAGAGTTCCATGATCAAAAAGAACTCAAAAGAAAGCGATAAAGTGGCAAAAACAAATATTGGCAGAAATCTGTCAAAACTGAACAGCTGATAATGGACGAATTTTTTAGGGATTTTCCGTTGCTCAAATCAAAAAGTGTTCAACTAAGAAAAGTTTGGATATAACCTGGGGCATATGCACAAGAAATCTCAGGTCCAAAAGATAAACAGAGAATTTTCACGAATTTTTACGGTGCAGCACCGAAAACAGTTTCAGGACAACAACATCCCCAAATCTTTACCTCACTCAAATTAGAGGCTTCTCTTGGCACAAAAACGAAATAAACAAGATAAGGAGCGGTCATTACAGTAATAATGACTTCCAAGACTCAAATAAAAGAAAAAGTACTGAAAAGTAAACAATGGGTTATCTCCCAAGAGTGCTTTTCTTTAACGCCTTTGAGCTAGGCGCAGAAAATTGTGAATCAAGTAATATCAATAGATGAAGTGCTAGTTACCTCAGTAGGCTCTTTGAAGGTTCCCGAAGATGATTCAACCTGCAAGTCACCCTTAGTGGAACTAAGAGTCTTACCAATCTTAAGAACATGTTGAGATTTAAGCGCAGAAACCTTGAGAACATACATAAATTTTTGCTCTTTTCCAACAAACACTTTCTCCTTCTTAAATTTAAGAGAAGATAAGATTAAACTAAGAGTTTCCATAGACTCCTCTAGTTTACCAATCCTCAAGTTTTGATTGTCATGAGTAGTGCTAGCCTCTAAAATGGTAATTCTCTTACCAATGTTTTCTATTAATTCACTAACGCGGCTAGCATTTTCTAGGATACTTGGCAAACTTTTTTCTAAGGAGCTGAGCTTTTCTACCACCTCTTCCAAGGTGGTCTCAGTCTTAGCAACATCAATAGGTGGTACTCCCACTAAACTTTCAATTATAGTGCATGCTTCTCCCGCGGGAGTACCCAGAAAATTACCTCCTGTAAGAGTATCAAGAACATACCTATTCCAGCTAGATATACCAACATAAAAATTTCTAAGGAGGATCGTGGTGGAGTGCTTTTTGGTACACCTATGATGAGCATTGTTAATACGGTACCAAGCATCTTTTAAGCTTTCCCCCCCTTGTTGCTTGAAACTACGAAGTTCTACTTCAGGATTACTCATTGTAACAAAACTAAAAGCAGATAAGTAAAAACAACTACCAAGGATTCTAATTTTTTGGGGTTTTTGATATAAAGCAATGCAGGTAAAATAAATAAAGTAAAGCAAAACAATAACAAAGCAAAGAATGTGTGTGCGAAGAACTCCCCTCGCAGAAGTCTTCTCTCTTCCCCGGCAACGGCGCCAGAAAAGAAGCTGCTACTCGGTGATGACGCCAGAAAACTGTGGCGTGTAGTTGACGTGGGAGCAGTAAGTCCTTGTGCGTGGTGATGACCAGCCCGTTGGGAACCCCAAGAGGAAGGTATGATGAGTGTAGCGGCTAGTTTTCCCTCAGTTAAGAAACCAAGGTTTATCGATCAGGAGAAGAGAGACGATGACGACTGAAGGTGTTTGTGGAACCTGCACACACACAAACAAATACTTTGTTCCCAACTTGCGATGAGGTTGTCAATCTCACCGGTTTGCTTGAAACAAAGGTCATGAGTGTATCGAGTGGAAAACAGTAATAATATGCGAGTAAAGTAAACAGTGCGGGAAAAGTAAACAGGTGATAGCAATATGATTAAAATAGGACCGGGGTCCACAGTTCACTAGTGGTGTCTCTCCATAGATAAAATAACATGCTGGGTAAACAAATTACAGTTGGGCAATTGATAGAATAAAGATAACGTGATATGTCAAGAAGATCACTATGAGATTCACTCTGGGCATTACAACAAAATACATAGACCGCCATCCAACTGCATCTATGACTAATAATCCACCCTCGGGGATATCAATCCGAACACCCCAAAAGTATTAAGTTGCGAACAACAGATAATTGCATTAAGCAAAGTGTGTAATGTAAACAAAGCATATGCCCTTGAGCATATGAATGTTGTTTTCTCCCTAGTAGCAACAGCACATCTACCACCTTAGAGGTTTCTGTCACTCCCCCGGGTGAAATAGAGACATGAACCCACTATCGAGCATAAATACCCCCTCTTGGAGTCACTAGCAACTACTCGGCCAAGATAGCTACTAACAACGGAGAGCATGCAAGATCATAAACAACATAGAGATAACAAAAGATAATATTCAGTACAACAACTTAATCATAAACACCAATATTCATCGGATCCCAACAAACCAACATCATAGAATTACATAACGGTGATCTCAATCATGTAGGGCAGCTCATGAGATCTAAACATGAAGCACATGGTGGAGAAGACAACCATCTAGCTACTGCTATGGACCCATAGTCCAAGGTAGACTACTCACTCATCGCTCCGGAGGCAAGCATGGCGATGAAGAAGACCTCCGGTGGCGATTCCCCTCTCCGGCAGGGTGCCGGGAAGAGCTTCTGGACCCTCCCGATCTTCGGGTCGACGGCGGCGGCGGATCGCGATGTATTCTGGAAAACTGATCAGGCACTTAGGTTTTTCTCGTCGGGGGGTACTTATAGGCGAAGGGGCGATGTCAGAGGGGGTCCCACGCCCCCTCACACGTGGGTGGCGCGGCCAGGGTCCTGGCCGCGCCGCCTGTGTGTGTGTGGGGCCCACGTGGCCCTACTCCTTCTCTCCTTCGGATGTCTGGAAGCTTCCGGGTAAAATATGACTTCAGGAACTTGTTTCGTCCAATTCCGAGAATATTTCCTGTGTATCACTTCTGAAACACAAAAACAGCAGAAAATAGGAAACTGGCACTGTGGCACTTCGTTAATAGGTTAGTTCCGGAAAATGCATAAAAATGCCACTAAGTGTAATGAAACAATAGGCAAATGGTGTAAAACAAGCATGGAGCATCAAAAATTATAGATACGTTTGAGACGTATCAGGGTCCGGTTCGTCTTCGGATCCTGTGCCCTGACCCGTCCAAGCTGAACTGTTCGATCTCACCCTTCTTTTTTGGGAAGGATGGCAGGTCTTTGGTCGTGGAGTTGGAGAGCGAGGAGGACCAGGATGGGCCCTTGCCTCACTCTCCCCGCCCTGACCAGGACATACCCAGGGAGGCCGGGGAGGATGATGACGACTCTTCGGGCGACGACGGCAACGGGTCTGACAGGGACGGGGAGGCTGTGGTGCCACCTCCAGGGGGTGTGGCACCCCCGCCTACCTCCGTTCTGACCTCGCGCACGACGGCCTCTGTCGCTGCTCCGGTCCAGGCATCTTCGCTTGGCCCTCGCTGCCCAGGGCCGGTGGTACTCTCCAGGAGTGCGCCGGCTAAGCTGTTGCAGGTGGTCGCTCCTCGCTCCCTCCGTTCAGACCCTGTGGAGTCCTTTGGGTTTCCTCTCTCCCAGTATGGCTCCAACTTCTGCCTCTCCGACCTTGAGTCCCCTCCACTGAGCTTCGAGCCTCGGCCGTCGCCTTAGTCGCCGGGAGGTGGGGAGGAGGACTCGGTGAGCGTGGGGATGGAGGTCGCCCCTCCCTCTTCTCCCCGCTCTCCTGGGGCGGTGTGCTACACGCGGTCCCCGGGCTCTACTCCCTCCTCGCCTAGGGGACCTACGACCCCGGCACCTGCTGTCCTAGCGCCAGTCTCGGTCGTCCCCGACACCCCTGGGACTGGCACTAGGATTCGTGGCCATCGTCGTACTCGTCAGGCCGCTCAGCCCGCCCAGCCTCCTCGCTACAGCACCCGTCTGGCTCGGTCTAGAGTGGGAGGGGTGCTTGAGCCGACTGTCTCCGAGCAGGCTTCTCAGCGGGCGGCCGCCCGCAACCTTGACCCAGGTAACCCTCCATCAGATCTTCCTTCCCCTCCTTCTGGTTCTCGTTTTTCGATTCTCGATTCTGTTCCTGTGGACGACTTGGACATTGTAGCCTCAGACTGCAGCATTATTTTCCGTGGGGAGCGAGGTCCACGTTTGGAGCAGATTGCCGCGATAAAGGCTAAGGAGATGTATGAGGGGGCCCTAGCCGCCTCTCGCGCTCAGGCGGAGCGTGAGAGGGCAGGGGCTCCAGAGTCTACTGGACCTGTGCAGGAGGCACCTGGGTCCAGTAATGGCGCCACTCCTTTAGCTAGCAGTGAGGTAGGTCCTACCGGGACCCCCCAGGTGGGGGGGTCACGGGGGCGACCTCCCTTGGCTCCGTCTCGGCCCTCGACCAGAGGTAGGGCTCGCTCGGTCCCCAATAGGGGGACCGCCCCCGAGGTTGGTGTCCAATGAGTGCTCTCATTTGGAACCTTAGGGGGTTTGGGGCGCCGGGTCGACAACGGCAGCTCAAGGAATACATGCGCCAGCAGAATGTGGACATTGTAGGTTTACAGGAGACGATTAAAGAAAGTTTTCTACTTCACGAACTCGAAGGTCTTAGTAGGCACAAGTTTGCGTGGCACTGGTCTCCGGCATCAGGCCACTCGGGTGGTATCCTCCTTGGGGTGAAGGAGGACACCTTCGAGGTGGAGGATATGGACCACGGGGAATTTTTTGTGAGCATGGCTCTCACTCATAGACATTCTAACCTCAGCTGGGAGGTTATTATTGTCTATGGCCCCGCGGACCATAGTAGGTCCCCCGCCTTTCTCGCCGAACTAAAATCGAAGGTGGATCGATGCACCACTCCAGTAGTGGTAGCGGGTGACTTCAACCTGATTCGATCCCCGGATGATAGAAGTTCGGCGAATATTGACATCCCCAGGATGCGGATGTTCAATGATTGCATTGCGGATCTTGCTCTTAGGGAGATTGCGAGAGTGGGAGCGAGATACACCTGGAGTAATAATAGGGTAGATCCGATCCGGAGTGTGCTGGATTGTGTCTTCGTGTCGGTAGAATGGGAGATGGCATTCCCACTCTGCTCGCTTCGCGCGGTTACCAGGATTGGCTCTGACCACTCCCCCCTTCTCTTCTCGATGGGGGGTGGGCCTCCCCCAAGGTCGAACCGCTTCCACTTCGAGAATTTCTGGCTCTCCAAGCCAGGATTCGTGGAGGCGGTTAACCTCAAGTGGGAGGCCGCGAGGCTTTCAACCCCGCGCGTGTTCAATGCGGTGGACGTCTGGCACCACTGTGCAAAGATGTCTCGCCAGTTCATGCGGGGTTGGGGGGCTAATCTTGGTGCGGAGCTGCGGCAGAGTAAAAGCATCATCCTTGGGAGGATTCAGGCGCTTGATGCGGCATCGGACTCTGTTGGTTTATCCGCTGAGGAGTGGCTTCAGCGATATGCCCTTGAGACCTCCATTATGGAGATCTACAAGGGGGAGGAGGTGTTCTGGCGACAACGAAGTCGCCAGAATTGGCTCCTAAAAGGGGATGCAAACACGGCATATTTCCACGCCATTGCTAATGGTCGACGTCGGAGGTGCGCCATTCCCTGCTTATGGGAGGATGATAATCTTCTGGAGGATGCCAGAGATATCTCCAACCATATCTACTCCTTTTATAAGGAGCTATTCACGGCAGGGCCCCGCTCAGGGGTGTCGTTAGCTGAGGACTTCTGGCCAGATAGGGCTAGGGTCTCTGTTGATGAGAATATGGAGCTGACTCTCCCATTCTCGCCTGATGAGGTTAGAAGGGCGATTATGGAGATGAAGGCCGACTCTGCCCCGGGACCAGACGGGCTCCCGGTTATCTTCTTCCAGAAGTTTTGGGAGAAGATTCAGGCTGTGATTATGCCAATGTTCCAGGAATTCTACACTGGAACCTTAGTTATGTCTAGGCTTAACTATGGTGTGATTACCCTGATCCCCAAGATTGTGGGGGCCACGGATATCTGCCAATTTAGGCCTATTACAGTGATCAACGTCATACTACGGATCTTCTCGAAGGTGTGCGCTTCAAGGCTTGCTCCACTGATGGAGCGTCTGACGCATCCTAGCCAATTTGCCTTTCTAAAAGGCCGGTTTATCCATGATGGGATCCTAGCACTTCATGAGATTATCCATGAAGTTAAAGTCCGTCGCCTTAGGGGAGTGTTCTTAAAGCTAGACTTCCAGAAGGCTTATGACCGTTTGGACTGGACCTTCCTCTGACAGGCTCTTAGCCGGAGAGGATTCGATGACAAGATGATTAGCTGGATCATGCAGATTGTCATGAGTGGCAATACTGCTATTAACATTAATGGGGAGGTTGGCCCCTACTTTAGATCCTCCTGTGGTGTGAGGCAGGGGGACCCTATCTCCCCACTGCTTTTTAACGCTGCGGTGGACGTCCTTGCGGAAATCTTAGAGAAGGCTAAGATTTCCGGCCACATCTCTGGTGTGGTAGGGCATCTTATTCCCGGAGGTGGGGTTACCCACCTCCAATATGCGGATGATACTATGATCATGGTGGAGGGGTCGGAACTTGATCTGGTCAACCTCAAGTTCATTCTTCTCTACTTTGAGGCCATGTCTGGCCTCAAAATCAACTTCGATAAGAGCGAGGTAGTGGTTATGGGGTTCGACCCTGAGGAACAACAGCGGATTGCGGATAACCTCAATTGCAGGCTAGCGTCATTCCCTGTTAATTACTTGGGTATGCCAATTCGGGACACTAGGATCCTCATCAAGGACTTGGACCCTCTAGTGGGGAGGGTCAAGTCTAAGGCTGAGCCTTGGCGAGGAAAGTTTACTTCTAAGGGAAGCAAAACTGTGCTCATCAACTCTTGCCTAGCTAGCCTCCCCATGTATGCTATGGGGCTGTACCTCCTCCCAGAGGGAGTGCACGGAGACTTTGATAAGGAGTTGTCGCGCTTCTTCTGGCAGGAGCGTAATGGGCGCCAAAAGTACCACATGGTTAAATGGGCGGATCTGTGCACCCCCAAGGAATGCGGGGGCATAGGCATCTTGGCATCTAGGCGCATGAACGTGGCCTTGATGCTAAAATGGGTATGGCGGATCCTTAGAGATGACGGCGGTTTATGGCTACAGTTGGTTAAGGCCAAATATCTGAGGGGCCGCCCGCTCATGGCATGTGAACGTCGGGAGGGGTCTCAGTTTTGGAGATCCCTTCAAGACATCAAGCATGAGATTAGGACGGGGCTCTCCCACTCCATAGGAGATGGAGTGGGGACCCTGTTCTGGCTTGATTCATGGCTAGGCGGACGTCCTCTGAGATGGGAATTCCCCCAACTGTTTGCCATTTGTTCCGACCCATTGTTGCTTGTGGCCACCGCTGGCCATAGGTTGTGGGATATTCCGTTCCGCCGGGTCCTTGGCCCGGAGGAAACTATTGCGTGGGAAGCGTTACGTGCTAGACTGCCCGACTCTCTCTCGGCTTCCTCAGACAATGTTTCGTGGCACCTGTCCCCTTCGGGGATTTTCACGGTTAAGTCCGCTTATCGGGCCCTATGTAGAGGGCCCGTTCTGGCGTGGACGTCCCCATTGTGGAAGGCCCCACTTCCCCTTGAAACCAAGATATTTGTGTGGCAGTTGCTGCGGGATCGCCTTCCCACTTCGGTGGAGGTGGCAAAGCGTCATGGGCCAGGTAATGGCCGGTGTCCCCTTTGTGACGTCCCGGAGACGACTCATCACATTATATTTACCTGTCCTGCTGCCCGCTTCTTATGGAGTTTCATTGCCGAGGCCCTAGGTCCTGAGTGGCAGGCCTTTGACCTTGGCGAATTCCTGGAGGCACGTGCAAACTGTACCGGTGGGAGGAGGCGCCTCTTCTGGCTCGTGTTTGCCGCCATGTCATGGGCTTTATGGACTATTCGTAATAAAATGGTGATTGAGCATATCTTCCTAAGGCGGGCTTCTGACTCTGTGTTCAAATTTTTGGCCTTTTTGCAGCAGTGGTATCCGCTCTGTAGGCAGCGGGACAGGGAGCGGCTGGACAGCATGTTGGAGGATCTTCTATTGGCGGCACGCCAATTATCTACGCAGTCCAGTCGTTGAGGTGCTCTACACGTTTTGTGGGAGCTTGTATCTTTCTTCTTCCTCATGTTGGGCATGTCTGTGATGTGGCCCCAGCAAACCCCTTTTCTTCGGTTTTGTTATGTTTGAATACTTGAACTCTGTATGGTTGTGGTTGCTTTATTTATAAAGCGGGGCGAAAGCCTGTTTCGTCGTCTAAAAGTATATAAAATAAAGGATTTGCTAGAAATCAGCTGCCTGATCTCTAACTAGAGATTAGTCGCCTGACATAGTCGTCGATTTTGTTGGAGATTCGTGCACCTTCTTTCACCTCCACCTCCAGATGTTATGGTTGACGACCTCGCCAGAGCCGGAGACAGCACGGCTAGCCGTGGCGTCTCCAGCGGAGGCGAGGAAAGCCGTGGCGTCTCTAGCGGAGGCGAGAAAAGGAACTTAAGGTTTCAGGTGTTGGGGGTTAGGTTCGGGTGCAAGGGCTCGCCGGAGTTCGTTCGCCAAAGTTGTGGGAGGTGGGAGGGTTTAGAGGGAGGTCAGGCGGCGGCAGACCGACAATGGGTGGAGGATGGAGGAGGGCGGTGCGACGAGGCATCACGGAAGAGAGGTCGGCCACCGGTGGCAGTAGGAGGCGGTCAGCCGGCGTTGGAGGCAGGGGCTGGATGAGAAAGACGACTGATCTCTAGACAACCCTATAAAATAATTACCAAGAACTATTCTACACGAACCCTTAAGAGATTACAGAATAGCTATTCAACAAACCCTTCCAAAAAAATAAAGACATTAAGTGATTCATCCATTTATTGCATATAAAGCTCATGCAATATGTGTAGTTGGCTGATTGATGATCGAGTCAGTGTATAGTTCGGATCGATCCAACTCTCACTTATAAATAGTGGCTTCTTTGGTGTCGCAAAACAGGAAGAAAAAATTAGTTGTGATTCGCATGTAGATATGTCCATGTCGGTGTTATATAAGACCAATTGATCGGAATGAGATGCACCGGGAACTTAGTTAGAGTGACAGGAAAATAGAGAGGCTCGGCTATGACGCCACTAAGGTTATCATGTTCACCACAATCAGGGACACGGCAGAACATGGCTGCTATTTGGTCCTCAATCACTATCACCGACATGGAGCTTTGGAGAGCATCGGTGCAGACATGTTCGTGCAAACATTTATCTGAAGAACTTCAGATAAACGTTTCCCGGATCAACTACAGAAACCGAAACTGCGCCGAGGAATCCGAGGCCATGCACAGGCAGGATACATGCATACCCCTCCAGAGTAACCTTCATCAGATTCGGATGTTCTCTACTTCTCCAACAAAGGGGAAAATGTCATGCCGTACAGCTAACAGATCCAACCTGAACATAGCCACATTTTTACAAAAATACACTGTTCCAGCATGTACACCCCAAACAAACAGCAAGACAAAGATATGCTTTGGACCAAGAAACGTCGTACTATTTCTTGCCCGCAGCCAAGACTCGGCAACAATACTCTCCGAGTGCCCAGATAGGGAAGATGTCCCTGTACTGGGAGTAACTGATCATGCAGTTTTTGTTGAAGACTCCCATGATCTCCTGTTAAGCACAGCAAACAAAATCAGTCGAGGTCCCCTACTATCTAACTTCTGCTAATTTTCGACGTGTTCCATGGAAATTTCCAGGCATCCTATGGTTTTATCTGGTCAGTCAGTCACTAGGTTTTGCTGTCTTGGTTTGTCATGTCGAACTTCCTAGAACGTGCTCATAATGCACAGTTCGATTTACGGAAACCTTTTCTTTTGGATGTAGAGCAAAATTTTACATTGAGAATTTACATTGAGAATCCATGAGATGTAACACTTTTATGACTTACTTGTTGAGGAAATTCCCCATCCTCCACTTGTAGGTTGATCAAAACCTTCGCTGCTCGATGCAGAGGTGTTGGATCTCTCTCAGCCTGTACCCAACCGAGACTTAAGTACCACTGTGAATCAACACATTATGGTACGGTATCACCATCAGCAAGGTAACTGTAAACGCACCTGTCCTGCGTCAATTAGGGTCAGCATGGCCCAACTAGTGTTGACCGCATGAGCACGCTTGCCTTCAAGATTGGTGTAAACCTAATTGAATGAAAATCAAAAGATGATTATAGGTTGTAACAAAATTTCTTATGATCCCAGGAACACTGGGTCCAAAAGCATGAATACAATACTTTAACTACTAATTGATAATTTTAAAGTGATATTTATTGTGCCAGATGATGTACAGGCATGAAGTTGTTAAAGGTGAATGTGGGATAAAAGGAAAAAATGACTCTTGAGTTGATGCTCGTTTCCTCTTCTTTTTTTTGAACGGACTCGTTTCCTTGAGTCATACATAACTGTAAACTGTAGGAACATAAATTATAATAGACAAACATAAAATTCACAGGATGATGGAAATTGGAAATATATCAATGTACTCCAGTAAACAAGATTGAATTATATATATCCACAAACAGGATAGAAATGAATCTACCTGATTTTGACATGACAAATAACTTTCTCCCCAGCCACCAAAAGGAAGCTCTTTTGACATCAGAAAGTCGCATGCCTTCCTGATTGCAGGACTACTCTTGAACGTCCTACCAGCAGTAACTAATGCCTTCACTCCAAACCATGTGCCATAGGTAAAACAAACAGCCCAAGAGCCAAACCTACAGAAAAGTAGATAGAGAACAATACAAAATGTTATATGCATATTGTACTTGTATTCTTTCGCATGAAGTGTGAAACTAACCATGAACCGTCGTTTCTTTGAGTACTCTCTATGTACTTAGCAGCTTTGTTGATACAGTTATCTACATCTTTGCTGCGGTGCCCAGGATAGAGCTTTTTAAATGATGCCAGAGCCTGAATTGCTGCTGAAGTACATTCCACGTACCTGCCACCAATTGAGTGTTCAAACTTTTTTCAGTTTATCTTATGTGTGAAAGCAGCATAAGAACCAACAATAAAAGGGTTATTGTATCTTACGGGTAATCAATCACAATGTCCCCGAAGGTCTCAGCAGGGTTGATAAGCTGAGAAGTTGATAAAGCATGTCAATATAGGTAAAATCATGGTTCAAAAAAGCGTACGCCTAGGTGCGCTTAAGCGCGCTTAAGCGCTGAGCGGTTGTCTTCCGCTTCGCTTTTGGCCTAAGCGTTCGATTAAGCGAGACATGGAATCTGGTCGTGTTTTGTGCTAGAATCTCCTCTATGCGAGTGTTGGTGTGTTGCCTGTGTTGCTCTGCTCCTTGCTCGATGCATTGATGCTATATTAATTTGATTAGGTCTTGCTTAGTTGCTTGCTACTGAACTACTGCTTTAGCTCCTTCTTTGTGTTTATTACATTGTTTGCTTAGCTGCTTGCGTGTTTATAAGAAAACGGAGCAAAACCGAGGCTAACCAAGGTATTAATCCCCGTATTCCTCATAAATGTAGCATTCATGCTTAGGATACAAATTTACAGCATATTATAGGGGTATATGTGGCCATCTTGACTTCCCTGTTTCATGTTCGTACGATTTTAGCCTGAGCGCTTAAGCTCGCTTAAGCAGCAGTTCCTCTAAGCAGTGTCTCACCGCTCGCTTAGCGCCTAGCGCTTTTTTAAACCTTGGGTAAAATATATTGGACAATCAGATGGATGAATGTTTGTAAATGAAAATATAAGATTATATTACGCATGCATCGTTGAACGTTTCAAACAAAGCAAACATTGAACCAAATAGTCCAGAAAACTTGTATTAATTCAACATGAATTGTTAACAGAAGTGTCTGCCTTCTTTAAACTTGGTATTCCATAATTAAAATTAGGAACCAAAAGGCGCACAACTAGTTCGAACGGCAGCACAGCTCGAGCAATGGAGGCATGGTCCTCAAAGAAGTTCAACTTACCTCTAGCCAAGCATAAGACCTCGTGAGCTCATATGATGCAAAGCCACCATTATCGTTCTGTGAAAATGAAATAAATTTATCAGGCATGCTCCTCTGACAGAAGTTTGCATGCAGTATATGTAAGGAAAACATATGCTCTAACAGAGGTTTGCATGCTCCTCTGACGGAGGTAGTAATACATAGACAGGAGAACTATGGCAACAAACTTTGTAGAGTTCAAAATATATTTTGTTGCTCTTCAAGGAGTCTTGTTCACAGCAGATCTATGTATGTTGTCCCAGGACAAAGTCTATTGGAGCAATCAATAAATTAAAAACACAAATTTCAAAGCAAGTTAGTCTGATTTGCAACTACCGATTACTTTACGGTTCCACTATAGCCTGCTATTTAGCAAAACAGCACTACTCTACTTTTTCTCGAAAACGCAATAAGCATTGCTCTTCGATGCATTTATAGAAAAGAAGGTTTTTTTTGTACAAGCCCTAGAAAGGGCAAACACCCCGCCATACAACTCAACCCGAAGAGACTAACCTAGGGGAGTAGCTGACGAACACCACGCGCCCCCGCCTCAGCTCATGCACACGCCTCCGCCTTGATCGTATCCAGCAGGGAAGCAACAGAAGGCCGAGTGTTGTCGAAGACAGCTGCACTGCGGTGCTTCTAGATCCACCACGCCGTGAGCAGGATCAACGACAAGGTGCCCTTGCGCAGGCACTGGGGGTGGCGCGCAGCACCGAAGCCCCCACCAGGCAGCGAAGTCGTCTCCGGCAACCCGGGGGGGAGGGGGGGTCGATGTCGATCATAACCAAGACAGCACCTCATGCCAGATCGTCCTGGTGAGGGGACAACCAGTGAGTAAGAGCATCATCGTCTCCTCTGACTGATCGCACAACAAGCAGCACACAGGATGTGGAAGTCCTTGCCGTGTGAGCCACTCCGCGGTCCAACATCTGTCCAGACAAGCTACCCAGATGAAGAACTTCATCCTTGGGGGCGCCAAGGACTTCCATTTGAGTCTCCAGAAGCTTGATACCAACCTTCAAAAAGGGCTTTGTAGCAAGACTTGGAGGTGTACAGGCCGTTGGTTGTCCACCGCCACACCAACCTGTCTGGCTCTGCTGAGAGCTGAACACTACGCAACTGGATCCACACCTGGACGTACTGCCAGAGGGCAAGAGCACTCAAAGCCCCTGTGATGTCGGTGATCCAGCTGCGCTCAACCAGAGCCTCCCTGACTATACGGCGCTTCCTGGGTGCCTCGGGATGAGCACGAACAGGTCTGGCACTATGTCCTGAATAGAGCACCCGTCCAACCATTTGTCGAGCCCACGCCAAGGTCGCAAGGGGTCGGTAAGCATCTTCCACAACCACCCGAAGGCTAATCGTTGCATGGCCTAGGTTGGGGATACCCAAACCTCCGAGTCGTAGCGGTCTATAGAACCTAGACCAGTTGACGTGGCAGTGGCCTCCATTTGCCGCCGCCCTGCCCGCCCAAAGAAAGCCTCGGAAGATCTTCTCAATCTTCTTAATGCTCTTCTTATCCATGCTCAACACCATAAGTTGGTGGAGCGGGATAGCAGCAAGTACCGACTTGATCAGCGCTAGCCTCCATGCTTTAGGCATCAACGCAGCTCTCCAAGTAGGTAGCCTGTCTGCAATCCTATCAACCAGCGACTGTTTCTCCTCACTCGGAAGTCGCCTAACCGCGAGAGGGATGCCCAGGTACTTGACTGGGTAGGGTGCCAACTAGCACTCCATGACAACAGGCACCGTAGGAGCCACCTCCTCGGGGCAGGCAATGGGCGACAGCGAGCATTTGGCGAAGTTTGTGTGCAACCCCGACGTGTGCCCAAAGAGCTCCAACATGCCGTGAACTGTGTTCAGCTCGGGCTCATCCGGATGGCAAAAGATGACTACATCGTCTGCGTAAAGCGAGACCGATGCAGACAACTCTCGGCGCGCCAGGCGCCGATGGATACCTAGCTCGGTAGCCTTCGCCAGCAACCTGTTAAGCGTGTTGATGACTAACACGAATAACATCGGCGACAAGGGGTCCCCTTGTCTCAGGCGCCATTAGTGCCAAACGGGGGGGGCCTGGCTCGCCATTGAGCATCACCCTGGTGCTCGCGGTGGATAGTAGGATGGCAACCCACTCGCAGAATCCCAGTTTGCGGAGAATCTCAAAGAGGAGCCCCCAAGAGATAGAGTCGAAGGCTCTAGCAATGTCTAGCTTGAGCATCACTCTAGGATAACCGGGCTGTCTGCTGGACCAACATAAAGTTGTCATGGATGCAGCGCTTCCGAATGAAGGCGCTCTAGTTTGTGTCAACCAGCGACTCTAGCCAAGGTGCCAGCCTCGAAGCCAATGTCTTTGCCACAAGCTTAGCAAATATGTGGATCAGGCTAATGGGGCGATAGTCACCCAGAGCAGCCGCGTCTGGGCACTTGGGGAGTAGTACCAACCTCGAGAAGAGTTTGTCGAAGGCGGGCATGACCTCGCCTTTCACAGTGCCCCAACAGCTCTATAAGAACTCCGCTGTGAACCCATCCGGTCCTGCCGCCTTCCTGTGAGGTAGTCGCCTAACCACATCCTAGATCTAGTCGCCTAACCACATCCTAGATCTCCTCAAGTCCTCATAGAATTCCTTATCTAGGTCCGAGAGGTCGTTTGTGCCTATCCCTAGAAAATCTAGGTCAAGCGAGAAGTCCCAGCCAACCGAGGTGCCTAAAAGCCCCTCGAAGTGGTGGAATGCGGCCTCTGCCATTGCCGCATGGTCCATGATCACCACGCCATCCACTTTGAGGCTGCGGCCAACGATCTTCTGCCTCCTATAAGAGGCATGTTGGTGGAAGAAGGTTGTGTTGGTGTCACCCTCGCGCAACCAAGCAACCTTGGCCCTCTGGCGGGCCATGGTGTTCTCCAGTGGCGCTAGCCCAAGGTAAGTGCGCTTGAGCCACGAGCGGAGTGCGCGCTCATCCGCAGATAGCTGTCGCGACTCCATTGCTACTTCAGCCTCCCGCGCTGTCATGACCTGCAATTAAATGCATCCAACCTTCTTATCACTCCAACTCATCAACTGTCTCGCGGTGCGTTTCAGCTTCAAGACCAGCCGTCGAAAGGGTCTGGGTCCCCATCGATCTCACCCTAGGCAGTGTCCACCACCTCCTTCAAACCATCGAGTTTCAGCCAAAATTGCTCGAATTGGAACTGTTCCGGCCCACCGGCTGCAGCGAACAGTCGAGGATTAGGGGGAAGTGATCCGCCGCCATTTTTGCAAGGCAGCGCAAAGAGCAACTGCTCTGCAGCTCCTCGCAGTCAACTGTGACGAACACCCTGTCTAGCCTCACAAGTGTTGGAACCTCCTGATCGTTAGACCAGGTGTAGGATCGCCCATGGAGGTAGATCTCCTCCTGCTCGTTAGACCAGGTGTAGCATCGCCCATGGAGGTAGATCTCCTTGAGCTCAGAGTCGTTCAGTGTTGAACCTGAATCTTCCCATCATCCTGCGGTCAAGGTTGTCGTTGTTCTTATCCGCATCCCGGTAGATCAGGTTGAAGTCCCCACAGAGGACCCAGGGACCTGGCCGGGTGGATCGAACTGTGCGTAGCTCACCAAGGAAGGCGATCTTATCAGCATCTTCCTGTAGGCCATATACACACGTCAACAGCACTACTCTACTAGTAGCAGTGTTGCTTTATGATCTCAACGCCGTTTTGTTGAAAGAGCATAGAAACACTACTCAATATGAAGAAACATCTTACCAGTTACCAGTACTTGTCCTGAAGGCATAAAAGCACTTGCTGATAAAATTACACTATAAGATCATAGATTCTTGGAATATGGAGCTGCTTTATAAAATTTTAAAAGCTTTGCCATTTTATATTCAAAGTTTGAGTACTCGCATAGTCACATGAGACGAGATATTTACATGAGCCCTCTTGTGTAGGTAAAATGATAAGATACCTACAACGCAACCAAAAAGTTTGAAATTTTTACCATCCAAGACTACAGACAATGGACAGCATCATAAAGTCTGTTAACTTTGACTGGTTCACCCACAATTTCTGGAGAAATCCTTGATAGCAATAATGCAGCCTGAAAGTAAAAGAAAATATCAATTGCCAAAATATTTTAAAATAGTTATGCTTCTTGACAGTTGATACTGTATATCAAAAATACCTGCAGATAAAAGCCAAGGAACAGAACGGAACCTTTTACACCTGAGAGCTACAATGATTCTTATGCATGCATGACAAAAGCTTCCTTATGGTGGAGACAAAGAGCTTCCTTATGGTGGAGAATATAAGTTCCTAAATGGTTGTGCTGATGAACTTGACAGTTGAGACTCGGCGGTATTATGTAAAGAATACCAGCCAATAAAAGTCAAGGAACAGAACTAAACCTTCTACACCTGAGAGCTAAATGATTCTTATGCATGATAGAGAGCTTTCATATGATGGAACGAAAAACGTTCCTAATTGCAGAAGGGAAAATATTGAACTTCAAAAGGAAGTTCACTGTTGGTAATACTGGCAACCTAAATCACCTTTAATCCTTCTGCAGTGCAATCTGATATAGGCCAACCATGATCAGCAGTGGAAAAAGACCATGCGCCTTTAGATATGTGACGGTACCAATAACTCAGATCTCCAGGGCAGTCGTCAAGAACCTTCCATAGAAGAGCAAAAGGTAAGTACTCCATACTAAGTTTACTTAAATGGTGGCTTGTATACAAACAGGCATGTAGCATGTACCTGAGAGTTTTTAATGAAGTTATGTGCTAGCTTAAGAGTGGGAGCGAACTCATCAATGAGACCAGTAGCCACAATAGCTTGGACTGCGAAAGCTGTGTCCCAGAGCTGGCTGCCATTATAACCCTACAGCGGACAGAACCAGAATGCTTATGGTGAAAGTAAGAAAGGAGCTAGTGATGGATGCGCCATGGTATATATATTGTTAAAGGTGGACTAAGATAAACAGAAATGTGGGTACTAACTAAAAATGATAAAACAATTTTCCAGTGCCATCTAAATACAGTAAAACATACATATCAGTAAGTTTCTTGTTGTAGTGGCTGCCTAAACGGAAAGAAAAAGAGGTAAATAAAAACTCACTAGGGCATAGTAATGACCTGCATCTTCATGCCATCTTCAGCAACCCACAAGTAATCGTGGATTCTTGGAATATGGAGCTTGAATGCTTCTGAATTTGGATCTTCAATCCAACAAGCAAGCATATTTAGTACCTGCAGAGACATTTGCAATGCTCCGCTGAACAAGATGAACATAAATAATTGAGAAATATTGAACTAATCTGGACATTAAGGTATAAACTTCTGGTATACAAGTTCACAATCTAGGGACAAGAATAACACATCATCAAATCTGTGAATCCTTTCTCCACTAAATAAACAAGCTACAGAGAAAGCAACAAGTAAAAAATGTGAATATGGCCCAACATGACTAAGAAAACTGTCTTACATATTAGCAGGTTAAGAAAGGTTTCTTGTTGCTAATATCGTGTAACTGAGAAGGGATAGAAACTCGTCATATGAAGCTTGACAACTCATTCAAACAGTGCTTGTTTGGTATTTACATATGCTTTAGATAGGACTATAGTAGTAAAGGTTTTGCACTAGCATACATTAGCTGGGCATTGGAGGATATCCAGCATCTACACGTCCTTGTGATACAGAAGTGTACTTGTTTTAAAACCAAATGCTATAACACACAGGATGTAATCATGGCTATGCAGTTTGCAGCAGTAGTTACACTAGGTTTATAGCTCAACTATAGTTAAGTAAAAAGCTCTAGACAAAAAGTTCAGTTAACATATAAGGCTTTGGAACAGGTACAGTACAGTAAAAAAAAAAGGAAAAACTGCTCAGCAACACCAGAAAAGTAAAAAAGGCATGCCACAAAACAAAGCACTGAAATTATGATACTTTTGCCTCTTAACAGATGCAATGATCTTCTTGGTACTTGAAGAAAGAAAAGGACAGAAAAAAGGAGTATCAACAAGCAATGATATTCTTCAGTTTACCTTGTTCACAGGAGCAATACAAATGTATTGAGTGTTCTCATCTTCATAATGAACATGCTGCATGACATGGTTCAAAGCTTTCTCCCTCAATTTGTTCCCCGGCCAATGCATCATAACTGGTTCGACAAATTTATGGAGGGTGGCCCATAATATATCCTGTATCAATGGATGTGGATAGTACAGATCTTCCTACAATAAAGAAAACAAAAAGGCTTCAAAGAACAATCTTAGATAGATTATAAAAAGACACCATGCAGATACAGCAAGACAAATAGGGCAGTGTAGCCTTCTATAAAATTATAGAAAAACTTGTCAGATATTTTCACCTACTGTATTGGCATGTGAGTCATGACTATTCAACTAAAAATATTTTGACCCCATTCACATAGAACATGCACCCCAATCAGTCATACATATCCAAAATAGTTTATGTCATCAGGTGATCAGTGTCATCATGCTTTCTCCTCACCAAGGAGTGTATGGTAATTTACATGCATGGAACTGAGAATCCCATGAAGCTTGTAGGCAGCTTATATCTTCAGATGATGGATTTAAAGCTTAAACCAAGGACTAGTAAACTACCAAGTGCTACAACGAATATATCTCAAACTGTTATTTTTTCAAATTATATTAGTCAAACAGGCACAATTCGTAACATAAATTGCTATTCAAACAAAAATGGCTATGTAAGCTTACTATTTTGGCAATGGGAATTCTTAAAGTCGGAATTTTGGCAATGGGACTTCTTAAAGACTTTGTACTTTTGGTATGGGACTTCTTAATAAAGACTCTGTACTCGATGAGAACCACATTGGCACAACAAGATCTACTTGGGATTTTCCGTTAATTCTGGCTCATCATGGCCTCATAAGAACTTGTATTATAGCCTTGATAAACTGTTTGACACACATCAACATTAATAAGAAAGGCTGAGGTAAGCAAACCTTAGCACAAAGATTGCGAGCACTGTCCCAATTAATCTCGCTGTAGGGTTTTTTGTAGAGTTCATTTCTTAGTTCCAATATAAGTGGTGTAATTCGGCCGACAAACCTCTTTCCATAGACGTAGCACATGGGTAGATACACCATTCGGCAGTGACACCACATTCGACCTGCACAATAGCATCAAGTATATCAGCAAGACATAAACCTAGCAACACGGAAGAATGATAGGATAGCACGAAACAAACCTGGGTGAACTGGCAGGCGATACGACAACATCCATACTTCTGGTGGCAGTGGATTGTTACCGTACCAATCAAACACACCAAGTACCTTAAATACATCAGGGAATTAGCAAAAATTCTTTTGGATTTAATCAGGTTGAACAAAATGGAAGCGGTAATTATATGGAGTAAAATATGGTAATTCTATACCGCAAGCCAAAACTTTCCCCATGATGTTATATAGGTTGCTCCCCCATGGTCTAAGATCCAATTTCGACCTTTTGCCATAGCACCATCTCCACTATCTGGTCCCTCTCCGAGCAATCTCAACGAAACATAGGTCAAGGCTGAGCCAAGCATGGTGCTTGGACCCTCAATATGCAATCCCCAACCCCCATCATCATTCTACACACAACCACGAAAACGTTATTGATTTCATCCATCGTTAAGATGGCACAGCTGGCAACAAGATCCTTGCCTGATGATTATAGAGATATCGCCTGATCTCCTTCTGATGTTCTGATGATAGGACAGTGTTCAGTGCCCCAGTCACATATAGTGTTATAAGCTGAGTAAATAAAAGATAAAACACAATAAGTTCACATCTGACATGCACAAGTTCTATAATGGACTGTTGAGCCAAAGGAAGTACCAGTCCTGGCATAGGGAACATAGGACCAGCATAATCCCCAGGCCAGTGTCCATCGTGTGCCTGGAGGGTAGAGAATCTACTGATCGCCCTTTTCAAAGAGGTGGACACGGCTTCCTCTGTGACATCTTCATTCTCCTCCAGTTTGATAGCAGGAAGATCCAACTTAAGTGGATTTTCTTTTCCAAACTGCAGCACATACAAAAGGAATGATTTGAGCCGGGATAGTGCGGAAAAGTCACCGGACTTGAGGCCGGTACTTAGAATCTACAGCAAGTTGAACTGAAGTAGTAGAAAAAAAGAAAATATCTCCCCACAAAAATCTCACCACTCCCGTAAGCATTGGCCTGCGGCCTGCCCTGTTGGTAAATACTACTGGAGCACTGAAAAATGTGCTTCAGATCTTAATTCAGTCCCAAAAATGAATCTCAACGGTTATGTGGAAAAATGAATCACAGATAAAAAAAATATAATTTTATGAAAAAATGTACTGTTGGACCACCCAGAATCCGCCACTGCTCACAGGGCATGCAAGCCTTCCAGGTCATGTTCACACTGCATGCATAACTTTTACGCGTACGGGTTTTGAGGGGAGGAAGGAAGAGGGCATGCTGCCTAAGCCTAATTAATCGCCACATTAACTGGTAATTGAGCATTCCGTCACCTGGATGCGCATGAGGCGGTCGGCGCTGTGCTTGATCCGGTGGCGGCCCGCGGCGAACTCCCGGCGCGCGGCCTCGACGGCGGCGAGGGCGTCCGGGTCGTCGGCCTCCGGGTGGAACTCCCAGACCTGGCGGCCCACGTGCGCGTTCTTGGTGCGCAGCCACGGGTCGGCCCCGCCCTCCCCGATCTTCAGCCGCCACATCTCCAGCACCCGCGAGGCCGCGACGGCGGAGCCGAGCCGACCAACTGCGGAGGCGGAGCGAGGTCTCTGTCTGGATTTTGGCTCCGACGTCTGGACTGGACTGGACTGGGTGGGGGAGGGGCCGAGGTCAGGTGGGCAGCTGGCTGCCTGGTGTTGGTGTATGTGTAGACTGGCTGTGGACCCGGGCAAAGGTTTTGCCTTCTTTTCATTTAGATTTTAAATGCACCACGTGCCCTGGGAGTCCGAGGACCCGATCGACCTTCCCTTGCCGTGCACCAGGGCCTTCCGTTTAAATATAAGATGTTTTATCTATACATTAAAAAAATATCTAGATACACTCACTTCACAAATCTAAAATATCTTATAAAGTATTTCTAAACGGAGAGAGTAGTAATGTACATACCATCATATCACGTACTATCAAATTTTGAAATTTTAGATTTCTAAAATTTCAAAAAAATTATGTTGGTGTTCGCAATATGTGTGTTGATACTCCCTAAAATTTTCAGAAACAAATTCAAAACACACACTGAGAAACTAAAAAAGACAAATCGATATGTGAATAGTGTCACTTATATTTTTGTCTTTTCGTGACACTATTTATATTGAATTTGTCCTTTTTGTTTCAGTGTGTATGTTTCGAATTTTGTTTTGAAAATTTTAGGGATTGTAAACCTATATCTTGCGAACACTAACATATTTTTTTACTATTTTAGATGTTTGAAAATTTTCATATTAATGAGTGGTATCATGGTACTCCCTCCGATCGGAAATAAGTGTCGGTGATTTTATACTAACTTAGTATAAAGTTTGTATTAGGTTATCGACAGTTATTTTTTATCGGAGGGAATCTATAATACCTATAAAGTTGATCCCCACTATGTGCATTTAATGTTTGCAAACTGATTCCACAATAAGCCACATCATCAGAAAAAATCTGAGTCATTTGATAAGATTTGGACGCACTGGATATTCTACAAGGACATGGTTCGGCTCACCTTTCATTAGTCTGTCCTGCTCGGCTGCTCCTGCGCACCTGACCCCTCCCTGAAACCAAAGACGATGGACCTTTTCCTCTCCCCTCCTTCATCTCCTCCACTCCATGATAGAAACCGCCAATGCCATATCTTCCTCTCTGATACGATGGCTGCCAAGAAATTAATGGGGGCATCAGCGCGCGCAGATTGCGGAAAACACGTGTGGAGGCAGCCAAAGGGACATTGCTGCGGATAAAGCCCTTGCTCCCTAGCGATTTTTCGGCCTTCATGATTGGGCTTCCAACTCCAAGATGGTGGCATGGAGGGTGTCGTGCAGCAGCCGGTGAGCCATTGCTCCGCCACCTTCTCTCACTCAACTCACGCACTGAATCCTCACCAGCCGTGAGCCTCCGCTCTGAATCCTCACCGCGATCCTCCAAGATTCATTGGAGATATATTCGGCCGAGGCAAGTCCACCCATGGATGGCTAGGACTATTGCGTTGGTGGGATCGTCGCGTGTTGACTGCTGACTCAGTATGGTCTCCTCTGTCCAAGCATCGTTGATCTAATCTATTTTGGGCATTCTTGATATCTCAAAATATTTTGTTGTGCATGCGATTATTTTCTCAATCCAGAGAGATCTATCTTAAGTGATGATGGTTTGCCGATTCTCTCCCTGGCACGAGCATAGTTGATCTGATATAACTTCATCTGCTAACCCTCTTCAAAAGATTTTCTTGATTCTGCAATAATTTTCTCAATCCAGTGGTCGAATGTTCTATCTGAAGCGATGATGGTTTGCCTATAAGTCTGTTGACCACCTCAGTGCGACTCCCTTTCCAAGAGATTTCTTCCATGGAGGTAACTCTTCTTTGCAGGTCGGTGATTAGCTATGCAATTCTCCTGAAATAACTAATTTGATTTGATATCCACATCCAGTTTAGCTCTTTTTGGGAGTAACACAACAACATTGCTGTAATATAGACATTCTGACTTTGGTTCGTATTATACCTTGGCGTCGTGAGATTCTTTGTATGGGCAGAGGCCAGTTTGTTGATTTTGAGTTGATGTCAGCTAATGAAATTTTGATTCTTCATTAGTGGTTACTCAATTACTCCCTCTTCCTTGCAGATTTTCTCACTTTCTGCAGGTCCTCTCTCCCTCCCAAGGAATTCCTTCATGTATCCACACCGTGCCATTGATTTTCTAAATTATACTATGCGGTCAGTTGCTACTATACTAATACTACATACATCAGCCATTTCTGACTGAAACACTAATTCTATTTGTTTTTCTAATGCATTCAGTTGTCTCCTTCTCCTAATGTATGCAATTGTCTTTTGCATGTAATTTCTTACCTTTGATCTATATATATGTAATTTCCTACCTTTGATCTATATATATATATATATATATATATATATATATGTTACTCATATATTGGTATGGCACATTTTTCTTGCTTGCTTGCTGTTACATGTCTTTGTTGTAGAATATGGCGGGCTGCTGTCAAGGTTTCCGTTTTCTGCTATGAATAACTGAAGCTGCACTTCCGGATCAAATATGAATGCCTTTTTGCTTTTCCAACGTTCCTGTTTTATCTCAGTTGTTATAGACAATGAAAGTATGAAAGTAACGTTACTCTGTCTAAGTTTTCTGGTAAATCATGTGAGCATATTGGGTCTATCTGAACTACATTCTGAGTTGTTACGTGGTCGACGCCACTTTTCACAATAGGGCTGCGTGCTCATTATATTTCAGCACTATTTGTTTTCTTGTAGGTCTTATAATTGTAAATAAACCTAATTATTTCTCTTCTATCATTCCGCCAAAGACAGCTTAGTTCTCAAAGATATAGCCATATTATTTGTATTTCTCCATAATAAATTAATACTACCTAATAAAAATGTTCAATTATAACTTATAATTTATAATCGAATTGTTTCTATTACTTTACTGACAGCTAATTATCTGAAACAATTGGCTGCTAACTATCATTGTGACAATTTTTATTGCTAAATATCTCTCATATATGTCCGCAGCAACGCGCGGGGAATCAACTAGTATCATTTAGTGATTGGGACCACTAGATATTATCCCGCTCCTTGCCCTCCGTGTATTGCCGGGACGTGGCCCTGTCGATCGACTTCGCAGGGCTCTTGCACCTCCAACGCCCAAGCATGCTCATCACGCCTCGCTCCAGTCCGTCGGCGGCCCCGCCATCGGCCGCTCCCCTCGGAGTGCATTATCGTGTCGGCACATCGCCAGCCACCGCCCCGTCGCCGGCCCCTGCAGCGAAGCGGCAGCCTCCTCCCATGCCCCTCGCGATGAGCACCCTCGCCGGCGGGGGACGACCTTGCATCGGCCAATTATGTCCATGCATGGCCTCTCAAACCTCGACTTCCTCGACCTCTGGCTGTTCATCCACGTACAAGCTGCTCAACCTTTTTGCGCCCATGCGTGCGGCCGGTCAACATAATTAAATGCGCCCCCTACTGCTTCCACGATCGGCCTACTCACTACACCGTGTTTGATTATTGTGGGTCACATAAAAATACTCTAAAATAGCGAAAGTGCCTTTAAAAATCGTAAGGCAATAAAAATAATGTATCAAATGGGGTAGGGAAAATCATATTTTTAAGTGCCTTTGAAAAGTGCCTCAAAAAAGCTTATTTTTGCAGGCAATTTTTTAAAGTGTCTCAAATAATCATATTTTTGCCGGCACTAATTTAAAAGTGCCTCTAAAATATATTTTTCTAGGCATTTTACAAAAATGCCTCTAAGAAATGCCCCCAGATCCATGTGAGGGGCTTCACGCTGGAGTTAATGGCGACAATGTGCCTCCTCCTACCTCTCGGCGGTTTTAAAGACGCCCGGTCCTTGCGGCCACTGCCACCACACAGACACTCCTCCTCCTTCCCGTGTGGCACCACTGGCCCCGTGCTCCACCGCCTAAAGCTTGAACCGGAGGAATCGTCACGAGCTGGCGAGTGCTGGTGCCCAGACCGCCAAATGTTGGCGGCGTTGCACGTCGCCGACGACCCAGAGGAGTTTCTCAGGCTTCAAGTGGCCTTAGCCGCGTCCACGTCTGATGCATGTTAAATGTATCTATGAAATTTATAGTTTATCAGATCATATTCATCTATATTTGATAGATATCTAAGGTTATGAACATGTTTTACATTGTTTTCGGAGATTTTCTAAACAATCATCTTTACTTTGGTTTTAACTCTACAGAACAGGAATCCTTGTTTTTGCGTATTTTGAGTTCAAGAACCTTTTAGACGTCAAATGGTCCTAATCTTTTTTAATATACCATTTTTTAAAATACATTGAATGAGCAAAAGAAACCAACATGAAAAAAGAGGGTGCACCACACGATCCCCACCTCTGGCCGTGTGTAGGACCCCTTTTCCACCTTTGGTCCCTTTTGCCTCTTTCTTTGGCTCTACATATGGATGCATATTGATTCTAAAACCGATTATATATATGACCTCTTTGGCTGCTAGTATAGGAGGGGAAGGAGGGACACTGCCAGAGTCTCCCACAACTACCCCTTCGACTCCATCGACACCATCTCTTTCGTCACCAAGATAAAGAAGGAGTAGTTCATCCTTGAACTATAGGATTATGTCAGTAACTTGTATCAATATCTCTATTATGCTTTACTAATTAGAGTCATTTGAGCTACCTATCATGATTGATGGTACTTGAAAATTCCCTATGACCCGCCACGAAAATCACACTAGTTCTTGGCCTGTTAGGGCTACAATAATCAATCGGCATAAGCTGCTGGTATATATGGTGACAGCGGCACCAGATAGTGAAGATTGAACATGTTGCTTCACCAACCAAATATGCTTTTGCAATTAACTTTATGATATCAAATTATGGTGCAGCACAGTCGAATGCAAAGCAGGTTCTTTATTCTTGGGTAAAACCTTTAGCTGGTACTTACAAGTTGAATATTGATGCCTTGTTTCATTCTGATGGATCGGGAGCTGCTGGAGTTGTACTTAGAGACCATAAGGGTTAACCTATTGCTGGAATGTATTGCCAACTTGAAAATATTTTGAATGTGGCAACAATAGAAGCTAGGTCTTCTCAAAGGTTTTGATTTCTTTGGGACAACTGGATACAAAAGAGTTTTTTTTTGCGGGTAACTGGATACAAAAGAGTTGATATTGAACCGGACTAGCTTGAGTTGATCCAATGTTTCAACAGTATTATTGAGGTCTGGAACCCAGAATCAGGTACATTAGTTGCATGCTTTCTGAAGGTTAGTACAATGACCGAAGTTTCTATCAAATTCTATTCAAGGAATGCAAATCAGGTGGCATATGAATGAGCTAAATTCGCTTATGTTTCAAAGAATCCCGTGTCTGGGATAGTGACCCTCCTAGGTTTATTTTTCCTTTTGTATTAAACGATGTAACACTGCTTCTGGTTGAAGAAAGCCACAAGGCATTCCTTAAAAAACAAGCCCACTATAGCCAGCTGCCGGCTACACTATTGTTCTTGCTCTTATAAAATTGTAGTTGTACATGGGATTGCAACTGCGGCAAAATTTCCCAGTTGCACATGAAATTTGATGATGTCATTTGACCGAGAATTAACTCAAACGTAGGCAGGCGGAGGTGTTGGGAATGGGGGAGCAAGAGCTGGGTTGCAAAAGCTTGACTAAGCAAGTTAGTGGAATCTTCGATCGTGTTGTACAGATTTAGCTATAAACTTAGCATTTTGCATGGAAAAGTTAAATTTCTCTTTATAAGCACTTCTCGAACATTCTGCTCCCATCGCCGACGGTTGTGGTGAAGATGACAACCGATGGGGCACCCTACACGAGTCTCTCACTATTATATCACTTTAACTCCAATTCCCACTACATCTCATTCTGGTAGACCGATATGGATATAAGATTCTATATGAAGCACAACTTGATTTTTCTTCCTATTTTGCGACACCAAATAAGCCATTATTTATAAGTGAGAGTTGAATCGGTCCAAACTATGCACTAACTCAATCATCAATCAACCAACTACACTTACTACACGAGCTTTATATGCAATGAATGGACGATTCACTTCATGAACTAAACAATGCACAACTTTTATGAGATACAGACCGAATTGATCTTATATGGCAAAGTTTTAGTTAATCATGTCACTAACTTTCGGAATCCACAATGACGACACAGATGTTGGATAACATTTCGTCCCCACCTTGGGCAATTCTAGTGGCGATTCAAATGGAGATCTCGAGGAGGCCGACCCGGCGCCTCGCGTGGGTCTGCTTCGCCGGCGCCCGAGTGCACGCTGCTGGTCGGACCCCCGCCTAGTGGTGGCTTCGCCGGCGACAAATTATGGATTGCACAGGGCTCCACGGAGGCGGAGGAGCAGGCGATGTCTGAGATCTTGTACAACGAGCGGCGGGACTCAGGGAGTCTGCGTTGGGCTCGCCACGCACGATGTTGTCCCGGATTACCCTGGAGGCCTTCATTTCCCGGGCGGAGGAGCTGGGGAGGGCTCTCTTCGCTCCCAGCGACGTGAGGCGTTTGCTCCCGGCGGGAAGGGATCCCGCTTTAGGGGGTGCAGTGCGCCACGATTCACCTGGCTAGGGGACGGCGTGGGTCATCTTGACGGCGCTCTTCGTGGCAGTTCCTCCATTGCGGGTGGGGGCTGCCTTGGTGGATCGAGGAACAAAAGAGAAAGAAGGAGGCGAAGGCATCCAAGCCTCGAGGAAAGGGTCAGAATCAAGGCCAAGGTTCCCACGGGGGCGGAAACGGTAATGGTGCTGGCGGGTCCAGCGGCCAGCAGGGGAAGGCCCAGGCGTAGCCGCAGGAAGCGGCTCCGGCGGCAAAAGAGACGGGGAAGGGCAAGCCCGGACAGGGGGCTCCTTTGATGAGCAGCGGGGAATGCTTCTAGTGCGGCCGTGGAGGGCACTTCCAGTCGGAGTGCACTTTCGACCCCCTGTGTGTGCTATGCAGCCAAGAAGGCCATATCTCCACCAACTGCCCCACCAGGGGCCGCCCGATGATCCTCCAAACCTATGGTGGTGGCATTGCTAGGGGCGGCTTCTTCTACATCGAGGTCGAGCCTCTTCACCCGTGGGACTCGGGATAAGTGTTCGCTGCCATCATCCCGTTCCAGTCCAAACTGATGTCGGAGTCCCCGCTCTCCAACGAGCTCAAGCACGTGGTAGATGATGCGTGGGATTGGCAGGTGGCCAAGGTCTCCGAATCAGAGTTCTCTGTTGAATTATCGTCTAGGGAGATGATGTAGATGAGTACTCGGAGTGGAAGAATCTTCCTTCCGCTCAGCCAGTCCGAGGCAAAAATCCAAGAAGCGTTCATTGAGGTGAGGCCTGGGATGGCTTTTCCCTCTGAAAGGATCGGTACGGGCGACTAGAGGGGGGTGGATAGGTGCTACGTCAATTTTTAATCTTTTTCAAATTTAAGGCTTGACACAAAGTAAATTCACTAGATGTGCAACTAGGTGAATTTCCTATGAGCGGCAAGCATGCAAGTAAACAAGTAACTAGCAAGATACAAGTAAGGGAAAGAAATAACCGAAGAGTGGAGACCGGAGACACAAGGATGTATTCCCGTAGTTCCTTCCTTTTAAGGGGAAGTACGTCTACGTTGGAGAGGTGTGGTGACACGGAGTTGACCAACGCCACAAAGGCTCACCTTGTTCTCCGGTGAGCAAGCCACGGAGGCTAGCTCGTTTCCACTAAGCGGTGGTATTGGGGGGGCCACGAATCCCTTACACGGAGCTTGGGGCACAACTCCATAACTCAATTGGAGGCTCCCAAGAAAGCCACGGAGGCAAGAATCAACAAAGATGAGTTAATCAACCAATTACAACACCTAGGGTCACAAGATCCCCTAGGTGCAAATCCTGCAAGCAAATGGAGGGGGAAATGAAATTCCTTTGGTGAAGATGTAGATCGGTGCCTCCTCCTTCAATCCTCCAAAGATCAAGAGCTTTGGTTGGCTAGAAGGGGAGATCTATGGAATTTGGTGTTTTGCAATGGGGAAAGGTGAGAGCTTCAAAGATGAACAATGGTTGGTGAAGTTCTCACTTTACCCCAGCTGAGAGAAGGGGTATTTATAGGTGGGTGAGAATCTGGCCGTTGGAGGCAGCACCCAGCAGCAATCCGACGATAAGTCTGGCGGCGTCGGCCTCTGGGCCGGATGCCCCGGCGGTAAGTCTGGCGGGACCGGATTTCTCGCCGGGTGTCCGGCGGCCCGCCGGGCAGATCCGGCGCCCCACCGAAAGGCCGTTCAGTATAGCAATCCGGTGGCTCCGCCGGGCTGGTCCGGTCTGCCGCCGGATGGTCCGGCCAGGGAACCGGCCAGACCAACTTGGGCCACTTTTGGCAGGCGATTCCACCATCTTTCTTTTTTATGCATGAAAACCCCTTCACCTGTGAACTTAAACCTGTATGCATACATTTCAAATATTAGTTCACACAAAACATAGTCATGTCATTGTAAATCAAAAAAGTAGAAACAGACAAATGTCCTTTCAATCTCCCCCTTTTTGATTTACGATGACAAACTATGATAGAGTCTCAAGGAGTAACAAAACATGGAAACTAATGAATAGTGAGAGTGCTCCCTCATCACATATGCACATGGTAGAATTTGCTTTTGGAATGCAAGGTGCAAAATTTAAATTATAGGGAGCTCCCCCACCATCAATAGGAACCAAGCATAGCATGGACAAGATAATATTATGGATAGATAATAATATACGCAAGCATAGACAAATCCAAACATAAACAAGCATAGACAAGATAATATCATGGATAGATAATAATATAGGGAGCTCCCCCACCATCAATAGGAACCAAGCATAGCATGGACAAGATAATATCATGGATAGATAATAATATACGCAAGCATAGACAAATCCAAACATAAACATAGAGTGCATAGTGACATAATTAAGGTACACACTTGTCCACACACGAGATAAGGTTCCACGAAGTTTGAGAGATAAACCGGCAAATAAAAGCGCAAATGGAACCAATGAAAATGAAAGCGAGGCTTGTGTCATGCAATGTTATTCCTAGAGACTCTACACTCTTCTCCCCCTTTGGCATCGAAACACCAAAAAAGGGACAAGAGAGTAGAAGATGCTAGCGCTCAAAAATCTTCACTGGGGACAGGAGAGGCTTCGCGATCTTCTTCTCCACGGGCACCTTCATCTTCATCAGCACCTTCTGGCTCAGAGGGAGGCTCAAAGTCTTCAAAGTCTTCAACACCGGCAAACATGTCATCATCAAGAGGCGGCATGACAAAGTTGACATACGGGACCGCATCCAACTCGGTTCCAACATGAGGAACTGCACTGCCTCTAGCTGCCAAGAACTCATTCTACCTCCTCCGAGTCTTCTGACTCATCTCCATGCTCCTATGAGCCACATCATAAGTGCTGCGACACATATCCCACAAATTCTTGAAGAATGCAGCAACACCTTTCTTGCGAGAGGACCTATGATGGCGCTTGTGGCGGCGATGACTGGATCCAGAGCCAGAGGCACGATGAGGATCAGAAGCCTCCATGGTGTGACCTCTAGCCCTGGAACAGAGCACGCTGGGAGCCTCTTCAAAACCTCCCTGGAATCCCACTGTGAATGTCTCCATGTCCACAATCTGTCCACGCACTTGAGCAGTCGGAGCCCTGGCCTGTTTGTTGATCAAACGCTGCACATACTGACAATAGTTGGGAGTCATGCGCTTCAGAGTAGCTCGCTTGATTTCCTGGAAGATGAAGTCACAACCATCTATCTTCCGAAGCTTGTCGGGCTGGCAATAGAACAACAGATTCCTGTGATAGCCCCTGACACTAGCATCATCTCTGACGGAAGAGCTTGGCAAGAGTATTGTAGTAGTAGTACATCCCTGAAATGGCAGGAGTAGGTAGAGATGGCTCATCTGGATAGCAAATGCAAGAGATCTTCTCCACGGTAAAGGGCCCCTCAGAGTGAATCTTGAAACCACGAGCCCTACCACCACCATATCCCAAAGCATCACAGAAATTAGCAAACGTGGCAGTGAAAACATCTTGGCCAGTCATCCAAGAGAAAGACTCCTCAGGGTCATTGTGGAAGAACACAGTGCAACAGAACTAACGGACCACCAAAGGCTAAATAGGCTTAGAGAGGGTGACAAGGTCATACAGGTCCATCTTGAGAAGAGCCTCATTGATGAAGCAAAAGTCCTTGGAGACATACTGCTGAAAGTGCCCAACATTTAGGGATTTAGGCACCACATAGAACCCACTCTTCATGTGCTCAGACGCATCATAGTAATCATCCCACATAGCATGCTGAGAATCAGTCCAGAACTTCTTGTCACTGCCTTCATACTGCCTCTCATGAAAGCGGTACGGGTTCGCGAGGCGAAGGCTACGCCAAGTCTCGATGGGAGCTGAACCCAAGTTCTCTGTGATCTCTGGCTCCTTTTCCACATCCACTGGGCCACAGTGAGCACCCTTGCCCTTCCGGGATGGATGAGGCCCGCGAGGCTGAATCACCTTGGTCCTCACATGCTGCCCTGCAGAACTGCTGTCTCCAGCTGCGGTCTTCCCAGTCTGACGGGTACGACGCAGAGGGCGTCCCCCAGCTTCATCAAGCTTCCTCTTCTTGATCTCAAAGGCCCGAGCATCTTCTTCATTGTCAATCCGGTAATCACTGTCCTCAGTCGAATAGTCTGAAAACACAAGCAAAAAGAAGCAACACCAGATAAAGATACATGTCACGGGAAAAAGGACTCAAGGTCGGAAGGAACAAGTGCAAGATGGAAAGGTGGTTTGACAGAGTGGTTCGGCTCCAGGTCCGGCAGGACCGGGCCGTAGGCCGGACGGTCCGGCGGGCCCGGCGGCTCCACCGAACTGGCATTCAGAATACCAGTTCGGTGGGTCCACCAAAACGGTCCGGCCGGCCACCGGGCGGTCCGGCGCCAGGTCCGGTGGCCGCCGGAAATATCGCCGAACACACAATTTCCAACTTCCTTCCATCATGACTCAAATAAACTTGTTTCTACCAACCTTAAGTATACATGGATGCCAAGGAACAAGCACTAGGCCAGCAAAGGACGAAAACCTAAACCAATCTATCCCTAGACAAAAGGATCTAACCCTAGATACACCCTAGATCTACTCACACAGTAGCATGAACAAATCGAGTGAGAGGCAAGGGTTAGAGGAAAGAGAAGACAAAAAGGGATTTACCCGAAGACATGGTGCACAAGAAGATGAGGACAAGTCCCGATCTCCTAATGCGGTTGACGAAACGCGAAGATCTTCGGTGGAAAGCTTCAAAACCACCCGATCTACACCCGATCTAAGTTTGGAAGGGATTGGTTGGGTGGAGAGGCTAGGGGGAGGAGAAGCTTGAGGAGGCGGCGGCCATGGAGATGGGGGCGGAAGTGGGGAGGAGGAGGAGTGGGAAAACTGATTGGAAAAAACCTCCCCACGAGTTTATATAGGCCAACCTGGTTCAGCGGTAAGTCCGGAGGGACCGGGCCATAGGCCGGATGGTCCGGCGGGCCGCCGGGCCATTCCGGCGACGCGCCGAACTGCCGTTCAGAACACCAGTTCAGCGGGTCCGCCAAAACGGTCCGGCCGGCCGCCGGGCGGTCCGGCGCCAGGTCCGGTTTCGTCGGGCAGACCGCCGAAACACTTGACGAAATTGCAAAAAAAAGGCATGGAATTCAAACCCGACAAGATGTGACATGTATCAATGTGAAAAATATGGTGTGCGAAAGAAATCAACAACCATAAAACATGTTTGCAAGAAAATCAACTTAGATTGCATGTCTTCCAAAGAAAAGCATCAAAAACACGAGATTTGAAGACATGCAATGGTGGGGGATTTCTCCCCCTATGTGTGATCACCAATGTCGTGACACCGCGAAGAGACATGCTTGGGCTCAAGTGACATTAGTGATCTTATGATGTCGCACACTTGAGTATGCAACGTGCCATTAATTGACACGATGACTATCCTCAAGTATGCGCATCTAGACTAGAGAAAAACACACTATAATATGGGAATGAGTGCACACGATCAAGCCACATTGCAAGAGTCTAGGATATTCAATTCATGCCTCAACTCTCGGAATCTTGCTTCATCAAGAGGCTTCGTGAAAATGTCGGCGAGTTGGTCTTGTGTACCTACGTAAGATAGGTTAATCTCACCTCGGTTGACATGGTCACGGATGAAGTGGTGACGGATCTCGATGTGCTTGGTCTTGTTGTGTTGAACCGGGTTATGGGCAATCTTGATGGCACTCTCATTGTCACACAAGAGTGGCACCTTGTCAAAGTGAATACCATAATCCTCCATAGTTTGCCTCATCCAAAGAAGTTGAGCACAACAACTCGCGGCCGCCACATACTCGGCTTCGGCGGTGGAGAGAGGCACACAATTTTGCTTCTTGGAAGACCAACTAACCAAAGACCTACCAAGAAATTGGCAAGCCCCAGAAGTTGACTTCCTATCCACTTTGTCTCCCGCCCAATCTGAGTCCGAGTACCCAACAAGCTCAAAGCTTGCTCCCTTCAGGTACCAAAGGCCAAAAGTTGGGGTATCAATCAAATATCGAAAGACTCTTTTGACCGCCATTAGATGGCTTTCCTTAGGGGCAGCTTGATATCGTGCACACATTCCCACACTAAGCATGATATCCGGTCTAGATGCACAAAGATAGAGCAAAGACCCAATCATAGAGCGATAAAGTTTTTGATCCACTTCTTTACCATTAGGATCGAGATCAAGAGTAACCTTTGTAGGCATGGGAGTTTTGGCTCCCTTCACTCCGGTGTCCATCTTGAACTTCTTGAGCATGTCTTGGGTGTACTTGGCTTGATTGATGAAGGTGCCACCCTTCAATTGCTTCACTTCAAAACCTAGGAAGAATTTCAACCCCCCCATCATAGACATCTCAAATTTGTCGGTCATTAGTCTTGCAAATTCATCATTGAAAGATTTGTTAGAAGAACCAAAAATGATGTCATCTACATAAAGTTGGCATATGAAAAGCTCCCCGTTGACTTTCTTAGTAAAAAGAGTGGGATCAATGAGGCCTATCTCAAACCCACGGTCTACAAGAAGCTCTCTAAGATGCTCATACCATGCACGTGGGGCTTGTTTAAGGCCATAGAGTGCCTTATCGAGCTTGTAGACATGGTTCGGAAAGTTAGGATCCTCAAAGCCCGGGGGTTGCTTTACATACACTAACTCATGCAAAGGACCATTTAAGAAAGCACTCTTCACATCCATTTATTGCAACTTAAAATTATGATGTGATGCATAAGCAAGAAGGATACGGATGGACTCAAGGCGAGCCACGGGTGCAAAGGTCTCTCCATAGTCAATGCCTTCAATTTGAGAGTACCCTTGAGCAACCAAACGAGCCTTGCTCCTTACAACAATTCCATTTGCATCTTGCTTGTTCTTGAAGATCCATTTGGTTCCAATGACATTGCGGCAATCCTTGGGCTTCTCCACTAATGACCAAACTTTGTTGCGCTCGAAGTTATTGAGTTCTTCGTGCATGGCTTCTACCCAATCCGGGTCTTCAAGCGCTTCAAACACCTTTTGAGGTTCCACACAAGAGATATAGGCATGATGGCTACTAAAGTTTGCCAATTGCCTCCTTGTGGACACCCCTTTCCTCACACTTCCAATCACACTCTCCAAGGTGTGGCTACCTTTCCGGAGAGTTGATGCTATCTTCATAGCACGGCGAGCTTGAGCTTCTTCAAGAGATTCTTGAGAAGCCACTTGGTCATCACCACGGTTTTGGTCCTCGCCTTGACCTTCAATCCGAGCATGCTCTTCACCTTGAGCTTGCTCTTCGACTTGAACTTGATCTTGATCACCACTTGGTGAAAAATCACCATCATGCTCATGGTCTTGATCTTGATCATGCTCACAAGGTTGCGGGGCTTGAGCTTGTCTTTGGCTAGCATCAAAGGGACCTTGTGGAGCTTGTTGTGTTTGAGAGGGTGAAGGCTCCACTTGAGTAGAGCATAGTCCTTCTCCTTCCGCCAAAAGGTGTCCCTCAACGGGTATGAGATGTCCCACACCCATTCTTCTTATGGCAAGAGGAGCTATTTCGTCACCTACATAAAAAACACCACGTTGCTCCACATGGGAGCCGTCATTCTCGTCGAATCTCACGTTAGAAACTTCAACAACTCGAGCGGAGAGTTTGTCAAAGATTCTAAAGGCGTGAGATTCGGCGGCATAGCCAACAAAGGTACCCTCAAGAGCTTTTGAATCAAATTTGGACAAATGGACACCTTTCTTAAGATAGAAGCACTTACAACCGAATACCCGAAAGTACTTGATATTAGGCTTCTTTCCAATGAGGATCTCATAAGGAGTCTTGTTCAAGCCCTTGCGGAGATATAACCGGTTTGACGCATGACATGCGGTATTAATGGCTTCGGCCCAAAAGTTATACGGAGACTTGAATTCCGCTAACATGGTCCTAGCCATATCAATGAGAGTCCGGTTCTTCCGCTCGGCTACACCATTTTGTTGGGGAGTGTAGGGAGATGAGTATTGATGGCGAATCCCCTCATCACTGAGAAAATCATTCAAGGTGTAGTTCTTGAACTCGGTGCCATTGTCACTTCGGATCATCAATATGTCTTGACCATATTGGCATTGCACTTCATTGGTGAAGTCTTTGACGGTTTGTTGTGTCTCACTCTTGTGTGTCAAGAAAAAGACCCAAGTGTATCTTGAATAGTCATCGACAATCACCAAGCAATACTTCTTTCCTCCAAGACTTGCATAAGTGGGAGGGCCAAAGAGATCCATGTGAAGGAGCTCTAGGACCCTCTTAGATGAAATGATGGTCTTGCTAGGATGAGGAAGTTCATGCATCTTTCCTTCAATGCAAGCTCTACACACACGATCTTTTGAAAAGGTTAGTTCGGTTAGTCCTAGGATGTGGTTGCCTTTGTGGAGACTTTGCAAAGTTCTCATATTGACGTGGCCTAGCCGGCGATGCCAAAGCCATCCCACGTCAACTTTAGCCATGAGGCACGTCGCGGCTTTAGTGACCTCCTTCGAGAAGTCGATCACATATAAGCCATTTTCGACATGCCCAACATGAGCTACATTAAGAGACTTGCTCCACAAAAGAACTACAATCCCAACATCAAAGAAGGTTGCAAAGCCCATATTAACAAGTTGAGCAACGGAAAGAAGATTATATGAAAGGGACTCAACAAGCATGACATCTTCCACGGTAACATTGTGAGAGACAACAACCTTGCCGAGACCCAATACCTTTGACCTTGAAGAATCCCCATAGGTGACGTAGCCCGCATGGGATGAACCAGTGCGAAGCTCCTTCACCATTTTTTTTGCTCCCGGTCATATGATTGGTAGCACCACTATCAATTATCCATTGACCACCACCGGAAGCAAAGCCCTACAAGAGATCAAGTCTTGACTTTAGGTCCCCATTTCTCAATGGGTCCTTTCTTGTTAGTGACAAGGGTCTTTGGAACCCAAATGGACCATGCAACATATTCATTTGATGAACCAACAAATTTAGCATAAACATGTCCATCACGTGCATGGCAAAGAACATAAGAAGGATTATATTTTCCCGCAAAGTTATTATGGTTAGGCATAGCCTTTTTGCCATTCCCAATAACTTCCCTCACCTCCTCCTCAAATACATTACCGTTCTCATCATAGCATATTTCACTAGGAACATGCTTCTTTAATGAGGGAGGAGGCGCGGGGACACACTTCTTCTTCTTCTTGTTCTTCTTCTTCTTGTTCTTCTTGGACTTGGACGAATATCCAAGTCCCGTCTTGTCACCATGTTGCTTTTGAGCATTCAAGAGCTCATCAAGCTTCTCATTTCCCTTTAGGGGGACTTTCTCACAAGAGGGGTTAGTTGAGCATGAACTTGCAACAAATGTGCTAGAAAGAGACTTGGTTGCTTCATTAGCAATTATAAGATTTAGTTTCTCATTTTGCAACCTAAGTTCATTAGCAACGGATTGAGCAATATCACGATCACTTTTAAGTTTGGCAATATCCAAATTGTGAGATTCTTCAAGACCCAACATGGATGTCTCAAGTGACACCCTTAGGTCTTGCTCTTCCTCAAGAGATTAAGTAAGAGAAGCAATTTCATCAGCATAGTCATGAGCATGCCCCTCAAGTTCGAAAATGCGTTCATCATTTTTATCATTTATTTGGATCGCTTCATTATATTGATCTAGGAGAATCTCAAAGCGAGCTTTGGTCTCCCCATGCAAGGTTGACATGAAAATGTCCATTTCATTTAGATCATCATTTTCACCAACTTGTTCAACACAATCCATCAAAGATAGGCTTTTAGGTATGATGGGTGTGAGAGGCGGTGATACCTTTGTAGCGTGAGCCATGAGAAAAGTCGCATTGTGGTTGGTGCGCTTTGATTCATTTGCGGAAGCGAATAGGGATGATGAGGGGGTAGGATGGGCAATGGCGATGGCGGCCCTTCCTATTTCCTCCTTATCACTTGCATCATCCTCGGAGAGGTACTCTTCTTGAGTTATCAAAGCGTGAGTTGGGAGGACTCTCTTCTTGTCGGAGTTTCTAGGGTAAGACTTGGACTTCATTTCCTTGCGGACAAGCCTTCCATTGTGATCTTCAACTCTTTCATAAGGACACTCCGCAATGAAGTGGTTAGTGTTACCACAATTGTAGCAAGTCCTCACTCTACTTGTAGCCTTGGGCTTGGAGGGGTTAGATGACTTCCACTTCTTCATGAATGCCCTTTGAGCAAGTGCCATATGCTCGGCATGAGCATACTTCATGTCCTCGGGGCTTCCACCCATTACTTCTTCCTCTTCCAACAAGCTTTCTTCTTCATGATAGGTGACTTTGGCCTTCAAAGCAAGGTTGGGAGCACGCACACCACGTGCACGAGCTAGAGCATCATCCGCATTCTTCTCGGAGATCTTTCTTGCCATCATCTCTTGCAAAATGTCATGAGCGGACATCTTCCGGAAATTTGCATTTCCCTTGATAGAGTTCACGGTCTCCTTGTGGAAGGGCAAGAGAGCTTGAATGAACTTCCTCTTCATCCACCTCCAATCATGTTGGGTGGAGCCAAGATCCGTTAGCTTCACTTGGAGTGATGAGAGACGCCTATGGAGTTCTTCGGGAGTTTCACCATCAAGCATGGCAAAGTTGTCCACTTCATTGGAGGCTTTATCAAACTTAGATTCTTGAATGCTTTCATTTCCAATGAAGAGGTTGGTGAGAACGTCCCAAGCTTCCTTGGCGGAGGTGATGTTGCGAATGAATGCCTTGTCCTTCTCAGTAAGAGACATGTGAATGAGATGCAAGGCGGAGGCATTGAGTTGCTTGTCGATTTGCTCCCAAGGTAGCAAGTTGGTCAAATCCTTGGAAGTTGGATGGAAACCCTGCTCAATGATCCTCCAAAGCTCAATAGACACAAAGTTTATGTGAGAGCGCATGTTATCTTGCCAATTGGCAAAGCTAGAAGCATCAAGTGGTGGCGGTGGGCCGCAAGAAGCATCAAGTGGTGGCGGTGGGCCGCAAGAAGCAAGGTGTTGCATTTGAAGGTGTCTTCCGGAGACATAGCTCATAGGATGTGGAATTTCCGTGCTATGTCCCCGAGAGGTGTCATCTTTCTTGGGTGGGTCATCGTTGTTCTCATCCCCATCCTTGTCCGGACCATCCTCGTTTAGGGATGGTTTATCCTTATCCGAGGTGTCAACCGGGGTTGGTGGAGTGGTACTAGATGTTCCACTAGTGAGGGCATCAAGTAGAGATTTTTGGCTTTCCATGGTTGCCATCATAGCATCCATACGTGACATTATACTATTAAGATCCGCCTTAGTGGCGGGCTCCTCTTCGCCCATAACCTCTTAGGCGGTTAAGCCCAGTCAAAGAGCACTAGGCTCTGATACCAATTGAAAGGATCGGTACGGGCGACTAGAGGAGGGGGGGTGAATAGGCGCTACGCCAATTTTTAATCTTTTTCAAATTTAAGGCTTGACACAAAGTAAATTCACTAGATGTGCAACTAGGTGAATTTCCTATGAGTGGCAAGAATGCAAGTAAACAAGTAACTAGCAAGATACAAGTAAGGGAAAGAAATAACCGAAGAGTGGAGACCGGAGACACAAGGATGTATTCCCATAGTTCCTTCCTTTTGAGGGGAAGTACGTCTATGTTGGAGAGGTGTGGTGACACGGAGTCGAAAAATGCCACAAAGGCTCACCTTGTTCTCTGGTGAGCAAGCCACGGAGGCTAGCTCGTTTCCACTAAGCGGTGGTATTGGGGGAACCACGAATCCCTTACACGGAGCTTGGGGCACAACTCCACAACTCAATTGGAGGCTCCCAAGAAAGCCACGGAGGCAAGAATCACCACAAAGATGAGTTAATCAACCAATTACAACACCTAGGGTCACAAGATCCCCTAGGTGCAAATCCTCCAAGCAAATGGAGGGGGAAATGAAATTCCTTTGGTGAAGATGTAGATCGGTGCCTTCTCCTTCAATCCTCCAAAGATCAAGAGCTTTGGTTGGCTAGAAGGGGAGATCTATGGAATTTGGTGTTTTGCAATGGGGAAAGGTGAGAGCTTCAAAGATGAACAATGGTTGGTGAAGTTCTCACTTTACCCCAGCTGAGAGAAGGGGTATTTATAGGTGTGTGAGAATCTGGCCGTTGGAGGCAGCACCCAGCAGCAATCCGGCGATAAGTTCGGCGGCACCGGCCTCTGGGCCGGATTCCCCGCCGGTAAGTCCGGCGGGACCGGATTTCTCGCCGGGTGTCCAGCGGCCCACCGGGCAGATCCTGCGCCCCGCCGAAAGGCCGTTCAGTATAGCAATCCGGCGGCTCCGCCGGGCTGGTCCGGTCTGCCGCCGGATGGTCCGGCCAGGGAACCGGCCAGACCAACTTGGGCCACTTTTGGCAGACGATTCCACCATCTTTCTTTTTTATGCATGAAAACCCCTTCACCTGTGAACTTAAACCTGTATGCATACATTTCAAATATTAGTTCACACAAAACATAGTCATGTCATTGTAAATAAAAAAAGTAGAAACGGACAAATGTCCTTTCACCCTCTATGTGGGTCCAGTATCAGGTTTGCCTAAGGACTTGATGGCCAAGGACAGAATCATGGCAGCACTGACAATGATCGGGCGGCCAATGAACATGGATGAACTATCCGTCGAGAAGCATGAAACTGAGCATGTCCGCGTCCAATTTCACTATTGTTATCCAGACCGCATCAAGGGAACAGTGCAACTTTGTCTCAATGGGTAATCTTTCACCATCAGTCTTCAAGCGGAGCTGGGCAACAAGGGTGGAGGTGGGTCTGGGGGACCACCAAAACCCCCGACGCCTCAGAACGATGATGAGGCGGCGGAGGACTCCGAGGAGCCCACCTCCGAGCTCGAGCCACACCACAACCGCAAGAACAAGGATAAGGAAGCTCAAGGAAGCAATGCAAGGGGCCTGGGGGAGTGGTGGCGGCGGTGGGTCTCAGGTGGCTACAGGCTCCTTCAGCGCCCCTCCGCTAGGCACGGGTGCGCCGGCCGGGGTCTACCAATATGGCTCCAACATTTCGGTGTTCCACTTCTCCTCTCTCTCCACTAACCACCCCTTTGGTCGGTGGCGGCGACATTCCACTCCTCATGGGGGCCTCGCTGGGCAAGGAGCCAATCTTCAAATGTTCGACCTTCTCTGCCGAGACGGTGTCTCATGTGGATGACCCGTCCGATCCAACGACAGCGTGGCTACTGGATTCCCCTCTGTGCGACCTGGCGCCTTACTCGCTGCGTGATACGTCTCAAACGTATCTATAATTTTTGATGCTCCATGCTTGTTCTTACACCATTTGTTTAGTGTTTTGTTAAACTTCGTGGCATTTTTATGTATTTTCCGAGACTAACCTATTAACAAGATGCCACAGTGCCAGTTCCCTGTTTTCTGCTGTTTTTGTGTTTCAGAAAAGTTACACAGGAAATATTCTCGGAATTGGACGAAACAAAACCCGAACATCCCAATATTTAACGAAGCTTCCAAAAGACCGAAGAGGAGACGGTGAGGGGCCAGGGGCCAGCCTCACCACCAGGGGGCGCGGCCCAGCCCCTGGCCGCGCCGTCCTGTGGTGAGGGCCCACTGGTCCACTTTTGACGCTGCCCCTTCGCCTATAAAGACCTCCCGATGGGAAAATCCTAAAGACCCGATCAATTTTCCAGAAACACATCGCGATCCACCGCCGTCATCGACCCGAGATCGGGAGGGTCTAGAAGCTCTTCCCGGCACCCTGCCGGAGAGGGGAATTGCTACCGGAGGTCTTCTTCATCACCATGCTTGCCTCCGGCGTGATGAGTGAGTAGTCTACCTTGGACTATGGGTCCATAGCAGTAGCTAGATGGTTGTCTTCTTCACCATGTGCTTCATATTTAGATCTCGTGAGCTGCCTTACATGATCGAGATCACCTTTGTGTAATTCTACATGTTGTGTTTGTTGGGATCCGATGAATATTGGTGTTATGTTAAGTTGATGTACTGAATTTTATCTTATGTTATCTCTATGTTGTTTATGATCTTGCATGCTCTCCGTTGTTAGTAGCTATCTTGGCCAAGTAGATACTAGTGACTCCAAGAGGGGGTATTTATGCTCGATAGTTGGGTTCATGCCTCTATTTAATCTGGGGGAGTGACAGAAACCTCTAAGGTTGTAGATGTGTTGTTGCCACTAGGGAGAAAACAACATTCTTGTGTCCAAGGACATTCATTTTGTTTACATTACACACTTTGCTTAATGCAGTTATCTGTTGTTCGCAACTTAATACTCGTGGGGTGTTCGGACGATATCCCCGTGGATGGATTATTAGTCATAGATGCATTTGGATGGCGGTCTATGTATTTTGTTGTAATACCCAGAGTAAATCTCATAGTGATCCTCGTGATATATGCACGTTATCTTTATTCTATCAATTGCCCAACTATAATTTGTTTACCCAGCATGTTGTTATTTATTTTATGGAGAGACACCACTAGTGAACTGTGGACCTCGGTCCAATTTTCTTTACATTGTTACACCATTTTACTATTACTCACACTGTTTACTTTCTCGCATACTACTATTGCTTTCCGCTCGATACGCTCATACATTTGTTTACAGCAAACCGGTGAGATTGACAACCTCATCGTAAGTTGGGAGTAAAGTACTTGGTTGTGTTGTGTGCATGTTCCACATTGTTGCTGGTGCAAAGCAAAGCACTGGACGAGGCGCCTTACAAATTGTCCAGAGTTGTCGCGAAGCTAGCAAACATCACCTTCTGACGTTTGGCTTTTTCCTACTGGTTCGATAAACCTCGGTTTCTTACTGAGGGAAAACTTGCTACTGTGCTCATCATACCTTCCTCTTGGGGTTCCCAACTGGGTGGTTATCTGCCTGCATCAAGCATAAATTTTCTGGCGCCATTGCCGGGGAGGAAAAAGAAGACTTCTGCAAGGGGAGTTTCGCACGCACATCCTTTACTTTGTTTTAGATTTGCTTTACTTTATTTTTGCTTGCATCATTTTATCAAAAACACAAAAAAATTAGTTTCCTTTATAGTTGCTTTTATTTACTTGCTTTTAGTCTTGTTAGAATGAGTAATCCTGAAGTTGAAGTTCGTACTTTTAAGCAACAAAGGGGAGAGAGCTTGAAAGATGCTTGGTACCGTATTAGCAATTCTCATCATAGGTGTACGAAGAAGCATTCTACCATGATCCTCCTTAGAAATTTTTATGTTGGTATATCTAGTTGGAATAGGTACGTTCTTGATACTCTTGCAGGAGGTAATTTTCTGGGTACTCCCGCTCTTGAAGCATGCACTTAATAGAAAGTTTAGTGGAAGTACCACCGATTCATGTTGTTAAAACTGAGATCACTTTGGAGGAAGTTATAGAAAAACTAGGCTCTTTAGAAAAAAGTTTGCCAAATATCCTTGATAACGCTAGCCGAGTTAATGAAGCGATAGAAAGTATCGGTAAGAGAATCACCGTTTTAGAAGCTAGCACTACTCTTGATAGTCAAAACCTTAGGATTGGGAAACTAGAGGAATCTATAGAAACTTTAAGTTCAATTTTCTCTTCTCTTAAGTTTAAGAAGGAGAAAACTTTTGTTGGAAAAGAGCAAAAATTTATGTATGTTTCCAAGGTATCTGTGCCTAAACCGCAGCATATTTTTAAGATTGGTAAGACTTTTAGTTCAACTAAGAGTGACTTGCAGGTTGAATCATCTTCAGGAACTTCTAAAGTGCCTAGTGTGGTAAGTGGTGATCTTGAGGAAACCGTTGATCTTAATGCCCCTTTTGAAAATACTTGATTTGCACCTTTCTGCGCCTAGCTCAAAGGCGTTAAAGAAAAGCACTCTTGGGAGATAACCTATTGTTTTACTTTCAGTTCTTTTTTTTTATTTGAGTCTTGGAAGTTATTACTACTGTAATAACCTCTCCTTATCCTTTTTATTTCGTTTTTGTGCCAAGAGAAACCTCTAATTTGAGTGAGGTAAGATTTGGGGATGTTGCTGTCCTAAAACAGATTTCGGTGCTGCACCGTAAACATTCGTGAAAATTCTCAGAATATCTTTTTGACCTGCGATTTCTTGTGCATATGCCCCAGGTTATATCCAAACTTTCATTAGTTATACACTTTTTGAGTTGAGCAACAGAAAACCCTCGAAAAAATCAACCTTTGTCAGCTGTTCTGTTTTGACAGATTTCTACCACTATTTGTGTTTGCCTCTCGATCGCTTTCTTTTTGAGTTCTTTTGATCACGGAACTTTTGGGGAAGTTGCTACAGTAGTATATGCTTTATATGTGGTGGTTTTGAGTTGCAATCTCAAGCAAAAAGGGGTTGATTCATTATTATGCTTACACTAATGTTGCTAATAGAATTGTGTTGAGTTTTGTATGAAGGAAATTTTCAAGTGTAGGGATTGGAGAATGATGAGATGAGTTGAAGAATGGACAAAAGCACAAGCTTGGGGATGCCCACGCACTCCAATAAATATCCAAGAGGTACAAGCGTCAAAGCTTGTGGATGCCCCCGAGGCACCCCTTCTTCATCGGCAAAAATCAGGTCACCTTTCAACACACTATATTTTTATTGCTTCATGCACTATGAATTTTTCTTAGAGCGTCTTTAGTTTTCAGTTTTGTTTTGTTTTGTTTGCTACAATAAATGTTTGGACCCCAACAATTTTTTTTTGGAGAAGTTGCCTTGCTTTTCATTTGCCAAGAACACTCTGTTTTTCACTCTTATCGTTCAACGAGTGTTCTCTTTTTCTAGAACTGCGTTTAGTTTTCGTTTTTCGCCTTGATTTTTATTCAGATCTTGTTTTATCTTTATATCAAGGTGTATTTTGACCTCTGGTCCATGTTGGTATTCATCAAAAGAGTTGTTTCAAAAAGGTTCGAATGGTGTTGGAAAAGAGAAAAAAAATTATGCAAAAAGTGGTACAAAAAGGAGCTTGTTTAGACTGTGGCTTAGACTTTTGTATGTCGTGCTTGATATCATTTTGATAGTATGCTTAATGGTTTTGCTGTAGCATTACTTGTCTCAAATGACTGAGATTGCTTAATGAGCCTTTGAAAAAATCATGCGTTGTTTTTATTATTTCGAAGCATTAATTTGGTTTTCTCCTTGATGCTTTATTTGGGTTGACTTGGCGCATGCTTACACATGTTGGACTCTTACAAAGTCGCCATAAGCCTCTATGATCATTTAGTTTTTGACTTTTGATGTCATCTTATGCTTCTCTTAATGATGTTTTGTCGCTATGCATGATTATGGCCGTTATTGCTCTCTTAGTTGGTCGCTCCCAGTCTTTTGCTAGCCCTCATTTTGTACCGAGTATGAGCTCTACTTGTGCATCCAACTCCTAAAAACCAAGTTATTCCAATGTGTCCACCATATATACCTATTAGCAATTTGCTATTCCAAAGTACATTTGACTTGCTTTTATCTATCCTTCAAATTAAACTCTTTTGGTGTTACGCGAAAATTGGTCAGTAAAGCTCTCACAAACCTGATGGCACACTTTATTTTTCTCGTTCTTAAAAATTTGACATTGTGGCTCTCTTATGTTGAGTTGTTATGCTTGCAAGTTGTAAGTTGGAAATTAGCCAAACCATGCCGTTATGGGGTAAGCTTTTAACATTGCACTTCTTATTTGAGTTGATATCGTGATCTTTTGTTTATGGATACTCACGATGTGAAATAAGTTGGGAATCTTGTGGGATCATGGAGTTTGTATACGTGTTAGAGAAACGCCTGGGCCGCCAATCTAAGCCATGCATAATTCATGGTGGAAATTTACAGCATGCCCATAGTGAACATTTGACGACGCATCTCAAAATAAAAACCTATACCAATGGTAAATAAAAGAGATGCCGAAGTGTTCATTGTCTGTTTGTCCTATCATTTTGATGTGGGCTTGTTCCATGTCATCGGGCACGGAGGTACCCCATTGGCGGTTCTCGATGATATGCATATACTTACAATTACAAGAGCTTGCTTGGGACTCTAAGTCGAGTAGCATGAGGTTTGGGTATTCGTACTTCATGGGACATGAGGTTTTCAACTTATGATTTGTCAAGCATATGCTTTATAATTATACTCGCATTAACTTTAACCATTCAAGATGCCTATGATGGGGGCAATGAGAGCTCAAAGCTTGTAAGTACTATAATTTTTGAAGGTTTATAAAACTTGCAATCACTGCTTCCCTCTGCGAAGGGCCTTTCTTTTACTTTTATGTTGAGTCTCCACCTTCTACCTTTATGCACCGTCTAAGAGAGCATAGTTGTTATTATGAGTTTAATGTGCATAGTCCCAAAGTTTATCATTGATTGATTCATGATTTTGGTTTCACTTGTTCTTAAATTATTTGTATCTAGTCGCCCTCTTAAACTTGAAAGTGTCCTATGCATTTATGTTTTGCTATTCCATGAAGGACAAGCTGAAAACCATTTGCTATGTTTTTCCATATGATTTGAACACACGTTTGACTTTCATTGTTTCATTTTCATGATCTTTCGTTTGTGTTCTTTTTCATGTTATAACATGGTTGCTAAGTTTGTTCTATCAAGATTATGTCTTTCATGCCCATGTTTAAGATCTTTTGGTCCCAGCACTCAATGCTTACATAGATGATCAAGATTGTGTTGGTGCATGTCACATCAAAAATTATTTCTTTTGTTTTCACTTACCTACTCGAGGACGAGCAGGAGTTAAGCTTAGGGATGCTGATACGTCTCAAACGTATCTATAATTTTTGATGCTCCATGCTTGTTCTTACACCATTTGCTTAGTGTTTTGTTACACTTCGTGGCATTTTTATGCATTTTCCGGGAATAACCTATTAACAAGATGCCACAGTGCCAGTTCCCTGTTTTCTGCTATTTTTGTGTTTCAGAAAAGTTACACAGGAAATATTTTCGGAATTGGACGAAACAAAAGCCAAACATCCCAATATTTAACGAAGCTTCCAGAAGACCAAAGAGGAGATGGAGAGGGGCCAGGGGCCAGCCTTACCACCAGGGGGCGCGGCCGAGCCCCTGGCCGCGCCGCCCTGTGGTGAGGGCCCCCTGGTCTACTTCTGATACTGCCCCTTCGCCTATAAAGACCCCATGATGGGAAAAACCTAAAGACCCGATCAATTTTCTAGAAACACATCGTGATCCGCCGTCGTCGTCGACCTGAGATTGGGAGGGTTCAGAAGCTCTTCCCGGCACCCTGCCGGAGAGGGGAATCACCACCGGAGGTCTTCTTCATCGCCATGCTTGCCTCCGGCATGATGAGTGAGTAGTCTACCTTGGAGTATGGGTCCATAGCAGTAGCTAGATGGTTGTCTTCTCCACCATGTGCTTCATGTTTAGATCTCGTGAGCTGTCTTACATGATCGAGATCACCTTTGTGTAATTCTACATGTTGTGTTTGTTGGGATCCGATGAATATTGGTGTTATGTTAAGTTGATGTGCTGAATTTTATCTTATGTTATCTCTATGTTGTTTATGATCTTGCATGCTCTCCGTGTTTAGTAGCTATCTTGGCCAAGTAGATACTAGTGACTCCAAGAGGGGGTATTTATGCTCGATAGTTGGGTTCATGCCTCTATTTAATCTAGGGGAGTGACAGAAACCTCTAAGGTTGTAGATGTGTTGTTGCCACTAGGGAGAAAACAACATTCTTGTGTCCAAGGACATTCGTTTTGTTTACATTACACACTTTGCTTAATGCAGTTATCTGTTGTTCGCAACTTAATACTCGTGGGGTGTTCGGACGATATCCCCGTGGGTGGATTATTAGTCATAGATGCAGTTGGATGGCGGTCTATGCATTTTGTTGTAATGCCCAGAGTAAATCTCATAGTGATCCTCGTGACATATGCATGTTATCTTTGTTCTATCAATTGCCCAACTGTAATTTGTTTACCCAGCATATTGTTATTTATTTTATGGAGAGACACCACTAGTGAACTGTGGACCCCGGTCTAATTTCCTTTACATTGTTACACCGTTTTACTATTACTCGCACTGTTTACTTTCTCGCATACTACTATTGCTTTCCACTCGATACGCTCATACCTTTGTTTACAGCAAACCGGTGAGATTGACAACCTCATCATAAGTTGGGAGCAAAGTACTTGGTTGTGTTGTATGCAGGTTCCACGTTGTTGCTGGTGCAAAGAAAAGCACTGGACGAGGCGTCTTATAAATTGTCCGGAGCTGTCGTGAAGCTAGTAGACATCACCTTCTGACATTTGGCTTTTTCCTACTGGTTCGATAAACATCGGTTTCTTACTGAGGGAAAACTTACTACTGTGCTCATCATACCTTCCTCTTGGGGTTCCCAACTGGGTGGTTATCTGCCCGCATCAAGCACTGTGCACCTCACCGGCAGTTAGGGTGGTGCAGCCCTCGGGTGCCACATCGGCGGGTAAGGGGCTTGGCGTGATGTAGTCGTCCGCGATGCTTGAGGTGATGCACAAATCCCTGGCTATGGAGGAGATGGTGGTGGTGGCGGTGGATCTTCGCAAGGAGGCGACGACGGCGGTCTCCCTGGTTTGTGGGAAACGCACCAAGGTGCCGACCACCAAGACCATCAAGGCCAAGCCGGCAGAGACACGGGTGCGCAAGAGCTCGAGGCTGAAGGGGCGACGACGGCCACGACCTCTCTGGAGAAGGCCAAGCGACTGCATCACAGATCATGACTCTATGCGCTAGTTTGCCATTTTTTTCAAACAAGCACGGTGGCCCTCGCAAATGACGGCATCCTATTTACTCCAAGGTGATTGCAAAATAAAGTGGTAGTCTCACCATTGCATTTAGCCTTTCATATATTTTAGGTTTTTTGTTACATGATTATTTTGTTCTTCGAAAAGCACCAAATTGGTTACCCATATTTGTAGTTTGTACATTGTTCTGATTGGAATCTAGCATGCGTTTTATAGGTGATGTTAGCTTAGTTTGGGATGTTATCCTTAAGATTATTAGTCTTTTGGTGAGGTGATTGCGAAGTATGCTTGTTTAAGTATAAATATTAATTAGGGTTGACGTCTACTTGATCAATGACCAAATGATGTTTAGATGATCTTCAGATTGGACCATCAAAGCAAACTTACTTCTTGAATTGAACAAAAATCATTCTCCTTAATTAGTAGGTATTTTTTCATTTACCTTCTCGGTTTTATAATACGTAATGATACCCCTCATATCTAAACTATATATGACATCTTAGACATGTACACCACAACAGAACTTAGTTTGGGATGTTTACTCATTTTGCTTTAAACCTACATTGTAAAAAATGTCTAAATACATGATACATGAGTGTTAGAAAATGCTAAAGCATCTTAAATTTTGAAATAGAGGGAGTATTTTCTGATAGAAGTTATTCCAAAATTTAGCTCATTATTTTATATGAATTATACACATGGAATAGATTTTTATTTTCCCAATTTTAAAATGTATTATTTCCTCCGTCCTAAAAAGGATGTCACAGATTTGTCAAAATTTTGATGTATCTAGACACAATTTAATGTATAGATAGACAAATCTTTGACAAACTTTGTGCAACGGAGGCAGTATAACAAATATAAATAATTTTTTATAAGTAAAATGTTTTAAATAAATAGCAACAAAGTACACCATCGACATTGTTCCTGTATGAAGCACCTTTACAATTTGTTGATTAATAATGTTATGCATGATGTTATTGCATGCCCTGACCGAATTGGATGCAGTTTAAATCATTTTGATTCAGAACTCCTCTAGGATCAGTACGGTGCTAATCCTAGGAGGATATAACTTAGTTTGTGTCTAGCTACACATGATTGGTAGGCCATAATTTTTCTTTTCTACATGCGTGTCAAATATTTATATGTACACGTCTATTGTTGTATGTAACATTTCTTACCATTTAATCTCAGCCGTTAAAATAAAGATCAACACATTGTATATTTTAAGCTTATGTGGATTAACGTGGTGGCTTTGTTTAAGACTTCTGTATCTTGCTTTTAGTATATAATAGATAGATAAATTTCCTTGCTCCTGTTTCAAATGTAGGTCAAACTCGCGGTGCCCGCCGTGCACGCTAGGTGGGTGGAACACCCAAGTTTGCGATGGGTTCTACGGTTCCACACCTTCTGGAAATCTCCAGGTATTTTCTCCCAATTTTTTTAAAGTGTAGTTTATGTAGCCCAAGTTAAAATTTTAATTTAAGCGGATTTAGCTAAAATAATAATTTAGTATATGGCCGCATTCTGAGATAATTCCTCCAACCTTGGATCTGGCCTTCCTACAAGGTCCCCTTCACCTTTTATTTGATATTGTTTCTGATTCTTTGTTTGACTTAGCCCTCACATTTGGATCAAAATTGCACAAATAGAGTAATGAATATAAAATATTTAATATTTAAGTGAAAGCACAAAAATTACAACCTGAATAATTCATGATTAGTTTCATGTTTATTTAATCAAGTTTAAAACCCTACATTATTCACAATATTGCTTATGATTTCGAAACTAGGTACTATAATAAAAGAAAAAATGGATGGACATAAAAAACAGTTTGGGCCCTTTTCTAGCCCAAAATGTCCCTTTATTTTCTCCAAACGGCAGCCCACAGCGGTACATTTTATTTTTCTATTTTGAATATCACGCTGACAGGTGTAGATGGCTTTTGACAAAAGATGGTGAATTCTCGGTTAAATCCATATACTTGATTCTGAAAACGCGGCAAGTGCAATGTTCCTTTAAGGATATCTGGAAAATAAAGATTCCTTGACGTGTGAAAGTCTTTATGTGGTTAACCTTTAGGGGTAGCATTCTAACTAATGATAACCTAACTCATAGGGAATGGACTGGGGATGAGAGATGTCGTTTATGTTATTGCAAAGAAACAATTGATCATCTCTTCTTCCAATGTGGGATTGCTAGATACATATGGAATGTTATTTTTATGTTCTGGATTGTAAGAATACTCCTATAAATGTAGATGATGTTTATATGTGGGTACTGTCTTTTAAGTGTAATGGGATTCAACAGGTGGTTGCTTCTAATGTTGCTGCTGCTTTGTGGTGAAAACCAGAAACAGAGCTTGCTTCCAGAATGTGTACCCTGCAGATCCAACTAGTTTCATTGTTTTTATATCTCAGGCCTTGCTTTCTTTGAACATTCTGCAGAGAAAAAATTGTGAAAAATCCACTGCTTAGGAGCCAGAGTGTTGCTGGTGGTGGCCTCTGAGTTTTATAACAAGAGTAGAGGGTGGTCTCCACAGACAAGAAAGCCTGAATAAGTAGTTGTCAAGGAGGAAAATTGTTGGCTTGTTTTACAGTACCTTTTATTTATCATAAAGAGGGACAAGTAGCAAATGATCGAACGTCTCAGATGAAAATTAGGCCCAGCAGGCCCATCGGCTTTTATTACTAGACTAGAAAAAAGTCTTGCTAAGAAAATTAGAACAAAATTCTGAACACGCCGACGCCTCCTCCATCTCTGTCTCTTTTTTTTTGAAAGGAAATGCGGTAGGGGAAGCCCCTACAGCGATATTGTTTTTTTAAAAATAAGAACCCAAATTCATGTCTATGAAGACTTGAACCTGGGTGGCTGGGTTGTACATCCACTTTCCTAACCAAGTGAGCTAAGCTGTCTCTCGGCCGGACCCTAGACTCAGCAGCAGCCCTGCCCTAGTCTGCTCTCGTTCGTCTTCTTTGTCTCCTATTGTGGCCCTTCTTTGCCTCATTGCTTTCTTTTTTATGATGTTTGTGTGTAATATTTTGTCTCCGTGACTCCTCTCACTCGAAATCTCTATCCAGAAAAAGCGGCTGCGCTGCAGCGGCGTGACGAGAAGCTGGCGACCGGAGTGCTCTAATTTGTGCGGCAGCTGCGGCGCTGCAGCGGCGGGACGATGAGTAGGCACGGCTCGAGTTGACGCGTGGAGAACTGGAGACGACTTCCCCAACGGTGGAGAGGTTACGAGGCGCGGGCCTGCGGGCTGCGGCTAGAACGACAAAATCGAGATGGAGCATGATGTCGCGCTCATCATCGGCGCCTTGCTCGATGTTTTCTCGAACTGATCTCGTCGGCTACCTGTTCTTGTAGCAAGACGGAGGATTCAATTACTTAGATCTATGGATTATTTTGTTGGATGAGGGTGCAGGTCTGGAGATTGATTCCGCATACATGGATTGTAGTTTATTGCCCGCCTCTAGTATAGGTTAGCTAGCAGCAGTTTAACAATTGTGACTGATCACAGTACTGTATAATTTCTGAAATTCAGATTGATCGTACTTGCTATGACCCAATTTTCAGAAATGCATGAAATGTATGTCATATAACTTTGGCGTTGAGACGTTACTGAACTCATACTTGAAACCTGTCTTAATCGTTTGGTTGGATATACCATATACTTTTCAATATAACACACTTATCAGATAAATTATGTCAGATGTTGTTCGGACCAATTTGGAGTATTGGAATTTGTCTCATATTTCAGTGTCATACTTTCATGATATAATATGGTATCCATAATCATGATAATTGATTTCTGAAAATACTGGGCCGGTCCCCGTCTGTTGGGCCAGGGCCTTTTTCTGGTGCGGTGTAAAATTGGCACAAGTATGAATAATACTTGTTATGTTTTTGACACAAGTATCAAATTTTGTAGACCTTTGGATGGATGGAAATAAAGGATTATTATTTATTTGAGGGTACCACAAAACACCTCAAATTGTTGGCTGGCTGCATCTCCATGGAGGTTGACAAAAGGAGAGAAAAGCCGTATGGTATCCCCTGGAAAGGATAGCAGAGATGATCTTCATCTGAAATGAAGAACTTTGTAAGTAGCTTTTAAATATTCTCTCTAGCTGGCTTTGGATTAAGACTAGAGTTAAGGGGTGTGTTTCTGTTCCTGCTGTTTTGAATTCTGTACCAACTCCTGGATTGTCAGCTTCTATATATTGAAGCTGGGAGCTAGGCTCCTTAAATCGAAAAAAAGGAGGATGGAGAGGATACAAGTAGAACGGAAGACTTTTTTACAGACTATAGACAGCTAAAAATATTACAAACAGTTTGCATTTTAACTGTTGCACATGCCCTAAGGATCAACATATCGTTCGGTTGACGTGTGTATCTAGACTACGGGTAGTTTAATTCTGTTATGTTGACGTGATGAAAGAACAGAATGATCATTACTTAATCAAGCAGGTCAAATCACTAGCTTTGCACTCGTGCTGTCTGCTGGTATCAACGAGACACACCGTCGCTCGGTTGACCTGATGAGAGCATATTTGTGGTCTCTACACACCTCTCAAGTCACCCACTCTGCACACCTCTCTAGTCATGCAACTGCGCAGTAAACCAAATAGTTTGGATTTTTTTGCGCAATTTAATATATGAAAATATTAAATTGCGCAAAAAAAAAATCCAAACTATTTTTCGCACATACTAGATGTAATGTTTTAGTGATCTGCAAAGTTTGAAATCGAAATGTTATAGTGCTTGGGAGATACAAAAAAGACAAATGGAAAAAAGTTTAGAGGGTGTAGGTGCCATGGTGCTCAGTTCATACTTTCCCAAACCAACAATATTGGTCTAATTCTGTTCCATTGGCGTGACGAATAAACGAATTCATTCTCAGATGGAAGCGACGCGGTTCATCATACTAATATTGTCAGATGGAGCAGTACTTGTGTTTCCACAGTTCTAGTTTCCCAGGAGGCTTCCTGGTCAGTTTGCCTTATTAAGTTTAGTACTCCACAGTCCACACTGTCTTAATTAGACGTTGACATGTGCTGGCCAACCTTTTTTTGTTTCTGACCAGGTTTCTTGGCGAATATTGTGCACGGGGTCTGTGAGCAAAGATTTGGTGCACATGGGCACCAGTAATCTCATTTTTCAAAAATAATTGAAAATTATATTTGTCAGTTTCAAAAAAATAGAAAAAAATTTGTATATAGCCAACTATTTATCTCACCAACGTGCCAAAAATATTGTTTAAATACTTTGTATTTTGTGCTACAGAAAAATGACAAACATCTAGATCTTGGTATGTGTATTTCAAATCTACAAATTTTATCATATTTTTTATTTTTGTATAGCCCACAACACAAAGAGTTTCCTAATAAAATTTTACATAATTATAAATTACATCACGGATGTGTCTAGTGCTAAAAGTTGTATAGTTGTATTTCTGGACCAAGATTTATATTATTCCATCTGTTTTAAAATAAATGACTCGGTTTTATCTAGATATGGAAAACATTAAGTCATTTATTTTGGAATCAAAGGGGGTAATTTCGGAACCAACTGCCCACCTGTCCCAAAATAAGTGACTCTTACATACTAAAAGCACAATACATGGTTGTTTCCTTGAATTAATTGCATGAATTATTTCCTTTCTTGCCTATTAGCTTTGAAAATTGTTAATGGCAATGCCTTTGTTTCTTTGGTTTTAAAAATATAATTGGTAGCTGAAGGCTAACATAAGAGATGTGACTACATGGTGATGTCCAATGGCGAATTCAAGAAAAAATTATAGGGTAGGCTTCAAAAACTAAGAACATAGTTTCAAAAGGAAATACAACGCAATCTGTGATGCATTTTGAAAATTAGATGTACAATTAGTCTGCACCTAGGATAAGGCTTAAGGTATTGAGATATTCAGTTTCACTTCATTTTAACCGTTCTTTTCTTCCATCGCAAGCAAACCTTTAACCTTTCATAATCAACCTTTATTGAGGTATACTATGAGGGTTTCTTGCTGAAAGGTTATGATATGCTCGAGCATATCGAAGCCTACATGGTAAATTTGCCCTGGGTGATGTCAATATTTCTATATTATGAAATCATTAAGCTTGTATATCAAGTGTACTTTTCATAAACCTATCCTTTCAACCATTTCATTCATCAACATTTATCAAACTCATACTGGCCAAACACGAATTAAACAGATGATACGAAGATAAGTAATTTACACACGAACAATTAGGTAGCACATATAAAAAATCTCATATTATTTTGGTACCGGTCCCACAATATAGTGGAATCGTGGTACCGTCCATGGATCTATTTTTTTTTGCTTTGAGGATTTAAAAATTGTGATTGTGCTTTTCATTTTAACCAGTCACTAGCCATTCTGAGCCGTATTGTATCGGGTATTGGAATTAATCACGATGTAGTGTTTGGTTCATACTAGGAGACAATCACCCAGTAACCATGGTGGAGGGATACTTGGTTTGAGGATAAGAGAGGCATGGACAATAAAATTAGAAGATAGAAAACAACATGGATCTTTTTGGAAAGTACTTCCTTACTGCCCTTTCTAAATAAACTGAATATAATCAAGTGCTTTAATCAATGGCTATAGAAATTCATACTCAACGGTACCAGATGGTAGCCTAGTAGGCTTGTACCATCCCAATCACCGTAAAAGACCTCTAAGTATGTATGAGTGTATATATATGCTCATTATTAGTTAGATTGTATGTCTGAATAAAACATGTTAGTCCGTAGCACAAACACCAATGGTAATATCATGCAATGAACAGATACCTTGTTGAGCCTCTACAATAAAAAGAATAGCCAATGAATAGTATGGCGTTCCCATCTCATGCTCTCTAGTATGACAACGTAGAAAATGCATGAGGGGTGACATGCCAATAATTGATGATTCCTAAAAAAATGGGTTAAGAGTGTTGGCACTGTCTTTCAAAACTTTAAACTTCTTTTTTCATACAAAAGATAGATCCAGTTCATAGGCAGTTACGATTTTCCAAGCGGGCCAACATTTTTAAAAAGAGGATTTACTCTTCATTGTGATGCAGAAACTAACATAGAAGTGCATAGCTATAGACCTACGCTGGCGAGCACACTACAAATGTACAATTGATCCTTGAGCCGTATGATTGCGTGTTAGTTTCATTGATGTCCTTGCAACTCCAGACATGTCTCTAGTAATATATTATTTAGAAGAAAACGAAAATATTATATTTAGCTCATTGGAGTCACCATATCTAGCTCCAACCAATTGTCTTGATGTTCTTCCATGCAACCGGTAAAGAATATGTACAAGACATTTTTAGTTTCTACTAACCTCTAAAGGTTGTGAATAGGCGCCCCCACCACAAGCGGTAAGAGTCTTATACCCCTAAACACACATGGCTAGAGACACACACCCAGACACCCTCACAAGTCACAAGGCAGTATATGTTGAACCATTGCTTACTCATCAGTCTGCCGATGGAGAAGACCATGATGACGATATATTACAGCCGGGAGAAACCAAGACACCATGTTCCCCAAGATCAGCTGCGAAGACCAAGTCAGGGCAACGATAATATTTGCCAGGGCCGAGCTGGTAAAATTCAGGGTCCTGTGCGAAACTCTAAAATAGGTCCTTATTTAACTATAGATTTGGAACATTTTAACTATAATGCCCTTACCCTGCAAATAAAACTATAATGCCCTATAATTCTGAAACATACATATAAAAGATCAAATAATAAAATTAATAATATGCGGCATCATCAATCAATTGGAGTATTAACTAATTTACTAATTACTTTGGCAATTAGATGAACCAACGACCGATGAACTCACCTCGTCCCAGGCTCAGCTGATCGTATACTGAACCACGGATGAGTTTTCTATGAGTGCCGACTTGTCTATCTGGCTATAGATTGGAAAATTTAAAAATCAACCCAGCCGTAGCATTTCCAATCATGACGAGTCGGCGATCAGCAATCAACTTAGAAAGAGAAAAGATGAAAAGGATCGTACTCACCTGCGACCAGCGTTCTCTCGCCGTTGGCGGCTCAACTGCCGCGCCGGCCTCGCCTTCCGCGTTCAGCGGGAGTCAAAGTGTCAAGCGGTCAAGGTCTTTTTGCCTGTTTGCCAGAACGAGATCAACCGGATCGATGGAGAATTGGAGTTCCACTTCCACATACTGGTCGAGTGGCCCAGCTATAGGCGGTAAGGCCCAATTTGACGTATCAAAGTTTTGTTCTTGTAAATCTATAGTAGGGGAGCACCTAATTGACGCATTCAGCGTCAAATCGCGACCTGACGCCTGAAGAAACCCCTGATGCGCTGAAGCCCACCCGCACCACAGCCGACGCCAGGTGTTATCGCTGTCAAATGCTTTTTTGTAGTACTCGTTCCTTTTGTTTGGTTTTTTGTTTGAATTCGAAAATGGATCAGAAATTAAAATTGTTCAAATTTGAAAATGTTCATATTTAAAAATGTTCAATTCGAAATCTGTTCAAATTCAAAAATTCATATTCAAATTTGAAATGTGTTCAATGCGAAATCTGTTCAGATTCAAAGCTGTTCAATTTTAAAACTGTTCAGAATTTGAAAACTGTTCAAATTAAAACTGTTCAGAATTTGAAAACTGTTCAAATTTTAAATTATTCAAATTTGAATCTGTTCAGATCTAAGAGAAAAAGAATAAACATAAAAAGAATAAACGAAAAAATGAGAGAAAAGAAATGAAAAAGAAAAAACAAAACAGAAAACCGGATGCGTGGAGGAAAGAAAAAAAAGTTAAATGGGCTCAGCCCGCTAATGAGTGACAAGACCAAACATGAAGCGAAGGGGGGGGGGGGGGGGGGGGGGGGGGGGGGGGGTGCGCGTAAACCTGAAAATCGACACAACGAGCGCTGAATAGGTTTCGCTAGTGTATAAACTGCTGCATACATACCCTTCATACAACAAGTTCTAAACAGAAGAAATCATGCATATAACCAGATAGACCAGTCGCCTTGTATCTCCACAATAATGCCGTGGCTGCTGAACACTCCTGCTGTTCCGTGGTGTGGGCGAAACCAAATCGATCGGTTGACCGGGCGAGAGACTAGTCGCTTACTCACCCGCAATTAATCCTGCGTGATAGACAACCGATATTGGTTTAGTTCTGTTCAGTTGGTGTGACAAAGAACCGAATTCATCGTCAAAAGGCAGCTCTAGTTTCCCAGGAAGCTTCCCCAGTCGGCCTTAATTGGTAGTACAAGTGTCGCCACACTGCATAGTCTGCAGCTCCAGTAAATCCAGTACCACGACATACGCGAAGTCGGCGAGCTACACGAGATGATGGGTTTAATCATATCCCAATATTGGCGTCACGAAATAAATGAATCCATCGTCGGGAGGAAACTTGCGGTTCATCCAGCATACATACGCAGGTCACCATCATCGTCGGCCTCGTCGTCCGAAGGAAGTTGCGATTCATTCAGCAACCAGCATATCGGGAAGAAACGAATCCACCGTCGGAAGGAAACTCGCGGTTCATCCAGCATAATACATATGAAGGTCACCATCATCGTTGCCATCTTCGTCGGAAGGAAGTAGTTCATCCAGCAATTAATCAAGCATACATACGAAGGTCACCATCATCGTTGTCATGCATCTTCGTCGGAAGGAAGTGGTTCATCCAGCAATTGATCAAGCATACATATGAAGGTCACCATCATCGTCGCCATCTTCGTCGGAAGGAAGTCGTCGCGGTTCATCCAGCATACATACGAAGGTCACCATCATCGTCTCGCCAACTCGCCATATTCGTCGGAAGGAAGTTGTGGATTCATCCAGCAACCAGCATATCGCGAAAGAAACGAATCCATCGTCCGAAGGAAAGTCGCAGTTCATCCAGCATACGTACAGGTCACCATCATCGTCGCCATCTTCCTCACAAGGAATTCATTGCGGTTCATCCAGCATACATCACGTCAGGAAAGGAACGAATTCAGCGTTAGAAGGAAGTCACGGTTCATCCAGCATGCAGTACATATCAGACCTTCACATACGGTCGTTTTAGCCTATGGCACATGTTTGAATGAACCGTCGCTGGGACACCTTTTTCGTAAACGGTTTTTTAAACCGTGTGCAAAGAGAAAATATTCGCAGACCAATGAGGGCCTTCATAGACAGGATAGTTATTGAAATCGTATGTATGTAGGTTGAACTCGTTGCCCACGATTATGGTGCATTTATATTGACTTTATTTTACACACGTTTTTTAAAGTACATGTATGTTGGTTAGAAGCAGTTCACACGTCCATGCTAGCAGATGTATTCGAAGTTAAAAAATACATGTGACCTGATGTGTAGAACGATTGAATGAAGATCATGATAAGTTATGCAGGGGCGGATCCAGGATTTGAGTATAGGGGGGGCGAAGAAGACACTAAGCTGAAAAAACTTCTCATATACATAGAGCCAATAACAAACTGGAAACACTCAAGTTTTGTAATTTAAAAGGGCCGCGCCAAAAAGATCGTAATCTATGCAACGTTCAACATTGTCCCTACTTATTTCCTTCCCAATTGATTTACATTTTTTTTTGTGCCGGCGGTTCAAACAATGGCTCAAAAACTTATTTCTTGTGTCCTTCTCTTCATGCATTATGCAGGTGCTAGTTTGTACAAAATAAATATATAAATTGCGAATGATCTAAAAAAAATCAACTACAGTAGTAGTTTGTGAAGATTAACAGTAGGATTGATATATGGTATATTGGTATAACTTTTGCCTTGGGTCTAAGGCTGACGCGTGAGCCATTCACTGAGATTGGAAAGGCAGAGAATATTGGCAGATCACGACTAGTAGATGTAAAGCCTTGTGCTGCCGCTGCAAATTCGCCGGTCATGCAGTCTTCGATGCCGATGCCGATGCCCGATCGAGTAGCCGCCGATAGCGACGCATGGTGAAGCCCTAGGTAGCCTGGGCGGCGATGGCAATGATTTGGGATGGAGTCGAACGGCGAGCGGATCTGAGTCTGACCAGAACTCCTACGCGTTAGATCAATCGATTGCATCAACTCTCAAGCCGTCAGTACGTGCGGTACAGAAGACTATGGGCTTTTATTTTTGGGCTTTTCTGTTCAACACGTTCATTACGTATAGGCCTATAGCATTAGTCACCAAAATAAGCGTTGGCCTCCGTTAAATCTTGTTGAGGGGGGCCGATCGATAGGGGGGGCCTGGCCCCTGCTCGCCCCCCTGGATCCGCCACTGAAGTTATGAGTCTAAAAAACTTAGTCATATGAAAAATGTGGCTAGAAGAAAATAATTTATATTTACCAGTTTATTCATATAAAATAATGGCCAAAATTTCACCACATTCATATTTATAAAACGTTGCACATTGAGACATGGAGTGAGTAAATGAGACAAAGAAACACGAGAACAACAATTTCTCGCTATTTAGTGTGACTTACCTATTAAGGAGGGTAGACATTTTATCTTAAATTAATGTCTTTTAATCTAAAATGACTAACATCGCATACTAATCAAACATCACGTGGGAACTATAGTTCGGTTTGCAGATCATATATCACTTACATTGGTGTTTTAACATATGACATGACGATCATTTGCCTAGAAATTTCAGATTGCCAATGATGTTACTAGCATATATGATATTTTGTATATAATTTTTTTTGGATAGGTGTAGAATAATTTTGTTTATTGTCATATAATGGAAAATAATCTTAACTCAATGAAACCAGATTTTATTTTTGAACAGTTTCAACCAACTACAAATGTTGCCCTCGCATTTGCGAGGGCTGGCTAGTTTACTGAATAAGAAAATATGTTACATTGTATCAAAGAAATCCAGTAAAAAATCTACTAGGGAATAGCAATCTTTTCGTTACACCGAAGCACTTTGGAGTCACCATATCTAGTTTCAACCAATTGTGTCTCGATGCTCTTCCATGGAACTGGTAAAGAATATGTAGAAGACTTTTGTTTACTAACCTCTAAGGTTGTGAATAGGCGCCCCCACCACAAGCGGTAAGAGTCTTATATACCCCCAAACACACATGGCTAGAGACACACACCCTCACAAGTCGCAAGGCTTCAATAGTACTTATAAACGGATGATCTAGTCAAGTACTCCCTCCGTTTCAAAATATAAGATGTTTTAGGTTTGTGAAGCAAATGTATGTAGACATGTTTTAGTGTGTATATTCGAGTGAACCTACACACTAAAAGATGTCTAGATGCATTTGCTTCACAAAGCTAAAACATCTTATATTTTAAAACGGAGGGAGTATATATTATCAAATTATTATCGATAAGACAAGTGTACATAGTGGTAAACTGTAAACAGCTGGTATCTAAACTGCTGCCCTTAATACACTGACAAGGTCTAAACAGAAGAAATCATGCATGCATAACCAGATAGACCAGTCGCATTGTATCTATGTGATAGACTACGATGTGCGTTGGTTTAATTCTGTTCCGCTAGCGGGCGTGATGAAACAAAGGAATGGTCATATGAGTGAGGACTAATATAGACCGAGCTACATGTAGCTTTTTATATTTAAATATATAATATTTGTATTTTTAAAGTTTCAAAAAAATCTGAAACAAAATTCTTAAGATAGCCAATGTTGAGTGCTACAAATTGGTCCAAATCTAGGCTACACATTTTAACACTATGTAATTTTGCAAGATTTTGTCATTTTTATGTAGACTAGAATATAAAGATTTTTATATTGAGATTTTGACCGACTTGTAGCATTCAACATAGGCTACCTTAAAAATTTTGTTTCAGAATTTTAAAAAAAAATTGAAATACAAATTTTATATGATTGAAAATAAAGAACTACATGTAGCTCGATCTACGATTTAAATTTTCCATAATCATACATACTACATAATCAAGCAGATAAAATTATTAGCTATGCACTCCCGCTGTTCCGTGGTGTAGGCGAAACCACGTCGATCGGTTGACCGGACGAGAGACCCCAGCTAGAGTACACTTGTGCACGCACCCCTTTATCCTACATGCAAGATGCAACTGCCGAAAAATGAAAAACGATATTGGTTCAGTTCTGTTCCGTTTGGCGTGACGAAAAACGAATTCATCATCAAAAGGCAGTGCCGACGCGAATTCATCCAGCAATTCCAGCAACCAGCATACTAGTACTACTATGTTTTCACAGCTCCAGTTTGCCAGGAAGCTTCCCCACTGACCACAGTCTGCATGCCACCACAGACTACATGCATCTCCAGTAAATCGATGGCTTGTCGTTTTCAGCATGCAGCACGAAAGAAGCTAAACTTGGTCGTTAATCCTGTCCCGTTGGCGTCACGAAAGAAGCGAATCCAGCATACGCACGTCACCAACGGAACCAATTCATAGTAGGAAGGAAAGTCGCGGAATTCATCGTTGGAAAGAAGTTGCGGTTCATCCAGAGCTCCAGCATATACTAGCTCTTAGGTTTTCACACAGCTCTAGTTTCCCACGAAGCTTCCTCAGTTTGCCATAAAATATAGGACGAGAAATCCAGGGGTGGGACGTCCGCGCGTATGCCACGCCGGGCGACGGCAAACCAAAGTTGCCCGGCTTTCTTTGTGTGGGTCCCTGTAATTTCGTTTTTTCTCAAGGACTGTTCGGCCCGGTGTCGCTCCGCTCAGTGACGACTCGGGAGGCGACTAAACCCTAGCACCGCCGCCCCCCTCCTTGTGTCTCTCTCCTGCTCGCCACTACCAGAGGAGGCCGCCGGTAACCGCGAGGCCGTTGAAGAAGGTGGCGGCGAGGATTTCGTCGCTCTCCTCTCGCGCGGAGGATTCCGGATCTCGAGGCCACGGCCTCAGGTGGTGTGGCGACGTTGGCTTCTGGTGAGCAGCGTTCGCGGTGCTGGTCCACCTCCTCGGCCGTGGGGGCGGCGGGGTGGTGGAGGTCATGGTCCTGGTGCGGGGACCGTGACGTCGGGTCTCCAAACCATATCTAAAGATGGCGGCCGCCTCCTCTAGCGAGCCCTATCCTGCCGGTGCCGCTCCCTGATGGCCTTCGGCCGCTTGTCCTATCGCCTGTCGGGGTACTGGAGGTGGGGATGGAACCAGGAGAAATTCCAGGCTGGCGGTGCCAGCCGCGATAGTGGCGACGCCTGGCGCCGGCTACTTCCTTGGAGGCGCTGTCGTGGTAACATCCCCTCCCTCCCTCCCACTCTGCTACCCGGGAGAAATTCCAAATCCCCATGGATTGGGCGACAGCAGCGCTCAACGTCGTTTCCTTCCTGAAGGTGTCACCTTGGGTGAGTTGGGGGAGTGGGTCTCTGCTTTTTCAGGTGGCAATTCTCACTGTCGTAGCCAGAGCCGAGGTTTTGGTGTCGTACCGTGGTGTCCGGGCGTCTGCATCTCTTGGCTGCTTCTTGGTCCTTCTTTGCACCCGCTCGTCGGTGGATCGATGCCCTCGTACCTAGGCAGGGTGAGGAAGTGTTTCTCCCCCCGTTCGGAGCGGTGTGGTGTCGAAAGCAGGAGCACGGTGCTTGTTCTTTGCGAATGATGCTCCATGTTCAGCAGCTTGGCGACGGTTCCTCTACCAATGCATCTTCTCTTCATCATCCTTGTCCTGTAGCTTCATCTTTTTGCTGGGTGGTTTCTTGGATGGTGGAGAGGTGAGCTCGTTGCTGCTAAAGGTTGCTCTGCTTCTGGCCCTGTTCTTGCAGTTTGGTTCTTTGGTTGGTCACTGCTTAGAGTGAGTGTCTCTAATGACGGCGGTGCAGCGTCCTTCGAGCCAGGACAAGGGGGGCAAGGGTCCCTCTCCGATCATGGAAGAGAACAGCCAAGTGAAAACTCGCCTCTCATGATGCAGACATGGACAATTCAATGCGCGGCCGATGCTCCTATGTCACCTTCAGCCCTCCCTTGTTCGTTGCCCATGTTAGACGCCAATGTTGATTTCAGCTAGATATTTCGGTTTATCTGTAGTTTGCTGTTCTCTTTGTTGCTTGTAAGCTGTTCAGTATTTTGTACTTTATTAGTTGAGGGCTTTGTTAATTCAAAGTCAAGCTCGTGAAGCCTTATGTTAAAAAAATGACATTTTGGGACAATTGGTGTCACACGTAAGAAAGATATATCTTACTCAAGAGTTGTCTGGAGGTGAAGGCTTAACGTTCGGTAATGACGATACAACTATGGAAATATCAGTACAAACAATCAAAATTGTTGTTCACAGATGCATATGAGCGAGTTGAAGAGTCGTTATAGTGCGAGAGAGTTGAAGAATACAGAATAATATCATCTCCATTTCAGAATAAATGGCATCCAAGAAAACTTGCGGTCAGACTTTCCTAACATGATTCTTTCCTATATAAATATATATTCATATTGAACAAGAAAATAAAAATAATTAAATCTGTGTTAAAAATTATTTTCTATTTTAATGGAGTTAATAGGAACATTCATGTACTCCCTCCATACCGGTTTATTAGCCTATTACATGTTTCAAGAAAATTTAGCCATCGATTTGATTAACAAAATATAAGATATATGACATAAAAATTATACCATTGGATTCATATTTAAAAGAATTTTTAATGATATAATTTTTATGGTATATACCTCATATTTTGTTGACCAAATTAATGATTAAAGTAAGTAATGGCCCATGAAACCGGTCTAGAGGGATTAGTCAAAGTGTCACCTTAGAGATTATTTATGGATGTCACATATTTGACAACCGATGGATGATGGCAGAATGTTGCATATCTAAGAACAAATGGAATAAATAGGCAAATCTACACTGAGTAAATGAAAAAAATCATACTATTTTTTGCCGCATTTCTTAAGAAAATGATAGTTTTAATAAATTCTTAAAATAACCTCAAATACCCTGATCATTGCCCAAGTGGTTATTTGTAGTTGTACATCTACTACAACAGCCTGCAATCCTATATTAATGTGGTATACATATCCGACACCACATAATAATCTATCTTCTTGTTGATACTAAGAAAGTAAGTTCATTTGTTTTTTGAATTTCTTCATAGTAGAAGTTTAGTTACGCCCCTCCCATCATGTGTCGTCCCCCCCCCCCCAAGGCGACATCGGCGGGGGGGGGGGGGGGGGGGGGGTGATACGTCTCCACCGTATCCATAATTTTTGATGCTCTATGCTTGTTTTTACACCATTTGTTTAGTGTTTCGTTACACTTCGTGGTATTTTTATGCATTTTCTGGAACTAACCTATTAACGAGATGCCACAGTGCCAGTCCCTGTTTTCTGCTGTTTTTGTATTTCAGGAAAGTTACACAGGAAATATTCTCGGAATTGGACGAAACCAAAGCCAGACGTCCAGATATTTCACGGAGCTTCCAGAACACCAAAGAGGGGACGGAGAGGGGCCACAGGGCGCCCACACCACAGGGCAGCGCGGCCTAGGGCTGGCCCGCGCCTCCTGGTGGTGTGGCCACCCTGGCCCACTTCTGACGACGCCCCTTCGCCTATAAAGACCCCCGACGGGAAAAACCTAAAGGCCCGATCACTTTTCTAGAACACATCGCGATCCGCCGCCGCAGTCGACCCGAAGATCGGGAGGGTCCAGAAGCTCTTCCCGGCACCCTGCCGGAGAGGGGAATCGCCACCGGAGGTCTTCTTCATCGCCATGCTTGCCTCCGGCGCGATGAGTGAGTAGTCTACCTTAGACTATGGATCCATAGCAGTAGCTAGTTGGTTGTCTTCTCCACCATGTGCTTCATGTTTAGATCTCGTGAGCTGCCTTACATGATCGAGATCACCGTTATGTAATTCTACATGTTGTGTTTGTTGGGATCCGATGAATATTGGTGTTATGATTGAGTTGATGTGCTGAATATTATCTTATGTTATCTCTATGTTGTTTATGATCTTGCATGCTCTCCGTTGTTAGTAGCTATCTTGGCCAAGTAGTTGCTAGTGACTCCAAGAGGGGGTATTTATGCTCGATAGTGGGTTCATGCCTCTATTTAATCTGGGGGAGTGACAGAAACCTCTAAGGTTGTAGATGTGCTGTTGCTACTAGGGGGAAAACAACATTCATATGCTCGAGGGCATATGCTTTGTTTACATTACACACTTTGCTTAATGCAATTATCTGTTGTTCGCAACTTAATACTTGTGGAGTTCTCGGATTGATTCGCCACAAGTGGATTATTAGTCATAGATGCAGTTGGATGGCGGTCTATGTATCTTGTTGTAATGCCCAGAGTAAATCTCATAGTGATCCTCTCAACATATGCACGTTGTCTTTATTCTATCAATTGCCCAACTGTAATTTGTTTACCCAGCATGTATTATTTTATCTTATGGAGAGACACCGCTAGTGAACTGTGGACCCCGGTCCTATTTCTTTACATTGCTATCACCTGTTTACTTTACTCGCACTATTTACTTTACTCGCATACTATTATCACTTTCCACTCGACACGCTCATACCCTTTATTTTAAGCAAACCGGTGAGATTGACAACCTCATCGTAAGTTGGGAACAAAGTATTTGGTTGTGTTGTGTGCAGGTTCCACGTTGCCGCTCGCAAAGCAAAGCTCGGACGAGGCGCCCTATAAATTGTCTGGAGCTGTCGCGAAGCCAGCGGGCATCACCTTCAGTCGTAATTCATCCTCCTCCTGGACGATTAAACCTTGGTTTCATAACTGAGGGAAAACTTGCTGCTATCTTCATCAAAACCTTCTCTTGGGGTTTTCCAACTGGCTGGTCATTTACTACACATTCCCACGTCAACTTGGCTCCAGAAGTTTCTGTCACCGTTGCCGTGTATTAAAGAAGAAGCTTTCACACCATCATCACCGCGCCATCAACAACTTTTCTGGGCCGTTACCGGGGAGGAAAGAAGACTTCTGCAAGGGGAGTTTCGCACGCACATCCTTTACTTTGTTTTAAGTTTTGCTTTACTTTATTTTTACTTGCATCGTTTTATCAAAAACCCAAAAAAAAATTAGAATCCTTTGTAGTTGCTTTTGCTTGTCTGCTTTTAGTTTGCTAGAATGGCTACTCCTGAGAACACCAAGTTGTGTGATTTTACTAGCACTAATAATAGTGATTTTATCTGCACTCCTATTGCGCCACCTGCTCCTGCTGCAAATTTTTATGAGATTAAGTCTGCTTTGTTGAACCTTGTTATGAAAGAGCAATTTTCTGGTGCTAGTACTGATGATGCTGCAGCTCATCTCAACAATTTTGTTGAGCTATGTGAGATGCAGAAATATAAGGATGTTGAAAGTAATATTATTAAGCTTAAGTTGTTTTCTTTTTCTTTAAGAGGAAAAGCTAAGGATTGATTGCTGTCTTTGCCTAAAAATAGTATTGATTCATGGGCTAAGTGTAAGGATGCTTTTATTGGTAGATACTATCCTCCTGCTAAGATTATAGCTTTGCGTAGCAATATTATGAAGTTTAGTCAGTTTGATAATGAACATGTGTCGGACCCCGGGTTCTAAGCTATACAGAGATGTTATGTGTATTAGTCACGCTAATAACGAGTGATACTGGGGTTACCAGTCCCAGGCCAAAACACCATCGGCAGGCAGGCCAGAATTAAACATCGGCTCTACACATCTCGAAGCGCCGTGAAATTAATCATAACCAAGACTGCATAACAGAGAGCTCGAGAGCCTTAAACCCCTCTTGTGCACTTTATATCCATACACGCATCATGCACGAGATGGGTAACCACAACTGGTAACACAACAGTGACTCTATGACTCAAAGTAGTAGTTCAAACTCTTAACAGAGTAAAGATTCAACTTATTACACGCAGAGGTCACTGACCAACATTACAACAAGCAACGGAAAGCAAATTATGTTATGCTACATAACAAGACAGCAAATGGCCTAAGAGGCCCTGAACATAAGCGACGTCCCAACCCGTAGATCTCAGGCTGCTGCCTGGGAACCCCAAACTAGTCGTCGAAGTCGATATCGGCATAGAAACCACCTTCGTTGCCTGCGGCGGTCTCTTCTGTGGAAAAACAACATTAAACAAGGGTGAGTACGAGGGTGTACTCAGCAAGCCGACCTGCTACACTATATGAATGGCATCAAGGTCTTTTTGTGTAACTCTTTGCAGAAAGCAAGTTTTCTTTGTGAAAACGACACAAGGCGAGGACTACTCAGAATTTGTAAAGGGGATAAGAGAGCATTACCCTCAAAACCCACTCATTCCGGTCACCCCCTCGACCCCGAGGAAGTGATCCAGAGTCTCACTCTTAAGTTGGCACTTTTAAGATTAGGTTCAAGTTGTCTATGATCTAGCATCTGTCTCCAAGTCGTCCATAACCGTGGACACGGCTTTTCGAAAAGATTTAACCCTGCAGGGGTGCACAACTTGACCCACACATGACGACCGTCCCCTGGACCCTTGCAAGGAGTCTTAGCGGGGTGATGGCCGCCTACAACCTTTACCTCACGTCGACCTATTCCATGAGCCACGCTGACATGGATATGCCCTTCGGGTACCCACGGATTAGTATACCGGGTCCGGCCCATTATGGAAGTGGACAAGGACAAGGACTCGACAATATTGACTTGGAGACGAAGAAGGAAGGTTCTAATCCGTATTCGACTAGGATCCTTATAAACTCTTGCCTGGTTGCATATATAAAGCCAGGCAGGGGCGCCCCTAGAGAACACAATCTGATAGACGTCGAATATCATAGACACGCAATACTAGAAAGACAAGATAGATTAGACATAGACTAGATACAAAAATCCGCCTATGGCGGCACTATGTAAACACCATTGTGATCATATACTAGATTGCTAGCAGGATGTAGCGATCCTCCACCGCGGGGACGTGAACCTGGGTACGTCGTGTGCCAATCTCGATCCCGGAAATCTCTAGTCGTTGCTCTTCCCCCGATCCTAAGTCCTTCATCTAGGACATTTGTCGAGTTAACCCTCGTCAATTGGTGCCGACCGTGGGGAGCGCGGCGACTGGATTTTGTTATCCGGGCGGGATCCTTCAACTTTTTTCGTCGACAAGATCAGCAAGTTTTGCGGCTGCCGATAGCAGCAGTCAGATCGCTTCAACTAAAATCAAGGTGAAATCCCATGCGCTGGCCATCACATCTTAGTTGGCTGGTCAGCTTCAACTACGGGAGTTCATTGCAGCTAGATCGCATCTGACCGGTTTATCTACGTCAAGTAGATAACTTCCGTCGCAGTCCGATTTTGACAACATTGTGCGTGGCTTCAACAGCAGACGACATGGCTACAAAAAAAATCAAGAGATCGGAAGCAACGTATCAAACCAAGCTGTGGATTTCTTCGGCTAGTGGATTCGTAAGATCATTATATTGTGAGTACAACTCTTCCTGACGATGTACAAAAGGATCAGCTGGACTCGATTGCGTTTCACACAAAAAAAGAGAGACTAAGTCGACTGCGAACCCAACAGCAGCAGCAGGCGCTGGCTCGCGGGACAGATTCCAAGGTGGTGCGTGACGTGAATCAAGCTACATGTATTCGTATCGGAAGCAGCAGAATTTTTTGGGCATGTTTCAATCAATACTAGATCGGATCGGAGTTCCATGAAGAAAAGAAGAAAAAAAGTATCAGATGCCAAATTCAACGTGGAAGCCAAGTCTATACACAAGTTACCACTCAGCGATTCAAAAGATGAGGAAAAAAAATCAGCTGGTATGATGTGCAAGTACGAAGATTAATGGATATCAAAGTAATCGGCAGCAGTCTGCGCCGATATTGAGAGAAAAATATTTTGACTATTCGCCGAACTGCTCGGACAACTCGGAGAAAATATTTCGACTACTTCGTCTTTAACATCGTCGACTACATCTGCGTCAACTGCGACTTGCCACGCTCGGGGGCTCACTGTCGCGCACTCGCGCAAACTATCGGTAACACTCGAGGGCTCGACATCAACTCGCCCTTGAGTGTGGAAACTCATACTCAAGACCTATGACTTCATCGACATCAGCAACACGGCGATCTCAACAGCGCTCGGGGGCTCGACACCAACTTCGCCTCCGATCGTGATTGTGACTCTACGACAACAACTCGACTACATCATCGTCGACTACGCCGCATCGACCACGCCGCACCCGATAAAAGCTAAGTTTTCCTCTTCCAAGAGTCAATTATCATTTACTTTCGCCGCACCCAACACTCGGGGGCTCCGCCATGAAAAATCATCTTGCATATCATTGACTTCGAAAAATTGCGAAAGCCCTAGTAGCTGACGTTCCTTGTCGAATACTTGACAATTTAGTTTACAGTCGCATGAAGCTCGACTAACGGTTGGCAAGGCCAAAAACTTGGGCGTCAGGCTAACGAAAAGGCTTAGCAAGTATCTTGAAATTCAAATACGGCAAACGCATCACATTACGTCTGACCTGAGTAGCTGATCGAGCCGTAAAGTGCATCAGGCTAACGAAAGGGTCTTACGTACGAGCAACAAAATTGCACAAAAAACATCGAGTTTTTTTTTACATACTACTACATCATTGTTGCAATATGCAAACGCAATATTTCTTCGAGAGATAAATTATTTCATAATTATTCATATTTTTTGCAGGAGTCGACAAAATCATCAAGTCCTTCAACAGGAGCCGAACTTCTTCGAGTAGTACAACTTGAGTCTATGCCCGGCTACAAGTACCCGAACATAGACTCGGGGGCTACTCCCATCAGGAGCGCTGGCCGCGCACCTGATAGAAAGACAATTTTGAGAAAGAATTCAACAAAAGGAGATGAAGAAGGAAAAAATTGGAGCCTATGATCGACTACAAGTATCCGACCATAGCCTCGGGGGCTACTCCCATCGGGAGCGCTGGTCGCGCACCCGATGAAGAATTACTTCGAGAAGATCAACAATGAAGAGCGAGGAAGAAAATTTCGAGTCCATTATCGGTGGCAAACACCATATAATGAACTCAACATTTCACTCCCATCGGGAGAGCGGATTCAAGAACCCGAAGATTTCAGGAAGTCGAAGAATTGAAGTCGAAAATTCAAGAAATCGAAGATTGAAGAAATCGAAGAGTTTCAAGAAGTCGAAGTTATATGAAGTCGAAGGTTGAAGCATTTGAAGAAGTCGAAGATTGAAGTTTTGAGACTCAACCCGAGTCTGCAACTCGAATTGAGTCTCGGGGGCTACTGACATGGATATGCCCTTCGGGTACCCACGGATTAGTATACCGGGTCCGGCCCATTATGGAAGTGGACAAGGACAAGGACTCGACAATATTGACTTGGAGACGAAGAAGGAAGGTTCTAATCCGTATTCGACTAGGATCCTTATAAACTCTTGCCTGGTTGCATATATAAAGCCAGGCAGGGGCGCCCCTAGAGAACACAATCTGATAGACGTCGAATATCATAGACACGCAATACTAGAAAGACAAGATAGATTAGACATAGACTAGATACAAAAATCCGCCTATGGCGGCACTATGTAAACACCATTGTGATCATATACTAGATTGCTAGCAGGATGTAGCGATCCTCCACCGCGGGGACGTGAACCTGGGTACGTCGTGTGCCAATCTCGATCCCGGAAATCTCTAGTCGTTGCTCTTCCCCCGATCCTAAGTCCTTCATCTAGGACATTTGTTGAGTTAACCCTCGTCACACGCCAAAAGGTTTTAGTCCGCCATCGCAAGACGGCCGTTCTCCGACGCGGAACCGTTTGTTGCACGGCGAGGTTGGTTTACCAGAGGAATCCGCCTCAAGCAACCTCGGTTGCATTCCTGTATGATGCACCTCCTTCTCTTTCCAAAACATTTTCAATGCATATGCCAAATGGAAAGCCCAAACTAGGTAGCTCATGGATAAGTCTAAGCAAGTTATTCAGTCGACGGGAGTCCCATACCTCCACGTGCAGTTGTACGCTCATCTTGGATCAAGAGACAAGAACTGGGGTCCTAGGGCGGCAAGAATGAGTCAAACAACCACAACCCGTGTGGCGGCTCATCCAGGCCTATCGTCAAGTTTCACCAATTCACCACAATTACCATGACAAGCTATCATGCTAGATTCATATAAAGCTTCAAGCCCAAGTACCGGAATTCCAACAGTAAATGCTAAGCATGGCTAAGCATAGAATAGTAAATTTCCGGTGACGCAAAAGTAGAATCTAGTCATGCTAGGAGCATATGGATCATGGATATATAGTTGACAATAGCAGGGCATGCATCAGAATAGGTTTACTCTAAGTTTTGGTAAACGACAGTTGAACGCATGCAGATATGGTGGAGGCTCAAAGCATTTGTAAAACATAGGATTAGAAATGCATCAAAGGGTTTACGCTTGCCTTGTTCTTCGATGTAGTTGATCTGATCAGTATTGGCGTTGATCTCGGTCGCGGTCTCGGATTCTACCGAGAAGAAGAAACACCGGAAAGGGAAAACAACACATTCAATTCAAATGCATCGATGCACAATCAAGCATGATGATATGACAAGTTTAGAATGCACGAAATAAACCCTACGACATGAAGATCATATTGAAAGGGTTTGGGATGCACTAGGGTTTGCATTCCGGTGAACCCTAAATCGAATTAAAGGGGGGGTATGATTAGTTCTTCTACTTTTGGACAGATTTCAAGTTGCTAAACAATGCATGATATTGACATAAACATGAAGAGCATCTTGTTGTGAACATTTTGGTATATCATACATATTTTTCTGGTTAACAGATAAATAGATATGCCTTTTACAAGTTTTAAGCAAAATCTGAAATTCTGGAAATAAAAACAAGTTGCAGGAACTTTTTACACCCGGGCCAAATTGACCCAAGGCTGCTGACTGCTGGGGCCCGAGGCCCACATGGCAGACCAGCCTGGCCAGGGGCTGGGCAGCTCGGGCCATGGCGACAGAGAGCCGGCCGGCTCTCCGGTGATGGCTCCGGCCAACAGGAGGGCGGGGAAGGGGTCCAGGAGGACCGGGGCTCACCCTTGAGCTCGACGGCGAGGTCGGCTTGGCCGGAGTAGAGGCCGGCGGCGAGCAATTTGAGGCGGCGGCGGTTAGGACCTGTGAGGGAACGGCGGCGAGCGGCGGCGAGCGGCGGCGATTCCGGACACCCCGGGCCGATTGACTTGGTGGGGAGGCAGAGGATGGCGAGGTACAGCGCCGGCGATGGATGGCGGCCGAGCTCGGTCCCTGCGGGCGTGTACGGGGAAGAGAAACAGAGAGGGAGAGAGCACCAGGGAGAGAGAAAGGAAGAAGGGGGGCTCGTGTCGCTGCTGAGAGTCTCCAAGGGTCTTCTCGTCAGTTCGGCGGCAAGCAGGAGGTGGCCGACGTCGGCCAGGAGCCTCCACGCAGCTGCTTCCAGCTGGAGGAAGAGGATGACGTGCATTTGCACATAACCCCCTGGACTTTCGGGTTTTTTCATGGAAAATGTAAAACAACACCCTTTTGTCTATTTGGTGATTAAAACTTGTTCCAGAGATTAAGAAAAAGGACAGGGACCTTCTTGTAATTATTAGAAGGTCATCAAGTTTTATTTGACACTTTGAAACAATTGCAACACAAATATTAGTTACTTGGACAAAGTTTGGATTTTCTTCAAATTCAGGGTTTCCACTTTAATTCTAAATGCAAAAAATTTCAGAGTGCATTTTTAGATGATGCTTATGATGCAAAACACTTTATTAAAAACATGGGATGTTACAAGTCTACCCCCTTACAAGAATCTCGTCCCGAGATTCCTAAGAACTAGAGAAAAAGGAAGGGTACTCGGATCGAAGGCGATCCTCTCGTTCCCAAGTTGCTTCTTGTTCAGAATGATGAGACCATTGAACTTTGAGGAATTTGATGGTTCGGCCTCGAGTTTTTCTTTCAGCTTCATCAAGGATAAGAACAGGATACTCCCGATAGGTGAGATCTTCCTGAAGATCAAGAGTGGTATGATCAACTCCACGGATTGGATCTTTGAAGCAATGCTTGAGTTGAGAGACATGAAACACATCATGAACATCCGGAAATGTTGAAGGAAGTTCCAACTGATAGGCAAGCTCTCCACGCTTAGCGAGAATAGGAAAGGGACCAACATAACGTGGAGCCAGTTTGCCTTTAATACCAAAGCGATGAACGCCTTTTAGAGGTGTGACTCGGAGATAGGCTTTCTCGCCAATTTCATAGATCACATCTTGATGATGACGATCATAATAGCTCTTTTGACGAGACTGAACAGTTTTCAAACGCTCTCGGATTATGCAAACTTAATCTTCTGCTTCTTTGATCTTGTCCGGTCCAAAGAATTGTCTTTCTCCGGTTTCAGACCAATTTAGCGGTGTTCGACATTTTCTTCCATATAGAGCTTCAAAAGGTGCCATGCCCAAGCTGGATTGAAAGCTGTTGTTATAGGAGAACTCAGCGAAGGGAAGACACTTCTCCCAATTCTTCCCGAAAGAGATAACACAAGCTCGGAGCATGTCTTCAAGAATTTGATTCACTCTTTCAGTTTGACCTCCGGTTTGAGGATGATAGGCAGTGCTAAAGGAAATATGAGTTCCCATAGCTTCTTGAAAGCTTTTCCAGAACCTGGAGGTGAAAAGGCTTCCGCGGTCGGAGATAATCTTCTTTGGAACACCATGAAGAGTGACTATCCGAGAAATATAAAGCTCTGCCAGTTGAGTAGCAGTGATATCCTCGCGGATAGGAATGAAATGAGCAACCTTGGATAGACGATCAACAACTACCCATATTGCATTGTTGCCCTTTTGAGTTTTTGGAAGTCCAGTGATGAAATCCATGCCAATCTCATCCCATTTCCACTCGGGAATAGATAAAGGTTGAAGAACTCCAGCAGGTCTTTGATGTTCAGCTTTTACATGACGACAAACGTCGCATTCAGCAACATACTGAGCGATTTCTCGCTTCATCCCACTCCACCAGAACCTTTGGCGAAGATCCTGATACATCTTGGTACTTCCAGGATGGATGGAAAAGGGTGATTCATGAGCTTCCTTAAGGATTTGCTCTTTCAAGTCTCGATGGTTTGGTACAACAAGACGTTTACCGAAATAAACGGTATCTTGATGATCAAGAGAGAAACAATTAGCATCCCCACTAGCAATGTTCTGTTTGATCAAAGTAATGTCAGAATCTTGCTTTTGAGCCTCTTTAATTTGCTCTTCAAGGGAAGGTTTGATTTCCAAGTTTGACAGGAAACCAGAGGGAACAACTTCAAGATTAAGCCATGCAAACTCTTCATGAAGAGGAGGTTGGGCTTGCTTAAGCATTAGATTATTGCAGTAGGACTTCCGACTTAGCGCGTCAGCCACGACATTGGCTTTGCCGGGTTGATAGTTAAGACCCACATCATAATCTTTGATGAGTTCCAACCATCGTCTCTGTCTGAGATTCAGATCCGGTTGGGTAAAGAGATACTTCAGACTTTGATGATCGGAATATAGCTCACAGCGATTACCAAGCAGGTAATGCCGCCATTGTTTCAAGGCATGTACAACCGCTGCGAGCTCCAAGTCATGGGTTGGATAATTGAGTTCATGTGGTTTTAATTGCCGAGAGGCATAAGCAACCACATGACCATCTTGCATTAACACACAACCGAGTCCTTGGAGTGAGGCATCACAATAGATAACAAATTCCTTGCTCGTGTCCGGAAGGGCAAGCACAGGAGCAGTAGTCAGCTTAGTTTTTAGTAACTAGAAAGCTTCTTCGGCTTTCTCTGACCACTCAAACTTCTTATTTTTCTTCAGAAGTTCAGTCATAGGTTTGGCAATCTTGGAGAAATTCTCAATGAAACGGCGGTAGTAACCTGCCAATCCGAGAAAACTCCGCACATCCTTGACTGAGGAAGGGGTCACCCAATCCAGAACAGATTGAACTTTATCAGGGATGACCGCAACACCATTAGCAGAGAGCACATGGCCAAGAAAGACGAGGTCGTTCAACCAGAACTCACATTTAGAGAACTTGGCGTAAAGCCGATGTTCATGAAGTTTCGTCAAAGCTAGACGTAGATGTTCGGCATGTTCTTCTTCGGTCTTGGAGTAGATTAGAATATCATCAATGTAGACCACGACAAACTTGTCGAGATACTCCATGAACACATAGTTCATGAGCCGCATAAATGTGGCTGGAGCATTTTTGAGTCCGAAAGACATGACAGTGTACTCGTAAAGACCATAACGAGTTGTGAACGCCGTCTTTGGAATGTCCTCGGCTCGGATTTTAATTTGGTGATAACCTGATCTTAAATCCATTTTGGAGAAGACGGTTGCACTGCTCAATTGATCGAAGAGATCAATGATTCTAGGAAGAGGATATTTGTTCTTGATTGTTGCTGCATTCAAGCGACGGTAGTCAATGACTAATCGTGGAACATTGGTATCCCTCTTCTTGACAAAGAGTCCGGGACAACCCCAAGAGGAAGTACTATGTTGAATGAAGCCTTTGTTTTCCAATTCTTCTATTTGCTTCTTTAATTCAACCAACTCTTCAGGAGGCATGCGATAAGGTCTTTTAGAAATAGGAGCGGTTCCAGGAACCAACTCTATGACAAACTCCACATCTCGATCAGGTGGCATGCCAGGCAATTCCTCTGGGAAGACATCTGGAAAGTCACATACCACCGGTACATCATGTATTTCAAGAGGTGGAAGGACATCAATGGCATAGAAATTTGCTTCTGACATAGACACCGCGGAGGGAGGTATTGATGATGGAGACCACCATATGAAATTTCTGCCAGCAGGAGAGGTCATGACAATAGATCTGGCCGCACAATCAATGATGGCTTGAGATTTTGTCAGCCAATCCATCAATGTCAGTTGACTTCAAGGCGATAAGAGAAGTGGGGAACAGATTATACCCAATATCAATGACAACACCATGGGTAACCATCGAAGTCCGATGGTAACCCCAGGAGAGTGGACCACCAAAGATATTCAGTGAAGGAATTTAAATAAGAAACAAGACATGTGGTACAAAGCATATCATCCAATCAAGCATGGTAGTAGAAAGGCATACAAGAAGTATACACTAACTAGCCGATTCACAAACCATAACTATGGAATGCCTGGATGATACAGATCCACCAAGTCATGTCCGATACATTACTTAACAAGGGATTAACAGAAAACAAGATTGATTGGATTCTGAACATTTGAAGCATTATAGAGAGACAATGCTTCAAAGTAGTTGATGCAACCTGACACAGAGTACTCAAGGAGAACCCAAACCCCGAGATCCTAGAGGTTTGAAATCACAGATGAGAAAGTAAACCTTTTCAATCAAATCAAGGTAAGGTGACTCAGAATTAGAGTGACACCAGATAAGGAGTAAAAAGAATCCTAATTAGAATTTTCTCAACTCATTGTATATTTCAAATAGTTTTCACAAACACTAGACTCAACTTCGACCAACGGTAAGGGTTTCCTACAGACAGTCCTGCTCTGATACCAAAGCTGTCGGACCCCGGGTTCTAAGCTATACAGAGATGTTATGTGTATTAGTCACGCTAGCAACGAGTGATACTGGGGTTACCAGTCCCAGGCCGAAACACCATCGGCAGGCAGGCCGGAATTAAACATCGGCTCTACACATCTCGAAGCGCCGTGAAACTAATCATAACCAAGACTGCATAACAGAGAGCTCGAGAGCCTTAAACCCCTCTCGTGCACTTTATATCCATACACGCATCATGCACGAGATGGGTAACCACAACTGGTAACACAACAGTGACTCTACGACTCAAAGTAGTAGTTCAAACTCTTAACAGAGTAAAGATTCAACTTATTACACGCAGAGGTCACTGACCAACATTACAACAAGCAACGGAAAGCAAATTATGTTATGCTACATAACAAGACAGCAAATGGCCTAAGAGGCCCTGAACATAAGCGACGTCCCAACCCGTAGATCTCAGGCTGCTGCCTGGGAACCCCAAACTAGTCGTCGAAGTCAATATCGGCATAGAAACCACCTTCGTTGCCTGCGGCGGTCTCTTCTGTGGAAAAACAACATTAAACAAGGGTGAGTACGAGGGTGTACTCAGCAAGCTGACCTGCTACACTATATGAATGGCATCAAGGTCTTTTTGTGTAACTCTTTGCAGAAAGCAAGTTTTCTTTGTGAAAACGACACAAGGCGATGACTACTCAGAATTTGTAAAGGGGATAAGAGAGCATCTCGCAACTCTTTTAAATCATGGAGCATCCACCGAATCATTACCCTCAAAACCCACTCATTCCGGTCACCCCCTCGACCCCGAGGAAGTGATCCAGAGTCTCACTCTTAAGTTGGCACTTTTAAGATTAGGTTCAAGTTGTCTATGATCTAGCATCTGTCTCCAAGTCGTCCATAACCGTGGACACGACTTTTCGAAAAGATTTAACCATGCAGGGGTGCACAACTTGACCCACACATGACGACCGTCCCCTGGACCCTTGCAAGGAGTCTTAGCGGGGTGATGGCCGCCTACAACCTTTACCTCACGTCGACCTATTCCATGAGCCACGCCAAAAGGTTTTAGTCCGCCATCGCAAGACGGCCGTTCTCCGACGCGGAACCGTTTGTTGCATGGCGAGGTTGGTTTACCAGAGGAATCCGCCTCAAGCAACCTCGGCTGCATTCCTGTATGATGCACCTCCTTCTCTTTCCAAAACATTTTCAATGCATATGCCAAATGGAAAGCCCGAACTAGGTAGCTCATGGATAAGTCTAAGCAAGTTATTCAGTCGACGGGAGTCCCATACCCCCACGTGCGGTTGTACGCTCATCTTGGATCAAGAGACAAGAACTCGGGTCCTAGGGCGGCGAGAATGAGTCAAACAACCACAACCCATGTGGCGGCTCATCCAGGCCTATTGTCAAGTTTCACCAATTCACCACAATTACCATGACAAGCTATCATGCTAGATTCATATAAAGCTTCATGCCCAACTACCGGAATTGCAACAGTAAATGCTAAGCATGGCTAAGCATAGAATAGTAAATTTCCGGTGACGCAAAAGCAGAACCTAGTCATGCTAGGAGCATATGGATCATGGATATATAGTTGACAATAGCAGGGCATGCATCAGAATAGGTTTACTCTAAGTTTCGGTAAACGACAGTTGAACGCATGCAGATATGGTGGAGGCTCAAAGCATTTGTAAAACATAGGATTAGAAATGCATCAAAGGGTTTACGCTTGCCTTGTTCTTCGATGTAGTTGATCTGATCAGTATTGGCGTTGATCTCGGTCGCGGTCTCGGATTCTACCGAGAAGAAGAAACACCGGAAAGGGAAAACAACACATTCAATTCAAATGCATCGATGCGCAATCAAGCATGATGATATGACAAGTTTAGAATGCACGAAATAGACCCTACGACATGAAGATCATATTGAAAGGGTTTCAGATGCACTAGGGTTTGCATTCCGGTGAACCCTAAATCGAATTAAAGGGGGGGTATGATTAGTTCTTCTACTTTTGGACAGATTTCAAGTTGCTAAACAATGCATGAGATTGACATAAACATGAAGAGCATCTTGTTGTGAACATTTTGGTATATCATACATATTTTTCTGGTTAACAGATAAATAGATATGCCTTTTACAAGTTTTAAGCAAAATCTGAAATTCTGGAAATAAAAACAAGTTGCAGGAACTTTTTACACCCGGGCCAAATTGACCCAAGGCTGCTGACTACTGGGGCCCGAGACCCACATGGCAGACCAGCCTGGCCAGGAGCTGGGCAGCTCGGGCCATGGCGACAGAGAGCCGGCCGGCTCTCCGGCGACGGCTCCGGCCAGCAGGAGGGTGGGGAAGGGGTCCAGGAGGACCGGGGCTCACCCTTGAGCTCGATGGCAAGGTCGGCTTGGCCGGAGTAGAGGCCGGCGGCGAGCAATTTGAGGCGGCGGCGGTCAGGACCTATGAGGGAACGGCGGCGAGCGGCGGCGATTCCGGGCACCCCGGGCCGATTGACTTGGTGGGGAGGCAGAGGACGGCGAGGCGCAGCGCCGGGGCTCATCGGAGAAGCAGAGGGAGGCGCGGAGCGCCGGCGATGGATGGCGGCCGAGCTCGGTCCCTGCGGGCGTGTACGGGAAAGATAAACAGAGAGGGAGAGAGCACTAGGGAGAGAGAAAGGAAGAAGGGGGGGCTCGTGTCGCTGCTGAGAGTATCCAGGGGTCTTCTCGTCGGTTCGGCGGCAAGCAGGAGGTGGCCGGCATCGGCCAGGAGCCTCCACGCAGCTGCTTCCAGCTGGAGGAAGAGGATGACGTGCATTTGCACATAACCCCCTGGACTTTCGGGTTTTTTCCTAGAAAATGTAAAACAACACCCTTTTGTCTATTTGGTGATTAAAACTTGTTCCAGAGATTAAGAAAAAGGACAGGGACCTTCCTATAATTATTAGAAGGTCATCAAGTTTTATTTGACACTTTGAAACAATTGCAACACAAATATTAGTTACTTGGACAAAGTTTGGATTTTCTTCAAATTTAGGGTTTCCACTTTAATTCTAAATGCAAAAATTTCAGAGTGCATTTTTAGAGGATGCTTATGATGCAAAACACTTTATGAAAAACATGGGATGTTACAACATGTTGCTCAAGCTTGGGAAAGAATGAAATCTATGATGAAGAATTGTCCCACTCATGGACTGACTACTTGGATGATTGTTCAAACTTTTTATGCAGGACTAAATTTTTCTTCAAGGAACCTACTTGATTTAGCTACTGGAGGCACTTTTATATCCCTTACCTTGGGCGCCGCAACAAAGCTTCTCGACAATATGATGGTAAATTACTCTGAATGGCACACCGAGAGAGCTCCACAAGGTAAGAAGGTAAATTCTGTTGAGGAAACCTCTTCCTTGAGTGATAAGATTGATGCTATTATGCTTATGCTTTCTAATGATAGGACTCATGTTGATCCTAATAATGTTCCTTTGGCCTCTTTGGTTGCTCAATAAGAGCATGTTGATGTAAATTTCATTAGAAATAATAATTTCAACAACAATGCTTATAGGAACAATTTTGCTAGTAACAATTATAGGCCGTTTCCTTCTAATGGTGATAATAGCTATCTCGGTAGACCTAAAATGCCTAGTGAAGAAAGAATTTTTGAACTTGAAAAGGCTACCAAGAATTTTATGCAGGCGCAATATGAGCAGAACAAGGCTTTTACCAAGACTATGGAGGAGCAATCAGCTCTGTTGAGGACTATTAGTCATCAACTTGAAAATTTAAACAAGGCTATTCCTGAGTTGCAAGCTAAGGTTTCCAAAGCCGAAACCGATATTTCGTCTTTGTCTAATGTGCAAACTTCTTTGGTTAACAGAATTTCTGCTAAGCCTGATCCTTTTGCTACTGCTAATGCTATCCAAGTTAGAATTGATGAAATGTTAGGATGCTAGCAGAATTGCATGCCAGGTGGGAAAGAGAAGATGAGATGGCTAGAGAGATGAAGGTATGTACCATTACTACCTCTAATGATGTTATTCCTAATGCTAGCAATCCTCTTACTTTGATTGGTGTAGAAAAAACTCCTACTCCTTGTGTTAAAAAGCCCAAAATAGTTAAAACTTTTTCTCAGAAGAGTGCTGAAATTTTTTGGAGTGTAGGAGATGATAGCTCTATTTCCTTTAATGATTTTGATGTTGATGGCTGCAATATATCTGAAGTTATTTTGTTCTTGCAAAAGCTTGCTTTGACTCCCAATGCTAGTTCTTTAAATGTTGCTTTTACTAAGCATATTACCAATGCTCCCATGAAAATTAGGGATGAAAAGTTGAAGCAAAAAGCTTCTATTCCCAAGAAGTTAGAAGATGGTTGGGAACCCATCATTGATATGCATGTTAATGGTTTTGATTGCCATGCTTTATGTGATCAAGGTGCTAGTATTTCTATCATACCTAGAAAGATTTATGACATGCTTGATTTACCACCGCTTGAAAAGTGTTATTATGATGTTCCTATTGCTGATGTTGCTAAGAAGAAACCTTTGGGAAGAATTAATGATGTTCTTATTATGGTTAACAATAACCTTGTTCCCGTTGATTTTTTTGTCATGGATGTTGAATGCAATGCTTCATGTCCTATTATTTTGGGAAGACCCTTTCTTTGAACTGTAGGTGCCATCATTGATATGAGGGAAGGCACCATCAAATATCAATTTCCACTCAAGAAAGGTATGGAACACTTCACTAGAAAGAGAAAGAAATTACTTTTTGACTCTATTCTTAGAGCAAATTATGAGCTTGATGCTTCATCACTTCATATTACTTGATTCGCACTTTTCTGCGCCTAGCTCAAAGGCGTTAAAGAAAAGCACTCTTGGGAGATAACCCAATGTTTTTACATTCAGTTCTTTTTCTTTTATTTGAGTCTTCAAAGTTATTACTACTGTAATAACCTCTCCTTATCCTTTTTATTTCGTTTTTGTGCCAAGAGAAGCCTCTAATTTGAGTGAGGTAAGATTTGGGGATGTTGCTGTCCTGAAACTGTTTTCGGTGCTGCACCGTAAATATTCGTGAAAATTCTCTGTATATCTTTTGGACCTGCGACTTCTTGTGCACATGCCCCAGGTTATATCCAAACTTTCATTAGTTGAACACTTTTTTATTTGAGCAACAGAAAACCCTCTAAAAATTCGACCTTTGTCAGCTGTTCTGTTTTGACAGATTTCTGCCAATATTTGTGTTTGCCGCTTTATCGCTTTCTTTTTGAGTTCTTTTGATCACGGAACTTTTGGGGAAGTTGCTACAGTACTATATTATGTTTTATATGTGGTGGTTTTTAGTTAACACCTGAAGCAAAAAGGGGTTGATTCAATGTTATGCTTACACTAATGTTGCTAATAGATTTGTGTTTAGTTTTGTATGAAGGAAGTTTTCAAGTGTAGGGATTGGAGAATGATGAGATGAGTTGAAGAATGGAAAAAAGCTCAAGCTTGGGGATGCCCATTTCACCCCAAGAAATATCCAAGAAGTACAAGCGTCAAAGCTTGGGGATGCCCCTGAGGCACCCCTTCTTCATCGGCAAAAATCAGGTCACCTTTCAACACACTATATTTTTATTGCTTCATGCATTATGCGTTTTTCTTGGAGTGTCAGTTGTTTTTATTTTTCAGTTATGTTTAGTTTTGTTTGCTGCAATAAATGGTTGGACCCCAACAAATTTCCTTTGGAGAAGTTGCCTTGTTTTTATTTGCCAAGAACACTCCGTTTTTCACTCTATTCTCTTGATCGAGTGTTCTCTTTTTCTAGAACTGCGTTTAGCTTTCGATTTTCGCCTTGATTTGTGTTCAGATCTTGTTATATCTTTTCATCAAGGTGTATTTTTGACCTCTGGTCCATGTTGGTTTTCATCAAAAGAGTTGGTTATAAAAATTTCGAATGGTGTTGGAAAAGAGAAAAAGCTTTATGCAAAAAAGTGGTACAAGAAGGTGCTTGTGTAGACTGCGGCCTAGGCTTTTGCATGTCGTGCTTGATGTCTTTTTGATAGTATGCTTAGTGGTTTTGCTATAGCATGACTTGTCTCAAATGACTGAGATTGCTTAATGAGCCTTTGAAAAAATCATACGTTGTTTTAATTATTTGGAAGCATTATTTTGGTTTTCTCCTTTGATGCTTTATTTGGGTTGACTTGGCGCATGCTCACACATGTTAGACTCATACAAAGTCGCCATTGCCTCTATGATCATTTAGTTTTTGACTTTTGATGCCATCTTATGCTTCTTTTAAAGTCGTTTTGTCGCTCTACATGATTATGGCCGTTATTGCTCTCTTAGTTGGTCGCTCCCAGTATTTTGCTAGCCCTCATTTTGTACTGAGTATGAGCTATACTCATGCATCCAACCCCTAAAAACCAAGTTGTTCCAAAGTGTCCACCATACATACCTATTAGCAATTTGCTATTCCAAAGTACATTTGACTTGCTTTTATCTATCCTTCAAATTAAACTCTTTTTGGTATTATGCAAAAATTGGTCAGTAAAGCTCTCACGAACCGGATGGCACACTTTACTTTTCTCGTTTTAAAATTTTGATATTGTGTTCTCTTATGTTGATTTGTTATGCTTGCAAGTTTTAAGTTGGGAATTAGCCCAGCCATGCCGTCATGGGGCAAGCTTTCAACATTGCACTATCTTTCATTTGAGTTGATATCGTGATCTTTTGTTTATGGATACTCGCGATGTGAAATAAGTTGGGAATCTTGCGGGACATGGAGTTTTTATATGTGTTAGGGAAACACCTGGGCCGCTAATCTAAGCCATGCATAATTCATGGTGGAAATTTACAGCATGCCTATAGTGAACATTCGACGACGCATCTCACAATAAAAAGCTATACCAATGGTAAATAAAAGAGATGCCGAGGTGTTCATTGTCTGTTTGTCTTGTCATTTTGATATGGGCTTGTTCCATGTCATCGGGCAGGAGGTACCCCATTGGCGGTTCTCGATGATACACATATATTTACAATGACAAGAGCTTGCTTGGGACTCTAAGTCGAGTAGCATGAGGTTTGGGTATTCGTATTTCACGGGACACGAGGTTTTCAACTTATGATTTGTCAAGCATATGCAGCATAAGTGTTCTCGCATTAACTTTAACCATTCAAGATGCTTATGATGGGGGGCAATAAGAGCTCAAAGCCGGTAACTACCATAATTTTTGAAGGTTTATAAAACTTGCAATCACTGCTTTCCTCCGCGAAGGGCCTTTCTTTTACTTTTATGTTCAGTCTCCACCTTCTATCTTTATGCACCGTCTAAGAGAGCATAGTTGTCATTCTGAGTATAATGTGCATTGTCCCAAAGTTTTCATTGATTGATTCATATTGTTGGTTTCACTTGTTCTCAAATTATTTGTATCTAGTCGCCCTCTTAAACTTGAAGGTGTCCTATGCATTTATGTTTTGCTCTCCATGAAGGACAAGCTAAAAACCATTTGTATGTTTTTCCTTATGATTTGAACACACGTTTGACTTTCATTGTTTCATTTTCATGATCTTTTGTTTGTGTTCATTTTCATGTTATAACATGGTTGCTAAGTTTCTTCTATCAATATTATATCTTTCATGCCCATGTTTTAAGTTCTTTTGATCCCAGCGCACAACGCTTACATATTTGATTAAGATTGTGCAGGTGCATGTCACCTCAAAAATTATTTCTTTTGTTATCACTTACCTACTCGAGGACGAGCAGGAGTTAAGCTTGGAAATGCTGATACATCTCCAACGTATCCATAATTTTTGATGCTCCATGCTTGTTTTTACACCATTTGTTTAGTGTTTCGTTACACTTCGTGGCATTTTTATGCATTTTTCGGAACTAACCTATTAACGAGAGGCCACAGTGCCAGTTCCCTATTTTCTGCTGTTTTTGTGTTTTAGAAAAGTTACACAGGAAATATTCTCGGAATTGGACGAAACCAAAGCCAGATGTCCAGATATTTCACAGAGCTTCCAGAACACCGAAGAGGGGACGGAGAGGGGCCACAGGACGCCCACACCATAGGGCGGTGCGGCCTAGGGCTGGCCCGCGCCCCCTGGTGGTGTGGGGACCCTGGCCCACTTCCGATGACGCCCCTTCGCCTATAAAGACCCCCCAACGGGAAAAACCTAAAGACCCGATCACTTTTCCAGAACACATCGCGATCCGCCGCCGCCGTCGACCCGAAGATCGGGAGGGTCCAGAAGCTCTTCCCGGCACCCTACTGGAGAGGGGAATCGCCACTGGAGGTCTTCATCGCCATGCTTGCCTCCGGCGCGATGAGTGAGTAGTCTACCTTGGACTATGGGTCCATAGCAGTAGCTAGTTGGTTGTCTTCTCCACCATGTGCTTCATATTTAGATCTCGTGAGCTGCCTTACATGATCGAGATCACCGTTATGTAATTCTACATGTTGTGTTTGTTGGGATCCGATTAATATTGGTGTTATGATTGAGTTGATGTGCTGAATATTATCTTATGTTATCTCTATGTTGTTTATGATCTTGCATGCTCTCCGTTGTTAGTAGCTATCTTGGCCAAGTAGTTGCTAGTGACTCCAAGAGGGGGTATTTATGCTCGATAGTGGGTTCATGCCTCTATTTAATCTGGGGGAGTGACAGAAACCTCTAAGGTTGTAGATGTGCCGTTGCTACTAGGGAAAAACAACATTCATATGCTCGAGGGCATATGCTTTGTTTACATTACATACTTTGCTTAAGGCAATTATCTGTTGTTCGCAACTTAATACTTGTGGAGTTCTCGAATTGATTCGCCACAAGTGGAGTATTAGTCATAGATGCAGTTGGATGGCGGTCTATGTATCTTGTTGTAATGCCCAGAGTAAATCTCATAGTTATCCTCTCGACATATGCATGTTGTCTTTATTCTATCAATTGCCCAACTGTAATTTGTTTACCCAGCATGTATTATTTTATCTTATGGAGAGACACCGCTAGTGAACTGTGGACCCCGGTCCTATTTCTTTACATTGCTATCACCTGTTTACTTTACTCGCACTGTTTACTTTACTCGCATACTATTATCACTTTCCACTCGATACGCTCATAACCTTTGTTTCAAGCAAACCGGTGAGATTGACAACCTCATCGTAAGTTGGGAACAAAGTATTTGGTTGTGTTGTGTGCAGGTTCCTTGTTGCCGCTCGCAAAGCAAAGCTTGGGCGAGACGCCCTATAAATTGTCCGGAGCTGTCGCGAAGCCAGCGGGCATCACCTTTAGTCGTAATTCATCCTCCTCCTGGACGATTAAACCTTGGTTTCATAACTGAGGGAAAACTTGCTGCTATCTTCATCAAAACCTTCTCTTAGGGTTTTCCAACTGGCCGGTCATTTACTACACATTCCCACGTCAACTTGGCTCCAGAAGTTTCTGTCGCCGTTGCCGTGTATTAAAGAAGAAGCTTTCACACCATCATCACCACGCCATCAGGGGAGGGGTCCCTAGCCGTGGCCAAGGGGAGGTCCGGGCGACTCCCCTACCGTGACGAGGGCCACAGTGGTGGCGGCCCCCGATGCCAAAGGTTCTTGGGAAGGCTATTGCAGCGGCGGACCACATGGTGGCGGCTGGAGGCGAGCGCCTAGAGGAAAGGCTGAGTGTGGCGGACAGGGTGGATACTGGTCGAGACAGCAGCGCTGATCTCCTCCTTCGACGGTGCACGGTGGGGTTCTATGGAAGGAATGGTGCTGCAGATATGGATCCCACCAAGATCCTTCTTAGAGATGGTGGCTTGTCTTGTGGCGCGTGGCGGAGGCCATGTCCAGCTAGCAACATTCGAGGTGGGCATGGCGCGGGTCGTCCTCTAGCCATAGCCTATCCATTTGAGTTGAGGCCAGATTATGCTATGCCCTCGATGAGAATAAAGGAGGTTTGCCTTGCCATGTGCTTGGGCACTGTAGATGGTGGTCCTAGGATTCTGCTCGCGTCAATACGGTGGTCTGATTGAAGTTTGTACTCATTGATCTGGCCTCGGTGATGTGTTTCGAAAGGCTCCACCGACAATCTTCATTGGGCGCATGTTGCTTCCTGGATCGGATGGGGTTCGGTCGCGCGCACCCTTATTTTTCTATTTGTTCGGTTTTAGGAGGGAGTGTTGCGAACCTTCGTTATCTATTGCCATCATGGGAGATGTCTTTCGAGTTCCATGGTGAAGCTAGAGGCGGAGAATGCCATGAATACTGAGGTGTGAGGACTAGTAATGGTCGATCGAGTCTTCGAGACGATGAGGAATTTGCTTGGTGATTCGTGACTAGTAGCAGCAGTTCGCTAACTAGGGGCAACATCACATGAGAAGAATGTAGCGCCCTACCTTTTGCTAAAGGCAGAACTCTTGTGTTAATGTGCTACTCTCTGGATCAATAGATAGCACCATAGTACAAAATATAGTAATCATTGCAATAGCATCAAATATTACAACATAAATCCAGTTACATAGGTCTTCAACCTTGCGAGTACACAACATAAAGTATAGCAGCAATGAGCCTCCATCTTCATCACGTGCCGCAGGCAGACATGTTGGAATGTAGACTCGAGATCCTACTAATCGTTCCTCATCCAAAAAACCTGCACGTTTGAATATGCAGCCCCAGAGGGGTCAGTACAACAATGTACTAGCAAATAACACATATTTGGTGGCATTTGTGAAAAGACTATACTACATGATATATGGATGGTGGATCTCATAGGCTAATTTGCATAAAGCCAATTTTATCCTACAAGTCTTTGTAAAACTTTCTTTTAAAATTTTAGTTTATAAGGGTCAAGATAACCCCCATACATTACATACTAGCCAGTATGTAGTTCTGGGCGCAACTCAACAAAGTTGGAACAACAGAAACCACCACCCCTCGGAGTGTATGGCCCTGAGCTCCTGCCTAAGGGTTTCTAGTCAAGTTTTAAAGCATTCAGAAATGGTGATGAGATTCTTCCGAACAGTCCAAGACTAGAGACTCAAATGTCCATAACCGAGGAAACGGCTAAACGCTTAGATTTTGACACCCTGCAGGGGTTGTGCACTTTCACCTTAAGACTCATTTTACCCCATAAATAAAATGAGACAAGACCTTTCAGAAAAAGCATTCAACCAAACTAGTCTGACCGTGCCCCCCATATTTTGCTACCACCTCGTGCCAGTCCCTCTTGGTTGAACCCTTAATCCTACTCAATCAAGACAGAGCCCATAATGTCATAAGGCTGCACTGGAAGTAATCTAAACATGGAAGACATAGTAATCTCTTTAATCCTGAGTGGCATGCCCGAGCAGTATCCTGAGTACACATCCTTACTAGCATGTGCCCCAGAACCCACCTTCTTTGCCCCATCTTATCAAACCAATCCACCCAGGTAGTTCATTTTAGTTGAAGTTGTTAATTTATTCACAAAACAACTTTAACAAGTGAACACAACATGGCATCAATATTTTTCAAAGTATTTAGCATCCTATTAGGTGGGGTTCATGGATAGCTATACACTACTAGGATCTAGCATTTTGCAAAACAGTTGAATATTCCACCTATCATGCATACTACTGAAAACACTAGTAAAAGAAAAAATAGGTAAAAGATATGTGTGTCACTTGCCTTTTTGAAGAATACGATCTTTCCACTTCTCTCAACTAAGCACGTAGCTCTTCGCACAAACTATAACACAGAAATAATACAACATAAACATACAATACAAACACAATCAATCAAGACAAACCATTTAAAAAGGGTTTGTTGAACAATTTAGATTTCTCAAGATATTGTGATAGAAGAGATATGGTAAAAGAATTGTGGATTGTGAGATATGGATTGAGAGAATTTAGTTGGGAAAGATCAATATGACTGAAGAGAATTGAACTAAACAAGATATAATTGATAAAATCTTTATGCTTTACTAAAGCATGAATAGAACTTGGAATGACTGATGGTGCAGTGTTAAGGCACCCAGTTGGGAACCCAAAGAGGAAGGTATGAGGAGCACATCAACAAGTTTCCCTCAGTTGTGAAACCAAGGTTTATCGAACCAGTAGGAGAAAGGCAAACTTCAGAAGATGATGCTTGCTAGGTTTGCGATACTTCGGACAGCGGCGCCAGAAGAATACTGTCAGCGTGAAGCTTTTCACCAGCAGCAACGAGGAACCTGCACACAACACAACCAAGAACTTTGTCCCCAACTCACGATGAGGTTGTCAATCTCACTGGTTTGCTGTAAACAAAGGATTGAGCATATCGAGTGGTAAAAGGTAATAGTATGCAAGAATGTAAACAGAGCGAGTAATAGTAAACGGTAATAGTAATGTAAAGGAAATTGGACCGGGGTCCACAGTTCACTAGTGGTGTCTCTCCATAAGATAAATAACAACATGCTGGGTAAACAAATTACAGTTGGGCAATTGATAGAGTAAAGATAACGTACATATGTCATGAGGATCACTATGAGATTCACTCTGGGTATTACGACAAAATACATAGACCGCCATCCAACTGCATCTATGACTAAAAATCCACTCGCGGGGAGTCATCCGAGTACCCCTTGAGTATTGAGTTGTGAACAACAGATAATTGCATTAAGCAAAGTGCGTAATGTAAACAAAGCAAATGACCTTGGACACAAGAATGTTGTTTTCTCCCTAGTGGCAACAACACATCTATAACCTTAGAGGTTTCTGTCACTCCCCCCAGATTTCTAGAGGCATGAACCCAACTATCGAGCATAAATACTCCCTCTTGGAGTCACTAGCATCTACTCGGCCAAGATATCTACTAGCAACGGAAAGCATGCAAGATCATAAACAATATAGAGATAACATAAAATATATAATTCAGCACATCAACCTAACATAGTACCAATACTCATCGGATCCCAACAAATACAACATGTAGAATTACATAAAGATGATCCTGATCATGTAGGGCACCTCACAAGATCTAAACATGAAGCACGTGGTGGGGGAGACAACCATCTAGCTACTGCTATGGACACGTAGTCCAAGGTAGACTACTCACACATCACTCCGGAGGTGACCATGGTGGTCGAGAAGGCCTCCGGCAGGGATCCCCCTCTCTAGCAGGGTGCCGGGAAGAGCTCCTAGATCCTCCCGATCTCGTGACGACGACGACGGCGGCTTGCAGTATGTTTTGAGGAAAAGCGATCCATCCTTGAGGTTTTTCCCGTCGATGGGAACTGATGCCTGTTAAATGACCAGCCCATTGGGAACCCCAAGAGGAAGGTGTGATGAATATAGCAGCAAGATTTTCCCTCAGTTAAGAAACCAAGGTTTATCGTTCAGGAGAGGAGCAAACAAACGACTAAAGGTGATGCTTGCTAGCTTGCGATAGCTCAGGACAATTTATAGGGCGCCTCGTCCAAGCTTTGCTTTGCTAGCTGCAACGCGGAACCTGCACACAACACAACCAAATACTTTGTTCCCAACTTACGATGAGGTTGTCAATCTCGTTTGCTTGAAACAAAGGGTATGAGCGTATCGAGTGGAAAGTGATAATAGTATGCGAGTAAAGTAAACAGGTGATTGCAATATAAATGAAATAGGACCGGGGTCCACAGTTCACTAGCGGTGTCTCTCCATAAGATAAAATAATACAAGCTGGGTAAACAAATTACAGTTGGGCAATTGATAGAATAAAGACAACGTGCATATGATGAGAGGATCACTATGAGATTTACTCTGGGCATTACAACAAAATACATAGACCGCCATCCAACTGCATCTATGACTAATAATCCACTCACGGGGATATCATCCGAACACCCCATGAGTATTAAGTTGCGAACAACAGATAATTGCATTAAGCAAAGTGTGTAATGTAAACAAAGCATATGCCCTTGAGCATATGAATGTTGTTTTCCCCCTAGTAGCAACAGCACATCTACAACCTTAGAGGTTTCTGTCACTCCCCCAGATTAAATAGAGGCATGAACCCACTATCGAGCATAAATACCCCCTCTTGGAGTCACTAGCAACTACTCGGCCAAGATAGCTACTAACAACGGAGAGCATGCAAGATCATAAACAACATAGAGATAACAAAAGATAAATTTTAGTACTTCAACTCAAGCATAACACCAATATTCATCGGATCCCAACAAACCAAACATGTAGAATTACATAACGGTGATCTCAATCATGTAAGGCAGCTCATGAGATCTAAACATGAAGCACATGGTGGAGAAGACAACCATCTAGCTACTGCTATGGACCCATAGTCCAAGGTAGACTACTCACTCATCGCTCCGGAGGCAAGCATGGCGATGAAGAAGACCTCCGGTGGCGATTCCCCTCTCCGGCAGGGTGCCGGGAAGAGCTTCTGGACCCTCCCGATCTTTGGGTCGACGGCGGCGGCGGATCACAATGTGTTCTGGAAATCTAATTGGGTACTTAGGTTTTTCCTGTCGCGGGGTCTTTATAGGCGAAGGGGCATCGTTAGAAGTGGACCGATGTGGTCTCACACATAGGGGGCGCGGCCCAGCCCCTGGCCGCGCCGCCCTGGTGTGAGGGCACCTCGTGGCCCCACTCCAACTCTTCTTCGGTTCTCTGGAAGCTCCGGTAAAATTCTGGCCGACTGGCTTTGGTTTCGTCCAATTCCGAGAATATTTCCTGTGTAACTTTTCTGAAACACAAAAACAGCAGAAAACAGGGAACTGGCACTGTGGCAACTTGTTAATAGGTTAGTTCCGGAAAATGCATAAAAGTGCCACGAAGTGTAACGAAACATTAGGCAAATGGTGTAAAAACAAGCATGGAGCATCAAAAATTATAGATATGTTGGAGATGTATCAGCATCCCCAAGCTTAACTCATGCTCGTCCTCGAGTAGGTAAGTGATAACAAAAGAAATAATTTTTGAGGTAACATGCACCTACACAATCTTGATCACATATGTAAGCGTTGTGAACTGGGATCAAAAGAACTTAAAACATGGGCATGAAAGACATAATCTTGATAGAAGAAACTTAGCAGCCATGTTATAAACATGAAAATGAACACAAACAAAAGATCATGAAAATGAAACAATGAAAGTCAAATGTGTGTTCAAATCATAAGGAAAAACATACAAATGGTTTTCAGCTTGTCCTTAATAGAGAGCAAAACATAAATGCATAGGACACCTTCAAGTTTAAGAGGGCGACTAGATACAAATAATTTGAGAACAAGTGAAACCAACAATATGAATCAATCCATGAAAACTTTGGGACAATGCACATTATACTCAGAATGACCACTATGCTCTCCTAATGGTGCATAAAGATAGAAGGTGGAGACTCAACATAAAAGTAAAAGAAAGGCCCTTCACTGAGGGAAGCAGTGATTACAAGTTTTATAACCTTCAAAAATTATGGTACTTACCGGCTTTGAGCTCTCATTGCCCCCATCATAAGCATCTTGAATGGTTAAAGTTAATGCGAGAACACTTACGCTGCATATGCTTGACAAATCATAAGTTGAAAACCTCGTGTCCCGTGAATACGAGTACCCAAACCTCATGCTACTTTACTTAGAGTCCCAAGCAAGGCTCTTGTCATTGTAAGTATATGCGTATCATCGAGAACCGCCAACGGGGTACCTCCGTGCCCGATGACATGGAACAAGCCCAGATCAAAATGACAGGACAAGCAGACAATGAACACCTCGACATCTCTTTTATTTACCATTTGTTTAGCTTTTTATTTTGAGATGCGTCGTCGAATGTCCACTATGGGTATGCTGCAAATTTCCACCATGAATTATGCATGGCTTAGATTGGTGGCCCAGGCGTTTCCCTAACACATATACAAACTCCATGATCCCCGCAAGATTCCCAATTCATTTCACACCACGGGCATTGCTAACGCCAAGTTGACGTGTGAATATGCAGTTGATGGTCCTTGTGCGTGGTGAACAACCAGCCCGTTGGGAACCCTAAGAGGAAGGTGTGATGAGTATAGCAGCTAGTTTTCCCTCAGTTAAGAAACCAAGGTTTATCGTTCTTGGAGAGAATGGACAATAACGACTGAAGGTGATGCTTGCTAGTTTGCGGCAGCTTCGGACAATTTATATATGGTGCCTCATCCAAGCTTTGCTTGCTAGCTGCAACACGGAACCTGCACACAACACAACCAAGTACTTTGTTCCCAACTTGCGATGAGGTTGTCAATCTCACCGGTTTGCTTGAAACAAAGGTTATGAACGTATCGAGTGGAAAATAGTAGAAGTATGCTAGTAAAGTAAACAGTGCAAGTAAAGTAAACAGGTGATAGCAATATGATGGAAATAGGACATGGGTCCACAGTTCACTAGTGGTGTCTCTCCATAAGATAAATAACACATGCTGGGTAAACAAATTACAGTTGGGCAATTGATAGAATAAAGATAAACGTGATATGTCAAGAAGATCACTATGAGATTTACTCTGGGCATTACAACAAAATACATAGACCTCCATCCAACTGCATCTATGACTAATAATCCACTTGTGGCGAATCAATCCGAGAACTCCACAAGTATTAAGTTGCGAACAACAGATAATTGCATTAAGCAAAGTGTGTAATGTAAACAAAGCATATGCCCTTAAGCATATGAATGTTGTTTTATCCCTAGTAGCAACAGCACATCTACAACCTTAGAGGTTTCTGTCACTCCACCAGGTTAAATAGAGGCATGAACCCACTATCGAGCATAAATACCCCCTCTTGGAGTCACTAGCAACTACTCGGCCAAGATAGCTACTAACAATGGAGAGCATGCGAGATCATAAACAACATAGAGATAACAAAAGATAATATTCAGTACAGCAACTCAATCATAACACCAATATTCATCGGATCCCAACAAACCAAACATGTAGAATTACATAACGGTGATCTCAATCATGTAGGGCAGCTCATGAGATCTAAACATGAAGCACATGGTGGAGAAGACAACCATCTAGCTACTGCTATGGACCCATAGTCCAAGGTAGACTACTCACTCATCGCTCCGGAGGCAAGCATGGCGATGAAGAACACCTCCGGTGGCGATTCCCCTCTCTGGCAGGGTGCCGGGAAGAGCTTCTGGACCCTCCCGATCTTTGGGTCGACGGCGGCGGCGGATCGCGATGTGTTCTAGAAAAGTGATCGGGTACTTAGGTTTTTCCCGTCGGGGGGTCTTTATAGGCGAATGGGCGATGTCAGAGGTGGGGCCAGGTGCCCTCACACCATGGTGGCGCGGCCAGGGGCTGGGCCGCGCCAGCCACGTGTGAGGGGGCCTGGTGGCCCCTCTCCTTCTCTCCTTCGGATGACTGGAAGCTCCCGGACAAAATAAGACTTCAGGAACTTGTTTCATCTAATTCTGAGAATATTTACTGTGTATCACTTCTGAAACACAAAAACAGCAGAAAACAGGGAACTGGCACTGTGGCAACTTGTTAATAGGTTAGTTCCGGAAAATGCATAAAAGTGCCACGAAGTGTAACGAAACAGTAGGCAAATGGTGTAAAAACAAGCATGGAGCATCAAAAATTATAGATACGTTGGAGACGTATCAAGCATCCCCAAGCTTAACTCCTGCTCGTCCTCGAGTAGGTAAGTGATAACAAAAGAATAATTTTTGAGGTGACATGCACCTACACAATCTTGATCATGTATGTAAGCATTTGTGAGCTGGGATCATAAGAACTTAAAACATGGGCATGAAGATAAAATCTTGACAATAAGAAACTTAGCAACCATGTTGTAAACATGAAAATGAACACAAACAAAAGATCATGAAAATGAAACAATGAAAGTCAAACGTGTGTTCAAATCATAAGGAAAAACTTACAAATGGTTTTCAGCTTGTCCTTCAAAGAGAGCAAAACATAAATGCATAGGACACCTTCAAGTTTAAGAGGGCGACTAGATACAAATAATTTGAGAACAAGTGAAACCAACAATATGAATCAATCAATGAACTTTGGGACAATGCATATTACGCTAAGAATGACAACTATGCTCTCTTAATGGTGCATAAAGATAGAAGGTGGTGACTCAATATAAAAGTAGAAGAAAGGCCCTTCGCAGAGGGAAGTAGTGATTGCAAGTTTTATAACCTTCAAAAATTATGGTACTTACCGGCTTTGAGCTCTCATTGCCCCCATCATAAGCATCTTGAATGGTTAAAGTTAATGCGAGAATAATTATGATGCATATGCTTGACAAATCATAAGTTGAAAACCTCGTGTCCCATGAATACGAGTACCCAAACCTCATGCTACTTTACTTAGAGTCCCAAGCAAGGCTCTTGTCATTGTAAATATATGCATATCATTGAGAACCGCCAATGGGGTACCTTTGTGCCCGATGACATGGAACAAGCCCACATCAAAATGACAGGACAAGTAGACAATGAACACCTCGACATCTCTTTTATTTGCCATTTGTTTAGCTTTTTATTGTGAGATGTGTCGTCGAATGTTCACCATGGGTATGCTGCAAATTTCCACCATGAATTATGCATGGCTTAGATTAGCGGCCCGGCGTTTCCCTAACACATATACAAACTCCATGATCCCCACAAGATTCCCAATTCATTTCACACCGCGGGCATCCATAAACAAAAGATCACGATATCAACTCAATTAAGAAGTGCAATGTTGAAAGCTTGCCCCATGACGGCATGGATGGGCTAGAATCCAACTTACAACTTGCAAGCATAACAACTCAACATAAAAGACCACAATGTCAAATTTTTAAGAACAGGAAAAAGTAAAGTGTGCCTTCCGGTTCGTGAGAGCTTTACTGACCGAATTTTGCATAACACTGGTAAGAGTTTAATTTGAAGAGAATATAAAAGCAAGTCAAATTTACTTGGAATAGCAAATTTCTAGTGGGTATGTATGGTGGACACTTTGGAAAACTTTGGCTTTTAGGAGTTGGATACACGAGTAGAGCTCATACTCAGTACAAGGCGAGGGCTAGCAAAAGACTGGGAGCGACCAACTAAGAGAGCAATAATGGCCATAATCATGCAAAGCGACAAAGCGACATTAAAAGAAGCATAAGATGGCATCAAAAGTCAAAAACTAAATGATCATAGAGGCTATTGGCGACTTTGTAAGAGTTTAACATGTGTGAGCATGCGCCAAGTCAACCCAAATAAAGCATCAAGGAGAAAACCAAAATAATGCTTCCAAACAATAAAAACAACGCATGATTTTTTTCAAAGGCTCATTAAGCAATCTCAGTTATTTGAGACAAGTCATGCTACAGAAAAACCACTAAGCATACTATCAAAAAGACATCAAGCATGACATAAAAAAGCCTAAGCCGCAGTCTACACAAGCTCCTTCTTGTACCACTATTTTGCATAAAGCTTTTTCTCTTTTCCAACACCATTTGAAATTTTTAAAGACACCTATTTTAATGAAAACCAATAAAGATCAGAGGCAAAAATACACCTTGATGAAAAGATATGAGAAGATCTGAACGCAAATCAAGGCGAAAACGAAAACCAAAAGCAGTAGCAGAAAAAGAGGAACACTCGGTGAACGATAAGAGTGAAAATTGGAGCGTTCTTTTGCAAATGAAAACGAGTACATCTCCTCCAAAGGAAATTTGTTGGGGTCCAACCATTTATTGCAGCAAACAAAACAAACTCAACCAACTAAGAAAACTAAAACAACTGACGCTCCAAGAAAAACACATAGTGCATGAAGCAATAAAAATATAGTGTCTTGAAAGGTGACCTGATTTTTGCCGATGAAGAAGGGGTGCCTCGGGGGCATCCCCAAGCTTTGACGCTTGTACTTCTTGGATATTTGTTGGGATGATGCATGGGCATCTCCAAGCTTGAGCTTTTGTCCATTCTTCAACTCATCTCATCATTCTCCAATCCCTACACTTGAAAACTTCCTTCATACAAAACTAAACGCAAATCTATTAGCAACATTAGTGTAGGCATTACATATAATCAACCTCTTTTTGCTTCAGGTTTCAACTCAAAACCACCACATATATAGCAAATACTACTGTATCAACTTCCCAAAAAGTTCCATGATCAAAAGAACTCAAAAGAAAGCGATAAAGTGGCAAACACAAATATTGGCAGAAATCTGTCAAAACAGAACAGCTGACAAAGGCCGAATTTTTTAGGGGTTTTCTGTTGCTCAAATCAAAAAGTGTTCAACTAACGAAAGTTTGGATATAACCTGGGGCATATGCACAAGAAATCGCAGGTCCAAAAGATATACAGAGAATTTATACAAATTTTTACGATGCAGCACCGAAAACAGTTTCAGGACAGCAACATCCCCAAATCTTTACCTCACTCAAATTAAAGGCTTCTCTTGGCACAAAAACGAAATAAACAAGATAAGGAGCGGTCATTACAGTAGTAATGACTTCCAAGACTCAAATAAAAGAAAAATTACTGAAAATAAAATATTAGGTTATCTCCCAAGAGTGCTTTTCTTTAACGCCTTTGAGCTAGGCGCAGAAAATTGCGAATCAAGTAACATCAGAAGGGGCATTGTGATTAAAGAACTCCTCAATGTTACTTTTTCCAATAATAGAACCACTACCTACTGAGAGGTCCTCCAGAACGTACTTAGGGAACAGCATGATAAACTAAAAGTAAAGAAATAACAACTACCAAGGATTCTAATTTTTTTGGGTTTTTGATAAAAAACGATGCAGGTAAAATAAATAAAGTAAAGCAAAACAATAACAAAGTAAAGGATGCGCGTGCGGAAACTCCCCTCACAGAAGTCTTCTACTTCCTCCCAGGCAACGGCGCCAGAAAAGGAGCTGCTAACGCCAAGTTGACGTGTGAATATGCAGTTGATGGTCCTTGTGCGTGGTGAACAACCAGCCCGTTGGGAACCCCAAGAGGAGGGTGTGATGAGTATAGCAGCTAGTTTTCCCTCAGTTAAGAAACCAAGGTTTATCGTTCTTGGAGAGAATGGACAATAACGACTGAAGGTGATGCTTGCTAGTTTGCGGCAGCTTCGGACAATTTATATATGGTGCCTCGTCCAAGCTTTGCTTGCTAGCTGCAACACGGAACCTGCACACAACACAACCAAGTACTTTGTTCCCAACTTGCGATGAGGTTGTCAATCTCACCGGTTTGCTTGAAACAAAGGTTATGAGCGTATCGAGTGGAAAACAGTAGAAGTATGCTAGTAAAGTAAACAATGCAAGTAAAGTAAATAGGTGATAGCAATATGATGGAAATAGGACCTGGGTCCACAGTTCACTAGTGGTGTCTCTCCATAAGATAAATAACACATGCTGGGTAAACAAATTACAGTTGGGCAATTGATAGAATAAAGATAAACGTGATATGTCAAGAAGATCACTATGAGATTTACTCTGGGCATTACAACAAAATACATAGACCGCCATCCAACTGCATCTATGACTAATAATCCACTTGTAGCGAATCAATCCAAGAACTCCACAAGTATTAAGTTGCGAACAACAGATAATTGCATTAAGCAAATGGTGTAATGTAAACAAAGCATATGCCCTTGAGCATATGAATGTTGTTTTCTCCCTAGTAGCAACAGCACATCTACAACCTTAGAGGTTTCTGTCACTCCCCCAGGTTATATAGAGGCATGAACCCACTATCGAGCATAAATACCCCCTCTTGGAGTCACTAGCAACTACTCGGCCAAGATAGCTACTAACAACGGAGAGCATGCAAGATCATAAACAACATAGAGATAACAAAAGATAATATTCAGTACAGCAACTCAATCATAACACCAATATTCATCAGATCCCAACAAACTAAACATGTAGAATTACATAACGGTGATCTCAATCATGTACGGCAGCTCATGAGATCTAAACATGAAGCACATGGTGGAGAAGACAACCATCTAGCTACTGCTATGGACTCATAGTCCAAGGTAGACTACTCACTCATCGCTCCGGAGGCAAGCATGGCGATGAAGAAGACCTCCGGTGGCGATTCCCCTCTCCGGCAGGGTGCTAGGAAGAGCTTCTGGACCCTCCCGATCTTCGGGTCGACGGCGGTAGCGGATCGCGATGTGTTCTGGAAAAGTGATCGGGTACTTAGGTTTTTCCCGTCGGGGGGTCTTTATAGGCGAAGGGGCAATGTCAGAGGTGGGGCCAGGTGCCCTCACACCATGGCGGCGCGGCCAGGGGCTGGGCCGCGCCAGCCACGTGTGAGGGGGCCTGGTGGCCCCTCGACTTCTCTCCTTCGGATGACTGGAAGCTCCCGGACAAAATAAGACTTCAGGAACTTGTTTCGTCCAATTCCGAGAATATTTACTGTGTATCACTTCTGAAACACAAAAACAGCAGAAAACAGGGAACTGGCACTGTGGCAACTTGTTAATAGGTTAGTTCCGGAAAATGCATAAAAGTGCCACGAAGTGTAACGAAACAGTACGCAAATGGTGTAAAAACAAGCATGGAGCATCAAAAATTATAGATACGTTGGAGACGTATCAGGCATCCATAAACAAAAGATCACGATATCAACTCAAATAAGAAGTGCAATGTTGAAAGCTTGCCCCATGACGGCATGGCTGGGCTAGTTCCCAACTTACAACTTGTAAGCATAACAACTCAACATAAGAGACCACAATGTCAAATTTTTAAGAACAAGAAAAAGTAAAGTGTGCCTTCCGGTTCGTGAGAGCTTTACTGACCAATTTTCGCATAACACTGGTAAGAGTTTAATTTGAAGAGAATATAAAAGCAAGTCAAATTTACTTGGAATAACAAATTGCTAATAGGTATGTATGGTGGACACTTTGGCAAACTTGGTTTTTAGGAGTTGGATGCACGAGTAGAGCTCATACTTAGTACAAGGCGAGGGCTAGCAAAAGACTGGGAGCGACCAACTAAGAGAGCAACAACGGCCATAATCATGCATAGCGACAAAGCAACATTAAAAGAAGCATAAGATGGCATCAAAAGTCAAAAACTAAATGATCATAGAGGCTATTGGCGACTTTGTAAGAATCTAACATGTGTGAGCATGCGCCAAGTCAACCCAAATAAAGCATCAAGGAGAAAACAAAAATAATGCTTCCAGACGATAAAAACAATGCATGATTCTTTCAAAGGCTCATTAAGCAATCTTAGTTATTTGAGACAAGTCATGCTACAGCAAAACCACTAAGCATACTATCAAAAAGACATCAAGCACGACATGCAAAAGCCTAAGCCGCAGTCTACACAAGCTCCTTCTTGTACCACTTTTTTGCATAAAGCTTTTTCTCTTTTCCAACACCATTCAAATTTTATAAACACCTCTTTTGATGAAAACCAATAAAGATCAGAGGCAAAAATACACCTTGTTGAAAAGATATAACAAGATCTGAACACAAATCAAGGCAAAAATCGAAAGCTAAACGCAGTTCTAGAAAAAGAAGAACACTCGTTGAAACGAATAGAGTGAAAAACGGAGTGTTCTTGGCAAATGAAAAGCAAGGCAACTTCTCCAAAAGAAATTTGTTGGGGTCCAACCATTTATTGCAGCAAACTAAACTAAACAAAACTAAAAACTAAAAACAACTGACGCTCCAAGAAAAATGCATAATGCATGAAGCAATAAAAATATAGTGTCTTGAAAGGTGACATGATTTTTGCCGATGAAGAAGGGGTGCCTCGGGGGCATCCCCAAGCTTTGACGCTTGTACTTCTTGGATATTTCTTGGGGTGATGCATGGGCATCCCCAAGTTTGAGCTTTTGTCCATTCTTCACCTCATCTCATCATTCTCCAATCCCTACACTTGAAAACTTCCTTCATACAAAACTAAACACAAATCTATTAGCAACATTAGTGTAAGCATAACATATAATCAACCCCTTTTTTGCTTCAGGTTTCAACCTAAAACCACCACATATAAAGCATATACTACTGTAGCAACTTCCCCAAAAGTTCCGTGATCAAAAGAACTAAAAAAGAAGGCGATAAAGCGGCAAACACAAATATTGGCAGAAATCTGTCAAAACAGAGAATTTGGATATAACCTGGGGCATATGCACAAGAAATCGTAGGTCCAAAAGATATACAGAGAATTTTCACGAATTTTTACGGTGCAGCACCGAAAACAATTTCAGGATAGCAACATCCCCAAATCTTACCTCACTCAAATTAGAGGCTTCTGTTTGCACAAAAACGAAATAAAAAGGATAAGGAGAGGTCATTACAGTAGTAATAACTTCCAAGACTCAAATAAAAGAAAAAGAACTGAATGTAAAAACATTGGGTTATCTCCCAAGAGTGCTTTTCTTTAACGCCTTTGAGCTAGGCGCAAAAAATTGCGAATCAAGTAATATCAAGTGATGAAGCATCAAGCTTATAATTTGCTCTAAGAATAGAGTCAAACAATAATTTCTTTCTCTTCCTAGGGAAGTGTTCCATACCTTTCTTAAGTGGAAATTGATATTTGATGGTGCCTTCCCTCATATCAATGATGGCACCTACAGTTCGAAGAAAGGGTCTTCCCAAAATAATAGGACATGAAGCATTGCATTCAACATCCATGACAAGAAAATCAACGGGAACAAGGTTATTGTTAACCACAATAAGAACATCATTAATTCTTCCCAAAGGTTTCTTCTTAGCAACATCAGCAATAGGAACATCATAATAACACTTTTCAAGCGGTGGTAAATCAAGCATATCATAAATTTTTCTAGGCATAATAGAAATACTAGCACCTAGATCACATAAAGCATGGCAATCAAAACCATTAACATGCATATCAATGATGGGTTCCCAACCATCTTCTAATTTTTTGGGAACAGAGGCTTTTTCCTTCAACTTTTCATCCCTAATTTTCATGAGAGCATTGGTGATATGCTTAGTAAAAGCAACATTTAAAGAACTAGAATTGGGAGTCAAAGCAAGCTTTTGCAAGAACAAAATAACTTCAGATATATTGCAGCCATCAACATCAAAATCATTAAAGGAAATAGAGCTATCATCTCCTACACTCCGAAAAATTTCAGCACTCTTTTGAGAAAAAGTTTTGGCAGTTTTAGGCTTTTTAACACAAGGAGTGGGAGTTTTCTCTACACCAATCAAAGTAAGAGGATTGCTAGCATTAGGAACAACATCATTAGAGGTAGTAATAGTACAAACTTTCATATTTCTAGCAATCTCATCCTCTCTTTCCCATCTAGCATGCAATTCTGCTAACAATCTAATATTTTCAGCAATTCCAACTTGGATAGCATTAGCAGTAGCAAAAACATTGTTCTCTTTCACATCATTAGGCAACACTTTTAATTTCAGAAGTTCAACATCATGAGCATGGCTATCAACTTTAGAAGCAAGAATATCAATTTTGCCTAACTTTTCCTCAACAGACTTGTTAAAAGCAGTTTGTTTTACCATGAAGTCTTTGAGCATGACTTCAAGTTCAGAGGGCACGGCCCTAGTGTTGTTGGAGAAATTACCATAAGAATTACCATAACCATTACCATTGGTAGAAGGATATGGCCTATAATTGTTACTAGCAAAATTGTTCCTATAAGCATTGTTGTTAAAATTATTATTTCTAATGAAGTTCACATCAACATGCTCTTCTTGAGCAACCAAAGAGGCTAAAGGAACATTATTAGGATCTACATGAGTCCTATCATTAGCAAGCATAGCCATAATGGTATCAATCTTATCACTCAAGGAAGAGGTTTCCTCAACAGAATTTACCTTCTTACCTTGTGGAGCTCTCTCGGTATGCCATTCGGAGTAATTTACCATCATATTGTCAAGTAGCTTTGTTGCGGCGCCCAAGGTAAGGGACATAAAAGTGCCTCTAGCAGCTGTATCAAGTAGGTTCCTCGAAGAAAAATTCAGTCCTGCATAAAAAGTTTGAACAATCATCCAAGTAGTCAGTCCATGAGTGGGACAATTCTTTATCATAGATTTCATTCTTTCCCAAGCTTGAGCAACATGTTCATTATCAAACTGACTAAACTTCATAATATTGCTACGCAGAGATATAATCTTAGCAGGAGGATAGTATCTACCAATAAAAGCATCCTTACACTTAGCCCATGAATCAATACTATTCTTAGTCAAAGACAGCAACCAATCCTTAGCTTTTCCTCTCAAAGAAAAAGGAAATAACTTAAGCTTAATGATATCACTTTCAACATCCTTATATTTCTACATCTCACATAGCTCAACAAAATTGTTGAGATGAGCTGCAGCATCTTCAGTACTAGCACCAGAAAATTGCTCTTTCATAACAATGTTCAATAAAGCAGGCTTAATCTCATAAAAGTTTGCAGCAGGAGCAGGTGGCGCAATAGGAGTGCAGATAAAATTACTATTGTTCATGCTAGTAAAGTCACACAACTTGGTGTTTTCAGGATTAGCCATTTCAGCAAAACTAAAAGTAGACAAGTAAAAACAACTATCAAGGATTCTAATTTTTTTTTGGGTTTTTGATAAAACGATGCAAGTAAAATAAATAAGGTAAAGCAAAACAAATAACAAAGTAAAGGATGTGCATGCAAAAACTCCCCTCGCAGAAGTCTTCTACTTCTTCCCTAGCAACGGCGCCAGAAAAAGAGCTTGATGCCTGGTAAATGACCAGCCCGTTGGGAACCCCAAGAGGAAGGTGTGATGAATATAGCAGAAAGATTTTCCCTCAGTTAAGAAACCAAGGTTTATTATTCAGGAGAGGAGCAAACAAACGACTGAAGGTGATGCTTGCTAGCTTGCGACAGCTTAGGACAATTTATAGGGCGCCTCGTCCAAGCTTTGCTTTGCTAGCTGCAACGCGGAACCTGCACACAACACAACCAAATACTTTGTTCCCAACTTACGATGAGGTTGTCAATCTCACCGGTTTGCTTGAAACAAAGGGTATGAGCGTATCGAGTGGAAAGTGATAATAGTATGCGAGTAAAGTAAATAGTGCGAGTAAAGTAAACAGGTGATTGCAATACAGAGGAAATAGGGCCGGGGTCCACAGTTCACTAGCAGTGTCTCTCCATAAGATAAAATAATACAAGCTGGGTAAACAAATTACAGTTGGGCAACTCATAGAATAAAGACAACATGCATATGATGAGAGGATCACTATGAGATTTACTCTGGGCATTACAACAAAATACATAGACCGCCATCCAACTGCATCTATGACTAATAATCCACTCACGGGGATATCATCCGAACACCCCATGAGTATTAAGTTGTGAACAACAGATAATTGCATTAAGCAAAGTGTGTAATGTAAACAAAGCATATGCCCTTGAGCATATGAATGTTGTTTTCCCCCTAGTAGCAACAGCACATCTACAACCTTAGAGGTTTCTGTCACTCCCCCAGATTAAATAGAGGCATGAACCCACTATCGAGCATAAATACCCCCTCTTGGAGTCACTAGAACTACTCGGCCAAGATAGCTACTAACAACGGAGAGCATGCAAGATCATAAACAACATAGAGATAACAAAAGATAAATTTTAGTACTTCAACTCGAGCATAACACCAATATTCATCGGATCCCAACAAACCAAACATGTAGAATTACATAACGGTGATCTCAATCATGTAAGGCAGCTCATGAGATCTAAACATGAAGCACATGGTGGAGAAGACAACCATCTAGCTACTGCTATGGACCCATAGTCCAAGGTAGACTACTCACTCATCGCTCCGGAGGCAAGCATGGCAATGAAGAAGACCTCCTGTGGCGATGCCCCTCTTCGGCAGGGTGCCGGGAAGAGCTTCTGGGCCCTCCCGATCTTCGGGTCGACGGCGGCGGGGGATCGCGATGTGTTCTGGAAATCTGATCGGGTACTTATGTTTTTCCCGTCGGGGGGTCTTTATAGGCGAAGGGGCATCGTCAGAAGTGGACCGAGGTGGTCTCACACATAGGGGGCGCGGCCCAGCCCCTGGCCGCGCCACCCTAGTGTGAGGGCACCTTGTGGCCCCACTCCAACTCCTCTTCGGTTCTCTAGAAGCACCGGTAAAATTATGGGCGACTGGCTTTGGTTTCATCCAATTCCGAGAATATTTCCTGTGTAACTTTTCTAAAACACAAAAATAGCAGAAAATAGGGAACTGGCATTGTGGCAACTTGTTAATAGGTTAGTTCTGGAAAATGCATAAAAGTGCCACAAAGTGTAACGAAACATTAGGCAAATGGTGTAAAAACAAGCATGGAGCATCAAAAATTATGGATACATTGGAGACGTATCAGGAACTTATAGGCGAAAGGGCAGCGTCAGGAGGTGGGCCAGCTGGCCTCACCCTCTGGTGGCGCGAGCCAGGGGTAGGCCGCGCCACCCTAGGGTGTGGCTGGCTCCTGGACCCCCTCAGTATCATCTTTGGTCTTCGTGAAGCTTTGGTAAAAATAGAAGTTTTGGCTTTTGTTTCATCCAATTCCAAGAATATTTCCTGTGTAGCTTTTCTGAAACACAAAAACAACAGAAAACAAGGAACTGGCACTGTGGCATCTCGTTAATAGGTTAGTTCCAGAAAATGCATAAAAATGCCACGAAGTGTAACAAAACACAAAGCAAATGGTGTGTAAACAAGCATAGAGCATCAAAAATTATAGATACGTTTGAGACGTATCAAGCATCCCCAAGCTTAACTCCTGCTCGTCCTCGAGTAGGTAAGTGATACCAAAAGAATAATTTTTGAGGTGACATGCACCATCACAATCTTGATCAACTATGTAAAGCATTGAGTGCTAGGATCAAAGAACATAAAACATGGGTATAAGAGACATAATCTTGACAATAAAAACTTAGCAACCATGTTATAACATGAAGAGAAACACAAACGAAAGATCATGAATAATGAAACAATGAAAGTCAAACGTGTGTTCAAATCATATGGAAAAACATATTAAGTGGTTTTCAGCTTGTCCTTCATGGAATAGCAAAACATAAATGCATAGGACACCTTCAAGTTTAAGAGGGCGACTAGATACAAATAATTTAAGAACAAGCAAAACCATAATCATGAATCAATCAATGATAAACTTTGGGACTATGCACATTATACTCAGAATGGTAACTATGCTCTCTTAGATGGTGCATAAAGGTAGAAGGTGGAGACTCAACATAAAAGTAAAAGAAAGACCCTTCGCAGAGGGAAGCAGGGATTGCAAGTTTTATAAACCTTCAAAAATTATGGTACTTACTAGCTTTGAGCTCTCATTGCCCCCATCATAGGCATCTTGAATGGTTAAAGTTAATGCGAGTACAATTACGAAGCATATGATTAACAAATCATAAGTTGAAAACCTCATGTCCCGTGAAGTACGAATACCCAAACCTCATGCTACTCGACTTAGGTCCCAAGCAAGATCTTGTCATTGTAAGCATACACATATCATCGAGAACCGCCAACGGGGTACCTCCTGCCCGATGACATGGAACAAGCCCACATCAAAATGACAAGACAAACAGACAATAAACACCTCGGCATCTCTTTTATTTACCAGTGGTATAGCTTTTTATTGCGAGATGCGTCGTCGAATGTCCACTATGGGCATGCTATAAATTTCCACCATGAATGATGCATGGCTTAGATTAGCGGCCCAGGCGTTTCTCTAACACATATACAAACTCCATGATCTCACAAGATCCCAACTTATTTCACATCGCGAGTATCCATAAACAAAAGATTCGATATCAACTCAAATGAGAGAAGTGCAATGTTGAAAGCTTTCCCCATGATGGCATGGTTTGGCTAATTCCCAACTTACAACTTGCAAGCATAACATCAACATAAGAGAACCACAATGTCAAAATTTTAAAAGCGAGAAAATTAAAGTGTGCCATCAGGTTCGCGAGAGCTTTACTGACTAATTTTCGCATAACACCAAAAAGAGTTTAATTCGAAGGATAGATAAAAGCAAGTTAAATGTCCTTTGGAATAGCAAATTGTTAATTGGTATATATGGTGGACACATCAAAATAACTTGGTTTTTGGGAGTTGGATGCACGAGTAGAGCTCAAACTCAGTACAAAATGAAGGCTAGCAAAAGACTGGGAGCGACCAACTAAGAGAGCAATAACGGCTATAATCATGCATAGCGACAAAACATCATTAAAAGAAGCATAAAGTGGCATCACAAGTCAAAATCCAAATGATCATAGAGGCTTATGGCGACTTGTTAGAGTCAAACATGTTGTAAGCATGCGCCAAGTCAACCCAAATAAAGCATCAAAGGAGAAAACCAAATAAATGCTTCCACATAATAAAAACAACGCATGATTTTTATCAAAGGCTCATTAAGCAATCTCAGTCATTTAAGACAAGTCATGCTACAGCAAAAATCACTAAGCATACTATCAAAACGACATCAAGCATGGCATGCAAAAGTCTAAGCCGCAGTCTAAATAAGCTCCTTTTTGTACCACTTTTTGCATGAAACTTTTTTCTCTTTTCCAACACCATTCAAACCTTTTTGAGACAACTCTTTTGATGAATACCAACATGGACCAGAGGTCCAAATACACCTTGATGCAAAGATATAACAAGATCTGAACAAAAATCAAGGTGAAAACCGAAAGCTAAACGCAGTTCTAGAAAAAGAGAACACTCGTTGAACGATAAGAATGAAAAATAGAATGTTCTTGGCAAATGAAAAATGGAGTGCGTCTCCTCCAAAAGAGATTTGTTGGGGTCCAACCATTTATTGCAGCAAACAAAACAAAAGAAAACTGAAAGAGAAAGTAAATACGCTCCAAGAAAAACGCATAGTGCATGAAGCAATAAAAATATAGTGTGTTGAAAGGTGACCTGACTTTTGCCGATGAAGAAGGGGTGCCTCGGGGGCATCCCCAAGCTTTGACGCTTGTACCTCTTGGATATTTCTTGGGGTGACATGGGCATCCCCAAGCTTGAGCTTTTGTCCATACTTCATCTCATCTCATCACTCTCCAATCCCTACACTTGAAAACTTCCTTCATACAAAACTTCACACAATTCTATTAGCAATGTTATCATAAGCATAATAGTAAATCAACCCTTTTTGGTTCAGGTTTCAACTCAAAAACACCACATATAAAGCATATACTACTGTAGCAACCTCCTCAAAAGTCCCATGATCAAAAGAACTTAAAACGAAAGCGATCGAGAGGCAAACACAAATAGTGGTAGAAATGTGTCAAAACAGAACAGCTGACAAAGGTCGATTTTTTTGAGGACCTTCTATTGCTCAAATAAAAAAGTAAAAATCTAATGAAAGTTTGGATATAACCTGGGGCATATGCACAAGAAATCGCAGATCAAAAATATATACGGAGAATTTTTACGAATTTTTACGGTGTAGCGTAGAAATCTGTTTTAGGACATCAACTTCCCCAAATCTTACCTCCCTCAAATTAGAGGTTCTTCTTGGCACAACAACAAAATAAAAATGACAAGGAGAGGTTATTACAGTAGTAATAACTTCCAAGACTCAAATAAAAGAAAAAGTACTAAAAATAAAACATTGGGTTATCTCCCAAGAGTGCTTTTCTTTAACGCCTTTGAGCTAGGCGCAGAAAGTGGAAATCAAGTAATATCAAGCGATGAAGCATCAAGTTCATAATTTGCTCTAAGAATAGAGTCAAAAAGTAATTTCTTCCTCCTTCTAGGGAAGTGTTCCATACCTTTCTTGAGTGGGAATTGATATTTAATAGTGCCTTCCTTCATATCAATGATGGCACCTACAATTCGAAGAAAAGGTCTTCCCAAAATAATAGGACATGAAGCATTGCATTCAACATCCATAACAAGGAAATCAACGGGAACAAGGTTATTGTTAACCATAATAAGAACATCATTGATTCTTCCCAAAGGTTTCTTCTTAGCAACATCAGCAAGAGGAACATCAAAATAGCACTTTTCAAGCGGTGGTAAACCAAGCATGTCATAAATATTTCTAGGCATAATAGAAATACTAGCACCTAGATCACATAAAGCATAGCAATCATAAATTCTAGACCAAGCTTCCTTGAAACTCTCCTCATTCTTTTGTTTAAAACTGAAGATCGTTTCCTCAGGCGACATAGCAACAGCAACTAAGCTAGACATAAAAAGCAACTTGAAATAGGAACTAATTTATTTTGTATTTTTTATAAAATGATGCAAGTAAAAATAAAGTAAATCAAAACAAAAACAAAGTAAAAGATTGAGCGTGAGAGATTCCCCTTGCAAAAATCTTCTTTTTCCCTGGCAACGGCGCCAGAAAAATGCTTGATGGTGCGGTGTTAAGGCACCCAATTGGGAACCCCAAGAGGAAGGTATGAGGAGCACAGCAGCAAGTTTCCCTCAGTTATGAAACCAAGGTTTATCAAACCAGTAGGAGAAAGCCAAACTTCAGAAGGTGATGCTTGCTAGCTTTGCGACACTTCAGACAGCGGCACTAGAAGAATACTGTCAGCGTGAAGCTTTTCACCAGCAGGAACGTGGAACCTGCACACAACCAAGAACTTTGTCCCCAACTTACGATGAGGTTGTCAATCTCACCATTTTGCTGTAAACAAAGGATTGAGCGTATCGAGTGGTAAAAGGTAATAGTATGCAAGAATGTAAACAGAGCAAGTAATAGTAAACGGTAATAGCAATGTAAAGGAAATTGGACCGGGGTCCATAGTTCACTAGTGGTGTCTCTCCATAAGATAAATAACAACACGCTGGGTAAACAAATTACAGTTGGGCAATTAATAGAGTAAAGATAACGTACATATGTCATGAGGATCACTATGAGATTCACTCTGGCCATTACGATAAAATACATAGACCGCCATCAAACTGCATCTATGACTAAGAATCCACTCGCGGGGAGTCATCCGAGTTCCCCTTGAGAATTAAGTTGTGAACAACAGATAATTGCATTAAGAAAAGTGCTTAATGTAAACAAAGCAAATGTCCTTGGACACAAGAATGTTGTTTTCTCCCTATAGTGGCAACAGCACATCTACAACCTTAGAGGTTTCTGTCACTCCCCCAGATTACTAGAGGCATGAACCCAACTATCGAGCATAAATACTCCCTCTTGGAGTCACTAGCATCTACTCGGCCAAGATATCTACTAGCAACAGAAAGCATGCAAGATCATAAACAACATAGAGATAACATAAAATATATAACTCAGCACATCAACTTAACATAGTACCAATACTCATCGGATCCCAACAAACACAATATGTAGAATCACATAAAGATGATCCTGATCATGTAGGGTAGCTCACAAGATCTAAACATGAAGCACATGGTGGAGGAGACAATCATCTAGCTACTGCTATGGACCCGTAGTCCAAGGTAGACTACTCACACATCACTCCGGAGGCGACCATGGTGGTCGAGAAGGCCTCCGGCAGGGTGCCGGGAAGAGCTCCTGGATCCTTCCGATCTCGCGACGACGATGGCGGTGGCTTGCAGTATGTTTCGAGGAAAAGCGATCCGTCCTTTAGGTTTTTCTCGTCAAGGGGAACTTATAGGAGAAAGGGCAGTGTCAGGAGGTGGGCCAGCTGGCCTCACCCCCTGGTGGCGCGGGCCAGGGGTAGGCCGCACCACCCTAGGGTGTGGCTGGCTCCTGGCCCCCCTCTGTCTCATCTTTGGTCTTCACGAAGCTTCGGTAAAAATAGAAGGTTTGGCTTTTGTTTCATCCAATTCCAAGAATATTTCCTTTTCTAAAACACAAAAACAGCAGAAAATAGGGAACTGGCACTGTGGCATCTCGTTAATAGGTTAGTTCTGAAAAATGCATAAAAATGCCACGAAGTGTAACAAAACACAAAGCAAATGGTGTGTAAACAAGCATGGAGCATCAAAAATTATAGATATGTTTGAGACGTATCAATGACTCATGTGAATTAGATCACACAAGTGTTAAATAGTGCAATAGCAATACTATTGAATAAGTGTGACAACAATTATTCACAAATAGCATATATTACAAATAGGCATTGGGCAAGGGTTCATGAAGCATTAATTTACTCAATTAACTCATTTGCAAATTGAATGGTTCAATACATGTGATCAAGATTAAGTGAGCATGGGGTTGGATATGAATGTGTGATATTTGAGAATATGGCTCAAAGGATTTATTGGACAACTTGGAGTAAGAACATGTGCTATGGTGTAAATTTTACCAACCCACAATAGCAAGAGTAGAATCTAGGATTTGAAATGTATCACACTTTACTCAAATAAATCAATTGTAATTTGAATAAATGTGAGCTAGACAAGTAAGATTTTAGATGAACATGATTTGAATCAAAGTGATGTCAAGATGATCTTTAGTAGTTAGCTATGATCATAGGATTTACTATTGTGGAAAGAAACAAGCTTAAAGGAAATAGAATTAATCTATGAAGGAAATTACTCAAATTCTCATATTTGAATTTGAATAATGGTGAAGTGGTTCAAGAAAATTGGGTAGTGATACTATTGGATAGCTTGCAGTAAAACAAAGCTACTGCAATTGGATTCATCCAAAAATATATTTTAGAACTCAAATTATGATCAAATTAGTGATTTGGATAGATTTGAATGCACAAAGTGTGTGCACGCATCAAGTTTGATGTTTCTTGATTCTATGATGTTCTACATGATTAGAGGATTGCAAAGACTATAAATTTGTAATTTTTGGATGTGTAGAACAAAAGATATGAATTAAATAGAGTAATAGATAAGTTTGATTCAATTTGAAAATGAATTCAATTTGAATACTGAAACTATGAAATTTTATTGCACTAATGGATTCTATACTTTATTAGCTTTCCAGAGGTATATTATTTGAAATTTTTGGATGCACAGTTTGAAAGTTATGAATTTTCAAAGATTCAGCCGAAATCTGATTCAAATTCTAATTTGAATCTCCGTTTAAACCAAGGGCTAACACGTGGCGCAACCTGATAGGTCGGTACTAGTTCGCCTGGATAGGCTTCCTGATCCGTTTGATTTTAAGGTGATCAGACGCTCCACAATGCACCGTACCGTTTTGTTTAATGAAACGATCTAGACGCTCAAATCAAGATCGGACGGCAGAGGAAAGACGAAGAGAAGACTCACCGCCTAGGTTTAGGTTTTCGGCGATCGCCGGCGACGCGCGGCCAGGTAACAATCTCCGGCGACGATCTGGGGGTCTCTGGGGATGGGGGAGTGGTCGACGGGATGCAGTGGACTTCGGGGATCACCTGAGCATCCTTGGCGGTTTTCCCTGCTGCTCGGAGCAACGGCTACTGGCGTCTGGAGTGGCGCAGAGGCCGATGGGCGACGGTCACGGACGAGGGCATCGATTCGCTGCAAGATCTGGAAGGGGAAAACATCAGTAGGTGCGCCGTGTCGAGGGGAGAAGGTTAGGAGGAAGAGAAGAAGCTCGGGCTCACCATGGTCGGTGGATTTAGGCGGGGACATCTGCAGGGAGGCGGAGCTTCGACGAGAGATTGCGGCCGCCTGGGGCGTCTCAGGCGAGAGAGAAAAGAGAGGCGAGGGAGGGGCGGCCGAGGGCTTTATAGGTGAGGGTGGCGTGGAGAACAGGTTAGGGTTTAGGGCGGGCATCGGGATCAGACGGCCAGGGGGTGTCGTGCCCGCCAGGGTCTCTGGCCTAAGGTGGAAGGCGAAGCTGATGAGTGGGTCCCACTCGTCAGGGGGGGAGAGGGTACCGATTCGGGCGGAGGAGTAGTTGGGCCGGGGCCGAAACGAGGCCTGGGCCGAAAAGATCCCCTCGGCCTTTTTTACTTTTTTTTGTTCTTTTGCTTTTCTTTTTCTAATTTCTGGTTTATTTCATATCTTTTGCAAATCAGACCCAAATCAATTCAAATCAAGGAAGAAAATTTTATAAAATTCAAAATAGCATTTTAAAACAGCAATCAGTAGGTTTCCAAATCAAAACATGATTTTGAATAAAATTTTATAAATTTAGCTAAAGGTTTTGCTTGCATAATCAAAAATAGAAATAGGATTTGGAAATTAATCCTTTGAACTAAGAGAAAATATTTTATAAAGTAATAATTGAAATTCATTTTTAAAACACATTTTCAGTAATGCAAGCTTTAACAAAAATCATTTTGGAAGCATTCCTTTGCAAGTAGGCTTGCAGAGAATTTAGGTGCAAAAATAATATTTAGGAAACTTTCATTTTCTCAAAGGAGTTCTTCAAGAATTACTAGAAAGTTTTAAAATAGTTTTTAAAGTCAAGCTTTTAAATAAACCTAAAAAGTTTTAAATCCTTGTGAAATTTCAATCAAGACAACAAAACAAAAAAAAAGTTGCCCTAAAATTTAATAAAATCTTGGGATGTTACAAAGAACAAAGTATTATCTTTCATGCTAAAAATCCAAGATCTAGCCGCTTAATTGGTTGTGTTTGGCAATGACCTTGTTGAAGGCATTTTTTTTGAGAGTGTGAACCTTATCCATGATGAAAACTAATGATCTATGATCGGGCGACGATGGCACTTATGTAAAGTTTGCTTCTTGGAGGTTTCTCTTTTAGAAAATTTGCACTTCACTAGTTGTCTTGGTGGAGGTTGTACTGCAACTATAAGGAATAGATTGGTGTAATTGTTCATTTTGTTTTAGGACGGTGTGCATCTGTAATACCTTTAGAGCATTGCGTTGTTACTTACGTTGGATGTAATAGTGGAAAAACGGGCTTCCATTCGTCTCATTTGTCTCGGACCAAATTCGATTCGCGGCTAAAGGGTCCATCAGTCCCGGTTCATTTGAAAATGTGGGCCAGGGGGCATTAGTCCCGGTTCAAAAGGGACCTTCAGTCCCGGTTTCATCTAACAGCCGGGACTAATGCCCCATGGGCCTTTAGTCCCGGCTCGTGGCACAAACCGGGACTAAAGGTCATCCTTTAGTCCCGGTTCGTTCCACGAGCCGGGACCAATGACCCGTTTAAACGAACCGCCCACTTCGCGCCAGTTATCGATCGACGACGCTTCGGATATCGATCGACATTACGAGCGACGATCGGGAACTGGCGCCGGCGACCTTGAAACTCGCCTGCATTCACATCAACGCCGGTGTGCTCCTCATCTTCCCTCTTTCACTATATAAAGCACTCATATTTGATCATCTTCTTCCCCCAAAACATCTCCCTAGCCTCTTCTTCCCCAAAACCTCTCCCACACATCACCACATACCGCCGGCGCCCGCGAGCTCTCTCCCCCTCGACGACAATGGAGGAGCAACTTTGGCCCCGGTCTCGGATCTACTACGAGGTCATCGAAGAGATGAACTTCACCATCACAGAGACTCTCCGTGCTTCGAGGGTGGAGAAGTGGATCCGCATGGTCAAGTGCCGGTTCCTCGACGACGCACCGGTCAAGTGCGTGGGCTTGGACTGTGAGTTCACCACTCACGCGCACCCTCAACGTGCCGCCGTCCTTCAACTCTCGGTGGCGTCCGAGATATTGGTCTTTCAAATTTGCAAGGCCAATGGCGTGCCGCAACTACTCAAGGACTTCTTGAAGGACACCACCATCAAGTTTTGTGGTGCGGCTATCGACAATAATCTGCGCAAGCTAAGGCCATACGGAATTGTTATTCCGTCCGCGTATGATCTTCAACAAGTTGTCCCAAACCCCACTAGCAAGCCAACGCCGAGTCTCTATGATTTGGCCAATGCTACTATTGGGACACATCTTGAGAAGAAGAAGAGGGACAATAAGAAGAAAAAGGACAAGAAGAAGAAGAAGAAGAAGAAGAAGAAGAAGAAGTACAAGAAGAAGGGAGAAGAAGAAGAAGAAGAAGAAGATGATGATGATGATGAAGAAGAAGATGAACTAATTTTTGGTTGGGAAAAAGTTCCATTGAGCTTCAACCAACTAAAATATGCCGCTTTAGACGCTCGCCTAGGCTTTGAGATAGCTAGGAGATTCTGGAAGCTAAAGGGCTACAATAGCCATGTTGATCGTCTTAACCTTAATAATTAGGTGGATGATTATGTATGGAAAAATGTTGGATGAGCTTGCTTGGAAAATGTACTTCATTTGAGCCATGTTGGATGAGTATGTTTGGAAAAATGTACTCCCTTTGTTTCGGTTAACAAAGTCTATTAATTTTCGAATTTGTGATTTTTCAAGTATTTTGGCTTTTTTGAATATTTTAATCATCTAAAAATTAATAATTAAATTATATATAAAGATTATTTGAAATTAATTGGTGCTTATTATTCGTAATCATTGTTTCTTATTTTGTGAATTTATTTGGAATTTAAAAAAGTAATATTATATATTACCAAAGTGTATATGTTAATAGGATTGGTACCATAACATTATCAAGAAGTCGTGAGCGCAGTCTTGGAAGCTAGTAGAGAAGGAATTGAGAAGTTAAGCGTGCTAAGGGTGGAGCAGTGTGAGGATGGGTGACCGACCGGGAAGTGAGGACCACAAGTACTTGTAATTTGATATGAGATATGGAGTGAGAGCCATAAGTATCTAATTTGATATGAGAATAGAGATGATTAGATAATAGAGAAATAAAAAAAATAGAGAAATAAAGAAAATACAGAAATTCCGAAACAGAAAATACAATTTTATTCCGAATGGACCTATAGTCCCGGTCCGTGTTACGAACCGGGACCAAAGGTCCTCAAGCCGCAGCACATGCCTCGGGCCACGTGGAGGACCATTGGTCCCGGTTCCTAAGCAACCGGGACTAAAGGGACTAAAGGCTGGAGCCTTTAGTCGCGCTTTGTTAGTCCTGGTTGCGGCAACCGGGATTAATGGACTTTACAAATCGGGGTTGAAGGCCTTTTTTCCACCAGTGTAATTGGTATCTTCACGATATTAATGTATACTCTTTATCGGAAAGAAACTATCTTCTTGGCTGAGTTTCAAACTTACCTTTTATGTATACATTTGGTATCACGCACATACGAGTATATGAGACATAGGATCATTGATATGTATATAGTGTTTGTAAATGACATAAATATCGTTACTAGACTATAAACTTAAAGATGACAGTTTTTTTTTACCAGCAACAATATTATGGCTGTCTATAGAACCATATTATTTTTGTAATTTTATGTAATTTTATAATTGGTCGATTTCACCACATTGGATGATGCCCTTTCACATGGGCGAGAGGACCACCTGGCTAGTTAGACCGATCGCCTTAGATGGACACTTGGATGGCGATGTCCCGTTCCGGTTGCGTGACGAAGGAAACGAAATAACGACTTCATCGACAGACCACAAATGACGCGGTTCATCCATGCATGATCCATCACTCCGTCAGCAAGAGGTGCTTCATAATCTAGTTTCCCAGGAAGCTTCCTCGGCCCCCCTATGTATATATACTCGGCCACTGCAGTAAATTTACTCATCCCAGCCAAGCGTCCTAGCCCCAGTCCCAGCTAAATCCTTTCCTTGCCTGATCACTTCCCATCGTTCTCGCGTCTTCGCTTGGCTTCGGATGGAGTGCGCCGACATCCTGATCGGCGCGGGCTCGCGGTCCACGTCGCCGTCGTGGCAGCCGGCGAGGCAATGGCGCAAAGCTCTGAACGTCATCCGGGCGTGCCACAGGCTAGAGCGACTCGGCGTCTTCTCTACCGGCGTCTTGCCACGGAGCACCTCGTACGTCGCCATCGACATCCGCCACGACGCGGGCTCGTGCAGCGGCACCAACGGCGCGGCGGGATTCTCCGTTGCCGCCAACGACGAGCTCTTCAAGGGCCTAGTCAAGGACAAGCGCGAGGACTGCTTCCGCCGCCTCGGCGGCGCCGCAGCGCTGTCCTCCGACGCGGAGCGCGGCATCCGCGGGGACGCCGCCGACGTGCACCGCCGCAGGGAGGCGTTCGGCGGGAACACGTACCCGAAGCGCGAGGTCAAGAACTTCTTCAGGCACTTCTCGGACGCGCTCAGCGACTTCTTCCTCATCGCGCTCCTCGTCTGCGCCGTCGTCTCCCTCGGCTTCGGCATCAAGGAGCACGGCCTCAAGGACGGCTGGTACGACGGTGTCAGCATCTTCCTCGCGGTGTTCCTCGTCGCCGCGGTGTCCGCCGTCAGCAACCATAGCCAGGCCAAGCGGTTCGACAAGCTGGCCAGCGAGTCCGACAACATCGCCGTCACCGTCGTCCGCGCCGGCCGGAGGCAGGAGGTATCCATATTCGAAATCGTCGTCGGAGATGTTGTCGTACTCAAGATCGGCGACAACTTGCCGGCGGACGGTGTGTTCCTGGAAGGGCACGGCCTGCTGGTGGACGAGTCTAGCATGACCGGTGAGCCCCACCCGATCGAGATCGACACCGAGAAAAGCCCCTTCCTCACCGCCGGCGCAAAGATCATCGACGGCTACGGCCGGATGCTCGTCACAGCCGTCGGTACTGACACCTTGTGGGGCGAGATGATGAGAATCATCGCCAAGGAGACCACCGAGCCGACGCCGCTCCAGGAGCGCCTCAAGGGCCTCGCCTCGAGCATCGGCAAGATCGGCGTCGCCGTTGCGGCGCTCGTCTTCACCGTGCTCAGCGCGCGCCACTTCACGGGTAGCACCAAGGACGACAAGGCTTATGTCACCTTGGACGCCGTGTTCAGCGCGCTCGTGGGCATATTCCAGCAGGCCGTGACCATCATCGTCGTCGCCATCCCGGAGGGCCTCCCACTCGCTGTGACGCTGACGCTCGCGTTCTCCACGAAGAGGATGGTGAAGGAGAACGCGCTGGTGTGCCGAAAATGCCAATCTAGCGGCGCCGTGGGCTACCGGTCAAGCATCGGCCGTCCAAACTCGTCCCGATGTGTGCTCTTGCGATACGCTAGACCCTGCTTTGAGTACCAGCTAGTAGTATTCATGGAGGTATTGGAAGTGGGCCCGATAATGAATTTACTCCGCTGCCAACCGGAGACCGGCCATCCTCATTTTTCTTCATCTCCTCCCCTTAGCTTCGTATGATGGTTCTAAGTAATCTGTACTTATCAAGGGTGTAAGGATATATTTCTTATTTAGCACCTGGATCTTGGGAGGACCGGCTGAAGAATTACATTGACAGCCAATGTTGCAGAAAAGACCGACATAATCCAATCCTTGAAAGAATTGGATCTGAGTAGAGCGACTATAGCCAGCTTCAAGCTAAACCAGATAGTTATAGTGATGAAATAAATAATAGAGCTGAGAAGTCTGCCAGCCCCCGCCTGGGATAATGGCTACCCGCCACAGCTGGAGAACAAGGCTACCCACCGCCGCTGGAGAAAAAAGCTACCCACCACCGCCAATCTTGCCCACCGTCGCCGGGGAAGAATCTGCCTGCCACCGCCAGAGCTGGGGCGATACGCTGCTCTGGGGAGCTCACGGAAAGGGATATGTGGCCAAGGAAGAGAAACCATACGGGCCTCCGACCTGTACGGATCTGGGTACGTATTCGATACATGATGGTCACATACGGACACTGGCTTGTACCACCAGCGGGAATCACGAGGTTGAAACGGACAGTGAAAACCTCACCGGTAGGACACGGTGCCGCTAGAAAAATCGCTTTGTGTGCTGGTGTGCAGCCTCTCGGCGTGCGAGTGCGAGACGATCGTATGCACCGACAAAACCAGAACGCCCACGCTGAACCAGATGAAGGTGACCGAATTTTGGGTCGGCACTCAGCAGCCTAAGGCCGCCGCAGAGATCGCCGGGAGCGTCGTGAGCTTGCTCTGCCAGGGAGCTGGGATCAACAGCACCGGAAGCGTGTCGCCCACGGAGATATCTCGCAGCCCGACGGAGAAGGCGCTGCTGTCCTGGGCCGTGGCGGACCTCGGCATGGACGCCGACGCGTTGAAGAGAAGCTGCAAGGTGGTGCACGTCGAGGCGTTCAACTCCGACACGAAGCGCAGCGGCGTGATGATCAGGGAAAACGGTACCGGCGCGTTGATCGCGCACTGGAATGGCTCCGCCGAGATGGTGTTGGCGCATTGCTCAATGTACGTGGACACGGAAGGAACAGCGTGCCAGCTCGGCGGGGAGCAGAGGAAGAAGCTCGAGAAGGTCATCGACGCCATGGCGGTGGGCAGCCTCCGGTGCATCGCCTTCGCCTACAAGCAAGTAGACAGGGAGCAATCAAAGATTGACGACGAAGGGCTGACATTGCTGGGCTTCGTCGGGTTGAAAGACCAGGATGTCGACACGGTGGTGACGGCGGCACGCTGGCAACGTTGCGTCTACAACAACATCCAGAAGTTCGTCCAGTTCCAGCTCAGCTTCAACGTCGCCGCCCTCGTCATCAACTTCGTGTCGGCGATCACCACGGGCAAAATGTCGGTGACCACCGTGGAGCTCCTGTGGGTGAACCTGATAATGGAGACCATGAACGTGCTGGCCAGAGAAACGCCCACCAAAGCGCCCATGGACCGTCCGCCCATGGGCCACACGGCGCCGCTCATCAGCAACGCAATGTGGCGCAGTCTCGCTGCGCAGGCGTTCTTCCAGATCGCCGTGCTCCTGGACGCTCGTGGTGATGGTGGCGGTGCTGGCAAGGTTCGCCTGCACCAAGAGGCAGTGGGGTGTCTCCCTCGCCATCGCCGACCGGCCATGGCCGATCGGCTTGGCCGTCAAGTTCACCCACATGCCGTGCCGGACTGTCCATCAGATTTTGAAACGCCGGAAATTGTCCTGGATGGTGATTTTTAGAGGAAAAGCATAGGCCCGAGCTCAGCAAACAGGCAACCTAATCTTACAAACTGCTAGGAACACACGTCTACGTACTCAAGTTTAGCATTGGAGTGTTTATTTCACACACTATCTTACTAAACATTCCATATTTTTTATCTATTATTTTGTTTATTTCACAACAGACAAGAACCGCTTAATCTTTGATGGACTCCCATATTAGATCATATATGTGGAAAGAAAGGCTCATGTGGTTGATGTCAACTCACACTAAAGATATACTATCTCCGTTTTTAAATATAAGCCTTCCTACAAAATTAATTTAGCTTTCTAAAAAAACTTACATTTTAAAAAGAAGTGATTTCTCATAACCCCTACATTACTAGAGGTAAACAAGAAAAATCTTCTATACCTCACACTTAGACCAAGATTCCTTCATTATAAAAATGGAAAATTACTAACCCTAGCTGAAAAATTACTACCCTGGTTTACTGTAATTTTTATAACCTTGGGTTAGCAAGCACTCAGTCCATTTTTTTCAATGGGCTCATGACATGTATATTTCCAAGCATAGTTTTTACACGGGAGCGGTAGAGGATACTTATGATGGGATAAAAAAGTATGGGTTTTGCCAATTCTTAGCATTTCAAGAATGACTTGTGTAGCAGATGTGTGCATTAGCTGGAGTACGGAAAAAGGCAGAAATTCTAGGTGTTGCTATGGTTTTTACCGTCCCATTGGTTGTCTCACTAGGGATAAATAAATGCTTGTGCTTTATGTCATCCAGTGAGGGGAGAGATGGTCTTGTTTGCTCAATGACAGTGCAGTTGTGTTCAACATCATGTTATAAATCTTAAGGCAATACTCTATTAGTTCTTAAATTTAGCCAGATAATTTTTTCCATGCTAGAGGAGTATTAGGGAGTTGTGTTGCATCAATTTTCTTGAATGTGATTGAAGGAATTATGCCCTAGAGAAAAATAATAAAGGGTTTATTTACATATTTCGAAGAGTTCATAATAAGTTTAATACTGTGATATAACTGTGTCAGTTCGAAAACACCGATACACGTGTGGTATTAAACAACCAAGAGTCCCTAGTAAACCTCTATACCAGCTCATTGGTCAACTCATGATCATTTTCCGGATCATATGACAAATACGTCAAAAGGGCAATATGGTATTTTGCTATTAATTAGTCATTAACCCCGTTTTCATTAGGCCGGACCACGCTGAAATCCATCCGTAATACCCGGTTATATACCTATTATGCCTCCTTTTTCTATACGGCCTCGTCCTTCCGGCTCCGCGCGTGGTAGTATATGCGTTGAAGGCGTTGCCTTTGGCGCCCATGCTGTTGCATGTCGAGCCGTAGCCGAGCGGTGTGCAGCCGGCGTTGGTGCATATGCGTTGCGGAGGTCGTTCCTGGCCTTGGGTTGAGCTCGCCGGCGTTGAGAGGTACTGTGACCTTGATCAGTTGATCCGGTCGCTGGCACCAGCTTCTTTGAGAGCGGTCTGGTCTTCTGGATGTTCTAGAGATCCGGTAAGGTAACCTTGATGAACGTCTCGTTGTAGCCTGTAGGCTGCCATGGATCCGACGGCCACGTACTTGCAACAAAGAAGCTCAGCCTGTTTGAGAAATCGCTGCAGTTGACAAGCAGCTTCTGAGAGAAACCACGGCGGGGGCGGCCGGCCTTCGACTTCGCGTTCGGGTTCAGCGGGCAGCTGATCCTCGACGAGCTCTTCGTGGGCGGCAGGATCCGGCCGCTTCCCTTATCTGCTCCTCGTCAAGCATCTCGTCTGGAAGCAATGAGTCACATGGTCCCTATAACTCCCTATCCCCGTACTGGGAGACTCCATTGATGAGGAGTTTCCCTCATAATCCATCCAATTTTGGGCCCGTTCGGGAACACTCTGGCTCCAAACTCCGCTACTGGAGCGAGCGGAGCTGCCCCGAACGCCTCAGCTTCGCGAATCTGTAATTGGCGAGCGGAGCGGCATCTAGTGCAAATATGCGGAGCGAGTGTTTAGGAGATCCACGAAACGTAAAAGAGCGGAGCGGCCGAAATTTACATCTACTGCCACCGCTAAGAATTGAAGAATCGGTACGCGTCTCTCCACTTTTTCCCATCGTCTCTCCCGATCTGAGAGAATGCTAGCCGAAACGAGATCGCCCACGACCGAATTGAAGGTCCGGCCGCTCGAATTGCATCTGACCACCGCCAGGAGCTCCTGTGACGCACGAACTGAGCTGGTGCTAGCGATTGCTGCCAGGAAGTCAACGCCGCCATCAGCAGCTTGCTGCCCCGCCTCCAGTCTCACGCCACCACGACGAGGTCTCATCCGCCGCGTCCATGCTTCAACGGGTGAAGCCCATCAGCGTACGGCTGACACCAGGTTGTATTAGCTTTTAACCACCGAATGGGCTCCATCTCGATGGCTTGGGCTGACAGCCCATGCTCTCACGGAGCGGAACAGCACCGAACGCTGCTGGCTCCTCGTGTTCATTAGGCAGAGCGGGAATCGCTTGGAGCGGAGCGGAGCGAAGGAATATCAAGGAGCAGTGGGTTGCCGAACGGGCCCTTTGTGCTTCCGCGATGAGCCATACAGAGAGTACAAAGACGATGTATAAAACTATGAATACGGCGTACAGATCTAGATGGGTCTTAATTATTTTCTAATAGTACCCATCATGCCCTTAATTATGAAAAGGTATGAGAAGATCTAGACCGTTAATGTTTTTCAGTTTGAGGAGGGAGGGTGTACCGAAGCAGGTAATAATTAGTTGAATGCTTTCTAAAGGTTAGTACGATGACCGAAGTTTCTTTAAAGTTCTATGCAAAGAATGCAAATCAGGTGGCACATGAATCGGCCAAATTCGCTTATGTTTCAAAAGAAACCTGTTATGTGTAGAAATATAGGATTATTAGACATAGAGATATATAGAAGCTATTTAAATAGGAAAGAGATAATTTAGAGTTAAGAGATCGGATCTGTATCCCTTAGATTATTACTTAGGGGCCAAGTAAGTCCTCCTATATAAGGGACATCAGATGTATCAATTAGCAATCAATGAAGAAGAATATTTTTGTTTATTTTTATCTACTTTTCAGTAACTAGTAAAAATGCCCGTGTGTTGCACCGGGTGAAAGAAAATCTCAAATTCATCAGTGAATAATCTGTGATGACACTTCCCCTTTGTGCCAGATGTTTTCATGTTTCTCATATTTATGACAAACATTATCAATACTAAGAAGATGTGTTCGCGAGCCCCTCACTGCACCGATTTATATTACCTCAACCTTTAAATGATATTGGGAGCCACTACTATATAACTTAAATTTTTGTGTATGATCATCCCCTCATTGTCATTGTATCGGCATCCGTGTTTGATCTACCCTTGGTTTCATGGAATAAGTGTCGCTTCCTTAAAAAGTTATGTTTTGGAATTTAAAAGTTAGATTGTTGTTACTCCGATCGATCCACCCACGAAACCTCATTATTAGTCTTATTTTAATGTACTCTTCTCGTCTTCTGTAGTTCATTGTTATTTTGTTTCTAAATAAAACTATTTTGAACTATAATTTTAAAAATAATTTTTACATATAATTTAATAATTATTACCTAATGGACCTAGTTGTGTCTCCTCCTCATCTCTATCATTGAGCATCCCCACACAACTATGTCCCCCTCTTTTCTCTCCCCTTCCTCCATAGCCATGACCTCCTCAATACTTGCTATGGCCTAGAACTTTCAGAATGCATAAATCATCGATATTGATATTCACACTAATCAGAAATTTGGTTTCTAGCACACGAATATTTGCTGTCAAAATAGTGTAATTATTACAAATGCTTCTCTTGACCTGAACTATTTTACATATGGAAAACTGATCTGAATGCTGAAGCTAACATGTGTGGCATAAGCAAGCCCTCCACCATACAGTCACCTTAAAAGCTTTCATAAGATTATGAACATATCCAGCTTCAACGATGGCATGTGCCAGCCTAAATCTTATCAATTCCCTGCTATATTACATACAATTTGAAACTTCAATGCCATATCGAGGTTGCTAAGTCTGGACATCATCCCTGATTCGTAATCTTCTCCAATTACCGTGTGTGAGAATATGAACAGATTCGTCGGCGGCTCCCGATCACTACTTTCAGAAAAAATAACAACTTTGAGAAATTAACCACATCGGCAAGCAAAGCATGTTATACCTTGTCTAGATGCATGAACTGGAAGAAGGGAAGTAGACTGGAGAGGTGGCCAAGAACACAGGGCACATCTTCTTTTCATCACGTTGCATGTTTTGCCGAAAATAAATAAGTGGCATTGTTCTGCTTCACCACACATACTCCAAAGTTTCTAGAAAAGATAACAGAGTTAGTTTCTAGAGAAATTAGTTTCAGAATACAGATGTAGAGAAACACAAAAAAGTACCGTGGACTAAAAAAATTAACACCAACTTAGAGCAAGTATAGGTCGTAAGGATCAGGAAGGCAGCAACGTCTTGTAGCAGAGTTTGACTGTTTGAGCGTGCACGATAATGAATTGGCCTCCAAATTGTTGATGAAGGCCATGATCTCAGCGTAAGCCTGGTTTCTGCATGCACGTGAGATCGCATCCTCTGCCATGCGGGAGAATAGCTCCACCAGCTAGCCACCACTCGTCTAGGTTGATGCCGTGCCGGCGGGAGCTCGATGTAGATGGGCAGAAGTGAGAACATCAAGTTGATGTCCTAGTTCTCCCCGGTGATGAGCCTCATGTCGACGTGTGGCCGGTCGCGAGTGCTGGCAGACCGCCGGAGTCCGACTACTGCAGCTCCCTCGCTAGCCCTACTTTGAACTCCATGGATGAAGTATGACCGACGGATGGTGACGTATCACCCCACTCTTCCACGCTGGGCGCCGGCCCCGCGCCTCCGCCTAAGCACCCCGACATCCGCATGGAGCAGTGCTTATCTGCATCAACAGACCTGTATGGCTGTACTCCCAGCCTTGACCTCCATCGTTTTCCTCGTCAGACCTTCATGCTGTGGGCAGTCAAATTACCGGCGGTGCAGGAGGTGGGTTGATTCGTCTGCAGGTGCTTGAGCTTTTGAAGATCCGCTTGGACGACATCAAGGCGATCGAGAACGGCCAGTGCTAGCCAATCAGCAACGCAGATCGAATTCAGTAGGAAGCCAGGAAGAAGTAGAACAGAGGGGCTACATCTAGGCGAGCTGACATACAAGTAGATGGCGGGTGCTTGTGGAGTTTGAATTGGATTCGAATATAGCTTCAGAGTCTTCTCGCCAACTTGAATCGAAGCAAGTAAGAGCCAGCAGAGTTCGCATCGGACGCTATGCTGATGGCCGGTGCCAGCGAAGATCGGCGTCGATGCGATGCGTGCAGCCCAAATATGGCCCGCTCGGTACCATGTCGGTTAGGCCTTGGCTGGGCCTTGCTGGTACCGGAGGAAGCAAACGTGAACCAAATGTTTCGCTCATTGTTTTGTCCCACATCGGTATTCACGCAATCAAATCACGCATGGACGGGAGGTAACCACGCACGGACGGGAGGTTTTTTTGATTTTTGTTCGATCTATCATAATTAAACGGAAGAACCAAACCATGGAACCCTTGCGCACTTTATTATTAGGTATAGATTAGGGTTTAGTTTCTTACAATTTGGTATCAGAGCCATCTACGATGGCAGGCAAAGAAATCAATATCGAGGTTGTGGACCAGATAAAGATCATCGCAAAGCAGTTGGAGAATCTCAGGCATTAACAGGAGGAGGACCAGGTGCTCCTCGCTGGGATGGTGCAGCGCTTGACGGCGCTCGAGCAACGGCTGTCAGCCCTTCCCCCGCCACCAGATTCCATAGATGCAGCAGCCACCAACGACGCCACCTCCATGCCCCTCGCCAACAGCACCTCTGGTGCCCCCTTCTCCAGCGGGGGAATTGCCACCACCGCCGACGGCGGACCTCTGGCCACGGGGCAGATTGGCAACCTCCACCACTACGTCATCTCTTTCCTACCTTCCGCCAACAACAACCAGTCGAGCCTCTTCGCACACCCATCTTACAGCTCAAATCCAACCCCAAATCCCTCACCAATTCTGCACCCCAGCTACGAACCACCATCACCAGAAGGGTTGCAGCCTGAAGCAGTGGAAGTAGAGAAACTAGGAGGAGCGGAAGAAGTGCCATCTCCAGTGGGGTCAGAATTAGTGAAGAAAATACATGTTTTGCGACACCCACAAAGGGAGGAAGTTGTCTTCAGCACACCTCGGAGCTGGTGTTACACTTCCTCAATGTGGAGCTACCTTGGGCGGCAGCTGTGGCCACCGCTTGAGCAGCTCGAGGACGAGCTGCTTGTCAAGGGGTCGGTAGTGTTATGTGTAGAAATATAGGATTATTAGACATAGAGATATATGGAAGCTATTTAAATAGAAAAGAGATAATTTGGAGTTAAGAGATCGGATATGTATCCTTTAGATTATTACTTAGGGGCCATGTAAGTCCTCCTATATAAGGGACATCAGATGTATCAGTTAGCAATCAATGAAGAAGAATATTTTCGTTTACTTTTATCTACTTTTCAGTAATTAGGGTTTAGTTTCTTACAAATCCTGTGTCTGGGATAGTGACCCTTGGGATTATTATTCCTTTTCTATTAAACTATGTAACACTGCTTTTAGATGAAAAAAGCCACGGGATTCCTTTAAAAATAGTTTTGCTAATTCCCGGTTGACTGAATTAAGTTAGTGCTCATCGACTCCAGGATAGTTGGATTAGCATCATGATTCCTGCAACTATGGATTGCTTATGGAGTTGCAGTTGCGCATGGGGTTGCAATTGCAGAAAAATCTCCAAGTTGCACATGAAATTCGATGATGTTTTTTGACCGAGAATTAATTTAAATGTAGGCAGGCAGAGGTGTTGGGAATGGGGAGGCCAGAGCTGGGTTGCAAAAGCTCGACTGAGTGAGTTAGTGGAATTTTTGATCCTGTTATATAGATTTAGCTGTAAACTTAGCATTTCGCATGGAAAAAGAGAAATTTCTCCTAATAAACGCTTTGCACGAACCTTCTTCTCCCATAGCCTATGGTTGTGGTGAAATTGAATATGATAACCGATGGGGCACCGTACACGAGCCTCTCACTATTATATCATTTTAACTCCAATTCCCACTACATTATATTCTGGTAGACCGACATGGATATAAGATTCTACATGAAGCACAACTTGATTTTTCTTCCTGTTTTGCGGCACCAAAGAAGCAATTATGTATAAGTGAGAGTTTAATTGATCCAAATTATACACAAACTCAATCATCAATCATCCGACTACACGTACTGCACGAGCTTTATATGCAATGAATGGAGGATTCACTTGACGAATTGAACAATGTACAACTTTCATGAGATACACATGCCTAGCCGAATGTGGCTTTCCATGGATGATGTCCACATAAGCAACCAAGATGATTGGGATTCATATAAATGGGACAATTGCTTGACTAAGAAAAGTAAAATAAAATCTAATGCGTTGCTTTCTTCATCCCAAAATTTAATGGACGCTTGATTATTTCTAGAGCGTCTAATATTTTACTTTGAATTTTATTTATAATATGTCTACAAAATTAGTATATGAAAATTCAACACTAAAATTTATAAATGCTTAATTCATATACTTCAGTAGTACATACTAGTGGTTAAAGTTGTGCACGAAAGATAATGCAAAGTCATGCGCATCTTGCATTTAGGGATTAAGGGAGTACTAACTTGTTTACTTATTATTAGAGATATTATTAGGTTACGTATAGGATAGGTTAGGTAGAGAGGTTTATTGACTCCTACTCCAAGTCTACTCCCTATACGCCTATATATACTCGCCCCCGAGGCTCAATAATACATCCACCATATTCCGCCAATCTCTCTCCCCCTATCCTTCTACATGGTATCCGCCTAAAACCAGTCCAAACCCTAGCCGCCGCCGCCCCACGCTGCCGCACCGCGCCGCCCCCGGGGAGGTCGATCTCCATGATCTCCGCCGGGGGCCACGCGACCCGACCTAGGGTTCGTCCGCCGATCCGTTGATTGGCTGCCCTACAGTCTTTTTCTTGCCGGTCACTTGATCGACGTTTTCTTTTTGGTTTACCGATCTTAGATCGGATTGAGTCACCCACCGCCGCCGTCACCATGCGCCTCTACTCCAACCTCGGCGTCGACCTCGCACCGGCGGCCACCCATACGCCGGCTATCGCGGCCGACGCACTGGCGTCGACGCCGCTTCGGCCGGTTCTTGTCGGTTGTCGCGGTCCCTCGGTCGGCTGCTGCGCCTGCCTACTTAGGCTGCCGCGGTCGTCGCCGGCGCCGACTTCGCACCGGCCGACTCGACTTCACCAACCGCGCGGCAACGCCGGACACGTCGTCCGAGGGACGCCTCGGTGCGTCACTGCCGGCTCCACGCCTGCGCGGTCTCCATCGCCGCTTCGTCTTCGCCATCATCGCCAGGGACTTCACCGACAACGATGCCACGGGTTCTGATCTGTGTGTTGTCGTCCAGGACTTGCATACTGCACCGTCGTCGGTCGGATCAACCGATCTGGCGCACGTCTACGCCAAGTACGTCCCCGAGCACGCGCCTACCACCGTTCGAGCATCGGGCTGCCGCTGCGTCGCCCCTTCGGGCCGTAGCGTCGCCGCCTTTTGTCCCCGCCATGCCTTCTCCGGCATGTACGTTGCTGGTTGTTCTCACGCCGCTGCACTGACTCGCGCTCTGCAGCCGCGCCGTCCCATCGGGCCGTAGCATCGCTGCACGCGGTCATTGCCGTCACCTCGCGAGGACGTCGCTGGCTTCCACCGCGCCACCTCCCTCGGCGCGGGATGCCGCCATCTGCGCATGGTCTTCATCATGCCGTTGGGTTCTTCCTCGCCTACTTCGAGCATCGCCGCCGCATGTCCACAGGCAACCTGCATGGCCACTCCTAGCCGTCGCAGGTCCCATCGACTACCCATTCGCCTGTCTAGGCATCCAGCATGGCCACTCTTGGTCGTCGCTGGTTCGCCGCCTTCTACGTCTACGTCCAGCACGACTTCATCGACAGCGTCATCGCCTCGTTCTCGACTACACCTGCTCGTCTACTCCGACAACCACGGACTGCATCGGCACTCTCTGCCGTTGTGCGCCTCGCAACCGTCATGGAGTCCTTCTCTGCTAGTCTCCTCTCCGACATGGCGTGAAGTTGTTTCTACTGGTCCCGTTCTTCGCACGCCCGGTTGGCAACACCGGTGCTTGCCTTCGTCCCCGATGCGTTCCCAAGTCTGGCAAGCTCGGTCGCAGCGCCTCGTCCTCGTGTTCGTCTTCGCGTACTCGGTTTTGGCACAACCGGAGTATGCCTTCGACCCCGACGTGCACCTGGTTCTGCAAAACCATGGCCGCACCTCGTCCTCGATGGCTCAGACTGCATCGACTTCGGCATTGCTCTCCTTGACAACTGCCTCGACGCGTCGCCGTCCTTCTACAGTGCCCTACGCGCCTGCGGCTTCATCTGTGGCTACCTCGACATCGGCACCCGACCACGACATCGACCACGGCGACCCCTCACATAGCTACCTTGACCAAGGTTGCAGCACCCACCGCTCTCGGCTCCCTCGACATCGGCACAAGGGCTATCACCTCGCATGAGCACTCCTCGGCTTCCTCAACAGTCCAAGCATCCGCGACGCAACTTCATCCACGACGCTCCCGCTCCGACTGCCGGGGGGGGGGGGTCAGCGCGTTGGTTTCTATGCCATTGGTTTCTCTCCAATCTGACCGTTCGTGATGCTACAGTTGTTCACGTCACTACCGCTACGACTGCGCGGGGGGGGGGGGGGGGGGTTAGAGATATTATTAGGTTACGTATAGGATAGGTTAGGTAGAGAGGTTTCTTAACTCCTACTCCAAGTCTACTCCCTGTACGCCTATATATACTCGCCCCCGAGGCTCAATAATACATCTACCATATTTCGCCAATCTCTCTCCCCCTATCCTTCTACACTTATAAACTTGTTGATAGGGAATATTAGGAGCACAATTTTTGTTAGAACTCACAATTTTGTTAGAACTCACAATTTTTGTTAGAACTCAAATAGTTTAATAATTGTACACCATAAGGTGTAGACTATTCACTTTGAGAAGGAGGCACTCCATCACCAACATGATATCTCAACCTGTACCATGTTGGTGTTGATGTACTGCTAGTATGTACTCTAGGCTTCTTCAACTTGGCGTAGGATTGAAAACCTCCTTGGCAGGAGCCTTGGTCGCCGTCTTGCTTGATTGCTCGCTGGATGCACCGTCCTGGCTAAAGAGGATATTGGCATCAAGATGCATCGCGTCGCACTGCCGACTTAACTGGATGTTGCAACTTATCCTTGACCCTTGTAATCACCTTGGTCCTCTTGGTTCTCAACGCTAACCATGGTGGCGGACAAGGAGGGACCAGAATGGCTAGGGAATATACTCAAGGTGGATGCAGTGTAGTTTATAGTCACCGCCGTGGCTAGGGAAGGTAATCAAGTTGGACGCACCGCCGTAGCTATGACTTCTAGACTTCACAAGTCTGTAGTGGCATATTAGATGTGGAAGGGAAGGGAGGACACTAAAGTCTCAGAGTTAGAGGAGGTGGACGCACTGCCGTGTGGACAAGAAAGAGGTTAGGAGGTAGACATGTGAGATTCAAATAATCATAGATCGTAGTTTATTGCAATAGTCATCTCTGCGGCAGAAATTTTGTGATGGTCCGATTGACAAATGAGCGGAAAAGGGGAGGTGGGATTATCAACTATCAACTATATTTCAGTCATGAAGCAGAACAAGTTGTGTTGATGGGAGGGGAGAGGTGGTAAGTGGAGGAAGCGAAGGGATGAACTACCCTAGCCGCGGAAACCAACTCCATGCTATTAATAAAATCTTGCAATAGTTTTTTTAGAGCAACCACATATATTTTAATAATTGAAAATCCACTTACAATAAGCAACACATGTGGAAACTAAAAGACATACTGGTATAAAATGATTATACTAAATTTGCAGATAAAACCCTAAGAGATCGAGAAATATAAAATGATCCCTAGGGTTTCCTGCAACAACCGTAGTGTGCGGCCACCGCCCAGCTCCAGCGCCGCCAAGACGAACGTCGTAAGAGACGCCGAGCCTCCACCATTGCAAGATTCGAGAAAGCACCATCGCCAAAGATGCTTTGTGAGTAGATGAACAGGCCTGCTGCACGCAGCGAGGCACATGTCATTGTGGCACGTCGACTGGGAGACATCCCATGCTGTCGCCTCCCATTGATGAAGTTGGAGAAGAACGGCAAATCCACCACCTCCGGACCAACATCCTCACTCCAGAAGAACCACCTCGCCCCTACTGCCAGCGTCGTTGCGAATAAACACGAACACCAATGACACACCGAGAAACTGATCTCTCTAGACCGGCGAGAAGACCAAGCTGCCGATCTGAAGGACCGATCAGCACATGTTGCCATCAACTCCGAGACGCCGCCCCGAAGCTTGTTGCTGATATGGGAGTAGAGTTGAAGCAGATTTATTCGTCCAGACACCGCTCCCACCATCCCAACGATGCACCAAAGAAGACAAAACCTAATCCTAACTACTAGGCCAGAACGAAGGAACGAGGTCCCCGCTCCCTCCTGCCGCCGCCGGTGCGGCAAGCGAAGGGAGAGGTGACCAGGACCAACGTCTGGCCAGAGGAGATCGGGAGGACTGGGCGCCTCCGCCTGTTGGCTAAGGCGGAGGCAAAACGATTCGCGAGAGGGCGCATTTAAATCTTGCAATAGTTTATATTCTGCTTATCTAGTTTTAATTATCATTGTTGTTCTATTTTTTATGCTCTATATTAGTGCAATTTGTCATGCAATTATATGATTGAAATACTCAATCTTTTTTACTTACCAAACTATAAAGGGGAGAATGATATGCACCAAACTAAGAAACCTGAAAACACTGCAGGCAAAACGGGAACCACAATTACATTAGCGACTTCCTCTCGTGTATCCTCTCCCTCTTCCCTTTCTAACTCTGAAATCATCGTCTCTATGAATGTTCGGAATCTTCCTGTTGTACAGATTTAGCAAGAAACTTTGCATTTCGCATAAACAAGTGAAAGTTCTCCAAATAAACATTTGCACGAACATTCTGCTCCTATGGCTCTCCGTCCTCCGCATCGGCGGTACCCTTCGATAACCCTCTACTCTAGCAGGCACGTTCAGTCATGTAGGCTGTGGTGAACATGATAACCAAGATAGTGGTGTTGGTGAGCCTCTCTCTATCCTATCACTTTAACTCGAATTCCTAGTGCATCTCATTCTGATCAATTAATTCATACGCAAGACTCCCATGGACATAAGTTTCTACATGAGAAGCACAACTAGATGTTTATTCCTGGTTTGCGACAAAAAAGAAGCCACCTTTTATAAATGAGTTGGATCGGTTATTAAGTAAACGAACTATATGCAATGAATGGATGATTCACTTCATGAACCTAACGCATGAGAATTTTTAGATGCATGACATGTGCAAAGTGGGTTTGTCCTTGGGCATGAGCTATCCAGTGGTGAATTAAGACCAGCAGGTTAGATAAATATGCAGTGATTTCTCTACAATACAGAAGTTTATGGGCCATTTATGAGATGGAGCTATGCATCTCAAGAAGTGTCAACCCAATGTGAACAAATACACTATGTTCAGGACAAAGCCCTCATTGGTGGAAAAAAAATGCCTTTAATCCCGGTCTGTAACTGCCATTAGTCCCGGTTTCCCAACCGGGTCTAGCAAAGCGGGATTAAAGGCCCCCACCCTTTAGTCTCGGTTGCAAATGAACCGGGACCAATGGCCGTCCACGTGGGCACGGCTGGGAGCGCCTGCTCCGGGGACCTTTAGTCCCGGTTCGTAATAAGAACCGGGACTAAAGAGTTTTGTTTTTTTTTTCATTTCTGTTTCAGATTATAGGTTTATGGTTTATGGTTAATTAGGGTTCACTTTAATTTCAAGCGAGTTTCCGTACCCATATTCTATGACTAGTACATACACATTACATGTTGGTGCATGCATATATAATATTATACGATGTCTTGCGACTGTATATACAACAATTTCAAACAAGTCTATGTACAACTATTTTTCAAACAAGTTTCAAACAAGCTAAGTTAATTACATGGAGATCACTAAATTATATATAGCGTTCGTCGTCCTCCACATAGTGTTCTCCTTTCTCACGGAGGACCTCCCTCAGCATGAATCCCGCTAGCTCCTCTTGAATTGCTTTTATGCGCTGGGTTGGTAGGAGCTTCTCCCGCGTCACATACAACTTTAAGAAGATCGATATGGATATATATTAGTTGGATGAAACTTAACACAATTGATTATAATAAAAGAAAACTGTGAATATTATTTACGTACATCAAAGTCCGTGGAATATGCTCTCCGCTCACTGGTGTACCACCGGATGAACTCGCAGACGTAGAATCCACAGAGATTGGTCCCCGGTGGTTGCTACAAACCCATTATCTTTTTAAAAGTTAGCTGTTCTTTGAATTCACCTACACACGACCTTCTGAAACGTGTCCAAACACTACAGGGCAAAGAAAATGAACAAATAAGTTATTAAATACTTGATATCAGGAAATTAATGAAAAGAGCTGATATAGTCGGATAATGATTGAAATTACTTCTGCAGCATTGCTTTCATGTCGCTAAACAGGACATCGGGCTTATCCAATGAGTCCAAGATTTCAACACTTGATATGTCAAATTGAATCTTTAGCAGAACCCAGTGAAAACTGCAGACACGCATGCATAACTCATCAATTACACTCAACATTGAGTAAGCAAAAAAGAATGTGTACAAGATAGAAACACTCACCTAAAGTTGTAAGGAAATAGAATTTCTCTTTTAAGACATTGCCTGGAAAAAAATCTGAAGAGGTCATTCTCCACGTCTCTGGGGTGATCTTGTAACATCCTTTCATTAATGATATATGGGTCAATGAACCCAACGTCATAGATTCCCTTTTGTTTGCATTCGAACATCTTAAATCTGCATAATAGCGTACAAAAATCATATAGTTAATTAAGATAATATATTATAGGCAATGAACGAGCTTAGCTAGATACTTGAATATAAATCACTTACAGACAATAGCAACTGATGGTAGACTTGTCAAGATCGCGCTGATTGAATATGTGAAACAATTCGTCCAATGGAATATGTAACATGTATCTTTTGAAGTAATGCTCTTCTCTAACGTCCAAGAGGATAAAACGTTTGAAGTCTTTTTTTTGTATATGCGCCTTGTACTAGCCGAGCAGATTTCGCATATTTGTTGATAGACCGCGTTCCTCCTCAGGCTTGATCAGAGGCCCCCCCATAACATATCTCTCTACTATCTCTCCCACTGGCGCTTCTTCAAGGCCTAACATAGCCATAAGAGAAATATTCAATGCGGTCGCTGACTCTTTGGCCTCTGTTACAGTTACACCCAGTAGTTTTGCAGCTTCTACTACTCTGGGGTCCAATAACTCACGGTCCATATTAAAATCGGCTCTGAAGGCCATATCGATATCGGGGGGGTGGGGGGTGGGGGGTGACTATGAGCGGGGGGGGGGGGCGATTGATTCTTCTGTTCTCCAAGCTGGGCAATTTGTTTTCCGCTTCTTTTTGCCTTGACCAAGTCACTTTGCCTTTCAATTTCGCGTTTATAGTGTGATGACAGATTTTTCTTATACTGGGGCTCTGCAGTAAGCATACCGATAGCCCACTTCTTCTGTTTCTCCGTGTATGTTGGCTTGGGCTCAGGCTGTTTCGGTGCAAAAAAGGCCTTCACTTCGGCGTCTGATATCACTTTGTTTTCCTCGTAAGTCCGTGCACCTGCTCTCTGGGGAAGAGGCTTTAGCGATGGCCCTGGTATCTTTGTGGACTTATGTACTACCTTATCAGTAGTACTAACCGTAGCGGCCCTGCTCCGCTTTTTCCCCGTCTGAGTAGTATTGGGGGGCGGCTTCGCCTGACGCGCTGGAGGTGCATTGAAGGACGACGTGGGCTAACGCGCGGGAGGTGCACTGGAGGACGACGTGGGCTGGCGCGCGGGAGGTGCACTAGGGGGCGGCTTCGGCTGACGCGGCGCCCGAGGTGGACTCGGGGGTGGCTTCAGCTGACGCGGCACCCGAGGTGGACTCGGGGGTGGCGTCGGCTGACGCGGCGCCCGAGGTGGACTCGGGGGCGGCGTAGGTGGACGACGTTCACCGGGGGAGGGTGGACTTGGATTCCTCAGAGTCGGTGGCCTTGGCGCTGAGCCTGGAAACTTGATGTATTTCTTTTGCCATAAAACGATTTGGCGCTTGACATCTCCAAGTCTCCGATCCCCTTCAGGTGTAGCAAAATCAAGATCTAGGTCCTCGAACCCCGATATTATGTCAAGCACCGAGACACGAGCATAGCCAGCCGGTATCGGGTTCTCATGGTGGAGTGCTTCAGGTAGACAAGGTAAAGCGTCGCCGCTCGCCACCTTGACGGTCATGTTCTTCATTGGCTGACGTAGATCACAATTTGTCATCTCCCTAACATCATCCACGGGGTAGTGAGACCCCGGTGCATCATCGATAATCCGTGCATCATGCTCATCAGCTGGGACCTCCGTGGAAGCCACGCTGCTTCTTTGCTGACTATTAAGATCCAATGCTGGATCTTCCTGCAGCCGAGATCCGCCTCCCTGGCTAAGTTGATGTATCATACTCTTCATGTTGGCTAATTCACGTTCTACCTTGCCGATCCGATCCGCTTCCCGATCCTTATTTCTCTTATGGCTTTTGTAACCGTACGTATCTTCCTGCTGAGAAAACCCTTCCTTCCATGGAACACCGACGCCTTTGCCTCTTGTTCGTCCTGTGTGTTCTGCATTCTCGAGGGCGTGTGTCAGCTCGTCATTCTCTTGGTCGACACGGATCAATCCCGCTTGAGCATCCTCCATTGCCTTAACAAGTTTTGTTGTGGGAGTAAAGGTCTGTTTCCGATGAACACACTCCCCTGTTGCCGGGTCTAACGATCCTCCATGTCCGTACCACCAGTGCTTGGCCCTTTCGGGCCATTCCTCTGTACCTAGAGTGATTCCTTTATTCCTCAGTTCATTCTCCATAGCTTCCCACCTAGGCACTGCACCCTTGTAGCCGCCTGGCCCCAAAATATGGTGATGTGCCTTCTTGTCAGCATTTTTTTTATTTTTTACCGACATTTCCTTGGCTCTCTCAGAAGCCTTGAATGCCACAAATTCAGGCCACTGTTGTCTCAACTTCTCGTATGCTCCTTCGAATACTGAAGTTTTCTATTTCGCGATATACTTCGCGTATAACATTTTCTTGAAGCTCCGGAATGCTTCACCCATCTTCTTGAGAGCGTACTCTTTGACTTTCCTCCTCCTTTCACGTCCACCCGGAATTTCATGACCATCATCATCCATCTTGGAGTACTCCGGAGGTAGAATGAAATTTGCCATGAGCTTCCTCCAAAGGTCTTTCTTGGATCTTTTGTTCACAAAAGTAGCTCCAAGATGTGCCTTCTTTGGCTCCTGCCATTCTTGAACCGTGATCGGGATCATGTCCCTAACAATCACTCCGCATTGATTTATAAATTTTGTTGTGTGCTATTTTGGCTCCAACGGTTTGCCATCTGGAGATACTAGATCGATGCTCAGCTTCTGATTCGCACTCAACTTTTGGCTCGGACCTCGTTTAGAATACGATTTGCTCGATCCGGAGGGCTAAAAAAAGAGTCGTTAATACATATATGCATATTCCCTTCGTATCACCAAAAGCTAAATCTATATACCTCGCCATTGGCGTTTGTTTGCAATTGTCGTTCGGCATCGGTGTTTGTTTGCCCTTCGTCGTCAAACATTTCTATCTCCATTCCGTCACCGGAAGGGTTAAGAAACGATGAAACATCTTCTTCAAGTTCAGCTTCTCCGGCACCTTCTCGGCCGGCTACTCCGGGGTCTTCTCGGTCGGCACCTTCTTGATGCACATATATGGCATTCTCACGTATCATGCCTGATGTCTACACACGCGTCTGTTCTTGTAGACAGTGTTGGGCCTCCAAGTGCAGTTTCCCTTAAGTGGATCACCCAAGGTTTATCGAACTCAGGGAGGAAGAGGTCAAAGCTATCCCTCTCAAACAACCCTGCAATTACGATACAGAAAGTCTCTTGTGTCCCCAACACACCCAATACACTTGTCAGATGTATAGGTGCACTAGTTCGGCGAAGAGATAGTGAAATACAAGTAGTAGTGATGATTATGAGTAGTAAATGTAGTATGGAATAAGTATCGCTGCAAGCAAACATGTAACAAAACAGGAAATAAACGGTGTGCAATACTTGGAAACAAGGCCTAGGGATCATACTTTCACTAGTGGACACACTCCCAACAATATAACATAATTGAACAAATAGATAACTTCTCTTCACTATGGTACTCTGAATCACTCTCCTATTGAATAACACTAATCATTGCGTAGTGGCTACAGAAGCACCCCTTAAAGTTCATCAAGTACTTGACAAACACCACTCATAGAGATATCCAAATCAAATCACAACTCAAGATAAATATTATTGCAACTTAGACCAAGTACTAACACAGTGCACACACTATCAACATTACACCATGAAAGGAGGAATAGATCACTTCAATACTATCATAGTGATAATTATTCTCATAATCCATAAAAGATCACAATCGTAGCCTAGACCAAGTACCACCATGATGCACGCACTGTCACCGTTACACCATGGCAGGAGGAATAGATTACTTTAATAACATCACTAGAGTACACATAATATCTGAATAATAACATCTACTTATTCAACATGATACAAAGCTCACGATCACATAAAGATCACATCATGGAAGAGAGAGGTGAACCACATAGCTACCGGTAGAGCCCTCAGCCCCGGGGATGAACTACTCCCTCCTCATCATAGGAGACAGCAAGGTTGATGGAGATGGCGGTGAGGTCGATGGAGACGGCGGAGACGGCGATGGAGACCGATGGAGATGGCTCCGGGGGCACTTCCCCGTCCCGGCAGGGTGCTGGAACAGAGACTTCTGTCCCCCGAAATTTGTCTTCGACGGCGGTGGAACTGCGGAACTCTTTCTGGAAATTTGCCGACTCCCTTAGGGTTTTCCGTCCCGAGGCTTCTTATAGGCGAAGGGGCATCGTCAGGGGGCAGCCAGGGGCTCCTCACACTAGGGTGGCGCGGCCAGGGCCTGGGCCGCGCCACCTATGTGTGAGGGCGGCCTCTGGCCCCCCTCCGGCTCTCTTTCGGTCTTCGGGAAGCTTCCGGGAAAAATAAGACTTCTGGAACTTGTTTCGTCCAATTCCGAGAATATTTCCTGTGTAGCTTTTCTGAAACACAAAAACAGCAGAAAACAGGGAACTGGCACTGTGGCATCTTGTCAATAGGTTAGTTCCGGAAATCGCATAAAAATGCCACGAAGTGTAACGAAACAGTAGGCAAATGGTGTAAAAACAAGCATGAAGCATCAAAAATTATAGATACATTTGAGACGTATCAGCATCCCCAAGCTTAACTCCTGCTCGTCCTCGAGTAGGTAAGTGATAACAAAAGAAATAATTTTTGAGGTGACATGCACCTACATAATCTTGATCATATATGTAAGCGTTGTGAGCTGGGATCATAAGAAATTAAAACATGGGCATGAAAGACATAATCTTGACAATAAGAACTTAGCAACCATGTTATAAACATGTAAATGAACACAAACAAAAGATCATGAAAATGAAACAATGAAAGTCAAACGTGTGTTCAAATCATAAGGAAAAACATACAAATAGTTTTCAGCTTGTCCTTCATGGAGAGCAAAACATAAATGCATAGGACACCTTCAAGTTTAAGAGGGCGACTAGATACAAATAATTTAAGAACAAGTGAAACCATGATCATGAATCAATCAATGAAAACTTTGGGACAATGCACATTATACTAAGAATGACAACTATGCTCTCTTAATGGTGCATAAAGGTAGAAGGTGGTGACTCAACATAAAAGTAAAAGAAAGGCCCTTCGCGGAGGGAAGCAGTGATTAAACATGTGCTAGAGCTTTTCATTTGTAAAACAGAGAGATAAAACTTGAGTTTTGAGAGGTGGTTGCTTTTGTCAAAGACTAGCAATGGGGTTCTTACTATCTTCCATACAAAAATGAAGCAAGTTTTTGAGAGAGAGATTGGCACTTTTGTGCTCTTTTATAAAGCTTGGCACTCCTCCCCACCTTTTTTCCTTTCTCAAACCATGGCTAACCGATTCCATCGGGTGCCCACCAACATTCACATTCCATGGAGGAGTGCCTTTTTTCTTTTCTTTTTTCCTCTTTTTTTTCTTTTTGGAATAAGCAATATGGAAGATAGCAAATCCGACCACTACGTCCCCATGAGCTGAAAACAGTGTCACAAAACGAGAAGTATTTTGAAGGTTTTTGAAAGGTAGCACATGAAAATTTACTTGGAATGGCTTACAGATACCATGCATAGGAATTTATAGTGGACACAATGGCAAACTTGGTTTTTAGGAGTTGGATGCACGAGTAGAGCTCATACTCAGTACAAGGCGAGGGCTAGCAAAAGACTGGGAGCGACCAACTAAGAGAGCAATAACGGCCATAATCATGCATAGCGACAAAGTGACATTAAAAGAAGCATAAGATGGCATCAAAAGTCAAAAACTAAATGATCATAGAGGCTATTGGCGACTTTGTATGAGTCTAACATGTGTGAGCATGCGCCAAGTCAACCCAAATAAAGCATCAAGGAGAAAACCAAAATAATGCTTCCAAATAATTAAAACAACGCATGATTTTTTCAAAGGCTCATTAAGCAATCTCAGTTATTTGAGACAAGTCATGCTACAGCAAAACCACTAAGCATACTATCAAAAAGACATCAAGCACGACATGCAAAAGCCTAGGCCGCAGTCTACACAAGCTCCTTCTTGTACCACTTTTTTGCATAAAGCTTTTTCTCTTTCCAACACCACTAAAACCTTTTTGAGGAAACTCTTTTGAGGAAAACCAATAAAGACCAGAGGCAAAAATACACCTTGATGAAAATATATGACAAGGTCTGAACGCAAATCAAGACAAAAACGAAAACCAAAAGCAGTAGCAGAAAAAGAAGAACACTCGTTGAACGATAAGAGTGAAAACTAGTGTGTTCTTGGCAAATGAAAAGCGAGTTCATCTCCTCCAAAGGAAACATGATGTGATCTAACCATTTATTGCAGCAAACAAAACAAAACTAATACTGAAAACAAAAACAACTGACGCTCCAAGAAAAACACATAGTGCATGAAGCAATAAAAATATAGTGTCTTGAAAGGTGACCTGATTTTTGCCGATGAAGAAGGGGTGCCTCGGGGGCATCCCCAAGCTTTGACGCTTGTACTTCTTGGATATTTCATGGGGTGATGCATGGGCATCCCCAAGCTTGAACTTTTGTCCATTCTTCAACTCATCTCATCACTCTCCGATCCCTACACTTGAAAACTTCCTTCATACAAAACTAAACACAACTCTATTAGCAACATTAGTGTAAGCATAACATTGAATCAACCCTTTTTGCTTCAGGTTTCAACCTAAAACCACCACATATATAGCATATACTACTGTAGCAACTTCCCCAAAAGTTCCGTGATCAAAAGAACTCAAAAGAAAGCGATAAAGCGGCAAACACAAATATTGGCAGAAATCTGTCAAAACAGAAGAGCTGACAAAGGTCGAATTTTTTAGGGGTTTTCTGTTGCTCAAATCAAAAAGTGTTCAACTAATGAAAGTTTGGATATAACCTGGGGCATATGCACAAGAAATCGCAGGTCCAAAAGATATACAGAGAATTTTCACGAATTTTTACTGTGCAGCACCGAAAACTGTTTCAGGACAGCAACATCCCCAAATCTTACCTCACTCAAACTAGAGGCTTCTCTTGGCACAACAATAAAATAAAAAGGATAAGGAGCGGTTATTACAGTAGTAATAACTTCCAAGACTCAAATAAAAGAAAAATTACTGAAAATAAAACATTGGGTTATCTCCCAATAGTGCTTTTCTTTAACGCCTTTGAGCTAGGCGCAGTAATTTGCAAAGATGCTCATGTGGGCGCCATATAAAAGCTTGAGGCAAAGGCGCCATATAGAAACTTAAAGCAATAGAGAGCATCAAAAAGCAAATGTGAAAGACATTTAAATCTAAACCACTTCCTATGCATAGGAATCTTGTAAGAAAATAAGTCAACGAGGCACATAGTAGCAAGCATGGATAGATAAAACAAGTGCCACTTCAAGATTTGCAACATAAAGAGGGGAAACTTAATATTGCTGAGATCCATCAAACCATGTTTCCCTCTCTCATAATAACTTTCAGTAGCATCATGAATAGAACTAACAATATAACTATCACATAAAGCATCCCTATCATGAGCCACATGCATAAAAGAATTAATACTCACCACAGGAACAATAGTAGTAGGAGCAGATTCAACAGAATAATTATTCTCATCACCATAATCATCATAAATAGGAGGCATATTGTAATCATAACTAATTTTATCCTCAATAGTAGGTGAACTAAAAATATTATACTCATCATCATAGCCATCATAAACTAGAGAGCAACTATTTCGCAAAGCATATTCTTCAAACATATCATCATAAGAAGGAACATCACATATGGGAGATAAAATATCGTCAGAGTAAATATTCTCCACTAAAGCTGGGGAACTAAAAATATCATGCTTAACAAAACCAGCTTCCCCAAGCTTAGACTTTTCTATAGCATTAGCAACAATGGTGTTCAAAGCATTCATACTAACAACACTATTAGCATGCAAATTAAGCTCCAAAGGTTTTTCAATTTTCTCTTCAAACACTTCATATCTAAACTCAGGAAAAAGACAACAGAACTCTTTGTTTTCCATTAAGCCTAACTAGTGAAAATAAAAACAAGAAACAAAAAGATATAATTGCAGAATCTAAAGGAAATAACTTCGAGCACTCACCAGCAACTAAAAGACTTAGTAGCCAAAGAATGTGAGTACCTTTTACCTTACCTCCCCGGCAACGGCGCCAGAAAAGAGCTTGACGTCTACACACGCGTCTGTTCTTGTAGACAGTGTTGGGCCTCCAAGTGCAGAGGTTTGTAGAATAGCAGCAAGTTTCCCTTAAGTGGATCACCCAAGGTTTATCGAACTTAGGGAGGAAGAGGTCAAAGCTATCCCTCTCAAACAACCCTGCAATTACGATACAGAAAGTCTCTTGTGTCCCCAACACACCCAATACACTTGTCAGATGTATAGGTGCACTAGTTCGGCGAAGAGATAGTGAAATACAAGTAGTAGTGATGATTATGAGTAGTAAATGTAGTATGGAATAAGTATCGCTGCAAGCAAACATGTAACAAAACAGGAAATAAACGGTGTGCAATGCTTGGAAACAAGGCCTAGGGATCATACTTTCACTAGTGGACACACTCCCAACAATATAACATAATTGAACAAATAGATAACTTCTCTTCACTATGGTACTCTGAATCACTCTCCTATTGAATAACACTAATCATTGCGTAGTGGCTACAGAAGCACCCCTTAAAGTTCATCAAGTACTTGACAAACACCACTCATAGAGATATCCAAATCAAATCACAACTCAAGATAAATATTATTGCAACTTAGACCAAGTACTAACACGGTGCACACACTGTCAACATTACACCATGAAAGGAGGAATAGATCACTTCAATACTATCATAGTGATAATTATTCTCATAATCCATAAAAGATCACAATCGTAGCCTAGACCAAGTACCACCATGATGCACGCACTGTCACCGTTACACCATGGCAGGAGGAATAGATTACTTTAATAACATCACTAGAGTACACATAATATCTGAATAATAACATCTACTTGTTAAACATGATACAAAGCTCATGATCACATAAAGATCACATCATGGGAGAGAGAGGTGAACCACATAGCTACCGGTAGAGCCCTCAGCCCCGGGGATGAACTACTCCCTCCTCATCATAGGAGACAACAAGGTTGATGGAGATGGCGGTGAGGTCGATGGAGACGGCGGAGACGGCGATGGAGACCGATGGAGATGGCTCCGGGGGCACTTCCCCGTCCCGGCAGGGTGTCGGAACAGAGACTTCTGTCCCTCGAAATTTGTCTTCGACGGCGGCAGAACTGCGGAACTCTTTCTGGAAATTTGCCGACTCCCTTAGGGTTTTCTGTCCCGAGGCTTCTTATAGGTGAAGGCGCATCGTCAGGGGGCAGCCAGGGGCTCCTCACACCAGGGTGGCATGGGCAGGGCCTGGGCCGCGCCACCTATGTGTGAGGGCGGCCTCTGGCCCCCCTCCGGCTCTCTTTCGGTCTTCGGGAAGCTTCCAGGAAAAATAAGACTTCTGGAACTTGTTTCGTCCAATTCCGAGAATATTTCCTGTGTAGCTTTTCTGAAACACAAAAATAGCAGAAAACAGGGAACTGGCACTGTGGCATCTTGTCAATAGGTTAGTTCCGGAAATCGCATAAAAATGCCACGAAGTGTAACGAAACAGTAGGCAAATGGTGTAAAAACAAGCATGGAGCATCAAAAATTATAGATACGTTTGAGACGTATCAATGCCATATAAGAATTCTTCAGGGTGGCTTGGGTCATTTTGACCGTCCATGTTCTTCTAAAGACAGGTAAAATAAGTTAGTGACACATATTTGATCAATAACAAAAAAAAGGGGGCGTTGGCCGAGCGCCGACGCGGTAGGGGGAAGACCCCCACCGTGTCGGCGTCCGGCCAATGCCCCCTTTTAGTACACATATTTGATCAATAACCAAAAAAAAGGAGGCGTTGGCCGAGCGACGACGCGGTGGGGGGAAGACCCCCTCACCGCGTCGGCGCCCGGCCAACGCCCCCTTTTAGTACACATATTTGATCAATAACCAAAAAAAAGGGGGCATTGGCCGAGCGCCAACGTGGGGGGGGGGAAGACCCCCACCGCGTCGGCGCTCTAAAAGGGGGCGTTGGTCGGGCGCCGACCCCCACCGCGTCGGCGCCCGGCCAACGCCCCCTTTTAGTACACATATTTGATCAATAACAAAAAAAGGGGGCGTTGGCGGAGCGGCGACGCGGTGGGGCGAAGACCCCCTCACCGCGTCGGCGTCCGGCCAACGCCCCCCTTTTTTAGTAACAATTCTATTAAGTAATTTTTCTAACTTTTTTTCTAACTATTTCTTCTAACTAATTCTTCTAACTTTTTTTCTAAATTTTTTTCTAACTATTTCTTCTAACTAATTTTTCTAACTATTTTTCTAACTAATTCTTCTAACTATTTTTCCTAACTAAAATTCTAACAATTAAAATCCTAACTAAAATGCGGTGTGGGAGGCATCGAACCTGCAGGGGAGCGCGCGCGCGAGCGGCCGGCGGCGTCGTTCGGTGCGGGAGGCGTCGGCGACCGTGCGGGTGGCGTCGGCGACCGTGCGGGAGGCGGGTGACGACGGTGCCGAGATGCGGCCGGCGGTGTCGGTGCGGGAGCGGCCGGCAGCGTCGGTGCGGGATACGGGATGCGGGCGGCGGCGTCGGTGCGGGATGCGGGCGGCGGCGGCGATGCGGCGGCGATGCGCGGCATGGGCGACGGCGGCGTGGGCGACGGTGCCGGGATGTGGCCGGCGGCGTCGGTGCGGGAGCGGCCGGCAGTGTCGGTGCGGGATGCGGCCGGCGGCATCGGTGCGGGATGCTGGCGGCGACGGCGATGCGCGGCGTGGGCGACGGCGGCGTGGGCGATGGCGGTTCGCTTCCGCCGGAGCTTGCTCTGTGCGCTACGCCTTCGTCTTCGTCTGGATTGAGAATGGAGAAGGGCAGGGAAGGCGCGCGTTTATATAGCCCGGGACCTTTAGTCCCGGTGAGTAATACGATCCAGGACTAAAGACCCTTTAGTCCCGGTTCGTATTACCAACCGGGACTAAAGGGGGACCTTTAGTCCCGGTTGGTAAGGAGGCCCGGGACTAAAGGCCCATTTTGGGCGGTTTCCAAAGTTTGCACGCGCAGGGACCTTTAGTCCCAGGCCGTTTCACCGACCGGGACCAAAGGTTGTTTTGAATAAACTTAACAAATTGCAATTCATAACTTGACTGAATATTCGAATTAAATTTCTGAGAAATCTACAACTGCAAATCGAGTGATTCAAAATCCTACAAATCACAAATTTAAATATCTATCAAATGCCACTGTTCCCATATTTGTATGATAATCCAATAATTTTACATAATTAAAATACTCCAAATATGCTTATAGAAACTTTGAAAATTCATATCTAAAGATTTACAAATCTAAATTTAGTGAAACCAATTGTATTAAAACTATATTGATTAATATTCTTTTTACATATTTTAGAATCTGATAAAACTTTGAATATGAAAAGTGTTTGAAATTGAGTAACTAATTCAAAACCATTTTCTATTTTCAAAACCAGAAGATTATAATAAGTTTGAGATTTCCCAACCCTTTACCCAACACTGTTAGAGGAGATTGAGTCTTTTACGGGCTTGCAAGGAAATTTTTCCGAGGCGGAGCTTCCGAAGATGCCGTAGGGTGTGAGCACCAACGACATCTTCGAGAAGCTCCGCCACGGTAGATTTCCCAACCCTTTCCCCAGCACTGTTAGAGGAGATGGAGTCTTTCACGGGCTTGCAGGGAAAAAAATTCAAGGCGGAGCTTCCGAAATGCCGTAGGGCGTGAGCACCAACGACATCTTCGAGAAGCTCCGCCACGGTAGATTTCCCAACCCTTTCCCCAACACTGTTAGAAGAGATGGAGTCTTTCACGGGCTTGCAGGGAAATTTTTCTGAGGCGGAGCTTCCGAAGATGCCGTAGGGCGTGAGCACCAACGACATCTTCGAGAAGCTCCACCACGGTAGATGTCCCAACCCTTTTCCCAACACTGTTAGAGGAGATGGAGTCTTTCACAGGCTTGCAGGGAAATTTTTCTGAGGCGGAGCTTCCGAAGATGCCGTAGGGCGTGAGCACCAACGACATCTTCGAGAAGCTCCGCCAAGGTAGATTTCCCAACCCTTTCCCCAACACTGTTAGAGGAGATGGAGTCTTTCATAGGCTTGCAGGGAAATTTTTCCGAGGCGGAGCTTCCGAAGATGCCATAGGGCGTGAGCACCAACGACATCTTCGAGAAGCTCCGCCACGGTAGATTTCCCAACCCTTTCCCCAACACTGTTAGAGGAGATGGAGTCTTTCACAGGCTTGCAGGGAAAATTTTCCGAGGCGGAGCTTTCGAAGATGCCGTAGGGCATGAGCACCAATGACATCTTCGAGAAGCTCCGCCACGGTAGATTTCCCAACCCTTTCCTCCATCCATGGGGATGAAACTCTCCCTGCCTTCTAGGTTGGCTTGTTGAGATGCTTGCCATGGCGTATCGATGCTCCTTTTATAGGCATGGCGCCGCTTCTACTTTGTCTTGTTCCTCCGACAGGGGCGTCGTACGCTACATGCTTTATCTCATCGAGCAGTGCATCCACCCACGCGTCCTTATCCTACCGATAGCTTTAGTCTCGGTTGCACCCACCAGCCAGGACTAAAGGTTACCCACACGTCCTTATCCCACCGACAGTTTTGTTAGATGACACAAAAACCACCTTTAGTCCCGGTTGTACCCACCAGCCGGGACTAAAGTTTTGTTAACTTATTCTAACTTATCAAAATATTATTAACTTATTGGAACAATACATTACATAAAATGTTTAATACATGATTACACATCATTTCTTCGCTAGTGTCCCTTGCTTACGATTGTGGCGTAACCATGGAGAATCTTCATCATTTAACTTGAGGCTTGTGTCAGTGTTCACTCTGAAGGGCGGAATTTCACCAAACTGATTATAATCTTGTGACATGTCTGTCTTGTCCTCCACTCCCACGATGGTTCTTTTCCCTGAAAGAACTATGTGGCTCTTTGGTCATCACATGATGTATTCGCTTTGGTTCTTTTTCTTGGTTTGCTAGTCATGTCCTTCACATAGAAAACCTGAGCCACATCTTTGGCTAGGACGAATGGTTCATCAAGGTACCCTAGATTGTTGAGATCCACCATTGTCATTCCATACGGCTCGTCCAACTTTACCCCGCCTCCTGTCATCTTCACCCATTTGCACCGAAACAAAGGAACCTTAAATTTAGGTCCATAATCAAGCTCCCATATCTCCTCTATGTAACCATAATATGTGTCCGTTCGCCCTTTGCTGGTTACTGCATCAAAGCAGACACCACTGTTTTGGTTGGTGCTCTTTTTATCTTGGGCGACCATGTAAAATGTATTCGCATTTATCTTGTACCCTTGGAAAGTCAATATAGTCGAAGATGGTAATTTGGCCAGCAAGTACAGCTACTCTTCAACAACATTATCATTCATGAGATGTCTTTGCAACCAAACGCCGAAAGTCGCCATGTGGAGCTGTAAAACAAAGGACTCAGACTGCCCTGGGTTTGCTTGGCGTACAATATTCTTGTATTCCTCACTGTACGGAGCCACCAAGAGGGAATTTTGTAGAACTGTGTAGTGTGCTTGAGTCAAAGAATGACCATCCCTACATATCATTGGTTTCTTTCCGATCGTGCCTTTTCCACTCAGTCTCCCCTCATGACGCGATTGAGGAAGACCAATCGGCTTAAGGTCGGGAACAAAGTCAGCACAAAACTCAATGACCTCCTCTGTTCCATATCCCTTGACGATGCTTCCTTCTGGCCTAGCACGGTTACGAACATATTTCTTTAAGACTCCCATGAACCTATCAAAGGGGAACATATTGTGTAGAAATACAGGGCCGAGAATGGAAATCTCTTCGACTAGCTGAACCAGGAGGTGCGTCATAATATTGAAGAACAATGGTGGGAACACCAGCTCGAAGCTGACAAGACATTGGGCCACATCATTCTGTAACCGTGGTAGATCTTCCGGATTGATTACCTTCTGAGATATTGCATTGAGGAATGCACATAGCTTCACAATTGCTAGTCGAACATTTTCCGGTAGAAGCCCCCTCAATGCAACTGGAAGCAATTGCGTCATAATCACGTGGCAGTCATGAGACTTTAGGTTTTGGAACTTTTTCTCTGCCATATTTATTATTCCCTTTATATTCGATGAGAATCCAGCCGGGACCTTGATACTGTTCAGGCATTCAAAAAAGGTGATCTTCTCTTCTTTAGTAAGAGCGTAGTTGGCGCGACCTTGAAACAGTTCTAGATGTCGGTCTTCTTGGTCTTTCACACGTTGCAGGTCCTGTTGAGCTTCCTTTGTATCTTTTGTCTTCCCATACACACCCAAGAAGCCTAGCAGGTTCATGCAAAGATTCTTCATCACATGCATCACGTCGATTGCAGAGCGGACTTCTAAGAATTTCCAATACTCAAGCTCCCAAAATATAGATTTCTTCTTTCACATGTGTGCGTGTCCGTCTGCGTCATGCGGAACAGATTGTCCGCCAGGACCCTTTCCAAAGATTACTTCTATATCTTTGACCATATCGAATACATCATCACCAGTATGTTCCTTAGGCTTATCCCGGTGATCTGCCTTACCGTTGAAATGCTTGCCTTTTTTTCTTACGGCATGAGTTTTGCTAAGAAATCGACGGTGCGATAGGTACACATTCTTCTTACAATTAGCTAAATATATATTTTTAGTCTCTTGTAAACAGTGTGTGCATGCCTTGTATCCCTTGTTTGTCTGTCCTGAAATGTTACTAAGAGCAGGCCAATCATTGATGGTAACGAACAACAATGCTCGTAAGTCAAATTCCTCTTGTTTGTGCTCATCCCACACACGTACACCTGGTTTGGCCCACAGCTGTAAAAGTTCATCAACTAATGGCCTTAGGTACACATCAATATCGTTGCCGGGTTGCTTCGGACCTTGGATGAGCACTGGCATCATAATGAACTTCCGCTTCATGCACAACCAAGGAGGAAGGTTATAGATGCATAGAGTCACGGGCCAGGTGCTATGACTGGAGCTTTGCTCCCCAAAAGGATTGAAGCCATCTGTATTTAGACCAAACCGTATGTTCCTTGCGTCACCTGCAAAATCTTTAAACTTATTGTCGATCTTTCTCCATTGAGACCCATCAGCGGGGTGTCTCAACATCCCGTCTGACAAACGGTCCTCTTTGTGCCATCGCAATAACTTGGCATGCTCTTTGCACCAAAACAAACGTTTCAACCATGGTACTATAGGAGCATACCACATCACCTTGGCAGGAACCCTCTTCCTAGGGGGCTCGCCCTCAATATCACCAGAGTCATCTCCTCTGATCTTATACCGCAATGCAGTGCATATCGGGCATTCAGTCAAATTCTCGTAGTCACCACGATAGAGGATGCAGTCATTAGGACATGCATGTATCTTCTGAACCTCTAAACCTAGAGGGCAGACAATCTTCTTGGCTTCGTACGTACTGGTGGGCAATTCGTTATCCTTTGGAAGCATATTCCTCATTATTTTCAGCAACTTTTCAAATCCGGAGTCAGATAGACCTTCCTCTGCCTTCCATTCAGCAATTCAAGTGTGCTACCCAGCTTTTTCAGACCATTTTGGCAGTTTGGGTATAAGGACTTTTTGTGATCCTCTAACATGCGATCCAACTTCTCCCTCTCCTTATTAGTTTCGCATTCTCTCCGTGCATCAGCAATGGTCCGACCGAGATCATCAGGGGGCTCATCATGTGTGTCTCCTTCAGCTTCCCCTTCAGCTCCCCCTTCAGCTTCTCCCATGAAAGTATCACCGTATTCAGGGAACCCAGGATAGTTGTCATCATCCTCTTCTTCATTGTCTTCCATTGTAACACCTCTTTCTCCGTGCTTGGTCCAACAATTGTAGCTGGGCATGAAACCGTGCTGAAGCAGGTGCACGTGAAGGGTTCTTGAGGAAGAGTAATTCTTCTGATTCTTACACACACTACATGGACAGACAACAAAACCATTCCGCTTGTTCGCATCAGCCACACGGAGGAAATCCTGCAAGCCCTTAATGAACTCGCTTGAGACTCGGCTACCGTACATCCATTGCCGGTTCATCTGCATTATTATGTAAGTATATAATAAACCAAATTAATACAAGGAATGAACTCACATTGCATATAAATCATATATACTCCCACATTACTCTCTAACATTACTTCACAAATCCCTCTATTTTCTTGAGCATAAAAAGAACTATGTGCATGGAAATCAATCAAAAAAATGCCTCATACTTACAAGTTATTATTGCAAACAAATCCTACTCAAAAGTTATTATTGTAAATCACATAAGCTCACAATTACTCCCACATTACTTTCTAATATTAATTACTCCACAAATCCCTCTATTTTTTGAGCATAAAAAGAGCTATATATATATATATATATATATATATATATATATGTGCATGACAAATTTCTACTCCATACTCATTTTGGTCAACATACAAGTACACCACCTCTACACATGTGCAAACTAAGGAATTAATTTAAGCTCAAATGCTATATAAATCAAATAAACTCCCATAATTACTTCCAAATTAAAGCCACAAATCTCACCACATCTAGAGCATTATATGAGCTAAATTAGCAATTAAAGATGAGAGAGTGAAGTTGCTAACCCCAAATTGGATAGATGAAATAACTCAAAATCTTGGATAATTTTGATAAAAAAATTGGGCATGACCTCCCCACTCAAGCCAAGCTTCCGACCACCATTAGTATACTGGCAGGCTCGGGGGAAGAGAAGCTTCATTTTGTAGGCGAAGGCCTTTAGTCCCGGGCCGTGTTAAAGGCCGAGATTAAAGGTTGCCCTTTAGTCCCGGTCGTTAACACGAGCCGGGACTAAAGGCCGCCACCAGTGGGGTTCCCGCCCGCCACACCTTTAGTCCCGGTCCGTGTTAACGATCGGGACTAAAGGTCCATTACGAACCGGGACTAAGTGCTGGCCGTACCCAGCGGCACGAACCGGGACTAATGTCCCCTTTAGTCCCGGCCCAAATAGTTTGGAGACTAAAGGTGGCGAATAGAAGCCTCTTTTTCCACTAGTGCCTTGCAAGTTGCAATTTTGCAAAGCGGGCTGCCAAACCACTAATCTATAGTCGAATGACCGGGTGGGAAGGATAAAAGCACGAAAATACTATGACAAAGCCATCAAGGTAAAGAGACCATGAGAAATTGTGGCACCAACGCACATACAGCGTCTGCTACAGACCTACATCATTTGATTAGAAGTATCTTGACAGAGAGCTCATATTTACAGAGATAACTGGAGACTGAGAGGGACAGACACGGAGCTAGCATTTGGCTGCATGATCAACCTTCAAAGTTCAAAGGCAACCTATCTAGCACCAATCAGTTTACACCGACGACATCCTCGATCCCGTTTTCCTTTATCAGATCGGTGAATTGGTTCAGGTAGCTCACCAGCCCACCTAGTGATTTGATCAGCTCGTCGGCCTTCTGGCGAGTGGTCTCTATTCCAGCTGGTGAGATCGCATCTGTAGGAGCATGGTTCTGGCCAGCATCTTCGTCTGCCTCTCCGCTTAGTAGCATATGGATATGTTGCGCGTTCTCGTTTAACTTGTTGGCCAGTTCCCATGCGTCAGCTTGGCTCTTCTTGGGCTCGTTGTGTGTTTCGGTGTCAGCACCTTCTTAGACAAACAAAACATGTAAGTTATCTTCAAATAATGACAGGACACAAACAAATACTACAGTAGATAGTAGGAAATGGACAAATGGTAGAGACAGATCGGTATCTAAATATGCATGGGCTCAAAGAATCTCTTTTGTACATTCCAGTAACTCCCAATGATATGTTCATATTTTGGTGTTAATGGAAACTTATAGCATTGAAAAGGTAAGAGTGACAAATTTAGGTTTACCACTACAAAAATGATATTGCTATGCCATAACTTTTAGCAAAACCATATTCAGTTAAGGAATACCTCATTGTGGCATTAAAGTAACACCACATATCACGAGAATTATGAGATTATTAAGAGAAGTGCTCGATGGTTGTACATACAGTAATTCAGTAAAAAATTATACAGAAAACAAAATGACAAGAATGACTCCATTTTTTAATGATATAAGATACAAGCGGTCTATGTCTTTAGGTCCTAACTATGAATTAGGAAACTGTATCTGAATCTCTTGGATTATCATCACCCAGGATCTGTGGTTCCAGGCACCCAGCCAAGAAATGAGAATAGCCACTAGAGTGGACATGACAGTGACAAGAGAAACAAAGTACTCTTATTGGACTAGGAAAGAATATTGCTGTATCATGAGAAAAATTTGAAAGGAAAAATATAAGCCTCACTACTAGAAAACTTAGCTTTAACAACAAGAGGCAAGAAACTTTTGGTCGTAGAAAGCCCCCTGGGGTTCTCCGCGGGGTTGGAATCACGTACGCGAATGGTTTTAACAACCACCTGGGCGGGCCATCGTTAGCGCAAGGTCAGCGGCGGTCATTTGTGTTTCCAATCTAGGTACAGCTAGATAGCAAACAACAAATATGCTAGTATTTTGCACATAATTTGGTTCGTGATTAAGAAAGAGCGGGATGGCTACTTTTTTTGGGCGCAAACTGGTGGGAATTTCTATCAAGATTTACCTTACCTAACAAATCTGTTAAGATCCTATCTCTCCCTCCTTTTCTCCCTCCTAGTTAGTAGCGGCGCCCTGTTCCCCTACGAGTACAGGAACGGCCCTCCCGAGCTTCCTCCTCGCCGGTCACCAACTGACCTGACGCGCCCGTCCTGCACCTCGTCGGCCGCCACCACCTACCTACCCGGCGCGCCGCTGCACCTCGCCGGTCGCCGCCAACAACCGACGCGGCGCGCCCTTCTCGATCTCGCCAGTCGCCGCCAACAACATGGTTCCACTATCGATTTATTGGTATACCTCCTTCCTCCGATTCATCTTTTTGTTGCCAGGCTTTTCTCTGCTTTGTTGATCCCTATCAAGTCCCCCATGACCAAAATATATTGTGCAATTTCGTTTGATTTATTACTACTTATGATTTTCTGATGCATGTTCAGTAATCCATTCATCTAGTGCTCTGATACAGTCTGATCTAATTTACAATCTGCTATGCCTTACATTGAGTAACATAAATGCAGGGTAATTTTATACTAAAACAACGATATACAAGAGATGGCTCCGAGTAAGAGATCGATGAGTCTAATTAATGAGCACCACAATGGCGGTGAAGATGATTGATTGAAAATTCGTCCGATCAAGTGAAGCAGTACATGTCTACAGACACACCTGATATAGAAGACCAAGAACAATGGAAAGATTACGACATAGCAGGTATTACTCAAAACAAATTAGTATTATTTCAGCATACAACTGAGTACTTCATACTACCTCGTAGTGGGTGATTAATTTAGCTGCTTTTTTTCATAGATGGAAATGAAGCAGTGCAAAAAGTCACACGGTGATGGTTTAGTACAATATGGGATGCAGATAGTTCAAAAAGTCAGAATTCAAACTACCTTGTGTTTGTACCCAGATATTTTTCTTTTGCATAGTATTTTAAGTTACCACTGATACATTGCAGCCATGAGTAACGAAGCATGCAAGCGATGAAGGTGACATAGGAAATGATAGAAGTTGTGGTATGAAAAATATCAGTTTATCGTTGAGCCAACCTGCTTACTTCATTTGTTTATATTCTCAAACACTTCATTGATCCAGAAAGGTTGGATGGTGTGATGGAGAAGTGGCAGAAATCAAGCATTTTATGTCCAGCAGAAGTAACATTGCTCATCAAAAACAGGATGATTAGGTAAGATCTTGTTCCACAGTAAGCTACATGGTATTGTGCCACTTTATTTATATGCACAAACTCTTATAAACAATTCATGTTTTTGTAGGTCTGATAGTCAATAACATGTTGAAGCATGAGGCGCACCATATTTTCTGATGAAGATTCAGAAGGATTTAAGCATCAGCACTTCCGATGGTCGTCTACTGTAGAATAATAAATTTATTTTTAGTCATTCCATGTTAAAGAGATGAGAGAGAGTTCTTGTGATTCATATTTGTTAAATGGTATATTAATACCAAACTTATATGGCTATGTATATTAGATTTCAGTTAAATAAAAAGAGGTTGTTTGTTGTTTAGGAAATTCATTTCTATGTTATTCTACTTACTGATCTGAAATGCTACACGCCACATAAAGGCCATTGATGATTGTACACGCTGGGCAATTATTTGTAGCAACTAAAAGTGGTTGTTAATGGAAAACTTTTGGTCGCTAAAGATACTTTGATGGCCGTGGGAGTGTTATTAGTGACAATAAAAGTGGTTGCTAATAGTAGAATTGTGGTCGTTGTTGTCTTGCAATTAGCGACAACACCATGTGTGGTCGTTAAAAAAATAACGACCAAGTAAATTTTTTGGTCGTTAAACTTTTAACGACGGAGCCTATGACGACAACTAACGACCACCTGTTTGTGGTCGTTAATACCTTTTAACGACCAAAAACTGATTTTTAACGACCACATTTTTTGTCGTTAAAACTCCTTTTTCTAGTAGTGCCTCCTTCACAGTAACTACTAACATCGGAAATATGTTCAGTAAATTCTGACCGTGACTATTCCGCAACACAAACCAGAACAAAACCATGTTGACAGCAAAATACTCCTTTAGCCAAATCATCCTGATTCAGTATGTTGTCGAAAATCACCCTAATTCAGTAGCTTGATTCCGTAGCAAATCATCTCGTTACCAGAATCTTCTTCACATTGTATTGATGCATTGCTATATGGTCGTATTTCGAACTCATCTAATATATGACATAACTCGCAAGCTTTAGTACTGGACCATCAAGTATCCCCAACATATCATCAACAAAGCACACTAAACCACATTGTAAATCAAACTGATTCACCCACACACACACGAATCAGCCAGGAGCGTGATCACTGAAAGCAAAATGAGAGGAATTTTACCCAAATCATCAGGAGCATTCGCGATTCCACCATCCACCTGCATCTCCCCCTCACTGCCGTCACTGTCCACCTCCTGCTCATCGTCCTCCTCTTCGCCGACTCCAGCATCGCCACCCTCTTCTTCTCCCACCTCAGCACCACCGCCACCACCGCCACCGACCAAACCCGTCCCGTCCCCTCCTCCACCGGCGCCCGCAAGGAACGCCTCCTCGACCTGGATCAGCGCGTCCATGATGCCGTACACCTCGGCGTCGAAGTCCGCGGGGAGCCCGGCCTTCCTCTTCGCCGCGGCGCCCATCCCCCAGTACCTGCACCCGGCGCGCCTCACCGCCCCGTACTCCGCCACGAGCGCCTCCCACCTCCGCTTGCACTCCCCGGCCGCCCTCCCCTTTCGCCTCGAGGAGGGCCCTGCGGAGGAGGCGAGGTTGTCGGCGACAATGGCCCACTTCTGGAACGCGGAGACGGAGCGGGCCCAGCCGTCGTCATCGACGGCGGCGACCGTGGCGACGAGCGCGAGCGTCTCGGCGGCGGTCCACTCGGGGGCGCCGCCGGAGCGCGTGCGGCGTGGGCTCGTGGCCCTGGAGGAGTTGGGGCGAGGCGGCGGCGGGTGGTCTCCGGCGGCGGCTGGGAGTGGGAGGGGCGGCTGGGGTTTGGAAGGGGACGCCACTAGGGCTTGGACGATGCAGGGCCGGTCGGCTGCGGCGTTGGGGTCCATGGAGGCCGATGCTAGGGCCTGGACGATGCACGGGAGGTCGGCGCCGTGGGGATCCATGGAGGCGGAGGCTGTTGGGAATGGGGAGGCGAGAGCTGGGTGGCAGAAGCTCAGAGTCAGAGTGAGGAGTGAAGAGGAATCTTCGTGTCGTACGCAAAAAAAAAAAAAAAACTTAGGAGTAGCATTTCGTATGAAAAAAATGAAAATCTTGCAATAGTTTCTATTCTGATTAGCTAGTTTTAATCTTATAAAGATTTAGTGCACATGGACACCAGTGATCTTGTTGTTTAAAATAAATTAAAAATCATATTTCTGAGTTTAAAAAAATGATTTTTTTGCATGTAGCCAACTATTTATCACACCAACGTGCAAAAAATCTTGTGCAAATATTTTGTATTTTAGGCTACACAATAATGATAAACGTCTAGATCTGAGTATGTATATTTTAAATTTACAAATTTTATCAAATTTTGTTATTTTTATGTAGCCCACAACAAAGAATTTCGTAATAAATTTTTTCATACTTGTAGATTACATCATTGACTATGTCCTAATTTATTTACATAATTTTTTGAAACTTAAAACTATGATTTTTAATTTTTTGAAATGGAGCCAAAAACACTTTTCGCTCTATTTGTTTTCATGCTCTATATTAGTGCAATTTTTCATGCTTATATGATTGAACTGCTCAATCTTTTTTACTTACCAAAGAAGAAAGGGCGGGAAGATATGCACCAAACTAAGAAACCTGAAAATATTGGGGGCAAAACGGGAACCACAGCCACACTAGCGACTTCCTCTCCGGTGTCCTCTCCCCCTTCCATTTCTCACTCTCAAGTCATCGTGTCTGTAAATATAATCTTCCTATTGTACGAATTTAGCATGAAACTTTGCATTTCGCATAAAAAAGAGAAAATTATCCAAATAAACTATTTGCACAAACTTTTTTTTCCTTTGTCTCTCCGAAGCTCCGTACTGGCGGTACCCTTCGGCAACCAGTTAGCAGCGACGTTCTGCTGTGTCCGTGGCTGTGGTGAACATGATAACCGAGCTGGTATTGTGATCGAGCCTCTCTCTATTCTATCAGTTTAACTCGAATTCCTAGTGCTTCTCATTCCGATCAATTAATTCATACAGTACACAAGACTGCCATGGACATAAGTTTCTAAAGGCGAAGCACAACTATATTTTTGTTCCTGGTTTGTTACACGAAAGAAGCCACTATTTATAAGTGAGAGTTGGATCGACTATTAAGTAAACGAACTATATGCTGATTTCATCCAACAGCCAACTACAAGCTTTATATGCAATGAATGGATGATTCACTTCATAAACCTAACACAATGAATGGAGTACATGACATGTACAAGGTTAATTAAGACCAGCCAGTTGGATTAATATGCAGTGATTTCTCGGCAATAAAGAAGTTTATAGGTCATTTATGAGATGGAGCTATGCATCTCAAGAAGTGCGAACTCAATATCACCAAATACACTATGTCGAGGACAAAGCCACTTGCAAGTTGCAATTTTGCAAAAGCGGGCTGTCAAACCACTAATCTGTCGTCGAACGGCTACCATGAGGAATTGTGGCACCAACGCACATAGAGCGTCTGCTACAAACCTACATCATTTGATTAGAAGTATCTTAACAGAGCCCTCATATATACAGAGGTAACAGGAGATGGAGTGCATGATTCAACCCTTCAAAGTTCAATGGCAACCTGACTAGCACCAATCAATTCACACCGACGATGTCCTCGATCCCGTTTTCCTTTATCAGATCGGTGAACTGGTTCAGGTAGCTCACCATCCCACCTAGTGATTTGATCAGCTCGTCGGCCTTCTGGCGAGTGGTCTCTATTCCAGCTGGTGAGATCGCATCTGCAGGAGCATGGTTCTGGCCAGCATCTTTGTCTGACTCTCCGCTTAGTAGCATATGGATATATTGCGCGTTCTCGTTTATCTTGTTGGTCAGTTCCCATGCGTCCACTTGGCTCTTCTTGGGCTTGTTGTGTGTTTCCGTGTCAGCATCTTCTAGACAAACAGAACATGTAAGTTATTTGCAAAACATTACAGAACACAAACAACTACTAACAGTAGATGGTAGGAAATGGTAGAGACAGATTTCATTCTCAGTATGTAAATATGCATGTGCCATCATTCCATGGGCTCAAAGGATCTGTTGTACTCCCTCCGTTTTTATTTATCTCGCATTCTAGGACTTAAAGTCAAACTCTGCAAAGTTTGACCAAGAATACAGAAAAACTATCAACATTCACAATACCAAATGCATATAATATGAAAATATATTTTACAGCCATTCTAATGCCATAAATTTTTTCTATTGTACATGTTAATGTATTTTTCTAAATATTTGGTCAAATTTCACAAAGTTTGACTTTAACAAAATCTAGAACGCGAGGTAAATAAAAACAGAGGGAGTACATTCCAGTAACTCCCTATGATATGTTAATGTTTTGAAATTAATGGAAACAATTATAGCATTGAGAAGGTAGAGTGACCAATTTAGGTTTACCACTGCAAAAATGATATTGCTATGCCACAACTTTTATCAAAACCATATTCAGTTAAGGAATACCTTATTGTGGCACTAAAGTAACACCACATATCATGAGAATGATGAGATTATTAAGAGAAGTGCTGCTTGATAGTTGTACATACAGTAATTCGGTAAAAAATTATACAGACAGCAAAATGACAAGAATGGCCCCATTTTTTAATGATATAAGGTACAAACGGTATATATCTTCAGGTCCTAATAAATGAAAACCTAGAATGCATCAGTATGAATTAAGAAACTGTATCTGAAGATCTCTTGGATTATCATCATCCAGGATCTGTGGTTCCAGCTCCCAGCCAAGAACTGAGAATAGCCACTAGAGTGGACATGATGACAGCAACAAGAGAAACAAAGTATTCTTACCGGACTAGGACAGAATATTGCTGTATCATGAGAAAAATCTGAAAGGACAATATAACTACTAATACCAGAAATATGCTCAGTAAATTCTGACCATGACCATTCCCTAACACACCAGAACAAAACCATGTTGACAGCAAAATACTCCCTTAGCCAAATCATCCTAATTTAGTATGTTGTCGAAAATCACCCTAATTCAGTAGCTTGATTCCGTAGCATATCATCTCGTTACCAGAATCTGCTTCACATTGTATTGATGCAATGCTATCTAGTCGCATTTCGAGCTCGCATCTAATATAATGACATACCTCTGTAATTTACAAGCTTTACTACTGGACCATCAAAGTATCCCAACATCTCATGAACAAAGCACACTATAATTACATTGGAAATCTAACTGATTCACACCCACGCGCGAATCAGGTCAGGAGCGTGATCACTGAAAGCAATTATTATTTTTGAATATTATCACTGAAAGCAAAATGAGAGAGGAATTGTACCCAAATTATCACCATCCACCTGCATCTCCCCCTCACTGCCGCCACTGTCCACCTCCAGCTCATCGTCCTCCTCTTCCTCGAGTCCAGCATCGCCACCCTCTTTTTCTCCCACCTCAGCACCACCGCCACCGCCACCGACCAAGCTCTTCCCGTCCCCTCCACGTTTTGGTGTTTGATGACAATACATAATTTTGCATGTTTCAAACTATATAAAATATAGACGGAGCTCCCCCTTGCTATGTGCCTTATTTTGAATTTTGTATTTGAATACAAAGACACATCAACAATAAGAACTCCCCCTAGATTTTATAATGTGATCCATATGTGCACAAGATAATTAATAATTCAATAGCACATAATCAACAAGCATATAATATGACAAGATATATAGCAAGTAGGATCAATAAAGATAATCATAAAGTCTACTACACATAATAATAATAGCACATAGTTCAACACATAGTAGTAGGTGATAATCCAACTAGAGCCACTAAAGTTCAACCATGGGACACAAGCGAGCAAGCACACGATAAGAGCTTGTGACCCAACCAAATCCAAATGGAAAACCAACACAAATCCTAATGGAAACACATGCAAAGGACTTTCTCCCCCTTTGGCATCAAGACGCCAAAAAGGGAGACAACAACACGAGATCACTCCTCAAAGTCATCAAAGTCCTCATCATCTTCTTGGTCATCATCTTCTTCCTCTTCATCATCATCTCCATCTCCTTCTTCATCTTCTTCATCAATGGCTTCCTTGCCCTTGGATGTGACTTCGGCTAGCTCCTTCCAATCAAAAGATGAGCCCTCATTCTACTTGCCAAAGGAAAAAGTGTCCTCGGATAGATCTTGCTCTTGGGACTCTTCTTCATTGCTAGCTCCTTTGCCCTTCTCCACAACCCTCAAACAAGCATCCAAATCCCTTTGCTTCTTGTGAATGTGCTTGCGGTCCACATAGTCCTTGTATTGAGTATGGCGCACATCATTGTTCATACAAAATAAAGCCCTTTGCCACCACTTGAGTTTCTTCATCTCTTGACCCATTCCACCACTTGGTGGATCCGCATTCTTCCTCCTACAACCACTAGCATAGCGGTTGCCGCCCATCACATCACTCGAAGAAAGAAAAGCACTTGAGGTGCTAGACACCAAATGAGCGGTCTTCTTGTAGAACTTGTTGGGCTTGTGCACTTCTAACTCTTCATCTAGAAAATCTTGCTCAATCTCAAAGTCTCCTTCAATGCCTCTGTCAATGATAAGCCTCATGATAAATGGAGCATAAGGAGGGATTTTCCTGTCAAGCATAGCAATCTTCATCTCCATGAAGATAAAGTACATCACATCAAGCTCCATCCCTTCACACTCCCTTCCGGCCTCGAAGATAAGACGGGCATGGTGGAGTAGATGCACAAGTCCACCTCTGATAGAATCATTGTTGCCCCCACTTGGAGCAATATTGGCACGAAACATCCGAAGCAAAATATCATAGAGGGGAAGGAGATTTGCAGTCTCTCCCGCTTTGCCCCCGGGACCATAAAGACACTGGATCTTCCTCTTGTTGTACTCTGTGGTGTCAAGATGCAAGCGGGCACCTCTAGGTCGATGAATGCCATCAAACCTATAGCCCAAGAGCTTCCCAAAGCGATATATGGTCGAGCTCTTCCTCACTTCACCTGACATCCAAGTGAAACCAACCTCATCCCGAGTATCAAACTCCAATGTGGCAAAGAACTGCTGAATCAGATGAGGATTGTAGTCTTGCTTGAAGACCATCAACTTGTGCAACCCTAATTTCTCGGTGACCCAAAGAGCATCGGCAAAGTACTCATCCTTGGATAGTGACACAATATTGGTGAACTTCATGGGGCAAACCTTTGTGCTCATGGTCTCATAGACCTGCTCATAGATCCTCTGATGCTCTGACCGGTAAAAGGAACCACTGTCGATGTCCCTAGGCATGGCATAGAACTTCTGCTCACGGAACTCACGGTACTCTTGCTTGGACAACTTCTTGAGGTCAGAGATGCTAGCAAACATGGATTTCTTCTTCCTTTCTTCCAATCTCTTCTTCTTCACAGCAGCGGTCACACGTGCATCTTGGTGCTCTTGACGGCGGGCAAGAGAAGGATCAACATAGCGTGCCCGCTTGGGACGCGAACCACCTGCAAACAGCACATAGGTAGAAAACATATAGGTTGAGCATGCATGCCAGAAGATCAAAGAGCAATAGCACAAAAGGAAAAAACAGGACAGTAATTGGTGATCTACACCGGCTATTTCCGGTCTCAGGCCGGCAATAGCCGGTCTGACACCAGCTTTAGCCGGACCAGATGAACAAGGTTCGAAATCTTAGGAGTAGGCCACCAAAACTAGTCAAGTATTTTCGATTTATGCAATGCAAGAAGGAATCATGAATCCAAAATCTCCCAGATGAACAACAAGGTACCAAGAATCAACTAACCCTAACCCTAGGGAGACCTAGGGAGAGAGAGAGAGAGGAGGAAGTAGAGGAGGGTACCCTGGTCCATGGGGGAGGGCGCCGGAGAGGATGGCCGGCCGGAGAGAGGACTCCGGCGACCGGAGGGCGGACGGACGGCAGCGGCGACGACAAGGGGGCACGAGCATAGGTGAAAGGCGTGGGGGGGAATGTGAGGAAACCCTCACCCCCACAGCCTTATGAGTGGGGCTCGAAATCCCCAGACCGGCTATAGCCGGAGGGCCCGGCTAAAGCCGGACACCGGCTATTTCCGGTGACAGACCGACTAAAGCCGGTCTAGATGGGGCAAAATGGATAGATTCAGTTTGAAGAGAATTCTGGCATGCAAGAGAGAATGCAAGGCTTTAGATAAGAGGGCTTAGGATGGAAAACACGCAAGGAGTGGTTCTCGGCACTTGACATTGCAAACACAAGAAATCTTCGGAAAATCCAATGCAAGTGCCTTCCCATTTCAAGAAAAGAGACAATGACGAAAAAAGCTCAATAAAACTCAAATAGAATTTGCATGGAATCAACTCTTCGAAAAGAAGAGGTCGGTGGCCGAGGCCGCCATGTATGAGTGTTATGGCATTGGACCGCGAAGATGTATCTTGGGTCCATAACCAATACTCGTCAATGAAGCTCATATATCACAAAATGATAGATAGAGAACAATTTTGTTACTATCGGCATTATGGGGGGAGGGATAGCCCAATTAATTAGGACCACACTCCCCTATCTCCATGCCCACACCTAAACCAAACAAGTATTGAAAAATAGGTGTATTTGCAAGATGCTCAAGCCACACTCCTTGAATCAATGATATTTAGCTCATTCCTCAAATATCCAAATCTTGCTTCATCAAGGGGCTTCGTGAATATATCGGCAAGTTGATCCTTGGTGCTCACATATGCAAGCTCAATATCACCACAGGCAACATGATCTCTAATAAAATGATTCCGGATCTCAATATGCTTGGTTCTTGAATGTTGCACCGGATTATAGGCTATCTTGATAGCACTCTCATTGTCACATAAAAGAGGCACTTTGTCACAATTGACACCATATTCCTTTAAAGTTTGCCTCATCCACAACAATTGAGTGCATCCACTTGCGGCGGCAATGTATTCGGCTTCGGCGGTGGAGAGAGATATACAATTTTGCTTCTTAGAAGACCAACACACCAAAGACCTACCAAGAAATTGGCAAGCTCCGGAGGTTGATTTCCTATCATCCTTGTCACCGGCCCAATCTGAATCCGTGAAGCCACAAAGAGAGAAATCTGAGCCTTTGGGATACCAAAGCCCATAAGTTGGGGTATGAACCAAATATCAAAAGATTCTCTTAACCGCCATAAGGTGGCTTTCTTTCGGAGCGGCTTGATACCTTGCACACACACCTACACTCAACACAATATCGGGTCTAGATGCGCAAAGGTAAAGCAAAGAACCGATCATAGAACGGTATACCTTTTGATCCACATCTTTACCATTGGGATCAAGTTCAAGATGACATTTTGTGGCCATTGGTGTGGCGGCCCCATTTAGTTCCTTCATCTTGAACCTCTTGAGCATGTCTTGGACATATTTGGCTTGATTAATGAAAGTCCCTTCTTTCAATTGCTTGATTTCAAAACCAAGAAAGAACTTCATTTCGCCCATCATAGACATCTCGAACCTATTGGTCATAAGCTTTGAAAATTCATCATTAAAAGCTTTGTTAGTAGAGCCAAAGATAATATCATCAACATATAGTTGGCATACGAAAAGCTCCCCATTGACCCTCTTAGTAAAAAGAGTGGGATCGATTTGCCCAACTTCAAACCCACGGTCTAACAACAACTCCCTAAGGTGCTCATACCATGCACGTGGGGCTTGTTTAAGGCCATAGAGTGCCTTATGAAGTTTGTAGACATGGTTAGGAAAGTTGAGATCCTCAAACCCCGGGGGTTGCTTAACAGACACTTCCTCTTTCAATGGACCATTAAGAAATGCACTTTTAACATCCATTTGTTGCAACTTAAAATTATGATGAGTGGCATATGCAAGAAGGATACGGATGGACTCGAGACGAGCCACGGGAGCATAAGTCTCTCCAAAGTCAATGCCTTCAACTTGAGAGAAACCTTGAGCAACCAATCTTGCCTTGTTCCTCACAACAATTCCATGCTCATCTTGTTTGTTCTTGAATATCCACTTTGTGCCAATCACATTGCGGCACTCTCTTGGCTTCTCCACTAACACCCACACATTATTGCTCTTGAAGTTATTGAGTTCTTCATGCATAGCATCCAACCAATCCGGATCTTCAAGTGCTTCAAATACTTTCTTGGGTTCAACCATGGAGATATAGGCATGATGATTACTAAATTATGCCAATTGCCTCCGGGTTGACACTTTGCTTCTTAAATCTCCAATAACCCTCTCAAGGGTATGACCTTTAAGTTCCAAGTCTCTTTCAACTCTCCTCTTGCGACGGGCTTCGATCTCCTCATTTGACCTTGGAGGAATCACTTGATCATCTTGATCATTTTGGTCCCCGTCTTGACCATTAAATTGACCTTGATCATCATAATCTTCATGAGTAGGTTGATCTTGGTCTTGTGAAGAATTGGGGGCGGTTGAGATAGCCGGAGAGGATGGTGGTGCCCCTTCTTCTTCATGAAGGTCCTTGTCTTGTTCTTCGGTTGGTGCAATAGTTGCTTCCTTGGGAGAGGCTTGTTGAGCTTGTGAAGATGAAGGCTCCACTTGAGTAGAGCATAGTCCTTCTCGGTCTGCCACAAGGTGTCCCTCAATGGGGCGGAAAAATCCCACGCCCATTCTTCCTATGGCTTCTCGAGGTATTTCATCATCTACATCACAAGAAACAACATCTCGCCCCCCTTGGGAGCCGTCATTCTCTTCGAATACCACACTACAAGATTCTTCAACACGTCCGGTGGACTTGTTGAAGACTCTATAAGTGTGGGATTCGGCACCAAAACCAACAAAAATACCTTCTATTGCTTTCGGATCAAATTTACCTAAACGAACTCCTTTTCTTTGAAAGAAACACTTACACCCAAAAACTCGGAAGTAGGAGATGTTGGGCTTGCTTCCGGTGAGTATTTCATATGGAGTCTTGTTTAGGCCTTCGCGGAGGAAGAGCCGGTTTGAAGAGTGACAAGCCGTAGAGATAGCTTCGGCCCAAAAGTTGTATGGAGACTTAAACTCCGCCAACATGGACCTAGCCATATCCATAAGAGTCTGGTTCTTCCTTTCGGCTACACCATTTTGTTGAGGGGTGTATGCAGCGGAATATTGATGACGAATCCCCTCATCACTAAGAAATCCATTTAAGGTGTAGTTCTTGAACTCGGTGCCATTGTCACTTCTTATTGCCAAAATAGTTTGCCCATGTTGACGTTCAACTTCCTTGGCAAAGTCGATGACGGTTTGTTGAGTCTCACTCTTATGCTTGAAGAAGTAGACCCAAGTATATCTTGAATAGTCATCAACAATCACCAAGCAATATTTCTTCCCACCAAGACTTGCATGAGAGGGAGGACCAAAAAGATCCACATGAAGGAGCTCCAAGATTCTCTTGGAAGAAATGATAGTCTTGCTTGGGTGGGGAGAATCATGCATTTTTCCTAGAACGCAAGCCCTGCAAACACGATCTTTGGCAAAAGAAACATTCTCTTTTAGTCCGAGTATGTGGCCACCCTTGTGAAGGCTTTGCAAAGTTCTCATATTGACATGGGCTAATCGGCAATGCCAAAGCCAACCCACATCGGCCTTTCCAAATAAACACATTGCACTTGTAGTGGTTTTCCCCGAGAAGTCCACCACATACAAGTTGTTTTCAATGTGCCCAACGAAAGCGACCTTTAGAGACTTGCTCCACAAGAGTACCACAATTTCATTATCAATGAAGACGGCAAAGCCCATCTTACCAAGTGCACGAACTGAAAGTAAATTGTAACCTACGGTCTCAACAAGCATGACGTCCACAAGGGAAATATCTGGTGCGACCACCACCTTGCCAAGACCCAATACCTCGGATTGTGACATGTCTCCATAAGTGACGGTTATGTTGTTGTCATTAGGCCTCATCTCCGTCATAATCTCCTTGCTTCCGGTCATATGACTTGTGCATCCACTATCAAGCACCCATTTTGATCCACCGGAAGCATAGTCCTACAAGAGATTATTGCTTGGTTTTAGGTCCCCATTTCTCAATGGGTCCTCTTTTGTTAGCAACAAGGGTCTTTGGAACCCAAATAGACCAAGCAACATAACCATCATTTGGACCAACATATTTTGCATAAACATCACCATAATAATCACGAAATAAGACATAGTGAGGGTTAGCAATTCCCGCTTGATCATCATGAGTGGCTTTGCCACCCACAATAGGATCCTTCTTTGCTTGTGCGGGCTTGGCCTTCTTTTTCTTGTTGTTCTTCTTCTTCTTCTTTGAGACAAAGCCAATCCCCGTTTTATCACCAAATGCCTTTTGCTTACTCAAAAGGTCATTCAAGTTTTTCTCACCTATGGGAATGGAGGACTTGGCAAGCTCATCTTTCAACCTAGCATTTTCTTCAATAACATTTGCATGATCACAAGTAGAAGTAGAAGAACTAGGCACATTATTCTTAGTCAATTGAATTTGAAGTTGTTCATGTGACTTGGTAAGAATAGAGTGTTCACTTTTCAAGGCCTTGTTAGCCTTGTCAAGATCTTCTAAATCCTTAACAAGTATATCATGACCAACACCAAATTCAACCTTTTCCTTTTTAAGCATTTTTTCTTTTGCACGAGCATGGTCTCGCTCTTTAATGAGTTTGGAAACAACTTCATTATTAGATTCCTCAATGGAATCGAGCTTCTCTTCGAGAGTTGCTCGTTCCTCTTGCTCTTCTTCAAGAGACTCGGTTAGTGAGGCAATATCTTGAGCATATTCCTTTTCAAGCCTCAATTGTTCATCTAGTTTTTCAAGAGTTTTACCATATTGGCTCAGTAGACGTTCAAAGTGAAGCTTATGAACGCCATCAACACTAGACACATAATCATCAAAAGCAACAATTTCTTCCTTTACTCTAAGACTAGCAAGATCATTCAAGGGAGCATCATTTGTCTTAGAGGAGGAGGAAGATGTGGGTGATACCTCGGAAGACTTGGCCATAAGGCACTTGACGTTCTTGACGAGAGAGTCCTCATTGGGGGATTCAAAGAGTGATGTGGGGGAAGTGGTGGTGGTTGCCATTGCGGCCATCTCGCTAGTTGTGGTTTCTTCATCATCACTCTCACTTGCGGAGTACTCTTCTTGAGTCAAGAACATAAACTTTGGTTGTTTCTTCTTTGGTCCACCCTTCTTTACAAATGGCTTCTTTGAAGGTGACTTGGTCTTGCTTTTGAGGATGAGCTTTCCACCATGGTCTTCTCTCTTCTCATACGGGCACTCGGCAACAAAGTGGAATCTATCATTGCAATTGTAGCAAGTCCTCACCCTTTGACCATTGTTGTCATTCCTTTGATAGCCACTTGACTTGCTTCTTCTTTGATTGTCTTCTTTAGCCTTGTGTGGATCAACCCAAAAGGTTTTTCCATAGAAGGCCATGTGCTCATTGTACTCATGTCTTATGTCTTCGGGACACATCTCTAGTCTTGCTTCAATACTAGCTTGAAGAGGAACCTCTTTCTCAACCACACTTGCTTTCAATGCAAGATTAGAGCTTCTTTGCATTCCTATGGCACGGGTACGAGCATCTTCCACATTTTGTGCGGAAACCTTGTAGGCTTGAATCTCTTGCATCACTTGATTGGAGGTCATCTCATTGAAGTTGTGTTTTCCTTGAACACTCTTCACATATGCGGGCTCATATGGAGTGAGAGCAAGAATGTACTTCATCTTGATCCACTCATCATCAATATGGTGAGCACCGAGGTTCTTGAAGGTGGTAGCAATAGCCTTGAGTCTTATATACATGTCTTGATGATTCTCACCATCCATCATGAAGAATCCCTCCGCTTGATTTGAGAAGGCAATATATCTTGTTTTCTTCATGCTCTCATTGCCAACAAAGACGTCGGAGAGTCCTTGCCAAGCTTCTTTGGCGGTGGAGAAGTGTTGGATGTGAGGCAAGTCCTTGGATCCAACGGCGACTTGAATCATGTGAAGAGCGGTAGCATTGAGTTGACTATCGACCGTCTCTCTTCTTGTCATGTTGTTGGGATCCACGGCCTTGAATCCTTCCTCAACGATCCTCCAAAGCTCGATGCAAGAACTGCGCATATGAGAGATCATTTGATATTGCCATTGACCAAAGTTTAATGCATCAAGCTTAGGTGGGTCTCCTCTATTGTTAATATAAGGATGAGGAACCGGCGGGTCGGGTGAATACCAATGAGGGAATTCACCTTTCCCGTCTCCCTTGGTGGAAGACTTAGCATCGCCATTTTTATCGGCACCCTCCACATCAATCACCACATTCTCCACTTGTGGAGTAGCGGGTTTTTCCGGAGGTGGAGAAGCATTAGCAGTTTTAGCTTGCATGAGTTGCACTATCATTTCACGCAACTCACTTATTTGAGATGTCATGGAAGTCATGGATGATTCCAAAGATTTGAACTCACCCATGGAAACTTGGCCCGAGCCCTCACTAGGTGATGTTTCCATACTCTTAGGCGGTTAAGCCCGAATTAAGAGTCGAGGCTCTGATACCAATTGAACGGATCGTATGGGCACCTAGAGGGGGGGGTGAATAGGTGCTACTCAAATTTTAATTCTTTTCCAATTTAGGCTTGACACAAAAGGTGAATTCTCTAGATATGCAACTAAGGTGAATTTACCTATATGACAACTAGCAAGCTAAGCAAGATACAAGATATAAAGGCAATAAAGGATAGAGGTAACCGAGAGTGGAGCACATGGAGACTCGGATGTAATTCCCGTAGTTCCTTCCTTTTTAGGGGAAGTACGTCTACGTTGGAGGGGTGTGGTTGCCACAAAGGCCTAACCAACGCCACAAAGGCTCACCCTATTCTCCGGTGCAAGCTTCTGCCACAAAGGCCTAGCTCACTTTCCACTAAGGGATTCCTCAAGGCGGAACCGGCCTTTACAATCTTGGGGCACGCATCCACAACCGAATTGGAGGCTCCCAAGCACAACACAATGCTGTCAAACAACAAGTAGCAAGATATCAAATACACAAAACAAGGTCTTGGGGCACAAGGGAACCCAAGACACAAGGGCCCTCAAGCAAATGAGAGGGGAAATCAAATCGCTTCGGTGAGGATGTAGATCAAGGCCTTCTCCTTCGATTCTCCAAAGATCAAGAGCTTTGGTGGGTTGAGGGAGGAGATCTTGTGGATTTGGTGGCTCCAATAATGGTGTTCTTCTAGCTTGGGACGAGCAGCCCTTTGGGGAAGAAGGAGGGGGGTATTTATACCCCCCACCAAAATCTGACCGTTGCCAGCCAAGAAAGTCCGGCTAAAGCCGGAGTTAAGTCCGGCTAAAGCCGGTCACACCGGCTAAAGCCGGTCACACCGGCTAAAGCCGGCTTCCACACCGGCTAAAGCCGGTCCGAAAAATCCGGCCCTGCCGGAAAAAGGCGGACAAATAGCCGGGTTACACCAGAGAGGCATTGCCCCTTCCGAAACTGGGCAGACCGGCTATAGCCGGTCTGGAGACCGGCTAAAGCCGGCCTTCCTGGCCAAAATTCATATAAATCATCTCCCTGAGCATATTAGAACCATTTCCTCAAGAATTTCCTTTGGGCAATAATAATTATCAAGTGTAACATAGGAAAACCAATATCTTGTGCAAGAATATAACAAAATCCTGCAAAGACTAATCGCCACATTAATAGATAATGTATTGTTAACAAACGCCAAAATCAATTAGGCGGGAAATGCTCTTTCACTTTCTACGAGGAGATAGGATGAGTTCTTTTCATTTCACGCAGAGGGGATGGTGCTTGAGGAATGAGGATGTACAATGAATGTATGTGAGAGAATAGATCTAATGGTGTGTGATAAGTTGGGATACAAAATGAGAATTGTGATGAACAACCATCACTAATTATACATTAATACTCCCTCCATCCGCAAATAACTCACAATTAGCCGAATGTATGTACAACTTCCATAAGATACAGAAGCCTAGCACCATGCATTAATTAGCCGAATGTGGCTTTCCATGGATGATGTCCATATAAGCAAAAAAGATGCCTGGAATTCACATAAATGGGACAATTGCTCTATTAAGAAATGGTGCAATAAAATCTAATACATTTCTTCCTTCATCCCAAAATCTGAAGGAAGCATGATTATTTCTAGCGCATATAATTTTGACTATGATTTTATTTATAGTGTGTCTATTAATTTATATGCTAGTTGTCAACCACGTCTTACATTTAGGGATATAGAAAGATTTCTAAATTTTTTTACTTCTAAACTTGTTTATAAAAAATATTTGGATCAAGAACAATTCTTATTTTAGAACTCATACCACCACGAATCTCAAATTGCAACAAATAATTTAATAATGCGTACACCGTAAGTAGTAGATTGTTCACTTTGAGAAGGAGACACTCCATCAACAACATGAGAATCTCAACCCATACCAGGCTGGTGTTGATGTACTTATAATATGTACTCTAGGATCCTTCAACTTGGTGTAGGATTGAAATTAAACCTCCTTGGCAGGAGCCTCAGCTAGCGTATTGTCGGATTGCCCCCTGGATTAACTGTCCCGACTAAAGAGGATACTGGCATCGAGATGCATCGATGTAGCTATAAATCTCATCCTTGGCCCTTGTTATCACCTCATTCCTCTTGGTTCCCAACACTAACCATGGTGGAAAACAAGGCCCCATAATGTCTAGTGGAGGGAATCAAGGTGGATCAGAAGCTGCAACTTCTAGATTCAAGTCCATAGTGGCACATTAGATGTGGAAGGGAAAGGGAGGATGCTAAAGTCCTAGGGTTAGCGGAGGTGAACGCAACATGGTAGGGACAACAAAGAGGTTAGGAGGTAAATCTGAGATTCCTAAAATCATATATCATTGTTTCTTGCCATACTCATATGTGATGCGGAAATTATGTGGTGGTCTGATTAAGAAATGTGCAGGAGAGAGGAGGTGGGACTATCAACTATTAGCCATATTTCAATCATGGAGCAGAACACGTTGCGTTTATGGACCGTGGGAGGTGGTAAAGGGAGGGAGGGGTGGGATAAACTACCGTGATCGTGGGCATCAACTCTATTCAAAACTAATAAAAATACCGCAATAGTTCATGTTCTGCTCAGTTATGTTTAATCATCATTGTTGCTCTATTTTGTTTTGCCATGTTATCAGTCTATGTTTTTATGTCATTACATGATGGAAATAGTCAATCGTTTTGAGTGACCAAACAACTAAAGGGAGAAAGATATGCACCAAACTAAGAAACCTGAAAATATATGGGCAAAAAGCTAACCGCAACCACAAGAATTACTTCCTCTCATGTGTCCTATATATCCCCTTCCCTTTTCTCACTCTCGACCCACCATCAGTGTAAATGTTTGGAATAACACTTGGCTCCACCACCATATCCTAGCCCAAGCCTTCTCAAATGTATTCTTAGACTCTGTAGACAACTTATCTTTATAATCATGCAAAAATGCATGGCATCATACCATGAAAAATTTCCTAACCTTGGTTGCTATGCTAAAGTTGTCTACCCATTATATCTTCATTGCAAGACTTCTAATTCAATGGTGGTCTTTCTTAACGCCTCCTCGTCCATGCACACTCTTCTCCTCGGATGGGGCTTATATCATATTGTTCAACAAAAAATAATATGAGCAACAAGCCCTCATAATACGGAAAAATTATTCAAACAAAATAAGATATTTGGCTAGCAGTTTCTTTCCGAAATGAGTAACACCAAAGCTAATATATTCCACAAACATGTCGCCCCCAATGGCGAATACAATCATCTTTTCTTGTATTGTTTAAATTTTATTCAGATTTGTCAATGTTTAGGCATACATAAGGGTCCTCAATCAACCCCATTTGAGATTATACGTTGTCACGTCAAGATGCCAAAGTCTGGCCCGATGTCATCATGTTCGTCCTTTTGGATTATTTAGCATATGGATGTATTTATGAAGCCAGTTTGTATGTGTGAAACAACAATTGATCATCTGACCATTGTTGTCTACACAATCGGTGTTTCGTTCAGCTAGGCCGATCCACCAGAGCACATGGCACCATGTGGAAAAAATATTGAGATGGAAGTGTATATAGAGTATTTTTTTTGAACTAAGTAGAAGCCCTAACTAGAGTAGTACAATCCAAGAAAAAATATAGTAATATAATTCAAGTGGGATCCTCACCCTTTCCCCGAGTGATTTCTCAAAAAAAAAACCAAATTTTGTAGAAGAACCCTAATTGAGTAGCCCACATATTTACAGGACAAAGGAGAACTATGTATTCAACATATTTTCCATCTTGAAATAAGTGTCAACTCGCACATTTTATTCTTGTGCCATATCATGGCAACTAAAAAAATCCATAAAGCCTAAGAGATTCCTTCTCAAAACATTTGTCTGACGTCTACGTTATACTTCTTTATACCCGTGATTTTCTATGGAAATGAAAAAAATGTCAACTTGGTGTTTAAGAAATACGTGTTTAGATGTTTGAAGAAATTATATACCATGCATATACATGTCGCAAAAGTTTTCATCTTCTAAAGTAAACATTCCTTTTGTTACCTGTTTCCAAACTTTCCAAAAACGTAATTACTCTTTTCCTTCTCAACCATAATCTCCTTCTCAGCCATAATCTAAATCATAGCTTTCAGTTTTATTCTGGCAATATATTATATAATTATGTTTCCTCTCTTTTTTGCCTTCCTTTCTACGAGGAGATAGGATGAGTTCTTTTCATTTCACGCAGAGGGGGTGGTGCTTGAGGAATGAGGATGTACAATGAATGTATGTGAGAGAATAGATCTAATGGTGTGTGATAAGTTGGGATACAAAATGAGAATTGTGATGAACAACCATCACTAATTATACATTAATACTCCCTCCATCCGCAAATAACTCACAATTAAGGCACATGTTGCTCTCCAAAGCTTCACACTTGAGTTGCTTTTTATGCGGCCATGCCCATGATTATGATGAACATGATAACGTGGACACTCGGTGGTACTTCAATTCGAACTCCCAGTGCATCTCATTTCGAGTAATAGGTCTTACACCACACCATGAACATAAGCGCCTACATGAACTAGATGTCGCTTTTTATCCGCGACGCAAAAGAAGCCACTGTTATAATAGAGATTTGATCGTCCTTATGTATCCAAACTATACACGACTCGATCATCAACCACCCACCCACACATAGTGGATGTGTTTTATTTGCAATAAATAGATGACTCACTTCATGAACCAAATCAATGTATGCAACTTTCATTACATGCACGTGCGTAGCATTGTTATGCAATAGCAAGAGGTGGCTTTCCATGGATGGTGCCAATATAAGCAATAAAGATGACTGTGATTCATATCAACGGGACAATTGCTTGAGTAAGATATGTCATATGCATCTCTTCGATGCAGAGGTTGGGCCTGCCCCATTTCAAAAAAAAAGCACCATTTAACAACTACGGAGTATTTGTGATCATCATTCTTGCTCTAGTTTGTGTGTGTGTGTGTTATGTTCTGCATTAGTGCAACAAATTTTCCATGTCATTACACGATTAAACTAGTCAATCGTTTGTATTGACCGAAGAACTCAACAAAGCAGAGAGAAAAGGGCCGGATTGAGAAACCCGAAAGTACCGGGGAGCAAAACGTTAACCGCAACCACACTAACGACTCCCTCCCGTGTCGTGTCGTGTCGTGTGTCCTCTCGCTCGCTCGCCCTTCCCTTTCCCACACTCGAGTCGTCGTCTCTCTGCTCCGGTCTCCGGAGAAAAAGGCGAAACAGCACCCAGCAGCGAGCTCCACACGCCAATTCGGGATCCTTCTCCCCTCCCACCTCCGGCGATCCGGCCTCGTCGCGCGCCCGCCGCCTGCGCCCGCCCGATCGTCTGCCTTCCTGCCGAGGTAAGTCTCGTCTCGGCTCGCGCCCGCCCAATTCGGCCCCGAATCGCGCGGCTTCCGGGGGCGGGCCTCGCGGTTTCTGATTGCTGGGTTGTTGGTTTCCTACGCGATTAGGAGGTGGATAGTATGTTTTCGCGTCCCGTTTTGCTTGGTTGCTGCGCCTGATTGGCGGAATTTTGGAGGGAGGGGCGATCGAGTAGGTGAGGGTTTGGACTTTGGAGAGGCTTCTATGTTCTTTAAGGGGAAAATCTCAATTCTCGGGTACGGTATAGCTGTAAAATGAGTAAATTTCTCAATTTTAGTAGGAAAACTTTTACTACCTGTTTTTCATTGAAAATTTTGGGTTGTTGATTGTAGAATTTTCTACACTAGAAAAAAGCAACTTCTTTATATAATCAGTCTAGAATTACGTGTGGTGTGTTTGACACTAGCTCATTTCAGACGTTCAGGTTGCTGCCTGTGATTGCAGGGCTAGCGGTTGCGAAAGAACATTTCCTGCGTGAGGAGGATGTGCAACTAATCTGCAGCAGCTCAGATTGTAGCACTGTATCTTCTGAAATGGCTGAGGCTGCAAGGTTTAATGGCATGATCGGCGGCGGAGGCGGCAAGGAGATGCAAGGAAACGGCTTCAACGGCCTCTACAACATGTCCTCGTATCACAAGATCGCGGAAGGCTCCCACATGTCGATGGACAGTGACGACAACTACAACATGTCCAACTATGCCGGTGGTTCCGTCACCATGATGTCAGTGGGTGGCGACAGCAGCGTGGGCTCGAACGAGTCCCGCACGGTCATACTCAAGCACCCGGGCCTCCGTGATGCGCCAACCGCGAACTACTCGGTTGGCAATAGCGTCTTCCGTCCAAACCGTGTGGCCGCGCACACGCTGAACGAGGACGCATTGGCCAGGGTCTTGATGGACCCGAACCATCCGACGGAGATACTAAGTAAGTACCAGCAGTGGGCCATTGATCTGGGGAGGTTGGACATGGGGGTTCCTTTCGCACAAGGGGCCTTTGGGAAGCTGTACCGAGGAACGTACATCGGAGAAGATGTTGCCATTAAGCTGCTTGAGAAGCCTGAAAATGACGCGGAGAGAGCACAGTCGTTGGAGCAGCAGTTTGTGCAAGAAGTTATGATGTTGTCTACACTGAGGCACCCAAATATCGTAAGGTTTATAGGGGCTTGCAGGAAGTCGATCGTGTGGTGCATTGTTACTGAGTATGCAAAAGGTGGCTCAGTCCGGCAGTTCCTGGCAAAGAGGCAGAACAAGCTGGTACCTTTGAGGCTGGCTGTCAAACAAGCGTTGGATGTAGCTCGGGGAATGGCCTATGTGCATGCCTTGGGATTTATACACAGGGATCTCAAGTCAGATAATCTTCTAATTGCAGCAGACAGATCCATTAAGATTGCAGACTTTGGAGTTGCTCGTATCGAAGTGAAAACAGAGGGGATGACACCAGAGACAGGAACCTACCGCTGGATGGCACCGTAAGTTCCTAGCCTTTCTGTTTTCTTATGTAGATATGTATCTTCCTAGATTTGAATCAATGGTCTTTGCATTTTATTTACTTTCACATGCCTAGTTCTGTATTCTAAACATTCTCTGTAGAACATTTAGCTATCTTTCAATAATCTGTTATCGCATAGTGGCATTTACAAACTCTCACTAAAGATTTTTTTATTTTTCCACTAGATACTTGAAATAGCCAATTGTGTGCAATAGGTTTCCAGAGAACTGAACTGTACATGGTGTTGCCTCTGATAAATTGTTTGTCATCTGACTAATAGCCTTCTGTTGCATTCCTGAAACGATTAAATGCTACACTAACCTTATAATTATTGATGAAGCATTTCTATTGTACTCCCCCCGACCCATATTATCTGGACACATTTTAGTGCTAGATATCCGTATTTGTGATAGGTAATATGGGTCGGAGGGAGTACCATGTTTCCAGTCTTTTGTACGTAGTTTTGGTCCGACATAATCCAAACTGAAATGATGCTGAGTTGGCAACTATTTTCTCAAGAGTGGCGTATGGTACGGTGGTACTTGGTGCTATACCAGTAACATAACTTACCGATGATGTTTCCTTTAATAATTGCATTAAATTAATGTTCGCTTACATGGAGAAACAGTTGAGAAGCTGCTTCTATATGTATTTTTCTTGACTAAATTTCAGAACTATGGTGTGCATATAATTGATGAGCTAGTGGTTGGTCCTTTGTGTGCAGGGAAATGATCCAGCACCGCCCTTATGATCATAAAGTTGATGTCTATAGCTTTGGGATCGTCTTGTGGGAGCTTATAACCGGCATGCTTCCTTTCACAAACATGACAGCAGTTCAGGCGGCTTTTGCTGTTGTAAATAAGGGTGCGCGTCCGGTAATCCCGCAAGATTGCCTACCTTGCCTAAGCCACATCATGATGCGTTGCTGGGACGCGAACCCTGAGGTTCGCCCACCGTTTACCGAGATTGTCAGCATGCTCGAGAACGCTGAGGTAGAGGTCATGAACCATGTCCGCAAAGGACGCTTCCGCTGCTGTGTTGCTGAGCCCATGACCACTGACTGAAATTAAAGCAGGTTAGACGGTCGTGCCAGGGATTAGAGAACAAAAGCAGGGAAGAATCAAGAGAGAGATGCAATCTCAATGTATTTCATCGGTGCGTGGGGTCTATGTGCTGCCCCTACTAGGTTTTACCAGTGTGCATTCTGTCTTGTGTAAGTTGACGCCTCAAGTAAAAAAGCAATCTCTTCTGCAGTATAGATTTCGCAGTGTATGCTAACAAGATCTAATGGAGGTTTCATATGTTAATATAAGTTCTGCTTGCTCTTCTATTAACGCAAGTTTTTGTTCTGCGTTTGCATGCCCCTGTTCCCCATATTAATCCGTATTTTGGCCCCTTTTCAGTGCCTGTTGTTTGGAGATTGTAGTTCCATTGTTTTGTACCCCCCCACCTCACAAGATTTCATTGATTCCTACTTGGTTGGTCACCTGTCAATGGGATCAATCACTATCACTATCACTTGATCGAAATTTCAGTGTCATATATAAGCAACTGGGCTGGCGGTTTCTGTTTGGAAATCACTATATGTTGAGCTGTACAGTGCCATGTCCTGGCTGTTTGGCTCTTCTGACTCAATTTCAGCCACGTACTGACATGATTCAGGCAGATTTATACGAAGACAACCATGATGGTGGCTGCCTGGCTAGGTTCTGAATCTCTGTGTACTAAGATGCTGTCTGATTTGTTTGCTTTCAGGAGGCAAGATCGTTTTCTTTACCTGGAATAATATGATTAATCTGTTCGTTGATGTATGTGTGTGCACGTTCTGGAGAGAAAAATATAATTAAAATTGAGGAAGAGTCAAATTCAGCTGTTCTTTTCTCCTTGCACAAGACAAATTGGTGTTATTTGCATAAAATATATAAGTCAACACGTCATGAATCAAATCATGCCCAGATTCATCCACAAACAGTTCCAAAATGAGCCGACAATTGACAGCGGGGTTGCAAAACATCAAGGTGATCAACGAGTATATAGGTAACTTTAGTAGGTTGACAGAAGCAATTCTTGCATAAGCTCTTGCTGCCGATCCAACTCGACAATGGCTCGCGTGTTTCACACATCAATTCATCCGGTTTAGACCGAAGAAAGTGGACTCGTAGCCATTGTTGGTGCCATCCAAGGTAAAACGGACAAGCTGAGACGACGACGCCGCAGGCTGCTGTCCTTCGGCAAAGGATGCCGCCGCGGAGCTCCCTCCATGTGAGGGAGGCAGGCCCCTGCTGTTTTGGCTGACACCGGTGAACTGGACGAGGCAAGATGCTTGCTGTACAGGATCAGGTAATCCACAAGAACTAGCTGACAGAAGAGAGAGAGCACGCTGAAGATCCGGTGCTCCACCTAATTTTGAAGCAGTTAAAGATGAGACCGGACCTGCAGAATCAATCAGTCAGTCAATCAATCAAAGGATTCTCTCATCAAAGTATGGACACTGAAGAACATCCAAGTATTCATAGCAGAGATATCTGCAAAGATTGAAAGGAAATCATGTGGCTCATATGCATTTGAGGTATATCTGAACAACAATTGAGCAGTACTGCTAGCAAGCAAACTACAGTACATTTGGTGATATGTAATTCGTTCTGCATGTAGAAATATGAGCATATTGCCCATCTTTCCTCGGCAACTAAACTTTTCGTTTAATTGGTTGGAGCATGAAACTCAACAGTTCGTTATTCACTATTAAGCACCTTGGAGAATGGACACATCGAAGTGAATTTGGGAGTTCCTAAGCTGACTTCTGCCTATTATGAGAAGAAATGCCATGACACAACTTTCTCACATGGGACAAAGTGACCAAAGTTTGAGTCTACAAGATCTACAGATTTTGTACCTTCAAATGTGCGATGATTAGAGAATTTTTATAGCAAAATTTGGTATTAGAGGAACTATCATTGCTATATCGATGTCCAGGACTGACATACCTATGGAACCATATGTATCAGCTATGCCACAGTACAATGCATGTGCAAGCTGTTCAAGTGTAATATTGTAGTTATTTATCATGTTGTAAGAAGAAAATCTTGATGTAACGTTTTCATATGTCAACTGTTGCAGACTGAATTTTATATGTCCAGGAGCAGGAAAATTTAGTATATGTAAATACTGAGAAATAACTTGGAAGGTCAAATCACCCCAGGCAAAGCAACTCCATAAAGCACAAAACGTTAGCGCATAATATTGCTTAAAATCTTCTTTTTCTCTAATACTCCAATCCATTTAATCGACGATGATTCTTTTTCCTGATTCTTAAACCTAGTGTCATCATGGCTTTGGATCCAAGACCATTTCTTATGAACCTTTGGACCCAACATTTACAACTACATCCATAATGAATTATTTTTTCCTGGGGAGAAATTTCAGAGAAGAGTTCCTACATGTAAGTCCTGTTTCGAAGCTATAAATGCCCGCGAACAGCAGGAGTTCAAAGTGAGTGCTGCCATGTAACCTTTGGACCCAACATTTACAACTACATCCATAATGAATTATTTTTTCCTGGGGAGAAATTTCAGAGAAGAGTTCCTACATGTAAGTCCTGTTTCGAAGCTATAAATGCCCGCGAACAGCAGGAGTTCAAAGTGAGTGCTGCCATGTAAGATTTACATGTGTTAGAGATGAGTGAAGGCCAAAAAGTATCTCCCATGGTTTGAGTGGATGGACTCGACCTATTTTTACAATACAACACTGTGGCCCATTTGTATAATGCAACATCACAAATTTCTACACCAGAGAACCAGAGTTTTGCACCTTTGATTCAAAGGATTTTCTTAAAAAATTCTATGACTGTAATAAACAGGAAACTTTCCTATGCTTGTTTGTAGGATTCTAATCCAAACGAATTCCGTACTCCATTTCACAAGAAATTTCAATTCACTCAAACCACTTGGAATGATTCCTACATATTTCTTATACACAACCAAACATCCTTTCAATCCTGTGGGATGCATGATGGCATGACATTGCAATCCTTCTATTCCTACGTTTTTGGAATCTTGCCGACCAAAGATCTAACATTTTTTTCAAGAGCACACGTGCTGACCCACCTAAGAAAGCAGATCACTTGCAGTTTCTTTATCGATGTCAACATTTCGGCAATAGCAAAACACAATATAATGAAAAACCATACCTTTCATTGGCAACAGCCCATCTATGTGATGACTCATTGTTGGAACAACATCGGGTGGACGAGATTTATCCAAATTAAATTGTCCATTGACTGATACTTCTCTTATTTCCTTCACTTGTGGGAGCTTGAAGTCAGATGGGCTGTCCCATGAAGAAATGGCGAAAGGCCTTACATGGCTCAGAGGGGCATTGTCCCAAACAAAACTTATTTGTCGTCTATCATCTGCAATGAGCAGGCAAAAGCATTTAATTTGACGAACGATGTAAGAACGTATAACAGAATGCAAGTATGTAACTGACTAGCTAAAGATCTTATATATTGACTGATTGAATATAAGTTCTGATAAATCATGGTATTAACGAATGATGAAACTCAATTACATGAAGAAGTTCAACTTGCAACCACTGATCAACCATAAAACAGTAATCTCAGTGCTATGCAGAGAGTATATAATAAATAAAATAGAAATCTTGCATAATTGCCCACTTAAGGTTTGGATAAATTACCAAATATCAATGACGATGGAAGCCTTGCCGGTGCAAAGGAGAACGCATCTGGCTGTGCCTTCCGGCGTCGCTTATTGTGATCAGACAGTCGCCTCCGGCAGCTCCTCTTCTTCTGGTCAAACTCTGACAGTGGATGGAACCTTGATCACAGAAACCCAAGCAATCAGCAAAATTACATACTACATAAGCTACTAATATAGTGCTAATTAACATCAAAGAGTATATATACATTGAAGAGAGATTCCCACACAGTAACTGAACCACATAGGCAGAATTTCATCCCAAAAATGCACACACACACAGGACAAGTCCCATGCCAAAACTGGAAGCATTGCACAGCCATTCGCCCATGCAGTACGATTCTCCATAGGTAGACAGTACTATAATCGTGGGAAGGAAGCATCTTTGCTTCCCAAATCGGGAAACAAGCCGTACACAGACAATGTAACCATAAGAGTAAAGCACCAAATTGTGAGATTTAACATAAAAACACAAGCTTGCACGGATTAATCAACCGACTAATCACGCAATTTGAGCACAGCGCGATGCATCCTGGTCTAAGAAATTGGGTGAATTTGCAGATAGACACGAGATTGCTGAAGCTTCGCGCTTCCGGAAATTCCAGGAACGAAAGGCGCAAACGAAGCCGCGCAAAAGCAAAATCGCAGAAAGGTGCGAGCTTGCAAACTTCCAGTGCAAGAAAAGGACAAGAAAAGGCGCAGCTCCGGCGAGCAAGCAGAGCACAAGAACACGACTCCGGCGAACAACCTCGGAGCATCAAGAAACACCCACCGGCTGCACTGCTGGCAGAAGCGGCGCTCATGGCCGGCGACGACGACGCGGGGGCACTTGGTGTGGGCCTCGCAGACGCGGTGCTTCCGGTGGTAATCCTTGGCGGCGCGGAGCTCGACTCCGCAGCCCTCCACCTGGCACATCACGTTCCCTCCTCCTCCTCCTCCGCCGCCGCTTCCCTCCTCCCCCTTGGCCCGCTTCTCCTTCCCGCGCCTCCCAGCTGCCTCGCCGGAGGAGCCCGGAGCGGCGGCGTCGGCCCAGTCCCAGAGGAGGTGAGGCGGGGAGGACGTGGTGGACTTCGGGGCCGTCCACTCCATGCGGGGCGGGGGTTCGGTTGGTCAGCTTGGGATTTGGGGATCGAAGAGGAGATGAACAGTGTGGACTGTGCAGGAGAAGAAGCGAAGCAGCGGTGGGGAAGAGACTTGGAATAGAAAAAGGAAGTCTTTTTTCAGTGCTGGGTCCCTTTCCTCCCTCATGTATTTCCTTTCTTGTTGTTTTATCCTCCATTTTTTATGTTTGGGTTCCTATAAGTGGATTGTCGAATTATTTAGGATGCTTTAGCTACTACACATTTATTGGTTTTTAGCCGATATAATTTTTCGTTTGAAGACGAGATTGTTTATGTGACATGGAAGATGTGTCCCAATTGTGTTTTATGTGACATGGAAGAAAAAGCAAGTTGGGGCGTTTCAACTGCGTTTTTCATGCACATAAGATGTGCCTCAACCGTGATTTCCTTGGAGTTAAAACATGCACCAACTAGATCATTTACTCGTTATGTTCTAAAAAAACATCATTTACTAGTTATAAGAAACATGTAAAGGTCTATTATGGAGCCGGTTTTTTGTTTATTTCTAAATCTTTCCTAATTGCATTGTGCTTGATCTCTTTCCAACCCATTTGGGTCAACATCACCATTCTCATCCACCTCACCCATATATTATTTACATGCTTAAAATTGTAGTAGTAACATTCACGAAAAATGCACATTATATCAAGCCCGAAACTTGGTATCGTAATTATACGTAGCTAGGTGATAAATACTTTAAGAAACTGGTAAATAATCGAAAAAGAATATGAAAAGAGATCTTTAAGTACAGTTCTATAAATCAATCAAACAAAAGAAAGAAAACTTCAAAACGAAATTACAATTATCTATGATGACATATAAATCATTTAATCAAATAACGCTCGTATTATCCGCCGTCCTTATCACCATCTAGGCCGACTCTGACAAGCACCCGTTTCACCAAAGCATGGCGCAGAGGCCGACAACCACCTTCTTCGCATGGGCACAAAAAACATTTAAAAGTTAGCATTGTCCAGAAATTGTATTTTATGTGCATAGTTATTATGAATTGTTAGTTGAGTAGTGTTGTCAAGAAATCATGGTTTGAGAGTGAAATTGTACGTACAGGCCAACATATATTATAAGTTTCTTGATTGAATAGCATTATCAAGAGATACTATTTTGTGTTTGCAGCTGTTATTTGCAACGCTTGTGTGGATAGAAATGCGCTAAAGGAGAAAGAAATGTCATACAATCACATCCACAAGAGTGATTGACCCTCATTTGGCCCCATAAATGGTTCATAACCATCACCAACCCATGTAGTGTGAAGAGAATATTTCTTCACGTTTTGTCGAGCATACATACTTTGTCAATTGCCGACATAGCATATGATCTCTTCTACATACTTTATCATAGCGCTAGGGATTTTGAAAGTTCAGCACATCAGTAGTCTCTTCTTTTTACTTGGTCAAAGTCATAACCAAACAGTGGCGGCCCTACATTTCAAAAATGGGTCTTTACTTAGGGTAGCCAAAAATCTTGCATAATATATACATGTAGGAAGACCCGGCCTCATCTAATTAAGCATAAAGTAATCTAGACTATTTGTGATTTGGTATGGCGTTCATTATTTGCTTTCACGGCCAAACCGTTTTTACATTTCAACAAGCGTTTTCACTGCACTAAGAAAATATAGTGAAGCAACAGTCAAGCATATTATCTAATATTATTCATGTACCGTTGAAGAAAATAATATTCTTTCAAGGAAAAAACCGCTAGATTGACTATGTACTAAATAATATTTATGTACCAGATGAGCGCTCTCGTTTTGCCTAGAGGGTGTCTCGAGGTATGCGATGGTTTCCTGGTTCCTAGCTGATGGAGAGATTTCATTGTTCTCCGGGCACTAGTGTAAGGGTATTTTACCCTTAACCTTTATTTTGATTAACGATGACACATGAACTAGTGTCGATCTAATGTGTCTTGCTAGCTTTAATTGTAGGTTTTAGTTCGTCATGTTTGATGGAAGGAGTTGTGAGACCCCCCATTTATTTTGAAGAGACGGTGGTTCCTTTGTTGCTTTATTTACTTTTTGAGTATAGGAACTCTGCACTATTAAGAGGGGTAATCTCGATGAATTCAGTGGGAAGGTGGCATATTTTCTGTTTCATATCCTGTCACTCACACTTGCCAACAGGGGCGGAGCCAACAAAATAAATCATTGGGTTCATCTCTACAAAACTACATGATTTAACTAAGTGACAAACGTTTCTAAGTAACAGTTTAGTCTAGAATAAAAAAAAATCTATTGGGTTCATTTGAACCCAATCCGTACATGGCAGCTCCGCCACTGCTTGCCAAACTCTCCGCCAAAAGTTCGTCGGGAGAAACACTTGTTTTGAAGGAAAAATCCCTGGTTTGGCATTAAAGGCCGACGGCGCCGGGCGCTACACCGGGTTGCCCGGTACTGGCACCGGACCCCAACCGGATTTCGGTTCTGGCGGGGGTCTCGGCTCAGAACCGGCGCAAATAGCCGGCCCGCCCGGTACAGGCCTGTGTGCGCCGGGCACTTCGCTGGCCTGGCCGGTACAGTCACCGGGCCCCAGCCGGAATGGTGTTCTGGTGGGGGTCCCGGTCCTGGTCCGGCGCAGTAGCCGGCCGCTCCGGTGCCCTGCTCGCTTGCCATCTGCTCGCCCGGTGCAGGGCCGGCGTCGCCAGGCTGTGCGCCGGACGACCGGTGCCAGCTCGGTTTCACCGGGCTGTGCGCTGATACGTCCATATTGCATCACTATTTTGTATCATAATTTACTGTTATTCATTGATATATTTTATATTTAGATATGATAATAATGTTATTTCCTTTGTTTTCACATGTTTGATGATCATTGGAGGATTTGCTGCCGGAGTCAGGATTCCGCTGGAAAAGGACCGTCAAGACACCATATTTTGGAAGATCAGGAAAATTCCAGAAAAATACCAGAAAATTCTATTTTACCAAAAGACTCCAGAAGCCAGAAGGAGAAGGAGAGAGGAGCCAGGGGGCGGCCTCACGCACAGGGGGCGCGGCCTGACCCCTGGCCGCGCCGGCCCTGTGTGAGGCCATCCTGGCCCACTTCTGGTCTCGCCCCTTCGCGTACTTCATCGTCCCCGAAAACCTAAGTCAAGGGAGGGGCTCAGAGATAGACATAGCCGCCTCTGCGGGGCGGAAAACACTAGAGAGAGAAAAGCTCTCCGGCAGGGAGAAATCTTCCGGGGAAATTCCTTCCCGGAGAGGGGAGATCGTCGCCATCATCATCACCATCGCACCGGACTTCATCGGGATCATCATCTCCATCACCAGCACCTTCATCTCCACCATCACCACGCCATCCCGCTGTAACATCTTGAGTTGGATCTTGTTATATTCATAGGGAAAACTTTCCCGGTGTTGATTACTCTTGTAGTTGATGCTATTTAGTGGAACCGTTGAATTAAGGTTTATGTTCAGATTGTTATTTACCATTATTTCACCTCTGATCATGATCCATATGATGTCTTGTGAGTAGTTCGTTTAGTTCTTGAGGACATGGGAGAAGTCAAGATGTTAGTAGTGAATTATTGTTGAGAAATATTTAATGGTTTGATATTGTTGTGGTGCTATTTCACTAGTGGTGTCATGTGAACGTCGACTACATGATACTTCACCATTTATGGGCCTAGTGAGATGCATTGTGTATTTGGCTACCAATTGTGGGGTTGCTGGAGTGACAGAAACCTAAACATCCGTTGAGAAACCATTGCACCAGGGAGCGTAGGATCTTAGAGTTTAAGGCTGTGGTTAGATTTATCTTAATTACTTTCTTGTATTTGCGGATGCTTGCAAGGGGTATAATCACAAGTGTGTATTTATCCTAGTAAGGGTAGTGCGCTAGCACAGGTTCACCCCCATAACACCTATCAAACCAATAAAGACTATTAGCGGTATGAAGCGAAAGCTCTTGACAGAAACTCCCGTGTGTCCTCGAGAACGTTTGGTTACTATAAGTTACACAACCGGCTTGTCCTTTGCTGAAGAAAGGATTGGGCCACTTGCTGCAATTGTTACTACTGTCTTTTATTTACTCGCACTGTATTTACTTGTATTACCAAATACCCCTGAAAACCTGTTTGCTAGTATTTACAGTGAATCCTTGATCAAAACCACTTGTCAACACCTTCTGCTCCTCGTTGGGTTCGACACTCTTATTTATCGAAAGTACTACGATACACCCCCTATACTTGTGGGTCATCAAGACTATTTTCTGGCGCCGTTGCCGGGGAGTGTAGCGCTATTGAAGAGTGGAATTGGTAAAGGTAACCGTCGCTGTGAGTATTGTTTTTATTTTTGTCTTTTACTTTTATTTTACTTTGCTATGGAGAACTCTCCATTTGGTTTCCTATTTGGAAACACATCTAATACTGTTGCACATGTGGATGAACCACCACCGCCGCCACCTGCTGAAATTGATCCTTTTAAAATACCTATAAAAATTGTTGGGCGTATTATGGATAACGGCTATTCAGGAGATGGAACTGTCCATCCGGGTGATCACTTATTATTTATACATGAATTATGCGAGTTGTTCAGGTGTGCAGGTATTTCACCAAGCCAGGTCAAGAGGAGGCTATTTTCTTTATCATTGAAAGGCAGAGCTGAGGAGTGGTATCGACTGCTCCAAGATGGACCATCTATGGCATGGGAGGATATTGTACCTCTCTTTTATTCCAAGTTTTATCCTCCAAGTGAAATCCATAAAGATCGTAATCGGATATATAATTTTTGGCCTCATGATGGAGAGAGTATTGCCCAAGCGTGGGGGAGATTGAAGTTACTAATGCCTAAATGCCCCATTCATGAGCTCCCCAATAATATTGTTATTGATAATTTTTATGCGCGGCTTACTCTTCCTGATAAGGATTACTTGGATGCTTCTTGCTTTGGATCATTTACTCATATGAAAGAAGACGCTAAGTGGAAACTTCTTGACCGTATACAAGAGAATGCTGAAGGATGAGAAAACAACAAAGGTAGAAAGTCAGGTATAAACTATGATTATGAATGCATTAAATCTTTTATGGGAACCGATGACTTTCATAGTGTTAGCACTGCTTATGGTCTTGATTCACAAATACTTGCTAATTGTCTTAAGGCCTTTGCCTCTTATCTTGATGTTCCAAAGAAAGATTGGAACAAATATCTTGCGCCTTATAAAGACTCTATTAGTCATATACCTGCTGCAGCTACTGAAGTTTGTACTGTTGATAGCATTGTGCCAGAACCTTATTTTGAGAAGACACCTTTCCCTGCTAAGGTAAAGAAGTATTCTACTTTGGTAAGTGTGTCTAATAAAACTACTAAGAAAGCTGCAGAACCTGATAAGCAAATTACTATTAAGTCTCATGTAGCTATATTGAAGGATCTTATTACTAAAGATGTAGGGGATGAATATATTCTTTTTTGTGAAGATGCTTCTAACATTCTCTCACATCCTAAAAAGCATAGGAAAACAAGTGTTCTTGTCATTTCTGTCAGGATTGGAGATCATTGCTATTATGGTTTATGTGATATTGGTGCTAGTGCAAGTGCTATTCCTTTAGAGCTTTACAAAGAAATTATGCATGAGATTGGAGCTTGTGAACTTGAAGATATTGATGTGGTTGTTCAGCTTGCTAACAGAGAGACTGTTTGGCCTCTTGGTATTGTTCGAGATGTGGAAGTTCTTTGCGGTAAGACTAAATACCCTACTGATTTTCTAGTACTTGGTAAGGAGGCTAGTAAAACTTGTCCTATTATTTTTGGTAGACCATTTTTGAACACTTGTGGCGCCGTGATAGATTGTAAGAAGGAGAATTTTTTACTAAGTTTAATGGAGAGTCTTATGAGTTTAATTTTTCCAAGTTTGCTAAGACTTCTTATGAAAATGACACGCCTAATGAAAATTTTCGAGTTGAACAGCTTGCCTCTATTGCTCTTGCTCCTAACAATGCCTTGCAGCAATTCATGGAAGATCACGAAAGTGATGTTTTCAGCAAGGAAAGAGAAGAGATTGACGATATTCTGCTCCGTCAACCACCATTAATCAAGCATAATCTACCTGTGGAGGATCTTGGTACCACTTTGCCACCTAAGGAAGATCCTGTGTTTGAATTAAAGCCTTTGCCTGATAATCTTAAATATGCTTACATAGATGATAAGAAAATATATCCTGTTATTATTAGCTCTAAACTTTCAGGAAAGGAAGAAGAAAGATTATTGGAGATATTGAGGAAACACCGAGGAGCTATGGGATATACTCTTGATGATTTAAAAGGGATTTCTCCCACTTTATGTCAGCATTCCATTAATATGGAGAAAGACGTGAAGCCAGTCGTGGATCATCAACGCCGCCTAATTCCCAAGATGAAGGATGTGGTAAGAAATGAGGTATTAAAGCTCCTTGATGCTGGTATTATTTATCCTATTGCTGATAGTAGATGGGTTAGTCTTGTTCATTGTGTTCCTAAGAAAGGAGGTATGACTGTTGTGCCTAATGAGAATAACGAGCTTATTCCTCAAAGGGTAGTAGTTGGTTATAGGATGTGCATTGATTATAGGAAGGTAAACAAAGTTACTAAGAAAGATCATTATCCTTTACCGTTTATAGATCAGATGCTAGAAAGGTTATCTAAGAAAACTCATTGTTGTTTCCTTGATGGTTATTCTGGTTTTTCTCAAATTGCTGTTAAAAAGGAAGATCAAGAGAAAACCACTTTTACTTGTCCTTATGGAACTTATGCTTATAGACTTATGCCGTTTGGTTTATGCAATGCTCCTGCTACTTTTCAAAGATGCATGTCTGCTATTTTTCATGGCTTTTGTGAAGAGATTGTGGAGGTCTTCATGGACGATTTCTCCGTCTATGGAACTTCTTTTGATAATTGTTTGCACAACCTTGATAAAGTTTTGCAGAGATGCGAAGAAACTAACCTTGTTCTTAATTGGGAGAAATGCCACTTTATGGTAAATGAAGGAATTGTCCTTGGACATAAAATTTCTGAAAGAGGTATTGAAGTTGACAGAGCAAAAGTGGAGGCAATTGAGAAAATGCCCTGTCCCAGAGATGTTAAAGGTATTCGTAGTATCCTTGCTCATGCTGGTTTCTATAGGAGGTTTATTAAAGATTTATCTAAGATTTCAAAGCCTCTTACTAATCTTCTTCAAAAAGATGTACCATTTGTCTTTGATGATGATTGTAAGGAAGCTTTTGAAACTCTTAAGAAGGCTTTAACTACTGCTCCTATTGTTCAACCACCTGATTGGAATTTACCTTTTGAAATTATGTGTGATGCTAGTGATTTTGCTGTTGGTGCTGTTCTTGGATAGCGCGTAGATAATAAGTTGAATGTTATTCATTATGCTAGTAAAACTCTTGACGCTGCTCAGAAAAATTATGCTACTACTGAGAAAGAGTTTCTTGCTGTTGTTTTTGCATATGATAAGTTTAGATCTTACATTGTTGATTCTAAAGTTACTATTCATACTAATCACACTGCTATTAGATATCTTATGACTAAGAAGGATGCTAAGCCTAGGCTTATTAGATGGGTGTTGCTTTTACAAGAATTTGATCTGCATATCGTAGATAGGAAAGGTGCTGAAAATCCTGTGGCTGACAACTTGTCTAGACTAGAAAACATTTCTTTTGATCCTATTCCTATTAACGATAGTTTTCCAAATGAACAGTTGGCTGCTATTAATGTAACTTCGCGAGACCTTCCTTGGTATGCTGATTATGCTAACTTTATTGTTTCCAAGTATTTGCCTCCAACCTTTACAGCTCAGCAAAGAAGAAAATTCTTCTATGATTTGAGGCATTACTTTTGGGATGACCCACACTTATATAAAGAAGGAGTTGATGATATTATGCGAAGATGTGTACCAGAATATGAGCAACACGATATATTAAGAAAATGCCATGGCAGTGCTTATGGAGGACATCATGCTGGAGATAGAACCGCACAAAAGGTTCTACAATCAGGTTTTTATTGGCCAACCCTCTTTAAAGATGCCAGAAGGTATGTTTTATCTTGTGATGAATGTCAAAGAGCTGGTAATATTTCTAGACGCAATGAAATGCCTATGAGTTACACTCTTGTTATTGAACCATTTGATTGTTGGGGATTTGACTTTATGGGTCCTTTTCCTCCTTCAAAAGGCTATACCCACATGCTTGTTGCTGTTGATTATGTTACTAAATGGGTAGAAGCCATACCTACAAAGAGTGCCGATGGTGAGACCTCATTAAAAATGCTTAAGGATGTTATTTTTCCTAGGTTTTGTGTGCCTAGATATCTTATGACTGATGAAGGTTCTCATTTTATTCACGGTGGTTTTAGAAAAACTCTTGCTAAATATGATGTTAATCATAGAATTGCTTCTGCTTATCATCCTCAAACTAGTGGGCAGGTAGAGCTTTCAAATAGGGAGATCAAGTCTATCTTGCAGAAGACTGTCAATAGGTCTAGGAAAAATTGGGCTAGTAAGTTAAATGATGCTTTATGGGCTTATAGAACTACTTATAAGAACCACATGGGTATGTCTCCTTATAAGATGGTTTACGGAAAAGCGTGTCACTTGCCATTAGAATTAGAACACAAAGCTTTTTGGGCAGTGAGAGAGCTTAATAGAGATTTTAAACTAGCCGGTAAGAAAAGGTTGTTAGATTTGAGTTCTCTAGACGAGTGGAGAAATGAAGCGTATGAGAATGTCAGACTTTTCAAAGAGAAAGTCAAGCAATGGCATGATAAGAGGATTCTTAAAAGAGAGTTTCATGTTGGTGAGAAAGTTCTATTGTATAGGTCTCGTCTCAGATTTTTTGCAGGGAAATTACTCTCTAAATGGGAAGGACCATATGTTATTGTGGAAGTGTACCGCTCAGGTGCCATTAAGATTGCTTCATTGAAAGATGACTCTACACAAGTGGTGAATGGGCAAAGACTCAAACATTATATTTCTGGAGATTCTTATAATGAAGATGTCGATGTAATTGAAACAGTTTCTCCAGAAGAATTCATCCAAGACAAATTGCAGGTACCTGCTGAGTTCGTTTTTGAATAGGTAACTGTTCTAGTCAGAAAAGTTTCGCGAATAACTCTTCCTTTATTATTTATGATGTTTTTACTAAATAAGAAAAATCACGAGATGAAAACGGGCAGGAAAAGGAGTCCGTGTGCTCCTCACACACAGGGGGCGTGGGCCCACCTCTGGCCGCGCCGCCCTGGTGTGAGAGCACACCGGAACTCGTTTTCGTCCCGGTTTCCTCCTGTGATTTCGTTTCGATGTATAATTTTCGCCTATTTAACCCCCCGGAGTCCCCGAGGTCTGTATATCATTTTCCCGTCGTGTTTTGTTTTGAGCTGTTTCTGTCAGGAGTTGATCTTAAGCTTGGGGGAGCCATGGCCTCTTCAAGCGATGACAAGGAGAAGACACCTCTGGAAGATGACACCAAAAACTTTCGGCTGAAAGAAGAGGTTGAAAGTGAAGACGAGGAGGAAGATCAAAGTTCAAGGCCAAACACCATGATTGCCAGCATAGGGGTGGTGACAGATCATGACAAGTTCAAGAAGAGTGCACGAATAAGGACCGGAGGGGGTGTGCCGCGTCACACCTTAGATCCATGGACATCTCCGTCAGGCAACAATCCTTTCCATACTCTAATACATGAACATCAGTTTCAAAGGGTGCCTAGGTCACGATTACCCTCTGGTTGGGATATAGATCGTTCTAACAGTGCAGGAAAAGAAAGTTCCAAGAATGAGGAAGGATGGGGAAATAATTCCAAGAGCTGGGATTCTCTTGCTGACAGGTTCATGAACCGTGTTGAGCACAATTCTGAGATGATTCGTAACCTAAGTCACAAGATTGATGATCTGAAAGATTTGATTGAGAAGCTTATTAAAGATTATCCACCGCCACCGCCAAAGGAATAATTCGTCATCGGTATAGGCATCCCCTTGGCTTGTTCCAAGCTTGGGGGAGTGTCGCGGTATCACATCATTACCTTTTTACTCATTTACTTTTCAAGTAGAGTCATATCATGAATAGAGAAATTATCCTATAGAATAGTTTGCAGTGTGGAAGTATCCTCCTTAGTTGGTTATCTATGTATCCCTTGGTGTGAGTTGCGGTAATGAAATATTAATGAGAAGTTCTATCGTTTACTTTCCGCACACTTTATTTCAGTTTGCAATGTTTCTTATATGATTAGTCTTGTTGATTGGTATTGGTATCCGGAGCATGAGTAAATTTAGTTGGTTTTGGCAAACTTAGTTTGGTCAGTAGCAACATTACCTTGAGGTTTGAGTAGAAAAGAATAAAGAAGTGTTTGTGGTTACATCACTTCAGTTTTCCTTATGTTTGGCTTATAAGCATTTTTAATCTCAAAGTTAAAATCATTGTACCTTCAAGGGAGTTTGCATGATTGTTCTTATTATATGTATGTTTGCTAGTTTCATGCAATTCTTATGCTTGCTATCCAGCTTTGCTAGCCAAAGACCTGTACTGAGAGGAAATACTTCTCGTGCATCTAAATTCCAAAAGCCAAGTCATTTCCAAAGAGTCCACTATAAATTCCTATGCATGGTATTTTAAGCCATTCTAAGTAAATTTTTCATGTGCTACCTTTCAAAAACCTTCAAACACTTCTCATTTCGTGCCACTGTTTTTAGCTCATGAGGACGTAGTGGATGGGTTTGTTATCTTCCATACTAAATTAAGTACCCCCCGACTAGGCAGCTTCATCTGCTCGTCACTAATTTTGCAAGGGAGCTGGTCAGACCATTATAATCTCAAATAGAAAAGAAAAAGAAGCACTCCTCCATGGTATGTGAAAGTTGGTCGGCATCCGATGGAATCGGTTAGCCATGGTTTGAGAAAGGAAAAAGGTGGGGAGGAGTGCAGAGCTATAAAAGAGCACCAAAGTGCCAATTAAGCAAACATCTCGAAACCGCTCTCACTTGTTTAGTATGGAAGATATCAAGAACTCCGTTGCTAGTCGTTGACAAAAGCAACCACCTCTCAAAATAACTTTTTACCTCTGTTTTGCAAAATGAAAAGCTCTAGCACATGTTTAATCCCTGCTACCCTCTGCGAAGGGCCTATCTTTTACTTTTATGTTGAGTCAACCTATTCCCCTCTATCGCAAGCAAGCATTTGAGTTGTTATATTTCACTCATCCATATGTTGATCCGTTTAATCATGTTTACTATCTTCCTTGTTTTGTACAATGCTTTTGTCTGAAGGAATATATCTTTGAAAGCTTTCTATGAATGCAAAAATGTTGTTTCGTTGAGCATATGGTTTTTGCTATATTAGCTCTATTTTAAAAGGCTCCATTCAAAAGGCTAGTATAGTTGTTCATTGTTCTCTGACCAAGAACTAAGGTTTGCCATCACCAATTATAGTTTACTTTGTGCATCTTTATATGTGATTCTCTTTACTTATTGCAAGTCTATATTATATAAAGGGAAGTTGTTGTCTATTATAACTTATGCTTTTGGTGAATGTGATGCTTCTTGTCCGTATTTTGATTATCGACACTTCACTCCATAAACCTGTGGTCATGTTTATCGAGTTAAGTTTTCGCTGGGGGACAAGCGAGGTCTAAGCTTGGGGGGGTTGATACGTCCATATTGCATCACTATTTTGTATCATAATTTACTGTTATTCATTGATATATTTCATATTTAGATATGATACTTATGTTATTTCCTTTGTTTTCACATGTTTGATGATCATTGGAGGATTTGCTGCTGGAGTCAGGATTCCGCTGGAAAAGGACCGTCAAGACACCATATTTCGGAAGATCAGGAAAATTCCAGAAAAATACCAGAAAATTCTATTTTACCAAAAGACTCCGGAAGCCAGAAGGAGAAGGAGAGAGGAGCCAGACGCGGCCTCACGCACAGGGGGCGCGGCCTGACCCCTGGCCGCGCCGGCCCTGTGTGAGGCCACCCTGGCCCACTTCTGGTCTCGCCCCTTCGCGTACTTCATCGTCCCCGAAAACCTAAGTCAAGGGGGGGGCTGAGAGATAGACACAGCCGCCTCTGCGGGGCGGAAAACACCAGAGAGAGAAAAGCTCTCCGGCAGGGAGAAATCTGCCGGGGAAATTCCTTCCCAGAGAGGGGATATCGTCGCCATCGTCATCACCATCGCACCGGACTTCATCGGGATCATCATCATCATCAGCTCCATCACCAGCACCTTCATCTCCACCATCACCACGCCATCCTGCTGTAACATCTTGAGTTGGATCTTGTTATATTCATAGGGGAAACTTTCCCGGTGTTGATTACTCTTGTAGTTGATGCTATTGAGTGGAACCGTTGAATTAAGGTTTATGTTCAGATTGTTATTTACCATTATTTCACCTCTGATCATGATCCATATGATGTCTTGTGAGTAGTTTGTTTAGTTCTTGAGGAAATGGGAGAAGTCAAGATGTTAGTAGTGAATTATTGTTGAGAAATATTTAATGGTTTGATATTGTTGTGGTGCTATTTCACTAGTGGTGTCATGTGAACGTCGACTACATGATACTTCACCATTGATGGGCCTAGTGAGATGCATTGTGTATTTGGCTACCAATTGTGGGGTTGTTGAAGTGACAGAAACCTAAACCTCCGTTGGGAAACCATTGCACCAGGGAGCGTAGGATCTTAGAGTTTAAGGCTGTGGTTAGATTTATCTTAATTACTTTCTTGTATTTGCGGATGCTTGCAAGGGGTATAATCACAAGTGTGTATTTATCCTAGTAAGGGTAGTGCGCTAGCACAGGTTCACCCCCATAACACCTATCAAACCAATAAAGACTATTAGCGGTATGAAGCGAAAGCTCTTGACAGAAACTCCCGTGTGTCCTCGAGAACGTTTGGTTACTATAAGTTACACAAACGGCTTGTCCTTTGCTGAAGAAAGGATTGGGCCACTTGCTGCAATTGTTACTACTGTCTTTTATTTACTCGCACTTTATTTACTTGTATTACCAAATACCCATGAAAACCTGTTTGCTAGTATTTACAGTGAATCCTTGATCAAAACCACTTGTCAACACCTTCTGCTCCTCGTTGGGTTCGACACTCTTATTTATCGAAAGTACTACGATACACCCCCTATACTTGTGGGTCATCATGCGCCGGCCTGTCCGGCACAGAGGCCGGCGCCGCCGACTTTACACCGGCTGGACGCAGGGAACTTGCTTCAAACGGCTCTTTCTTCCCCCGGACTATAAATACCCCTTCACCTACCTTGGAGAGGATAAGGTTGGCATTCAAATCATATCCTTGCCTTCTCTCTCTCTCTCCTCCATTAAAGAGCATTCAAAGCTTGAGGATCTCCCATTCTACCCACTCAAATCCAAATCCCTTTGGTAGAAAGATTGAGGAGACCCCGATCTACATTTCCACCAAGCCAAATTTCATTCCCCCTTATGTTCATCGAGTATTGCTTGTTACTCTTGGGTTTGTGGGAAACCCTAGGCGGCTAGGGTCGCCCGAAGGCATTCGGCTTGTGATTCGCCCCATGGAAAGTTTGTGAGGGTTTGGAGACCACCCTAAGGTCTACCACGAGTGATTAGGCTCCTACTTCGTGGAGGATGCTCAAGAAGAAGAAGGTGAGCCTTCGTGGTGCTTGAGTACCCTTCATGGGAATTCACACCTCTCAAACGGTGACTAGCTCTCCCCCAAGAGAGTGAACATCGGGATACATCTTCGTCTCTGTGTGCCTTGGTTATTTCTATCCGAGTCCCTTTACTTGTGTTTTACCTTTGTGATAGCCTTCGAGCTTGAAGTACTTTGCATAGCATCATATAGGTTGCTCACCTAGTTGTTAGGCTCACACTTATATTCCGCAAAGCCTAAAACAAGTGAAAACAAAAGTGAAATTTATAGAAACCTATTCACCCCCCCTCTAGGTTAGACCATCCATCCTTTCAATTGGTATCAGAGCGAGGGCTCTTTTTAAGGGCTTAACCGCCTTGAGAGTAAGATGGTCGCACCTACGGATGAGGGTGAAGACAAAGTCTTCACGGCCGTTGAGGTCCAAGCGTTGCTTGATAAGCAACACAACAAACTCAAGGAACGTTTTGCCGTGTTGGAAGCGAGATTCGCGGCTTTGGATGCAAAGAGTGCCCATCCTGAGGTTGTCGAGGTTGCTCCGAAGGAGAGCCCAAACCCGGATAAGGCTAAGGTTAAGGTGGATACTCCACCTAAGCCCGATGGACCCTCTCTTCATGCAAAGTCTTATGAATATCCCCTCGAACGCGTGCCTATGCCTCACATGAACCCTTCTTCCGGTGCACCTCCCATGCTTGATGAATTTAACTATTCCTATTGGAAGTCTTGCATGCGTTCTCATCTCAGGTGTGTTTGTGTGGAGCTTTGGGGCATTTTCGAGAATGGGTTCACTCCCGTTGATGAGAAGCACATGACGCCCAAAGAGAGGATTGATTGTCAACTCAACTCCACCGCACTTGACAAGATACGTCAAAGCTTGAAGCGTGAAGTGTATGATCAAGTCTCAAGCATTGAGTCCGCCAAGGAACTTTGGGAGAAGCTCTCGGTCAAGTTTGATGGGAAGTCGGCAATGCAAAAGACCAAGTACGAAGCCGCCAAACAAGACATGAACTTGTTTTGCATGAATGATGGAGAGTCGGTCACAAGTGCCTATTAAAGACTCCAAGCTCTCAAGGAGAATATCATTCTTCTTGGAGGAAACACCATCGATGATGGCTTCCACATGAATGATAGTTTTGTGAAGAACAAGTTCATCGAGATTGTGTCTACCGATTACAAGGAGTTGGCCTTCAATGTCACCTTCTTGGAACCTTGCCGTAAGATGACCGCGGATGAGCTTGTTGGATACTTTGTTGCTCATGATGACATGATTGCCAAGGCAAATAGGACCAAGGAGATTGTCTGTGCCATGAACAAGATCCCATCACCTGATTTGAAGGCCAATGTCACTCATTCAAGAGCACGTGAAGCAAGCAATGAAGAGAGAGTTGAAGAAGATCTTGAAGAAGAAGAAGAGATGACTTCAACAAGAGAGTTACATACCGATCTAGCATTCTTCACCAAGAAGTATGGGAAGCATTCCATTGTAACATCCGAAGATTTTATCAAATTCTGGGGGAATTTTTTTTGCTTTTGAATTACTTGTGTTGATTGAAAAATCACAGGGATTTAAAACTTTTTAAGTTTATTTGAAAGCTTTAATAGAAAACTATTTCAAACCCTCTATTCATTTCTTGAATAACTCCTTTGAGAAAAAACAAATATCAAAATACTATTTTCATTCTTTTATTCAAACTTATGCAAGCTTGCTTGCAAAGGAATGAATCTCAACATGTGTTCCGTATTTACTAAAGGTTGCCCTTCAAAACTTTGCTTGGGAGTAAATTCCAAAACAGACATTTTATAAAGAATTATTCTCTTATTCTTAGAAGGATTGTTTCTCAAACCCTAATTCTATTATTTTATGCAAGTAAAATCCTTTTGCTAGGCATACAAAGTTTTTATTAGAAAACATATTTTATTTTGAAAACTTGTTTAGAAAATTGCTTGGATTATTAGAAGTATTTAGGAATTGATTTGAATTGAGTTGATGCATTTTTGCAAAAGATAGAAAATAAAATAGAAATCAGAAAAGGAAAAGGAAAAAGAAATAGAAAAATAATAAAAAGGCCGCGGGACCGAATCCGGCCCGAGCCAGGAAATGGCCCACGGCCCAACTTACCTTCGCCCCGAAGGGGTACGCCGTCTAGCTCCCCCGCCCGCTGATGAGCGGGACCCGCCCGTCAGGGTCACCCTCTACCTCCAGCCAGAGACCTGGAGGAACCCGACACCACCTGCGCCGTCCGATCGCCCCGAGCCCCAAACCCTAACCCACTACCCACGCCATCACGGTTATAAATAGCCCACGGTCTCCTCCCCCAACCCTCTTTTTCTCTTTCACCTGAGACACCTCCAATCGGGGGAATTACCTTGTCGGAGACCGCCGTCTCTGCGAGCATCTCCGGTGAAATTCAACGTCGCCAGTGAGCACCAGCCCCTCCCCTTCCTCCTATCTTCTTCCCCTCCTTCTGGCGCACCGCCCTGACCGGTTCCCCGATTTTATTCAGCAGCAAATCGAGCTCTGCACCGTCGACCGAAGCACATCTGCACACCCGCCGCCTCCAGTCGCCTCTCTCATTGTCGTCTGGACGCGAATCACGGCACCGATCAAACAGGTGAACTCGCCTTGTTGTCCTGGTCCCCGTCGTAGCACCGCCGTCAACCAGGAGTCACCAGAACATCATCGCCAATCTCCACCAGTGCGCAGATCATGTCGCCGGCGTCCACAGTGAACCCTAGGTACCCCCTCCCTCTCCCTTTTAATCATGGCCGTCAGACCAAGATCAAGTGGATCTGATAGATCCACTTAACGAAGGGGTATGAAACAATCCGAGCCACCCAGATCACTTTAGATCCAACACACTACAACGTTGATCCGGCCGAACCGGTACGGACCAATAGGAAACAGCCACGTGTCGGCTTCCGATTTAAAACAGAATTCAAATTAGATTTTTGAATCACAATTGTGTCAAATCTTTGGAAATTCATAACTTTTGATCTGTAACTCGAAAAATAGCAAATAATATATCAATGGAATCCTTAGAACATGTAGAATCTAATGGTGCACTAATATCACATAGTTTCAGTATTCAATTTGAATGTATTTTCAAATTGAATCAAACCTATCGGTTAGCTAGTTTATTTCATATCTTTTGTTTTAAGTGTCCAAAAATTATAGTCTCTGGAATCCTCTAATCATGTAGATCATCATAGAATCAAGAAAATTAAAATTTGATATGTGCACACACTTTGTGCATTCAAATTCATTCAAATCACTAATTTGAACATAATTTGAATTCTATTACTTTTTTTGAATGATTCCAATTGCAGTGACCTTATTTTACTACAAGCTACCCAGTAGCATCACTACCTAATCTTATTGAACCACTTCACAATTATTCAAATTCTAATATGAGGATTTGAGTAATTCCACCATAGAAATAATTCTACATTTCCTTCAATAATAATTCTTTCTACATTAGTAAATCCTGTGATCATACCCATTCATCAAATACCATCTTGAGATCACCTTGAACCATATCCTGTTCATCTAAACTTATTCTGTCCAATTCATATATATTCAAATTGCAATTGTGTTACTTGAGTAGAATATGAATTCATTCTCAATCATAGATTCTATTCTTGCTATTGTGGTGTTGATTCAATTCCATAATCATAGCACATGATCATACTTCATGTTGTTCAATGAATCCTTTGAACCATATTCTCAAATGTCAATCACTCATACTCAATCCTATGCCTACTTAATCTTGTTCACATGTATTGGGTTATTCAATTAGCAAATGAGTTAATTGAGTACTTCAATGCTTCATAAATCTTTAACCATTGCCTAAGTGCAATATATGCTATTTAAGAATAATTGTTGTCACACTTATTCAATAGTATTGTGATACATCTCTAACGTATCAATAATTTTTGATGCTCCATGCCTCTTTTTACACCATTTGCTTAGTGTTTTGTTACACTTTATGGCATTTTTATGCATTTTCTGAAACTAACCTATTAACGAGATGCCACAGTGCCAGTTCCCTGTTTTCTGCTATTTTTGTGTTTCAGAAAAGTTACACAGGAAATATTCTCGGAATTGGACGAAACAAAAGCCGAACATCCGGAAATTTACCGAAGCTTCCAGAGAACTGAAGAGGAGATGGAGAAGGGCCACAGGGCAGCCACACCACCAGGGGGCGCGGCCTGCCCCTGGCCCGCGCCCACCTGTGGTGAGGCCACCCTGGTCCACTTCTGACGCTCCCCCTTCGCCTATAAAGACCCCCCGACGGGAAAAACCTAAACACCCGATCACTTTTCCAGAATATATCGCGATCCGCCACCGCCGTCGACCCGAGATCGGGAGGGTCCAGAAGCTCTTCCCGGCATCCTGCCGGAGAGGGGAATCGCCACCGGAGGTCTTCTTCATCGCCATGCTTGCCTCCGGCGCGATGAGTGAGTAGTCTACCTTGGACTATGGGTCCATAGCAGTAGCTAGTTGGTTGTCTTCTCCACCATGTGCTTCATGTTTAGATCTCGTGAGCTACTTTACATGATCGAGACTACCGTTATGTAATTCTACATGTTGTGTTTTTTGGGATCCGATGAATATTGGTGTTATGATTGAGTTGATGTGCTGAATATTATCTTATGTTATCTCTATGTTGTTTATGATCTTGCATGCTCTCCGTTGTTAGTAGCTATCTTGGCCGAGTAGTTGCTAGTGACTCCAAGAGTGGGTATTTATGCTCGATAGTGGGTTCATGCCTCTATTTAATCTGGGAGAGTGACAGAAACCTCTAAGGTTGTAGATGTGTTGTTGCCACTAGGAAGAAAACAACATTCATATGCTCAAGGGCATATGTTTTGTTTACATTACACACTTTGCTTAATGCAGTTATTTGTTGTTCGCAACTTAATACTTGTGGAGTTCTCGGATTGATTCGCCACAAGTGGATTATTAGTCATAGATGCAGTTGGATGACGGTCTATGTATCTTGTTGTAATGCCCAGAGTAAATCTCATAGTGATCCTGTCGACATACGCACGTTGTCTTTATTCTATCAATTGCCCAACTGTAATTTGTTTACCCAGCATGTGTTATTTTATCTTATAGAGAGACACCACTAGTGAACTATGGACCCCGGTCCTATTTCCATTATATTGCTATCACATGTTTACTTTACTTGCATTGTTTACTTTACTCGCATATTACTATTACTTTCCACTCGATACGCTCATACCTTTTGTTTCAAGCAAACCGGTGAGATTGACAACCTCATCGTAAGTTGGGAGCAAAGTATTTGGTTGTGTTGTGTGCAGGTTCCACGTTGCCGCTCAGAAAGTAAAGCTTGGACGAGGCGCCCTATAAATTGTCCGGAGCTCTCGCGAAGCTAGTGGGCATCACCTTCTGGATTTTGGCTTTTTCCTGGACTGACAAACCTTAGTTTCTTACTGAGGGAAAATTTGCTACTGTGCTCATCATACCTTCCTCTTGGGGTTCCCAACTGGACGGTGAAAAACCATCAACACCGTGCCGCATCAAGCATAATTTTCTGGCGCCGTTGCCGGGGAAAAAGAAGACTTCTGCAAGGGGATTTTTGCACGCACATCATTTACTTTGTTTTAAGTTTTGCTTTACTTTAATTTTACTTGCATCGTTTTATCAAAAATAAAAAAAATTAGTTCCTACTATAGTTTTTATTTTTGTTGGTCTGTTATTGTCTTGCTTTATCATGCTTTCTATCAATGGTTGGTTTCTTTGAAACTAAATCTTTTTGGCAAGGTGGGTTCACGGAAGAGCAACAAAAATATTACGAGGAACACCGCTTGTCACAAAAAGGGAAACACTTATGGGAACAAATTGATAAATTGTATATCATTGCTAGAAATGTGTGCTCTACTTATAATATTACTTATTGCTTTGATAAATCTTGTTGCCGTAGGAGGTATAAACACCTCCATTTTCAATGTGAGTACAATGATGATGTTACCATATCTTCTTATATTAATGGAAATTATGAATTTTATGATGTGGAACAAATTGAAGAATTTATTGCTTGGAAGGGTGCATTCGAACTTGCTTATTTGCTTGAAAATACTGATGATGCACCTTATAAATATGAGGTTTATGATATACTTAAATTTTGCTTTGATAATTACAAGGAAGAAAATGGCTATATTCTTAAATATCTTAACAGATGCTCTCCAATGGAAGAAACTAATGCCTTGAAGGAGCCTATGGAAGAAGAAATTGCTAAAACTGGAAGCTCATTGGATGAAAAAGAGGAGGAGAGTGATGATCAAGAGGAGGAAGAATGGAGCTACCCATGTCTACCTCCCAATAAGAGTAACTCTTTAACTAATACCTTATTTGATTGCCCTCCATGCTTAAAGGAGGGTGGGTGTGATATTTATATTGTTGAGTTTGTTCATGATGCTACTGAAAATTATTATGATAGAGGAAAATAAGGTTGTTGGAATTTTCATGTTACTAAAACACCTCTCTTTATATTGAAAGTTCCGAAGTTGCTCTTATTTTATCTACCCATGCTTGTTACTATGTGCTTCTTTGATTTATTTTCTTACAAAATTCCTATGCATAGGAAGTGGGTTAGACTTAAATGTGTTTCATATTTGCTCCTTGATGCTCTCTTTTGCTTCAATTCATATTTATTATGTGAGCATCTTCTCAAATTACTGAGCCTAGCTCAAAGGCGTTAAAGAAAAGCACTCTTGGGAGATAACCCAATGTTTTTACTTTTAGTTCTTTTTCTTTTATTTGAGTCTTGGAAGTTATTACTACTGTAATAACCGCTCCTTATCATTTTTATTTCGTTTTTGTGCCAAGAGAAGCCTCTAATTTGAGTGAGGTAAGATTTGGGGATGTTGCTGTCCTGAAATAGTTTTTGGTGCTGCACCGTAAAAATTCGTGAAAATTCTCTATAAATCGTTTGGACCTGCAATTTCTTGTGCATATGCCCCAGGTTATATACAAACTTTCATTAGTTGAACAATTTTTGATTTGAGCAACATAAAACCCTCTAAAAATTCGACTTTTGTCAGATGTTCTGTTTTGATAGATTTCTGCCAATATTTGTGTTTGCCGCTTTATCGCTTTCTTTTTGAGTTCTTTTGATCACAGAACTTTTGGGGAAGTTGCTACAGTAGTATATACTTTATATGTGGTGGTTTTGAGTTGAAACCTGAAGCAAAAAAGGGTTGATTCATTGCTATGCTTACACTAATGTTGCTAATAGAATTGTGTTTAGTTTTGTATGAAGGAAGTTTTCAAGTGTAGGGATTGGAGAATGATGAGATGAGTTGAAGAATGGACAAAAGCTCAAGCTTGGGGATGCCCACACACCCCAAGAAATATCCAATAGGTACAAGCATCAAAGCTTGGGGATGCCCCCGAGGCACCCCTTCTTCATCGGCAAAAATCAGGTCACCTTTCAATACACTATATTTTTATTGCTTCATGCATTATGCGTTTTTCTTGGAGCATCAGTTGTTTTTAGTTTTCAGTTTTTTTTAGTTTTGTTTTCTGCAATAAATGGTTGGACCCCAAAAAATTCCTTTTGGAGAAGTTGCCTTGCTTTTTATTTGCCAAGAACACTCCGTTTTTCACTCTTACCGTTTCAACGAGTGTTCTCTTTTTCTGCTACTGCGTTTAGTTTTCATTTTTTGCCTTGATTTGTGTTCATATATTGTTATATCTTTTTATCAAGGTGTATTTTGACCTCTGGTCCATGTTGGTTTTCATCAAAGGAGTTGTTTATAAAAAGTTCGAATGGTGTTGGAAAAGAGAAAAAGCTTTATGCAAAAAAGTGGTACAAGAAGGAGCTTGTGTAGACTGCGGCCTAGGCTTTTGCATGTCGTGCTTGATGTCTTTTTGATAGTATGCTTAGTAGTTTTGCTGTAGAATGACTTGTCTCAAATAACTGAGATTGCTTAATGAGCCTTTGAAAAAAATCATGCGTTGTTTTAATTATTTGGAAGCATTATTTTGGTTTTCTCCTTGATGCTTTATTTGGGTTGACTTGGCGCATGCTTACACATGTTTGACTCATACAAAGTCGCCATTGCCTCTATGATCATTTAGTTTTTGACTTTTGATGCCATCTTATGCTTCTTTTAATGTCGCTTTGTCGCTATGCATGATTATGGCCGTTATTGCTCTCTTAGTTGGTCGCTCCCAGTCTTTTGCTAGCCCTCATTTTGTACTGAGTATGAGCTCTACTCGTGCATCCAACTCCTAAAAACCAAGTTTGCCATTGTGTCCACTATAAATTCCTATGCATGGTATTTGTAAGCCATTCCAAGTAAATTTTCATGTGCTACCTTTCAAAACTTTCAACTACTTCTCGTTTTGTGCCACTGTTTTTAGCTCATGGGGATGTAGTGGTCGGAATTGCTATCTTCCATATTAAATTAAGTACCCCTCGACTAGGCAGCTTCATCTGCTCGTCATTAATTTTGCAAGAGAGCTGGTCAGACCATTGCAATCTAATTCTAAAAAGAAAAAAGGCACTCCTCCATGGTATGTGAAAGTTGGTGGGCACCCGATGGAATCAGTTAGCCATGGTTTGAGAAAGGAAAAAAGGTGGGGAGGAGTGCCAAAGCTTTATAAAGAGCACCAATGTGCCAAATTTTCAAAGAACTCGGAACCGCTCTCACTTGTTTATTATGGAAGATAGTAAGACCCCATTGCCAGTCGTTGACATGAAACAACCACCTCTCAAAACCCATTTTTTATCTCTGTTTTACAAATGAAAAGCTCTAGCACATGTTTAATCACTGCTTCCCTCTGCGAAGGGCCTTTCTTTTACTTTTTTGTTGAGTCACCACCTTCTACCTTTATGCACCGTCTAAGAGAGCATAGTTGTCATTCTGAGTATAATGTGCATTGTCCCAAAGTTTTCATTGATTGATTCATGATGTTGGTTTCACTTGTTCTTAAATTATTTGTATCTAATCGCCCTCTTAAACTTGAAGGTGTCCTATGCATTTATGTTTTGCTCTCTCATGAAGGACAAGCTAAAAACCATTTGTATGTTTTTCCATATAATTTGAACACAAGTTTGACTTTCATTATTTCATTTTCATGATCTTTCATTTGTGTTCTTCTTCATGTTATAACATGGTTGCTAAGTTTCTTCTATCAAGATTATATCTTTCATGCCCATGTTTAAAGTTCTTTTGATCCCAGCGCACAACGCTTACATAGATGATCAAGATTGTGTAAGTGCATGTCACCTCAAAAATTATTTCTTTTGTTATCACTTACCTACTCGAGGACGAGCAGGAGTTAAGCTTGGGATGTTGATACGTCTCTAACGTATCTATAATTTTTGATGCTCCATGCTTGTTTTTACACCATTTGCTTAGTGTTTCGTTACACTTCATGGCATTTTTATGCATTTTCTGGAACTAACCTATTAACGAGATGCCACAGTGCCAGTTCCCTATTTTCTGCTGTTTTTATGTTTCAGAAAAGTTACACAGGAAATATTCTCGGAATTGGATGAAACAAAAGCCGAACTTCCGGAAATTTACCGAAGCTTCCAGAGAACCGAAGAGGAGACGGAGAAGGGCCACAGAGCAGCCACACCACCAGGGGGCGCGGCCTGCCCCTGGCCCGCGCCCACCTGTGGTGAGGCCACCCTGGTCCACTTCCGACGCTGCCCCTTCGCCTATAAAGACCCCTCGACGGGAAAAACCTAAACACCCGATCACTTTTCTAGAATACATCGTGATCCGCCGCCTCCGTCGACCCGAGATCGGGAGGGTCCAGAAGCTCTTCCCGGCATCCTGCCGGAGAGGGGAATCGCCACCGGAGGTCTTCTTCATCGCCATGCTTGCCTCCGGCGCGATAAGTGAGTAGTCTACCTTGGACTATGGGTCCATAGCAGTAGCTAGTTGGTTGTCTTCTCCACCATGTGCTTCATGTTTAGATCTCGTGAGCTGCTTTACACGATCGAGACTACCGTTATGTAATTCTATATGTTGTGTTTGTTGGGATCCGATGAATATTGGTGTTATGATTGAGTTGATGTGCTGAATATTATCTTATGTTATCTCTATGTTGTTTATGATCTTGCATGCTCTCCATTGTTAGTAGCTATCTTGGCCGAGTAGTTGCTAGTGACTCCAAGAGGGGGTATTTATGCTCGATAGTTGGTTCATGCCTCTATTTAATCTGGGGGAGTGACAGAAACCTCTAAGGTTGTAGATGTGCTGTTGCCACTAGGGAGAAAACAACATTCATATGCTCAAGGGCATATGCTTTGTTTACATTACACACTTTGCTTAATGCAGTTATCTGTTGGTCGCAACTTAATACTTGTGGAGTTCTCGGATTGATTCGCCACAAGTGGATTATTAGTCATAGATGCAGTTGGATGACGGTCTATATATCTTGTTGTAATGCCCAGAGTAAATCTCATAGTGATCCTCTCGACATACGCACATTGTCTTTATTCTATCAATTGCCCAACTGTAATTTGTTTACCCAGCATGTGTTATTTTATCTTATGGAGAGACACCACTAGTGAACTGTGGACCCCGGCCCTATTTCCATTATATTGCTATCACCTGTTTACTTTACTCGCACTGTTTACTTTACTCGCATATTACTATTACTTTCCACTTGATACGCTCATACCCTTTGTTTCAAGCAAACCGGTGAGATTGACAACCTCATCGTAAGTTGGGAGCAAAGTATTTGGTTGTGTTGTGTGCAGGTTCCATGTTGCCGCTCGCAAAGCAAAGCTTGGACGAGGCGCCCTATAAATTGTCCGGAGCTATCGCGAAGCTAGCGGGCATCACCTTCTGGAGTTTGGCTTTTTCCTGGACTGACAAACCTTGGTTTCTTACTGAGGGAAAATTTGCTACTGTGCTCATCATACCTTCCTCTTGGGGTTCCCAACTGGACGGTGAAAAACCATCAACACCGTGCCACATCATATTGATATTGCACTATCTAACACTTGTGTGGTTTATTTCACATGAGTTATTCCAAGCTTCATTCATGCTTTAATAAAGCATAAAGACTTCATCACTTGTATTTTGCCTAGTCCAATTCTCTATCAATCATTTAATCCTTCCTAACTAAGTTCACAAAGGCCATGTCTCACAACTCATGATTCTTTTGCCATATCTTTTCCATCACAGTATCTCAAGAAATTTAAATTGTTAAACAAACACTTTTCAATTGTTTGATTGTGTTGTATGGTATGTTTATGTATTGTTATTTCTGTGCTATAGTTTGTGCGAAGAGCTACGTGCTTAGTTGAGAGAAGTGAAAAGATCGTATTCTTCAAAAAGGCAAGTGACACACATTCTTCTACCTATTTTTTTATTATGCATTAGTGATTTTCAGTAGTATGCATGATAGGTGAATATTCAACTGTTTACAAAGTGCTAGATCCTAGTAGTGAGTAGCTATCCCTGAACCCACCTGGTAGGATGCTAAATACCTGAATATTGATGCTATGCTTTGATCATATGAAAAGTTGTTTTGTGAATAAATTAACAACTCCAACTAAAATGAACTACCTGGGTGGAATGGTATGTGATGGAAAGTGAAGTAGGTGGGTCCTGGGGCACATGCTAGGACAGATGTGTAGCTCAGGATACTGCTCGGGACGGCCACTCAGGATTCAAGAGATTAATATGGCTTCCATGATTAAAGTACTTCCAGTGCAGCCTTATGACAATATGGGATCTGTCTTGATTGAGTAGGATTAAGGGTTCAGCCATAGGGTACTGACAGCAGGTGGTAGCATAATATAGGGGTACGGTCAGATCCAGATGGTTGAATGCTTTTTCTGAAAGGTCTTGTTTCATGTTATGTATGGGCGTAAAATGAATCTTAAGGTGAAAGTGCACAACCCTTGCAAGGTGTTAAAATCTAATTGATTAGCCGCGTCCTCGGAATGGACAATTGAGTCTCTAGCCATGGAATGATCGGAAGAATCTCATCATCTTTTCGGAATGCTATAAAACTTGACTAGAAACTATCAGGAGAAGCTCAGGGCCATGCACTCCGAGAGGTGATGGTTTCTGTTGTTTCACAACTATGTTGAGTTTCGCCCAAAACTACATGCCTAGCTAGTATGTAGTGTATGGGGGTTATTTTAGCCCTTCATAAATAAAATTTTGATAAAAAGGATTTTGCAAAGATTATAGGATAAAATTGGCTTTATGCAAAACTAGCCTTTGAGATCCACAAGGCAGAATATCATGTAGTTTAGTCTTTTCACAAATGCCACAAATATGTGTCATTTGCCAGTACGTTGTTGTACTGACCCCTCTGGGGCTGCATATTCAAACGTGCAGGTTTTATTTCGAATAAGAAACCAGGAGTAGGATCTCGAGTCTACATTCCAACATGTCTGCTTGTGGCACGTGATGAAGATGGAGGCTCACTGCAACTATGCTTTATGTTGTATACTCGTAAGATTGAAGACCTATGTAACTGGATTTACGTTGTAATATTGATGCTATTGCAATGATTATTTATTTTGTACTGTGGTGCTATCTACTGATCCAGGGAATGGCACAAATATATAGGAGTTCTGCCTTTAGGTAAGGGCAGGGCGCTACAGAATGGTATCAGAGCATAGTGTTGCCTGTAGGATCGAGACCCTCGGTTTGGAATAGACTAGGAAGCCCTAGGAATTCTTTCCTCTACAAGAAAAATATTCTTTCCAGTTTTCTAAATAAAATTTATCTACTTATCCGTCTGAATTCTTTCTTGTAAGACTTGTCACATTCATCTGTTTTACACAACTTTTCCTTCTATTTTAGATGACCAACCTCACCGAATCCATCAGGAAAGGACCAGTGATGATCATGACCCTGAAGTGTGAGACTGAATTTCCCAAAGCACTGAAGAACATCATGTTAAGCATGGGAATGCAAGGAGAAGCTGTTTACAAAGGATTTCCCATGATTGACAAAGGTGAAGAATATTGGTGGGTACAACTTCACCTATACAAGAACAAGGAAGACGACCATAAGAAGATGGGACTCTGGATGTTTACCAACTCCGAGATGTATACATCATTCCTTGACTCAGCAAGATGTGCTGCTTGGTCAGCAATAAAGGAGCTTGGAGAAAGACTCAAGTGGAGACTTCACAATACTCAGCAGAACCTCAAAGAAGAAAAGGAGGATACAACTGCATTGAAGGGAACCATAAGCCAACTTCCAAGTGACATGGAACAGTTGATATCTGAACTTAGTGTTCAAAGAGACCTCATCGAAACCAAGGATGAGCAAATTGCCAATCTACAGAAGCAACTGGACCAGAACAATGGATCTGCATAAAAGAGAACCAAGAAGCTTTAGTTGGACCTCCATTTAGGATTTTAATAATGAGACGACATGTAATAAACGTTTATGATCATACCGACTTGTGGATGATCGTACCTTTCGTGCGTTTTAGAACTAGCTTGCTTGATGTGATGAATGCTTGTTAGATATTGTTTGCACATCAGATCAAGAGAATTCATCTTGCAAACAAATCTGCTATGTTTGGGTAGGAATCTTCTTTAGACCTCTTCTATCTATTCCTCATCCATACTAAGTCCTAACCTTATCCTAGACCCAAACAGATGCATCCTCAATGCCAGAGCAATCACAACAGCCCTCAGATGGAGAAAGTGATACAACAAATGGTAGAAGCACATGCCAAGATGATGCAAGTAATGACCCAGTGCATGGTCAATGGGGATGGTAAAGAGCTACCCCCAGGAATGCAACAATTACTAGATGATTGATGTCTACGCACGTGTCTGTTCTTGTAGACAGTGTTGGGCCTCCAAGTGCAGAGGTTTGTAGAACAGCAGCAAGTTTCCCTTAAGTGGATCACCCAAGGTTTATCGAACTCAGGGAGGAAGAGGTCAAAGCTATCCCTCTCAAGCAACCCTGCAATTACGATACAGAAAGTCTCTTGTGTCCCCAACACACCCAATACACTTGTCAGATGTATAGGTGCACTAGTTCGGCGAAGAGATAGTGAAATACAAGTAGTAGTGATGATTATGAGTAGTAAATGTAATCTGAAATAAATATCGCTGCAAGCAAACATGTAACAAAACTGAAAGGAAACGGTGTGCAATGCTTGGAAACAAGGCCTAGGGATCATACTTTCACTAGTGGACACACTCTCAACAAATATAACATAATTGAACCAATAGATGCTATCATCAATATGCAACTCAAAACAATTCTCCAATGGAAAACGAACACTAATCATGCGTAGGGCTACGAAGCACTCCTCAAAGTCCGTATGTACCCAAACTAGATTGTCCCACACTATTATCATGAACGCACTAGATGGTTCCAACAAACACCAACAATTCATAGAGACATTAACCAAAAAGATACACATGATGCGCACACTAGTCACCTTCACACCATGATACAAGGTATCTCCGGAGATTACAAATATAAAGCACGGGAGTAGCATAATATCTGAATAATAACATCTACCAATTCAACTAGATACAAAGCTCACGATCACATAAAGATCACATCATGGGAGAGAGAGGTGAACCACATAGCTACCGGTAGAGCCCTCAGCCCCGGGGAAGAACTACTCCCTCCTCATCATAGGAGACAACAAGGTTGATGGAGATGGCGGTGAGGTCGATGGAGACGGCGGAGATGGCAATGGAGACCGATGGAGATGGCTCCGGGGGCACTTCCCCATCCCGGCAGGGTGCCGAAACAGAGACTTCTATCCCCCAAAATTTGTCTTCGACGGCGGCGGCGCTGTGGAACGACGCCAGAAAATTATGCTTGATGCGGCACGGTGTTGATGGTTTTTCACCATCCAGTTGGGAACCCCAAGAGGAAGGTATGATGAGTACAGCAGCAAATTTTCCCTCAGTAAGAAACCAAGGTTTAATCATATCCAGGAAAAAGCCAAACGTCAGAAGGTGATGTATGCTAGCTTAGCGACAGCTCCGGACAATTTATAAGGTGCCTCGTCCAGTGCTTTGCTTCGCACCAGCAATAATGTGGAACCTGCACATAACACAACCAAATACTTTGCTCCCAACTTACGATGAGGTTGTCAATCTCACCGGTTTGCTTGAAACAAAGGTATGGGCATATCGAGTGGAAAGTAATAGTAATATGCGAGTAAAGTAAATAGTGCGAGTAAAGTAAACAGTGCGAGTAAGGTAAACAGGTGATAGCAATATTAAGGAAATAGGACCAGGGTCCACAGTTCACTAGTGGTGTTTCTCCATAAGATAAAATAACACATGCTGGGTAAACAAATTACAGTTGGGCAATTGATAGAATAAAGACAACGTGCATATGTCGAGAGGATCACTATGAGATTTACTCTGGGCATTACAATAAGATACATAGACCGTCATCCAACTGCATCTATGACTAATAATCCACTTGTGGCGAATCAATCCGAGAACTCCACAAGTATTAAGTTGTGAACAACAGATAACTGCATTAAGCAAAGTGTGTAATGTAAACAAAGCATATGCCCTTGAGCATATGAATGTTGTTTTCTCCCTAGTGGCAACAACACATCTACAACCTTAGAGGTTTATGTCACTCCCCCAGATTAAATAGAGGCATGAACCCAACTATCGAGCATAAATACCCCCTCTTGGAGTCACTAGCAACTACTCGGCCAAGATAGCTACTAACAACGGGGAGCATGCAAGATCATAAACAACATAGAGATAACATAAGATAATATTCAGCACATCAACTCAATCATAACACCAATATTCATCGGATTCCAACAAACACCAACAATTCATAGAGACATTAACCAAAAAGATACACATGATGCGCACACTAGTCACCTTCACACCATGATACAAGGTATCTCCGGAGATTACAAATATAAAGCACAGGAGTAGCATAATATCTGAATAATAACATCTACCAATTCAACTAGATACAAAGCTCACGATCACATAAAGATCACATCATGGGAGAGAGAGGTGAACCACATAGCTACCGGTAGAGCCCTCAGCCCCGGGGGAGAACTACTCCCTCCTCATCATAGGAGACAGCAAGGATGATGGACATGGCGGTGAGGTCGATGGAGATGGCGGAGACGGCGATGGAGACCGATGGAGATGGCTTTGGGGGCACTTCCCCGTCCCGGCAGGGTGCCGGAACAGAGACTTTTGTCCCCCGAAATTTGTCTTCGACGGCGGCGGAGCTGCGGAACTGTTCTGGAAATTTTGCTGATTCATTTAGGGTTTTCTGTCGGGAGGCTTTTTATAGGCGAAGGGGCGTCGTCAGGAGGTGACCAGGGGGGTCTCACCACAGGGGGGCATGGCCAGGGGCTGGGCCGCGCCCCCTCATGGTGAGGCTGGCCCCTGGCCCCCCTCCGGCTCTCTTTCGGTCCTCGTCCTTTGTCCGGGAAAAATAGGAGTTTGGGAACTTGTTTCGTCCAATTCCGAGAATATTTCCTGTATAGCTTTTCTGAAACACAAAAACAGCAAAAAACAGGGAACTGGCACTGTGGCATCTTGTCAATAGGTTAGTTCTGGAAATCGCATAAAAACGCCACGAAGTGTAACGAAACACAAGGCAAATGGTGTAAAAACAAGCATGGAGTATCAAAAATTATAGATACGTTTGAGACGTATCAGCATCCCCAAGCTTAACTCCTGCTCGTCCTCGATTAGGTAAGTGATAACAAAAGAATAATTTTTTAGGTGACATGCACCAACACAATTTGATAAACGAAGTAGAGCATATAGTGATGAGATCAAAGAACTTAAAACATGGGCATGAAAGACATAATCTTGATAATAGAAACTTAGCAACCATGTTATAGCATGAAAAGAAACACAAAGGAAAGATCATGAAAATAAAACAATGAAAGTCACGTGTGTGTTTCAACCATATGGAAAACATAGCAAATGGTTTTCATCTTGTCCCTCATGGAGTAGCAAAACATAAATGCATAGGACACCTTCAAGTTTAAGAGGGTGCCTAGATACAAGTAATTTAAGAACAAGCAAAACCATAATCATGAATCAATCAATAATAAACTTTGGGACTATGCACATTATACTCAGAATGACAACTATGCTCTCTTAGACGGTGCATAAAGGTAGAAGGTGGAGACTCAACATAAAAGTAGAAGAAAGGCCCTTCGCAGACGGAAGCAGTGATTAAACATGTGCTAGAGTTTTTCATTTGTAAAACAGAGAGATAAAAAAACTGGATTTTGAGAGGTGGTTGTCTTTATCAATGACTAGCAATGGGGTTCTTACTATCTTCCATACAAAAAGTAAGCAAGTTTTTGAGAGAGGGATTGGCACTTTGGTGCTCTTTTATAAAGCTTGGCACTCCTCCCCACCTTTTTCCTTTCACAAACCATGGCTAACCGATTCCATCGGGTGCCCACCAACATTCACATACCATGGAGGAGTGCCTTTTTTCTTTCTTTTTTTCTTTTTTCTTTTCTTTTTGGAATAAGATAATATGGAAGATAGCAAATCCGACCACTACGTCCCCATGAGCTAAAAACAGTGTCACAAAAAGAGAAGTGTTTTGAAGGTTTTTTTGAAAGGTAGCACATGAAAATTTACTTGGAATGGCTTGCAAATACCATGCATAGGAATTTATATTGGATACATTGGAATAACTTGGTTTTTAGGAGTTGGATGCACGAGTAGAGCTCATACTCATTACAAAATGAAGGCTAGCAAAAGACTGGGAGCGACCAACTAAGAGAGCAATAACGGCCATAATCATGCATAGCGACAAAACATTATTGAAAGAAGCATAAAGTGGTATCACAAGTCAAAAACCAAATGATCATAGAGGCTATAGGCGACTTATTTTGTAGTCAACATGTGTAAGCATGTGCCAAGTCAACCCAAATAAAGCATCAATGGAGAAAACCAAATTAATGCTTCCAAATAATAAAAACAACGCATGATTTTTCAAAGGCTCATTAAGCAATCTCAGTCATTTGAGACAAGTCATTCTACAGCAAAACCACTAAGCATACTATCAAAAAGACATCAAGCACGACATGCAAAAGCCTAGGCCACAGTCTACACAAGCTCCTTTTGTACCACTTTTTTGCATAAAGCTTTTTCTCTTTTCCAACACCATTCAAACTTTTTTTGAAACAACTCTTTTGATGAAAACCAACATGGACCAGAGGTCATAATACACCTTGATGCAAAGATATAACAAGATCTGAACACAAATCAAGGCGAAAAATGAAAACTAAACGCAGTAGCAGAAAAAGAGAACACTCATTGAAATGATAAGAGTGAAAACTAGAGTGTTCTTGGCAATGAAAAATAGAATAAGTCTCTATCCAAAACAACATGATGTGATCAAACCGTTTATTGCTGCAAACAAAACAAAAGAAAACTGAAAGCAAAAACAACTGACACTCCAAGAAAAACACATAGTGCACGAAGCAATAAAAATATAGTGTCTTGAAAGGTGACCTGATTTTTGCCGATGAAGAAGGGGGTGCCTCGGGGCATCCCCAAGCTTTGACGCTTGTACTTCTTGGATATTTCTTGGGGTGACATGGGCATCCCCAAGCTTGAGCTTTTGTCCATTCTTCATCTCATCTCAGCATTCTCCAATCCCTACACTTGAAAACTTCCTTCATACAAAACTTAACACAATTCTATTAGCAACGTTAGCATAAACATAATAATGAATCAACCCTTTTGGTTCAGATTCCGACTCAAAACCACCACATATAAAGCATCCACTACTGTAGCAACTTCCTCAAAAAGTTCCCGGATCAAAAGAACTCAAAAGAAAGCGATCGAGAGGCAAACACAAATAGTGGCAGAAATCTGTCAAAACAGGACAGCTGACAAAGGTCGAATTTTTAGAGGGTTTTCTGTTGCTCAAATCAAAAAGTGTAAAACTAATGAAAGTTTGGATATAACCTGGGGCATATGCACAAGAAATCGCAGGTCCAAAAGATATACGAAGAATTTTCATGAATTTTTACGGTGCAGCACCGAAAACTGTTTTAGGATAGCAACATCCCCAAATCTCACCTCACTCAAATTAGAGGCTTCTCTTGGCACAAAAACGAAATAAAAAGGATAAGGAGTGGTTATTACAGTAGTAATAACTTCCAAGACTCAAATAAAAGAAAAATTACTGAAAGTAAAACAATGGGTTATCTCCCAAGAGTGCTTTTCTTTAACGCCTTTGAGCTAGGCGCAGTAATTTGCAAAGATGCTCATGTAGGCGCCATAAAAGAGCTTAAGGCAAAGGCGCTATATAAGAACTTGAAGCAAGAAAGAGCATCAAAAAGCAAATATGAAACACATTTAAATCTAAACCACTTCCTATGAAAAATAGTCTTGTAAAGAACCAAGTCTTGAAAGCGCAAAGCAAAAAGCATAGGAAGGCAAAACAAGTATAACTTCAAGAATTGCAACATAAAGAGGGGAAACTCAATATTGTTGAGATCCATCAAACCATGTTTCCCTCTCTCATAATAACTTTTAGTAGCATCATGAATAGAACTAACAATATAACTATCACATAAAGCATCCCTATCATGAGCCACATGCGTAAAAGAATTAATACTCCCCACATGAACAATCCTAGTGGGAGCAGATTCAACAGAATAATTATTCTCATCACCATAATCATCAAAAACAGGAGGCATATTGTAATAATAACTAATTTTCTCCTCAAAAGTAGGTGAACTGAAAATATTATACTCATCATTGTAACCATCATAAACTAGAGGTTTAGTATCATCACAAGCTAGAGAACAGCTATTTCGCAAAGCATATTCATCAAACATATCATCATAAGAAGGAACATGGATAGTACTAATGGTACAACAATTATTAACCTTAGAATTGGTACCAAAAAGATTTTCAATATCAAAAGTAGAGTGCTTTTCCCAATCATGATCACTAACATAGGTAACAGGCATAGGAACATCATCCTAATCAGAATTATCATAATCTATACCAGGATCATAATGCTTAGGGGAAGATACCGTGTCCTCTCGCCTTTTACTCCTCTTCTTCTTCATACTCTTCTTACTCTCTCCTTTAGGAGGGAGAGACTTGAAGGGCATCTTCTCCACATATCCTTTAGGAGGGAAAGGCATCTTCTCCACATAATCTGGTTTACTGACAGAAACAATAGAAGAAACTTTGGAGGATTCCTCCTCTCTATTAATAAGATAAAAACATCTATCAGTCCTGCCATAGCTTGGCAAAACATCATGTTTATAAGGTTTTGTATGTAAGTATTTGCGAGGCAATCTTTAACACAATAGAGACGACAACCACGAAGGGTGCTATTAATATCAACATCATTCATGTCTACCAAAGAAATCTTTCTAGATATCTCTTCACACGCCAAGAACAAAGTGAGCTCATCATGCTGATTGAGAGTAATCTTGTCATCACAATACAAACTTGCGGTACTAGAAGAGTAACTATTAGGGCTTGAGCATTGGAAATTAAAATGACCTATGTCATCGCAATGTTTACAAAGAAAAAGATAAAGCTTACAAACCTTTTTACCGAGCTTGCCTATATCCTTGTACCACATTGTGGTTTCTTCATTTGCGTGGTGGACACAATAATCTTCCTTGTTGTGACTCTGTTCACAAGGTCTATGTACTCCACCAAAATTAACATGCTTATAGGAAATAGGACTTTTAGAGGTTCGAGCATGTTTATTGCAATCATCAACAACAATATCACTTTCTATGCAAGTGTCCTTAAAAGGTTCATGATACACGTCCCCATTTCCTTTAGGAACATTAATATGAGAAGCAAAGGCTTTAAAACAATCAATCATAATTTGAGGATCAAGACCATACTTGGCACTAAGCTCTTGAAAATCAGCAGTTTCAGCGAAAGACTTAATGCAATCAAACTTGTAATTCATACCTGATCCTTTACCTTTGTCGCTATCCCAACCTTCAATATTGTTTTGAATTGTTTCAAGCAGATCCCACTTGGTTTCAACATCCTTGCTTGTGAAAGACCCATCAAAGCATGCATCTAGATAGTCCTTGTAATATCCTGAAAGCCTTGCATAAAAATTATTAATAACAATATTACGGGGAAGATCATGAATAGGACATTTATGCATTAGTAACTTCAATATTCCCCACGCTTGGGCAATGCTTTCTCCCTCATGTGGATGAAAATTATAAATGTAATTCCTATCTTTATAAACCTCACTAGAAGGATAGAATTTAGAATAAAAGAGAGGTATAATTTCCTCCCAGTCAATAGATCAACCATCCTTCAGTGTTTTATACCATTCCTCAGCTCTACCTTTCAGTGATAAAGAGAATAGCTTCTTCTTAACTCGGTTCATCGAAATACCTGCACACTTGAACAACTCGCATAATTCATGTATAAAAAGCAAATGATCACCAGGATGGACAGTTCCATCTCCTAAATAGCAGTTATCCATAGCATGTTCGACAATCTTCATAGGTATTTTAAAAGGATGAGGAGCACAAGCATCATTAGAAACATCACAAAGGGGAGATAAAATATTATTAGAGCAAACTTTCTCCACTAAAGCTGGGGAACTAAAAATATCATGCTTAACAAAACCAACTTCCCCAAGCTTTGACTTTTCTATAGCATTAGCAATAACGGTATTCAAAGCATTCATACTAACAACACTATTAGCATGCAAATTAAGCTCCAAAGGTTTTTCAATTTTCTCTTCAAACTCTTCATATCCTAACGTAGGAAAAATACTTAAGAACTCTTTGTTTTCCATTAAGCCTAACTAGTGAAAATAAAAATAAGAAACAAAAAGATATAATTGCAGAATCTAAAGGAAATAACTTCGAGCACTCACACAGGAGGATGCGAGTACCTTTTACCTTACCTCCCCGGCAATGGCGCCAGAAAAGAGCTTGATGTCTACGCACGCGTCTGTTCTTGTAGACAGTGTTGGGCCTCCAAGTGCAGAGGTTTGTAAAATAGCAGCAAGTTTCCCTTAAGTGGATCACCCAAGGTTTATCGAACTCAGGGAGGAAGAGGTCAAAGCTATCCCTCTCAAGCAACCCTGCAATTATGATACAGAAAGTCTCTTGTGTCCCCAACACACCCAATACACTTGTCAGATGTATAGGTGCACTAGTTCGGCGAAGAGATAGTGAAATACAAGTAGTAGTGATGATTATGAGTAGTAAATGTAATCTGAAATAAATATCGCTACAAGCAAACATGTAACAAAACTGAAAGGAAACGGTGTGCAATGCTTGGAAACAAGGCCTAGGGATCATACTTTTACTAGTGGACACACTCTCAACAAATATAACATAATTGAACCAATAGATGCTATCATCAATATGCAACTCAAAACAATTCTCCAATGGAAAACAAACACTAATCATGCGTAGGGCTACGAAGCACTCCTCAAAGTCTGTATGTACCCAAACTAGATTGTCCCACACTATCACCATGAACGCACTAAATGGTTCCAACAAACACCAACAATTCATAGAGACATTAACCAAAAAGATACACATGATGTGCACACTAGTCACCTTCACACCATGATACAAGGTATCTCTGGAGATTATAAATATAAAGCACGGGAGTAGCATAATATCTGAATAATAACATCTACCAATTCAACTAGATACAAAGCTCATGATCACATAAAGATCACATCATGGGAGAGAGAGGTGAACCATATAGCTACCGGTAGAGCCCTCAGCCCCGGGGGAGAACTACTCCCTCCTCATCATAGGAGACAGCAAGGTTGATGGAGATGGCGGTGAGGTCGATGGAGACGGTGGAGATGGCGATGGAGACTGATGGAGATGGCTCCAGGGGCACTTCCCTGTCCCGACAGGGTGCCGGAACAGAGACTTCTGTCCCCTGAAATTTGTCTTCGACGGCGGCGGCGCTGCGGAACTGTTCTGGAAATTTCGCCGATTGATTTAGGTTTTCCGTCGGGAGGCTTTTTATAGGCGAAGGGGCGTCGTCAGGAGGCGACCAGGGGGGTCTCACCACAGGGGGGGGGGGGGCGACCAGGGGCTGGGCCGCGCCCCCTCATGGTGAGGCTGGCCCCTGGCCCCCCTCCGGCTCTCTTTCGGTCCTCGTCCTTTGTCTGGGAAAAATAGGAGTTTGGGAACTTGTTTCGTCCAATTCCGAGAATATTTCCTGTGTAGCTTTTCTGAAACACAAAAATAGCAGAAAACAGGGAACTAGCACTGTGGCATCTTGTCAATAGGTTAGTTCCGGAAATCGCATAAAAACGCCACGAAGTGTAACGAAACACAAGGCAAATGGTGTAAAAACAAGCATGGAGTATCAAAAATTATAGATACATTTGAGACATATCAATGATCATTCCCGAATGGTGCAAATGATGCCCCAGATTTTGGCTAGTAACAATAACAACCTGTCCCAAAACAATCTTGGTAGCCAGGAACCAAGAGGTGAAGCAGAAATAACATTACTAGCCTGCAAGATCTGTGGAGAAATAGGACACACGTCTAAAGGATTGGTGAACAGTGCCCTTATTGCGATACGAGTCATCCAGTTGGAGAATGTCCCATGTCCCATGTTACATGTTTCTTATGTGACGGAATCAACCATGTACCTAGTTAATGCAAGCTTTACCCCATGATACAACGAATGAATCAATGAGCCAAAGATGGATTATACCAACAACAGGAAAGGACCCCTGAAGATAGAAGACCCAAGAAGAAGAAGAAGCAGGACTATAGCAAGATTTTATGCTACAATTGCAAGGAGCTAGGACATTTTGCAGATCAATGTCCAGAAAGGAATAGCAAATCAAACACACAAGGTATTGTGAAGAGGGATCTCAGTACGGTCACTTGCTACAAGTGCAAACAAAAGGGACATTATGCAGATAAATGCCCCGAGAAAAGTACTGGAGAACCTTAGTAAACTAGGACAAACGAAGCATGCCGCAAGCATAGGAAGAAAACACAACAAGGTGTGGCCAATTTGGAAAAAAATTGTATTCAGTTACTACTTGTAATAAATGTTGAAGGGTTACGTAAGAGCAATGCTCGACGTAATAGAATGGATTATAACTTTCTTATGAAATGGCAAACCTAAGGATCTGCAAATTAAGGATTATTGCCATGAGCTCTATCGAAAACCTCTAGCTAGGAACGATAGATTTGGTTTTTGAAAATTCAAAAATAGGATCTGGAACATTGGTTTCATATCCAAGAAAAACTTTTGTTTAAAACCAGTAAGGCTGACCAAGAGTTAGAATGCGAGATGCACCAAACCAAATATAAAGAAATGATTGGGTGCGACATGGATTGGCCCCCATGACGACTACTCATATTGTTCGCTCTTGTTATGAGGAATGGTGAATCTAGAGAGACATACCTATGAGAAACAACATTGTTAAGCCCTGACCTTAGGAAGAGAAGATATTATATCCCTTATAGTAGGCAAGTGCTGCCAAAACGTAGGAATACGTCTAAGATGAACCCCAAGCTTTCTGTTGAAGAACAATGGAAGATGTTTGTCAACCTGGAAGGATACTAGAATAGGATGGTATCATGAAAGGATTACAAGAACGGAATGGTATCCACGGGAACAGAAATGGCATCATAAAAGAAAGAACCATACTAGACCAGAATGGTATCATAAGGACAACCATACGATAAAGACCCTCTAAGGATGATAATAAGGAAGATTGAGATGATGAGAGGATACCCTCTCAGCTTGGTCTTCTGATTGACCCAAAAAGAAGACCTCTCAGCTTGGTCCTCTGATTGACCCAAAGAGTGACTCTTTAGTGTCCAAAGTAGTTCAGCAGAACCGAAGAGTGACTCCTCAGTGTCCAAAGTAGTTCAACAACTACCCTGCCGGATAGAAAGCTCTACAATAAAGTAAGGTTACCTCAAGCAACCCCATAAGGAAGGTTGGTGCCCGGATTTGTGAATAGACACCCACCTATTGTAAATGAAGATGAACACTAACTATGAGTCAAAGGATGATCCAGTGCCAAGTCAAAGGATGATCCAGTGCCAAGTCAAAGGATGATCCAGTGCCAAGTCAAAGGATGATCCAGTGCCAAGTCAAAGGATGATCCAGTGCCAAGTCAACACCAAGGTGTTTCCGGTTGAAACCCAAGTATCTGGACTACCTACAAAAGTTTCTTTTAAGGGTGGTAGCCACCTAGGTAACCCAATACCTACTTTCTTTCTAGCCTCTCTAATCTCGGGGACGAGATTTCTTTTAAGGGTGGTAGTCTGTAACATCACAAGATTTTATCAAATTTTGGGGGATTTTTTTTGCTTTTGAATTACTTGTGTTGATTGAAAAATCACAGGGATTTAAAACTTTTTAAGTTTATTTGAAAGCTTTAATAGAAAACTATTTCAAACCCTCTATTCATTTCTTGAATAACTCCTTTGAGAAAAACCAAATATCAAAATACTATTTTCATTCTTTTATTCAAACTTATGCAAGCTTGCTTGCAAAGGAATGAATCTCAACATGTGTTCCGTATTTACTAAAGGTTGCCCTTCAAAACTTTGCTTGGGAGTAAATTCCAAAAAGGACATTTTATAAAGAATTATTCTCTTATTCTTAGAAGGATTGTTTCTCAAACCCTAATTCTATTATTTCATGCAAGTAAAATCCTTTTGCTAGGCATACAAATTTTTTATTAGAAAACATATTTTATTTTGAAAACTTGTTTAGAACACTGCTTGGATTATTAGAAGTATTTAGGAATTGAGTTGATGCATTTTTGCAAAAGATAGAAAATAAAACAGAAATCAGAAAAGGAAAAGGAAAAAGAAATAGAAAAATAATAAAAAGGCTGCGAGACCGAATCCGGCCTGAGCCAGGAAACGGCCCACGGCCCAACTTACCTTCGCCCCGAAGGGGTACGCCGTCTAGCTCCCCCGCCCGCTGACGAGCAGGACCCGCCCGTTAGGGTCACCCTCTACCTCCAGCCAGAGACCTAGAGGAGCCCGACACCACCTGCGCCGTCTGATCGCCCCCGAGCCCCAAACCCTAACCCACTCCCCACACCATCACGGTTATAAATAGCCCACAGTCTCCTCCCCCGACCCTCTTTTTCTCTTTTGCCCGAGACACCTCCAATCGGGGGAATAACCTCGTCGGAGACCGCCGTCTTTGTGAGCATCTCCGGTGAAATTCGACGTCGCCAGTGAGCACCAGCCCCTCCCCTTCCTCCTATCTTCTTCCCCTCCTTCTGGCGCACCGCCCTGACCGGTTCCCCGATTTTATTCAGCAGCGAATCGAGCTCTGCACCGTCGACCGAAGCACATCTGCACACCTGCCGCCTCCAGTCGCCTCTCTCATCGTCGTCTGGACGCGAATCACGGCGCCGATCAAACAGGCAAACTCGCCTCGTTGTCCCGGTCCCCGTCGTTGCACCGCCGTCGACCATGAGTCGCCAGAATGTCGCCACCGATCTCCACCAGTGCGCAAATCACGTCGCCGGCGTCCACAGTGAACCCTAGGTACCCCCTCCCTCTCCCTTTTAATCCTGGCCGTCAGACCAAGATCAAGTGGATCTGATAGATCCACTTAACGAAGGGGTATGAAACAATCCAAGCCGCCCGGATCACTTTAGATCCAACGCACCACAACGTTGATCCGGCTGAACTGGTACAGACCAATAGGAAACAGCCATGTGTCGGCTTCCGATTTAAAACAGAATTCAAATTAGATTTTTGAATCACAATTGTGTCAAATCTTTGGAAATTCATAACTTTTTATCTGTAACTCGAAAATTAGCAAATAATATATCAATGGAATCCTTAGAGCATGTAGAATCTAATGGTGCACTAATATCACATAGTTTCAGTATTAAATTTGAATCTATTTTCAAATAGAATCAAACCTATATGTTAGCTAGTTTATTTCATATCTTTTGTTTTAAGTGTCCAAAAATTATAAATTTGTCGTCTCTAGAATCCTCTAATCATGTAGATCATCATAGAATCAAGAAAATTCAAATTTGATATGTGCACACACTTTGTGCATTCAAATTCATTCAAATCACTAATTTGAACATAATTTGAATTCTATAACTTATTTTTGAATGATTCCAATTGCAGTGACCTTATTTTACTGCAAGCTACACAGTAGCATCACTACCTAATCTTATTGAACCACTTCACAATTATTCAAATTCTAATATGAGGATTTGAGTAATTCCACCATAGAAATAATTCTACATTTCCTTCAATAATAATTCTTTCTACATTAGTAAATCCTGTGATCATACCCATTCATCAAATACCATCTTGAGATCACCTTGAACCATATCCTGTTCATCTAAACTTATTCTGTCCAATTCATATATATTCAAATTTGCAATTGTGTTACTTGAGTAGAATATGAATTCATTCTCAATCATAGATTCTATTCTTGCTATTGTGGTGTTGATTCAATTCCATAATCATAGCACATGATTATACTTCATGTTGTTCAATGAATCCTTTGAACCATATTCTCAAATGTCAATCACTCATACTCAATCCTATGCCTACTTAATCTTGTTCACATGTATTGGGTTATTCAATTAGCAAATGAGTTAATTGAGTACTTCAATGCTTCATAAATCTTTAACCATTGCCTAAGTGCAATATATGCTATTTAAGAATAATTGTTGTCACACTTATTCAATAGTATTGCTATTGCACTATCTAACACTTGTGTGGTTTATTTCACATGAGTTATTCCAAGCTTCATTCATGCTTTAATAAAGCATAAAGACTTCATCACTTATATTTTGCCTAGTCCAATTCTCTATCAATCATTTAATCCTTCCTAACTAAGTTCACAATGGCCATGTCTCACAACTCATGATTTTTTTGCCATATCTTTTCCATCACAATATCTCAAGAAATTTAAATTGTTAAACAAACACTTTTCAATTGTTTTATTTGTTTGATTGTGTTGTATGGTATGTTTATGTATTGTTATTTCTGTGCTATAGTTTGTGCGAAGAGCTACGTGCTTAGTTGGGAGAAGTGAAAAGATCGTATTCTTCAAAAAGGCAAGTGACACACATTCTTGTACCTATTTTTTTATTATCCATTAGTGATTTTCAGTTGTATGCATGATAGGTGAATATTCAACTATTTACAAAGTGCTAGACCCTAGTAGTGATTAGCTATCCCTGAACCCACCTGGTAGGATGCTAAATACCTGAATATTGATGCTATGCTTTGATCATATGAAAAGTTGTTTTGTGAATAAATTAACAACTTCAACTAAAACGAACTACCTGGGTGGAATGGTATGTGATGGAAAGTGAAGTAGGTGGGTCATGGGGCACACGCTAGGACAGATGTGTAGCTCAGGATACTGCTCGGGACGGCCACTCAGGATTTAAGAGATTAATATGGCTTCCATGATTAAAGTACTTCCAGTGCAGCCTTATGACAATATGGGCTCTGTCTTGATTGAGTAGGATTAAGGGTTCAGCCATAGGGTACTGACAGCAGGTGGTAGCATAATATAGGGGGTACGGTCAGATCCAGATGGTTGAATGCTTTTTCTGAAAGGTCTTGTTTCCCCCATGGTGGGCGCCAACTGTCGTGGGAATTTAGAGACAGTAGCCATGGGGAGGCTTATCGGAGGGGCTCGACGATGGTGACGATGGGTCCGGCTCGGGATCGTGCCAACAGAGACACCTCGGTTTACCCAGGTTCAGGGCCCTCCTGGGTGGAGGTAAACCCCTACTTCCTGCCTGCTTCGTATTGACTGGAGAGTATCGGTTACAATGCTCCTCGAGCTGTTCGGGCTAGCAGGAGGAAGAAGAAGATCGGATCTCCCTAAGCTAAGGGTCCAGGCCCCCTTATATAGACGGGGGCCTGGTTACAGGTTTTGGTATCGATTCGGCCGGCTGCCGGCTCCTCGGCGGCGGCGCTCCCGGCGTCATCCTCTGGCCCTGCCCTGGCAAAGGCACTTTATAAAGTGCCTTTCCCCTGGGCTGGCATCTGGAGGGCATATCCCTTCTCTTCTGCCTCGGATCCCGTCGTGGGGAAGGGTCTTCGATCTCTTATTGGCTGAGGCCGGTCGTGGCGGGCGTCATCCCGTCCTTGGCCTCTGTCGCTCCTGTCAGGGCCATCCTACTTTCGGCCAGACGACCGTTGGGAAGCTTTGTCTTCATCGCCCGGCTCCGGTCTTCCACGGCGGAGTCGCCAGCCGGCTGCTGACGCAGCCGGCCCTTCGGACGGAGCCGGTCTTCTCGTGTTGAAGCCGTGGAGGCTCCTGGGACGCCGGCCGGCGTATTGCCCGGCCCGTGGTGCGCCCCCCTAAGTCATCCCCACGACACCAAGTTTTTAGGATCAAGAATACCAAGTTCATTCCTTAACTCAACAAACCGTGCTTCATCCAAAGGTTTCGTGAAAATATCCGCCAATTGGTGATTGGTGCTCACATGAGAGAGAGCAATATCACCCCTTGCGACATGGTCACGTAGGAAGTGGTGGTGAATGTCGATATGTTTGGTGCGGGAGTGTTGGACGGGGTTGTTGGCGATCTTTATTGCACTTTCATTGTCACATAGAAGAAGCAACATACCAAGAGACACACCATAGTCTTTCAAGGTTTGCTTCATCCACAACAATTGAGTGCAACAAGATGCCGCGGAAATGTATTCGGCTTCGGTGGTGGATAGGGAGATGGAGTTTTGTTTCTTGGACGACCAACTCACCAACGACCGGCCAATAAATTGGCAAGCCCCGGAGGTCGACTTTTGGTCAACCTTGTCACCGGCCCAATCGGAATCTGAGTAGCCCACAAGATCAAAGGTTGACCCCTTTGGATACCAAAGCTCGAGAGTAGGAGTATGAACGAGGTATCTTAAAATCCGTTAGACCGCCACAAAGTGGCACTCCTTAGGAGCGGATTGAAAATGATCACACAACCCAACACTTAGCATTATGTCCGGCCTAGAAGCACAAAGGTAGAGAAGGGATCCAATCATGGAGCGATATACCTTTTGATCCACCGGTTTCTCACCTTCACCAAGGTCAAGTTGCATTTTGGTTGGCATGGGGGTTCTTGCACTCTTGGCCTTGGTCATCTCAAAACGTGCAAGCATGTCCTTCATGTACTTCTCTTGAGAGATGAAAGTTCCTCGCTCAAGTTGCCTCACTTGAAAGCCTAGGAAGAACTTCAACTCCCCCATCATGGACATCTCGAATCTCCGTGTCATCAACTTCTCCAAAGCTTTGTTATGTTTTTCGTTAGCCCCACCAAAGATAATATCATCAACATAGATTTGGCATATGAACAACCCACCCCCTTTAACCCGCTTGGTGAAAAGGGTGGAATCTACCTTCCCAATTTCAAAACTGTCCGTGAGTAGAAAATCCCTAAGATGCTCATACCAAGCACGTGGAGCTTGCTTGAGACCATAGAGTGCCTTATGGAGTTTGTACACATGATTCAGGAAATTGGGATTTTTGAAACCCGGGGGTTGAGCAACATATGCCTCCTCTTTTAAGGGGCCATTTAGAAAAGCACTTTTAACATCCATTTGATAAAGCTTGAAATCACGGAAAGAAGCATAAGCAAGCAATAGACGAATAGCTTCAAGGCGAGCGACGGGCGCAAAGGTGTCCTCATAATCCATACCTTATATTTGAGCAAACCCTTGCGCCACTAACCTTGCCTTGTTTCGAGTGACGACTCCATTCTCGTCTTGCTTGTTCTTGAACACCCACTTGGTGCCAATCACATTTATCCTATGGTCCTTGGGCCTCTCAACGAGAGACCACACCTTGTTGCGGGTGAAGCATTCCAACTCTTCTTGCATGGCATTCACCCAATCCGGATCTCCCAAGGCTTCATGTACCTTTTGAGGTTCAAAACTAGACACAAAAGCATGATGGCCACAAAAGGTGGCAAGCAAAGCAAGTTATCTACGAGTTGAAACTCCCTTAGAAATATCACCAAGTATCTTGTCGACTTGAAGATCACTAGCCTTGGTGGTGGCCTTGATGCGCCTTTTCAACCCATCATGACCAACAAATTCTTCTTGTGGCTTGTCTTGGTCATGACCATCTTCTTGAGCTTGATCTTGAGAGGAGTGGGGTTCTTGATCATCTCCTTGATTTTTCTCATGGGGTTGAGGGCTTGGTGGTTGTTCTTGGGCTTGCGTCTCCTCTTGAGAATCTTGTTCCTCTTGAGATGGCGATGAAGGTTCTACTTGAGTTGAGCTAGGCTCCACTTGAGTTGACCTTGAATCTTCTTCATGAGGAAGGTCTTGGTTTGGAAGAACTTGATCTTCACAAGGCAAGATGTGACCAACTCCCATAGACTTGATGACTTGAGAAGATTCTTCATAACCTACATCACTTGGAACAACTTGCTCCACTTGGGAGCCATTAAATTCCTCGAATACCACATCACAAGATACTTCAACGCATCCGGAGGATATGTTGTAGTATCTATAGGCGTGGGAATCGTCCGCATAGCCAATGAAAATACCCTCAATTGTTCTAGTATCGAATTTACCAAGTCTTTCCTTTTTGTTCTTGACGAAGCACTTGCATCCGAAGAAACGGAAGTAGGAGACATTTGGCTTGTTCCCGGTGAGGAGCTCATACAGCGTCTTGTTGTACACCGGGCGGAGGAAGAGGCGGTTGGAGACATGAACCGTGGTGGCAATAGCTTCTCCCCAAAAGTTGTGGGGAGACTTGAACTCATCCAACATGGTTCTTGCCATCTCAATGATCGTCCGGTTCTTCCTTTCCACCACGCCATTTTGTTGAGGAGTGTACGGAGCGGAGATTTCATGCTTGATCCCCTCTTCACCCATGAAGTCTTCCATGGTGTAGTTCTTGAATTCTGACCCATTGTCGGTCCTTATGGTTTTGATCACTTCTTCAAATGTACATTCCGCTTGCTTGGCGAACTTGGTGAGGAACTTGTGGGTCTCATCCTTAGACTTAAGGAGGAACACCCATGTATATCTTGAATAATCATCCACGATGACAAGACCATATCTACTACCTCCAAGGGAGTCATAGGTGGATGGCCCAAAGAGATCCAAATGAAGGAGCTCCAAAGGTCTTGTCGTTGAAATCACGCTCTTGGCCGGATGATTCTTCCCAAGTTGCTTCCCGGCAACACAAGCACTACACACATGATCTTTTTCAAAAGTTATATTGGTTAGTACAACAACATGTTCACCCTTTAGGAGTCGTTTGAGATTTCTCATGTTGATGTGGCCTAGCCGGCAATGCCATAGCCAACCCTCGTCAACCTTGGCTATGAGACATGTTGAGGAGGAAATGCTCTCTTTCGAGAAATCAACCACGTAAAGGTTGTCCTCAACATGCCCAACACAAACCAACTTGAGATTATCACTCCTAAAGACTTTCACATGATTATAGGTAAAATAGCAATCATAACCAATGCTTGCAAGATGATGTATTGAAAGAAGATTATAGCCTAGGGTGTCAACAAGCATGAAATTCTCAAGAGACAAGTCCTTTGAGATTGCCAACTTGCCTCGACCCAATACCTTTCCTTTTGAGTTATCTCCAAAGAGGATGCATTGAGTTGAGTTAACATCTTCAACAAATTGCTCAAGCACCTCTCTTCCTCTGGTCATATGATTAGTGCACCCACTATCAAACAACCATTTTGCCCCACCGGAGGAATAGCCCTACAAAATCAATTCTTGGGTTTAGGAGCCCATTGTGTAATGGGACCCCTAACATTAGCAACAAGAGATTTAGGTACCCAAATAGAGTACCATCTATAAGCATAACCATCACGAGGACCAACATATCTAGCAACTACATTCCCATCTGTGTCCTTACACAACACATACGATGGGTTGGTCTTTCCGACAAAGCTATGGTTAGGATTGCCCCTATTGGCATTCCCTCCCATAGCCACTTTCTTACCATTACCATTCCCATTGTACCCTTCCTTCACAAAGTTAATCTTCTTGGGTGGAGGAACATAGTTGTTGTTGTTGTTGTTGTTGTTGTTGTTGTTGTTGTTGTTGTTGTTCCTTGGGTTATACCCAAGGCCTTGATCACAAGGCCTCTCCTTTTGTTGAGCAAAGAGCTCATGAGGGGGTTTCCCAAGTTGTGGAGATGAGAGATGCTCTTTCTCAAGTTGAGCCTTCAACTTTGCATTTTCCTCAATGAGGATAGCTTGATCTAGAGAAGAGTTAGTAGCACAAGCAATATTCTCAACAATTATGGGCACACTTGATGAACCTTGGACTTCATTATGAAGAGCTTGAAGTTCCTCATATTTCTTGCTAAGTCTATTGAGCTCATCCTTAACTAGCTTGTTAGCCCTTTCAAGGTGCTCAAGATCCTTAGTAAGAGAAGCATGAGCAACTTCAAGTTCCTTTTTGGAAGCATCGAGTTCTTGTGCCATTAGCAAGGTTTTATCCATAGTATCCAAGTCTTTAGTTTTAACAAGTTGATATGTTTCAATTTGATGAGAGAGGAGCAAACTAGTGTTCTTCTCCTTGGTTAGCTCTTGAACTAGGAGATTGAATCTCCGTTCCCCATCTTCAACATGGGATCTCACTTCCTCAAGGGACTCATTGCATTGAGCAATAGTGTCCATTAAGTATTCGAAATGATCACGAGCATCACCACAAAGAGAACACATAGTCTTGTAAAGGGTGGCAAGAATGGTCTCTTCATCCATATCATCATTAATGGGACAAGAAGGCTGGGACAAAGATATCACCTTAGCCTCCTTTGCCATAAGGCATTTATGAGGGGAGTTCTTGGTGGAGCTCTCGTAGTCCTTGGTGTAGTCGTACTTGAATAGCGACCCGGGCTTGGCAAGAGCCAAACCGGCCACTCCAACAATGTCCTCCTTGTCACTATCCTCTTCATCAACATCGGAGGTGTATTCAACACCCACAAGAGCCTTGACGTCCTTGAACTTATTCTTGTTTCTCAAGTTGACTGGATTGGGCTTCAATCTTGGCTTGGCACCTTTCACGTACTTTGGCTTGTCTTGTCTCTTCTCATAGGGGCAAGTATCGGCGAAGTGCCCCGGCTCATCACAATTGAAGCAAGATCTTCTCTTCTCCTTGGGAACGAAACTTCCTCTCTTCATGGATGTAGCACCCTGCCCTTACCTAAAGGCAGAACTCATGTATATCTGTGCCATTCCCTGGATCAGTAGATAGCACCATAGTACAAAATAAGTAATCATTGCAATAGCATCAATATTACAACGTAAATCCAGTTACATAGGTCTTCAACCTTACGAGTACACAGCATAAAGTATAGTTGCAGTGAGCCTCCATCTTCATCACGTGCCACAGGCAGACATGTTGGAATGTAGACTCGAAATCCTACTCCTGGTTCCTGTTCCTTATTCGAAATAAAACCTACACGTTTGAATATGCAGCCCTAGAGAGGTCAGTACAACAACGTACTGGTAAATGACACATATTTGTGGCATTTGTGAAAAGACTAAACTACTTGATATTCTGGCTTGTGGATCTCAAAGGCTAGTTTTGCATAAAGCCAATTTCATCCTATAATCTTTGCAAAATCCTTTTTATCAAAATTTTATTTATGAAGGGCTGAAATAATCCCCATACACTACATACTAGCTAGGCATGTAGTTTCTGGGCGAAACTCAACATAGTTGTGAAACAACAGAAACCATCACCCCTCGGAGTGCATGGCCCTGAGCTTCTCCTGATAGTTTCTAGTCAAGTTTTATAGCATTCAGAAAAGATGATGAGATTCTTCTGATCATTCCATGGCTAGAGACTCAATTGTCCATTCCGAGGACGCGGCTAATCGATTAGATTTTAACACCTTGCAAGGGTTGTGCACTTTCACCGCGCGGTGGCGAGCGGAGTCAAGTTCCGGCCGGGACCCTCCGGCGAGAAGGTCGCCTCCGGCCTCGTCTGGAGGTTCGGCACCTTCGACTGCGTCGACGACAACTTGGCCCACTTCAAGAGCAGTCTCGGCAACAGCGGCTCCTTCCTCGATGTCGGCAGCCACCGCTTCTACGTCGCCAAGCCCTTCCCGGAAGAGGTAACCGATGTGCCTAACCCACTCTGTGACGCAGACTCCGACGATGGCAAAAGCAGCGACTTTTGCAACATGGTCGAAGTGCGGGCCCTGGAGGAGGATGGTGGCGGCGGCCTACCGCGCTCCGCGCGCCCGCCGCTCGAACGCCCACCTCCACCGGAACAAGACCTTCCACCTCCAGAGCGGGACGTGCTGGACGCAGCCATCACGGACCTGCGCGCTCCGCTCGACATCTCTGCGGATCCGGTCAAGGCCTCCGAGGATCTGGAGCGGACGCGCCTCAACCTCCTCAAGGAAGCGGTCGACGTCGACGACACCCGTCGGCGCGTCCTCTCCACGATCAATGAATACAACGTCGCCCATGGCTTCACCCCAGCTGGAGATGGCCCAAGCCGGGCGGGACAAGTTCGTCAGCGAGGCCGCGAGCTGGGCGCGGAGCTGAACCAGGCGGCACCCTCGGCGAAGCTACCTCCGGTCATCAACAAGCCCACCTACAGCACGCCTACGAAGAATCTCCGCGCCGCGCGCTACATCACCTCTGAACTGGATGGACTGCGAGGCGAGGACCTACGGGAGAAGCAAGCCCGGATCCAGGAACTCCTGGACGCTGCCGATCTACAGCAGCAGGCGATGGAGCCACGCGGAGAGGTGAGCGGCACTCGAGGCAAGAACCGTATCGTCGTGGCCGGCCAGAACAAGTCGCATGGAGAAGCCTCGTCGCCAAACCACGGCCCGGCGGAGCACAGCCGGAGCAACCGAGCTCCAGGCAAAAGCGGTGGAAACCACCGTACCCAGCACTCTGGCCATCACAGTCGGCAGCCCCGAGATCCGGCCGCGGTCACCAGCAAGCCTCGCTACCCCCCACGGGCGGAGGCAGCGGAGCCGGCACGCGGCAAGTCCGCGGCACCGGACCGGCCGGCTCGGGGAGCCGGCCAGGGCGCTCAAGGCCATCAACCAGCTCGCTCACACGTGAGCCTGAGGATCGGGGAACGCGTCGACCCGTCGAAGGACGACGCATGCCATCGGCTCAACCTGCTGGCGGACTCCAAGTTCGACGAGGAAGAGTCCTCAGCGGGGCCGGTCTGCTTCGGCCCTCGCATCCGCAACGAGCCTTTCCCGGCCAAGTTTGCGCTCCCACGAGACATGCCCAAATACACTGGGGCGGTGAAGCCGGAAGACTGGCTGTCGGACTACGTCACAGCCGTCGACATCGCGGGCGGCAACAAGAGGACAGCGGTGCGCTACGCACCACTCATGCTGACGGGATCTGCTCGGACGTGGCTCAACAGCCTGCCGGCTCTGCAGATCAATTCCTGGCATGATTTCCAAGAGGCGTTCATCAAGAACTTCACGGGAACCTACAAGCGACCGCCCCGCCCATGACAGCTGGCCCTCTGCAAGCAAGGCCCCGACGAGCCAGACCGTGACTACCTCACGAGATGGTCCGAGCTGCGCAACTCATGCGAAGGGGTGGGCGAGGAGCAAGCCATCAGCTACTTCACGGACGGATGCAGAGAGGGGACCCTGTTGAAACACAAGCTCCACAGAGCCAAGCCGAAGTCAATGGCGGATTTCATGGCGATAGCGGACAAGTACGCATCCACCGACTCTGCTGCGAGAGTGCAATGCGTCGAGCCAGCGCCAGCCTCAGCCGGCATCCGGCCAAGGAGGACATCACAACCGTGATCGACACGACAAGAGGAAGGACGAACGCCGTGACAATAAGTACGGCTCCCAGCAAGTAGCTGCTATTCAGGGAAGCCCAGGGGCTACGGGTGGAAGCCAGAAGCGCAAAGGAGACAAATTCGGCAAGGACAAGTACACCATCGAGGTGATGCTAGACCAACCCTGCAAGTTCCATAGCGTTTCGAGCAAGCCGGCAGCGCATACCACTCGCCAGTGCAGCTTCACCAGGGATCTAGAGCAAGGAAATCACCAACTGCCTGGACCACCACCGGGTCTGCCGGCTGAAGCGCAGGGAAACAAGAATCGACAACCGGCCAAGGCAGCAGGGGACTACCCCGAGGAAGCGAATGTGGAACAATACCATGTGTTCACTTCCCAGGTGGAGGATCCAAAAGACGAGCCGTGGTTTGGAGTCGAGGTGAACGCTGTCGTACAAGTTGGACCGCAGTTCATGCACTGGTCTGATGCATCCATCACCTGGGGGCGCGAAGATCACCCGCCACTCATGCCGAAGCCCGGGGGCTACGCGCTGGTCTTGAACCCGATTTTGTTCTCTGAGACGCATACATGCCGATTCTCACGTGTACTAATTGATGGAGGCAGTAGCATCAACCTTCTCTACCGCACTTCAATGGAGAAGCTCGGGATCCGAGAGATCCAACTGAAGCCGTCCAAGCTCACGTTCCATGGGATTGTACCCGGGCACTCCTGCACGCCGATGGGAAGGATTGAGCTGGAGGTGCTGTTCGGCGAGAAGGACAATCATCGTCGCGAGCCGATCTGGTTCGAGGTGGTAGACCTCAACAGCCCCTATCACGCGCTGCTTGGTCGACCAGCCTTGGCCAAGTTCATGGCAGTCCCGCACTACGCCTACTTGAAGATGAAGCTCCCAGGCCCTCGCGGGGTGATTACTGTCACTGGATGCTACAAGAGGTCGATAGAGTGCGCAAGAGCCAGCTCCAAGCTGGCGGAGGCCTTGGTCATTGCTGAAGAAAAGCGACAACTGCTGCGGAGGGTGGCGGCAGTCCAGCCGGGCTGCCTGGCGACGGGACTGCCGACTCCACACCTCAAGCCGGCAAGCCTCCCCAAGGAAGTCCCGTCCAAAGCGGGCAAGGAGTCAGAAGCTCTTGTCTCAGGGGCTGGCTCCTCCTCGAGGTAGGGGGAAGCGTTTCGCAGCTTCGCCTGAGACAAGTCCAAGATCGCTTAAGACCTTCGGCTAAGCCAAGGCAAAAACCTTGTATCTCGAACAAGTGTCGTTGAATAAAAGGAAGTTGGGTGGCATACGGCCGATCCCTGGAAAGTGTGCTCTAAAGTGCCTTTTACCTTTCTAAAGCGTTATTCACGGGGGCTGGAAACCGGCTCCAAACGGGAGCCGGCAGCCCCAACCCGACGAATCGATCCTCCTGTCAGACGAACGAGTACTGTGTGCGGATCGGACCTCGAGCCCAACCCCCATCCTGCGCCGTGTGGGATGGAGCCGGCAGGTCACCCACCTAGGAAAGTCGCCGAGAGGAGACACCCGCGACCCGACGAATCGAGCCCCTTGTTAGACGAACGAGTACTGTGTGCGGACCGGACCCCGAGACCCACCTCCACCCCAGGTCGAGGGCGGTGGAGCCGGCAGGTCACCCACACGGGAAAATCGCTAAGGGGACAGAACGCGAAGTCGTTAACGAGTGGTCACCCAAAAACCATGCGCATTGGTTAATAGTTGTGAGTGGACTGGACCAAGCCAGATCCCTCGTGCGCCGAAGTACTACTCCTCATCCCGCGGCACGCTCCCACCCTAGACCGGCATTCGGCTGTCGGTCCAAGGAAGACCAGCCGGCACCAGGCTGCCGGCTGGGGGTAGAAGGGCCGAAGGATGGGGAGATAAAGGAAAAAGCCGAAAGGGGTCAGGTCGAATCCGGTTCACCAACAACTAGAAACCAATACGTAGAGAATTCAGGGTGAAGTGCCATTAATACACACGAACGAAATGTTGTTGAGAACGACACGAGTTCAGCATACATAAGAACGAATAAGAAAATCCTGACGTGCTCAAGGGGCGCATGGCGAGCCAGCCGGCTCCAGTGGAGTAGTGTCGCCAGTTCGAGACGCCAAGACAAAGTCATCGCCGCTGGGGGATGGTGGAATGGAGTGACTAGCGAGATCCTCGGGGGCTTTTTGAGGTTCTTCCGCGGAGCCGGGCTCTTCGAAGTCCATGCCATCCAAAGATTCGTCACTATCCCCAGCGTCGAAAAGCGTGTCGGTCTCGGCACACTCAGCAATGGCACATGCGTGTTGGCGGAGCTTGGCTTTGTCGAGGCCTGCTAATCCGCCTTCACGAAGATTCTCCAGCTGGTCCAGGTTGACGCCTGGATACCAGGAGAGCACGAACTCCAGAGCCTGTTCAGCACCGGCCCGAGCCGCAGACTCCTTCCAGATGTCGAGCCGGTTGGGCGCGAGAGGGATCCACTGGAGGAGCGCCTGGATCTCGCCAGGCACCTCTCTTCCCGGCCACAAGGTTTCGAAGACGGAAACAATGGCTTCACGGAGATCCTTGCCCAGCTTGGCGGCCGGATGAAGCCGGCCCTTGGCCAACGCAACCAATTCCCCTGAGGAAAGCTCGGCCCCGTGGTCACTGCTGGGGACGATCTTTTGTTCTAGCCTGTATTCCTTCAGTGCCGCTGCGGCAGTCCCGTCGGAGTCAGGGAAAGCTCCTGCAAGGGTAATCAGAGAGTGAGGGGATGGCATGAAAGGGCAAGAGCTGAGAAACAGGAAAGGAAGTATACCGCGAAGAGCTTCCTCCAGCCCCAGCAGGCCGGATTGAACCTTGCGGTCACGGGCGCGCCGAATGCCGATCTCCTTGTCATAACGCTCGCTGTCGAGCCCTCGGAGAGTCTGCAGCTCGTCGATTTGGGCGCCGCGGCTCTCAACTTCGCTCCCCAAGGTCGCGCGAAGCTCGTTCACCTTGCCGTCGTACTCCGCAGAAAGGATTTTTCTCTCTTCAGCAAGCCGACGATCAAACTCCAGCCGCAGCGAGGACTCCGCCTCTCGAGCCTTCGCCAGCTCAGTTTCCAATTCCTGAGCCCGGATGGCTTGGGCTCGCAGGCCCTGAAGCTCCTCTGCGGGCTTTCGCTTGAGCGACTCAACAGCGTCGGCCGACACCGAGTCGGCCAACTGGGACTCAAGCGAAGCAATGAGCGAGGCAGCATCTAAGAATGGAGGCGTGAGAATCAAAGGGGCAGTAGCAACACATCGAAGCAAAGGGCCAGAGCTTACCGGACAGCTTCTCCAGCTCTTTCTTCAGATCCTGATACTGAGCCTTGCCGGCGCGATACTTCGCCAGCAGCTTCTGGAAGACGCTGGCTCGAAGTGCGTTCAGGTCCTGGGGAAGACAGAAAAGCAACGATTCTTAGCGAGGTCCATTTTCGAGTCAGCTGTTTCTACAGCTACCTCGAAACTCGGGGGCTAGGAGGTATGGCAAGATGGACCATGAAGCCGCAGGTCATGTCTCCCAACCAGCAGAAGAAACCAGAGGCTGAGGGCGCAGCACTCACATTGGTCGTCCATATAGCGTCAAGGAGTTGAAAACCGGCATTCTGAAGCAACCCCTTGACAACAGCAAACTGCTTGTCCAGCTCCGCCAGAGTCGGTTTGCTGCCCTGAACCTTGAGCTTCTCTCCGGCATCGGCGCTTGTGGCGGTGTCCGCCCATTCCTGCTGAAGTTGGCTGGCAGAGCTCAAACTCCCAATGCTGGGCTCAGCCACGGAGACAAGAGCCTTTCCACGGGAGGCGCCTGTGGTCACTGCCTCAGGAGCTGGCAAGTCATCACCACGTTCGCTCCTCGCCACCCGAGTGGTGAAGAGCCCTCGCGAAGCTTCGCCAGAGCTGGAGACTAACTCAAGAAATAGGGAATCAGCAGTCGCGCCAGCCCCCGTCCCAGCCGCAGGCACAACACCCTGCACGCTCGACACAAGCTCGAGGCTGGAAGGTGTTTGGGCAGCCGGCCCCGGGAGCTCCAGCAGCCTCGCGCGCACCGGGGCCTCCTCCGCGGCTCCCGCCGCGACCTCGCGTGCGCCTTCTTGACGGGACAGGTCGGAGGACGCGTGGATGGCGGCGTCGTCCCCCACCGTGACGACTCCGGTGGTAGGAGGCGCCGGCGTGACAACCCCATCTGAAGTAGTCTCCTCGGCGGGCGTGGAACCAGTCTCAGGTGCGGCGGCTGGGTGGGGAACAGCGTTCGCGGGCACCTCTGGATGCGTAGGATCCTCTGCCCTAGTGTCGCCCGCCACAAGCTTCAACCGTGGGGAGCAGCGAACGTCTTCAACAAGACCCGAGTCGCCGCCCATTTCTTCCCTGCGCGCCCTCTTACGGCAGGAGGGCTCGAGAGCCGGGGCCACGATTCCCCCGGAAGCGACGGTGGGAGGAGGTTGAGCAACCGAATCGACAGAAAGGGGCGACCTGCGAAGAGTACGACCCACGGCCGAGTCAATTGGGGCCGCAACGCTAAAGTAAGGATGAGAAGCAAGGAAGTGGGAAGCTCACCCGGCTACGGTGATAGCCCGCCGCTTGGCCACCTTCTTCGTCTTAGGACGGCGCAGGTCCCTCGCCGCCGGCTCCGGTTTCTTGCGCTTCTCAGCCGGCTCGGAGGAGGCCGGCTGAGCCCTTCTCTTAGTGCCGGCTGAGTCGTCTCCGGCCTCTTCGCGGCCTGCCGGCTCTGAGGCGACAGTGTGCGGCCCTGGAGACTCTGGCAAATCCACGATTGGGGGAGCTTGAGCCCCAGCCGCGGCTGTGGCGGCCACGTGAAGGGCGACGCCCCCGAGGGTGGTAGCTGGTCCTGTTTCACCATCATCATCCTCGAACCGATCTCCTAAGAGGGAGGGGCCTGGAGACTTACCGGAATGATTGAGGGGCTCGCCCGAATCCTCGAACTCCTCACTTCCTTCGTCACCGGGGATAGCGCTTGAGCTCTCAATGGCAGCCTGAGAGCTAGCATCCTCTACCTCCTCGGCTTCGTCCCAAACGACTTTGTCATCCGATTCGGCTCTGTCAGCGGCAAAGCCAGCTTGATGCTGAGTCAAATTCTCCACCGCCTGCAGAGCAAACAAGTTCTGCCCAGACCAAGTAAACAGAGGACAACGGATCAGAGTCGCGAAGGAGGAGAAGGACAGGAGCCAAGACCGACGAGCTCACCTCAGCAATTGGATTGTCCCGGTCGTGAGGTTCTAGTCCCCACGTCCACGAGGCCTGAAGCTTGACATCGGCGATGCGGTTTGCCTTCCGAGCCACCTCCAATGCGGACAGCGCCTTGGAGGAATGACGAGTAGGATCCCTGGCGGATCCCAGGAAGCACATCTTGTGCGAGCGGCGCTGGAGCGGAGACACGCGAGCGACCAGGAAGGCGAGGAGAAGGTCGTTCGGCTCCAGGCCACCCTCCGTTTGCAGGGTGGTGACCCGCAGAAGAATCTCTTCCATGTCCGGCGACGGGCGAGGAAGAGCGGCGCTCCAGCTGTCCCGCTCGGGCCTGCCCGCCTCAAAGGGCGGCAGATTGATATGGTCTTCGCCCTCCTTCAGGTTCTTCGCGTAGAAGAAGGAGCGCTGCCATTTCTTGCAAGACTCCCTCCCTTTTATGCCGGGGAAGTCCGCGGTCTTGCGCGCATAGAAGGAGGCGGTGCCGCATATCACCGGAACGGTCTCCGCCGTCTGGGTCTTGAAGTAGATCAGCCGGCGGAACAACTCAACATTGGGCTAGATGCCCAAATACGCCTCACAGAGGGTCGTGAACGCGGACAATATCATCATCGCATTCGCCCCAATGTGGTGTGGTTGCAGTCGAAAGTGGTCCAGGAACCGGCGCATGAAGCTGCTGGCGGGCAGCGCAAAGCCTCGGGGGAAATGGTCATAGAAGACCACCGCCTCTCCGGGTCCGGGAGTGGGGACCTGCTCGCTGCCAGCGGGACGGCAGCCCACGAGGTCCGCGGGCGGAAGCACTCGACCCCGGCGCAGCAGCTCGATCTGCTTCTCCTTCACCCACGAGCCTTCCCAGGATCCCTTCGGCAAAGCGGGCGGAGCGGCGTCTTTGTCCGCGACCGCCCCCTTCCCCTTGGACCGGGATGCTTTGGGAGCCATCCGGGTGCGGATCTGGATGAGCGGAATGGTGGCGGAGCAAGCGAAGAACCCTAATCCCTTGGGGGCGGAGCTCGGGAGCAGGGGATTCTAAGTGGAGCAAATGCGGAAGGAAGAAGAGACGCGGGCGACCGATCCTCTGTTTCAGGGCGGTCCTTGGTTTAAAAGTGAGGGGGCGGGTCAGTTTCCCATCTCACCCACGATGGGTCGGCAACTGACCCCTTTCGTCATGAGCCACGATCGCGTAAAGATCGGGCAACCGCCGCGGTTGCCGCAAGGGATCGTGGGCCGGGGCCGAATGGACGTGACGCGACGGCGTGCGAACAAGTGTGCCTCGGTCCTGCCCCTGAGGGAGCAAGTTCCGAGGAGCCGGACAACGTCAGACGGCCGCGTGGCGGTCGCCAGCCGGATCGGTCTCGGAGCCGGTTCATCCCGAGGCGGCCAGCAATACGCCGCAGGACCTGACCTCGAGGCCAGATTCTTTCGAGTCAAATAGGGAATCCTGGGACTTCGACGAGGACGAGGAAGACTTCGGCGAGAAGAGGAACCCGCCGAAGCCCCATGCTAGCCCATGAGACTTCGCCAGTTTCGGGGGCTAGTGTCGTGGGGATGACTTAGGGGGGCGCACCACGGGCCGGGCAATACGCCGGCCGGCGTCCCAGGAGCCTCCACGGCTTCAACACGAGAAGACCGGCTCCGTCCGAAGGGCCGGCTGCGTCAGCGGCCGGCTGGCAACTCCGCCGTGGAAGACCGGAGCCGGGCGATGAAGACAAAGCTTCCCAACGGTCGTCTGGCCGAAAGTAGGACGGCCCCGACAGGAGCGACAGAGGCCAAGGACGGGATGACGCCCGCCACGACCGGCCTCAGCCAATAAGAGATCGAAGACCCTTCCCCACGACGGGATCTGAGGCAGAAGAGAAGGGATATGCCCTCCAGATGCTAGCCCAGGGGAAAGGCACTTTATAAAGTGCCTTTGCCAGGGTAGGGCCAGAGGATGACGCCGGGAGCACCGCCGCCGAGGAGCCGGCAGCCGGCCGAATCGATACCAAAACCTGTAACCAGGCCCCCGTCTATATAAGGGAGCCTAGACCCTTAGCTTAGGGAGATCCGATCTTCTTCTTCCTCCTGCTAGCCCGAACAGCTCGAGGAGCATTGTAACCGATACTCTCCAGTCAATACGAAGCACGCAGGAAGTAGGGGTTTACCTCCACCCGGGAGGGCCCTGAACCTGGGTAAACCGAGGTGTCTCTGTTGGCACGATCCCAAGCCGGACCCATCGTCACCATCGTCGAGCCCCTCCGATAAGCCTCCCCATGGCTACTGTCTCTAAATTCCCACGACACTTGGATTGATTTACTTGCTTATAATCTTTCATTTATCTTGTGCCTAGCTTAGAAACACCGCACACATATGCCAAAGTCATTTTGTCATGTCTTAGCATAATGCATACCTATGAGTGCTACATTAATTAGGCCCAATGTCATGACATGGACCTAAGCATCTATCTTTGCGGTGCCATGACATTTGTGCTTAAACATAGGGGGAGTAATCCTCTGCAATTACCATGCCTCCTATTTGAACTTGTGCATTCCTTTGAGGCCTTTGATCATGCGTTTCTTGAATTTAATAAGTCTTTTTGATTCGTGATCATTTTGATTTTCGTTGAATACTCTTCAAGTTTTGTTTTGCATCTATTGAGATTTATGTTACCTTGCACAAGTCCTTGAAACCGGCGCACGATCTCTTCGTTGTAATCGAGTCAAAGGGGGGGGGGCTTTCGATGTGTTTTCCTGGGTTTGCCCGATGGCACCGGCCTGTGAACCGGCCAGCCCGGCGCGTGTACCGGGGCTGCACCGGAACCCTGGCCAGAACAGGATTCCGGTATAGGCCCGGCATCCACCGGACGTCCCAGTACCACGCTCGGCGCGACCGGCCCTGTACCGGTCGGCCGGCTCACAGCCCGGCGCTGCCGGCTTTCAACCGAGTAACCAGATCTGGCTATAAATAGGGGGGACGAGGGAAACCCTAATCTTGTCAGTTCTTTCCTCCCTCTCCTCTCCAACCTCCATGGCTGTCGCCCCCATGTGCTCCTCCAAGTTCTAGCCAATCCCACCAATAACTTCTCTCCAAACTTCGTTCGTTGATAGATCGGGCCTCTTGGGATTTCTACCGAAGGGTTCATCGATTCTCGTTCGTTTCTTGGAGATCTTGGGAATCTACCCGTCAAGAGACCTCCATATAAGTTCCTCTCCGCCAAGTTAGGGCAAGAGGAGCGATGTCTTCGGGTAATTTGTCTATCTCCCTCTCAAATCCCCTCTTTTCCTTGTTACTCATCTGTGGATTTGAGAATTAGGTTTAGATCCTATGCAATTGGAGGTCACACTTTGCTCTTCATGGCCTCTAATCCTATTGTAACTAGTTGGTACACAAGTTAGTATGAGTAACCTAGTCAATTTAGTGGAAGTTTTTGCAAAATTTTACACATGGATTTGCTCACCGGCGCAATCTTGGTCTGCACCGGGCCTGGCACCGGCCCGGCCGGTGCACAGCCCAGTTTTGCCGGATTCCAACCGGCCGCTCGGTACACAGCCTGGCTTTGCCAGACTCCAACCGGCCGCCTGGTTCCAGCTCCGGTGCAGGTCCGGTTGTACCGGCCTGCCACTCCATGTCTAAATTTCCACTTGCTCTACTATGTCCACTTGTATGCTGTGCTAGTTCACTCTTGGCTTCGTGTCTGATTTATGCTTTGGTTTCATTATTTCTCTTCGCATTCGATGTGTTTTCAGATGATGGGCTTGAGGTTGGAGATGAGTTGCTCGGTAAGAGGCCCCGTACAGAGAGGCCAGAAGGATCTCAATCAAGTGGAAGGACCGTTGTGCCCAGGAGGGCAGAGAATCCGCCAGTGATAAAGAAGTCAAACGGTACCAAGAAAAGACCTCCAAATTCCGAAGATCCAGAGGAGATTCCGGAAGGCAACCTTGGCACCATGCATGCTGAACAGTGGAGGGTGTTTCATCTCCGTGATTCGTATCATTTCAAGAAGAGGACCTATATTGGATTTGACAAGATGTTCTGGACTGAAGGTCAGAAGCAGATGTGGGATGATCACTACAATGTCAAGGCACACTTCAAGAGGGGCTGGGTTGTGCACCAGCATGCTCTCCACATGACGCACTACAACAATCACATTCAGGATGATCTTCATTTTGTTGATGAGTGTGTGAAGAAGCTTGGTGTTCTTGACATTGCAACATTCAAGTATGACTACTATCCCGATGTCATTCGCCAGTTCCACTGCACTGTCTACTTTGATGAGGACCGCAATATGACTTGGATGACTGGCTCTGAGCAGTGCTATGGCACATATGCTGATTTCTATGAAGCTCTTGGGTATGATGCAGCAGATGAGTCTAGATACAAAGTTCACTCTGAGATAGCCAAGGCGGTGAGCGACATTTCCTTCTGCTACCCTACTTCAGACCGTGTGGCTGAGCCTCCCGCTCTCTCTGGCATGTACTACTCCTTCAATGCTTTGGCCAAGTTTTTCCGTGAGAATCTGGTTTGTAAGAAGGGAGGTGCTTCTGACATTTGTGGCTATCATATCAACCTCCTTTACTGGTGCAAGCCAGGCCGTCAGAGGAAGATTGATGTGTGTGACTTCATCTACTGTGAGCTGAAGAGATTGGTGCTTTCCCGCATGACTCTGGGATATTGTGCTTTTGTTCAGAAGTTCATTGACTCTAGGGTGGCTGGAAAGTTTGCACATACTGGTGAGCGCTACAAGCATGCTCTTTTCTCTCTTGGGCTGAGTGAAGGTTGGGTGGAGCATCCTAATCTTCATCGTCCCTTGATACGTCTCCAACGTATCTATAATTTTTGATGCTCCATGCTTGTTTTTACACCATTTGCCTACTGTTTCGTTACACTTCGTGGCACTTTTATGCATTTTCCGGAACTAACCTATTAACAAGTCGCCACAGTGCCAGTTCCCTGTTTTCTGCTGTTTTTGTGTTTCAGAAGTGATACACAGGAAATATTCTCGGAATTGGACGAAACAAGTTCCTGAAGTCTTATTTTGTCCGGGAGCTTCCAGTCATCCGAAGAGAAGAAGGAGAGGGGCCACAGACCGCCCTCACGCAGGGCTGGCGCGGCCCAGCCCCTGGCCGCGCTGCCCTGGCGTGAGGAGGCCTGGGGCCGCCTCTGACATCGCCCCTTCGCCTATAAAGACCCCCCGACGGGAAAAACCTAAGTACCCGATCACTTTTCCAGAACACATCGCGATCCGCCGCCGCCGTCAACCCGAAGATCGGGAGGGTCCAGAAGCTCTTCCCGGCACCCTGCCGGAGAGGGGAATCGCCACCGGAGGTCTTCTTCATCGCCATGCTTGCCTCCGGAGCGATGAGTGAGTAGTCTACCTTGGACTATGGGTCCATAGCAGTAGCTAGATGGTTGTCTTCTCCACCATGTGCTTCATGTTTAGATCTCATGAGCTGCCCTACATGATTGAGATCACCGTTATGTAATTCTACATGTTTAGTTTGTTGGGATCCGATGAATATTGGTGTTATGATTGAGTTGCTGTACTGAATATTATCTTTTGTTATCTCTATGTTGTTTATGATCTTGCATGCTCTCCGTTGTTAGTAGCTATCTTGGCCGAGTAGTTGCTAGTGACTCCAAGAGGGGGTATTTATGCTTGATAGTGGGTTCATGCCTCTATTTAACCTGGGGGAGTGACAGAAACCTCTAAGGTTGTAGATGTGCTGTTGCTACTAGGGAGAAAACAACATTCATATGCTCAAGGGCATATGCTTTGTTTACATTACACACTTTGCTTAATGCAATTATCTGTTGTTCGCAACTTAATACTTGTGGAGTTCTCGGATTGATTCGCCACAAGTGGATTATTAGTCATAGATGCAGTTGGATGGCGGTCTATGTATTTTGTTGTAATGCCCAGAGTAAATCTCATAGTGATCTTCTTGACATATCACGTTTATCTTTATTCTATCAATTGCCCAACTGTAATTTGTTTACCCAGCATGTGTTATTTATCTTATGGAGAGACACCACTAGTGAACTGTGGACCCCGGTCCTATTTCCATCATATTGCTATCACCTGTTTACTTTACTCGCACTGTTTACTTTACTCGCATACCTCTACTGTTTTCCACTCGATACGCTCATAACCTTTGTTTCAAGCAAACCGGTGAGATTGACAACCTCATCGCAAGTTGGGAACAAAGTACTTGGTTGTGTTGTGTGCAGGTTCCGCGTTGCTATTGGCCGAAGACGAGTCAACAAGTATCGTTAAACGGCGCCCTTGTTGGAGTGTTACTAAGTCTTCTGCATCACCTTCAGTCGTTATTGTCCCTTCTCTCCAAGAACGATAAAACCTTGGTATCTTAACTGAGGGAAAACTAGCTGCTATACTCATCACACCTTCCTCTTGGGGTTCCCAACGGGCTAGTTGTTCACCATGCACAAGGACCATCAACTGCATATTCCACATCAACTTGGCGTTAGCATCCCTCGGCTACTACCTTCGGTTCTCCCGGTGCCTCTAGTTCCCGCCATGCTCCTGCTCCTCGCAAGAAAAGTGGAGCTGCCAAGTTCTTCAAGAATCTGTGGGATATGTGCAAGAATACCAATGATGTGGCACATCAAGCCTTAGTGATGTCTCAGGACACAAGGAACCGCCAGAATGAGTTCTCTGCTTCCAAGAACTACCCTTTTCCTCCTCCCGGTCCGGAGTTGAACCCTGTGCCCATGGTGAACTATGTGATGCCTCCTCTTGATGATGAGATGTTCCAAGGGTACTCTATGGCTTTCCCTGGTTCTCGTCCCTCACGGACTAGGACATTTACTGATGATGAGATTCAAGGAGATGAAGACGAAGGTGAAGATGAAGGCGAGGATGAAGAAGATGCTGAGGGCGCTGAGTCTCCACCTCATCCATTTGCTTAGTTGCTTTCAGTTGTCACTCTCTTACTCCTTCCTTTTTGGTGTTTCGATGCCAAGGGGGCGAAGTGAGTAGAGTTCTTCTCTTTGCACAAGCCATTGTTCTTTGGTGCTTTCCTCTTGGCTTGTGCTTGCTATTTAGTTGGTTTTTCAAACATTTGGTCTTTGTGTGGATCTTAAGTGGTGAACCATGTGAAAGTCCCATATGTCTGGGCAAGTGTGCTTAATTATTGTATGCGACTATGTTATCTATGCGTGTTATCTATCTTGTTTAATCCTATGCATGGATAGTTTAGCTTACTTGTTCACTTGTCATATTATCTTGTTGTTCCTATTTATATTAGAGAAGCTTACCATACTCTACATATATGTTGCACATTGCATTCCAACACAACTCAATCATGTGCAAATATTATGGGGGAGCCGCTCTAATATATGTAGAAACTTGTGCCTACATGCTTATTTTTTATGAACTCTAGCTCGGTTTGTCATCATTAACCAAAAAGCGGGAGATTGTAAGGGTATTTTACCCTTAACCTTTATTTTGATTAACGATGACACATGAGCTAGTGTCGATCTAATGTGTCTAGCTAGCTTTAATTGCAGGTTTTAGTTCGTCATGTTTGATGGAAGGAGTTGTGAGACCCCCCATTTATTTCGAAGAGAAGGTAGTTCCTTTGTTGCTTTATTTACTTTTTGAGTATAGGAACTCCGCACTATTAAGAGGGGTAATCTCGATGAATTCAGTGGGAAGGTGGCCTATTTTCTGTTTCATATCCTGCCACTCACACTTGCCAAACTCTCCACCAAAAGTTCATCGGGAGAAACACTTGTTTCGAAGGAAAAATCCCTGGTTCGGCATTAAAGACCGGCGGCGCCTGGCGCTACACCGGGTTGCCCGGTACTGGCACCGGACCCCAACCGGAATGGTGTTCTGGCGGGGGTCTGCGTATCTATAATTTTTGATGCTCCATGCTTGTTCTTACACCATTTGCTTAGTGTTTTGTTACACTTCGTGGCGTTTTTACGCATTTTCTGGAACTAACCTATTAACAAGATGCCACAGTGCCAGTTCCCTGTTTTCTGCTATTTTTGTGTTTCAGAAAAGTTACACAGGAAATATTCTCGGAATTGGACGAAACAAAAGCCGAACCTCCTATTTTTACTGAAGCTTCGCGAAGACCGAAGAGGAAACGGAGGGGGGCCACAGGCCAGCCACACTATAGGGCGGCGCGGCCAGCCCCGGGCCCGCGCCCCCTGGTGGTGAGGCCGCCTGGCCCACCTCCTGACGCCACCCCTTCGCCTATAAAGTCCCCTCGACGGGAAAAACCTAAGGGCCCGATCAATTTTCTAGAAACACATCGCGATCCGCCGCCGTCGTCGACCCGAGATCGGAAGGGTCCAGAAGCTCTTCCCGGCACCCAGCCGGAGAGGGGAAGAGCCACCGGAGGTCTTCTTCATCACCATGCCTGCCTCCGGCGCGATGAGTGAGTAGTCTACCTTGGACTATGGGTCCATAGCAGTAGCTAGATGGTTGTCTTCTCCACCATGTGCTTCATGTTTAGATCTTGTGAGCTGCCCTACATGATCGAGATCATCTTTATGTAATTCTACATGTTGTGTTTGTTGGGATCCGATGAATATTGGTGTTATGTTAAGTTGATGTTCTGAAATTTATCTTATGTTATCTCTATGTTGTTTATGATCTTGCATGCTCTCCGTTGTTAATAGCTATCTTGGCCAAGTAGATACTAGTGACTCCAAGAGGGGGTATTTATGCTCGATAGTTGGGTTCATGCCTCTATTTAATCTAGGGGAGTGACAGAAACCTCTAAGGTTGTAGATGTGCTGATGCCACTAGAGAGAAAACAACAATCTTGTGTCCAAGGACATTTGCTTTGTTTACATTACACACTTTGCTTAATACAGTTATCTGTTGTTCGCAACTTAATACTCTCGGGGTCCTCGGATGATTCCCCGCGAGTGGATTATTAGTCATAGATGCAGTTGGATGGCGGTCTATGTATTTTGTTGTAATTCCCAGAGTAAATCTCATAGTGATCCTCGTGACATATGCACGTTATCTTTGTTCTATCAATTGCCCAACTGTAATTCGTTTACCCAGCATGTCGTTATTTATCTTATGGAGAGACACCACTAGTGAACTGTGGACCCCGGTCCAATTTCCTTTATATTGCTATTACTATTTACTTTTACTCGCACTATTTACTTTCTCGCATATTACTATTGTTTTCCACTCGATACGCTCAATCCTTTGTTTACAGCAAACCGGTGAGATTGACAACCTCATCGTAAGTTGGGAGCAAAGTTCTTGGTTGTGTTGTGTGTAGGTTCCACGTTGCTGCTAGTGCAAAGCAAAGCCCTAGACGAGGCGCCTTATAAATTGTCTGGAGCTGTCGCGAAGTTAGCAGGCATCACCTTATGAAGTTTGGCTTTTTCCTACTGGTTCGATAAACCTCGGTTTCTTACTGAGGGAAGACTTGCTACTGTGCTCATCATACCTTCTCTTAGGGTTCCCAACTGGGTGGTTATCTGCCCGCATCAAGCATTTTTTCCGGCGCCGTTGCCGGGGAAAAAGAAGATTTCTGCAAGGGGAGTCTTGCACACACATCCTTTACTTTGTTTATTGTTTTGCTTTACTTTATTTTTGCTTGCATCTTTTTATCAAAAACACACAAAAAAATTAGTTTCCTTATAGTTGTTACTTTGCTACTCTTAGTTCATTATGTTGTTCCCTAAGTATGTTTTGGAGGACCTCTCTGTAGGTAGTGGTTCTATTATTGGGAAAGGTAACATTGAGGAGTTCTTTAATCATATTAGTAGGCATAAAGATGTTGAGGATAAATTGTTGGCTGAGCTTGCACCTAGTTATGAAGTTACTGCTACTTATTTAGTTCACATGTTGGAGGCTAGGTTTGTTAACCTTAATCCTTTTATGCAACAAATGTTTCTTAAGCTTCATGATATTGAGGACTTCGAAAAGAAAGATTTTATTTTGGAGACTTTGCGTAGAGAATTTAGAGATATTGCTATTGAAGCTGGGAATGTTTTTTAGCATTTTAATATGCTTGGCTCGCCTGTTAATGTTGTTGGTACAAACAATGAAGAAACCCAAGTACCAATACCTAGCAAACTCTTCGGATTGCATGAAGCTTTGGAAAATAATTTTGATTTTTGCTGTAGCATGAATTGTCTCAAATGACTGAGATTGCTTAATGAGCCTTTGAAAAAATCATGTGTTGTTTTATTATGTGGAAGCATTATTGTGGTTTTCTCCTTTGATGCTTTAATTGGGTTGACTTGGCGCATGCTTACACATGTTTACTACAAAATAAGTCGCCTATAGCCTCTATGATCATTTAGTTTTTCACTTTTGATGCCATTTTATGCTTTTCTTAATGATGTTTTGTCGCTTTGCATGATTATGGCCGTTATTGCTCTCTTAGTTGGTCGCTCCCAGTCTTTTGCTAGCCCTCATTTTGTACTGAGTATGAGCTCTACTCGTGCATCCAACTCTTAACAACCAAGTTATGCCATTGTGTCCACCATACATACCTATTAGCAATTTGCTATTCCAAAGTACATCTGACATGCTTTTATCTATCCTTCAAATTAAAATCTTTTGGTGTTATGTGAAAATTAGTCAGTAAAGCTCTCACGAACCTGATGGCACACTTAACTTTTCTCGCTTTTAAAAATTTGACATTGTGGCTCTCTTATGTTGAGTTGTTATGCTTGCAAGTTGTAAGTTGGAAATTAGCCAAACCATGCCGTCATGGGGTAAGCTTTCAACATTGCACTTCTTATTTGAGTTGATATCGTGATCTTTTGTTTATGGATACTCGCGATGTGAAACAAGTTGGAAATCTTGCGGGATCATGGAGTTTTTATATGTGTTAGAGAAACACCTAGGCCGCTAATCTAAGCCATGCATAATTCATGGTGAAATTTACAGCATGCCCATAGTGGACATTCGACGACGCATCTCAGAATAAAAAGCTATACCAATGGTAAATAAAAGAGATGCCGAGGTGTTCATTGTCTGTTTGTCCTGTCATTTTGATGTGGGCTTGTTCCATGTCATCAGGCACGGAGGTACCCCATTGGCGGTTCTCGATGATACGCATATACTTACAATGACAAGAGCTTGCTTGGGACCCTAAGTTGAGTAGCATGAGGTTTGGGTATTCGTACTTCACGGGACACAAGGTTTTCAACTTATGATTTGTCAAGCATATGCTTCATAATTGTACTCGCAGTAACTTTAACCATTCAAGATGCCTATGATGGGGGCAATGAGAGCTCAAAGCTAGTAAGTACCATAATTTTTGAAGGTTTATAAATCTCGCAATCACTGCTTCCCTCTGCGAAGGGCCTTTCTTTTACTTTTATGTTGAGTCTCACCTTCTACCTTTATGCACTGTCTAAGAGAGCATAGTTGCCATTCTAAGTTTAATGTGCATTGTCCCAAAGTTTATCATTGATTGATTCATGATTATGGTTTCACTTGTTCTTAAACTTGAAGGTGTCCTATGCATTTATGTTTTGCTATTCCATAAGGGACAAGCTGAAAACCATTTGCTATGTTTTTCCATATGATTTGAACACACGTTTGACTTTCATTGTTTCATTTTTCATGATCTTTCATTTGTGTTCTTTTTCATGTTATAACATGGTTGCTAAGTTCTTATTGTCAAGATTATGTCTTTCATGCCCATGTTTTAAGTTCTTTTGATCCCAGCACTCAGTGCTTACTTAGATGATCAAGATTGTGATGGTGCATGTCACCTCAAAAATTATTCTTTTGTTATCACTTACCTACTCGAGGACGAGCAGAAGTTAAGCTTGGGGATGCTTGATATGTCTCAAACGTATCTATAATTTTTGATGCTCCATGCTTGTTCTTACACCATTTGCTTAGTGTTTTGTTACACTTTGTGGCGTTTTTATGCATTTTCCGGAACTAACCTATTAACAAGATGCCACAGTGCCAGTTCCCTGTTTTCTGCTATTTTTGTGTTTCAGAAAAGTTACACAGGAAATATTCTCGGAATTGGATGAAACAAAAGCCGAACCTCCTATTTTTACCGAAGCTTTGCGAAGACCGAAGAGGAAATGGAGGGGGGCCACGGGCCAGCCACACTATAGGGCGGTGCGGCCAGCTCCTAGCCCGCGGCCCCTGGTGGTGAGGCCGCCTGGCCCACCTCCTGACGCCGCCCCTTCGGCTATAAAGTCTCGTCGACGGGAAAAACCTAAGGGCCCGATCAATTTTCTAGAAACACATCGCGATCCGCCGCCGTCGTCGACCCGAGATCGGGAGTGTCTAGAAGCTCTTCCCGGCATCCTGCCGGAGAGGGGAAGAGCCACCGGAGGTCTTCTTCATCGCCATGCCTGCCTCCGGCGCGATGAGTGAGTAGTCTACCTTGGACTATGGGTCCATAGCAGTAGCTAGATGGTTGTCTTCTCCACCATGTACTTCATGTTTAGATCTTGTGAGCTGCCCTACATGATCGAGATCATCTTTATGTAATTCTACATGTTGTGTTTGTTGGGATCCGATGAATATTGGTGTTATGTTAAGTTGATGTTCTGAAATTTATCTTATGTTATCTCTATATTGTTTATAATCTTGCATGCTCTTCGTTGTTAGTAGCTATCTTGGCCAAGTAGATACTAGTAACTCCAAGAGGGGGTATTTATGCTCGATAGTTGGGTTCATGCCTCTATTTAATCTGGGGGAGTGATAGAAACCTCTAAGGTTGTAGATGTGCTGTTGCCACTAGGGAGAAAACAACAATCTTATGTCCAAGGACATTTGCTCTGTTTACATTACACACTTTGCTTAATGCAGTTATCTGTTGTTCACAACTTAATACTCTGGGGGTCCTCGGATGATTCCCCGCTAGTGGATTATTAGTCATAGATGCAGTTGGATGGCGGTCTATGTATTTTGTTGTAATGCCCAGAGTAAATCTCATAGTGATCCTCGTGACATATGCACATTATCTTTATTCTATCAATTGCCCAACTGTAATTCGTTTACCCAGCATTTCGTTATTTATCTTATGGAGAGACACCACTAGTGACATATGCACATTATCTTATGGAGAGACACCACTTATATTGCTATTACTGTTTACTTTTACTCGCACTATTTACTTTCTCGCATATTACTATTGCTTTCCACTCGATACGCTCAATCCTTTGTTTACAGCAAACCGGTGAGATTGACAACCTCATCGTAAGTTGGGAGCAAAGTTCTTGGTTGTGTTGTGTGCAGGTTCCACGTTGCTGCTGGTGCAAAGCAAAGCCCTGGACGAGGCGCCTTATAAATTGTCCGGAGCTGTCGCGAAGCTAGTAGGCATCACCTTCTGAAGTTTGGCTTTTTCTTACTGGTTCGATAAACCTCGGTTTCTTACTGAGGGAAGACTTGCTACTGTGCTCATCATACCTTCCTCTTGGGGTTCCCAACTAGGTGGTTATCTGCCCGCATTAGGGTCTCGGCTCAGAACTGGCGCAATAGCCGGCCCGCCCGGTATAGGCCTCTGTGCGCCGGGCACTTCGCCGGCCTGGCCGGTATAGTCACCGGGCCCCAGCCAGAATGGTGTTCTGGTGGGGGTCCCGGTTCGACGCAGTAGCCGGCCGCTCCGGTGCCCTGCTCGCTTGCCATCTGCTCGCCCGATGCAGGGTCGGCATCGCCGGGCTGTGCGCCGGACAATCGATGCCACCTCGGTTTCACCGGGCTATGCGCCGGCCTGTCCGGCACAGAGGCCGGCGCCGCCGACTTTACACCGGCTGGATGCAGGGAACTTGCTTCAAACGGCTCTTTCTTCCCCTGGACTATAAATACCCCTTCACCTATCTTGGAGAGGATAAGGTTGCCATTCAAATCATATCCTTGCCTTCTCTCTCTCTCTCTCTCTCTCTCTCTCTCTCCTCCATTAAAGAGCATTCAAAGCTTGAGGATCTCCCATTCTACCCACTCAAATCCAAATCCCTTTGGTAGAAAGATTGAGGAGACCCCGATCTACATTTCCATGAAGCCAAATTTCATTCCCCCTTGTGTTCATCGAGTATTGCTTGTTACTCTTGGGTTTGTGGGAAACCCTAGGCGGCTAGGGTCGCCCGGAGGCATTCGGCTTGTGATTCGCCCCGTGGAAAGTTTGTGAGGGTTTGGAGACCACCCTAAGGTCTACCACGAGTGATTGGGCTACTACTTTGTGGAGGAGGCTCAAGGAGAAGAAGGTGAGCCTTCGTGGTGCTTGAGTACCCTTCGTGGGAATTCACACCTCTCCAACGGTGACTAGCTCTCCCCCAAGAGAGTGAACATCTGGATACATCTTCGTCTTCGTGTGCCTCGGTTATTTCTATCCGAGTCCCTTTACTTGTGTTTTACCTTTGTGATAGCCTTCGAGCTTGAAGTACTTTGCATAGGATCATATAGGTTGCTCACCTATTTGTTAGGCTCACACTTATATTCCGCAAAGCCTAAAATTAGTGAAAAGAGAAGTAAAATTTGTAGAAACCTATTCACCCCCCTCTAGGTTAGACCATCCATCCTTTCAACTAGGCCCTGTTAACGTGATCTTTACCCCATTGCCGGGTCTGTAGGTGTTGTATGGAGGCTTCAGGTTTTGTGATATATGTTCTTTGTCAACCCTTTGTTGAATAAATTAATAAAGAAAGCCGTATGCATCTCTTCGATGCAGAGGCCCGGGGAACATCCTCCATTTTGAGAAAAAGGTAAGTCCTACAATAAATCACTAGATTAATTATAAGTCAAGAACAATTTCGCGAGTTGATGATGCTTTTTGTTGCTGGAGTTGCAAAGAACTTAATTAGAAAGAAGACTTAAACTGCCTTCGTGACAAAATAGGAAGAGTAACTATCTTCATCATTTTGGTTAATCAGCATACATACATGACTAACATATATACTTACATGTTAATAAGTAGTTATCTTCTTAATGAAATTCAAGAAGCATGGATAGACACCCCTTCGCCCCAGGAGACAAAAAGAAGAGGCCTTTAGGGTTCCTCCGCCTCCTGCCGGCGCCAGCATCGAGCTGCCTCGCTTCTATGGCCTTTAGGCCATGGAGGCAGGGTGGATCTTGGCCCCGTCGGTGGGAGGGCTTCATACTCCTAGTTTTAGGGTTAAAGTTAGGTGTGGCAGCGCCCAGGTGGTGGTGACAATGTCTTCTCCAATGAAGTCTTCCCGGCTTCAACCTCATCTCGGCGCGATGTCGAGAAGCTTGCGGGAGTGGTGTGGTTCTCGAGGACTTCTTCTAGCCGTGGGGATTTTTGGATCGTCAAGGAGCTTCATCAACGATTATTCATTCTTGTTTGTTTCTGGGACAGATATGCTCTTCTTGAATTGTTCGGCGACTTCCTGTCCCCAACCAACAACGTCAGGCCAGCTCAGGGAGGAGTGGCAGTGGTGGCGCGCCATCGACACGGTCTGGAGGTTGAAAATGAAGGGCATCTCAAGGATTTCGTTTTTGTTGAGGTTCTTTGTACTGCTCGATGTTTCTTTAATGCTAGGATCCTTTTCGCAAAAAGAAAAACACCTACATTTTTATTGGCTTCGTGCCAAAAAAAGCACATGCATTCCCAAGATGGCTCCGCCCCATCATAGAAAAGATGGATGACAAAAAACAAATAATGTAGCATATGTACTTCCATAGTTTGTTTGTCCTTATTTAAAATGCACTTAGTGATTATGTCTTGAAAGGAAAACAAACAAACAACTAAAGCCGGCTATTAATCCAACTTATATGTAACATATAAGAATTTAGGAAAAAAATGCCTTCCCAACTTTGTTCCAAACAAGGCTTCAATACAAAATGCCAATGTCCTAAAAAAATAAGCTGCAAGAATTTTTTCTTTGAAAAGGGGGATAACTAGCGTCATCTATATCAATTGATGAACATAACCATATGTTATTAATCAAACAATGCCAAGCAAAGAAGGCATATAGATGCTAAATAATTTTTGTTACATAAAGAAAGAAGAAAGCGATAATAATCAGATGTCAAACAACCGTCTTCACTGACATCTACCACAACCTATTGCCGGTGGCAAATCACCCAGAAATAAAAGTAGGAGGCCCAATGAAAAGTACGCTCCTCCAAAACAACATTATCAAGAAGGGATCGGCGCACACCCACCAATATTGACGGGTTAAAACCAAAGGTTTAACTTAGAATTGTCATTCCTAAAGCAAAAGCTTTGATCCAACACCTTCAACAAGTACACTTTGTACACATGTAGTCAATGCTTGATCTAGCCCTGAGGCATTATCACGTGTTTTCATTATAATTTTTTTTGCATACTTCTTATCGAACTTGTCACTTTCAGCTAATTATTTGGCATATTGACAAAAAAATCAAACAAAAATAGACATATAAACTATTATGTCTACTATGAGGGTGCAAATTTTCGGGAAAAAAGAACATTTGTGAGCCGGGAGAGAATAAAAACAAATTTTGGTTGCATAATGTTGAATTATCTAATTGGTGCTAAGCTAGCAATGCAGCTGTTATTGGAGTACTTAATTTTGTTTGTATACAGTTGAGAGAGGCTGGTGAGTTTGAGTGCCAGCTTCGTCTCCTTCTGCATAAAGAATGGAGGTGAGAGGTCGTTTTCCTCTTTTTTCTCCTTTTGATTGATGGAAAACGAGAGATGGATGGATGATGACGTGTGTGAGGCAGTATGGAGGTGGCTGCGACTCGGACCCAAGATGTATTCACGAGAGCAAATTGTCTCATATCTTTGTAATACCTGCCTTATTTTAGCTCCGAAAAAAACCTGCTTTGTTTTACATTGAAATTTATGCAAGTCAAATGGAGTCTGGTTTCTGGTTAATGATTTGCAAGAACAAGTACAGTGTGTAACTTCTCGGGAGATGGAAAGCATATGCTCGAATGGCAGCACACACTCGACGTCTACCACACAAAAAAGGGTGATGTCAGACTTATCCAGAGGCATCAAGTAGGATAGAAAAAATATGAGCCTTTCTACTACACCTATAAAACAGAATTTTAGACGTACGCCCCCTATATTTTATTTATTTATATAAAATTCGAGAGAGGTGAAAAATCCAAGGGTAAACATCAGCCTAAATATCATAAACTTAATCTTAATAACTATGTTTGATGCTAAAGGTAATTCTTGCCACTTAACTAATTAAAAAAGTTAAAGACTTATTAACTAATAGTGAATAAAATAATAAAATAGTATATAACATGTATAGTGTCGGAGATAAATGGAGCCAACCCGTACTCTTACAATACATGGGCTTGCAGCTCTTCAGCCAACGACGACCGATGTAAATGCCTGCATCTAGAAGCTTCCAGCCAACCTACCTGACGTGCTACAAGCTCGAACTTTTCGAAGAGCTATCTCTAACGGATGACATAACATCAAGATTGGAGAAATACTTAACATGCAAGACTACAAAGACGTAGCATGCAACATACAGATACCTACCATCGGTGTCTATATATACTTAAGACCATTCATCAAGATAGGAGATTCCACATCTATGCCAAAGTTGCCGCCGTAGATTTCATAGCCATAAACCTTAGATCCACTTGTAAATCTCGACCGGCGACCTCTATAAGCCCACCGAGATCATAGTCTTTGTAGTTTTTGTACAATCCTTTGTTATTCCACTGGTAATAAAGTTCAGAGAAGTTCTTCATATTCTTTTTTATTGTGTTGTTGATCCAAACCTGTTGACCCGAGCCTCCTTACTGAACAAATAAACTTGTCTTTGACCTTCAGAGCAAAATTTAATTTGGATCATGAAAATTATCCTTCGCCATATAGCTAAGCTTTTACATACCTCCTAAGCTCTGGTTTTGCTCACCCAAGGGTATCCAAAGTGAATGCTAAGTAAAGTTCCTTGGATAATTTAAGTTCTTTGTTGATAAATGTTCAAATACCTTTTTTGCGAAAACTAGAATTTAATGGCCCAATGTTACATATCTATTATAGGTTTCGTTGTTCCTACAAAGGGTCTTTCCAAAATATAGGACTAAAATGGATTGCACACCTTAGAAAAACACTAAATTGTCTTGCACATCGCATCATTTTATTGAAAAACAAAATCCATTAATATACTTTTAATGATGGAATAAACTAAGTGCAAGATAAAAGGGCATGGATCCGTCTTTTTCAAATCAATCATTTTACAATTTTTTGGAGTTTTTTTAGAAAATCAGGCAATAGCTCCTACATTACATAAAGGGTTACCCTCATATTTATCATTGTGAATCCTAATAACTTTTTCCCATCCATATTCTAATTTACTTAGTATGGAAGAGTTTTGTTTACACCTCTCTAATTTAATATAGCACATATTTCAATAAATATATCTACCAAGTTATTTTTGGAAACTTTGCTTTAAGATATTAAGATAAATCTTACAAAATTGCTATAAGTTTTCAAAGAAAATAATCATCAAAATTAATAGAAGTATGAGTATTAGCAAGTTTAATCAATTTAAGATCCCCATCTTTGGTTTACCTAATTCATAGCAATGTGAGAGTAGGTGAATCTCTATTCTATGGTTCACCCCTTTTATACAGGAGTTAAAGCATTGGGGGAAACATTACAGTTAGTAGCATTATTTCTTCTTGGTACAAACTTTATTCCGATAAGGTCCCAAAATGTGCCCTTACCCATGGTTCTCATTATTTCCTTTACCTTTCCACCATATCTTCGGGTTGATCTCCTTTTCTTTGTTTGATCATGGAAAATTTCTTTTCAATAAATTCCAACTTATCCATATGCAAAGAAAATTCTCTCTAAATTAGAGATGTTATCATATAATTTGGAAAAAAAAATCTTCAGTAATTTTTAGTTTGTAAATAGGCGTTTTGACCAAGATTTCAATTGGATTATTAGACAATTCCTAAGAAAATTCCTGCTAGCATAACTCGGAGATAAATTTAAACCAAAAGTACTCATGGCAGCATAACTTTTTCCAAGTAAGACATGCATAGAGTACTTCATTGGAGGTTCATTATGTTTTTCCTAACCAAACTTATTTCAAAGTTTCTTTATCTCTTTATTTGAAAGTGATAATTTCCATTTAAATTAAGGCCTCCTAAAAAGGTATTCATGATAACTAAAATATGGATAAATTATACAATACAATATTTTTTCTGTTGCTGGTTTGGTAATAAAAGCAACAATTTAGACGCAACTAAAAATAAATGCAGTATGTAGAACTACAACTAAGAAAAATAAACACAAAGAACTTTGAACTAAATAAAATCTAATGCTTAAGAAGGATGAGAAAAATGTTATATCTGTACTGAAATTCATTGCACTGTGGAGTATAAGTATATCTATACAGCCAAAATGGATCGTGGAGCACATGCAGGGACACATGAAAATGCATGCAAGGCTCTTAACCGAGCTATGCCTAAACTCTAGGATCACTAGTTACATACTAGGAATTTTGACGCGGCGGCACGCCGCGCCCCTTGTCTTAATCTTCTAACATTAGTAGTTAGTGGTAACTATCTTCTTTTATATCTTCTGAAAATTTGCGGAGTGGTACATTTTATGTGGTACGGTCCGATGGAGCGAAGTGTGGCATTCCTTCAAGACTTTCTCGAATAAGTGAAAAAGCAAAGAAGAGAGAGAACGCTAGCGCATCTCGAATAAGTGGAGAAGCAAAGAAGAGAGAGGTGGGGCAAAATGACCATTTCGTTCTAGATGATAATCTTGTGGACCGCTTCGGACCGCTTTGTCCATAGAGACGAATATCGAAGTCTATAAGTTAATTGTGAAAGTAACTATTTATGCACCGGTGAAAAATTAACGCGAGGGAGTTACAAATTGTGAAAATAACTATTTATGCACCGGCGAAAAATTAACGCGAGGGAGTTACATATGGTCGAAGAATTATTGGAGGGTAATTACTGTGGAAGAATTGTCGTAGAGATTTATTATCGGGAAACCACCGCTTGGAAATAACCGTTAGCGGTCAAAACTTTTGGTCATTGCTGAAAATGACTATTCGTGCACCGATGAGAAATTACCGCTGGAGAGTTTAAGGTTAACTAACATCAAAGAATTGTCGCAGAGATTTACTATCGGGAAACCATCCTTTAGAAATAACCGTTAGCGGTGAAAACTTCTGCTAAAAATTACTATTCATGAATCGGTGAGAAATTACCGTTGGAGAGTTACGTATAATCATCGAAGAAATAACGTAAGATATCTATCGCAGGAGAATTGCCGCATCGATTTACTACTGAGAAGTTACAACTGACAAATTACCGTTGCGTCACGGGTAGAAGCGACTTGTTCGTGCATAAGTGAGAAATTACCGTTGGAGAGTTACGTATCATCGTCCCGGCTAGAAACGACTTGTTATGCACTGGAATAAATTATCATTGAAAAGTTACGCAATATTAAAAATTACCTAAAATAATTACCATCAGAAAATTACCTAAAATAATTACCACCAGAAAAATAAAGTTTTTTGGAAAAAAATAAAAAAACAGGCCCAGAACACTGTTCATACACATACGTGAATACTGTTCATACGTACACGTGGAACACTGTTCATACGTACGTAAAAAACACTGTTCATGTACTGAACGTGGCGTCTACCGATTAGGCACGATGAACAGTAGCAGAGCACCTCACAGCTCAAGAATCCCCATCAACTTTATATATCTATCTATAAGTAGCATTACAATTATATATTTTAACACCCCGTGGCAGTCTGTACTCCATGAGGCAAGTTGTGAAGACTGTCTATCAACACGGTAAGGACCGAAGTAGGCAGTTCTTTGGTGAAAACATCAGCAAATTGCAATGTCGTATGAACATGCAACACCTTAACTTCTCCCATTGTGACATTGTCACAGACAAAGTGCATACGAGTCTCGGGCGCTTGGTTCATTAATGCTGAACATGATTCGATAGATACATTGCATTGACGTTGTCACAACACATAAGTGTAGGCGGCAGGGAGAATGATGTATATCGGATAGATGTTGGCAAAGCCAACAAGATTCAAAAACACAATTTGCGACAATACGGTTCCTACTCTGCTTTGGCGCTCGAGCGAGAGACTATATTTTGACACTTGGAGGACCAAGAGATCATGTTAGAACCAAGAAAATGGAACCCGTATGTGGGGTTTTTTTTATATGTGGGCAACCAGGCCAATCAACACCCGAAACACCATAAGATCAGTGGTGGAGTGTTTGTACAGTTGAAAGCTATAATGTGACGTGCCCTTAATGTATGAGTGGGTGCTCGAGGTGCATGCATGAAAAGACACACCTGCTGGACATTGTAGGAGATGTCGAGACGAGTGAGTGTGAGGCATTGAAGGGCACCAGCAATGCTAAATTAGAGAGGGGTCAGAAAAGGGGTACCCATCAACAACGGATATTTATTTTGGTGTCTATGGGTATAGAAATTGGATTGCAGTTAAGCATATGGGTTCTCTCAAGGATCTCAAGGGCATACTATTGTTGGGAGAGAAAAAAAAGAGAGGTATTGCGATGGACAGTTATGGCTAGGAAGTGATGAATGTCACATATATCAGACATCGAAAATTCATGGTGGGAAAAAGAGTGGTGTTGCTTGCTGCGAGAATTATATCATCGACACAAGAAAAAGCAAATAAGCCAATATTAGCCGATGTGAAGAATAACTAGAGATGAATCACACTTAGAAGTAACAAGGCCATGGAAAGAATAAAACTCTAAAAACGATGAAACCATTGGTGAGGAGCTTGTTTGAGTCTGTAAAGGAATGCTGGAGACGACATGCGTTTTTGGGAAAAGAAGAATCAACAGATCTAGAAGATTGATGGCGATAAACAAGTTCATAAAGACTAAGCACCACATGGGTCGTTGCCCGTTTGACAACCAGGCTAAATGTTCCGCTATAATCCACGTGATGTTGCTAACTGAATCCACACAAACTACCCATCGGGCCTTGTACGGCGTTAAAGAGCCATGAGGGTGTATTTTATGTCAATACACCCACTTTCCAGAGACCATGTTGACACCTGCAGGTCGAGAAACCAAACATCATGTATCATTCTAGATTAAAGCATCAAACTTCTGGCTGCCAATGTTTCCCTAACTTATAAGCGACACCCCCCTGCACAAAGTAGCACCTTTTTCGACATGATGGGTTTTGCTTGGATATCTTGAGCTGAATGGAGATTTAATTGGTGATATTGACGTTGTAGATTGAGAGGGCTGGAGAAGGCAGAGCTAGAGCACTTTCTGGCAATTCCGTGGGTTTAGCCATGGCGATGGGAGAGACGTCGCTCATCGGCGAGAGAGAAGACATGGAGGAAAGATGGCTCTATTACCAAGAAGAATGTTATGGCTCAACTGAAATTCATATGCATTACAGAGTAGAGGTATATGAATAAAATAGAAGTGGACCGCAGAGCAGGGCATGTGCAAGTGCATTAAAGGATCTTGACCGAGCTATTCATAAACTCTAGGCTCACTAGTTAAAGATAAGTAATGTTACAATTACATAGTTCAACATGATGTGCCTTACTCATACCTCCTTAAGTTACCTTATTAATGTGGGTGTGGTGCTTCGTAATTTACCTCTTTGTCTACAACACAAAATTTGTAGGACAACTGTTGGGTCACCTAGCACAAAGGTTTGTAGGAGATTAGACAAAGCCTTGTTATATTCCAAACATATTCTTCTAGGCACTTATTGGGACACCTAGCACAAATGTTTGTAGGACAGCGGAAATTTCCCTTAAGTTGGTGACCTAAGTTTACCAATCCAGTGGAAGAAAACGGATAGACGTATTGGCAACCCTGACACTAATCTCCCTCCTATATGTGAATATAATGGGAGAAACCACTTTCTTTTATCCCTTGTTGAGGCAATTCAAGAAAGTACCAGCATACACAAGTGTTTAACATTTTGTCACTGGCTAATCACACCCCCGTTTCACTTCATTTAATGCGCATTATTCTCTCTATTGTCCCCTGGTCAAGATTAAAATAAAAATGGAGATCTAGTATGCATCTAGAAATACCTCATCAAATTAAGATAACCACTAATTTAATTCGTAAATGAAAGTCCGATCATCGCGATGTCCGATGTCAACATGAAGAGATATGGTCATCTTGACCAAATTTGTAAGCCATGATCATCTTGTTGTTGGTTCATGTGCTTGTGTCCTATGCGATACTGATATGTGTTAGTGCAATACTTCACACAAACTAACATGCCTCTGTATATGATTAATACATATCGTATTGTTTTCATGATATTAATATGAATCAAATTAGTTTGAAAATCGCTATTTTTTTTCGAAACGGAGAATCCCCAGCCTCTGCATCAATATGATGCATATGGCCCTTTATTAACTTATTAAGTCTAGAAACAACAGTGTTTACAACTCAAGGGTCACACAACGTGGACACCTGGATCAGCCAGCGGAAGAGTAAACTGTTACAATTATTATGAAACATCGATGAAGCGATTCTAATGTGCAATCGCCATCCGCACCGGCTGAATAAATCCCGAGCTACCATCTCCAAACGGTTGCACCCAGAATCCATCTCCGCACGCTGCTCCTCTTGTTGGAGATAGGACCACATACGGATCCAGTGGGTAACCATAGGAATAACCTGCAAAAATGAGTGTTTTTTTGGTTTGTTAAAAATAAAATCATTTCTTGTATTCCAGATAGTCCATATCACTGCGCAGACTCCCACCCTAACAAGAATTAAGTCTTTTTTTGGAATGCCCTTGAGCCAATTTCCAAACAAATTAGTTATGTTCTTAGGAGGGGCTAATCCAAAAGTCATGTAAATTATACGCCAAACAAGTTTAGCAAATGGACAATCAAAGAAAAGATGTTGTATGGACTCCTTGTTGTCACAAAAACAGCACTTCTCATTCCCTGTCCATCTTCTCTTAATAAGGTTATCTTTTGTTAAAATCTCTTTGCGATGAAGAAACCACATAAAAACTCTTATCTTGAGAGGTACCTTTATTTTCCAAATGTATTTCTTCAAGTATTTGATATTGTCATTAAGAAGATCAAGATAAAGAGACTTGACTGTATAAACCCCGGACCTAGTTAACCCCCATACAAAGATATCTTTTTCATTCGAAAGCTGGACCTGCATTAGGCGATGTACTAGCTGTAACCAAAGCTCCCAACGGTTATCTGTCAGTGTTCTTCTAAAAGAAATATTCAGCGGATTGTTTGAAAGCACATTTGCAACATAAACTTGTTTTCGTTGCACTATAGAATATAAAGAAGGGTATTGATGTGCCAAGGACTTGTTCCCTAGCCATGTGTCTTCCCAAAATCTAGTATTTTCTCCGTTACCCACTTTAAATGACCCTCTACTAAAAAAATCCTCCTTTATTTTCATTAGACCTTTCCAAAAAGGAGAGTCATTTGGCTTAACTGTTACCTCTGATAAAGATTTAGAATGAAGGTATTTGTTTTGTATAAGTTCTTGCCACATTCCTTTTTCACTTAGCAACTTCGAAAACCATTTACTAAGAAGACATTGATTTTTAATCTCCAACACTTCTATCCCCAGACCCCCTTGATCCTTTGGTCGACAAATAATGTTCCATTTAGTGAGTCTATATTTACGTTTATGCCCATCGCTTTGCCAAAAAAATCGTGATCTAAAAAAATCAAGTCTCTTTCGGACCCCTTTCGGTAACTCAAGAAAAGAAAGCAAAAACATGGGTAGACTGGTGAGTACCGAATTAATCAAAACTAGACGGTCGCCATAAGACAGAAGTTTTCCAATCCAACTACTAAGTTTTCTCTAAAACCTATCTTCTACCGGTTTCCACTCGCCATTTTTTAACCTACGGAAGTGAATCGGAATCCCCAAGTACTTGAACGGTAGAGTTCCGGATTCGCATCCAAATAAAATCTTGTACTGTTCTTCCTCTTCTTTAGCTTTACCAAAACAGAATATTTCACTTTTGTGAAAGTTGATTTTCAGTCCAGAGAGTTGTTCAAAAATGCAGAGGATTAATTTCATGTTTAGAGCTTTTTCTAAATCATGATCCAAAAAAATAATAGTGTCGTCTGCATACTGAAGAATTGAGACACCTCCATCAACTAAATGCGGTATCAAACCATTTACTTGACCATCCTCTTTTGCACGATTGATAATAATAGCCAGCATATCGGCAACGATGTTGAACAAGATAGGTGACAGAGGGTCACCTTGTCGTAAACCTTTCCTAGTTTGAAAATAATGACCAATGTCCTCGTTAACTCTAATTCCAACGCTTCCACGTGAGATGAATTCTTGTATCCATCTACACCACTTAGGATCAAATCCTTTCATTCTTAGCACTTGTTGCAAAAAATCCCAACGTACTTTATCATATGCCTTTTTGAAATCAATTTTAAGGAGCACACCATCTAATTTCTTTCTATGTAGTTCGTGAATGGTCTCATGTAAAACTACCACACCTTCAAGAATATGGCGCCCCGGCATGAAAGCGGTTTGAGTGGGTCGAACTACAGAATGTGCAACCTTTGCGACTCTATTGGTACCCACTTTTGTGAATGTCTTGAAACTCACATTAAGTAAACAAATCGGTCGGTATTGTTGGATCTGAATAGCATTCTCTTTCTTGGGTAATAAAATTATTGTTCCGAAATTAAGATGAAAAAGGGGTAGCTCATTTCTTTGGAACGCAAAAAACATGGCCATAAGGTCATCTTTAATCACCTCCCAAAAATTTTGGTAAAATTCCGCCGGAAAACCATCCGGACCGGGCGCTTTATTTTTCTCCATTTGAAAGATTGCCTCATGAACCTCTTTTTCCGTAAAGTCAGCCGTTAAGATCCTATTTTCTTCATTGGATAATTGAGGGATATAATTATTTTCAGATTCTATCATACGGACATGATTAGGAGTAGGATCACCAAACAAGTTCTTATAATATTCAGAAATATAGGTCTTTAAGTTGTCTTGTCCAACTATTGTACCTTCCTCTTGTTCTAGTTGAATTTTTTTCTTCCGTCTGTGCTTACCATTTGCGATAAGATGGAAATATTTTGTATTGTTCCCTCCCTATTGAATATGCTTAACTTTCGCTCGTTGTGCCCACTTAGTTTCCTCATCTCTTCTAAGCTTTGCTAATTATTTCAACACCTAATATGTTGGAAGAGATTCCATGAATCTCCCGTATAGAAAAGTGAGAACCTAAGATAGCTGACTACTTTGTTGTTGACTTGGGAAGAAGACTAAAGCATGAAAGTCGCGAGACCAATTGGCTCCTAAGAGTAAACCACGAAGACCGAGTCGAGATAGAGGTATAGTAATAAGGTCTTTAGTTCATACAACACCATCCCTGTCATGTAGATAGTGCTACGGAAAGACGAGTTAATTCCAAAAAAAGCACCATATTTGTGCGGAAAATACTTAGAACCACCGCTATTCGGCGAAATTATAAAAAACCATCAATTTTGCGCGAATTCGTTCCAATGTGCACTGATTCGCGTTTTTAGCTGGCTTAACACGATTTCTGACCGATGGGGCCCACTGTCAGTGCTGACGTGGCAAAGCGGAGCTTGGACATGTCTATTTTGGGTTTATTTGTAAACTTTCTGCGAGACCCACCTGTCAGTAATTATTATTTTATTTTTTCCTTTTATTTTATCCCCTAAGTCCCCATCACCACCTACAGGCCACCCTTCCTACTCCGGCCGCCGGCCGATGCGCCGCCCATCCCCACTCTGCTATCGTCCCTGCTTACTCTGGCCGCCGGTGCGCCGCCCCTCCCCACTCTGGCGTTGTCCCTGCCTACTCCGGTCGCTGGTGTGCCGCTCCTCCCCATCCTGCTATGCGCGCCGCCACCGCCGGCCCACCTACTAAGCGCGCCGCTGCCGACCTCACCTGCTGCGCGTGCTGCCGCCTTCGTCTCCTGCACCACCGGTGCCACCCCCTCCTCCGTCCCCGGCTGGCACTGCCACCACCTCCGTCGGTCTCCCTGATCCGCGGCGGTGCTTGCAAGCTGCTCGGCGAGGACATCTGGGGCTCCGTGGTCGACGACGGCGACGCCGAGCCTCCCTCGACCACCGCAGGCGACTCCGCCTCTGGCCGCCTCTGCTCCGGAGTCGGCCTCCGCCGGCCGCACGTGCTCCGGTGAGCTCCCAGGTTGAGTGAGCAGGGGAGGAAGAAGGGTCTGACAAGTGGCCCCTCCAAAATTTACAGAAAAACCCTAATAGTTAGATCTGTTTATTTTTTGGGTTAAGTGCAGTTTTGGTCCCTCAAGTGTTGCCAAAGTCTAACTTTGGTCCCTTAACTTTTTTTAGTCTAAAACTGGCCCCCAAACACTTAATTAGGTCTACTTATCATCCTTGACAACGGTTTTGACTGGGTTTTTACGTTTTTGTGCCACGCTGGAAAGTGTTTGGCAAGATTTTATCGAGGTAGGCTCATTTAAGCGTGGGGATCTGTTGTCTTCGATCAACTTGCCCTCTCGATCTCTTAACAAACCCTAGCTAATGGCCGAGTCTATGGAGATGGTGGTGTGATGGAGCTAATCAATGACCCTACCTCCTTGGACGTCCGCCCTATATGGCGTCTGCATTCTATGGACGACAATTTCGAGTCAAGGATCGTCGATTAGCTCCATCACACCTCCATCTTCATAGACTAGGCCATTTATTGAGGGTTTGTTAAGAGATCGAGAGGGCAATATTGATCAAGCACAACGGATCCCCATGTTCAGATGAGCCTACCTTTATAAAATCCTACTAAAAACTTTCCAGCGTGGCACAAAAAGGCAAAAAACCGGTACCAGGAACGATAAGTAGACCTAATTAAGAGTTTGAGGACTAGTTTTAGACTAAAAACAGTTGAGGTACTAAAATATGAATTTTGCAACACTCGAGGGACCAAAAGTGCACTTAACACTTATTTTTTAACCTTGATTTCATGCAGGTTGTGCCGCGTCAGCCTGACAGTGGGGTCTACTAGTCAGAAATTGTGTTAAGCGGATTCAATTCGACATTCAGTGCACAATGGAACGAATTCGCGCAAAACCGGTGAATTTTTACAATCTCGCGCAATACCGATGGTTTTGTGTATTTCCCCCACAAATATGATGGTTTTTTGGAATTAGCTCACGGAAAGACACACAAGACTAACCAAGAGATACCTAATGACATGTTAGACGTTGATCCCCAGTTGCCCTAGACACCAATTCTATTGTTGAAAGGGGTCTTATGAAAATTCTAGTAGTGAAGTGCAAACGATCAACCGACTGCTTCTTCCCGTTGAATTCATAGTTGACTTACTTTATTTCTTTTAGCGTAAAGAGAGCGATAGTCTTCTTGAGAACCCATGAACTATGCTATAGAAAATAGCATGGCAATTTTCCTTGCCGGGAGATTAAAAAAAATTGCTTGGGAATTCAGTACCATTTCAGCGGAAGTAAATAGGCAACCAACGAGTTGTCGATGGAGTAGTACTCACATAGTCACATAGGCGTGGGTTGAATTTAATTGGACCGTGACCAGAAGAGAAAGAGCCAACACAAACTGGGCCACCTATCTCTGTCATCGTTTGGTGCCGGGCCACGTCTCATAACCAAGCCCTTTTTATCAACTGCAACATGACAAAAGAAAGGAGAAAATAACAAAGGAGCAAGAGCAACACAAGAAGCACACGAACCCATGCATGTCGAACGCGAGTGCTTCAAAGTGTGAAAAATGTCGCTCCCTGTTAGCAAAGACTAATATAGGCCGAAAGGAGTAATCTAATTATTAATTTTCACACTGAAACATGACCATCATAATTGTTAATCTAATTACTCTCTCCGATCATTAATACTTTTCTTTATATGGATGTATCTAGATATATTTTAGTGTCTAGATACAACCATATAAAAACAGGTATTAGTGTTCGGAGAGAGTACTAGTTTTCACACTAAAACCTGATAGTCAGTGTCGTGGGGATGACTTCCAGGGTAGGCCAAGGGCAGAGCCGTCTGCCGGCTGGCGTCCCAGGAATCTCCACGACGCCAAGTCAGGAAGATCGGCTTCGACCAGAGGACCGGCTGCGCCAGCAGCCGGCTGGCGACTCCATCGAGGAGAGCCAGAGCCGACGAAGACAACGAAACTCCTCCAACGGCTGCCTCGCCGAAAGCAGCCTGGCCCCGACAAGATCGGCAGAAGCGAGGGACAGGCGTGACGCCAGCCACGCCCGGACTCCACCAATCAGCGGGCAGGAGCCTTCCCCATTAAAGGATCCGAGGCAAAAGAGAGAGCATATGCCTCCGAGATGCCGGTCCAAGGGGGAAAGACACTTTATAAAGTTGCCATCGTCAGACAAGGAGTCAGAGGACAGCGGATCACGCCAAGACCGCAGCCGCGGAGGAGCCGGCAGCCGGGCAGCCGGCCACCTAACCTGTAACCAGACCCCTGCCTATATAAGGGGGTCTCGACCCTTAGACTAGGGGGGTCCGATCCTTCTTCTTCCTCCTCTAGACCGAACAGCTCGAGGAGCGTTGTAACCACTGTGAAGATAATAAGAAACAAGGCAGGAAGTAGGGGTGTTACCTCCGGCGTGGAGGGCCCTGAACCTGGGTAAACCGCTGGTGTCTTAGGTACACAATCTCGAGCCGAACCCATCGTCGCACACCGTCGAGCCCCTCCATTAAGCCATCCCCATGGCTACTGTCACTAAAATCCCACAACAGTTGGCATCCACCGTGGGGCAACGCGCGGCGATGACCGGAGTAAAGTTCCGACCGGGATCCCCATCGACTCTCGGCGAGAAGGTTGCCTCCGGCCTTGTCTGGAGGTTTGGCACCCTCGACTGCGTCAGCGACAATCTGGCCTGCTTCAAGGACGGCTTCGGCGATAGCGGCTCCTTCCTCGACGTCGGTGGCCACCGCTTCTACGTCGCCAAGCCCTTCCCGGAGGAGGTAACCGATGTGCTTGACCCCCTCTGTGACACAGGTTCAGACTGCAGCGAAAGCAGCGACTTTTGCCCTATGGTCGAAGTGCTGGCCCTGGAGGAGGATGGTGGCGGCGACCCACCGCGCACCGCGCGCCCGCCGCTCGAACGCCCACCTCCGCCGAAGCAAGATCTTCCACCTCCAGAGCGGGACGTCTTGGATACCGCCATCATGGACCTATGCACACCATTCGACCTCACCGCCGATCCAGCCAAGCTCACCGAGGATCTGGAATGGACACGCCGCACCCTCCTCCAAGAGGCGATCGGCGTTGAAGACACTCGTCGGCGTGTCCTCTCCATGCTCCACGAGTACAACACCGCCCAAGGCTACACATCGGCCGGAGACGGCCCCAGTCGGGCGGGACAAGTTCGTCAGCGAGGCCGTGACCTGGGCGCGGAGCTGAACCAGGCGGCGCCCTCGGCGAAGTTACCCCCAGTCATCGCCAAGCCTACATACAGCACACCCACAAAGAACCTTCGTGCCGCGCGCTACATCACCACCGAATTGGCCGGTCTGCAAGGCGACGATCTGCGGGAGAAGCAAGCCTGGCTCCAGGAACTCCTGGACGCTGCCGATCTGCAGTAGCAGGCGATGGAGCCAGACGGGGAGGCGAGCGGCACACGACGCAACAACTGCATTGTCGTAGCCGGCCGCGACAAGTCCCAGGCGCAACAGGCTTCGTCACCCAATCAAGGCCAAGCGGAGCACAGCCGGAGCAACCGAGCTCCTGGCAAAAGCGGTGGAAACCATCGCACCCAGCACTCTGGTCACCACAGCCGGCAACCCCGAGATCCGGCTACGGTCACCAGCAAGCCGCGCAATCCTCCTCGGCCGGATGCAGCGGAGCCGGCACGCCGCAAGTCTGCGGCGCAAGCGGCGCCGGCTCCAGGAGCCGGCCAAGGCGCTCAAGGTCACCAGCCGGCCTGCTCGCATGTGAGTTTGAGGATCGGAGAGCGCATCGACCCGCCAAAGGATGACGCTCGCCACCGGCTCAACCAGTTGGCGGACTCCAAGCTCGACGAGGAGGAATCCTCGGCGGGGCTGGTCTGCTTTGGCCCCCGCATCTGCAGCAAGCCTTTCCCGGCTAAATTCGCGCTCCCGCGCGACATTCCCAAGTACATCGGGGCGGTGAAGCCGGAGGACTGGCTGTCGGATTATGGCACCGCCGTCGACATCGTGGGCGGTAATAAAAGGACAGCGGTGCGCTATACGCCACTCATGCTCACAGGATCTGCTCGGACGTGGCTCAACAGCCTGCCGGCTCTGCAGATCAACTCATGGCATGACTTCAAGGAGGCGTTCATTAAGAACTTCACTGAGACTTACAAGCGACCTCCCCGCCCACGACAGCTGGCCCTCTGCAAGCAAGGCCCGGATGAGCCAGACCGTGACTACCTCACGAGATGGTCGGAGCTGCGCAACTCATGCGAAGGAGTGGGCGAGGAGCAGGCCATCGGCTACTTCACAGACGGATGCAGAGAAGGGACCTTGTTGAAGCATAAGCTCCACAGAACCGAGACAAAGACAATGGCCGACTTCATGGCGATAGCGGACAAGTACGCTTCAGCTGACTCCGCCGCAAGGGTGCAGTGCATCGAGCCGATGCCGACTAGAGGACAGTCTCAGCCGGCATCCGGCCAGGGCGGACATCACAACCGTGACCGCCACGGCAAGAGGAAGGATGAGCGTCATGACAACAAGTACGGCTCCAAGCAGGTGGCTGTTGTCCAAGGAAGCCCGGGGACTACGGGCGGAAGCCAGAAACGTAAAGGAGACAAGTTCAACAAGGACAAGTACACCATCGAGGTGATGCTGGATCAACCTTGCAAGTTTCACAGCGTCTCAGGCAAGCCGGCAGCACACACTACACGCCAGTGCAGTTTCACCAGAGACCTGGAGCAAGGCAACCATCAACTGCCAGGCCCACCGCCAGGCCTGCCGGCTGAGGCGCAAGGGAACAAGAACCGGCAGCTGGCCAAGGCAGCTCGGGATTACCCCGAGGAGGCCAATGTAGAGCAGTATCATGTGTTCATGACCCAGAAAGAGGACCCGAAAGATGAGCCTTGGTTTGGCATCGAGGTGAATGCAGTCATGCCAGCGGGACCGCAGTACATGCACTGGTCTGAGGCGTCCATCACTTGGGGGCGCGAGGATCACCCGCCACTCATACCCAGACCCGGGGGCTACGCGCTGGTCTTGAATCCTATTGTGTTCTCCGAGACGCATACCTGTCGGTTCTCGCGCGTGCTCATTGATGGAGGCAGCAACATCAACCTGCTCTACCGCACCTCAATGGAGAAGCTCAGGATCCCTGCAATCCAGCTGAAGCCTACCAAGCTCACCTTCCATGGAATCGTGCCGGGACACTCCTGCACGCCAATGGGGAAGATCTAGATGGAGGTGCTGTTTGGGGAAAAGGATAATCACTGCCGTGAGCCAATCTGGTTCGAGGTGGTAGACCTTAACAGCCCATATCACGCACTGCTCGGCCGTCCCGCCCTGGCCAAGTTCATGGCGGTTCCGCACTACGCCTACCTGAAGATGAAGCTTCCTGGCCCTCGTGGGGTGATTACCGTCACTGGGTGCTACAAGAAATCGATAGAGTGCGCGAGGGCCAGCTCTAAACTGGCCGAGGCCTTGGTCATCGCTGAGGAGAAGCGCCAGCTGCTTCAATGTGTGGCGGCGACCCAGCCTGGTCGACCGGCTTCGAGCCAGCTGGCTTCTCGCCTCCAGCCGGCAAGCGGCACCAAGGAAATCCCGCCTGAAGTGGACAAGGAGGCTGAAGCCCTTGTCTTGGAGGTTAGCCCTTCCTCGAAGTAGGAGAGTGTGCCTCATGGCCTCGCCCGAGAAAAGTTAAAGATGTCGATCGCTTAAGACCTTTGGTTCGCCAAGGCAAAAATCTTGTATCCCGAACAAGTATCGATGAATAAAGGAAAGTTGGGTGGCATACGGCTGACCCCAGAAAAGAATGCTTTAAGTATCTTTTACCTTTCTAGCCCTATTCGTGGGGCTGAAGGCCGGCTTTGAGCGGGAGCCGGTTGCCCTGAACCGACGAATCGAGCCTCTTGCCAGACGAATGAGTACTGCGTGCGGATCGGACCTCGAGCCTAACCTTCATCCCAGGCTCAGGATAAGCCACGGGGAACAGATCCGGCAGGTCACCCACCTAGGAAAATCGCTAAGAGGAGACGCCCAAAACCCGACGAATTGAGCCTCTTGTCAGACGAACGAGTACTGCGTGCGGATCAGACCCCGAGCCTAACATCCATCCTAGGCTCAGGATAAGCCGCGGGGAACGGAGCCGGCAGGTCACCCACCTAGGAAAATCGATAAGAGGAGACGCCCAAAACCCGACGAATCGAGCCTCTTGTCAGACGACTGAGTACTTCATGCGGATCAGACCCCGAGCCAGACCTCCGTTCCGGGCTCAGGATAAGCCGCAGGGAACGGAGCCGGTGGGTCACCCACTTAGGAAAGTCGCTAAGAGATAAAAACGCAAAGGCGTCGAAAGCATTATTGTTCACCTAAGAGCTATGTGCATCGATCGATAGTTGCGCGTGGGCTAGACCAAGCCGAATCTTCTATGTACTAAAGTACTACTCCTCATTCCGCGGCATGCTCCCACCCTAGACTGGCATTCGGCTGCCAGTCCAAGGGAGACCAACCGGCACCAGGCTTCCGGTTGGGGGTAGAAGAGCCGAAGGATGGGGAGATAAAGGAAAAAGTCAAAAGAGATCAGGCTAGATCCAGTTCACAAACGATTAGAGACCGATGCATAAGGGGCTTAGGATGAAACAGCATTGCTATACATGGACGAAATGTCGCTGGGCATGGCATAAGTTCAGTACAAACACGAACGAGCGGAGAAATCCTGGTTCAATCACGGGGCGATCGGCGAGCCAGCCGGCTCCAACAGGGCAGCATCGCCAGTCCTAGCTGCCAGAACGAAGTCATCGCCACTAGGGGACAGAGGGATGGAGCTGTCAGCCGGATCTTTGGAGGCCTTCTGAGGCACCTCTGCAGAGCCGGGCTCTTCGAAGTCCACATTGTCCAGGGATTCATCACTTTCCCTGGCGTCAAAGAGCTCGCTGGTATTGGTGCACTCTGCAATGGTGCGGGCACGCTGACGAAGTTTGGCCTCGTCGAGGCCAACCAATCCACCCTCGCGAATGTACTCCAGCTGGTCCAGGTTAACACCTGAGTACCACGAGAGCACAAAGGACAAGGCCTACGCAGCGCCGGCTCGGGCCGCAGATTCCTTCTAGATGTCGACTCGGTTGGACACAAGCGGAATCCATTTGAGGAGTGTCTTGATGTCATCAGGCACCGCCCGCGCAGGCCATAGAGCCTCGAACACAGAGACAACGGCTTGACAAAGATCGGACACTAGCTCGGCTACTGGCTGGAGTCGGCCTTTGACCAATGTCATCTGTTCTCCGGAGGAGAGCTTGGCCTTGGAGTCTTTGCCGCGGATGGACTTTCGCTCCACCCGGTACTCCTCCAGTGCGACCGTCGCGGTTCCGTCGGAATCACGGAAGGCCTCTGCAAGAGCAACAAGTAAGAGAGGAAACAACGTGAAGGAGTGAAAGCTGGGGAGCGGAGAAGGAAGCGTACCATGAAGAGCGTTCTCCAGCCCCTGGAGGCCAGCGTGGAGCTTGCAATCCCGCGCGCGCCAAAGGCCGAGTTCGTTTTCGTGCTGCTCATCATCAAGCTTTCGAAGAGTTTCCAGTTTGTCGATCTTGGCATCGCGGCTCTTGACTTTGGTGCCCAGTGATGCACGAAGCTCATCCGCCTCATTATCATATTTCGCGGCGAGGATTTCCCGCTCCTTGGCCAACCGTTGGTCAAATTTTAGCCACAGCTTCGATTCCGCCTCTTGAGCCTTTGTCAGCTCTGCCTCCAACTCCTGGGTTCTGGTGGCTTGGGTTTGCAAGCCCTGGAGCTCCTCCGTGTGCTTCTGCTTGAGCAGTTCAATCTTGTTGGCTGACACCGAGTTGGCCAGTTGGGACTCAAGCGAGGAGATGAGCGAGGCGGTACTTGAGAGCGAAGATTTGAGGGCCGGAAGGACAGCAGAAGCGTTTCGAGGGAAGGGGTCCTGGGGTTTACCTGACAGCTTCCCCAGCTCTTTCTTCTGGGTCTGGTACTGAGACTTGCCAGTATGATACTTTGTCAGCAGTTTGTGGAAGACGCTGGCCCGAAGCTCGTTGATGCCCTGAGAAAGACAGAGAAACAATTATTAGTAGGATACAGTTCTGAACCAGCTGCCGTTACAGCCACCTCGAAACTCGGGGGCTAGCAAGGGGAGGAATTGGTTACAGAGTGACCAGCTCCGCCCCCAGCCGGCAGATAGCCCAGCCGGCATAACGGCGCAGTTGGCAGAAGAAATCGAAAGACAAGGACATATTACTCACATCAATGGTTCGCTCTGCTTTGAGGAACTGAAGATTCACATTCCCCAGCGACGTCCAGATGGTGGTAAGCTTCCTGCTCAGCTCTGCTAGGGTCAAGTGATTACCCTGGGCCTTGAGGCCTTTACCGGATCCGGCGCTAGAGGCAGTATCCGCCCATCCCTTCTAGAGCTGGCCAGCAGAACTCTGGCTGCTGACACCAGACCCGGCAGGGGCCGCGAGATCTCTCCCCCCTGAAGAGCCTTGAGTTGTGGCCCGAGGAGGTGAAGAAGCTTCACCACGCTCGCTCTCCACCATCCGAACGTCATGAGCCTCGCGGGATACCTTCTCGGGGTCGGAGGTGGCTCCGAAGAAAAGGGCACCAGCGGCCGTGCCTGTCCCTGTCTCAGGCACATGCGCATCGGCTGCTGCGCTCAGCATAAGCTCGAGGATAGAGGCGGCCTGCGCAACCACTGCCGGGGGCTCGGACGCCTTCACGCTCGCCGGAACCTCCATCGTCGCCTCCCCTGTGGCCTCGCGCAAGTCCCCTGGTCCAGCCGGGCTTGAAGACACCCCAGCAGCGGCAATGTCCCCCGCCGCAACCTCGTCAATGGCGGGATGAGATGCAATGACCTCTGCTGCTGTAGCCCCATCGGTCTGCGCAAGTCCGGCATCGGCCGCGACGCTCGCGTCAGAGGTGGGATCCGCCACTGTTTTCTCTGGGTGGTCCAGTTCCGGAGCTTCACCCACGGCCTCGCTCGCCTTCACCCGCGGGGTGCAGCCCTCTTCCTCGGTGCGACCCAGGCCGTCATCGACATCTTCCATGCATGTCCTCTTGTTGCGAGGGGAAGTAGAGACCAAAGTCTCAGCCCCCCCCCCCCCGACGCCGCCAATGAAGGAGATTTCAGAAGCTGATCAAGAGGGATGGGGGACCTGCAAGGAAAGTACCCCGTGACCGAGGCAGTCAGAAGAACAAAAGTCATAAGTGGAGAAGGAAGCGTGGGTGGAGAACTTACCCCGCCACCGATGTGGCCTGACGCTTAACCACCTTCTTCGCTTTAGGGGGAAGCAGGCCTTTCGCTGACGGCTCCATCCTCTTCCGTTTCAGAGCCGGCTCGGGCGGAGCCGGCCCGCTCCTCTTCTTGATGGCAGCCACCTCACTCCCAGCTCCCGCTGGAGTAGCCGGCTCCAAAATGGCTGGCTCTGGGGCAGCGGCCGGCTGCTCCAGAGAATCTGGCACTTCCACGATCGGACCAGCTTTGGCCCCGGCGGCAGCCACCGCGGCTACATGAAGAGTTGTTGCCCCGAGAGCAGCAGTGGGGTATGGTTCATCATCATCATCCTCAGACTAGTCTCTTAAGGAGGAGGGACCTGGAGACTTACTGGAGTGGCTAAGGGGCTCGCCCGAGTCTTCCAGCTCCTCGCTCCCATTGTTGCCGTGGGTGGCGCTCGAGCCCTCGGCCACGGCGTTGGAGCCGGCGTCATCGTCTTCTTCGCCATCATCCCAAACGACCTTGTCATCTGAGTGTGTCTTATCAGCAGTGAAGCCGGCCTGGCGCACGGCCAAGTTCTCCGCAGTCTGCAGAGCAAACAAGTTCTGCCCAAGCCGGACTGATGATGGTCAGGTTGCCAAACATCATAAGGAAGGAGAGACGGAGTCTAAGCCTGATAAGCATACCTCTGCGACTGGGTTGCTACGGTCGTAAGGCCTCAGGCCCCATGCCCATGAGGCTGGAAGTTTAACCTCGGCGATTCTATTCGCCTTCTGCGCCACCTTTACCGCCGTCAGTGCTCTGGAAGAATGACGGGTGGGATCCCTGGCAGATCCCAGGAAGCACATCTTGTGTGAGCGACGCTGAAGGGGTGACATGCGGGTGTCTAGGAAGGCGAACAAGAGGTCAGATGGCTTCAGGTTGCCCTCCGTTTGCAGAGCGGTGATTCGCCGGAGGATCTTCACCATGTCCGGTGCAGGGCGAGGGAGTGAGGCACTCCAACTGTCTCGCTCGCCAGGCCCGCTTGCGTCAAAGGGTGGCAGGTCTATGTAGTCTGCTCCCTTCTTCAGATTCCTCACATAGAAGAAGGAGCGCTGCCACTTTTTGCAAGACTCCTTCCCCTTTAGTCCAAGGAAGTCCGCGGTCTTGCGCGCGTAGAAGGAAGCCGCCCCGCACACCACCGGGATTGAATCCGCCGTCTGAGTCTTGAAGTAGATCAGCCGCCAGAACAGCTCGATGTTAGGCCAGATGCCTAAGTACACCTCACAGAGGGCCGCGAATGCGGCCAATGTCATCATCCCATTCGCCCCAATATGATGCGGCTGTAAATGGAAATGATCCATGAATTGCCGCAGGAAGTCGCTTGCGGGCAGCGCGAAGCCCCTGGGGAAATGGTCGTAGAAGACCACCGTTTCCCCGGGCTGAGGAGCAGGCACCCGCTCGCCACAGGCAGGGCGGCAGCCCACGAGATTCGCGGGCGGAAGTACTCGACCCTGGCGTAACAGCTCGATCCGTTTCTCCTTCACCCAGGAGCCTTCCCAGGATCCCTTAGGCAGGTGGGATGGGGCATCGTCCCCGTCCAAGGCCGCCCCCTTCCCCTTCTGCCGAGATGCTTTAAGGGCCATCCGGGTGCGGATCTGGATGAACGGAATGGCGGCGGAAAGAGCTGGGAACCCTAAATCTGTTTGGACAAAGCTCGAGGGCAGAGGATTTTGGGGCGAGCGAGCGCTGAAGGAGGAAGAGAAGCGGGCGACTGGTGACCCGCTTCAGGAATGGTCCCCTATTTAAAAGAGGGAGGGCAGATCAGTTGTGCATTCCATCCACGATGTGCTGACAACTGCCCCCTCCATCGTGCGCCACGACAGCGCAGGGATCAGGCAACCACCGTGGTTGCTGCAAAAGATTGGGGGACCGGAGCCGATGGGACGTGACGCTACGGCGTGCGGACAAGTGGTGCCCTGGTCCAGACCCCGAGAGAGCAAGTCCCGAGGAGCTGGACACCAGCAGGCGGCCGCGTGGCAGCCGCCAGCCGGTTCGGTCCTAAAGCCGGCACGTCCCGAGGTGGCCGGTGACACTCCATGGAGCTTGATGTCAAGACCGACGATCTCCGAGCCGGACAAAGAATCCTGGGACTTCGACGGAAGCGTGCTAACTTCGGTGAGGAATAGAACCCACCGTAGCCCCATGCTAACCCATGAGACTTCACCAGTTTCGGGGCCTAGTGTCGTGGAGATGACTTCCAGGGTAGGCCAAGGGCAGAGCCGTCTGCCGGCCGGCGTCCTAAGAATCTCCACGGCGCCAATGTGGAAGACCGGCTTCGACCAGAGGACCGGCTGCACCAGCAGCCAGCTGGCGACTCCATCAAGGAGAGCCAGAGCCGGCGAAGACGACGAAATTCGTCCAACGGCTGCCTCGCCGAAAGCAGCCTGGCCCCGACAAGATCGGCAGAAGCGAGGGACAGGCATGACGCCAGCCACGCCCGGACTCCACCAATCAGCGGGCAGGAGCCTTCCCCACGAAAGGATCCGAGGCAAAAGGGAGAGCATATGCCTCCGAGATGCCGGTCCAAGGGGGAAAGGCACTTTATAAAGTTGCCATCGTCAGACAAGGGGTCAGAGGATAGCGGATCACGCCAAGACCGCAGCCGCGGAGGAGCCGGCAGCCGGGCAGCCGGCCACCTAACCTATAACCAGACCCCTACCTATATAAGGGGGTCTCGACCCTTAGACTAGGGGGATCCGATCCTTCTTCTTTCTCCTCTAGACCGAATAGCTCGAGGAGCGTTGTAACCACTGTGAAGATAATAAGAAACAAGGCAGGAAGTATGGGTGTTACCTTCGGCGTGGAGGGCCCTGAACCTGGGTAAACCGCTGGTGTCTTAGGTACACAATCTCGAGCCGGACCCATCGTCGCACACCGTCGAGCCCCTCCGTTAAGCCATCCCCATGGCTACTGTCACTAAAATCCCACGACAGTCAGAATGAGTATGTAACCGGTCAATGGAAGATAGTATTAAGCTTTCGTTGGCTTTAGAAGGAATTCAAATGCTCCTTCTAGGATTTTAGTTATCTGTTCTTACAAGCATGCATCTTCTCTGCGATGTTTGCATCGCATGCATGGTGTTTAACTGAACGCATCTCCTTCGGTACACACACACCCCCCCCCCTAAACTCAAAAGATTTTTTCCTTTATTTCATTTAATTAATTCCTAATCCACCGAAGTCCATATCCAGCCCATGTATACCCAGTTGTAATATACGATTTCCTATACATATAGGAGATCGTCGATCGCCCCGCACCTCCTTCATCCTAGATCGCCCCGCTCCCCCACCTGTTCGTCCTTGATCACGGCTGCCGCCGTGCTGGCCGTCTGCACCGCCCCATAGCTGGTCGCCGCCGGCGGTGGCCTGCACTGGCTCGCCCTCGTCGTCCTCCTGGCCGCCTTCCGCTCTCATGGCCGCCTGCACAGCCCCGCTCTCACACCCACCGGTCGTCCATCACGACCACCGGCGCTCTCCTGGCCACCTGCACGGCCTCGCAGCTGCACCACCCCTCAACGTTCGGGGCGCCCCGTGGTGGCCGTAGGTGGTTCCATCCACGGTGGTGGTGACGCTGGCTTTGGGGGTTGAGGATATCCGCCGGCTCAGTGGCTGTGGTGATCATCTTCGGTGCCCTCTCTCTAGCCAGCATAATCATCATTTCAATCGCCTGAATATCGTCGCGGGTTGTTCTATCAAAGCCACTTATTGTCAGGTGAATGCCGCCTCTCATCTTGGTGTCTGGAGTACTCTTGTTTAGGGTTTACTGTAGGTAGACCTAATTGAGGTGTTTTCCTGGTTATATTAATGTTGATGTTCTGCAGTGTTAGGAGAGATGGAGGACTTCGGCTCTAGTTCAAATATCATCCTTGAAAATGAATATTGTACCCTCCGAGGATTATTGTAGTTCAGAGGATGAATCTTCATCGTATTACGAAAGTGTACCCTCCGAGACCGGTGACCTTGGTGGTCATGGTGAGCAGAACGAATCGTTCTTCCAAAGTTTGGGTGAAGTATGTATATTATGTTGCCTTATTTATTATAATGTCAACGAGAAAATAAAAATGTCATCTTAAGTGTCTATGACTTATTAATTGTCTAGGAGATAGCCGATGATTCGAACGGTGATCTTGGTGGTCATGGTGAGGAGAATAATCAAGTGGAATCATTCTTCCAAAGTTTGGGTGAAGTATGCATATTTTGTTGCCATATTTATTTTTGTGTAAACGAATGAAATTGTGGTGTTTAATATCTACAACTTTTCAATTATGTAGGAGATAGCCGATGATTTGAACGAGCATGAATATCATGGCGAATCAGACATGGATGAGTACGGCGAAGAAAAGAACGATCAAGTGGATGGTAACAACGTAGTCCTGGATAATGATCATGAGAAGCAAGAAGCGGTGGATAGACAGTGGAATGTAATGGACATGTCCTTTGTGTCTGAAGAGGCGGCTTTCGATTTCTACAACAAGTATGCAAGAGATTGTGGCTTCAGCATAAGGAAGGACAACGTGAAACGAGGGAAAGGTATTTCTTGAATCATACGCTTGATGCATTTTCTGTGCTCCAGGGCAGGGAAGCGTCAAGACAAGTTTTTTAACCTTGAAGGCCGCGTCCGTAGGGAAAGACTCGAGTCCCACTGTAAATGCAAGGCATATATGGAAGTGAAGCTTGATAGATCTCGTGGGCTTTGGTTTGTTGGGAGGTTTGACGACAATCACAACCATATCCTTGTTGCGCCGGACGAAGTTCCCTTTCTTCGATCGCAGAGAAAGATCAAAGACTTCCAGAAATCTCAGATCTTATCAATGGGGGCATTGGGATTAGAAAGTACATCATTATGAGGGACTTCATGCAAATATGGCTCTTTTGACAAGGTAGGGTTCGTGAGTAAGGATGTGTACAATTTCTGTTCTAGGGAGAAGAGGAAGCTTATTGAAAAAGGTGATGCTAGGACGGCACTTCGCATTATGATGAGCAGAAAGGAGAAGGACCCTGATTTCTTCTTTGACCACCAGCTAGATAAGAAAGGACGGCTCAAAAACTTATTCTGGTGTGATTCTCAGTCACGTAAAGACTATCAAGACTATGGCGATGTGGTGGTGTTTGATAGCACCTACAAGATGAATCGGTATGGCATGCCATTCGTTCCTTTCGTGGGGCTGAACAACCACCGTAGGAGTACAGTTTTTGGGTGCGCCATTGTATCAAACGAGGATGAAGGTACATACTCTTGGGTTCTTCAGACATTTCTAAAAGCAATGTATCAGCAGAGGCCAAAGGCTGTAATCACAGACGGGGACGCTGCGATGATCAGAGCTATTAGTAATGTCCTTCCAGATGTGTGGCACCGTCTTTGTGGGTGGCATATTGACCAAAATATGAAGAGACATCTACACCACAAGTCCTTCAAAGAGTTCCGGTCACTTATATACTACACCACCACGGAGGCTATCTTCGAGGAGAGATGGGGCGCGTTTGTTCGAAAGGTGCAGACGCCGCAAACCAAAGAGTGGTTAGACAGGATGTACACCAAGAAGAAACTATGGGCCGCGGCATACCTTCAAAATGGATTTTTTCTTGGTATGAGAAGTAACCAGAGGAGTGAAACCTTGAACTCATGTCTTCACCTTCACCTAGACTTTGGTATGACCGTGGTTGATATGGTTGTGCATTACGAGAATGCCATTATTCATATCTGTACGACAGAGGCAGGTGACAACTGCCTTTTTTCACAGTCTTTACCAGTGGCAGTTACCAGTTCTAGGGCGATTGAGGTGTCTGCTTCACATCTGTTTACTCCTGCAAACTTCTACATGTTGCAAGCGGATCTGAAGAAGATAGGCGACCTCGAGGTTTTTGATAAACTGGCGGGAACAGACTGTGAAGAGTTTATCGTTAAATGGAAAATAGTAGCAAATACATCTTTCACGTGGAGTACACCCCTAAAAGCTCGGAAGAAACTATAAAGTGCAGCTGCAGAAGAATGCATCGTAAGGGACTCCCCTGCAAGCATATTCTCCATGTTCTGAAGGTACTAAATATTCGTGAAATTCCAAAGTGTTTAGTTCTTCGACGTCTATAAAAAAAAGCAAACTATGGTTTGCCCACAAAGCGCACAAGTGATCTGTTTGGATGGGGTTGGAAAGGGGCAGGGGAGAGGACAAGATACAACGACCTCAGTGTGTTAGGGTCAGAAGCATTCCATGTTGCATGCAATGACCCAATTTTATTCGAACAACTGAAGGAGTATATGAAGGACATTATATCAAAGAAAGGAGGGAATGGCCACAACTTCGGCGATGAAGAAGCACAGATGTGTGACGGAATTGCACCTGCTATTGGGGATCCTATCCAAGCTTCCACTAAAGGAGCGCCTAAGCAAAATGGAAAAGATTTATCAAACGAGGACCACCGCTTGACAAAGAACGGTAGGCCTCTTGCATTCAATGAGAGAACGACAAGGACAAAGAGCAAGCAGGTGTGTAGTTCATGCAAACTTCAAGGACATAACAAACTAAGCAGAAAATGCAAAGAACATCCAAGGTTAGTGTGTTGAGCTGTTTATGTTAGGTTGATTATTGCATTTCATCTTTGGCAGATTCTCATCATTTCCTTATGTCGTTTTTTGTAGCAATATCGTACATGAAGTAAACAATTAGTGACCATCCATTTGTATTTGGCGATATCTGAAGTTGTCAAAGAAGATTGCTTGTGGAATAATATATTTGAGAATAAATATGTTTTCTTATCGTGTCTTTGTAACGAGATTGTGGCATTATTTGTTATTGCCATAACAATTTTTAGTATATATATCTATGATTAATGTTTGTTGACAGCGTTGTGTTATTTCAGCAGTAGCTATGGTTACAAACATAAATTATATGGCTGGACTATCCGGGTATGTAGGACGGATAGTCTTGCATGACATGCCAGACTGTCTTGTGGTATCGATCATGTGCAACATTCATCACTGTACGCACCCAGACAATAACCCGGACACGTTCCCGGACAGTCTGTACCTTGTATAGCTGCAAACTAAACGGCCTCGCCGGACTGTCTGACCAACGCACCTAGACTGTCCTACGCTAGAATGGCAAATGCTTTACAGTTTCCAGAGGCGGGCAAGACACTGGCCCGTTGTCTAGTTCTTTCAAATTTCCAAAGAATACCACCAAGACTGTCTTGATGTTCTAGACAGACAATCCGGCGGCAGTAGTGAGACAATGCGGCCACAGTTGCAAGACAGTCCGGCGAGAGTGGAAAGACAGTCCGGCGAGAGTTGCAAGACAGTCTTGCCGTTCATGCTGCATATTCAGTAAGCTGTTTCCAATTATGTTTGCATTAAGAAATCTAATTAAATGTAAAGATGACAAACAAGAGTAGTTAGAAACACAATGTAGAAATGTAACACACATAATAACTTAGTTCAACCACACAAAATGCGACAAACATAGTCTCAGACGTCGCCCACTTAGATAAATTTCAGGTGCCAATATAGGAAATACATAGACTAAGAAATGATAGTAACCAGTACAAATTGCAAACTATCACTTGTTGCCTCCACTTCCAGAACCACCAGCTTCATCATTCACATCATCGTCGAAGAACTCCTCATAGCCTTTTGTGGGAAAGGTATACTTCGGAGTAGCGGTGCTTGATGATGCAATGACTTCATCATAACTAGCCACACCACCGAGTTGACGAACTCGGGCTTTATACTTGTTTATTTTTGCACGATCAACCGTCTTGATATTAGCAATCTCCTCGGCATTGGATGAGCAAATCTGAAAGAGCATGCGCTGCGTCTTGGCGAGGAATATCTCAAATTTTGAAGGCAACTTTACCGTAGGAATGATATTTCTCTTGGACTGCCGAGGGACGGTGATTACCTCATCGGAGATGGATGCTTTGGGAGTCCACATGTTGTGCTTCGCATCCTTGTAGATCTTACCACGCTTAAACCTATCATCAATGAGGGCTTGGATAAATGGAGCATAAGGAAAGCTCCTATCTTGCTCAAAAGATGCAAGGCGGATTTGATTGAACAGAAAATCTGCCAAATCAAACCTCACATTCCCATGAGTGTGCATCCTAACCAATAGGTCAACATCGTAGCTCCTCACGTTATCCCTATCACCAATCTTCGGAACAAGCACCTTGGTGATAATCTTGAACATGAAAAAACAGAGAGGTTGAAGCGTTGATGTGCTGTGAGGATATCGAATATAAACACCGTTGAGATGCAGAGGCTTTAGAGCAGAAGCATTCATGGACTCATTAATATCAGACATGCTATGAATCCGGTCAAGACTATCATCAATAGGAATCTTGAGGATACTAGCAAACCCTTCGAAGGTAACACTCAAATGTGCCCCTAGGGTCATCCACTCAAGTGTCCTTGGTGCCTCACCACAAAATTGACAAGTGGCATAGAATTGCATGACGGCATCTTCACTCCAATCTCGACGGAATGTCAAAATATCTCGGATACCCATTCCATCTATAATCTCCAGACAGCCCGGAAAGTGATCACGGTTCTTCTCAATGATCTCCATGTTAACAAACGATTGAGGAACTAAGGTTGTCTTTTGTTTGAGGATGATGCTCTCATATATATCTTGCTGCACATGAGACCAAAACCTTGAATCCGTAGAGGTTTTTGCACCATAGAAATGATCTATATCAGACCTTAGAGTAGCATACTCTGCCTTGGATAATTTTTTGTAGTTCTTCACTTTGTAGTTCTTTGAGTGTCTTAGCCTTTTTTTATCAAACACCACACCATCACGCACGGGCATGACACACCTTTAATTCATACGCATAATTCCTTTACATGTGGTATAACTAAGTGACTTTACGCCTTGTAGAGAGTTCTTGAGAAGTTAAACACGAAAGGTGTACTTTACAACCCTTTTGATGAGAAAGCTTCTGAAGGCGAACACGAGGATAGTAACAAGGACCGTTATAGAAGCAAATACTACATGGACGTTGCCAATGATAATTATGTGAACAGCCCACATCCGGCTGCTAACATGGAAGATCTAGAAGTCAATAATGAGGACCTCGATGATTCATTTGTCGCCACAACTGCACCAACACATGGATTACAGGATGTGGATGGTGTTAAAGAAGATGCGTCACACAAGTTATCTCCACATGGGAATCTCATCTATGGCTCTGGTTCTAAAGTTGATCCATTCCAAGTACCTGTAGATGTAGGTCCTTCAGATAACATATCGACACATCTTTATCGTCTTTATTGTCATCCGGGTTTGCATATAACAAGCCAAAGAAGACGGGAGTTAGAAAACGGTTGCCATCAAAAGTTCTCAAATCCCCATATTTGGTGAACAAAGGCGGCAAACGGACTAAGCGATCTTTGAAATATAGCAAAGGTAAAGCTCATATATTATTTTTATGCATGTGTGATGTGGGCAGATAACCACCCAGTTGGGAACCCCAAGAGGAAGGTATGATGAGCACAGTAGCAAGTTTTCCCTCATTAAGAAACCGAGGTTTATCAAACCAGTAGGAAAAAGCCAAACGTCAGAAGGTGATGCCTGCTAGCTTCGCGACAGCTCCGAACAATTTATAAGGCGCCTCGTCCAGGCTTTGCTTTGCACCAGCAGCAACGTGGAACCTGCACACAACATAACCAAGATCTTTGCTCCCAACTTACGATGAGGTTGTCAATCTCACCGGTTTGCTGTAAATAAAGGTGTGAGTATATCGAGTGGAAAACAGTAATAGTATACGAGAAAGTAAACAGTGCGAGTAAAAGTAGATGGTGTAACAATGTAAAGGAAATTGGACCGGGGTCCATAGTTCACTAGTGGTGTCTCTCCATAAGATAAATAACAACATGCTGGGTAAACAAATTACAGTTGGGCAATTGATAGAATAAAGATGACGTGCATATGTCACGAGGATCACTATGAGATTTACTCTGGGCATTACAACAAAATACATAGACCGCCATCCAACTGCATCTATGACTAATAATCCACTCACGGGGATATCTTTCAAACACCCCACGAGTATTAAGTTGCGAACAACAGATAACTGCATTAAGCAAAGTATGTAATGTAAACAAAACTAATGTCCTTGGACACAAGAATGTTGTTTTCTCCCTAGTGGCAACAACACATCTATAACCTTAGAGGTTTCTGTCACTCCCCCAGATTAAGTAGAGGCATGAACCCAACTATCAAGCATAAATACCCCCTCTTGGAGTCACTAGTATCTACTTGGCCAAGATAGCTACTAACAACGGAGAGCATGCAAGATCATAAACAACATAGAGATAACATAAGATAATATTCAGCACATCAACTTAACATAACACCAATATTCATCGGATCCCAACAAACACAACATGTAGAATTACACAAAGATGATCTCGATCATGTAAGGCAGCTCACGAGATCTAAACATGAAGCACATGGTGGAGAAGACAACCATCTAGCTACTGCTATGGACCCATAGTCTAAGGTAGACTACCCACTCATCGCACCGGAGGCAAGCATGGCGATGAAGAAGACCTCCGGTGGCGATTCTCCTATCCGGCAGGGTGCCGGGAAGAGCTTCTGGACCCTCCCGATCTCGGGGTCGACGACGAAGGCGGATCACGATGTGTTTCTAGAAAATTGGTCGGGTCTTTAGGTTTTTCCCATTGGGGGATCTTTATAGGCGAAGGGGCAGCGTCAGAAGTGGACCAGGGGGCCCTCACCATAGGGCAGCGCGGCCAGGGGCTGGGCCGCGCCCCCTGGTTGTGAGGCTGGCTCCTGGCCCCTCTCCATCTCCCCTTCGGTTTTCTGGAAGCTTCGATAAATATTAGGAGGTTCAGCTTTTGTTTTGTCCAATTCCGAGAATATTTCTTGTTTAACTTTTCTGAAACACAAAAATAGCAGAAAACAGAGAACTGGCACTATGGCATCTTGTTAATACGCTAGTTCCAGAATTTTTTTTTTGTATTTTTGATAAAAACGATGCAAGCAAAAATAAAGTAAAGCAAAACTAAAACAAAGTAAATGATGTGCGTGCGAAACTCCCCTTGCGGAAGTCTTGTTTTTCCCCGGCAACGGCGCTAGAAAATTAGCTTGATGTGGGCAGATAACCACCTAGTTGGGAACCCCAAGAGGAAGGTATGATGAGCACAGTAGCAAGTTTTCCCTCAGTAAGAAATCGAGTTTTATCGAACCAGTAGGAAAAAGCCAAACGTCAGAAGGTGATGCCTGCTAGCTTCGTGACAGCTCCGGACAATTTATAAGGCGCCTCGTCCAGGCTTTGCTTTACACCATAAACAACGTGGAACCTACACACAACACAACCAAGAACATTGCTCCCAACTTACGATAAGGTTGTCAATCTCACCGGTTTGCTGTAAACAAAGGTGTGAGCGCATCGAGTAGAAAACAGTAATAGTATGCAAGAAAGTAAACAGTACGAGTAAAAGTAAATGGTGTAACAATGTAATGGAAATTGGACCGGGGTCCACAGTTCACTAGTGGTGTCTCTCCATAAGATAAATAATAATATGCTGGGTAAACCAATTACAGTTGGGCAATTGATAGAATAATTAAAGATAACGTGCATATGTCACGAGGATCACTATGAGATTTACTCTGGGCATTACAACAAAATACATAGACCACCATCCAACTGCATCTATGACTAATAATCCACTCACGGGGATATCGTCCGAACACCCCATGAGTATTAAGTTGCGAACAATAGATAACTGCATTAAGTAAAGTGTGTAATGTAAACAAAATGAATGTCCTTGGACACAAGAATATTGTTTTATCCCTAGTGGCAACAACACATCTACAACCTTAGAGGTTTCTGTCACTCCCCCAGATTAAGTAGAGGCATGAACCCAACTATCAAGCATAAATACCCCCTCTTGGAGTCACTAGTATCTACTTGGCCAAGATAGCTACTAACAACGGAGAGCATGCAAGATCATAAACAACATAGAGATAACATAAGATAATATTCAGCACATCAACTTAACATAACACCAATATTAATCGGATCCCAACAAACACAACATGTAGAATTACACAAAGATGATCTCGATCATGTAAGGCAGCTCACGAGATCTAAACATGAAGCACATGGTGGAGAAGACAACCATCTAGCTACTACTATGGACCCATAGTCCAAGGTAGACTACTCACTCATCGCGCCAGAGGTAAGCATGGCGACGAAGAAGACCTCCGGTGGTGATTCCCCTCTCCGGCAGGGTGCCGGGAAGAGCTTCTAGACCCTCCCGATCTCGGATCAATGACGGCGGCGGATCGCGATGTATTTCTGGAAAATTGATCGGGTCTTTAGGTTTTCCCGTCGGGGGGTCTTTATAGGCGAAGGGGCAACGTCAGAAGTGGACCAGGGGGCCCTCACCATAGGGCGCCGCGGCCAGGGGCTGGGCCGCGCCCCCTGGTGGTGAGGCTGGCCCCTGGCCCCTCTCCGTCTCCCCTTCGGTCTTCTAGAAGCTTCGGTAAATATTAGGAGGTTCGGCTTTTGTTTCGTCCAATTCCGAGAATATTTCCTGTGTAACTTTTCTGAAACACAAAACAGTAGAAAACAGGAAACTGGCACTGTGGCATCTTGTTACTAGGCTAGTTCCGGAAAATGCATAAAAACGCCACGAAGTGTAACAAAACACTAAGCAAATGGTGTAAGAACAAGCATGTAGCATCAAAAATTATAGATACATTTGAGACGTATCAATGTGTCACATAAATACGTACCTTTGAATTTACTAACCTCAGTGACCTCAATTTTCTTGTTTTGCACCTTTGTTTAATCCTACAGATGGTACAAATAATATGACTGTTGTACACATCACAGTTGCTGTGTCATTAGTAGAAAAAGTATCATTGTGCAATCGCTTGTCCAAAAAAAATTTATTCAAAGTTGGTTATTTGAGACTGACCGCTTATCACATTGTGCCAATCTTGCGTCATGAGTGGCTAACGGGTGACGTATGTATCATTAATGCTTTCCAATTAATTATTATGTTTTCATATATCAGAGTACTAATTAATTTTTCAAATCTCGTTACCTTACAGGTCATGAATGCTTATATTTTGCACTTATCATTTAGCGGTATGTTCCCTGATCGCATTCTCACCATATCATGGAGAACACAGTGGCTCATAGAGTTCAAAGCAAAAGGTAAAGCTTGCTATTCACCGTACAACGACCAAAAAGCAGTTGAATTGTCCGGTGCAGTACAAAGATGCATCGATGAATATTTCAAGACTAACAAGGTAACCCTAAGTCATTTAAGCATACACGTTATACTTTTATGTTATGCTAACTTTGACAAATAATATAATGCATATGTAGCTATATTTTCATGTCAACATCAACAAAAACCACTGGATAACTGTTGTAATGCATAGAACGAAGGAGCAGTTTTAGGTTCTCGACTCTTTTAATAATATGACGATGTACTTGGACACAATTGAAACATTGGTATGTTTTTTTTATTTCATTCACCTATTGCCATATTTTAAATGCAGATTTCTTACTTATTGCAACAACTATTTGTTTACTTTACAGATATCCGAACTAGCAAACGATATCAAAGAAGCAAATTCGGCCTTGTCCAATTGCTATCCGGATGTGTCCAAATGGCCTATAATTCCGTATGACACACCGAAACAAACTGATGGGTTAGTACATGTTTGTAAGTTAATCTCATTGTATATGTATGCATTTCAATACACTTAATTAGTTTATTCTATTTGTACCAGAAACTCCTGTGGACTATTTGTCATAAAAACAATGCAACGCTGGAACGGAGATAGATAGAGCGAACAATTTTCTCAGGTTGGTCACCGTTATCCAATACATGAAGAGTCAACATATCGTGGTTATGGCATCATATCAATAACTTGCAAACTATTTCATTGTAGACTGAAGTTGACGACTCCCGGGAGACTGTAGTTGGTGAAATAATTTTTTCGCCTATCAACGAGCTACTTAAAGTGAAAGAGCGAGTTCTAAAGATGATGGACGAGACTAATGGCGAGAATTAGCTAGTAATATGACTTAACACGGATGGGTTTTTGTCCCGGAGAAGGTTTCCCATTCGTGTGACAGTCTTATTGTTTCTTTTCCTATTTTGTAATGGTTGAGAACTTATTTGGAGTTTGCGTATTTGTAGTGGTGGAGAACAACTTATTTTCATATTTATATTTGGATTTCGCGTTATATGAGATACCCGTGCAACTTTATGTCATAACCAGTGCACCCGTTAGCCAAGTTGCACCGGTTAATAATCTAAACAACTAGTTTTTATTAATTGCATGACATGTATAGATGAAACACAAGCTAGTAGATAATACATAGGTAAAATATGTACGGAATACAAATGATATATGATGCTAACAACGAATTTAACGATACAATTAAGAGAACTAAGATAAATAAAATGAATTAAACATTATCGTCGTCAACACGGACGACAATCACTTCTTCATAGCTGTTCTGGAGAGCAAGCACATTTTGCTCGTAAACAAAGCCGATACTACATGTGATGAACGAACGCCGCTTGTAGCCTCCGTCGGTGTCATCGAACAGCGGTTGCATGAATGCGGCTGAGTCCCGAAACGCCGGTTGCGCGCGCGACACCCCAAGCCGCCACCTCCAAACCACCAAAACATGCCTGCGGCACGGTCAGGAGAAGATGAAGAAGCTGCTAAAGGCCTGAACTCTAAGCGTGTGAGTGAGTGATGTACCGAAGCACAGACCTTAACTGAATTATGTGAATAATGTGGACTCCAGTTCAAAACAGAGTTCAGTCTTAGTCAACCCGGATACTTGGAAGACAAATGTCCTAGTACTATATGTGGTTCATTTACAGGGCAATTTCATTGACAGCATGACCTCGTCTGATGGTCCGACCACTGGCGGATTATGAGATGAGACACTGCATAATGCTCACGTGCTTTCACTCTGATAATTAAGTCGGCAGTCTTCATGTTTTGCAATGCAGGGCTATGCATCAAGAGGGTCATCCTCATTTGATTGAAGAGACGCGCCACCTTCCAGTTCTTGGCTGCATTCAGGTGACAACCGAAAATAGCAGTAGCACGTCGTGTCACACATGACCTAGCGTGGTTCAAATTTCGCCGCAATTCGATCCATGCAATGAACATCTCGCGCTACAGACCTACAGTATCAAAGCAATATTGTTGCTGTCCTTCGTGCCTGCAATGTGAACGTGGTGTGCGCGCACGCGCACGTCGGTAGGAAAGAAAATCTTGTCGCACCAATTATTCCAAGTATAAGCGTATATGACTTCTTACTTTATACATACTTCCTCTTCACAATTATAAGATGTTTTAGATATTCTAATAGTAAACGGAGGAGTAAGATTTTAGGCGAACTGCTACACATGCAACTCCGCAGCTTAATTTGCAGGTTGCAAGCCGAGGTTAAGGATTCAATAACGCAATAAGCAATTGTGGCGTCATGACTGAAAAGCAACGTAGACTTGAGGGGAATACTGACTGCCCTCTTCGTCTGTTCGAAGTTTTGTTTCTACCGGTGGGTGCATAGAAATTTAATATGGTATCAGAAATTTTGAGTTTAAATTGTCCATATTGCGATGAAACCATTGGTTGCCTTATTTTGTTCATGTTTAGCTTCAATGGAGCCATGATTGCGAGGAAAGGAGAGTGTTCAAGTGTTTTTTCACAATTTAGATGCAAAAAATTGTTTGCGCTCATTTGTCCACCCAAAAAAAAGTCCACGTTTATAAAACAATGCCTTCAATAAAGCTATTATCAGGCACACCCAATTAATTAAGGCCAGACCTTAGGTTTTACCTGCAAGTTTAGACACTAAATTTCTAGTGTGTTGTTGCCCCCACTTGCCAATGCCGCCGCTCCAACGCATGAATCACCAAGCCACAACCTCATCGCCACCAGAACTCGAACCACCATTACTAGTCTTCAGATCTTGGCTTCCATACCATTCCCCGCGACTGACTTCACCATGGAACTAAGACGTGTCCCATGATGACAACAGTTTGCTTCACATTCGCTCCCTCTAAAACCAAACGGTCAGAAAAAAACATAGTTGCACGCGACCAGAATCCATCTAATCCGGCATCTCCAGGCATGTCAACCATTTGGAGTTCACCGGCGGAGCCTTCCAGAACTTGACACTCCGGACAGATCAAGAAGACATGCATCAAGCAGATCTTTGTCATGGTGTGAGAAGGATCCTAGGACCAAACCCCTTTATTCGAAGCCAGGCTGGAAGCCCCCACACTACCAGCCGTCACCGGCCACCAGACCAATCGGAACTAGGCCGGCAGATCAAGGGCGGTGGATCAAGATCCAGAGCACCGCCCCTTCTGCATGATCACACTGAAGTGCATTGTCGAGGAAAAAAATCAGCGCCGCTGTGATTTGCCCCCAGCTCCTTTGGCGCTGGTGCCCGCCGCTGCTGCGGACGAGGCCTGTTGCAGTGGCGGCGAGGATCTACACCGGAGAGGATTTTTTGGTGGCGGATAGGGTTGGCCCCGGTGCCACCCTGTGGAGCAGCATGGGAGCGTTTTCTCAAAATCTTTAATTCATCAGACGCGTTTCTTCCCTACCAGGATTTTACATACCTGATTCCTAATGAAACCTAAATCAAGCCACACATGACATGGTATAAGTGCATTTCTTTCCTTTCTCCACTGTCTTATGCTTTCGTTTGAGTTGGTTCAGTGCATGCAATTCTACACGGTATCAGAGTCAAGAAGCTTTGAGTTCAAGACTGAACTGCCATCTGAAGTGATTAAAAATAAACTCGCCTATTGGGTGAAGAGGTTTTATACATGTAATTCTACATTTTTATTTTGGGAACACATTCCAACGGATGTAGGCCACAAAGCAAGAGTTGCTTCCTCCAGAAGATGCATACTGATGCATGTCACCCGTGTATCAACTTAAGCTTTCTAAAGTTCATGGTTTGTCTTTGCCTTTTTTTATAATTTTTTAGTTTCATTTATGGGGATGACTAGTGCACTTTCATAGAGTGCAATAAGTGGTGAAAACGTTTTGTAATTTGGATGCTATATTCAATACTTATTGTCTTTTGTTAAGCCATGGCTTGCTTTTAGAAGAAAGCGGTGGTGGACTCATGGGGGCATGGGGACTTGCTTGCATAAAGAAAATTCTTGTTTTTTTAGACCTGAAAGGAAAATCTTGTTGCTCATGTTTTTAGGGATTATATTTATTTATTGAGCCTTTTTTACTGCCTGAGAAGACTTGGACCCGGCCCATCATTTGTATGACCTAATTGGGCTGGCTGACCACTCTATGTATTAGGCCCAAGTACATGTTACCGGGAATGCAGAAGTAGTTGAATGATCATTGGGGCATTAGGCCCAGTTATTACTTTTAGGCCCCCTATAACTACAAGTAAGTACCTCATGCGTGAGGTGAAGTTGGTCCATAAACACGGAAAACCTGGCTTATGCAATTCATGGGATTTCCCTAGAAAATTAATTCTGGATTGCAGTATTTAGGCATGAATTCATTCTTCCATTAACACTTCTAAAAAAAGCAATTAGCTCCCCTTATTTTTTTTACACACATATGCATATACTTGCAACAAGTTGTGAACGATATCATTTTCAGAAGGAGAATGAAGAATGGTTCACCAAAAGTACAAGATCAGTGGAAAAGGAGGTTATCCCGGTTCTAGAGAAAACACACCAAAGTAGCTGGAGTCAAAGAGAGCATGGTCACGCACACTCAAGTTTCAGCAAGGCAGCAGAAAGTGCAGCTACGCATGGCCACTTTGGGGAGGGATTAGCATTTCTTTTCAACCATGGAGAGTGATCGACCATGTTACCATGGTATGGGAGTTCCATCAAGTCGACAGGAATGGACTCTTCGGACACCGAAATCTCACAGTCGCGAGTCGTCACAGAGGGCTCCCAGTGAAAAGTAAAAAGGAAAGAGGAAGAGAAAACGACCTTCGTTCTTGACCGGAGACCACAAGATCGGCGGCTGGCTGGCCGACCGGATCGCTCTGGGTTCAACACATGCATTTACACGTTGCGCGGAAGCGTGGGAGCTCTGAAACTGGCTTACTCTCAGAGTGCACAACGATATTGCATGACTACCAACACCAAGGAAAAGCTACAAGTATCTTACTTACTTACCTCGGCCGACGAGATTAGTACTACTACTTGGATGCTAATCCAATGATTTTGGTGAAAGAAAAGTTAAAATTTGACCTGTATAAATCTAAGACTTCTGCCTCAGGATCTTAAGGGAAGCTCTAAATCTCCAGCTAGAAATTCCAAATTTTTATATTTAAGCCAGGATTTAACCAAAGCTCAGAAAGTCAGAACCATTGCTGTCCATATGCGTTAGATGGGAGAAGCAAGAGTGAAATACCCCGGGACAAGTTACTATAATTGCTAACCAAGAATCTCCAAACTGTAGGTCTCCAAGCTCCTACTCAAACTGAGAGAATGTAGCCGCATCACTCAAGGTTTGCTTTATGTCATCCATGTAGTAGAGGCAAGATCACTGGTATGGTCCGCGCTTTATCTAAGATACAAAATAACTGCCTGAGCGGACCCTCGCGAACCCTTGATTAGTCGCTACTAATCATCATTGTTCAAAGATGGTACTACGAAAGTAAAAAGCAAAAGGGAAGGATCGATATATTAGACACTTCAGTAGATTTCCTCCGGGAAAGGCTTTCAGAGCGTGTTTTCGTTCACCACTAGTGTATTGGGAGCCATTGACGAACAGATCAACCATGTTCACACGCTATCCTTGGCTTATGTATAATGTGCGTGCGTAGCTTTGGGAGAATAATTAAATATTCAACCTCATGATTAGAAATTAAAGTTCGGAATGCTACATGTAAGGTTGGAAGACAAGCATTAGTTTGTTCATACATGCATGGTACGTCTCTAATCATGTCAGGGCCAAGATGACCATCTATGCTACTAAGAGCATGCCTAGCCGTGTCCCCCAAACGACGTCCGCCAAACGTGTCAGACATGCCTTTTGAGGGGCGCCGGCGCGTGCTGTCGTGTTTGAGGAATGCCCCCGCCCAGTCGCGTCCCCTAAACGGCACATTCATTTGACATAATTCTTAAAACAAATACAATTTCATTCAAATTTTGTTATATATTACAAATTCAAATGAAATTTAAATGGAAATCTAAACTAATACAGGTGGTCATCATCGCCGCATGGCGCCGACGGGATGTTCGATGGTCCAGCCTCACTGTCCATCGCCGCCTTCCACGCGTCCACCCGACCACGCCACGCGATGCGGTCTGCGGTAGGCTGCCGCTGCTGTGCCCTAGTGTGGACCATCTCTTGGTGGAGCACCGCCGCTGGACTGGGCGGCAGGTGCCGAGAAATGAGCATCTCCCGATGTCGGTTGCGGGTGTCGACCTCCAGCTCGGCCTCACGGTAGATGCGCTCTGCGGTACACGTGGTGGCGCACGTCGTCGCTATAGACGGGCATGCCCGACAGAGGCCTCCATGGCGCGCTCGAGGGGGACTTGGTTCACCTCTTCGGTGGCCCTGGCGTTGTCGCGCTCTTGGCGCTGTGTCTTGACAAAGGCGGCGATGGCCGCCTGAAACTCGGCGGGAGACACCTCACCCGCCTGCGCGGCATCAAGTTCGTCTAGGAACTCATAGAGGTTGAGGGGGTCGTCCTCCTCTTCCTCACTCTTCTGCTGTGCCGGCGCTTGCGGCGGCAGCGGTGGAGGTGCAACACTGCTTCCTCCGCGTCCTAGCATTACGTACGTGGTGATGATTTTTTAGCTTAATTAATAATTCGTCCAGCTAAAGGTTAAATACCAACTTTACTTAGCGTACTATAGCGTTTTATTAAGCGACAACTTACTTTTGCACGTGACCTCCCATAGAAATTTGCTACTCCCTTCGATCACTAATACCTGTCTCTATATGGATGTATTTAGACATTGTTTAGCGTTTAGATACATCATGTTAGAGATAGATATGAGTGGTTAGAGGAAGTAGCTATATAATGTACTGCTAGGCATTTTGTACATGAGTTTCTACTGGTTAATATTATTATTTTGAACCGGAGGCAAACGTTTTATGATAATCTATTAATTAAAAAGATGAAAATTTCCTAGTTAATAAACAAAAAAAAATGAAAACCGTTATTTGCTGGTGCTTTATGTACGATAAGGCACTGAACTTTATCTGCTGGTGCTTTATGTCCTGCTTGAGACTAGAATAAAAATTGGACAATTTGCTCCCTGTTCTGTAAATTCCTATACTGTCCTTGTATCCCAAACAAGTTATTTCCTTGTGTGGGCTGTATTTGTACTGCGGTTATCGTCCGTATTGTTTAATTCTTGAATTCTGTTTCTTCCGTATGATGTACCTATCATATAATTTTGCCGTTTGGTATATGATTCCGGTTATAATTGGCCAATGCAAGGCTAAGATTTCTTCAAAACTACATGAAGTTTATCTGAAAGACGCCACAGGTTTCTTAGTTGACTTTGATATATAAGTTATGTCCTTTTGCTCAGCATGCCTGATAAAGACAAAACAAGGTTATTTGGCAGAAGGGATAAGGACTGTTAGCCACTAACTTTTACATCAAACGAAGTTGTTTATATGCTCAAATAGGGCTGCTACGTTATTGCGTTGTTCTTGAGAATATTATCTTTATCCTTCCACTTCCACACAGAAAAGAATGCATCTATTACCGATCATGAGAAAGTTTACAAACATTCTAATGATGATGTCGATATATGAGGATTTTTGGGTACACCATTATTGTGGCAAAATTAACTAAGCTCTGTGCGGGGAACATAGTGTTTCAAAGCTTAAACAATGTATAAATTAATCCAGACACGTAGGAATAGCACTCATATTTAATATTAAAAAAATCAATACCCTCTTCTTCCCAGAAAATAGGTCATATTAGTTTTCTTAGATTTTTCCTAAATTATCGGTCCCCTTGGTGTGTTCCTACCTTGATTTCCCGCTGTTAGCCTTGCATGAAGAGATTCGGTGACACGAGGGAATACTCGAAACTAGTGTGACCTATTTTCTATTAAAGGAGGGTTTAAAATATTACTCCCTCTAATCCATAATGAGTGTCCTTAATTTAGTATAAAGTTGTTCTATATCTGCGACACTTACTGTAGAAGATCGGAGGGAGTATTTCAGTGTGCATTTGCCATTTATTATAGCATTGGGGGGGGGGGGGGGGGGGTTGAAACATGCATGCACATGCACATTTTCATGATCGAGGCCCTGTTCCAAAGGAACTTGAACTCCTCGTGCACCAAGAGATGTTACAACGGATTTAAACCTTCACCCCAGATCTTAGATGCAACAACTCCATCACAATAGAGACAGAACTAGGTTTTTTTTTCCTTCCACCAATTTCCTTAGGTGGTCGGCGGCGTCGTCGCTGGAGATTCTCCTCTTCGCGGTGGCATGGGCTCGTGCCCGGCGGCGCCACCTCCTCTGCCGTGACCAGTGGGCGCGTAGGTGTGGCCGGCTGTGGCGGGCCACGCCCAGGATCTACTCCCTCCGGTGGTTGGCCAGGTGGTGTTGTGCAGTGGCGGATCTAGAAATTCACTGCGCCCCGGGCACGGGTCTAGGTTGCCGGGGCAGGGGCCCCGGGCAGTCGTGCGGCGTCGCTCCAGGGGGGGGGGCATGTTCGCTTATGTTTACCAGCTACCGGCGGTCGCGCACGGGCGATGCGGCGGTGGTCGGTAGCACACACTCTCTCGCCGGCGTCCTGCCACTGGCTGGGTGGGGCGTTGTGCTGTGCCGCTGACGGCGGGGGCTTGTCCAGGGCGGCATGGGTGGGCCGCTCGCGCTTCTGCTGCTTCGGCGGTTAGGTGGGATGCGGTCGGTGTCGGTGATGAGCCCGGCGGTGGCGACTTGGGTTTTGGTCACTCCGTCTCCTTGGGCTGGCAATACGTGGTAGTGTTGCCAGCGGTGCTAGCTCCTCTCCCCCTCCGCGATCTCGTGGCGGTGGCCGGTTTCGGGTTGTGGGTGGGACATTGGCAAAAGCCGTTCAAGGCCTTGGCCACTGCGGGTGACAACGACGTCTTTGACGCCGTGCTCCTCCTTGGAGGCGCCACCAAATGCCCCTCCTTTCTCGAAGCTGGATCACGCCTCCATGCTCGACTTGCGCGTTTCTCCGCTGGAGCTTAGTTATTTTCACCGTGTTTAGGCACACCCTCTTCACCCTTCTTGTGCTTGTCGCCGCTTTTCTCTCCGTGGCCACTTGTACGCGGTGTTTTTGCCCGGTTTGGGCGGCCTCCTAGATACCCAGGGGTGGTTTCTTAGGCCGGCGTCTTGCCGCGGGCGAGCCCGGTGATTTTCTCCTTAGGCCGTGGGTTCAATGTCTCGTTGGATAGGCGTCAAGGTTGTGTTTTTTTGGGTGGTGGTTGTGCTAGAGCGAAAGCTCGGCAAGTCCTCGGCCGCTGCAAGTGACGGCGACGCCCTTGGGCACCGCTCTCCCCCTTGGAGGCGTCTCCATCATGCCTTCCACCTTCAGTATCTCGAGACATGAAGACGACTATGCTCTGCCGGTCATGGGTGTGCTCTGCTTTGGCATGGGAGATCTATTGGTTTGGGTTGGTCTTGGCACCGTGCCCTAGCAACAGAGGTCTGCGCTTCATCGACGAGTTCAAGCTCTCTTCCTAGTGTAGTGCAAGTGTAGTGTAGCTTGCCTCTTCCCCCTTTCCTCTGTTGTTCTTTTTGTTGTCTTGTAAGTTGTTACTGTACTCTTAGCCGGTTGATGGCTTTGTTAATTCAAAGCTGGGCTTTCAAGCCTTCTATTTAAAAAATAACTTTCTATTCTTCTAATCCAATGGCAAATAGGGCTATATATATATATATATCAATCGATGCAGAAGCAAGGGATTCCTCTTTTCACAAAAAATGAATAGCAAATGAGTTTTATTTCTATGAATTAAAGAAAGTTTCTTTGCTACAGATAACTCTACCTCTGGTATCTAAATATTTCTACACCATACGGTCGTGCCGTCGTGGCACCCACACTTTTATCTAGTGATTTCTTATTGCATAAGGAAGGCCACCATAGAGTTACAATTGTCAAAGTAACAACACATTTTGGGGAATGTTTGAGAAGAATCTTTGCTTAATTGTCAAAGAAGGAAGCATCTATTCCCTTGCAGATAAAGAAAATTGCAGGGAGGGAAGCACACGGACGCTTTACAATGTTCTTACTCATCCTGTCTCCTTTCCCTTCCCAAAAGGGACCCACTGAAGGCTTGAAGCCAAACCCTAGTTAGTTTTGACCTTCCTAAAATCTCCACATTTTTGTTTGGATTTGGAGTTGGTGGCTGCTGACGTATGCATGCATATGTAGAGGGGACAGTCTTCTGTCCTACTAAAGAGCCAGCTAGTGATGTGAGATATTGTATGAAGAAGAATTTATGCTCTTTTGATTCGGTGCAGCATATATATATCAACATCCGTTGGAAGAACTTGAAAAATTAGAAAGAAAAATCGTATTACAGATTTTGAGAATTTGATGAATAACTCATTCCGTGACCAACAGGTCCTAGAAATTAAGTCAGCTCTGAAACGGGTTCTCCAGCCTACAAAGGTTATTTAAGACATTTCATACAGGAATAATTAACGGGCCCGGTCATTTGACATGCATCACGCAAGGTCCCGGTCAGCAATATAAAGAAGAGAAAGGAACAAGCCAAAGAGCGCATGGCATGATGAGTAGCTAGCTAGATTAGCTCCAATGGAGGGTTTGATTACATACTTTTTTGTGTCCAAACTGCCGACGTATTTCTAACTCTCACAAAATCTACGACCAATCATCGACAAATGATGATAGAATTATTACTAACTGCACACAGTTGTCTTCAAAGCAAAAGAGGGAAGTTAGATGTGACTAACTATATGTTCTTTGGAGTATGTCGCGGCAAATCAACCAAAAATTATTAATTACATGACAGGATACGTTCTTTGGGAAATCAGTCAATGGAAATATTCTAGGAAAATATTAATAACATGTATCTAGAGACATTTTAGTGTGAATATTCATTTATTTTAGTCTATATTGAAACAAATAAAATATTTTATATTTTTCAATAAAGGGAATATATTAATATCGAGAGATACCAATTACATCTAACCTCTGCAACAACACAATATCGTAATGGCAGTACGGATGCACATAGCCAAAAAATAGAAGACCCGCTACGGTATTCCAGCCCTAGCAGCAACAATATATCCACCACCAAGACAACACCTGAATCCAGGCTCTCCAAAAATGATGCCTCCAAGAAGGGAATAGTGCATAAGCGCCAACGTCGCCGGATCAACGATCTTAGGTCTTCACCCTAAAGATAGCCCCCGCTCTCAAAACGATGCTTTCAACAAGGCCATTGTGAGGCACAACCAATAAAGTCCAGACTTGGATTTTCACTCCAAAAGGTAAGACTCTGAACTTCACTTGTGTTGCCGCCTCCACTTTCATACTGTTGTTGCAAAACCCAAAATATCAAGCAAGTCCCTCAACAGTGCAGAGACTCGAACCTTCATTGCTAGTCCTCCAATCTGGCCTGCATGATATTCTCCGACTCTGACTTCACCATGGACCAAAAGTCATCTGATGGCAACAAAGACGGGACCTTCGTGCCGCTCCCTCCAGAACCAAACGGTTGGAATAAAAGAATGGGTGCGCACGACCGAATACCACCCAATCCAGCAAACTCCAGGCATAGGTGCACTGTTACATTTGTCGGCGGAGCCTTCCGGAACTCCCCACTCTGGCCAGATCAAGAAGGACTAGCCTCAGAAAGGTTTCCATCTTTGCACAAGAGGAACCATAGGTCAGCCACCTTTATTAGGCAAATCGGCAGGCCCCCACGCCGCCACCCGCCGGACGTCATCGGCGGAAGACGAGGCCGCCACTGACCACAGACACGCCGACGAGTTATCCGCCGCCTCCCCCAACACCGAAGTAGGCCATCACCATGATCCGCTAGGAGGGAGGGGCGCAGATGACCCACCGGCCACCACCAAGCACGGCCACACCACCATAGACGTCGGATCCGCAGCTGTCGTGGTACTCCGGCTGCCAGCCGCATCGCCAGGCCATTGCCCGGCCATCGCAGCCCTCGCCAAGGCAACCAGGCGTGACACATGGCATAACCACCGCTCGAGGCCGCCGCCCCGATCCCGCCATGGACCCTACCACGCCGACCCCCGACCAGCCCCACTACCAGACGGTGGTCACCGCCGCCGATCCATCACCTCCTCTGCACGCGCGATGCAAGAGGGAAACCTATCACCGCCTAGAGCATCATAGGTTTTGCAGCAGGGAGGATAGAGATTGGCGAAGGGGTGGAAGAGGCGGCAGAAGCGTTAGGGTTCTGCCCAAGTTGCCCGACACAAGGGCACACGGGGGCGTTTTCTCCAACAGTTCCTAATTAATAGTCGAAACATAGGGAGTATATTCCTTCAGTTCCAAATTAATTGTCGTAGCTTTTTTCAAAATAAGCGAACACGCCGAAACACTTCTAGATCTTCGATATTTAGACTAAATTTGACCGAATCCGCTTCAATTAATTTGAAATGGAGGGAGTACTTTTTTTTATGGAATTTTCTAGGTACTTTCATATACTGAACGTACCCCACAAATATAGTTTAGCTATAAATAAAATGGAATATGTACTTGTTTGTCCTATACTTTATACACAACTCATACAGTTAACGCATCGCATACGATTACAGCTCAAATATATCCTACCTTATTCAGGCAAGTACTAGCTAGGTTAACTAGTTATTATCCATGTATATTCCATGGTCCTAATTAAACCACTAGCTGGCTACCCTCCATTTGTCTATTAGAGCGAGCAATAGTATAGTCGGCACCTGGCTATATGACATTGACACGTTATCTATAGTCAGCCTTATAGTTAATATATACAATAGCTAACTACAAAAGTGTACTATTTTATAGTTGTATGGCCCACTTGATACTCTCACAAAGCATTTAAAACCACGTGCTATAGCTAGCTTTTGCATGAGAGCTCACTCCTCTTCTCTCTTCTATTCTCTCTCTACCAACTAAGCACAAATATACTATTTTAATTCTTATAGCCAACTGACTAATCTCTATTGTACTTGCTCTTAGAACCATGATGCATATTACTTGCTGGTCAAAAAAGGAATGGAGCATGCACACTCTTGTTGTTTCTGGTGCATGCTAAAGAAAAGTAATAAACAGAGTAGTACTTAGTACTAACCCCTATGCGGGGCCGTGCGACTGCGAAGGCAAAATCCCGCAGGATCTGTTTAGTGCATGCCGATCGAGGTTACTTCCTGTGAGGTTGAACTGATTGGCCTCTCATGACCAGTCGTAACACCGAGATTAAGGCTAATAAGAACCTCCTTGCATCCCCTCGCAGGGAGTTTGTGTCATTTCTCTCCTTTCCGCAATCCATCATCACCCATCGCTCTCTTAAGTCAATTATTCCTCGGGGGGAGTAACTACGTACTCGTAGAAGGGCTGTGCCGAAGTGGTGAGGCTAGTACAGATCGGCTACTGCACATGGTTTAAATGGTACTCCCTCGATACCGTATTACAGGCAAATCTGAAGGAGCAGCGGAACCAAGATATAAAGTGATTGAAGGAGATTTAGTTAGAAAATCACGCCTAATTTTGTTATTCAATGCGGTAATTATAGAGAGAAAATGCCTTGTAGAAAACTGTTCCTTTTCACATTGCATGCAAACCAATTAACACCACATGCGACCAGTCTTATGGAGATATTGCTTCAAGAATTTGAGTTGCAGATTGTGCAAAGAAAAGAAGATGAACACAAGCCACCGAAGCAAGAAACTGCCATTGCAATATGCATACCTCAAGGAACCATTGATGAAGTAAGAAAGGAAGGAAAAGGATGCTGCGAGGGTATCGGTGATATTCTAAGGAGGATCATGTGTATGCCAAGAAGAAAGGTACCACGTCACTTTGGAAATCTAATTTCCTCCGCATAAAGCCCATGTAAATAGTAGGTAACCTCATTCTTGCTTTACTTAAGTTCTTGTTGGAAATTTTAGGTTAGATTCGTCATTTTCATCATCCCTGAATTTTTCCGAGTCATTTGGAATTTTTCTAGGAGTGATACGGGCAGCGATACAAGCACACCCTGCCCGTCCACATGCTCGTTAAACTCTCTGGACTTCTTGTTGATTTTGTCGCGGGGTGATATGGCTAGCTATACGGGCATTACCTGCCCGTATGACCGTTAAACCCTGCCCGTATGACTGACCGTTAAACCCCCTATTTCTTCGATTCTTTGTTAGTCTGTTTCGCCAGATGATACGGGAAGCGATACGGACATCCCATGCCCGTATACGCCCTTGTTGAACTCTCTGGCATATTTCCCGTTTTCCGAGTTTTTATTCCTTTATTAAAACTAAGTCGGTAACCTTCTGATACGGGTTCTGATACGGGCGTAACCTGCCCGTATGACCGCTCGTTAAAAGATACTGAACTTTATACCACAGTTTTTCCGCCTCGGAGACTGACACGGGCAGCGATACGACCGCGTCCCTCCCATATGGCCGCCCGTTAAGTCCCCAGATTCGCCTGATTTTGCTATTTCGTGACCTAAAAGTTATGAACTCTTTTCTAACCGACCTAAAGGCCAATGACACGAACTTTTCTGGCCTCTAACCCTCACAAAAACCTTTCCACGTGTTCTCTTTCTCTCATAACTTTTCAGATTCAATCTACACCATGAGGTTCTGAGGTCCTGGCATAGGAAAAGCTCTCGGTCTCATGCCACCATGGACTGAGGAAGATGAAACTGAAGCTGCGGGAAGCGGAGACCTTGGACCTATGGCCACCAATCCGGTTTGGCTGAAGACCTCCTCTGAAGACTGCAATGAAGATTGGAGCTCTGGTGATGAAGGCCTCGAGCTCAGCCTTGAGGTATATGACGACTACATCGATGAGACAGAAGGATCCAAGCCGAACGACAAGGGAATGGTGGAGACCGTCAAAGTCATATCCACTCGCCAAGCTAGCAAGAGGAGGAGATCACCTTAAGGAGGAAGCGACATGGCTGGGGTCTATAGGGAGGCAACTTCACACACATCAACAAAGAAGAAGCTCACCTTCAATGCACGCATGTCTGTGAAGCCTCAGGAGGAGTGGACTGATGACCTTTTTGAAGAGATGTTTTCTGAGAAACCACCTCCTAGTAGCCTAGAGCAACGTGTAGGTAAGCTGGAAAAATATGAGAAAGAAGAACTAATCCATAGGGACATTGTATGCTACCTTCTCTTGAAGTTAGAAGATAACAAGGAGATCAAAAAGATGTGCAAAATGTTTGCACAAAAGCTTATGGAGATGCGTGAGGAGCAACGGATGAGCAACGACCGCATAGCCCGCCTAGAGAAATCAGACAAGAAACTGTGTGCTATCCTTCATCATGCTGCTTCGTCGAATTCACCATCACCAACCCGCGATACCAAATAATCGCAAGGGATTATTTGATCCCGTCTAGCTTGATTCCAAGCTTGGGGAGATCTTTAAGACCTTGTAATATATCTTACAGTTTTAGCATGTTTACTTTCTCGCATGCATATTAGTTTATTTCGAGAGCTTTCATAATAATTTGCAACTTTATCATCCCTTGAAAGGGAAGAGTTATATCCTATGGTTTTGTGAGACTATATTATATTTGAAGTATTCTATGCTTTGTGGTTATTCTATTTAGATGTATGAATTAGGATGAGATTTATTGTACTTGTACTTCATGATGATTTAGGAGTCTTCCACACTAAATAAGTACTAATGGAAAATTTGAAGAGTTTTGATTGTATGATTTAGATCATTGGTTTGATTAAAAATTTACATGGTGAAATGATAATGAATAAATATGATACTATTAAAAAACAAGAGCATTGTACAAGTTGAGGTAGATACTCAAACCACAAAATATGAATTACTTCATTCTCTATATGAGGTTTGGCATCAAGTTATTAATCTATTTTGGACCTTCTCATGGAACTGAAATTATGTCTAGTTCTTCTCACAGCACTTCAAACAAAGTAAGTGTTAAAATAAAAGCAAAAAGCAATTGTGAGAAAAGCAAATAGGCATAAATATGACCATGTGGAGATTTGAAAGAGATGACTTTATAACCTAAGTAACTCATGTGAATGAAAAAAGTACATACCGGGTTTGAGGTTGCCTCATGCACTAAGCTCGGTTGAACTTGAATGTCCTACTTCATATTACAAATCGATCTTCTTATAAACTATTGGTATTAAGGTGTGGAAGCCTTCTAAGTTATTTGATATGTATGAGTGCGATATAACCCGCGAGATGGTTCTATATCTTCTATTGATTAACTATATGCCTCATTTATTTTGTTGACTCGCGCTCCATGAACATGATGACCTATTCATTAGGCTGCTTTCTTGCTTGGGGACGAGAAAGAGTCTAAGTTTGGGGATGTTGATGAGTCCAAATTGCAGCATATTTACCTTTTGTTTTTGCACTAGTTACATTAGGTTTCTTGTTTTTTATCGCACTTTTGCACATCTTTCTATGCTTGTTTCATCAGGATTCCTAATTCATAAGGACGATGAAAATTCTTATTAAAGATGGAATTTCTAAAGAATAAAATGCAAATCTGAAGCTGCAGAACATTTATTCACACACCTGGGTGGAAGGCCATTGTGAGGGCAAGCAATAGAGACTTTAACGGGCACTCATATGGGCAGACCCGCTCGTATCGCCGCCCGTATCGGGTGTCGGTGGTTTCACCTCGCCAGATACTCCAACCCTATGTAGACGGAAGGGAGATCCAACACACAGAGGCACCAAAAACTTATGTAACCTCGCCTCTGGAGTGCATCCAAAGGGCAAACTCGCAGAGGGCATCGATCTGGCATCTACAAGGATCCTTGGAGGAAGAAGCATGATCTTCATCATCATCGCCATCATCACTGTCACCATCAACATACACATCCATTCTCCAGTCTTGTTGTAATCCCTAGATCTCTTTGTGGATTTGTACAAGTATTCATCCATCCATATGTTTATCATTTATATTACCACTGTGATGTTGATTACCTCCATGTGGGAGTAGTTCGTCTAGTTCTTGGGGAGATGGAGAAACTCTAGTACATTATGATGTGAAATAAAGATGATTCATTCCTTAATTTATGATATATGTATTAGTTGTCTCTCTTGATCTTGTGTGTAGTCGACGACACAAGAATTCCTTAGAACAAGAGAGGGAATCACTCTTGGTTAGAGAATGTTGTGATGGTGCTAAGTAACATGTCGCATCGGATCTTCATCTTATCTAGTTAAGGGGGTATGAGGGGACTCACTAAGCTTACCCATAACAATGGGGAAACCCTTAATTGTAGACGGATAGAAGTGGCTGACTATCATCTGCTATAGTGGTTATGAGGGATGAGGAGTTGATGGCTGATCCGCACTCATCCAGTTATGGAGCTCCACCCCATACATACACATTAAGGAAGGAATAATTATCCAAATCATAAGATTAATACCTTGCTAGTGGTGTATCCAAACCTCCCTAAGAACTCTTTTGCCCCGCGTAAATTTCATTAAAAATCCTTCTTTAAAACCACTTTTTCGGTTGGAATATCTAGTTTTATAATTCATTCATTCGAGCACCAAACACTCTCAACACTTCTAAACACTTTTTCACACACCTTTTACTTTCATTAGTAGACTTCATATAAGTATACTTTAATAATAGTAATTAGGAGCATTAAGACCTTCTGAACTCTAGCTATCCATGGTTTGATACTCATACTTTTGAAAATATCTACATACAACCTGTGCACTTGCATACCTCTCTCTGATCCCATCTAGCTAAAATAACTTTGCTATGTACTCCTAGTCTATGTTGTTGTTGTTGATTTTGCTATTAGAAGACCACCGATTGTCCTCATGCTCTTCGTGCCGGTCTCTAGAAGGGTCGGCATGCTGGCTCGCTCTTGAAGGGATGGCCTGCAGGCTCGTTCGCTAGAGGGGTTGGCCTGCTGGCTCGCGCTGGAGGACCTAAAATATTGATCGTTGCATGCCATCACATCTAGATCTTTGGTGTACTATGCCACCAAGGGGTCAGCCATCTCCAACTAAACCCAGTGATGCTCCCTCTAATTAGCCTTGGTGGTTATCCTAATGCCAATGATAAATTGCGCAACATTGTAATACTCAAGAAAGTTGAGCTTCTTCTTGTCGCCAAACGTCGGGATCACCATCTAGTTGTAGGCGTGTGTCGCCAACTCTGGGGTACTCCATATGCCAAGATAGCACTTCTGGTGTGCTATGGTGATATCCGCTCCTCCCGTGAACTTCTTCTTCCCTTTATGATACAAACAACCGTAGCGCGGCGTCGGATTCACCATCTATCACCGAGAGCTAACGAGTAATAATAAAATGCTTTTGGTTATAAATGATGAGAAAATGACATGACATTTACTAATTGTTCGGCAAATTGAGTGCACGACATTTGACAAAATGATGTTCAAGCAAAACATTGGCACTCATTTTTAATACATGCAAATATTTGACAAATGAACGTATGTTCAAACCTCATGAAAAATCTAATATAATTCCTAAATATAAATCCACTAAAATTTCTAACAACTACACTAAATCAAAATCTAACAACTAATTAGATAAAATCTGACTAAATTAAAATCAAACGGAATTAAAATCTAATTAATCAAAATCTAAATAAATTAAAATCAACTAAACTACACATCTAAAATTCAGTTAAAGTAACAACTAAGAGAAACTAGAGTGGTCGTGCGATATGTCTCAAACGTATCTATAATTTTTTATGCTCCATGCTTGTTTATACACCATTTGCTTTATGTTTTGTTACACTTCGTGGCGCTTTTATGTATTTTTCCAGAACTAACCTATTAACGAGATGCCACATTTCTGCTGTTTTTGTGTTTCAGAAAAGCTACATAGGAAATATTCTCGAAATTGGACGAAATAAAAGCCAAAGTTCCTATTTTTCCCGAAGCATCACAGAGTCCAAAGCAGAGACAGAGGGGTGCCAGAGGGCGGCCGCACCACCCCATGGCGCGGGCCACCCCCTGGCCGCGCCAAGGCCTGGTGTGGGCACCTGGTCCACTTCCTGACGCCGCCCTTCCGCCTATATATTCCCCTCGACGGGAAAACCTAAAGGACCCGATCAATTTTCCTCGAAACATACTGCAAGCCACCGCCGTCGTCGACGCAAGATCAGGAGGGTCCAGAAGCTCTTCCTGGCACCCTGTCGGAGTGGGGAATCACCGCCGGAGGCCTTCTTCATCACCATGCCTACCTCTGGAGTGATGTGTGAGTAGTCTACCTTGGACTAAAGGTCCATAGTAGTAGCTAGATGGTTGTCATCTCCTCCATGTGCTTCATGTTTAGATCTTGTCAGCTGCCTATCATGATCAAGATCATCGTTGTGTAATTCTACATGTTGTGTTTGTTGGGATCCGATGAATACTGATACTATATCAAGTTGATTTGTTGAATTATTATCTTTATGTTATCTCTATGTTGTTTATGATCTTGCATGCTCTCTATTGCTAGTAGATATCTTGGCCGACTAGATGCTAGTGACTCCAAGAGGGAGTATTTATGCTCCATAGTGGGTTCATGCCTCTAGTAATCTAGGGGAGTGAGGTTGTAGATGTGTTGTTGCTACTAGGGAGAAAATAACAATCTTGTGTTCAAGGATATTTGTATTGTTTACATTACACACTTTGCTTAAGGCGATAATCTGTTGCTTGCAACTTAATACCCAATGGTTACTCGGATGACATGCGGAGGGTGGATTATTAGTCATAGATGCAGTTGGATTATGGTCTATGTATTATGTTGTAATGCCCAAGTGAATCTCATAGTGATCCTCATGATATTTGTATGCTTGCTTTATTCTATCAATTGTTCAACTGTAATTTGTTTACCGAGCATATTATTTATCTTATGGACAGACACCACTAGTGAACTGTGGAGCCCGGTCCATTTTTACATTGCTATTACCGTTTACCATTTACTCGCTTTATTTACATTCTTGCAAACTACAATCTTTTACCACTCGATACGCTTAATCCTTTGGTTACAGCAAACCGGTGAGATTGACAACCTCACTGTAAGTTGGGACAAAGTACTTGGTTGTGTTGTGTGTAGGTTCCACGTTGCTGCTGGTGCAAAGCTACACCCTGGACAAGGCGCCATACATACATTGTCCAGAGCTGTCGCAAAGCTAGCGAGCATCAACCTTCGGAAGTTGGTTCTTTCTCCTACTGGTTCGATAAACCTTGGTTTCATACTGAGGGAAGACTTGTTATTGTGCTCATCATAACCTTCTCTTAGGGTTTCCAATTGGGCGGTCTGATACGTCTCCAATGTATCTATAATTTTTGATGCTCCATGCTTGTTTTTACACCATTTACCCGATGTTTTGTTACACTTCGTGGCACTTTTATGCATTTTCTGGAACTAACCTATTAACAAGTCGCCATAGTGCCAGTTCCCTATTTTCTACTGTTTTTGTGTTTCAGAAAAGCTACACAGGAAATATTCTCGGAATTGGACGAAACAAGTTCCAGAAGTCTTATTTTTTCCGGAAGCTTCCCGAAGACCGAAAGAGAGCCGAAGGGGGGCCAGAGGCCGCCCTCACACATAGGTGGCGCGGCCCAGGCCCTGGTCGCGCCACCCTGGTGTGAGGAGCCCCTGGCTTCCCCTTGACGATGCCCCTTCGCCTATAAGAAGCCTCGGGACAGAAAACCCTAAAGGAGTCGGCGAAATTTCCAGAACAGTTCCGCAGCGCCGTCGCCATCAAAGACAAATTTCGGGGGACAGAAGTCTCTGTTCCGGCACCTTGCCGGGACGGGGAAGTGCCCCCGGAGCCATCTCCATCGGTCTCCATCGCCGTCTCCGCCATCTCCATCGACCTCACCGCCATCTCCATCAACCTTGCTGTCTCCTATGATGAGGAGGGAGTAGTTCTCCCCCGGGGCTGAGGGCTCTACCGGTAGCTATGTGGTTCACCTCTCTCTCCCATGATGTGATCTTTATGTGATCGTGAGCTTTGTATCATGTTGAACAAGTAGATGTTATTATTCAGATATTATGTGTACTCTAGTGATGTTATTAAAGTAATCTATTCCTCCTGCCATGGTGTAATGGTGACAGTGCGTGCATCATGGTGGTACTTGGTCTAGGCTACGATTGTGATCTCTTATGGATTATGAGAATAATTATCGCTATGATAGTATTGAAGTGATCTTTTCCTCCTTTCATGGTGTAATGTTGACAGTGTGTGCACCGTGTTAGTACTTGGTCTAAGTTGCAATAATATCTATCTTGAGTTGTGATCTGATTTGAATATCTCTATGAGCGGTGTTTGTCAAGTACTTGATGAACTTTAAGGGGTGCTTCTGTAGCCACTACGCAATGATTAGTGTTATTCAATAGGAGAGTAATTCAGAGTACCATAGTGAAGAGAAGTTATTTATTTGTTCATTCATGTTATATTGTTGGGAGTGTGTCCACTAGTGAAAGTATGATCCCTAGGCCTTGTTTCCAAGCTTTGCACACCGTTTACTCGTTGTTTTGTTACATGTTTGCTTGCTGCCATTTTTATTCCAGATTGCATTTACTACTTATAATCATCACTACCGCTTGTATTTCACTATCTCTTCGCCGAACTAGTGCACATATACATCTGACAAGTGTATTGGGTGTGTTGGGGACACAAGAGACTTTCTGTATCGTAATTGCAGGGTTGTTTGAGAGAGATAGCTTTGACCTCTTCCTCCCTGAGTTCGATAAACCTTGGGTGATCCACTTAAGGGAAACTTGCTGCTGTTCTACAAACCTCTGCACTTGGAGGCCCAACACTGTCTACAAGAACAGACGCGTGCGTAGACATCACGGTCATCTACAAAAATCCTACATCAACACCGCACCATCAACAAGTTTTCTGGCGCCGTTGCCGGGGAGAAAGAGGATTTCTGCAAGGGGAGTCTCTCACTTTCAATCTTTTACTTTGTTATTATTTTGTTTTGTTTTGTTTTGTTTTTGCTTGCATCTTTTTATCAAAAATACAAAAAATTAGTTCCTTTATAGTTATTTTTACTTGCCTGCTTTTAGTTTTGCTAGAATGAGTAATCCTGAAGTTGAAGTTCGTACTTTTAAGCAATAATGGGGAGAAAGTTTGAAAGATGCTTGGTACGAATTAGTAATGCTCATCATAGATGTACAAAAAAGCATTCTACCATGATCCTCCTTAGGAATTTTTATGTTGGTATATCTAGTTGGAATAGGTACGTTCTTGATACTCTCGCAGGAGGTAATTTTCTGGGTACTCCTGCTTTGGAAGCATGTACTTTAATTGAAAGTTTAGTGGGAGTACCACCTGTTAATGTTGTTAAAACTGAGATCATTTTGGAGGAAGTTTTAGAAAAACTTAGCTCTTTATAAAAAAGTTTGCCAAATATCCTTGGTAACGCTAGCCAGGTTAATAAATCGATAAAAAGTATCGGTAAGAGAATCACTATTTTAGAGGCTAGTACTACTCATGATAGTCAAAACTTTAGGATTGGTAAACTAGAGGAGTCTATGGAAACTTTAAGTTTAATTTTCTCTTCTCTTAAATTTAAGAAGGAGAAAGCTTTTGTTGGAAAGGAGCAAAAATTTATGTATGTTCCTAAGGTATCTGTGCTAAAACCACAGCATGTTTTTAAGATTGGTAAGACTTTTAGTTCAACTAAGAGTGACTTGCAGGTTGAATCATCTTCAGAGGCTTCTAAAGTGCCTAGTGTGGTAAGTGGTGTTCTTGAGGAAACAATTGATCTTAATGCTTCATTTGAAAATACTTGATTTCCACTTTCTGCGCCTAGCTCAAAGGAGTTAAACAAAAGCACTCTTGGGAGATTACCCATTGTTTTCTTTTCAGTACTTTTTCTTTTATTTGAGTCTTGGAAGTTATTACAACTATAATGACCTCTCCTTATCATTTTTATTTCATTTTTGTGCCAAGAAGAACCTCTAATTTGAGGAAGGTAAGATTTGGGGAAGTTGCTGTCCTGAAACAGATTTCTGTGCTGCACCGTAAAAATTCATGAAAATTCTCAGAATATCTTTTTGATCTGCGATTTCTTGTACGCATGACCCAGGTTATTTCCAAACTTTTATTAGTTTCGCACTTTTCGATTTGAGCAACAGAAGGTCCTTGAAAAAATCGATCTTTGTCAGCTGTTCTATTTTGACAGATTTCTGCACTATTCATGTTTGCCTCTCGATCGCTTTTTTTTAGTTCTTTTGATCACGGAACTTTTGAGGAAGTTGCTACAGTAGCTTATGTTTTAATGGATGGTATATTTGAGTTTGAAACTGAACCAAAAGAGTAGATTGACTATCATGCTTATACTAATGTTGCTAATAGAATTGTGTTAATTTTTGTATGAAGGAAGTTTTCAAGTGTAGAGAAAGGAGAGTGATGAGATGAGATGAAGTATGGACAAAAGCTCAAGCTTGGGGATGCCCATGTCACCCCAAGAAATATCCAAGAGGTATAAGCATCAAAGCTTGGGGATGCCCCCGAGGCATCCCTTCTTCATCGGCAATAATCAGGTCACCTTTGAAGACACTATATTTTTATTGCATCATGTTCTATGCATTTTTCTTGGAGCGTCTTTACTTTCACTTTCAGTTTTCTTTTGTTTTGTTTGCTGAAATAAATGGTTGGACCCCAATAAATTTCTTTTGGAGAAGACACACTCTGTTTTTCATTGCCAAAAACACTCTAGTTTTCACTCTTATTGTTCAACGAGTGTTCTCTTTTTCTAGTACTGCGTTTAGCTTTTGTTTTTCGCCTTGAATTTTGTTTAGATCTTGTTTTATCTTTGCATCAAGGTGTATTTAGACCACTGGTCTATGTTGGTTTTCATCAAAAGAGTTGTTTCAAAAAGGTTTGAATGGTGTTGGAAAAGAGAAAAAGTTTCATGACTATAGTGGTACAAATGGGAGCTTGTTTAGACCGTAGCTTAGACTTTTGCATGTCATGCTTGATGTCATTTTGATAGTATGCTTAGTAGTTTTTGCTGTAGCATGACTTGTCTCAAATGACTGAGATTGCTTAATGAGCCTTTGAAAAAAAATCATGCGTTGTTTTTGTTATATGGGAGCATATTATTGTGGTTTTCTCCTTTGATGCTTTATTTGGGTTGACTTGGCGCATGCTTACAACATGTTTGACTCTAACAAGTCACCATAAGCCTCTATGATCATTTGGTTTTGACTTGTGATACCACTTTATGCTTCCGTTAATGATGTTTTGTTGCTATGCATGATTATGGCTGTTATTGCTCTCTTAGTTGGTCGCTCCCAGTCTTTTGCTAGCCTTCATTTTGTACTGAGAGGGAATACTTTTCATGCATCCAACTCCCAAAAACCAAGTTTATTCCAATGAGTCCACTATAAATTCCTATGCATGGTATTTGCAAGCCATTCCAAGTAAATTTCCATGTACTACCTTTCAAAAAACCTTCAAAATACTTCTCATTTTGTGACACTGTTTTCAGCTCATGGGGATGTAGTGGTCGGATTTGCTATCTTCCATATTGTTTTATTCCAAAAAAAGAAAAAAACAAGAAAAAAAAGCACTCCTCCATGGTATGTGAAAGTTGGTGGGCACCCGATGGAATCGGTTAGCCATGGTTTGTGAAAGGAAAAGTAGGAAGGAGTGCCAAGCTTTATAAAAGATCACAAAAATGCCAATCTCTCTCTAAAAAACTTGTTTAGTATGGAAGATAGTAAGAACCCTGATACGTCTCAAACGTATCTATAATTTTTGATGCTCCATGCTTGTTTTTACACCATTTGCTTAGTGTTTCGTTACACTTCATGGCGTTTTTATGCATTTTCCAGAACTAACCTACTAACAAGATGCCACAGTGCCAGTTCCCAGTTTTCTGCTGTTTTTGTGTTTCAGAAAAGTTATACAGGAAATATTCTCGGAATTGGACGAAACAAAAGCCGAACGTCCAGATATTAAACGAAGCTTCCAGAACACCTAAGAGGAGACAGAACCGAGCCAGAGGGTGGTCTCACCACCAGGGGACGCGGCCCAGGGCCTGGCCGCGCCGCCCTATGGTGAGCCCCACCTGGTCCACTTCTGACGCTGCCCCTTCGCCTATAAAGACCCCCCGACGGGAAAAACCTAAGGACCCGATCAATTTTCCAGAAACACATCGCGATCCGCCGCCGTCGTCAACCCGAGATCGGGAGGGTCTAGAAGCTCTTCCCGGCACCCTACCGGAGAGGGGAATCGCCACCGGAGGTCTTCTTCATCGCCATGCTTACATCCGGCGCGATGAGTGAGTACTCTACCTTGGACTATGGGTCCATAGCAGTAGCTAGATGGTTGTCTTCTCCACCATGTGCTTCATGTTTAGATCTCGTGAGCTGCCTTACATGATCGAGATCACCGTTATGTAATTCTACATGTTGTGTTTGTTAGGATCCGATGAATATTGGTGTTATGTTGAGTTGATGTGCTGGATCATATATCTTATGTTATCTCTACGTTGTTTATGATCTTGCATGCTCTCCGTTGTTAGTAGCTATCTTGGCCAAGTAGATACTAGTGACTCCAAGAGGGGGTATTTATGCTTGATAGTTGGGTTCATGCCTCTATTTAATCTGGGGGATTGACAGAAACCTCTAAGTTTGTAGATGTGATGTTGCCACTAGGGAGAAAACAACATTCTTATGTCCAAGGGCATATGCTTTGTTTACATTACACATTTTGCTTAATGCAGTTATCTGTTGTTCGCAACTTAATACTCAAGGGGTCCTTGGATGATTCCCCGTGAGTGAATTATTAGTCATAGATGCAGTTGGATGGCGGTCTATATATTTTGTTGTAATGCCCAGAGTAAATCTCATAGTGATCCTCGCGACGTATGCATGTTATCTTTATTCTATTAATTGCCCAACTGTAATTTGTTTACCCAGCATGTGTTATTTATCTTATGGAGAGACACCACTAGTGAACTGTGGACCCCGGTCTAATTTCCGTTATATTGCTATCACATGTTTACTTTACTCGCATTGTTTACTTTCTCGCATACTACTATTGCTTTCCACTCGATACGCTCATACCTTTGTTTACAGCAAATTGGTGAGATTGACAACCTCATCGTAAGTGGGGAGCAAAGTATTTGGTTGTGTTGTGTGCAGGTTCCGCGTTGCTACTAGTTGAAGACGTGCTAACAAGTGTCGTAAACGGTGCCCTTGTTGGAAGTCACTAGGCTAGCAGGCATCACCTTATGGAGTTTGACTTTTTCCTGGATTTGATAAACCTTGCTTTCTTACTGAGGGAAAAACTTGTTGCTGTGCTCATCATACCTTCCTCTTGGGGTTCCCAACTGGATGGTGAAATTACATCAACACCGTGCCGCATCAAGGATATTTTCTGGCGCCGTTGCCGGGGAAAAAGAAGACTTCTGCAAGGGGAGTTTCGCACGCACATCCTTTACTTTGTTTTAAGTTTTGCTTTTTCTTTATTTTATTTTATTTTGCTTGCATCGTTTTATGAAAAACACAAAAAAAAAACAGTTTCCTTTATAGTTGTTTTTACTTGTGTGCTTTTAGCTTTGCTCGAATGGGTACTCATGAGAACACCAAGTTGTGTGACTTTACTAGCACTAATAATAGTGATTTTATCTGCACTCCTATTGCGCCACCTGCTCCTGCTACTGATTTTTATGAGATTAAACCTGCTTTGTTGAACCTTGTTATGAAAGAGCAATTTTCTGGTGCTAGTACTGATGATCCTGCAGCTCATCTCAACAACTTTGTTGAGCTATGTGAGATGCAGAAATATAAGGATGTAGAGAGTGATATTATTAAGCTTAAGTTGTTTCCTTTTTCTTTGAGAGGAAAAGCTAAGGATTGGTTGCTGTCTTTGCCTAAAAATAGTATTGATTCATGGGCTAAGTGCAAGGATGCTTTTATTGGAAGATACTATCCTCCTGCTAAGATTATAGCTTTGCGTAGCAATATTATGAAGTTTAGCCAGTTTGATAATGAACATGTTGCTTAAGCTTGGGAAAGAATGAAATCTATGATAAAGAATTGCCCTACTCATGGACTGACTACTTGGATGATTGTCCAAACTTTTTATGCAGGACTGAATTTTTCTTCAAGGAACCTATTGGATTCAGCTGCTGGAGGCACTTTTATGTCCCTTACCTTGGGCGCCGCAACAAAGCTTCTTGACAATATGATGGTAAATTATTCTGAATGGCACACCGAGAGAGCTCCACAAGGTAAGAAGGTAAATTCTGTTGAGGAAACCTCTTCCTTGAGTGATAAGATTGATGCTATAATGCTTATGCTTTCTAATGATAGGACTCATGTTGATCCTAATAATGTTCCTTTGGCCTCTTTGGTTGCTCAAGAAGAGCATGTTGATGTAAACTTCATTAGAAATAATAATTTTAACAACAATGCTTATAGGAACAATTTTGCTAGTAACAATTATAGGCCGTATCCTTCTACCAATTGTAATGGTTATGGTAACTCTTATGGTAATTCCTCCAACAACACTAGGGCCGCGCCCTCCGAGCTTGAGGTAATGCTCAAGGACTTCATCGGTAAGCAAACTGCTTTTAGTAAGTCTGTTGAGGAAAAGTTAGGCAAAATTGATATTCTTGCTTCTAAAGTTGATAGCCTTACTCATGATGTTGAACTTATGAAACTAAAAGTTTTGCCTAATGATGTAAAATAGAACAATACTTTTGCCACTGCTAACGCTATCCAAGTTAGAATTGATAAAAATGTTAGGATGCTAGCAGAATTGCATGCCAGGTGGGAAAGAGAAGATGAGATGGCTAGGAAGATGAAGGTATGTACCATTACTACCTCTAATGATGTTGTTCCAAATGCTAGCAATCCTCTTACTTTGATTGGTGTAGAGAAAACTCCTACTCCTAGTGTTAAAAAGCCCAAAACAGCAAAAACTTTTTCTCAAAAGAGTGCTGAAATTTTTCGGAGTGTAGGAGATGATAGCTCTATTATTTTTAATGATTTTGATGTTGATGGCAGCAATATATCTGAAGTTATTTTGTTCTTGCAAAAGCTTGCTTTGACTCCTAATGCTAGTCCTATAAATGTTGCTTTTACTAAGCATATTACCAATGCTCTCATGAAAATTAGGGATGAAAAGTTGAAGCAAAAAGCTTCTATTCCCAAGAAGTTAGAAGATTGTTGGGAACCCATCATTGATATGCATGTTAATGGTTTTGATTGCCATGCTTTATGTGATCTAGGTGCTAGTATTTCTATTATGCCTAGAAAAATTTATGACATGCTTGATTTACCACCTCTAGAAAAGTGCTATTATGATGTTCCTATTGCTGATGTTGCTAAGAAGAAACCTTTGGGAAGGATTAATGATGTTCTTATTATGGTTAACAATAACCTTGTTCCCGTTGATTTTCTTGTCATGGATGTTGAATGCAATGCTTCATGTCCTATTATTTTGGGAAGACCCTTTCTTCGAACTGTAGGTGCCATCATTGATATGAGGGAAGGCACCATCAAAAATCAATTCCCACTCAAGAAAGGTATGGAACACTTCCCTAGGAAGAGGAAGAAATTACTTTTTGACTCTATTCTTTGAGCAAATTATGAGCTTGATGCTTCATCGCTCGATATTACTTGATTTGCACTTTCTGCGCCTAGCTCAAAGGCGTTAAAGAAAAGCACTCTTGGGAGATAAACCATTGTTTTATTTTTAGTTCTTTTTCTTTTATTTGAGTCATGGAAGTTATTACTACTGTAATAACCGCTCCTTATCCTTTTTATTTCGTTGTTGTGCCAAGAGAAGCCTCTAATTTGAGTGAGATAAGATTTGGCGATGTTGCTGTCCTGAAACAGATTTCGGTGCTGCACCGTAAAAATTCGTGAAAATTTTCAGAATATCGTTTTGACCTGCGATTTCTTGTTCATATGCCAGGTTATATCCAAACTTTCATTAGTTATACACTTTTTGATTTGAGCAACAGAAAACCCTCTAAAAATTCGACCTTTGTCAGCTGTTCTGTTTTGACAGATTTCTGCCACTATTTGTGTTTGCCTCTTTATCGCTTTCTTTTTGAGTTCTTTTGATCATGGAACTTTTGGGGAAGTTGCTACAGTAGTATATGCTTTATATGTGGTGGTTTTGAGTTGAAACCTGAAGCAAAAAGGGTGGATTCAATATTATGCTTACACTAATGTTGCTAATAGAATTGTGTGTAGTTTTGTATGAAGGAAGTTTTCAAGTGTAGGGATTGGAGAATGATGAGATGAGTTGAAGAATGGACAAAAGCTCAAGCTGGGGATGCCCATATCACCCCAAGAAATATCCAAGAGGTACAAGCGTCAAAGCTTGGGGATGCCTCCGAGGCACCCCTTCTTCATCGGCAAAAATCAGGTCACCTTTCAACACACTATATTTTTATTGCTTCATGCATTATGCGTTTTTCTTGGAGCGTCAGTTGTTTTAGTTTTCAGTTTGGTTTAGTTTTGTTCGCTGCAATAAATGGTTGGACTCCAACAAATTTCCTTTGGAGAAGTTGCCTTGCTTTTCATTTGCCAAGAACACTCCGTTTTTCACTCTTATTGTTCAACGAGTGTTCTCTTTTTTCTGCTACTGCGTTTAGCTTTCATTTTTCGCCTTGATTTGTGTTCAGATCTTCTTATATCTTTGCATCAAGGTGTATTTTGACCTCTGGACCATGTTGGTTTTCATCAAAAGAGTTATTTCAAAAAGGTTCGAATGGTGTTGGAAACGACAAAAAAAATTATGCAAAAAAAAAGTGGTACAAAAAGGAGCTTGTGTAGACTGCGGCGTATGCTTTTGCATGTCGTGATTGATGTCTTTTTGATAGTATGCTTAGTGGTTTTGCTGTAGCATGACTTGTCTCAAATGACTGAGATTGCTTAATGAGCCTTTGAAAAAAATCATGCGTTGTTTTAATTATTTGAAAGCATTATTTTGGTTTTCTCTTTGATGCTTTATTTGGGTTGACTTGGTGCATGCTCACACATGTTAGACTCATACAAAGTCGCCATAAGCCTCTATGATCATTTAGTTTTTGATTTTTGATGCCATTTTATGCTTCTTTTAATGTTGCTTTGTCGCTATGCATGATTATGGCCGTTATTGCTCTCTTAGTTGGTCGCTCTCAGTCTTTTGCTAGCCCTCATTTTGTACTGAGTATGAGCTCAACTCGTGCATCCAACTCCTAAAAACCAAGTTTGCCATTATGTCCACTATAAATTCCTATGCATGGTATTTGCAAGCCATTCCAAGTAAATTTTCATGTGCTACCTTTGAAAAAACCTTCAAAATACTTCTCGTTTTGTGACACTGTTTTCAGCTCATGGGGACGTAGTGGTCGGATTTGCTATCTTCCATATTGTTTATTCTAAAAAGAAAAAAAAGAAAAAAATAAAAGAAAAAAGGCACTCCTCCATGGTATGTGAATGTTGGTGGGCACCCGATGGAATCGGTTAGCCATGGTTTGAGAAAGGAAAAAGGTGGGGAGGAGTGCCAAGCTTTATAAAAGAGCACAAAAGTGCCATTCTCTATCAAAAACTTGCTTCATTTTTGTATGGAAGATAGTAAGAACCCCATTTCCAGTCGTTAACAAAAACAACCACCTCTCAAAACCCAATTTTTATCTCTCTGTTTTACAAATGAAAAGCTCTAGCACATGTTTAATCACTGCTTCCCTCTGCGAAGGGCCTTTCTTTTACTTTTATGTTGAGTCACCACCTTCTATCTTTATGTACCATCTAAGAGAGCATAGTTGTCATTCTGAGTATAACGTGCATTGTCCCAAAGTTTTCATTGATTGACTCATGATGTTGGTTTCACTTGTTCTTAAATTATTTGTATCTAGTCGCCCTCTTAAACTTGAAGGTGTCCTATGCATTTATGTTTTGCTCTCTCATGAAGGACAAGCTGAAAACCATTTGTATATTTTTCCATATGATTTGAACACACGTTTGACTTTCATTGTTTCATTTTCATGATCTTTCGTTTGTGTTCATTTTCATGTTATAACATGGTTGCTAAGTTTCTTCTATCAAGATTATATCTTTCATGCCCATGTTTTAAGTTCTTTTGATCCCAGCACTCAATGCTTTACATAGATGATCAAGATTGTGTAGGTGCATGTCACCTCAAAAATTATTTCTTGTTATCACTTACCTACTCGAGGACGAGCAGGAGTTAAGCTTGGGGATGCTGATACGTCTCAAACGTATCTATAATTTTTGATGCTCCATGCTTGTTTTTACACCATTTGCTTAGTGTTTCGTTACACTTCGTGGCATTTTTATGCATTTTCTGGAACTAACCTACTAACAAGATGCCACAGTGCCAGTTCCCTGTTTTCTGCTGTTTTTGTGTTTCAGAAAAGTTACACAGGAAATATTCTCGGAATTGGACGAAACAAAAGCCGAACGTCCAGATATTAAACGAATATTCCAGAACACCGAAGAGGAGACGGAACCGAGCCAGAGGGTGGTCTCACCACCAGGGGGCGTGTCCCAGGGCCTGGCCGCGCCGCCCTATGGTGAGCCCCACCTGGTCCACTTCTGACGCTGTCCCTTCGCCTATAAAGACCCCCCAACAGAAAAACCTAAGGACCCGATCAATTTTCCAGAAACATATCGCGATCCGCCGCCATCGTCGACCCGAGATCGGGAGGGTCCAGAAGCTCTTCCCGGCACCCTGCCGGAGAGGGGAATCGCCACCGGAGGTCTTCTTCATCGCCATGCTTGCCTCCGGCGTGATGAGTGAGTAGTCTACCTTGGACTATGGGTCCATAGCAGTAGCTAGATGGTTGTCTTCTCCACCATGTGCTTCATGTTTAGATCCCGTGAGCTGCCTTACATGATCGAGATCACTGTTATGTAATTCTACATGTTGTGTTTGTTGGGATCCGATGAATATTGGTGTTATATTGAGTTGATGTGCTGAATCATATATCTTATGTTATCTCTATGTTGTTTATGATCTTGCATGCTCTCCGTTGTTAGTAGCTATCTTGGCCAAGAAGATACTAGTGACTCCAAGAGGGGGTATTTATGCTCGATAGTTGGGTTCATGCCTCTATTTAATCGGGGGGAGTGACAGAAATCTCTAAGGTTGTAGATGTGCTGTTGCCACTAGGGAGAAAACAACATTCTTATGTCCAAGGGTATATGCTTTGTTTACATTACACACTTTGCTTAATGCAGTTATCTGTTTTTCGCAACTTAATACTCAAGGGGTCCTTGGATGATTCCCCGCGAGTGGATTATTAGTCATAGATGCAGTTGGATGGCGGTCTATGTATTTTGTTGTAATGCCCAGAGTAAATCTCATAGTGATCCTCGCGACATATGCACATTATCTTTATTCTATCAATTGCCCAACTGTAATTTGTTTACCCATCATGTGCTATTTATCTTATGGAGAGACACCACTAGTGAACTGTGGACCCTGGTCTAATTTCCTTTATATTGCTATCATCTGTTTACTTTACTCGCATTGTTTACTTTCTCGCATACTACTATTGCTTTCTACTCGATACGCTCATACCTTTGTTTACAGCAAACCGGTGAGATTGACAACCTCATCGTAAGTTGGCAGCAAAGTATTTGGTTGTGTTGTGTGCAGGTTCCGCGTTGCTACTAGTTGAAGACGTGCTAACAAGTGTCGTAAACGGCGCCCTTGTTGGAAGTCACTAGGCTAGCAGGCATCACCTTCTGGAGTTTGACTTTTTCCTGGATTCGATAAACCTTGGTTTCTTACTGAGGGAAAAACTTGCTACTGTGCTCATCATACCTTCCTCTTGGGGTTCCCAACTGGACGGTGAAATTACATCAACACCGTGCCGCATCAAACCCCATTGCCAGTCGTTGACAAGAATAACCACCTCTCAAAACAAATTTTTATCTCTCTGTTTTACAAATGAAAAGCTCTAGCACATGTTTAATCACTGCTTCCCTCTGCGAAGGGCCTTTCTTTTACTTTTATGTTAAGTCTCCACCTTCTACCTTTATGCACCGTCTAAGAGAGCATAGTTGTCATTCTGAGCTTAATGTGCATAGTCCCAAAATTTATTATTGATTGATTTATGATTATGGTTTTGCTTGTTCTTAAATTATTTGTATCTAGTCGCCCTCTTAAACTTGAAGGTATCCTATGCATTTATGTTTTGCTACTCTATGAAGGACAAGCTGAAAACCACTTTGGTATGTTTTTCTATATGGTTGAAACACACACTTGACTTTTAATGCTTCATTACTCATGATCTTTTGTTTGTGTTACTTTTCATGTTATAACATGGTTGCTAAGTTTTATGGTCAAGATTATGTCTTTTATGCCCATGTTTAGAGTACTTTGATCTTAGCACTCAATGCTTTACATCGTTGATCAAGATTGTGTTGGTGCATGTCACCTAAAAAATTATTATTTTGTTATCACTTACCTACTCGAGGACGAGCAGGAGTTAAGCTTGGGGATGCTTGATACGTCTCAAACATATCTATAATTTTTGATGCTCCATGCTTGTTTATACACCATTTGCTTTATGTTTTGTTACACTTCATGGCGTTTTTATGCTTTTTCCAGAACTAACCTATTAACGAGATGCCACAGTGCAAGTTCCCTGTTTCTGTTGTTTTTGTGTTTCAGAAAAGCTACACAGAAAATATTCTCGAAATTGGACGAAACAAAAGCCAGAGTTGCTATTTTCCCGAAGCGTCACGGAGTCCAAAGCAGAGACGAAGGGGTGCCAGAGGGCGGCCGCACCACCCCATGGCGCGGGCCACCCCCTGGCCATGCCAGGGCCTGGTGTGGGCCCCTGGTCCACTTCCTGACGTCGCCCTTCTGCCTATATATTCCCCTCAACGGGAAAACCTAAAGGACCCGATCAATTTTCCTCAAAACATACTGCAAGTCGCCGCCGTCATCGACGCGAGATCGGGAGGGTCCAGAAGCTCTTCCCGGCACCCTGCCGGAGAGGGGAATCACCGCCGGAGGCCTTCTTCATCACCATGCCTGCCTCCGGAGTGATGTGTGAGTAGTTTACCTTGGACTACGGGTCCATAGCAGTAGCTAGATGGTTGTCATTTTCTCCATGTGCTTCATGTTTAGATCTTGTGAGCTGCCTATCATGATCAAGATCATCGTTGTGTAATTCTACATGTTGTGTTTGTTGGGATCCGATGAATATTGATACTATGTCAAGTTGATTTGATGAATTATTATCTTTATGTTATCTCTATGTTGTTTATGATCTTGCATGCTCTCCGTTGCTAGTAGATATCTTGGCCGAGTAGATGCTAGTGACTCCAAGAGGGAGTATTTATGCTCGATAGTGGGTTCATGCCTCTAGTAATCTGGGAGAGTGACAGAAACCTCTAAGTTTGTATATGTGATGTTGCTACTAGGGAGAAAACAATAATCTTGTGTTCAAGGACATTTGTATTGTTTACATTACACACTTTGCTTAACGTGATAATCTATTGCTTGCAACTTAATACCCAATGGTTGCTCGGACGACATCCGGAGGGTGGATTATTAGTCATAGATGCAGTTGGATTACGGTCTATGTATTATGTTGTAATGCCCAAGTGAATCTCATAGTGATCCTCATGACATTTGTATGCTTGCTTTATTCTATCTATTGCCCAGCTGTAATTTGTTTACCCAGCATGTTATTTATCTTATGGAGAGACACCACTAGTGAACTGTGGACCCCGGTCCATTCATTTACATTGCTATTACCGTTTACCATTTACTCGCTTTGTTTACATTATTACAAACTACTATCTTTTACCACTTGATACGCTTAATCTTTTGTTTACAGCAAACCGGTGAGATTGACAACCTCACTGTAAGTTGAGACAAAGTACTTGGTTGTGTTGTGTGCAGGTTCCACGTTGCTGTTGGTGCAAAGCTACGCCATGGACAAGGCGCCATACATACATTGTCCGGAGCTGTCGTGAAGCTAGCGAGCATCAAACTTCGGAAGTTGGTTCTTTCTCCTACTGGTTCGATAAACCTTGGTTTCATACTGAGGGAAGACTTGCTACTGTGCTCATCATAACCTTCTCTTGGGGTTTCCAACTGGGCGGTCATCTACAAAAGTCCTACATCAACACCGCACCATCATCGTGCGCTCATTGAGGGGTGGCGGCAACAAGGCTAGGGCTGGGAGGCAACATCATGGACGGACGAGGCAGTGTCGATTTCACAATGATGTCATCGATCTGGGTGGCAACATAGATCTAAAGCGACATCATCGACCTGGGACTGGGGAAGGGGGAAGGTTGCAGCAACAACGTGAAAAGGGAGAGGGAGAGGTAGGGACATCGGCGGCAGTATGCGACAAAGGAGAGAATGAGATAGGGCGAGACAAGTCGATGAGATTGAGAGAGGAAAGATGTACATATCGATCAATTTTTTGAGGAGAACGTACGATTTGGTTGTCTTGAGCCGGTTGGACTCTAGTGGCGTGGGCCTTTAGTCCACACCACTAGCTGACTGGCCGCAGGCTGGACTGGGCTACTATTTAGCCCACGACATTAGTACTATGGTGACCCTGGGCCCACACACCACCGGTAAGGTGTCATGATCCAGTGCCTCAGTGTTGCCACTGGTGGCATAGTAGCAATAACGCGTCACTTTTGGCCACGTCACCGGTGGCGTGTCTAGAGATTTGCACACGAATAATCATATGTCACCTATAATTAGTTTCCTACTAGTGTTAGAGAAAAACACATATTATACCCTATGCACCATGATAATCCCATATAAGCATGGTTAGGGTTTTCCTCATTATTGGAGGATCCACAGTCCCAGATTTGTAGGCTTGACCACTTGAGCAGATAAGCAGATGGCGGCTGGTGGCAGACATACCATAGAGGGCCTGACTTGTAGCCATAACGGGGTGGATACGAGAGACCACCAAGGTCGGAAGAAGGAAAGGAGAAAACGCTTTATTGGGGGACACCCCACCATCGTCCGCCAGCAGCCTCTTCCGATAGCAGTAGGGGTGGATGGGGCGGCGGAGCGGTGGCGGGACAACCTAGGAGGCTAGGATTATTTAGATGAGATCGAAATATTGAAAATCATCTATAGTTTTTCTAAGACTAGCACACATGCCCGTGCGTTGCACCGGGAAGTAAAGAAAATTATTTTTCATAAATAACATCGGCACAATTCTAAATATCCCCAAATTCCATCAATTTACTGTTACTATCAGGTCTATCCATAGAAGTGAAATAGAACTGGAAACAATTTTTTACATGTGAATTTTGAGAAATTGATTTTACTTTTATGTAGTCAGTTCATTGCCGGCCTCCGACAGGATATGTGGTGTTTGGTTCATTAACCACCTTGAATTCTTTAGCTAGACTTAAATTTTCACCACACATTTCTGTTTTGCTTCCTTTCTTGCTTTCTTTCACATACGTTGTCGAATTCAATATCATGGGATGTGGGTCAAATCATGTAAGCGAGCATGGCCAGCATAATATGCGAGTCCACCTTTTGCTGCCGGAGTGCCATTGAAATTCAGCACATCTTCGATGACTGAAGATACTACAACTCGAGGGAAACAACAACAATCAGGATACGTGAAGACTCAGGCGCGCCCTGAGCGGAGGTCCGTGACATTGAGAGCAAGCCACCTATGTCTGGGGTGGTGGTGCACATATGAAGTAAATCCATCGTGCATACGCACAGAAGCCACCAACCTGGGTTTGTGACTGTGGCCCGCATGCATGCATAAAACCACTCAGCTCATATAAGCTACCAGCAAGCTAGCATGAACGCATCAGCTTAGCAAGCACATGCACGCACTTGCACAGCTTTGTCTAGCCATTCAGGGTCTCCGCCACCGAACACTGATAGTAGTGTAGCTTGTCGATGCCCTTCTACTATATGAATTTCTATCCGCTGATGCAGCCATGGGCGCACGCACACGAAAATATGCCGACATGCACAAACGACGGCGGCCGTAGTCCGAGAGGACAACGGTGGGGATGATCAGCACGGCATCACGCACTGTGTTCAATGAGGTTGTAGAGGTCGTTGGGGTTCTAGCTATGGCACCGACGGCGGCGGCTAGGTTTACACGCGCTCCACAGAGACAACTTCTCGTCTAGCAATCACAAACCGAAGATGTAGTGGGCGATGGCGGCGAGGCGAGAGGAGGTGTTAGGCCTAAGTCCCGGGCGGCTTGACTTAAGGGGTGCCAAGGTGCGGCTTTTATTGAAGCGGTCGATAACGGAGGTTGGAATTCATGATGGATTCAGTTTCAAATACTATACTCTGTACTTTTCTGCACGACCGAACGGAGAATGTAAGACATATGTTGCGTGCTTAGTTAGGATAGCCCTTTCTATACCAAAACTGATTAAATCGTATCTTTAATGGATTCCAACGCAACACACGAAACCTGCAGAGACGTGTACGGATGAAACATAAAAGACAAATAAATCGAACAGTTTTTTCACTTACCGGTGGCATTGAGGGTAATATGTAGTTTGGTGAAGAGTTGTTTTACTTATCAATGACATTGAGGGTAATATGTAGTTTGATGAAAGGATATATCGGTTTAAAAAAATGTTGGACGAACCAACCACGGAAACCTTACATTCTTTATTATTAGGTATAGATATAGATATAATTTTCTTCTGATATTATAATTATCTTAGGTATCTTTGAGCAGTATGGATACTCGATAGTACCATCGCACCCATAAAAATCATAGTCCAAGTGTACGTATCGCTAGCAAACTTCAAAAGACCCCACGTCTCTCATCTTTTTCAAAGGGAGGGGGAGCCTTCGAGCTGGTTGCTTTTCTGCGCGCCAGGATAGAATATCACCCATGGGGGCTTTGTAGGTGAAGACTCCTGGAGAGAGAGAGAAGAAAGAGAAGGGGGCGAAAAAGAAGCAAATTAAAGCCACACACCTCCAACCAAGCAAGCAATAGAAAGAGAAAGCCAGGAAAGAAGACATCACCCCAACGCAAACCTAGCTAGACCAGCAGCACGTAGCACAAGGACAACAAGAAGAGGTCGCCTCCTCGTTGCGCGGGAGGCGATCGAGCGAACCCTATTCCTTGTTCTTCTTGAATCTCCAATCCTATCCCGTAGAGGCTTAATTTGGGAAATCTAGAGAGAGAGAGAGAGGAGGGAATAGAAGGAAGAATGTTCTCTTCCAAGAAGGCCACTAGCGGCAGCAGCGGTGGTGGTGCGGTGGCGGTGCAGCAGGGAAACGAGAGGGGCATGTGCGTTCAGGGAGACTCGGGCCTCGTCCTCACCACCGACCCCAAGCCCCGCCTCCGGTGGACCGTCGAGCTCCACGAGCGCTTCGTCGACGCCGTCGCCCAGCTCGGAGGCCCCGACAGTACGACTCCATAATCCTTCATGTACTAATGGTTAATTCGATCATATAGCTGAGAATTTTGTGTTTTCTGTAGAGGCGACACCCAAGACGATTATGAGGGTCATGGGAGTCAAGGGGCTCACTCTTTACCACCTCAAGAGCCACCTTCAGGTGCGTTTTAAGTGTGTTGTTGCACCCTCTAGTTAGCTAGGGCTAGGTTTAGTCTCTCTCTTCTCTCTCTCTCTCTCTCATGGTGACTAATCCGTATGGTTTTCTTATGTACAGAAATTCAGGTTGGGGAAGCAGCCACACAAGGACTTCAACGATCATGCTGTTAAGGATGGTAAGGGAGCTAACTCATGCAAGAATAGGCATAACAATCTTGAGTGCATAATTGTTCTTCATTTCCTGTGCAATTCAGTTGTGCAGGTAAAATTTGGCATCTACAATTTTGTATTTTCTGACTGTATCTACCAGCATATGGTCATGTTATATCTTAGTGTTACTGAAATGTTGCCCAAATGTTCACAGCTGCAGCAGCAATGGAGATGCATCGAAACGCGGCCTCTTCTTCGGGCATAATGGGGAGAAACATGAACGAGTAGGTTATTTAGTTGTAAGCAGTATATATAATATGTTAATTACTTTTGTGTTGAGTGTTCACTCATATCCAAATTATTAAGCTTTTCATGGGTATCATATCATCGAGTAGTTTCCTGACCCTTTCACCTTTTTCCATTCCCATTTTGTGGATCTTAATTTCAGCCGCAACGTGCACATGAACGAGGCCATCAGAATGCAAATGGAGGTCCAAAGAAGGCTGCATGAGCAACTAGAGGTGATTAATCAACCAAGAATCAAAGTATGCATGGATCTATGGATCCAAAAAGATCGTGAATTTCTCATCAAGTTTACATTTGCTCTCCTTTTAAAAGCATTAGGAAGTTTACTCAAGTCCACTTTCCTGTGCCCCTTCCCATGCTACTCATGCTCATCTACTTTAGTTACATGCATGCATCGACGTTCTTACAAAGCTTAATTACCTACTCAATTAGCACCAACTGTATAGCTTTACTAGTCCTAATTAGCTAATGCATGCATGGACATGGCAACTGGCATGCAGGTGCAGAAGCACCTTCAGATGAGGATTGAAGCCCAGGGGAAGTACATGCAGTCCATCCTCGAGAAAGCATACCAGAGCCTCTCTTCCGGCGACGTCGTGAACCCCACCGGAGGCTACAAATCACTAGGCAGCCACGCCGGCGTGCTTGACGTGTGCTCCATCAAGGACATTGGTGCAGCTTCCATGGGCTTCCCATCCCTGCAGGACCTGCATCTCTACGGCGGGGGGCACCTAGACCTGCAGCAGCAGCATGCGCCAATGGAGAGCTTCTTCGCGTGCAGCGATGGCGGAGGCAGCCTTGGGTCATTGGGGAAGAAGAGGTCCGGCCAGTACGCCGGCGGCAAGAGCCCCATGATGTGGGGTGACGATGACGACGAGGATGAAAAGGGCGACCAACTCCTCCAGATGGCGCCGCCAATGATGGATGACATGGACTCCATCGCCGGAGTGTACGACGCCAAGTCGATGATGACCATGTCCGGCGACTCGACGGGGAGCAGGGGCTACGACGGCGGAGCAGGATCGAAGCTGGAGAGGCCATCGCCGCGGCGACCGCACATGGGAGGCCAGAGGATGGACAGCCCGTCGGTGATCTACGGGTAATGTACTGAAACGAGCAATCGAATTAAGTTAACTAGAGCTTTTTGTTTAACTGCTGCATGTGGCTAAATAAGTATAGCTTGAGTGCATGGTACTAAATGGGGGAATTATAGAAGAAATTACGGGACATTGATCGATCATGGTGATCTTATAGATATAGCGATGCATCACACATGTCTAAGATGATGCTCAAGGTCTAACTAAGGTGATCTTGTAATGTAATTGTACGTGTTCTTACTTAATTATGAGGGGTGTAAATGTGTAATCTAATTGTTTTGGTGATCTTGCATGCTGAGAGGCAATGCAAAGCTTCTATTGATCCTGGAGATCCTATGTATATCTATGTTAGAGGAAATCGCCTACACTTATGTGCGGAGTAGTTTTAATAAATTCTTATTGGTTGGGTCTGGAAACATGTGCATTGCTCCGAATTCTCGCACAGATGTTGTGTGCTTGTGGTGCACTTCAACTTAGCTATGTTTTTCCTGGCAACCAGAAAATTAATATGTAGGTGTGCATATGTGTTTGCATGCATGATTCCACATAGAACAACATAGTCGATTTAAATATAATAATCCTTTTTAGATAACCGAGAAATACACAATCTGGTGTACTACTATATATACATTTATCAATTCAGAAGTTGGCATGTGTCCATACTCCATACTTTACCTAGCTAGTAGTGCAGTTTCAATGCAAGCTTGCATATAGGCATGCAAAAAAAAAGTATGAATTCCCTTGTGTTAAGTAATGTGAACATATGAAGAATCCTAGGTTTTGAATTCCAGTTCAGCATATATTCAAAAAACATGCATGGTTTTGAACACATACATTCTCGTGAAGCAAAGCATGCAATGTGAGATGCTAATGTATAAAGTGATCCGGAAAAGCTATATTGCAAACGGAGGTGAACTATCAAACCATTAGTTGTGGATTATATGGAATCAGGGAAAAATGAATTAAAGCAAAACCAATGTAGGTAGACTAGATTACAACTAATATATATTTAAGTAATTAAGATAAATATAGAAGTTAAGTACACACACAAAATAATGTACATGCACTCAGTACATGAAGTGTGGGCCTAGCACAAATTATGGCTCGACATTATATAAAGAGGAAAAGTTGAAAAGGGGAAGGAAGCAAATAAAGTGCTTGGGACACTCATACTTCATGCATGTAAAGGATGTGTATTTTTAAATTTGTTTCAAGTGATGACTGAGTAGAAAATATTCCTTATTTAATTTTGGAAATTTGTAGTCAGTTTAGGAATGTGTTTATCCATGTGTGCATAAAGATATCCAATTGGATTCGCATGAAGCAAGATATAGTCATTTAGATAGAAAATAGGAACACAAATGAAAATTAGGAATTAACACAAGAAATTCCAAAGATAGTGAGTTAGATAGAAAGCCAGAAAATACATGAAAAAATGACACGATATTATAAGTGTTAATGAGTGTAATTGTTGCACTTGATGCCAAAATCTCAACCGAATTGGGTCCAATGCCTATGAATTAGAGAGCACCATTTGTTTGATCCAAAAGTTATCTATAAGAATAAAATGAAGGTTTTTTCCTTTTTTTCTTATTGAAATGGGGGATACCCCGGCCTCTACACCAGTCGATGCACAAAGCCATTTTATTAATAGTGAAGTAGTATGTCTTTTATAACTCAGACATTTTTTAGATAAATAGGGTTTCTCCTGACCTCCGTTTCCCATGATAATTATTGTTTAAAGTATGAGTCTCTAAACTCGTGGAGAAAACAAGAGAGAACATAGTTTATGCCAAGTATGAGTATATACAAGAGTAGACACAACCTACCTCATATGTTCCCGGATTTTTTTTGTACAGTTTGTTGTTCAAACATGCTCCCTGCAACACGTATGCCCTCGTAGCTACGTGCTCCATTGCAGACCACCTAGATGATCACATCTTTACACTTGAAGTAGGTTTGTGCATTTCAGTCATATGTCCTTGATATTTGTCTTGTGTGTCTCTCGTAAAAAAAGAAAGAGAATAACATACACTATGCAATTTATTTACTCGTGCACCACTACCTACATCGGCGGCACCATTGCCTGGTATTCAGGTGAATACCAATGATTTTTTCAACACAAGGCAAAAGAGCTATGATTTTGGCAAAATAACAATGATTTTTTTTTTAAATGAATACTAAGTTAGCCAAATGAATACCAGGTTCAAATTCCTAGAGCCGCCAGGGGCTAAGAGTCAATGCATCGGGACGAACTAATCGAAGCCACGTACTATACGACATGTTTATATGTGACACAGCCGAAACGGAAGAACCAAACCATGGAACCCGTGCTCCCTTTATTATTAGGTATAGATATAGATATAGATAGATATAGATAGTATATACAGTAAAAAGGAAAAGCCAAATGGAGAAAAAAGTGGTCGGGATGCTCATACTTCATGCACGTAAGGTATGTTTTTTGGAATGTGATTCGAATGATAACTGAGTAGAAAGATCTCCTAACTAATTACTCCAGGGAAACTTGTAGTTTTTTTTCAAAAAGGAGGGAAGCCTTCTAGACTCTACAAGAGAAACTTGTATTAATTCAGGGATGTGTATGTTCGTGCGTGCATAAAAACCTCAAATTTCATGTAAAATAGACCTCAAATTTGATTTTCATGAAGTAAGTATGGTCATTTACTCACGGGAACAAACATGAAAATAGGGATAAACACATAAAAAAAATATGGGCATTTACATAGAAAATAGATACGAGCATGACAAATGACTCTTCAGCGTGAATGAGCGTACAAATTATTGCACTGGATGCCAACATATCTGGGTCCAATCCATATGAAATCAATAGCACCATTCCTTTGATCCCTGGAGCAGGTAGTCCTCTTATCTACGTGCTCCATTGTGCATCACGCAGAGCACTTCATCTTTATACTTAGGGCGTGTTTGGTAGCCCGGCTGCACTATCCCACCTTATACAGGCTGAGTCCAGCTAGGCTGACTCCATACAAATCTGTATTTTTGTGTCGTGTTTGGTAGCTCGTATGAATCGAGCCGAGCTCAGCTGAGATACCGTTTGGTAGGTTGTATGACTTCAGCCCTGCCCTGTAAAAATAAAAAGCCATCCAGTCCCTACAAAAAGTTCAGAAACGCAATCAAGTCCCTAGGACGGGCCAACGATGTCTTCTCGAGCTCAGGCGCCGCCACCGGCGAGAGGAGCCTCCACCGCCGGCGAGAAGAGCCGCCGCACGCGCCCTTCGCCCGACGCGCGTCCTGGTCCGCCCGACGCGCGCGCACGCGCCTCGCCATCGACGGCGTCCTCTGCCCGACGCGGAGGCCGGCCTGTGAAGCACGGCGGTCCGCCTGTGGAGCGCGGCGCCGGCCCTCTGCGGCGGTGGTGCACGCCAGCCCCTTCGGCAGCGGCCTCTGCGGCTAGGGCGGCGGCAGGTGCGGGCGAGGACGAGAGGAATCGGTGCCGGCGGATGGAGGACGGCTCGGGAAAGGGAGGAGAGAGAAGAAGAACTGAGAAATGAGAGGGAGGGAGAGGCCGGGCGGGGGTCTGGGGGGTGGGGGGCCCACACGCTTGCGGGTCGAACGCGGCCGGGCTGAGGTGAGAAGCTCGATTTGAGCTTCTCACCTCGGCCTGGCTGAGGAGGCTTTTTCGGCTCAGTTCGGCACTGCCCAACTCATCGAGCCGGGCTAACAAACAGCCAAATTTCAGCTGAGATGGAATTTTCTGAGCCCGGCCGGGCTACCAAACACGCCCTTACTTACTGGCAGTATGCATGTGCATTTCAGCCAGTGCTTGCGTATAATAAGGTTAATAAAAAAAGGAAAACAACAGACGCAGATGCATATGCAGTTTACTTTGGTATGTTGGTGCATCATGCAGAGATTTCAAGGAAGCTTCTTCTAGTATCGTGCCGGGAGTATACCGCAGCAGCAGGAGCAAGTTCCAAAAGCCAGTACCAGAGTAGTCCTACCACTATAGATCAGGGGCACAACTTCCGAGGCAAATCATGCATCTTGGGTTTCACCAAAGCAAAGCAGCCCGCCCCGCAGGCCCTGGTGGCCCGGCTGGCTGGCCTCGGGTTCAGCTCTGTCGGTGGGTCCCCTGCGCAAGAGACAATCAGCCTTTTGCCCTTTGGAGGTGAAAGGTAAAGCTAGCTCAGGCAATCTGTTTGACGAGAGTTCAAGGAAGGAAGCTTCGTTTATTCCTAGCTCCTGCTACTAGATCGGTTTAGCAGGACTGCAGGAGCGTAAACCATACGGTTTGCTGGGTGCCTACCCAGGGGCCAGGGGCTGCGCTTGATCTGGCTAGCCTGGCTAGGTACCTCGATCGGTAAGCGGAAAAGAAGAGATACGAGCTGGATCCTTCACTGCTTTCGGTATCAGGCAATGTGAGAGATTTCATCGGCTCGTTCGTACTAGTACTTCAGATTTGTATAATCTTGTTAGCTTGACAGATCAACTTCAAAATTCAGGTGAAATGACCACATGGCAATGTTAGTGATAGGACCAAACATGGATGTATTAAGGACTAAATCATGACAATCAAACTGAAGACGAAATCTCCCATTTGTCTGTATAAAATCTAAGCGCCGCTCTATAAAGTAAATAATAATTTCTCAATCTTCTCTGCTCTACATGGCCCACTAACGAAATCAAAATCGCAGTTCACAGATGTTCTGCTGCTTTTCTGTAGTAATGGCCATGGAAATTTCGTGTGTTGCCTTGGGACATGCACATTAGAGACAGACATTGGAACCTCTGCAGCGAGGAACTTCTGGACAGACCCTTTCCGCATCCTGAAAATTGCCTGTCTCCCAAGCTCTGAAGTCATTTAGAAACTTTCTGAGAGTAGCGTCAACAATCCATAAAACCTGTTATAAAAAAATCATAAAACGATAATTCCGTCAGAACTTGATGCTCCAATAGTGGAATTCACGAATGGCATTGCAAGTAAATCGGTCGTGCCGATCTGCACGGCCCGTTAACGTGGCGCCACCCCACGATCGAGCAGATCATGCAGACCGAGACACTCGCCCTAGTTGGTTTGTTACAAACGGCAGGCTAAAAACTGACCAATTCATACTCCTTGCTTACCGACGAAACTGAAGAAAAACACACTGCAAACACTCTTAACTGAATATAAACAGGGTTTACGGCAACATTTCCGCATCTTGAAAAAATGAATTAATATCTGAAAACGGACCACGCAACAACGACTTGCATCTTACAGGCGCCAACATTAAGCACACCACAACTCCTGCCTAATTTCTTGGGCGTGAAAACTATATCATCTCTTGTAGCCACATGCTCATCCTCATCGCATCCCGACATGATGGTAGAGACCTTGAGCCAATCGTTCTTACTCCCAACGGAGACGACGCGCCGTGAAAGGCTGATTGTGCCGTCGTCAGCGACGGGGAATTTACCATCTTCGAAAGCGAGCAGCAAAACTTCCACGCCATCTACGCTGGCGGTGCTAGCGGTGAACGCGCCTTGAAAACCACCGGGTGGCAACGATGATCCGCCAGTGAGCCGCACAGCGATCGTCGCCTCCACGGCATCGTCGATGTGGTGGAAGTCTAGCTCGAGTGTGCTACACTTGCTATGGTAATCTTCATAATACGAAATATACGAGCTGCTCGTTAACGTTAAGACTAGAAAACTTAGGTCTCTATCGTCGGATTCCGTCGCGCCCTTAACTTTGAGCACGATCTCGATGCTCCCAGGGTCGATGCAGGTCACAACAGCACGGGAGGGACCTGTGAGCGCAAGATACGGATACTGCACATGTGGCCATTAATTGAGTCGGTAACAACGTCTCAACGGCCGGTTGCCGTTCATGATGAACGGAAAAAAAATGTTACAAGAATAGATACATGTATGAATTACCTCCTCCGTGATGGTTTGACAGTTGCTCCTAGCACGGGCATAGACGATATTGCGCTTACGGTCAACGTCCAGGACATCGCGCGCGGTGACCATGCCAAACACGTCTACCGGCCACCGTAGACCTCCCCTTATCGATGCGATTTTGATAGAGGCGATCTGCAGGTTATCCCTTGGGTAACTGCACTCGGAAGGATTGTCGGTCAAATACATAGGAGGGACAGGCGCTGCATTAATTACATGTAGTCGGTTATACGCTGGGGTGGATAAAAAAATACAGTAAGTATAGTGTAACATGCAATTAGGAGGCCGGATGCTTACTGATCTCGGGGGTGGGCCACTCCCTGCAGGCGAAATAGTAGCCAGGGTTCCAACCACAATGTTGGGTTCTCTCTCGGTTAGGGTACCAGTACTCCTCTCCCGACCACTGCTGGTCCATAGCCGTCTCCCGCTCTTCTCTCTTCCTCCTCTCCTCCTTGTCCTGCGCATCGGCCATGATAATAGATGTCTGATCGTCGATCGATCTCCTCCTGCGTAATATTATGTTCTGGTGCTAAATTTTGGTTTGGTTTGGTTTGGTTTGGGATTTGGTACGTACTCTATATACACAAGCGAGCTCCAGGCGCATCGTGAAGAGTTCGACCGGCCGGGTTCCACTCCAGGTCGGCCGACGCAAATCGGCTCCAACTCAGACTCTTTGTTGGTGGGGGGTCCAAAGTACTATGGGTTTGTACAGATTGCATCTGATTAATCGATCAAGGCTAGATTAGCATATACATACGGTATAAGTCTAAAATTGTACAGCTGCTCCTGCTAACCAACTTGGTGTTGTTTGAAGATGATCTCCTTGCATGCCCGCGATTAGCTTGACCATCAGCTTAGAGACAAATTTACTGATATTGACATATCAGCTGCTACTACTAAACCCACCATAAAATATAACGCATACCTTTAATAGTTCAGGACGGTAGCCAAAATTTGGAATTTGAAGGCCGTTTTAACGTCCTACACCTAGTACTATTTTGGCATGCTGCGCTTGTAATTCTACTAGGCACCATCAAGATATTACTTATAATCTGTGTGTGATTCCATATAGCACATTGGCTGCAGCATCATGATAACTAGTACCAAAGTGAGACAGAAGGAAGCCACTATTTATGTTCCACATCATTTACAACTCATTACAACCTTTTTATTCAGCCGCGGATTACTCTCTTTATTCCGACTTTCTACTGTATTCTCCAGGAACCTCCACGAACACTTCGTACCATCTTCTTACAACTCGGTATCCCCACGATACCCTTGTCAGCGCACCAGCACCCTGACATGTACCCGGTTCATCTTCGTTCAGGTGGAAGCAAAAGCCCTACTTCAAGCATTAACTCAGGTTTCCCATGCATACATACTTGATCTGCAACAGCGGTAAAACAAATGAGCACGAATCAACATCACAAATAGTTTACAAGTTTGGATTTGGATACCAACCTCCAGGTAGTCATCCATGCCATATTTTGATCCTTCTCGCCCAAGGCCAGACTGCTTAACCCCGCCAAATGGTGCTACCTGGAAATTATGCGAATATATCGATGCATTGCATGACAGAAAGCGGGTAATTGAGTAATTCTATTTGGTGATCTCTTACCTCTGTTGAAATCAATCCCTCGTTCACACCTACAAGCCCGTACTCAAGAGCCTCCGAAACACGCCATGTCCGGGAAATACTATTTGTAAACATGTATGCAGCTAAGCCTGTAACATCATGGATAATGAGGCTACTATCATATTCTAACGGAAAAGAGAACAACGAAAAAGGACACAATTTTCAGCATGTTTCAGAAAAATGGCCTTAAACCAAGACTGGGGTGCCAGTTAAAAATTGGTTTACAGAATTTCATTTTGTAGATCTTTCTCTAATTTTTCGATTGCTCCTTTTCTTTCTTTAATAAATTAAGAAATCTAATATGGATATGACATGATTGTATCGATTTCTTTCTCGGAAATCCACTTTGGCTCCTAGGTGTATATGCACCCGTTGGTCAAAAATCATTTTTCAAAATGTCTAAAAATTCTGAAAAAAAATTCTTAGCGTGCATCTAGACATTTTATGTTCACTCACCAAGTTTTGTAAGAAAAAGATAATTTTTGTGGCCTGTGTAAAAAAGACAATTTTTTATGCTACAAAATTGCTATTTACGTAGCTGTTTTTTGTCTTTTTTACACAGGGAACAAAAAATATCTTTTCACACCAAAACTTTGGTGGATGGACATAGAATGTTCACATGCATACCTAGAATTTTTTGTTCAAATTTTTTGAATTTTTCAAAATACATTTAAATTGTATTTTCATAATAGGTGCATTTGCTCCTATGAGCCAAAACACCATGTCCTTTCTTTCTGAACTTCTTTACATTGTAATTACTAATTACTCCAGAACTTGAACTTGAGTATGTTTTTCTAATATGTGTAATTAGTTTGGAACTTTAAATAAAAATAGTTACTGCCAAGTCTTTTCAAGGTGGTTATACTAATCACAGATTATATTTTGCATATCCAGAAATATATCAATGCTGTATCATTTTCTACTACTAATATTTCTGACTGGAGCATATCCTGTACATTAGGTTCCACTGCAGTTTCTTGTTAAATGGATGTATCGCAGTTCAAAAAAAAGGAGATCCGAAAAACGTTAGAACTGCACTTAGGACAGATATTGAACCTGCATTGGTGTCATTGGCTAATTGGATTGCTTCTTCCTCAGTTTTGAATGGTATAAGTGGTGCTACTGGACCAAAAGCTTCTTCCCTGAAGCAAAATACAGTATTAACCTTGTCACATTATTAAGATTAGAAATCAGAACATGCTTGTAAACTGCAAGGACCGGACCAAAGATTTGATCATTTCTTGACATGAAACCAAATCTATTTACTGAAACAAGAGGGCTATGATGTAAAATTTTGAACTCTACCTGAAAAGAAGCATATCACTGCTGACGTTCCCTACCACAGTTGGCTCATAGAATGTCATCCCGAGGCTGTGCCTTTTACCACCGAGCATGATGTTGGCTCCCTACAGAAGGATTAAAGAAATGGTTTACACGCACTTGCAAAGAGAATTGATCACAGACACACGAGAACAAACAAGGTCCTGGTTGTAACTGGAGCAAGCAAGCAATTATCACAAATTCCAAGCTAAGCCGAGTTGTATCCATGTTATCATTTTCCAGGAATATTATAGAATCCAGCTTAACTAACCATAACCAGCCACGAAAAACTCCATTTTTTGCAAATAAATTAATGTATGTGGATTCTAGGATATATATTAGAAACCAGACAAGCATTTGGTATAGAATTGTCCCTTTTTTTATTGGGGTGGATTGGGGGCAGTTAGGTGGGGTTCAGGGAAGTTGCAGTATCTCAACCAAGTACTTACTACTTTCTGATGCACAGTTTTAGGAACCATGACAGATAATCCAGCTGGGTCAGAAATTGATCCAGTTATAGATCTTGGAACTACCCATCTAATTTCAATAGAATATCTGCACAATGATGGTGTTTTGAGATTACCTTCGAAGTAGCATCATCTACAAACTTCTCTACCTACAGGAGAACAGGCAAACAAATAAAACTGTGAGAACTGCTTTAGAGCAAAGAGGAAAAAAGATGCCACAGATATTGAGAAATTATTGCAAGTTCAAACTGCGAACCTTCTGAACAGCAGCTTCATTGATTAGAGGACCCTGCACATGAAAAGAAATGTAAAACCTAAGATGAGGTCCAGAAAAAGAAGAGAACAAAGCAGATCACAAGCATTATACAGTATGACCGAATAAATTTTGGTAGTCCCAGTCATTTGATCCAAAGGGCTTTCATAAGAAACATTCCTATTGATTGAAATCCTACATTATTCCTATGGAAGTCCTTGATCCAAAGGAGACCTAATTACTGTTAAATTAGACATTTTTATAACTCATATACATTACATGACATGAGAGAACATTGTCCAAGCAATTATTAATACAAGAAACACCTAGTTTAATTATGTAGCTCAATATGCACCAGTCATACTTAACACAATTACATACCTGTGATGTACTCTCTTCTAGCCCATTACCAACGTGCAAACTCTGAACAGCCTTGACAAATGCACTTGCAAATTTTTCGTAAATACCTATATATGCAAACTGCACTTTAGAATGGAACAAAAGAGGCGCCAGTAACATCTACATGAAATAAGTGATCCGTATACCTTCTTGCACCAGTATCCTGTTTGCACATACACACGTTTGTCCACTGTTACGAAACTTGGCAGCAAGCTGAACAGGAATGGGAATGGTGAATGAGCATCATACTGTAACTCAAAATGATACAAGTTGCTCATTTCAGCTAAGTATGTTAGTGGATGAAGTAAAAATGTGTTACATATGAAATGAACTCGAATCAGCCATTCTCGAGAAAAGCATGTTCCTATTTTTTGTCATTGGCAATGTTATCCTCTAGAACAGTAACAGAGATATGTGTATTTCCTGTGATGGTTTTAGACTTGAAGATATTCTTCACTATTGTTGTTTCAAACAGGCTATGCACTTTGGTTTAATCTGAACTTTGTAATAGTCGTTTTGGCTTCGGTAATGCAAGGCCAATGGATGGCACCTCCTTGCATGCAAACAGAAAACCTTCCATGCAGCAAGGTGTAGACATAACTAAAGGATAATTGCAGTGTCTGAACTGGAAATAGTAATGAGTCTTAGGCTGACAGAACTATGAAAAAATAGGACGCTTGAATATTGGCACTTGGATCAGGTATCAGTGTTATCACTTCATTCTATGTGGTTACAGGATGGTCATAGTCAATTATGGTTATACGAACACAGGTGATGTACATAACATGGGACATGCTTATACCAGGCAAGGCAGCTGCATTACGTAGCAGCTGAGCAAAAACCCAGTTAAAAAGCCCACATATGTCTACATTGACATAAGACAACAGGGCATCTGAGTTCGCATGTCAAAACCCCAAAATTTTGGGAAGCAGTAGATCCGATAAGTCATTGTAGCTATTAGGATCTACTTAGAGCACCAATGATAATCTTACTGGTCTGTATGTTAATGGAATTATGGAAATACTAATAGTGGTCCCAGAAAAGTTGCAAAAATGAGACTTTACTTACACTGCCCTTAACGGCCACCTCAATATCTGCATCATCAAAAACAATGCAAGGTGCATTCCCACCGAGTTCCAAAGAAACCTACAGGAGAATTATTTTTGTGAACATCGATGTTGAAAGGTAGCACAATGAAATGAAGCAAAAAGGACTAAACTAACCATGTGACATACATCATGACCAAAATTCCAACAGAAAATTATGTCAAAATGGTACACTAACGTATAATGCTATTACTAGTCCACCTGTAGCAGTCAGGGTGCTTAAAAGTGAGAACTCTATATCCAACGAATAAAATGCTATTATGAATCTGGTTGCTCACTGGACAGTATTTTGAAGCTTAAACAGGCCAAGGAAAACACCGCCAGGGTGCTTCCAGAAATCAGGTGATTTTAGGCTATTTTATTGTTAATTGAGTGAGATATATTTATTATGTTTGGGGCGTATCTAATAAGAAATATAAAACCACCCCGGGCTGAATTGCATGCAGTATATAGGTATTGATTTCTTTTCTTAAATATTGCCATATCAATCTTATTTTTGAACATGTAAGAGATCTATGCAGAAGGCTTCAGAAATCCATGAGTAATTGGCCACTTTTGGTCCCATTGGCCCCTACCTTATTTCTTAGAACATGTTCTTCTCTGATTAAGGCTCTAAGTACCATCTACTGCATGCACTTCAGCCCAAAGTGGTTCCATATTTCTTATTAGATACACCCCAAACATCAACTAACTTTTTTTAAAATGCAAGCTTTGAGTTTGCTTTAAAAAAACCAAATCAATACTGCAACGCACGGCAGTCGGATGTGTAGTAAGAGGAGAAAAGACCTATGAAGAACATCAGATGTGTCCTATGAGGTCCTAAGAGGAAAAAGATCTAAGCATGCACGAACTTTAAATTTCAATGTATTTAACAGTGTCCAAACCCCAGGATTCAGTGGTTTCTCCATAAACATAGGAAATTTCTCAATACATACCTTTTTTACAGTATTTGCTGATCCAGCCATGAGTTTTTTACCAACAGCTGTTGATCCCGTGAATGTAATCTTTCTAACCTATAAAATAAAACATGTTATCACGTAAAACATAATTATTCCTATGTAACACACATACCAAAAGTTAATATTACAAAAAAAAGGAAATAAAACCTGCGTGCTTTGCATTAGCGCATCACCTATTTCAGGAGCATTACCCATCACGACGTTCAGTGCACCCTGGATGAAGGAATATGATCGAAATAAATACCATGAATTTTGGTTAACAATAACAGAGAAACACCTTGGACGTGCAAGTAAAAGATGAGAATTGCAATTTTCTAAAGTACCCGAAACCTGGTCTTTTGCCTAACGAGTTTTGCAAGGTTCCAGTTATGACTAGTTTATGGCATATTAGTTTACTTATCAAAACAGGTGAGACGGCCCAAAAAATCTAGTAATTCAATTTGCTAGGTAGCTGAGCACATCACGTGAATAGCCCATAAGAGCTTTGGTTCTAACTCCTTACTTTGTATTAGTAATTATAGATATTTAGTAATTCATTTTGAAAAATGAACTACGACAAGTGCAGTAGTTTGAAACACAATAGATACACTCATACACAAATGTCAAATTGGAGAACTTGAGAGAATTACAGCAGGTATTCCAGCTTGAAGAGCAAGGTCTGCTGCAGCTAATGCTGTCAGAGGTGTGAACTCTGATGGCTTGACAACAACAGTGCATCCACAAGCCAATGCTGGCCCAACCTACGTGAAACCATGGATAAGAAAATGCATGACCATTGCTGCTTTTATTGTGAAGATCTTAACAAATGGAGAAGTGTGATGTTTTGCTTCAAACCTTTCTGGTTATCATCGCTAAAGGAAAGTTCCATGGTGTAATAGCTCCAACTACCCCAATAGGCTGTAGAAAATAATCATTATGAATTTATGATATCATGTTTACCTCAAATGTAAAAGTGACCATAATAGACAAACATCAAAACACAGACATGTTCAGTCCATCAGGTCAAAAGAATGTACTGAGAAATTTGAGTAGCAGTCCAAAAGAATATTATTACCTAAAATGAAATTTTGCTTCACAAAATGAAAGGTGGAAATGTCCAAACTGATGGTGAAACAATTTTAAGAAAATATAGAAGTAATGGATTTATGGAGGTTTAAATTGTTAACACAAGGCACAGGCATAATAAATTCTAAAAAACCTATTAGCATATTTTACCTGCTTCAGAACCAATATTCTCCGGTCAGGTAGGGTTGGAGGAATAATATCACCATATACACGTTTTGCTTCCTCGGCAAAATATTCTATGAAACTTGCACCATAGTTCACCTGAATTGACGATTGGCAACAATCAGCCTACCATAACCCTTTATGATGACAAGATCCAGCTAATTAATAGTGCACGATTTTATTAAGTACCTCCCCAAGAGCTTCTTTCATAGGCTTCCCCTGTTCCAGTGTCATGAGAAGTGCAAGTTCTTCCTTGTGTGAAATAAGTAGATCATGCCTTTGTTGAATATACATAGTGAGAAGAATAATCCATGTAACAATTAAGATATTCATGATATTGATAGCATTTGGTTCGTAGAAACTACCATTTTCTTAGTGCCTTGCTCCTTTCACTCGCAGTGAGTTTGCTCCAAGCTATAAAAAAGAAAGGGTGAGAGCGAGCATCGAAAATTCAAAGTAGTAGATGCAGAAGTACCTATAATCAAATACACAAAGAAAAACGAATTGCCTAGGCATACAAATATTTATAGAAGGCGAGCGACGAAACAAAGCAATCAATTCGATGCAACATGCCTTTTTAATTTTATTTTTCTATATGAGGTGGAGATGTGTGTCCTGCCAGGCATTGAAAATCATAACTGAACTTAATTCAGATAAGGAAGGTTTGCATCAAAGAGAGCGAGCATTGGAGATAATTAAATGAACATTTCCGAAACAACCATCACATATTCACCTCATATGCAGACACTGTAGTGGTCTTGATTTTCTTCTGACATTTATTCTAGTTACCAAAGGTGCCAGCATTAACCATTTATATATCAATAGAACAAGTAAGCCAGATAGAAAAAAAAAATTGTGATATGCAGAAGATATTAGTTGATTGTGGAGACAAAGATCACATGTGAGCAAAAGTTCACTTGATTCATAGCATTCCCTCCAATGATAATTTTGGGCAGACGCAGAAGTAATTTAATTTGCATACATTAAGATTATGAGCATGTGCAAAACATTTAACCACTACAGTCAAAAAAGGTTTCAACTATGACACTTGCAAAACATTATTTGATCAGAATCCAAAAGCATAAGAACTGAATGCAGTGGTGTGTTAGACATACAATAAAACGTAGTGTTTGCAGAAGCTATCGCATCAGATGTTTCTTTGTTGCCCATGCAGGCAACATTTGCAAGGACCTCGCCAGTTGCTGGATTTTGCACCTACGAGAACATAGATTAGAGAACTGATATATAAATACTGAGTAGTGGTATTCCAGCAGTAACATCTCATTGATTTTTCACACTGTCCAGTACATTTTACAGAAATAACCTACGCACCAAACTGAAAAGAAGGAAGACTAGCTAAGCTGCAATACTACGTTTCATAACTATTACAGTGTAATCAAAGCATACTGTAGGATACTGCCATGCTAAAGCATGAAATTAACCCCCATGGCTCCAAACCTCATCAGATAGGGGGAAAACTTTAATGGCACTAACGTCCTAGGAATAGGTCAAAAGGCCAAGCAGCATAGTCAGGGTTCATGATGCAGCACTAAGCGTTGGAGTATCAATGATACTCGCGGAGCTTTCCCAAAACTCAAACACTGGTTCTTCAGCTTGTCAAAACTCGGTTTCCTTAGCGACCAGAACATGTTGACACGAAGTACATACTTCTGTTTGGCACACTCCACCAGCGAGTCTCACACTGTCCGCCCACAACCTGCTCGCCTGAATACCCCAGTGGGCAAACAGTGTGTTCACAAGCTAAGCACACACTACTAATCTGTACACGGGCAAAATCGCAGCCCGACAGAACGAACTGAGAAATTCGGCACCAAATTCCAAATCCCACCCACCCCGTACGACACGAATCTCGGAGCACCACCCAGCAGCAATAACCCCTGATTCCCCTCGAAGCCACTGCGACAGCCAGCCCACAAGCTTCGCGGAGGCACCAATACGGTGATACAGAGAGAGGGGATAGTAGTTACCTCGAGGGTCTTCCCGTCGTAGGCGTCGACCCACTTGCCGCCGATGAGGCCTTGTGTCCTGAGCAGCCCCGCCGCCCGGATCTTCTCCATCGCCGCGCCCGCGTCCACGCTGCTCATCTACGCACCAACCCGGAAACGAAAATAGAAAAGTCGACGGACTGAGCACAGCAGCACGGCCAGTGATCCTCCCCGCGCCGGCGGGAGGGCGAGGGGTATGATGAAGGAGCGCAGACGAGTGGGGTTGGGGGGAAAGAAGGCGTACGTGGCGGCGGCCGATGACGCGGGAGGAGGCCGCCGAGGAGGCGAGGATGTGGCGGGCGCCGAGCGCCGCCGCGCGTCGCATCGTCATCGACATCTGGAAGCGCCGGGGAAGGAGACGACGAGTGACGCACGGCCCACCTGGTCTGGCTGAAGGAAGAGTACGAGTACTACACGAGCACTTTACACGTGAGCTGCTGAGCTGTGCAGATTTTGGAATTTTGAACGTTGAGTGATCGCGACCTCGCAACCTCGGCACGAAGTAGAGCAAGTCAAGAGAAGAAGAATTACGAGTACCAAAATATTGGCTAAAATTTTGGTTAGAGATTTCTTAGACCCTATGTTGGCCAAAAAGATATCAAGATTTGTGAAGGAGTATGAGAAGAGTTGGCAAGATTCCATAGACAACTAAAATTTTGGCAATCAATTAAATAAAAACCAAAATATTATAGGTTGCCAAAAAGATGGGTTGGGCAAATTTAGACACCAACTGACAAGGGTATAGCTAATAGAGCCCGCTAGTTGAGTACCCCTGAGGCCCGTTAAGCTAGGTCCAATTGTAATAATAGTCGAGATACGAGTTCTTACCGTATGTCGATATTGTAATCTGTATCGGACCCTACCCGATCCTCGAGACCTGGCCACCTATATATAGGGGCCAGGAGGGGACGGTGTAGGGCAGATTGAAAGCAAGCAAGGTTCAACACCCGAGTTTACTTTCGATACACACCTGTTTCGACTAACTTTACCTTCGAGTTCATCGACGCCCTATTTCCCCGATCCTAAGTCCTTCATCTAGGACATTTGTCGAGTTAACCCTCGTCACCAACCAAAGAGGCTTCAAAAAACTTAGCCGCCGACTACCTCTAGAAAACCTAGTTGCCACAACTTTGTCTTCTCTAGCCATTTCTTTTCCCTTCTCCAGGCGGTCAAGGCGTCTAGCCGACGTCGGGAGGAACATGAACGTGATCTATGGATATTTTTTTTTAATAAATTAATTTCTTTAGCAGATTAGTTTTGATTTTTTGGTGGTAGTCTTTTTCTTGACCTTCTTGTCGATAGAGACGACAACTTCTTCAATAAGTGTTCCTTTCCAATGTTAATGGTGGTGTTAGAAGATCAAGTATTTCTAGGTATGGTCTTTCAAATCTTGCTTTGCCGGATCGATTTTTGGATGGTTCATGATGGCCGTGCTGATGAATTTGCACTAATTCATCAGCGCAGGTTACAACGGCTTCCGATTGATGAGTTGTTCAGGTCACGAGAGCCCATCCAAGAGACATTGGCGCTTCAATAGAGGCGCATCGTCACCGTCGAAGAATATCATGATGGCTTTTTTGTCAAGAAGGCCGTCCTAGTCCTAGCTGCTTTCTTCATTGACCGTAGCGGCCATGAAACTGGGATTTAGCTTTTGGAGCAATGCATTTAACAAGCAAGTACTAGGGACATGCAAGTATGCAACACGACCTGGAGCAAATGATTTTGCAATGTAAAATTTGGCACAGGGAAACGAGTTGGGGATTGTGGATTAGAGGGTGGGGGGGGGTTTCACAGAAATAAATTGTGGATAAGTCATAAACAGGCTGGTAAATGTAAATGATTGTTAACATCCCGGAGAGACGCATGATTTAGATAGCTGGGTTGAGAACGGACGAATACACGGCTTCCTGGGATGCACAAGATTGGCACAGAGAGGGTGCGCTCTTTCTGGCCATAGAACAGCTTGTTTGGCAACATGTGGAAATGGGATTTTAAGGCCTATTCCCTCTCAATTTCCTTGCCTCACCTAGGTAAGAGATTTACTTCTTCTCACAACACATGCTTCATAGATGAGCCAGTAGTAACGATTACACATTCTTCTCACCTATGTAAGAGATTTGTGGGAATTTAACCCGTGAAACAACCCTTCCCGGGATTAGCAACCGCTCTATCAAGACGCTCACGAATAACCATCCACACGATAATTATTATTTCTCCCGAGGCGAGCGAGCGCTGCCGCCACTCCCTCTCGACAAGACCCCCCCCCCCCCCCCCCTCCCTCCTCCTTCCCCCGTCGCTGCCGCCGGCAGGAGCCGCCAAGCGAAGCCTTGGTGGTGGCGGCGGCAGACTGCCATTCCCCGTGCGCTAGGAGGGGTTCCGGGGTGATGTCTTCCCGGTGGCAGTGTGGATCGCCGGCGGCGGTCTGGCTCAGCAGATTGATTCCCGTGAGCATGGCCGCAGAGTGACGGCTGGCGCGGGTGGCCGGCGGCGCCCGTTTGGCCCAGATCTAGGCCCACTAGGGCCCAATCTGGGTTGAGGCGGGCTGGCTGGTCTCTGCCCGGTGCCGAGGCTCCCTAGAGGTAGAGTAGGTGCGACAGCGGCCTTGGTGGTGGTGGCGTTGCAGCTAGCTTGCTGCAGCATGGCGGCGGGGTCTTTGCGGGCCTGTTTGGGCTCGGTCGGGCCTGTTGGGGCTTGGTGTGACCCTGTCGCGTCCGGTCAGCTATCGAGATGGCGGTGGAGGTAGTTTCCTCCGACTTGGCTGCGATGCTTCTGTCCACAGTTCCAATGTCCCATTTTCTTTCTTCTATGCCTCGTGTCGGTGACCACGGTGAGACGACAAGGATGGCGTAAGACCGTGGTGGCGCATGTTGGTGGGCGACAAGTTGGGTGGAACACTACGGATCATCTGGGGTGGTGGTTTTTTTGGGGTTGGGAGAAATCCCTGTCAGCTTGTTCGACATCGACGCGGTGACGCCTGCGGGTGCCGCCTTCCTTCCTGAAGGGCGTCGGGTGTACCCCTTCCCCACTCCCCTCTGTGTACCGAGGAAAACCCTAGGACTAGTCCGGGTAGCAGCGGCGTTATCGTCTCTTTCCTTTTCGAAGGTGTTGCTTGGTACACGGCGTTTCGATGTGCTAGGAGCGTGGTGGGAATTCTCCGGAGGGCGCACCGGTGGCGGGCAAGGTAGTCAGAATCCCGATCCAAGTCCTTGAATCCTACGATTTTACGACCCTACAACATCATTTCGATCCAAATCCCACTATGAATCCCAACTTGGTGGAATCCTTGTTGAGTCTCGATCCAAATCATAGAATCATATACAATATTGCAAAATCTCGATCCTATTTATGGACTTTGCCGATTCTAACGATTAGTTGAGTCATCCTCTTAACTGTAGTAGGATACTATGTCAACCTTCCGAACCATTTTCACTTGCCTCACAACTCTTTATTTAATAAATAAATAAATTTGTGCTTTGATGATAATAAAGGTATGCACGTTTTTCTTTGATATATGTTCCATATTTATATAGAAAATGAATAAAAATACATGAACTTCTTACATAAGTAATAGGCGTATATTTGTGATATAATATATGCCAAATAATTAAGAAGGAATACCATACACAGTTACCTTACGTATGCTCTCACCGAGGGCTCAATAGCAATTACATGGAAGGGTTCATTATACATTGTATTTTGTTGAGTAATTTACACCAATGAGTTTTTTTAATTCATTTTGGATATATTAGTGTAAACCATATTGCTATAAATTTAATTGCTTAGTATTTTACCTTTTCTATACTACCATACAAAATTTTAGCATGGATAAACTCTTGGCTGAGAAATCTTGTAGAATCCTGAATTCTACGACTCGATACTACAACTCGATTCTGTCGGAGGAAAATTGATCCAACTCCAAATCTCGACTCTGACTACCTGGCAGGTCATCTTTGTTTCGTTTGATCTGCCGGTGTCGGCATTTATTTCTCTTTTCTTTCTCTTCTTTTTCTTTTGGGCTAGGTTGTGTTGTGGCTCCAGCAAGCTTGTTGTATCGTGTGGTTGCTATATTATTATAGCGAGGCGAAAGCCTGTTTCGTGCAAACAACCCTTCCCATTTTGTGTTTTGCTCCAATTCCACGCAAACAATCAGGGATCATAAGTCTCGTACCCTCAGACTCCCAATCTCACCCTCCAACTCCCTGCAACCAAACGAGCTAGGAACCTTTGCTAGATCCTTAGATGTATCTCATACTTCTTCTCGCAACACATGCTTCATAGACGAGCCAGTTGTAACTATTACAATCTTGATATATAGTGATAATAACCTAACAATGCTAAGTTGTTTTTTGGTGGATATTGAAGCTCCGAACACCAAGATGGAGATCGAATTTGGTTTCCAACATCTCATACTTGTACGACTCAAACGACTTGGCCTCGGAGAATCCCAGCTAGCTATCTATCAGCAAGTGATCAAATCGCCACTGGAGTACATGCCTCGTCCTGAAAAACTCCTTTTTCTGACGCTTGTTATTTCCACATACGAATTCATCATCGCTGGGGTGCAAAATCTCGTACTTGCCGTTGCAAAAGGCACACTTCTTTTTGAAGCGATCCAGCGGGTATTCTGCTAACACACACGGAAAAATGATTAGGAATTGCTAATGTAAATAACACAGTATATGGATAGGGTATCAATAATTTTGTTCTTTAATCAGTAACCAACTAGCAGTAAGGTTTGGTGGGCTAGTTATAGGGTTACTTACCCAGTATGGTGCACGTTTCAACGAAAGGTGTGTCAAGGCGGTCATAGTGTATCTCAGCAAAGAAGTGTTGGGCGGGGGTATCGGGTGGAGAACCCCTCCTGCGAGCCAAAAAGTTGACATGGATCCAGATCTCATCTCTGAAGCCAACGCGTGCAGATATCAGAGGCTTGACAGCATCATACTCAGCACCCTGAAAACATAGGTAACTAGAAGTGAGACTACAGCATCACCACCAACAGCAACTGATTGAAATTATTCAAGCAAGGTTTTCCTTTTGAAACTAAAACCTCAAGCAAAACATGAGTTTCTGATCTGTGTTACCGGGTTGATGGAATTGTAGTGGCGGAGGGCGCTTTGGACATGGGGGCGAGCCACGGAGGCGTCGTGCTCTCTGCATGAAATGTGTGTATGTGTATCAGAATTGCAATTGTTATGCATTTACAGATTCAATCTGGGAGGGACTGGAAGAAGAAGAAGAGTACTCTTTGGTGGGCGGGCGGCGCACAACAAGGTGAGGGTACTTGCGCTCATGCTCGTCGAACCATCTTTCAAAATCATCGGTGCCGTCCCGTGCCTTCAAGACAGTTGCAGCGGCGATGGCGGAAGAGATGGCAACAGCAGCGCAAGAGAAGGTGGATCCCATCTACTTGTCGATTGCTATCACGGTCAATGAAGCTATACGGCCTGCCTGCCTGCCTATGTTTGTGAGACAGTAATATTGGAGAGGCAACGAGGTCGCGTTCAGGCCAGGTCCCTTGGCAACAGAATCCCAATCGGATCGGTAATTCCAACCAGTATTGAATCCGAATCCGGTGGATGCCAGAACGAGTGAATTAAGATGAGGCTGGTCTGGCTGGAAGTCGGGGATGCCTGTGGTGTTCGTGATCGGGATGAGTAAAAGGTGGCCGGGAGGATCGGCGACGTCGCCGGTGACGGTGAGAGAGCTAAAAGCAACGGAGGACTGCCACGCGTGATCGGCGCGAGATAGGGAAGGGAAAGGCTCAGCGAGCACCGGCGGAACGGACGAACATGTAGGGCGCCGGGCGGCCTGGCGGCGTCGAGCGAAAGCGGCGAGGGTTCCCGCAATCCAAACAATGCACCATTGCACGCACGGTGCGTTTTGCAAATGCGAGACGGCTACCTTTGGTTGCCGCACGCCTGAACCGTCTTGAGGAACGGCGCATGCCCAAGCCGGGTCGCGGGAATGGGGATGGTAGAGGGGGAACGACGCCGCCGTCTTGCCCAGCATAACATGTACTCCCTCCGTTCGGAAATATAAGATGTTTTAGGTTATATTTCCAGACGGAGGGAGTATGTAACTCGCCGCAGCTGGAGCGCTCCAGCTTGCAAGTCAGTTGTTAGTTCTTACTCCAAAAAAATATGGGTGAGAGCACTGAACTCTTCTGTTTCTGGCATGAATACGCTTTGGTTTGTTTTGTACTACAACTTAATAAGCTTGATGTTGAGTGCTATCATGGCACAAAAAAGCGGTTTGGCACATGAGCACCAGTGCTCCCGCCAGGTGGGCAACATCTGAACTGTTCCTTTTTTCAATTTGTCCATCCATTTATCCGTATAATGACAGTAGGTACACAGATTTGTTGCAGTATATGTGCACGTATTTTTGAGGTCTCGTTGTATTTACTGGGAGGTGCATTTATAATCTACCGCGTGGGGCGCAATTGTGTCAGCAGGACAGAAGTAGAGTGGCTCAAATTTCTTACCCTGCGCAGTACACCAGAGTGATGTGGCAAGGCTATATCAATCCTAGGCCTGTAGCTACACAACCCATGCCTGTGCAAAGGCACGATACACCCCTCGCCGTGTAGTGTAGTGTCAGACTGTCAGTTAGTCGTGTAGTGTCAATAAGATCAAGGTATGTAATTATATTTTCAATCCATTCAGGTGTAGCTGCAATGTGGTTGTCAGTATCATCACCCCCGGATGTAAGCATCACTCTGTAACCATACCTGCTTTTAATAAAAATTTAAATAAGAGATTATTCGTTTACACATTATTTTGTCCTACCTCAGTGGCGGACCCAGACTCTAGGACCACCAGGTTGCACTAGTACTTTGAATAGGGAGTGTACCGAAGCAGAAGGCTTATTTTAGAGCCGTTACATTCTCGATTGTGACTCCAGAATACTCCATATATATAAGACAAATTACGTTTCTCTCGCACACTTACGCACACATAAAAAAGGAGTTGTTTTATGATACCCTCAAATAAATTATAGCCTTCTATTTTCGTCCATCCAAAGGCCTATAACGATTCATACTAGTATGATTCATACTTGTGGCAAATTTCGGCACCGCATTAAAAAGGCCATAGATAGACCGGGCCCAAAAAAGCCCATTTTGTTATTCCCGTGTAACACCTCTCGGAAACAAATGTCCAAACTGCTTCTTCCACCTTGGACTCGTTGTGTTGCTACCGCTGCCGCCGCCGATCTCCGGGCAAGTCGGGCGCCACCGCCTTGGCCCCTCCCGTAGGCTCACAGGTCAAGAGCCATGCCCACCAGTTCCTCTCCCTCACCTCGCCCTATCCCATGTGCGGCGCCGTTGCCCTCGCCCCCAATAGAAGATCCCACGGCTCCGCCCTCCTCGCTGGCCAAGGCGGCGGACCTCGTGATGCCAGGATCAGGGATAGGCGCTCATGGCGACGCGTTAATCCTAGTAGAAATTCAGTTCATGCAAAGCATGAATGTGCAGACACTAAGATCAAAATCCTGAAGATAGGGTAGTGGTTTCTAATCTGAAGACGAGATGCATGTGGCCTCGCAGTAATACACTAGCTATCAATCTTGCATTTCCAACGAAGTTCTTGTTTGAATGCTAACGCAACGTGTTCTGTGCTCGGCACTATCTCTTCCAACCTCTTCAATTCCTCATCTTGTCCTGCAAATTGCTGTACAGGAAAGGATCGATTAAACAGCTGCCAATTGCTCACCAGTCTTGTAAAATGAGGATACTGTAGCATTCTGAATATGAGGCTGTTAAAATATATTTTCGATAGATAATTTCTTCATATTCTGTGCAATCCCGCAGAACCGTCATTGTCCACCTCTGGTGTGCGGTGTGGCGTTGACGCCGGCGGCTGGCGTGGTGTAGTCATCAACGGCGGCGTGCAGGGTGGAGTCGGAGGCGGAGGCATGCGGGGTGGAGCCTGAGTCAGAGGCGTGCACGATAGAATCGGAGGCGAAGGCGTGCAGTTAGAGTGTTCATTGTCGTCATAACCGGCAACACCGGCGGACAGCGTCGAGGCGATTGCGTTCTGAGTTCTTTTTTGTGAATGGGTACAGACGTACAGTCCCTCATAGCCTAACGGGCTCCTGGGCCTAATCTTTGTCACGTGAATACCTACACGTATTAACCGTTAGATCAAATCATACTTATGCACTTCCTGGCAGAAGTAAAAGGTACCGTAAAAACTCCCTAAAAAAGACATTTAAAAATATACACAAATAATAATCTCAAGCCTATACTTCAACACAATAATGATATATCATGTACGAACAACGAATATTGCATATAGCACGTGTGAACCTCGCAGCTGATCTTTAGTAGGAACTTTCTTCTTCAACGGAGCACCATGGTTGTGCTTCTTCTCATATAATCATAGAGAACTTTATCTTGAAGTTTGATAATTTCCGCAATGTCGGGCCTGATTTGGAGATTAAGATCCGAACAGTAGATGGAAATCTCCAGTTTCTTTAGATAGGGGCACGCGTGACCAAGTATAAAAATATCCTTCAGGTCCACGTCCAGCTTTAGTTCCTTCAGGCTCTGAAACCCCTTGGTTAAGGAGAGACATTTCCCCCTGTAGGACTTGGGGAATAGAGCTAGAGAGGCAAGAAGAGGCAGCTCTTGACTTAGTTTGGCAATGAAGTCTTGTGACACCTTCGTCTCCTTCAAAGACAGCTTTGTCAGGTTTGGGAAGTAAAAGCGGGGACTACTCCCCTCCAATGGCGACACAATTTCTCCCTTCAAAACCATTACTTGAAGGCGCGTAAGTTTGGAGCGAGTGAACAAATCTGAGGAAACCACCTTACCACTAATACTTAGGAGCAAAAGGTACTTGAGAGCGTAGACAGGGACCAACGCATGCACATTTTCATTGGTGAGGCCCCAGATGTACAAAGACTGAAGACGCTTCATGCGGGCAAAGGTTGTTGCATCCCAGCTGCCACCATCATCACTGGGCTTTACACCCTGTAGTGTTTGGAGCTGCTCCAAGTTGCCAACTCGCCTAGGCAAGATGATGGATCCGAACACATGCCGCAGCGTTTGAATCTTCCAAAACTCTGAGGGAAGTTTAGTCACCATGGTGCCTCGGACGTCTAGTGTCTGGAGACGTGTGAGCTTACCAACCGAGGCTGGTACCTCTCCAAGGGAGCATGAGGTGATGCCAAGGTAATGCAAGTGCACCAAGCTCCCAATTTCAGAGGGAAGCTTGTTGCCGATCTCAAGGCCATCCAAGTAGATGACACGGAGGAACCGAGATCCTTGCAATAGATTCCGCATGACCTTGCTAGAGTCAGCCTTTTTGGAGAAGGGGCTACAGGCCCCATCATTGATCTTGTCTTCCTTACTATCGCCAGAGCCTTGGGGGTCTTCTTTCTCGAAGTTGGACATGATGGACCGCAGTTTGGGCAAAGGGTCGGCCAAAGCAGCATACTTGTCTTTGTGATTTTGTAGGGAAAGGCGGCGAGCAGTGGATAGTGTAGGGAGATCATCGCCCTGGTGGATCTCGACGAAGTTTGCCTCTTGTGCCTCAAGAACGAGGAAGTCGTGAACTCTGGTTTGAACAGCCACACGCTCATCCCCAGGAGCGGCATTCTCCAGTGGTGGAAGGTTCATCAGGCACCTGTGGATCAGCTCATGCAAGTAGCGCTCACCCACCTTCTCCATTGTCTTGCCCTCTTTTGGTCTTAGGAACCCCTCTGCCATCCACTTGCACACCAAGGAGCGTGCCTTGACAAGTGTGCCCGCTGGAAACCCGGCAAAGTAGAGGAAGCACGATTTCAGATCATGTGGGAGGTCATCAAAGCACATGGACAGTATGTTTTCAAACCTCTTTGATTCATTGTACTTTCCCTTGAGGTGCTTGAACACCTTACCCCATTCCCCAGGGTACTCCTTGGTCCGCAGAAGGCCAGACAAGAGCACAATTGCCAACGGCAGGCCATCTATGACATCAAAGATGAATTGGGCATGATCTTCTCTGACATCCTTCTCGATCAGACTGGCACAATGCTTCTCTTTGTTGTCCATGAAGAGTGTTGCCAGGAACAAATCGACAGTTGTGTCTTCTTTTTCAAAGTGATCAAGAGGAATGTTTTCTGTTTTAAAGCAGGGCAGGTGGTGGTTCTAGATTAGTTTCCTGTGTGATTCTCACAATTCTGCTCTCGGTTCTCTTGGTTGGGAGAAATTGTAGCATGTAGCTCCACTCTATGCTACTAACTTCACCATCTATAACCAGTAAATACTTCTTATTTTCTAATTCATCCCGCAACATTTTCCCGAGATCTTCTTTGGGGCACCTAAGAGGGCCCTCTACCAAACGTAGAAGGATTAGCTTCATGATGTTTGCGCCACTAAGATTAGGTGCACATGTCACCCATGCCTTCACTTCAAAATTTCGCTTGGTTGCAGGACTCTCGTACCTCTCTTTTACAAGCTAGCTTTGTCTTGCCAACACCGCTCTTTCCTATCACAGAGATCACCACTGGGCCCTTAGGTTCTTCTGAAATAAGTGCAGAGCTTAGACGTGCTAGCTGGAACCCTCGTCCCACCAAAGGCAGCACAAAATCATCCCTGCAGTTCAGTGTTAGCATGTGTTAGGATTCTATTTTCTATACTCACGTTAACAAGCTGGAGAACTAAATAACAGAGATGCAAATTTATGTGATCAACTAGCATGGTTGCCCTCGAAAATGCGAGGGCGTCATCTTAAATGTGCTGAAAAAGATCGAGAAATATATTTATGGATTTAGAACTGTATGAAAAATAATATGGGTAATGATCCTGAATAAAATATCACCATTAAAGACACTTTTTAATAATCTTTAATTGTGACTGAATATTATTACATTATTTTAGTCTCCTTCTATATGTTGGTCAAGCTGAAAATTACAAGTATAAGGTTCACCAGAGCTAGGTCTAGAAGATGTTTATATGATTTTGTGAATAAGATAGCAAAATAGATCATACTGGGGACAAGTATTTATATTATTTTGAGGAGGTCATTTTACCTCTTAGTACTTGCTTTGTGATTTCATTTTATTTGTCATGTGCTTATAATATATAGATGATTAATATTAGAGAAGCTTGGCTACATGTTTTGTAGAATGTCATCTATTTTGAAACAAAGAACCTGTTATATTTTATCTCTTCTCTTTATCTCTATCCCTCCCCTCACTTTTAATAAGCTCTCATTTGCACATATGGGTATCTTAATTAGTATTCTTTTCATCTTAGGGAGACGTTGCTTTAAATTTCAAAGGATTAAACATCGCTGGAAAAAGAGGTAAAAGAGATGTAGTGTGGTGAAAGTATAAAATAAAATAAAAATCCTAATAAATTTCTAATTTACATAGAACATGTTTTAGAGTACTATGAACATAGTTAATTAGGGTTGAATAAATAATTTCTCATTTCATAGTCAGTACACTCGAGAACACTGAGTGGCTTCTAATAAAATCTTATAACTTGGAACACATTGGTCAGTTGCAAATTAGTTTCTCCTTAGCTTTAAGGTACGTCCCATGATTGAATAAATAATATTTCATTTCTTTGTCAGTATACTCAAGAACATTGAGTGGCTTCTAATAAAAACCATGTAACTTGGAACATATTAATTTCTTGCGGCCGCAAATTAGTTTCCTCTTAACTTTAAGGTATGGCAGATGATTTAATAAATAATTTTATTATTTCTTAGTCAATATACCTGAGAACATCCGGTGCTTCTAATAGAAATCATGTAACTTAGAACATTGCTTTTTCCGCTAATTAGTTTCTCCTTGATTTTAATCGTATGTCGGTTGACACTAATACTGTATTGCACAAAATCTAGAGTCAAATATGAAACTTTGATCATGGTTCAAAGTGCTAGCTAGGATCTCTTGTATTCTGCTAGCCCATGTAAAAACCGTGGTACGAAATTAGCCGTGGGTACAACTGTAGAAAGTCACCTAGAGTATGTACTGCTTGCTGATGGGTGTCACCATTGGTCTCCATAGCTCGTCAACAACATGTGCACAATTTACTCTTGAGTAAGTGATGACTACCTTTGTTGCTCTCTCTGCTGCATCTAGTGGGGCGGCAAAGGAGTACAGAAGCAGCACACTTGGTTACTGAGAGGATCTAGGAGGGAGGGGTAGCCCTGAAACAGTTACTCGACACCAAGACAAACACTATGAATTATCACGTCACTTTAATCTCTGAATGGACGCAAGATCTTCTCTCAAGTGGAACGTTTGGGGTAAGCCTTTGGCGCAGGCTAGCGACTGCTCACGACTAGACCATATACGTTATACCAAGAACCATCCCCCGGATCCGCATGGCCGCCATAGTAGTGTGTCATGCCTTGGTTCCCTTTTCATCGATCTCTTTGTCAGGACCGGAGTAGTGAGCCGGTGGTGGCCCGGTGGCTAGCGGCTCAATGCGACTGAGTTCGCACGGTCTAGTGCATTTGTTGCGACTCCATGTCTCGTGCGAGCACCCTTCATCTTTTGCGAGCTTGAGCATGTAGTGATTAATCAAAAGAGAAAAGAATTGATCTTGGTACATAGACCTTCAAACATTGTTCATCCCTGTCTACATCGACCTACAAACATTATTCATCCCTGTCAACCAATATTTTTTATGGAGAAGAGCTGTTGTGGTGAATATGCGTTACCTCGACCGCGTTAGTTTATTGATGACCTGAGAAAGAGACGATCGTGGTATAACCATCTACCCCATGTATTCCGTATTTTGATTTCCATCGCGGACGCCGGAGCAAAATACAGTGCAGAAATCACATGAAGGTGTGTGTGAGAGAGAGGAGCAAATCGACATGGAGTAAAACGACTGCCAAGGACGCCCAGAGGCTCTTTTTGATGCAATCAGAACGCACATGTTTTCGTAACCACACGTCTCTTTATATGATACTTGATTTTTCTTTGTTGAGATCTGGATACGTGAACCTAGATGCATGGTTTGGTAGTGTTAGATGGACTTTTTTGGTTGAGATTGGAATACTTGGACTTGGACGCCTGGTCCACTTTTTTTTTCGATTTCCTGGTCCACTTCTGTACAAACGTGTTACAAATTGAAATATGTCACGACTATTGTGTTACGTAATGATAGTATTTTATTTAAATCTTAGCCACATATAATAGATCTAACTGTCAGTATAATTCTAATGATGTGGATTAATGTGGTGTCTCCGTTAGATTAACCCTGTATTATGCTTTTAGTATATAGTAGATAGTAGATTTTGTTGCTATTTCGGAAACTGGTAGGAGAGACTTCTCTCAACGTCTACTTGACCGCCTCTCTGGTGGTGTGGACTTTGAGTGGATCACAATTTAGATTTTGTTGCTATTTCGGAAACTGGTAGGAGAGACTTCTCTCAACGTCTACTTGACCGCCTCTCTGGTGGTGTGGACTTTGAGTGGACGTCGAAGCCACCCCGTGGTAGATCGGGAGGTATTCTACTGGGAGTACGGTCAGACACCATGGAGGTTATTGCTCAGTCGGGTGGAGATTATCATATTAAGCTCCATATCCGTAACAGAGCCGATAACTTCTTTTGGAGTCTGGTTGCTGTTTATGGCGCTGCACAGGATGAATTTAAGGCTGACTTTCTTCGTGAGATGGTTAACTTAGCAAAGGATAATCCATATCCAATTTTAATTGGAGGGGATTTCAATTTGCTAAGGTTCCGACATGAGAAAAGTAAAGGTCGGTTTGATGATCATTGGCCTTTTCTATTCAATGCTGTTATTGACAGCTTGGATTTGCGAGAGGTCTCAATGATTGGAAGACAATTCACCTGGGCCAATAGCATGCCGGATCCCACGTTTGAGAAACTCGATAGGGTACTTATGGATGCTAATTGGGAAGCTAAATTTCCCATGGTGTCTGTCCGGGCCCTTGAGCGTATCCAGGGATTTTCTGATCATGCTCCTATACTATTGACTACTGGAATTACCAAACCGGCTAGTAACCATCGTTTCAAGTTTGAGCTTGGCTGGTTGCAACGGGATGGGTTCCATGACATGGTCAAGAAAGTATGGGATAGACCTATTTCTGCTGGGTCTCCAATACAGAGGTGGAATCATAAGATACGTGCTTTACGTAGCCACCTCAGTGGTTGGGCTCGGCATATATCTGGTGCCCTTAAAAAAGAAAAGTTGAGGCTTTCTTCTATCATTGATGATTTGGAAGCCTTAGCTAGGGTAGGACCCTTATCTTCACATGAGATTGAACTCAAAAATCAATCTAATGCTAAGATAGCAAGTCTACTTCGTGAGGAGGAACTCAAATGGTACCAACGCTCTAAGAGCCGTTTTATTCTTGAAGGAGATTCGAATACTCGCTACTTCCATAGTGTGGCCAATGGCAGACATAGGAAGAAACGTATTCATAGTCTTGTTCAAAATGAAGGTACGATTGAGGGACTCGACAACCTCAAAAATTATATTACTAGTTATTATAAGAATCTATTTGGGGCACCTGAGGAAGGTAACTTCTTTATGGATGAGACCCAAACGGATGATATTCCCCAGGTTACCGTTGAGGAAAATAATCTTCTTACGGCTGAGTACTCAGAAGAGGAAGTAAGAAAGGCTATTTTCCAAATGGAACACAACAAAGCACCAGGTCCAGATGGTTTCCCAGCAGAGTTTTATCAAACCTTTTGGGACACTATCAAAGGGGACCTTCTAGGTTTGTTTAGCTATCTTCATGCTGGACAACTAGAATTGTTTCGTCTTAATTTTGGTGAGATTATTTTGTTACCTAAAGTTAATGAGGCAGAAAGGATCCAGCAATATAGACCAATATGCCTTCTTAACGTTAGTTTCAAAATATTCACGAAAGTGGCCACCCTAAGACTAAACACGGTTGCTGATCATGTAGTACGGCCGTCTCAAACTGCGTTCATGCAAGGAAGAAATATCCTAGATGGAGTTGTGACCTTGCATGAAACAGTTCACGAACTACATTCTCAAAAGTTGAATGGGGTAATTTTAAAGCTAGATTTTGAAAAGGCTTATGATAAAGTTAAGTGGTCTTTTCTCCAGCAAACACTCAGAATGAAAGGTTTTTCTGATGAGTGGTGTGCGTTGATCAATTCCTTCGTGTCAGGAGGTAGTGTTGCCATCAAAGTCAATGATGATGTTGGTAAATACTTCCAGACATTGAAAGGTCTGAGGCAGGGTGATCCCTTATCGCCAATGCTATTCAATATAGTGGCTGACATGCTTGCCATTATGATCGAACGCGCAAAGAATGATGGTCTCATTGAAGGAGTTATCCCTCATCTTGTGGATGGGGGATTATCCATCCTTTAGTATGCCGATGATACAATTCTTTTTATGGAACATGATCTTGAGAAAGCACTGAATGTGAAACTTATACTTTCAGCATTCGAGCAATTATCAGGTCTAAAAATTAATTTCCATAAGAGTGAATTGTTTTGTTTTGGCGAGGCTCAAGACGAGGTCAATGCATACGCCGATTTATTCGGTTGTGGGCAGGGACAGTTTCCTATGCGGTATTTGGGGATTCCGATTCACTATCGGAGACTAACACTTGCCGAATGGAAACTCGTTGAGGAGAGACTACAAAAACGTCTTAGTAGTTGGAAAGGTAAATTGTTGTCCCTAGGAGGAAGATTGATACTCATTAATTCGGTACTATCTAATATGGTACTACATATGATTTCATTCTTTCTCTTGCCTAAAGGAGTCTTACACAAACTGGATTATTACCGGTCTAGATTCTTTTGGCAAGGGGACAGTGAGAAAAAGAAATATCGATTGGCTAAATGGAGTGTCGTGTGCTCTCCTAAAGACCAGGGTGGGCTGGGTATTCATAACCTTGAGGTTAAAAATACAGCCTTACTGGGGAAGTGGCTGTTTAAGTTGAAGGGTTTCGCAGCATAGTAAATCAAAAAAATTCCTACGGAGCGAACAAGAAAACCAAGATCTAATCTAGGAGATGTAATCAACGAGAGGTAGATGAGATCTTCATACCCTTGAAGATATCGCACAGCGGAAACGTTCAATAGAACGTGGTTGACGTAGTCGTACTCGCCGTCTCCTCCTCGCGATCCGATCCGATCCTACGCCGCAAGTGGCGGCGCCTCCGAGAGTTGCACACGTGCGGTGCAGCGACGTCTCCTCCTTCCTTGGTCTAGCAAGTATGGTGGAGAGATAGATTGGATCAGCAGCACGACGGCGTGGTGCTTATGGTGGAGAGTTTCTGCAGCAGGGCTTCGCCTACGCGCAGTCGCGAGAGAGAGAGAGGGAGGGCAGCAGTTGGCGGCTAGGGTTTGGGTTAGGGGGTAGAGAGGGCTGCGCCCTTGCCCCCTATATATAGAGGGGTGGCCGGCCAGCTTGGCCTCTCCCCAAACCCTAGGGCGCCGACTTGAAGTAGGAAGAGTGGGGGGCAAGTTTCCCCCCCTTCCTTCTTTGAAGACTCCCTTAGGGTTTCCCCTTGGGCTGGCCGGCTGGGCCTTAGGGGCCTTGTGCGCCTGGCCCAGGGCGGCCAGGGCACTTCCCCTTAGGCCCACGCAGGCCTCCGTCAAGTGGGCCCACGTTGGTCCCACTCCGGAACCTTCTAGAACCTTCCGGTACAATACCGATAAACTCCGAAACCTTTCCGGAATCCAAAAACTGCTTTCCTTTATATGAATCTTATTCTCCGGACCATTCCGGAACCTCTCGTGACGTCATGGATCTCATCCGAGACTCCGAACTAAAACTCATAAACCAATTATCCATTCTATCCTAGCATCGATACACGTTAAGTGTGTGACCCTACGGGTTCGAGAATATGTAGACATGATCTTCTATCAATAATCAACAGCGGGATCTGGAAACCCATATTGACTCCCACATATTCATCGATGATCATATCGAATGAACCACGATGTCAGGATTCAATTAATCCCGTATATGTATTCCCTTCGTCACACGATATTTTACTCGCCCGAGATTTGATCGTCGGTATCGCCATACCTAGTTCAATCTCGTTCACAGCAAGTACTTTACTCGTTCCGTAATCCGATATCACTTTGTGATTAACTCATTAACCACATGCTTGCAAGCGGTGTTGATATCGATTACCGAGTGGGCCTGAAGTATATCTCTCTGACTTGGGAGGGACAAATTCCATCTCGATACATACAACCCAACAAGTACTTTCCGATCACCTGAGAGACACCTTTATTATCACCCTCACATAGGATGACGTTTGATGACTTCAAAGCTTTCTTCCGATACTAGGGAGTTGTATTATCTCATGGTCTAAGGAATACAATACATGACATAGGAAAAGCTTCGCAAAGATGAACACGATGACACGATCTAATTGCTCTGCTTTATTTGGGTCTGTCCATCACACCATTCTCCTAATGGTATGATCTCATTATTAATTGACAACTCATGTCTATGGTTAGGAAACCTTAACCATCATTAATCAATGAGCTAGTCCAGTAGAGGCGTACTAGGGACACGGTGTTGTTCATAAACCACACAAGTATTAATGTTTCCGCTTAATACAATTATAGCATGGAGTATAAACATTATCATGAACAAGAAATATGATAATAACAATATTATTATTGCCTCTAGGGCATATTTCCTTCAGTCTCCCACTTGCACTAGAGTCAATAATCTAGTTAATACTTGCGCATTCAACACCTATGGCATTCCGGTGTTACTCATACGCGTTGCACGTGGTAAACCTTATCTACGGGTCTGACACTTTCAGGTCCGTTTGTATTTGCATATTCTTTTGCGTCAGCACGCATTACTCATCTTGTATGAGATAGCATCGTATAAACTTGGTCTTCTGGTGAGACCTTTGTTTCTTGGCCGAGATTATGTTGTCACTATTGTCATACAATAGAACTACATAGTACTAGCACACTTTTAAAAATAGCGATATCCACCGTGCGTCAAAATACTCATTGGTCCGCACACATCGGTATGTATGATTTCCAATAAGTCCGTTGCTCGCTCCATTATTCCGGAGAACGGGTTTTTGATCATCTTGCCCATGAGGCATGGCTTGCACGTGTCAAATGATTCAAAATCAAGAGACTCCAAAAGTCCATCAGAATGGAGTTTCTTTATGCATTTTATGCCAATATGACCTGGACGACAGTGCCACAAATAAGTTGGATTATCACTATCCACTTCGCATCTTTTATGCCGCTTCTTAAAATGATTATATACTTAGCCCTCGTTGCAGTGTCCGCCACAATATTAACATTGGAACTCATCCAAGTCATCATGGAACTTTCTTCCATCTTATTGTGCCACCTTCTAATCTCAAAACAAATAGCTTAAAAATTGAGATAAAATTTTACTTGTATGTGTGACAAAGCCAATGTAACTCATTGCAATGAACCATTTGTCACTTCTGCATACAGAACATATTCTTACTTCTTCGAAAGTGCATAAGAATATCTTTTACTATTGTCCAACAATCATCATATGAATGCTATAACCTTTAGAGCATTGGACACATCTGGATCTACATATCATGGTATACAAGATTGATAAAATCATTCTTGTGGTTTTACTCATCAAGTGTCAAAACAATTGATTCTTGCTCCAACCTCTTCCATGCAACAAGAACCGTTCTTATTGTTTCCATATTGAACAAATTCAATATTTCATCTATGTACTCTGGTAAAACTATATTAGTGCCTCAATCTATCTGCATAGACATTGATGCTTAATATTCTGGTTTTACCTAAGTCTTTCATTAGAAATCTAATTTTAGTGAAAACTTCACAAATATCAAGAAAAACACATTATTTCCAATAAACGATATGTCACCTACATAAAGCATTAGAAATATGTCTTAGCGCTCCCACTTACTTTCTTGTAATACAAGCATCTTCAAATATCTTGATGAAATTAACACTTTAATATTTTCATCATTGAAGATTCCAACTTCGCTATGCTTACTTCTACCATAGAAGTTTGCATACATATCTAGCAACCTTTGAATTAACAAAACCCATTGGGTCGTGTCAGGTACACGTCCTTGGTGTGCATTCCAGTAGAGGAACGTTGTTTCGTTTATTCAACTAACATATCTCTATATGTAATTGTTGCTAGAATAATTCATATGACGAAGTCAGGGCCCATCACCGCTTCTTTGTATATTGTTGGTTACTATTATCTAATAATATCTCGTCCTCAAATCTTGCTATTTGATTACGACCAACTTGGTTAAATAGGAACTTCGATGCCGTGACTACAACATATTGTAGACGCGTGAGCTATAAATGCAGTTGCCGCTTCCAGAACATATTCTGGTGCTGCGCTACTCTGATCATCTTGCTCAGATTCAATAACCTTATCAAGTTCTATCTTCCTCCCACTTAAACCTTTCGCGAAAAAAACTCCTTCATAAGAAGTTCACTTCTTTCAGTGACAATCACCTTTAATTGGGTTTATGGCAGAAGAAACACCCATCGACATTCTTTGGGATAACCTACAAAGACTTACTAATCCAATTTTGGTTGTAAACATTTTACACATATGCCTTGCATACCAAAATTCAAGAAAAGACAACTATAACTTGTAAGGTGTCATTTCGGCAGATTATGATGGCACTCTATTCAGTGAAAAGCGGTAGTCTCTAAAGCATAATCCATAAATTATATTGGTAGTTTATTTCATCATTGATCTAACCATGTCAAACAAGGTTTGATTACATCCATCGAAAACTCCATAGTCCTATGGTGTTTATCACGATGAAAATTTGTGGAACAATTCCTCTAACTCTTAGATGTTTGCTAAACTTGTAACTCAAATATTCTTCTTGATGATCTAATCATACAACTTGAATATTCTTGTTACAACAATTTTTCACTTCATAAATTGAACAATTTCATACTTCTATCTCATCAAGTAGATATACCGTACATCTATTCGAGTCATTGATGAAATAGAAAATACACCACTCTCGACTTCACACACGAACTACATACATCAACATGTACGATCTCCATGTAGTTAGTCGCTTGTTCTTTCTATGGCCCACGAACGGAGTTTAATCATCTTTAGGAAAAGTCTCACAAGCGTCAATCAATTCAAAATCAAATGACTCGAAAATCTATCAATATAGAATTTCTTTCATGTTTTGTTTCCAATATGACTTAAACGGCGGTGTCATATATAAGTGAAATTCGTTTTGTCTGGTGACCTTTAGCATCAGTGTTATAAATGTCTATTTCACCAACAAGATTTATAATAATCTATCCATCGATTATGGAAGACGGTAATGACATGAACAACAATTGTTCTCATAATACCAGAACAAGATAACAATTATTAAGTTCATGAAATATCTTGAAGGCTAGGTTTGATGTCGACGAGAAGCACAATAACACTTTTATTTGTATCTCGACATGCATCATTACCATATTCTTTTACTAGTTACTTAGGCCATTGTACTTCTTGTATTGTGTTGCTTTGTATGACATTTCATACCAACAAATCAGTATCGAATACCCAAGAATTACATTGTTAACGAACAAAAGAATTCATCTATAACATGTATATCATTTATATACCTGAGCTGGACAATTCCAGTCTTTCCTTTTTCTACCAAATAATTTTGCAGATCCTATTTAGCATTTCCTCTCCTTTTAGAAGAATCTATCGACATCAATAGTGGCGTCAATCATTTGACACATAATCCAAAGGATTTTTAGTCAAATACTAATAGCCTTGGATTTTGCACTTTGAAGTGGATCGCCATCATCATATGATTGGTATTCTTCCAGATTCCATTCTTTAGTATTCCTTTGGTATAGCAAAACAATTTAGCCAATACCTTTTCATTCGTCCTATCATGACATCTTTCATGATGAAACTACTATAGCTTATAAGGATGAATGCAAGTATAATATTAGTTCCCAAACTTTTGGGTGATCGGGACGCATAGCATCTTCAATCTTCGCATATAGTCATACAATATGGCATATGTTTTTTTACTAAATTATACTTCATCATTTTGCAAACAATCGAAGTCTTAGATATCAAATATCTTTCACTTCTTATTTGTTTCTGAAACAATTCTTTCAGCTCGATGATCACTTTGATTCTCAAACAATTTTGAAGATCAATTTATCATGATGGCAAACATATGATCTTTAGATACTAAACTTGAATCGTTGCTCTTAGATTAATACAATTTATTAAATCGTATGGAGCAAGCAAGGTTTGCTAAAGTTTGCAATAGGACTTAATCTTTAGTCTTGATATTCTAACTAAACGGCACTAGACCGGAAAGTGATTATCCAGAATTCTATAGTTCTTTTAACTCAATTAAGCTAAGTGTCGGTGGAAAACGGTGCCAAAGACTACAACAACTTATGCAAATACAACAAGATTTAGTTCAAGATAATTAGTTCAAGTTAATCAAATTACTAATGAACTCTCACTAAATTCAACATTCCTCAAAGTTGTTTAGTGAAGCATGATCCAAATTCACTACACCGAGACCGATCATCACGTGAATGATGTAGCTTTAATGGTGAACATCAACATGTTGATCATATCATCCATATGACTCATGCTTGACCTTTCGGTCCGTGTGTTCCGAGGCCATGTCTGTACATGCTAGGCTCGTCAAGTCAAACCCAAGTATTTCCGCGTGTGCAAAACTGGCTTGCACCCGTTGTATGTGAACGTAGAGTTTATAGCACCCGATCATCACGAGATGCTTCAAAACGACGAACTTTCGCAACGGTGCATACATGGGAGAACACAATTTTATCTTGATCTTTAAGTGAGGAATCATCTTAAAATGCTACCGTCGCGATCTAAGCACAATAAGATACATAAAAGGATAAACATCACATGCATATAATTTTATGTGACATGGTATAGCCAATCTCTGCGCCATGATCTCCATCCTGTGCGCGCCGGCATGATCTCCATCAGTCCACCATGATTGCCTCCACCACGAATAGCAACTACAACTATTGCTAACTACTTAGCGATAAAGTAAAGCTATTACATGGTGTATAAGAAGTTGACACGCAGGTCATACACAATTATAAAGACAACCATATGGCTCCTGCCGGTTGTGAACTCATCGACATGCAAGTCGTGAAAGATTACAAAACATGATCATTGCATACATCTCAATTCATACACATCATGTCTTGGGCCATACCATATCACAAAACACTCCCTGCAAAAACAAGTTAGACGCCTCTACTTTGTTGTTGCATGTTTTACGTGGCTTATGGGAGTAACAAGCTAAGAACGATTCTTACCTACGAAAAGCCACAACGGTGATATTATGGTTGCTAACATCCGTTGTAAATCTCATGACTACTATAGTGAGAGAAACTGGCATCCACCAGCCGCATGTGTGGAACAAGCCACACGTCAAGTGCGGAGCCGGTCTCGCGAACGAGGTCGCGTAAAGTTGGCCTGGACCGCTTCGATCTCACTATGCCGCGCCATAAGAAATACAAAACAAGAGGTTTGCAACAGAAAACATCAACGCCCGCAACAAGCATGTTGCGTTCTACTCGTGAAACACATCTACGCATAGATCTAGCTCTGATACCACTGAAGGGTTTCGCAGCATAGTAAATCAAAAAATTTCCTACGGAGCGAACAAGAAAACCAAGATCTAATCTAGGAAATGTAATCAACGAGAGGTAGATGAGATCTTCATACCCTTGAAGATATCGCACAGCGGAAACGTTCAATAGAACGTGGTTGACGTAGTCGTACTCGCCGTCTCCTCCTCGCGATCCGATCCGATCCTACGCCGCAAGTGGCGGCGCCTCCGAGAGTTGCACACGTGCGGTGCAACGACGTCTCCTCCTTCCTTGGTCCAGCAAGTATGGTGGAGAGATAGATTGGATCAGCAGCACGACGGCGTGGTGCTTATGGTGGAGAGTTTCTGCAGCAGGGCTTCGCCTACGCGCAGTCGCGAGAGAGAGAGAGAGGGAGGGCAGCAGTTGGCGGCTAGGGTTTGGGTTAGGGGGTAGAGAGGGCTGCGCCCTTGCCCCCTATATATAGAGGGGTGGCCGGCCAGCTTGGCCTCTCCCCAAACCCTAGGGCGCCGACTTGGAGTAGGAAGAGTGGGGGGCAAGTTTCCCCCCTTCCTTCTTTGAAGACTCCCTTAGGGTTTCCCCTTGGGCTGGCCGGCTGGGCCTTAGGGGCCTTGTGCGCCTGGCCCAGGGCGGCCAGGGCACTTCCCCTTAGGCCCACGCAGGTCTCCGTCAAGTGGGCCCACGTTGGTCCCACTCCGGAACCTTCTAGAACCTTCCGGTACAATACCGATAAACTCCGAAACCTTTCCGGAATCCAAAAACTGCTTTCCTTTATATGAATCTTATTCTCCGGACCATTCCGGAACCTCTCGTGACGTCCTGGATCTCATCCGAGACTCCGAACTAAAACTCATAAACCAATTATCCATTCTATCCTAGCATCGATACACGTTAAGTGTGTGACCCTACGGGTTCGAGAATATGTAGACATGATCTTCTATCAATAATCAACAGTGGGATCTGGAAACCCATATTGACTCCCACATATTCATCGATGATCATATCGAATGAACCACGATGTCAGGATTCAATTAATCCCGTATATGTATTCCCTTCGTCACACGATATTTTACTCGCCCGAGATTTGATCGTCGGTATCGCCATACCTAGTTCAATCTCATTCACAGCAAGTACTTTACTCGTTCCGTAATCCGATATCACTTTGTGATTAACTCATTAACCACATGCTTGCAAGCGGCGTTGATATCGATTACCGAGTGGGCCCGAAGTATATCTCTCTGACTTGGGAGGGACAAATTCCATCTCGATACATACAACCCAACAAGTACTTTCCGATCACCTGAGAGACACCTTTATTATCACCCTCACATAGGATGACGTTTGATGACTTCAAAGCTTTCTTCCGATACTAGGGAGTTGTATTATCTCATGGTCTAAGGAATACAATACATGACATAGGAAAAGCTTCGCAAAGATGAACACGATGACACGATCTAATTGCTCTGCTTTATTTGGGTCTGTCCATCACACCATTCTCCTAATGGTATGATCTCATTATTAATTGACAACTCATGTCTATGGTTAGGAAACCTTAACCATCATTAATCAATGAGCTAGTCCAGTAGAGGCGTACTAGGGACACGGTGTTGTTCATAAACCACACAAGTATTAATGTTTCCGCTTAATACAATTATAGCATGGAGTATAAACATTATCATGAACAAGAAATATGATAATAACAATATTATTATTGCCTCTAGGGCATATTTCCTTCATAAGTTACTTACTGAGGAGGGGACTTGGCAATCTATTCTTAAGAGGAAATACATTGGCCCAAAAGCATTATCTCAGGTTCTTTGGAAACCGGGTGATTCACATTTTTGGGCTGGACTTATGGCAACGAAGAAGTTCTTTTTCGGCCTGGGTTCTTTTTCCATTAAGGATGGTTCGGAGATAAGATTCTGGGAAGATAAATGGCTTGGTAATACTTCTCTTCGTGAACAGTATCCTGCCTTGTATAGCATTGTACGTCACAAAGGTGATACTATTGCCAAAGTAATGGAGACTTCTCCACCATCTGTGGCGTTTAGAAGGGATTTATTTGGTCAAAGGCTTGTAGCTTGGAATGCCTTACTACTTCGTTTGGCAAACATCCAATTACAAACTGGACATGATGAATTCCGTTGGAACCTACATGAAAATGGAAAATTTTCAGTTGCTTCCATGTACAATGCTCTTATTCTTCCCGATGTGCCAATCGATAAAATTAGTAATAATAAGCTTTGGAAATTAAAAATTCCATTACGGATTAAGGTATTTGGATGGTACCTACGTAAAGGAGTTGTTTTGACAAAAGATAATCTTGCAAAACGGAATTGGCATGGAAGTAAAAAGTGTGTTTTTTGTCATCATAATGAAACAATTAAACACTTATTTTTCCAATGTCATTTCGCTAGATCTATATGGTCAGTCATCCAAGTAGCTTCGACCTTGTTTCCACCATGCAGTATTACCAATATATTTGGGAATTGGCTAAATGGAATCAACAATAGGTTTAAAAAGCATATTAGGGTGGGAGCGATTGCCTTTATTTGGTCGCTATGGCTATGTAGAAATGATAAAGTGTTTAATGATAAGAACTCTTCCATCTTGCAGGTTATCTACAAGGCTATTGCTATACTCTGTTTGTGGTCGTCTCTGCAGCGTTTGGAGGATCGCGACCTTTATACGGAGGTCTGTGCACGACTGGAAGCTACGGCGAGGGATACTTTTTCCCAACATGGATGGCCACATAGCTTACGGATTGGTGCTGCTTCTTAGGTGATATTGCATTAGCGCACCATTATATGTAATGTTGCCTTGTTTTTCTTTGGACCTCTGACTTGGAGTGGGGCTGTGTGCATCTTAGATATGCAGAGGCCGGGTGTATGCTTAATAACTATTAAGTAATAAAGCGCTCTTTATCGAAAAAAATATAGTAGATAGTAGATAGATATATGAGAATTGCCAAACACCTGGAGCCTCTATTACTAAGCAAAGAAGGGTGCACATTACATTAGGCTAGTAGTCTACTATATGAGAGCATGTTGATTGATCTTTTGATCTCTATCATCTTGAGGTGTGAGGTCTGAGGGATGCATGCACATGTTCATGTGTCCAGGTATGTTAACCGGTCTATTTTATTCGGACTATCTTGATATATATTGAGATGGTAGCGACGTGGAATGCAAAACATTTATTCATATGCAATGTATTCCCCATTCATATATTCAAAATCACATAACAATGCAGAGTTAATGTAGAAATATATGTGCTGTGATGGGATCATGGGAGTGAGAACTACTAAGTTGAGAAAGAAGAGAGTAAAATACTCACAGCTTTTCAGCAGTAGATGATATGGCAGTGGATGGTCTCCAAGTGGTGATTGACGAGTTGTCACTTCCATCATCTATTTTGTACTTGCCCCTGTTCTCGACGATGCTCTCAAGCCTTGTGTTGATCGTTTTGATCCTCCTAGAAAGGTCGTGCCTCACACACACTTGTGTGGTGAAGCCGCTGAACAACTTCAGAATGGCATGGCTCCAAGTTGGATACCTTCATTCAGAGACAATTTAAATTATTTACCTCTATCTACTGACTTGCTCTTCTACTTCCAAAAAGGATTAAAGAATGAAGATCATATCAAACTATAAAAAATGATCAAGCTCAAAATAGCGGGATGACAATGGTGGTAGCTATACATAACCTCTTGAGTAAAATACATCGTAGGTCATTGAACTTGGTTCTCTTTCCCGTTTTGGTCACTATACATCGTTATACGTAATTTGAGGTTATTGAATATGCGTGGCTATCTCATCTGCCAACACTGGAGCCCGTATAGCCTCGTATTTGGTGACGTGGCACTGTGCTAACCTGTCTCCAGCAGTTTTTTTTTGCAAAAGGCCCCTCGCAATCCTGTTATTCCATTTAAAGGCCAGAAACACACTGGATTGACTCTTTAGTCAGACTGACCGATAGGTCCCACTTGCCAGTGTCAGCCACCATCTTCTTCCTCATTTTTCTCTTTCTGTCTCCCTACCCAAGGTTGGGAATGGAAGCTAAGGAGGTTAGGGCGGCCCTGCCTCCGACCCCCTGATCCATAGAGTGCGGCGCTCCGCCTCCACCACCTCGTCCCCGTCCTCCTCCATCCCACACAGACCATGGCATGAATACCCACGCGGATCTCCTTCCCTACTCCGCTGCGTCGTTTACCCAAGCTTGGCCATGGAAAAAAGGACGGCCGCATTTCCTCCACTTAGCAGGGGCGTATCCAGTGGGGGTGCCATGGCACACCCTCCAAAAATATAAATGTCCTTTTAGCTACTAAAATCTATATAAATTTTGTTTAAATACAAGGCTTAATAGGGAAATTTTAAGCTTGGCACCCCCAACAATTCCATCCTAGATCCGCCACTGGCACTTAGTACCGGTCCACGTCGGCCTCGAACGAGGACGCGATGCACAAGTACGCACCAAGCTGGTCGCCAGTGACCACGAACTGTATTTGAGTCGTTTATAGCTAGGTTTATGGACAGACGTGTCGGACTTGAACTGTTTTTTTTAGACTGGAGCGTGTCAAATTGTGTTAAAGTAAACTATGTACGCAGTTACGTTACAACTAACCTGTGATAAATCCTAGCCATAAATTTTAGATCTAACAATCAAAATAAATTTAGGTGATGTGGGTCAACGTGGTGTCTTTATTTAAACTTCCGTATTATACTTTTAGTAGATAGTAGATCGATAGATTTGACAACGCTATAGGTTTCACTTTGTAAAACATACCCGCACTCCACCTTGTTGTCAGATCTGGTACCTTTATTTTCCATCTAAAGGCCCACAAGCTATGGGTGCAGCTGGTTCATAGATCTCTTTGTTTCACAAGATACGTTCCTGGAATGGCAGGTAAGGAGGTTAGGGCGGCCCCGCCTCCGACCCCCTGATCCATAGAGTGTGGCGCTCCGTCTCTACCACCTCGTCCCCGTCCTCCTCCATCCCACACAGACCATGGCGTGAATACCCACGCGGATCTCCTTTCCTACTCCGCTGCATCGTTTACCCAAGCTTGGCCATGGAAAAAAGCACGGCCGCTTTTCCTCCACTTAGTACCGGTCCACGTCGGCCTCGAACGAGGACGCGATGCACAAGTACGCACCAAGCTGGTCGCCAGTGACCACGAACCCTTCTTGTTCCTCCCAGTGACAAGAAATCCCACGCGAGGCGCCACTTGTGTTTCTACGCGGCGCCGAGCCACTCACGGCCATAGTTGTAGGGCCCCATAGGAACAGCCTTGTCACGTACAAGTGGAGGTGCTGCTTGCACATGGCATCCAAAAGGTTGTGTAGGGGTCCTCGGGCACGGAGTACACCTCGACTGCCGTGTCGGCCATGTACGAGGCACACTGGCATGCCGGTGAGCTGTTCCGTTCTGGACACCATCAACAAGCGCCTCAACAACATCGACTAGGACGAGGACGAGCAGGGGCGGCCGGAGACAGAGATGGCAGGGCGGCGGAGGTGGAGAATTTTGTTTTTTTAATTGAGGAGAGAGATTTATGTGGAAGGAGAACTAGATAGTTTTTTTTTGCGAAGTGAAATTCCCGTCGATGCAGCGCCACACCAGCAAATACGGAGCTATACGGGTTCCGGTGATGGCCGATGAAACAACCGCGTGTCGATGACCGTAGGTTGCGTATAGGAATATATAGTGGCCAAGGCGGGTAAAGGAATTTCAGTAGCCTATAATGTATTTTACTCTAACCTCTTTACCATCGGATTGTATCAAGAGAACACACGGTGGTGGACAAGGCTGCATGCGGTACCAATGATAGGGGGCAACGCATTCAGGTTCCTGTGTGGGATTCTGTTGTAAGGACGACCGGAGAGAGGTGGCGCATCTCGAGGAGAGGTGGAGCTGTGTCTGATATGAGGTCGTAGGGGACAAGGAGCATCAAGGCGGCGCTGTCGGCGGCGATGGTCTGGAGCGGGTCAGGGAGGCAGGAGAGGAGCTTGCATGGAAGGAGCGGGAGGAGCGCCGGCGGGAAGGAGATGTAGGAGGATAACTAGAGAAGGCCGGAGAAGACGATATTGTGGTAAGGGGAGGATTGAGACGAGAGAGATAGGAAAACTAGCATCGTAGGATGTGTAGTGTACCAGACGGTTGTGGAACTGTTTGCAGGTAAGAGCTGCTCCCAAATATTCATCGTTTAGAAAATCGATCTTGGGAGTTCAGCAATCTTACCTTGGCAGTACACGTTTGTCGTGCTATAGCGTGGTGTTTCCAAAAAAAAAGGAGGCACGAGTTACAAAAAAGTGTTTTCCCAGTGCGGTCGCGTATTCTTGACATTATTTCAAAAAAAAAATTGCCCTTATTCTTCAGAAAAAACAAAAAAAAAATTGTATGAAACTACTTAATGATTACAATTTTCTTATACTTGTAACCTTTTTTAGTTTAATGGTATGTTAGTCATTTTTAGAACCCACACCTGATCAGAAGTTTTATATGATCTTCTTTCACCTTAAAAGGCTCAAAGAGCCCGACTTTGAATTACCAAAGCCCTTAACCGGCCAACATACATACATTGAACCTGTTGGGGGTACCAGCTTACAAGAAAAGCACAAGAGAGAAGCACAACACCTAACTACAAAGAGAAAGACTACGCCAAGCATAGAAAAAACGTAAGGCTTGATAACTTCATCTTGTGCCAGCTAAATCTCTTAGGTTGTTGCTGGATTCGGCCACCACCTTCACCGAGATCACCAGTTGTCGTCCCCTTAGGCATTACCACCGGCACACAAAAACCACTAGAAGTGAAGAGAAAACCGTCATGGGTGTAAGGTTCCAAGGCGACGCCTCTCAAGCACTAGAATGTCGTCATCGCCCACCCCTAGAGGGGCAAGGTTTTCACCTAGAAACACAAGACCAGGAAGGGAACAAAGCGAAGGCACCTCAACGATGCCTTAGAGAAGGGGAATGGAACCCATAGGTGTCATCATCACTCGCACTACACTAGATTAGCAAGGCTTTTGCCTGGACCAACCGCCTCTCCCATCTCACACCTTGCCAAAGCGCAGTTGAACTAGTCCTCAGCCATCCACTACCAAGGCAACCCTCATGGCGGCTTGTGAGGAATTGGAGGAGATGAACACAAAGCATGCACATGTCGGAGATGAACAAACACAAGATCCTCGAGAAGTAGAAATTAGCACCATGGAAAAGGCCGAGAGAGATAGAGCACAACAAGGGAACAAGTTCTCCCGGGATCTGATAGGAACTGGAAGGGTGGAGGAAGGAGGCGACGATGGGTTTGGTCCACGCAGCTGAGACAGGAATCGAGAAGGACTCATGTATGACGAGGGGAAACTATAAGACCTCTTCTCCGGCGCCGATGGCATTGCAAGTCACACTGACCATGATGCACCACTCCGGCAGCAAGACACTGCCCGAAACACACCTCCAAACCACCAGCCTCGTGAAGTACAACTGTCGAACCTGAAGGTCAACTCCACCCACACACGGCCACATACCACAACCAAAAGAACTTGCCCTGAAACTAGAAAAACCATATTAGGGCACCCACAACAAAGAGCACAACCTACAACCAATCGCTAGCAATGACCAACCTACAGACAAGCAGATCCGAGCCGCTGCTGCAACCTATAGCAACACGCACCGGTCGCACAAAACACCCTGGAAAACCCTCCTTCGAATTGCTACACCACACCGGTGCAGAGGCAGATGTCGACCCAAGCCGAAGAGGTTCCGCGGTGACCCAAGGCAGGAGATGGCGACAAGGGTGAATCTAGATCGAAGAGCACGAGGCAAACCCATGGCCGGTGATAGCTTTGTTAATTTTGAAGATGCTTCCAAGCCTAGGACTAGTTTCTCGTTTTCCTGTCAATGCTTGCGTTGTAATCCTCTTTGTTTGTGTGGTGTTGCTCTTCTCTCTTGTGCTTACATTGTAAGCTGGCGTCCCAGCAGTCCTGTACCTATAACTCATGGCCAGTGATGGCTTTGTTGATTCAAAGTCGGGCTCTTTGAGCCTCCTATCTGAAAAAGAGCACGAGGCGGTGTAGCAGGTGAAGCCACGGTCGTATGGCGGGGAAAAGGGGGATGGCGGCGGGGGTCAGGGCGATAATACATGGGGGATGAGAAGCCCACCACCCCCACAGACAGAGAGGGGACTCACCATAGGCGACGACAGAGAAGCCATCCGGTCGGCCTTCCTCCATACCACCGAGATGAGACCAGAGAAGAACATCGACCCGCCGCCCCCTTCACCGGCCCGCATAGCTTTGTCCGGCAGCGGCCTTTGGGCGGCGAGGGGGAGGGGTTGGCGGTGGGGGATCTAAAGTTTCGCCTCCCGGTAACCCAGAGGATGCAACACCAGGAGCCGAGCGGGGGGCCACTATTTTTAATTTTTCTGTAGATTACATCGCTCGTCAGGTTCACAATCTATTTCCGCAGTCCCATGTGAACAACAGTTTCAAAACTAAGGCACCGTCGTGGGCAGACGCTGGGGGCTCAGGGTTTTCTTCTTCTCTATGACAGCTTCTTTGGATTGAGTCGTATGGTGTGTTGGTGGTCCTCTCTTAGACTTACTCCTAGAATGTTTTTTGTGTTCTTGAGAAGAAAAAAAAGCGACATTGCAATGCTTTTTTGCCTTTTTCAGGAAAAGAATTGGATGCGAGAGGTACATCGAAGATTGATGGGTGGTCATATATACCTGGAGAGGTCGACCTGGAGGAAGTACTGGTCGACGGCGTCCTCGGCGTCGAAGACGGCATCGCGTGTCTGCTGCAGGCAGACCCTGATGAGCTCGTCGTTCTTCACGCGGCGCCGCGGCTCGGCGTCGCGCAGGAAGGCCTGCATCCACATGAGCTTGTCGCGGAGGCTCCGGACGTCGTCGTTCACCGCCACCATCGCCCGCGCCTCGCTCATCGCCAGCTCCTGCAACCTCCCCACCAGCGGCCCCATCACCGCCTCCGCCATCCTCACTAATGTGTACTCTACCCTCTCGATCGATCTCCCTCTCTCCGTGCTAGCCCAATCGATCTCGTGCGCTGCAAATGCATGTGGCCGGGCGAGGGCTTCTATTTATACACGCGCTAGCTTGGCTGCCGTGCATGCTCGCTGCCTGAGCTACTTGGAGTGGCGATCGAGGGACGCATATAGAATCATTGTACCAATACGAAAGGTAAAGGGTACCTTTCAATTTTAGTATTTATGTTGCTTCATGCCATATTTTATGCTTTTCCTTTGACAAAACGTGATGCTTTACAGCCTATTGAAATTTCTTATACATCAAGATTTTCCTTTAGTTTGAGAGTGTCCATCGGGATATATAACTCAGAGTGGTCTGGTAAAGGGGGTTTCTACCTGACCCGCTTAGAGTCCAACATCTGGGTATATAGGAATGAAATTTAATGGATGTAATGCTTATATAAACTAAAAAACAGTTGTGAAGTTTCGGAATAAAAAGTCTACTATGCTGGCGCTGCGCCACTTTTGTCAACCCGTGAATGCTTTGCAATGTCGATGTCGTCCAAGGGCCATGGACAGAGAAAGCAGAGGGGGAGGAGTTGTTGCTAGGTCTAGTGATGGAGCTACACTGGGCTCAAACACAAAATGTAATATACATTGAAATTATATTTACATACCTAGTCTTGTGGTAAGAGATCTTGGTCATTAATGACCACCGTGTTTGTGGACTAACTGTTTCCATGAATTTGGAGAGTGCGGGAGTTAGGCACCACTTTGTGATGTTACATCAAGAAGGTGATCTTAAGTACCCGGAAACCCGCGGTTCATGAGATTGAGGTTTACCTCATGTGTGAACAAACCTTGACTAAGATCTAAAGTTGATTTAATCAAGATGTGATACTATTAGGTTTGCAATTGAAGAAGTGAGGCTTCGTCTTGTGGAGATGGGCAAGTAAAGAACGGGTTCAACTTGGGAACCTATGTCACCACTCCTAAACCCTAAGTAGATGATGGTTGAGAAAAATGACATTTATGGATGAATAAAGATGTTCAACATAGAGATTGAAGGATCAACACGGTGCTTGTGATCTATGTGATCAAATGGTTTTGGTAAGCAAGTGGATCACATTTTTAGACTAGCCCATTTGCTTTGAATGAGAGATGTTTGAGGGTCATGCTTATTTTGTCAAGATGACATTACACGATTGGATGATCATAAAATTTGAAGTAGCAAATTCAAGATAAGAGTCATGTGTGGACATATGCTTGAATCTTGCAGGTAATCAAGTGATGGGTGAGATTCTTCCAAAAAAAAAACTCTTCACACATGACTTATATATGGGGAGCTATCCGAAGGACTTCACCAAGGTCAATATGATCATTGATGAAGGACACATGCTTGAAGCGTGAAGGTTCATCAAGTGATGACGTGTGCGTGAAGATGATCTTCAAGAGAAGGCTTTCCATAAGAACTCTAGAGGGGCTTTTAATTTGAATTCTTCACAAAACCGTCGCGATCAAGAGAAAATTCCAACTAAGTGAAGCAAACTGGCGTGAAGACATTAAGCTTGACAATAGCTTCAAAATCATCAAAATGAGATTTTGGATGTGAGAGCTATGCCATAAACAATGAAGAGTTGTGCAATGAAAAATTTAGCTTAGATGGTTTGAATAGAATTGGTTCAGAGGATCCGATGTGTGCAAATACTCTGGAAAAAAAGAACATCTGGTCAACTCAGACTCTGGAGGAAGTTTGTTTGTGGAGGTTCCAAGATTGTCCTAAGGCGCGAGACAAAAATTCCAAGTTTGTTATGGAGTTGGTTCGGATGCTCCAAGGTTGTCCAAGGGTTCAAGATGGACTTTACGGCTTGGGGTGAAACCTTTGGGGCGCTTGTGCATTGTGCAACCACACCTCAAGGGTGGACACCTTTGTGGCGCTTGGGGAGCATTACCCCTCGGCACCTCTCCAATGAAGTTAGCTTCCTTTGTAAAGTGAAATTTGGGATACATCTTCGTCTTCGCGTGACTCAGTTATTTCTTATCTAAGCTCCACTACTTATGCATTTACATTGTGAAGTCATCATGCTTGAAGTTATATATTTTGTTATATCTTGCCATCACATGGTTGCTTATATCTTGTTTAGCATATGTTATTGGTGCATATAGTTAAGCCTAGCATATATATGGTGTTGGTGCATATAGTATTTCAAGTATACTATGGTTTCTAAAAATATCGTGGTATTAAATAATTTAAAGTGTTTGGATGCAATGAATACTGTTATTTTGAAAACTAAGTATATTATCTAAAACTACAATAAAAAAATGCCGTATCAAAAACTTTGGTCCAACACATCATCAGTGTGAGGAGAAAGATCCACGAAGCACAACCAATCAAGGTACTATATACCTGCCAAACTTCTTCAACCACTCCATCGAGCTCAACCGTCGCACAATTCTTTGAGGGCTGAAAAACAAAATCAATCAAACTAAAAAAGGGAACAAAAATTGGAACAATCTTCTAGACTTGGACTAATTCGCCATCCTATTGGTCGCCTGTGCCGGCTCAGCTCAACGCGGAAGCACGACCGCCACCTCCCACCTTCGACTATTCCCTTCCCTCCTCCTGGAGTCAAACCACGCTGCCTTGTAACCTTCGCAAGAAGAGGAAGAAGAACAAAGCCGTACCACAGGCCAGACCAGCAGGCTCCCAGCTTTCCTCATTTTCCACCATTCTCTTCTCCCCGTCTGCGAGCGAGGAACGCAAGAAAAGAGAAGGGGTCCGAACAGCTTGTTCTTGGCGTCGGCGGGCTGTGATTTCTCGGCCGGCGGAGGCGTTTCTTGGCCGGTGGGTCGTGGATTGGTGATTTTGGCGGGATGATGAACAGCAGCAGCGGCGCCGGGCCGAGCAACGGCGGATCCGGGGACGGCGACACGCCCCGGAGGACCTCCAGGAAGCCCAAGTGTGAGATCTCGTTTTTCCAAAGTTTGACCCTGCTGATGTTGCTTATTCCCTTCTCTTTGCTTTACTGTTCGTTTACTCAATCATAATAACCTGTGGTAGGTTTAATCATGTTAAATACCGAGTTATGAGGCCCTAATCAACTTAGATTTTCTCTAATTTTGTATAGTAACGTCAGAAGAGCTGTTTTGTTCCCTCGCAAAAAAAATAGAGCTGTTTTGTTCATCGTGTTTGCCCCTTTTGTTAATAACAGGAGTTGACTCTGGTGTCAGAGCTAGAGCTTAAGTCATCATTAGCTATGTTCTGCAAATTTAGATGCCATGTCTTAGATTTTTCATATAATCACATAAAGTTTTGGTTGGAACTGCTATACTCCCCTTAACTTTTATTTATTAATTTACCCCCGTTTGTGTATATCAGATTCCAAGTTTACGCAACAGGAGCTCCCCGCATGCAAGCCAATTCTCACTCCGAAATGGGTAGGCTGATAGCACTTCCTTTTCCTGGTATGAGCTGAGAGATCATATGAAGGAGCACCTCACAAACTGTTGTGCTTATGTTTTATACAGGTTATTTCTGTATTCGTTGTCATCGGCGCCATTTTTGTCCCCATCGGTGTTGCCGCGCTGCTTGCTTCACATAAGGTGTGCTGAATATGTTTTATGCTTGAGGGTCAGTATCTGCTGCACTGAATTAAGCAATTATAGGCAAAACCAGGAAAAAATTAGTTAGCCAAACAGTAAAATAGGCAAAAGCTGATTGCGCAAACCGGATTATCATAACTAATCGCAATGCCAAAGTCACCTGATTCAGTGATATGCTCTGCCAGCTCTGATAATGTTTTATTTTCTGCAGGTTGTTGAGATTGTTGATCGATATGATGATGCATGTGTCCCGTCTGATGTTACAGACAAGCTTGCCTACATTCAGAACTCTACAATACCCAAAACCTGCGAAAGGACTCTAACGGTAATGAGCTTAGATGCATGCTTCTATAACCCCAAATTCTGAAAATGGAAAACAATAACCACGAATCAAAATAATCCTTGGCTGAAATATTCCCTGATTGTATGTTGTCTCCAGGTCACGAAGGATATGAAGCAGCCAATTTTTGTGTATTACCAACTGAATAACTTCTACCAGAATCATAGGAGGTATGTACTGTGCTGTCTGAGGTCACCAATATTTCAAAGACACCGAATCATAGGAGTACAACTGATCTTTGGCTGACATACTAAGATGGCTAAAGAATTTTGATTTTTTGACACATTAACATGATATCTTGGCAGTTAAAGCTCATTTTTATTTGCTCAACCAGTTGTCTTGCACTTTGTTAATGAGAATTCTTATACATTCCCTGCTTATATATGTATCACATTCAGATACGTCAAGAGCCGGAATGATGCACAGCTAAGTGATGCTAGTAAGGCAAATGAGACCACCCTTTGTGACCCTGAGAAGACCACAAAAGATGGACTGCCTATCGTTCCTTGTGGCCTTATTGCATGGAGCTTATTCAATGACACATATGCCTTCAAACACAATAGTAAGAACTTGAGTGTGGACAAAAATGACATATCTTGGAAGAGTGACAGGGAGCACAAATTTGGAAGTGATGTCTTTCCAAAAAACTTTCAGAAAGGTCCTCTTATAGGTGGAAAAACACTCAATGAATCGAAACCGGTACGCTTCTGGATTTCAGTTACAGCCTGTACCATTAGATTATTGCATATGTAATGGACAAGCAATTATTACTTATGTATATTGTGGCCAAACTGGCCATCCAATTTAAAGATAAACTGTCTTCCCTAAAAATCAGTTTCCATTTAGGCAAGAGTGATACAACTTCTTGATCAGCCAGAAAGTTAACATTTTGTGCCTCTGAAGTTAGTACTTATTTTATTTGCCTTCTTTGCAGCTGAGTGAGCAAGAGGACCTTATTGTTTGGATGCGAACTGCTGCACTTCCTACATTCAGAAAACTGTATGGTAGGATATATGTGGACCTAAAGGAAAATGATACTATTACTGTTACACTGGAGAACAACTACAACACATATAGCTTTGGTGGCAAAAAGAAGCTGGTGCTTTCTACCTCAACCTGGCTTGGTGGGAAGAATGATTTTCTTGGTCTTGCCTATCTCACTGTTGGTGGACTCTGCTTCTTCCTGGCATTTGCATTCACCCTATTGTACTTGATAAAACCAAGGTGGGTGACGTATGAGTTCTCGTGTTAGCAATCATATGAAGTTACATATTTCTACTGATCTTTGTGCATCGCTGATTTTTCTTCTGCTCTCCTTGCAGAAAATTGGGAGATAACAATTACTTGTCATGGAACAAACACCCTGCAGGCCATGCAGGCTACTGATACGCCCTGAAAGTTGATTTCTGCATCCAGCGTTAAACAATTGGTCTTATGATTAAATGTATCTTGTACTAAATAGCAATTTTTATTTACAAGCTTGCAGTCAAGTACGTGTATCAAGTAGCCTTGTGTACAAGTCGCACGAAGAGATGTACATTATACACTAAAAAAATACATAGACCTTTCTTCAGTTGAAAGCTGCACTCTCCAGAAGTGAAAATGGATTTATGGAACGATCTGATCCCTGTCTAGTGCTGTCAGTTTTGAGCTGTTGCATTATGTTATTCCATTTGACGCTATGTTTTGCATAGTATGTTCCTTTTTCAGCACTCTTGCATAATATTTTGAATCTCCATAAAATTAACATTCTGCAATACAAATTTTTAAGAGTATCTTTAAAGGTCTACAAGATACATGTGTTCTTCTGAAAATTCCTAGATCTACCCTGTATGAATGAAGGATGATGTCAGAATAGAAGTACAAGTTCAGAAACGGTCACTGGTCAGTAGAATGTTTTGACGGTTTCCTTTTCACATTACTCGGAGTAAGTAATTGCTGAGATACTGGCCTTCGGGATATGAAGGATCGATGGGATGATCACAAGCTGCTCCTGCTTGACGTAGAACTGTAACCTTTCGACCGGCCATTGATGCAGCACCCTTGAAGTTGGAAGCAAGATTGAATGAGTTTATTATCATCCATGTGAACAAACAAACAGAAACCCTGGAAGGGCATGAATATTCATCGCAAAACTTCTATGAGTATTCAGTTTGACATGCTGGAAATCATGAAACTTGACCAATGATATAAATTTCAATTGGCATGGTAATAAGATTCTAGATGATTTGGGCAAATAAGACCCAATAATCAATGTGATAACTTGTGCGCTAGGGTAGTTAAGCAAGATGGACAATGCAAAGTACCTGAACCGTTTTAAGGAAGAGACCACTTTGGGTCATAGCTCCAGAACAAGAGCACGTCATGAGTAATCCCCCTCGCTTCACCACTTGCATTGCAAGAGCATTCAAGCTTCTGTACATACCAGATGCACTTTGTAACACCTACAAATACAACAAAAATCCCCTTACATAGAGCCATTATGGGTTGAAGTGTAGACAGTTTGAGATTGGGATAGGGTTCTACTGATGTTCAGGGTAAACACTGAAGGGCAAGTAGTTAGGCGCCTACTCCAAACTTCACATCCAAAGAAGAAACAGTAATCAAATCAAATTAACAACTACAAATGACCACCTCCCTACAACTAGATGCGTCATAGAATGTATACCTTCTTCCGAGGTGCCAACTTTGGAGGATCAAGGACTACCAAGTCCCACAGCTCATTTCTTGAGATAGCACCTTTCATGAATGCAGATGCATCTTCTTTTCTGAACGAAATTCTCTCAGGATTGAACTTATTTAAAAGAATATTCTCATTGGCAAGGTCTAGGGCTGATCCTGACGAATCAATGCCTGCAAATTGATGTACTAACCCAATTAATGTTTATAAGACAACCCTGTGGAATGTTATGAAGTGGCACTAAAAGGATACACTATTGTGGATTTTCGAAATAAATGATACGATTAAACCATAATCCAATTGTGATAAACCATCTGAACAAAGGACTAAAAGGTTCACTAGCTTGCAATATTATACCAATAACATTAGTAGCACCGCCCTTTGCTGCGCTTAGAGCAAAGCCACCACTGTAGCAGCAAAGGTCAAGAACCTTTTGGTCCTTGGAGAGTGTGGATATGAAATCGCGGCTCTCCCGTTGATCTGCATAAAACCCTGTCTTCTGCCCCTCCACAGAGACTAGATAGACAATGCCATTTTCCATAACCTGGAAGTAAGAAAAACAATTCCGAAGTGTTGGAACAACTAGCAATACAAGTATACAACATTGCAGGAATTAATGATTATCAAATCCTACAAGTGAAGCAATTACAATGCTGAATAGAGCATGCAGCCACGCACACAGCATACACAACATCAGTCTCTCGACACTAGATGGTACTTGCTAACTTGCTATATTATTTCGAATGAAAATCCATTTCAAGAAAATGTGTGGCAGAAGAACATGTCCTAAAATTGAACTAAACCAACATGACTTACTCAAAACCAATACACGGAACCATAATTTCTAAGTTCTAAAATCAAGACATCCTTTAAATTGAGTTAGGAGGCTCACCTTCACGGATCCAGAGTGTGAAGAGGGCAAAGGCTCCTTTTGTTCTGACATATCTAATCCTTCTTCTTTCAGAATATCAGCTGATGACCTCCACTTTATATAGTTGACATCACTAAATTTGTTAACAAGGAACTCGATTTGTTGTCTATATTTCTCAACCCAAGCAGCAGATGAAGCAATCACAGCAACATCGTCAAATATATCTACTATCAAACCAGACAATCTGCATTTTAAATCATTGAACAGAAATTTGATAGTTTTACAATTATGGAAATTGCATGAATACAAGAAAGAGATAAGGTTCTGGAGAGAAAGAAAAAGTCGTGCACGGTTGATGATCAAATATTCTCTGCTGCACATGTTGCATTCAAAGAACAATATAACTGTTTATTCTTCATACAAAGATATCAAGGTACAAAATTGAACTATTTGGAGGTCCATACGGACCTAGAGTAAAAGCAGTGCTGAATGCTGAACTAAGGATGCTCCTTTAATGAGTGATAGCAAGACGGTATCTTTGCTAATAAAGTAAAGAAGTCCAGAGAACAGTATATACCTGTCACCTTCACTATTGATGAGACGGTACGCGTTTGTATTAGTTGAGGGGAGACCCAAACTACGACGTAAATCCACTGCAGAACTAATCCTTTCTTCAAGCAGTTTTTCCATATTTAATGCGGAGGTTGGATCTCTGAGCAGAACACAAATAGGGGATATTCAGCACATGCTCTCAAAACTTCAGTAACCACACAACCTGAATATATTGGTGTCACCTTTTTGCCTCTTCTTCTAGCTGCATTAGTCGAACACAAAACATAGACACCGAGTTGTAGAGACCCCACCCGATAGGTTTCTCTGACCCATCAGCTACCAAAACAACATCACCAGTTTTTGGAGGGGGCCGGCCAATTATTCTATCAACAGCACCACTGTACACCATTGGACTGCCATCTCGAAATATTTGAGTCTTGCCCTTCTTCAACACCACTCTTGCCAAACCTAAAAGTAAGTGTTCGAATGTTAGTGCATACTTCAGTTCAAGTGAAGTAAAAAGTGCCAACTGTACATAGGCTACACAAGCAGAATGGGAGATGCTTGATGGATTCATTTTGTTGCGCAAGTACGTGAATGAAATGTAGCCACGTTTTGGACAAGGCCCAACTTCCACTTTGTGGGAATGCATGCGACTCTTTCATGGTGAAATGATTTAAAACAAATGACGAATCATTTTTAGGAGACTCGTAATTAACATAGTTCCTTGATGTTGCTACCATAAATTTCAATTCAGGGAAGGAAAAATTCCAAGCATTGCCAACTTCTGACTCGAGACTTAATGAGAAAGTAACATTAGTAATGGAGGTTCTCATACCAAGCTATGGAACAATGACCAAGCATCTCTCTAGACATACATTTACAGGAAGTTTGGACAGAACCATATCCGAAATTTGCAGCTAAACCAGATCGAAACGTAACATGGGGAGTCAGAAAACAATGCGCAGTTCACTCGGGCATTTCTACAGGCAGTTCGTCGCCATGGCAGTCCTGTTGGCCGCCATGCAGAGCATAGAAGAGACGAACCTCTCTGCGCGACTGGCAACGCAGGGCAACGGTGGGGAAGAGGCGCCCCTGCACCCGTTCGACAAAATGCCGGCAGAGACTAGACCAGCAATGACGTACGCAAAAATGAGGAAGGGGATGGACCTTTGCGGTCGGCGGCGAGCTCTTCCAGGACGGAGGAGGAGCCAACTGCGGAGGAGGCGACGGCGGAGGCTGCGAAGGAGGAGGCGGTCTTTGACTTCGCGAGGCGCGCCCTGACGAGCGCGGGCACCGACGCCGGAGCTGCGGCGCCGCAGGCGCGGAGCATCTCCTAGTTCTTTGCCTCTCCGCTTCGCTCAACAGGTTACAGAGACTTGTGGTCTTGTGGATTGGTATTTTCAAGTTGCGCATACATGTCACTGCAACCTGGGCCCATCCTTGGGCAGTGGCACTCTCCAGTAACACTATTTTGAACTTTTCTTTTTGAAGTCTCCAGCACCACTACTGGTATGTTTGTGAATTAGTAAAACCTTATCAAAATACATGTCAAATATTAAAATACATGCCAATTATCAAAATAACCTTTTATGTTAAACTTAGAAAAAACACTTGTACACCTCTCAAATATTGTTTTTATTTTGCGAAATACCTCTCAAATATTGTTACCTTCCCTTCCAAATTAAATGCTCAAAAAACCAAGATCTACAAATGCAGAGACGTAGAGTACGACATAAACAATCAGACACATGCATACCATCACGAGCATGCTCACATATATCCTATAATGTGTGGTCATATAAAATCTATAATGGTGGAATTGATCATCGGTGTCCCTCGACACCAACGATAACACCACCTTTCACTAAAACAATAATTACATTTGATGATATGTAAAGATGTATTAAGAAATTACTGTAGTTTAACAAAATTTATATGAGTAAACTTATTATGATCTCTTTTTTAATATTTTTATTTATCTTCTTATTTTTGACCACTAATGCAGAACTGATGAGCGCAGCATAAACACATGGACGCATCTGTACCATCATGAGCACACTCTCACATCGTTTGTTGTGGGGTCAAAATCTATAGTGGAGGAGTCATCAAAAGCGTCTCACAAACGAAGACGACATCGCTTTAATTTAACTATAATCATACCCCTATTTAGTGGCATGGGAAATATTTTTATATAAGGAATTATGTGATAGATATAACAAAAAATATGAGCAAATTTTTCATGTTACAATTTCAAAGTTTTTAGAAAATTAGAAGCATAATATGAAAAAAAAAAAGGTTCCATCTAGAGATATGTCAAATTTGCGATGCTTTGTGCTTGCGGCAACACTAGTAGAAAATAGGGCTTTCGTTTGGAGTTGTAAAAGGCTTTAGCACCGGTTGGCCTATGAACCCAGACTAAAGGGGTGTTTTAGGGGGTGTTTGTTTGAGCTTGTTTGACCTTTCCAGTAAAAAAAGCAGCCCAACCGAACCAAAGGGGGTGCGTTGGCTTTGTGCTTTGCCGAAGCCATCGAGCGAAACAGGCATACTCGGGAATCCTGTGGCTTCCCGCGACAGCGAGCGAAACGTTTTCTACATTGGACATTTCCTTGACGTAAATTACGAGCAAACTGCCATGGTAGGGTTCGTATGATCGCCAGCGCTGCCACTCCCGTACGCGGATGACCAGCTCGACTCCCGCTGGTGATCAGGCTGGCCCCCGCCGCCAGTCCTGCTCCCCGTAGCTGGATCTCGTCTCAGATCGATTCTCCTCAGGTGCGCTCTTGCATAGTTGCGCAGATCTGGGAGTGAGCTGGACGACGCAAAGCTAGTCTAGCCATCCAGGTCGCACGTCACCGGCTCGCTGATGTTGCTCCACTAGTACTGCTACGGAGTAGTACTTTTCTACCGTGTAATTCTTAACTTGAGGGTATTTCAGACAATTCATCAATATACAGCTAGCCAGCCAGCCAAGTAGCCAAACAGTAACACTCAGAACAGCAGCTTTCTCTGCACAACAGCTTTTCCTACACAACAGCTTTCCGTGCACAGCCAGCCACAGACAGCCCAAACAAACAGGCCCTTAGCACCGGTTCGAGCTGCCAGAAAACTAAATGGAACCCGTGGAACTCTAGCACCGGTTCGTTAAGAACCATTAGCACCGGTTCGTGCCACGAACCGGTGCTAAAGGTGTCGCGTCTGCCGCGTGGCATGCGTCAGACCTTTAGCACCGGTTCGTGGCACGAACCGGTGCTAAAGGCTTCCCTATTGCACCGGTTTAGGGCACGGATCGGTGCTAAAGGTCCTGCCTATAAATATACCCACCAGCCCTCTCCTCTGTTTTTTTCTGTGGAAGGTGTGAGAGGGGGTGTGCTAGTTTGATTTTTTCCCCTATGCACAAGAGGTGTTTGATGAAATGCCTAAGAGCATGATGCTACTTAAGCTCACACAAAATAAAAATGATATGAGGTGTCCGAGCGATACTTAGGTCTTGTCCTCGTTCTTTCCTCCTCTATCGAGGTTAGCAACTCTATCCTTTCATTTGTCATTGATACAAATGCATGTTTCGATATACAGTGGTCATTTTACTATTTATGATGTTCTGTAATAGTATTGGTAAACCTAATTATATGATGCAGATGAACCAATGACAATGGATGTACGGTGACCGACGCACTTCCGAGTTCATTGAAGGTCTTCGTAATTTTGGCGATGTGGCTCGGGCAAACATTCGGAATGGTTTTATGTGTTGTCCATGTGTTGACTGTGGGAACAAGAAGGAATACTCTTCCTGGAAAATCCTTCACTCCCACCTGCTTTAGAAAGGTTTCATGCCTAGCTATAATTGTTGGACCAAGCACGGAGAAAGAGGGGTTATAATGGAAGATGATTGCTATAGATGGCGTGGTGGTGATGAAGTAAATGACCGGCCAGTTGGAAAACCCCAAGAGGAAGGTATGATGAATATAGCAGCAAGTTTTTTCCTCAGTAAGAAACCAAGGTTTAATTGAACCAGTAGGAAAAAGCCAATACTCCTGAAGGTGATGCTTGCTAGCCTTGCGACAGCTCCGGACAATTTATAGGGCGCCTCGTCCAAGCTTTGCTTTGCCAGCTGCAATGTGGAACCTGCACACAACACAACCAAATACTTTGTTCCCAACTTACGATGAGGTTGTCAATCTCACCGGTTTGCTTGAAACAAAGGGTATGAGCGTATCGAGTGGAAAGTGATAGTAGTATGCGAGTAAAGTAAACAGGTGATAGCAATATAATGGAAATAGGACCGGGGTCCACAGTTCACTAGTGGTGTCTCTCCATAAGATAAAATAACACATGCTGGGTAAACAAATTACAATTGGGCAATTGATAGAATAAAGACAACGTGCATATGTCGAGAGGATCACTATGAGATTTACTCTGGGCATTACAACAAGATACATAGACTGTCATCCAACTACATCTATGACTAATAATTCACTTGTGGCGAATCAATCCGAGAACTCCACAAGTATTAAGTTGCGAACAACAGATAACTGCATTAAGCAAAGTGTGTAATGTAAACAAAGCATATGCCCTTGAGCATATGAATGTTGTTTTCTCCCTAGTAACAACAACACATCTATAACCTTAGAGGTTTTTGTCACTCCCCCAGATTAAATAGAGGCATGAACCCACTATCGAGCATAAATACCCCATCTTGGAGTCACTAGCAACTACTCGGCCAAGATAGCTACTAACAACGGAGAGCATGCAAGATCATAAACAACATAGAGATAACATAGGATAATATTCAGCACATCAACTCAATCATAACACCAATATTCATCGGATCCCAACAAACACAACATGTAGAATTACATAACGGTGATCTCGATCATGTAAGGCAGCTCACGAGATCTAAACATGAAGGACATGGTGGAGAAGACAACCAATTAGCTACTGCTATGGACCCATAGTCCAAGGTAGACTACTCACTCATTGCGTCGGAGGCAAGCATGGCGATGAAGAAGACCTCCGGTGGCGATTCCCCTCTCCGGCAGGGTGCCGGGAAGAGCTTCTGGACCCTCCCGATCTCGGGTCGACGGTGGCGGCGGATCGCGATGTATTCTGGAAAAGTGATCGGGTATTTAGGTTTTTCCCGTCGGGGGGTCTTTATAGGCGAAGGGGCAGCGTCAGAAGTGGACCAGGTGGGGCTCACCACAGGGCGGCGCGGCCAGGCCCTGGGCCACGCCCCCTGGTGGTGAGGCCGCCTCCTGGCTCCTTTCCGTCTCCTCTTCGGTTCTCCGGAAGCTTCGGTAAATTTTTGGATGTTCGGCTTTTGTTTCGTCCAATTCCGAGAATATTTCCTGTGTAACTTTTCTGAAACACAAAAACAACAAAAAACAGGGAACTGGCACTATGGCATCTCGTTAATAGGTTAGTTCCGGAAAATGCATAAAAATGCCACGAAGTGTAACGAAACACTAAGCAAATAGTGTAAAAACAAGCATGGAGCATCAAAAATTATAGATACGTTAGAGACGTATCAGCATCCCCAAGCTTAACTCCTGCTCGTCCTCGAGTAGGTAAGTGATAACAAGAGAAATAATTTTTGAGGTGACATGCACCTACATAATCTTGATCATATATGTAAGCATTGTGCGCTGGGATCAAAAGAACTTAAAACATGGGCATGAAAGATGTAATCTTGATAGAAGAAACTTAGCAACCATGTTATAACATGAAAAAGAACACAAACAAAAGATCATGAAAATGAAACAATGAAAGTCAAACGTGTGTGCAAATCATATGGAAAAACATAGCAAATGGTTTTCAGCTTGTCCTTCATGAGAGCGCAAAACATAAATGCATAGGACACCTTCAAGTTTAAGAGGGCGACTAGATACAAGTAATTTGAGAACAAGTAAAACCAACATCATGAATCAATCAATGAAAACTTTGGGACAATGCACATTATACACAGAATGATAACTATGCTCTCTTAGATGGTGTATAAAGATAGAAGGTGGTGATTCAACAAAAAAGTAAAAGAAAGGCCCTTCGCGGAGGGAAGCAGTGATTGCAAGTTTTATAAACCTTCAAAAATTATGGTACTTGCCGGCTTTGAGCTCTCATTGCCCCCATCATAGGCATCTTGAATGGTTAAAGTTAATGTGAATACAATTATGCTGCATATGCTTGACAAATCATAAGTTGAAAACCTCGTGTCCCATGAAGTACGAATACCCAAACCTCATGCTACTCGACTTAGAGTCCCAAGCAAGCTCTTGTCATTGTAAATATATGTGTATCATCGAGAACCGCCAACGGGGTACCTCTGTGCCCGATGACATGAAACAAGCCCACATCAAAATGACAGGACAAACAGACAATGAACACCTCGACATCTCTTTTATTTACCATTGGTATAGCTTTTTATTGTGAGATGCGTCGTTGAATGTTCACTATGGGCATGTTGTAAATTTCCACCATGAATGATGCATGGCTTAGATTAGCGGCCCAGGCGTTTCCCTAACACATATAAAAACTCTATGATCCCGCAAGATTCCCAACTTATTTCATATCACGAGTATCCATAAACGAAAGATCACGATATCAACTCAAATGAAAGAAAGTGCAATGTTGAAAGCTTGCCCCATGACGGCATGGCTGGGCTAATTTCCAACTTACAACTTGCAAGCATAACAACTCAACATAAGAGATCCACAATATCAAAATTTTAAAGCGAGAAAAGTAAAGTGTGCCATCAGGTTCGTGAGAGCTTTACTGACCAATTTTCGCATAACACCAAAAAGAGTTTAATTTGAAGGATAGATAAAAGCAAGTCAAATGTACTTTGGAGTAGCAAATTGCTAATAGGTATGTATGGTGGACGCTTTTGGAATAACTTGGTTTTTAGGAGTTGGATGCACGAGTAGAGCTCATACTCAGTACAAAACGAGGGCTAGCAAAAGACTGGGAGCGACCAACTAAGAGAGCAATAACGGCCATAATCATGCAAAGTGACAAAGCGACATTAAAAGAAGCATAAGATGGCATCAAAAGTCAAAAACTAAATGATCATAGAGGCTTATGGCGACTTTGTATGAGTCTAACATGTGTGAGCATGCACCAAGTCAACCCAAATAAAGCATCAAAGGAGAAAACCAAAATAATGCTTCCAAATAATTAAAACAACGCATGATTTTTTTCAAAGGCTCATTAAGCAATCTCAGTCATTTGAGACAAGTCATGCTACAACAAAACCACTAAGCATACTATCAAAAAGACATCAAGCACGACATGCAAAAGCCTAGGCCACAGTCTACACAAGCTCCTTTTTGTACCACTTTTTTGCATAAAGCTTTTTCTCTTTTCCAACACCATTCGAACTTTTTATAAACAACTCTTTTGATGAAACCCAACATGGACCAGAGGTCAAAATACACCTTGATGCAAAGATATAATAAGATCTGAACAAAAATCAAGGTGAAAATCGAAAACTAAACGCAGTTCTAGAAAAAGAAGAACACTCGTTGAATGATAAGAGTGAAAACGGAGTGTTCTTGGCAAATGAAAAGCAAGGCAACTTCTCCAAAAGGAATTTGTTGGGGTCCAACCATTTATTGCAGCAAACAAAACTAAACTAAACTGAAAACTAAAAACAACTGACGCTCCAAGAAAAACGCATAATGCATGAAGTAATAAAAATATAGTGTGTTGAAAGGTGGCCTGATTTTTGCCGATGAAGAAGGGGTGCCTCGGGGGCATCCCTAAGCTTTGATGCTTGTACCTCTTGGATATTTCTTGGGGTGACATGGGCATCCCCAAGCTTGTGCTTTTGTCTATTCTTCAACTCATCTCATCATTCTCCAATCCCTACACTTGAAAACTTCCTTCATACAAAACTAAACACAATTCTATTAGCAACATTAGTGTAAGAATAACATTGTATCAACCCTTTTTGCTTCAGGTTTCAACTCAAAACCACCACATATAAAGCATATACTACTGTATCAACTTCCCCAAAAGTTCCGTGATCATAAGAACTCAAAAAGAAAGCGATAAAGCGGCAAACACAAATATTGGCAGAAATCTGTCAAAACAGAACAGCTGACAAAGGTCGAATTTTTAGAGGGTTTTCTGTTGCTCAAATCAAAAAGTGTTCAACTAATGAAAGTTTGGATATAACCTGGGGCATATGCACAAGAAATAGCAGGTCCAAAAGATATACAGAGAATTTTCACGATTTTTTACGGTGCAGCACCGAAAACTGTTTCAGGACAGCAACATCCTCAAATCTTACCTCACTCAAATTGGAGGCTTCTCTTGGCACAAAAACGAAATAAAAAGGATAAGGAGCGGTTATTATAGTAGTAATAACTTCCAAGACTCAAATAAAAGAAAAATTACTGAAAGTAAAAACATTGGGTTATCTCCCAAGAGTGCTTTTCTTTAACGCCTTTGAGCTAGGCGCAGAAAGTGTGAATCAGGTAATATCAAGTGAATCATTAAGATCAACTGTTTCCTCAAGATCACCACTTACCACACTAGTCACTTTAGAGGTTCCCAAAGATGATTCAACCTGCAAGTCACTCTTAGTTGAACTAAAAGTCTTACCAATCTTAAAAACATGCTGCGGTTTAGGCACAGACACCTTGGGAACATACATAAATTTTTGCTCTTTTCCAACAAAAGCTTTCTCCTTTTTAAACTTAAGAGAAGAGAAAATTGAACTTAAAGTTTCCATGGATTCCTCTAATTTCCCAATCCTAAGGTTTTGACTATCAAGAGTAGTGCTAGCTTCTAAAATGGTGATTCTCTTACCGATATTTTCTATCGCTTCATTAAATCGGCTAGCATTATCAAGGATATTTGGCAAACTTTTTTCTAAAGAGCCTAGTTTTTCTATAACTTCCTCCAAAGTGATCTCAGTTTTAACAATATGAATAGGTGGTACTCCTACTAAACTTTCTATTAAAGTGCATGCTTCAAGAGCGGGAGTACCCAGAAAATTACCTCCTGCAAGAGTATCAAGAACGTACCTATACCAACTAGTTATACCAACATAAAAATTTCTAAGGAGGATCATGGTAGAATGCTTCTTTGTACACCTATGATGAGAATTGCTAATATGGTACTAAGCATCTTTCAAGCTCTCTCCCCCTTGTTGCTTAAAAGTACGAACTTCAACTTCAGGATTACTCATTCTAGCAAAACTAAAAGCAGACAAGTAAAAACAACTATAAAGGATACTAATTTTTTTGTGTTTTTGATAAAACGATGCAAGTAAAAATAAAGTAAAGCAAAACTTAAAACAAAGTAAAGGATGTGCGTGCGAAACTCCCCTTGTAGAAGTCTTCTTTTTCCCCGGCAACGGCGCCAGAAAAAGTCTTGATTGCTATAGATGGCGCGGTGGTGATGAAGTCAATGACCGGCCAGTTGGGAAACCCCAAGAGGAAGGTATGATGAATATAGCAGCAAGTTTTTTCCTCAGTAAGAAACCAAGGTTTAATCGAACCAGTAGGAAAAAGCCAATACTCCTGAAGGTGATGCTTGCTAGCCTTGCGACAGCTCCAGACAATTTATAGGGCGCCTCGTCCAAGCTTTGCTTTGCCAGCTACAATGTGGAACCTGCACACAACACAACCAAATACTTTGTTCCCAACTTACGATGAGGTTGTCAATCTCACCGGTTTGCTTGAAACAAAGGGTATGAGCGTATCGAGTGGAAAGTGATAGTAGTATGCGAGTAAAGTAAACAGGTGATAGCAATATAATGGAAATAGGACCGGGGTCCACAGTTCACTAGTGGTGTCTCTCCATAAGATAAAATAACACATGCTGGGTAAACAAATTACAGTTGGGCAATTGATAGAATAAAGACAACGTGCATATGTCGAGAGGATCACTATGAGATTTACTCTGGGCATTACAACAAGATACATAGACCATTATCCAACTGCATCTATGACTAATAATCTACTTGTGGTGAATCAATCCGAGAACTCCACAAGTATTAAGTTGCGAACAATAGATAACTGCATTAAGCAAAGTGTGTAATGTAAACAAAGCATATGCCCTTGAGCATATGAATGTTGTTTTCTCCCTAGTACCGACAGCACATCTACAACCTTAGAGGTTTCTGTCACTCCCCCAGATTAAATAGAGGCATGAACCCACTATCGAGCATAAATACCCCCTCTTGGAGTCACTAGCAACTACTCGGCCAAGATAGCTACTAACAACGGAGAGCATGCAAGATCATAAATAACATAGAGATAACATAGGATAATATTCAGCACATCAACTCAATCATAACACCAATATTCATCGGATCCCAACAAACACAACATGTAGAATTACATAACGGTGATCTCGATCATGTAAGGCAGCTCACAAGATCTAAACATGAAGCACATGGTGGAGAAGACAACCAACTAGCTACTGCTATGGACCCATAGTCCAAGGTAGACTACTCACTCATCGCGCCGGAGGCAAGCATGGCGATGAAGAAGACCTCTGGTGGCGATTCCCCTCTCCGGCTGGGTGCTGGGAAGAGCTTCTGGACCCTCCCAATCTCGGGTCGACGACGGCGGCGAATCGCGATGTATTCTAGAAAAGTGATCGGGTATTTAGGTTTTTCCCGTCGGGGGGTCTTTATAGGCGAAGGGGCAGCGTCAGAAGTGGACCAGGTGGGGCTCACCACAGGTCGGCGCGGCCAGGCCCTGGGCCGCGCCCCCTGGTGGTGAGGCTGCCTCCTGGCTCCTTTCTGTCTCCTCTTTGGTTCTCCGGAAGCTTCAGTAAATTTCTGGATGTTCGGCTTTTGTTTCGTCCAATTCCGAGAATATTTCCTGTGTAACTTTTCTAAAACACAAAAACAGCAGAAAACAGGGAACTGGCACTATGGCATCTCGTTAATAGGTTAGTTCCGGAAAATGCATAAAAATGCCATGAAGTGTAACGAAACACTATGCAAATGGTGTAAAAACAAGCATGGAGCATCAAAAATTATAGATACGTTAGAGACGTATCAGAAGACAATGAAGAAGAAGAGGATGATGATATGTACCCTTAATACGGTGATACTGCAACGGGGGAAGCTGAAGCTGAAGGGATAGGAGAAGCTGAAGATGAAGAGGCATCAGATAAGCCTGATGATGATCTTTGTCGGGCCATCGTTGATGCACACAGAGAAGCAGAAAGTGTAAATGAGAAGCGGAAGTTAAAGGGTATGTTAGAGTGTCACAAAAAGAAGTTATACCCAAATTGTGAAGATGGAAACACAAAGCTCGGTACCACACTGGAGTTGCTGCAATGGAAGGCAGAGACTGGTTTATCTAACAAGGGATTTGAGAAATTACTAAAAAATAATGAAGAAGAAGCTTCCAAAGGATAATGAATTGCCTGACAGTACGTACGAAGCAAAGAAGGTTCTCTGCCCTCTAGGATTAGAGGTGCAAAAGAATCATGCATGCATTAATGACTGCATCCTCTACCGCGGTGAGGAGTACGAGAATTTGGAAGCATGCCCGGTATGCACTGCACTGCGGTATAAGATCAGACGAGATGACCCTGGTGATATTGATAGCGAGCCCCCCAGGAAGAGGGTTCCTGCCAAGGTCATGTGGTATGCTCCTATAATACCACGGTTGAAACATCTGTTTAGAAACAAAGAGCATGCCAGGTTGTTATGATGGCACAAAGAAGACCGTAAGAAAGACACGATGTTGAGACACCCCGCTGATGGGTCGTAGTGGAGAATAATTGAGAGAGACTACCTGGACTTTGCAGGCGACGCAAGGAACTTAAGGTTTGGTCTAAGTACAGATGGCATGAATCTTTTTGGGGAGCAGAGCTGCAGTCATAGCACCTGGCTTGTAACTCTATGTATCTATAACCTTCCTCCTTGGTTGTGCATGAAGCAGAAATTCATTATGATGCCAGTGCTCATCCAAGGCCCGAAGCAACCCGGCAATGACATTGATGTGTATCTAAGACCATTAGTTGATGAACTCTTATAGTTGTGGGCCAAACCAGGTGTACGTGCATGGGATGAGAACAAACAGGAGCCATTTGACCTACGAGCGTTGCTTTTCGTAACCATCAATGATTGGCCTGCTCTTAGTAACCTTTCAGGACAAACGAACAAGGGATACAATGTATGCACGCACTGTTTAGATAAGACTGACGCTATATATTTGGAAAAATGCAAGAAGATTGTGTACTTGGGGCATCATCGATTTCTTACGACCACGCATTCCGTAAGAAAGAAAGGCAAGCATTTTAGAGGTGTGGCAGATCACCGGCCAAATCTTGAACTCCGTACTGGTGATGATTTATTTGATATGGTCAGGGACCTAGAAGTAATCTTTGGAAAGGGTCCTGGCGGTCAATCTATTCCAAATGACGTTGCTATCGGACACGCACCTATGTGGAAGAAGAAATCTATATTTTGGGAGCTTGAGTATTGGAAAGACCTAGAGGTTCGCTCTTCAATCGACGTGATGCACATTATGAAGAATGTTTGTGTGAACCTGCTAGGCTTTCTGGGCGTGTATGGAAAGACAGGAGATACACCAGAAGCACGGGAGGATCAGCAACGTATGAAAGACCCAAACAACATGCATCCACAGAACAAGATGGATAAAGGGCGTCACTTAAGTCCTGCCAGCTACGCTCTTACCAAAGCAGAGAAGGAAATCTTTTTTGAAGTCCTTTCAAGTATCAAAGTGCCGTCTGGCTTCTCGTCAAATATAAAGGGAATAATAAATATGACAGAAAAAAATTCCAAAACCTGAAGTCTTATGACTGTCACGTGATTATGACGCAGTTGCTTCCGGTTGCATTAAGAGGGCTTCTACCGGAAAATGTTTGCGTACCCATTGTTAAGCTATGTGCATTCCTCAATGCAATATCTTAGAAGGTAATCAATCCAGATATTCTGCCAAGGTTTCAGAAGGATGTGGCCCAATGTCTTGTTAGTTTTGAGTTGGTGTTCCCGCCATCCTTCTTTAATATTATGACGCATCTCCTGGTTCACCTTGTCAAAGAGATTGTCATTCTCGGTCCTGTATTTTTACACAACATGTTCCCCTTCGAGAGGTTCATGGGAGTCTTAAAGAAATATGTTCATAACCGTGCTAGGTCAAAAGGAAGCATCTCCAAGGGCTATGGAACAGAGGAGGTCATTGAGTTCTGTATTGACTTTATCCCTGACATTAAGTCGATTGGTGTTCCTGAATTGCGGCATGAGGGGAGACTAAGTGGAAAAGGCACGCTAGGAAAGAAATCAATGTATTGTATGGACGGGATTTCTTTCACTCAAGCACACTACACAGTTCTACAAAGTTCCACCTTGGTGGCCCCATATATCACTGAACACAAGAATATTGTACGCTCCCAACACCCGGCTCAGTCTGACTCCTGGATTACACATAAACATATGGCTACTTTCGGCGGTTGGTTGTGGACACATCTCATAAATAACAACATTGTTGGAGATCAGCTGTACTTGTTGGCCGGGTCACCACCTTCGACTATATTGACTTTCCAAGGGTACGAGATAAATGGGAATACATTCTACACGATCGCCCAAGATAAAAAGAGCACCAACCAAAACAGTGGTGTCCGCATTGATACAACAAACAACAACGGGCAAAATGACACCTATTATGGTTACATAGAGGAGATATGGGAACTTGACTATGGACCTTCTTTTAAAGTCCCTTTGTTTTGGTGCAAATGGGTCAAGCTGGATGGAGTAGGGGTAAAGGTAGACCAGCTGTATGGAATGACAACAGTGGATCTCAACAATCTTGGTTACAGAGACGAACCATTCGTCCTAGCCAATGATGTGGCTCAAGTTTTCTATGTGAAAGACATGTCCTCCAAAACAAAAAATAGAAAACATAAGGCAACAAATACATCCTACGATGAGCCAAAGCGTCACATAGTTCTTTCAGGGAAAAGAAACATCGTGGGAGTTGAGGATAATATAGACATGTCAGAAGATTATAATAAGTTTTTGATGAAATTCCGCCCTTCAGAGTGAATATTGACCCAAGTATCACGTTAAATGGTGAAGATACTCCATGGTTACAACCGAAGCGATCCTAATCAAGGGAGATACACGAAGAGGGGTTCATGGCCTCCGAGGCATTTTAGGTCACCATATGTATTAAATGTGCCAATTTATGGCAAACATCGAACATGATAGCTCATTTTGTGAAGGTTTTTTTGTGATATTTGCAATTTTCCAAGTTTAATATTTTTCCTTGCAACCATAACACATAATATGACACCACGCAAAGGTTTCACATTGTTTGGATTATTTTTTAAATTCTTATACCCGTTTGAAATTATATTCAAAATAGCGGGCATGAAGATTCATAGCCCGGGGTTGAGTCTCGCTAGACTTGTGGTGGATCTCTGATAAAACAACATATTGTGAACCTAAAAATGATTTTTACAAAAAATCATGAGCATTATATCATATACATGTAGTTCAAACCTAGCGGGCCTCCTACCGAATCAGCAGAAAATTGTCTTTTTCATGAGGTGTGGACGGAAAGGTTTCAGATGCACCGGCTGGGGAATTTTCTATCTAAGGTGGTCTAGTATTTTTTTTAAATCTTTTAATAGCAATGTGAAACTTTAATTTGGTGGTTGCTTCACAAAAAAACTTGTTTTTGGCATCTAAAAAATGGAAAATGGTTTTTCCGTGCGATGAAAAGGGAAACTTCCTTCTGCAACATCGTAAGCAATCCCAAGATGCACATGTGTGCACAATATGAGCATATTATCACAAACTATGCCTCGATTCTAGCCATAACATTGCTCATTTGGCCTAAAAGCCATGAAACATCGAACATGATAGCTCATTTTGTGGAGTTTTTTTTTTGCGTTGTTTGCAATTTTCCAAGTTTAATATTTTTCCTTGCAACTATAACACATAATATGACACCACGTGAAGGTTTCACATTGTTTGGATTATTTTTAAAATTCTTAAACCCGTTTGAAATTATATTCAAAACGGCGGGCATGAAGATTCATAGCCCGGGGTTGAGTCTCGCTAGACTTGCGGTGGATCTCTGATAAAACAACATATTGTCAACCTAAAAATGATTTTTACAAAAAATCATGAGCATTATATCATGGATATTTTTAACAAGCCTACTAATTTTAACAAAATAATTTTCAGCATTTCAATGTGTGAATATTTCATAGATATTTTTCTAATAAACATTTTGATATGCTATAAGTATTTTTCTGATTTTTAATTATTTTACAACATTTTATGGAATGTTGATCATAGCTTCAATATTGAATAAGGTGGAAACAACCAAAAATTTAAAAAATATTTCAAATGCCCCTTTAGCACCGGTTCGTGGTTCAAACCGGTGCTAAAGGGGGTGGCGGTGCAGTGCCCAGCCAAAGCACCTTTAGCACCGGTTCCTGGCACGAACCGGTGCTAAAGGTCCTTACTTTATAATCGATGTCTCCTTCCTCTGCCGCATCGCAAAAACGACTAAGTCCCCACGCTAGGATCCTCTCAGACGCCGGAAGGCTACCGGATTTTTCCGTGTCGCAGACGACGCCGCGCCCGCTCGCTGCCGACGCCCGCGCCGCGCCCATTCGCCCGCGCCGCGCCCGCTCGCCCACGCCGCGACCGCTCGATCTCCCGCGCCGGCGCTCGCTCACGCCCGTATCGGGACCCCCGGGATCTAAGCCATACAGAGATGTTATGTGCATTAGTCACGCTAGCAACGAGTGATACTGGGGTTACCAGTCCCAGGCCGGAACACCATCGGCAGGCAGGCCGGAATTAAACCATCGGCTCTACACATCTCGAAGCACCGTGAAACTAACCATAACCAAGACTGCATAACTGAGAGCTCGAGAATCTTAAACCCCTCTCGTGCACTTTATATCCATACACGCATCATGCACGAGATGGGTAACCAAAGTTGGTACACAATAGTGACTCTACGACTCAAAGGTAATATTGCAAAGCTCTTACCTGAGCAAAGATCCAAAGGATTACAAACAGAGGTCACTGACCCAACATTTAATCAGACAACGGAAGGAGGTTATGCTATTAGACATAGCGAGGATAACATGGCCTAAGAGGCCAGAAGCATAATAGCGACAACCTATTCCGCAGCCCCAAGCTGCTATCTGGGAACCCCAAGCTACTCGTCGGTGTCGATCTTCGTACGGAACTCACCTTTGTGTTTTTTTTTGAAGCCTGAACTCACCTTTGTTGTGGAACTCACATTGCTGCAAAAATATCAACAAAGAAGGGGTGAGTACATAAGGTACTCAGCAAGACTTACGTATCCTATTAGCTAAACTTGGTTAAGAAAGGCTTTCTGTGGAGTTATTTGCGTAAAGAAATCTTTAGTTGCATAAAACAAGTAAGAGTAGAAGCTCGACTACTCAGAACATTTAAAAAGGTAGAAGAACGATATCTTTAATCATTGAGACATCCACCAAAAACAATACCAGCTGAACCTTTCCACTAGGATCACCTCCTCGAAACCCCGGAGGAAGCAATCCTATTCACACTTTGCTTTTCAAGTTTTACGATGAGGTTAAAGTTCTCTATGATCTAGCATCTGTCTCCAAGTCGTCCATAACCATGGACATGGCTTTTCGAAAAGATTTAACCCTGCAGGGGTGTACAACTTTACCCACACGTGACGACCGTCTCCATAGCCACATGACGTCATTCCGTGAGACGCTGGCGGAGTGGTGATCGCCTACAACCTTTACCTCACGTCGACCTATTCCATGAGCCACGCTGAAAGGTTCTAGCCGCCATCGCGAGATCGGCCATTCTCGGACGCGGAACCGTTCGTTGTGTGCAGGGAATCCAGTTCAATGCCACCAAGCATCCTTCACCCCGGCCACATCCTATATGTATGCACCTCATCCACCATCTCGTTTCAATTTCGATGCATATGCCGAATGGAAAGCCCAAATAAGGTAGCTCATGAATAGATCTAAGCAAGTTAGTGAGTCGACGGGAGTCCCATTCCTCCACGTGTGGTCGTACGCTCAGTCTTGGATCAAGAGACAAGAACTTGGGTCCTAGGGCGGCAAGAATGAGTCAAACAACCACATCCCATGTGGCGGCCCATCCAAGCCTTTTAGCATGTTTCAACACATATTCTCATCATACCACGTTATCCTGTCATACTAGATTCATTTGCAGCTCTGATTCATCAACCATATGTACCAGAGTAAACAACTAAGCATGGCTAAGCATTTCAGATATAAAGCTCTAGCGATGCACACAAGCAAAACCTAGTCATGCTAGGAGCAGTGGATCAGGGTATTTAGGTGACAAGAATGAAACATGCATTAGATAGGATAACTCTACCTATCGATAAAAGACAGTTGAACCGTGTGGTACAAAATAGTAAGTTTTGAAATACTTTAAACCATAGGTTCAGAGGGGGGCTGCTTGCCTTGTTGTTGATAACCAAAGAATATAGATATCCAGGATTCTTCTTCTTGACTTGTTCATCGATAGATAAGTATTGCTCATCGATGTTGTCGATCTTGACATCGGAATCGTTGCTCACATCAATCTCTGGGTCCTATCGGGAAGCGGAAACACACCGAAAAAGGAATAGCATTCAATACATGGCATCGATGCGCAAACAAGGATGATGATATGACAATATTAACGATATTGAAATTAATCCCTATAAGCGGATCATCAATTTAAAGGTCGGAGTGCATAACACATTGTAGTTACAGAAACCCCACATACTAAAGAGAGGGTTGTTTTGTTCTTCTAAATTAAGCAGGGTTGAAAGTTGTTTAAGCATGCATGATTTTGATACAAACTTATAGATCTCATTTTACTGAACAATTTGATAGGTCATACACCTTTTTTGATAAACAGGGAATTTGTTATGCATTTTACAAGATTTGCAATATTTCTAAAATTACAGGCAATATACAAAAAATGTTTTACACCAAGGGCTACCCTAGCCAAAGTGGCTAACAGAGGGGGCCCAATTGAAAGGACGAGATGTCGCCTAGAGGGGGGGGGGTGAATAGGCGTTTTAAAAACAATTACGGAATTGGCTTGAAGGAATGCGGAATTAAACTAACGTTTATTTTCTTCAAGCACAAGACCTAAATATGCTAGGCTCAACTAAGTGCAACAACAACAACTAGATATAAGCAAGATAGCACAAGATATAATTCACAAGTGATAAACAAGATATAAGTACTTCAAGCACGATGGCTATCACAAGGAAATAAACTCGGGTATAGAGATAACCGAGGCACGCGGAGACGAAGATATATCCCGATGTTCACTTACATAAAGTAAGCTAATCACCGTTGGAGAGATGCGGGTAACCACGAAGGCCCCCGAACGCCACGAAGGCTCACCTTCTTCTCCGAGTCCCCCACGAAGCTAGGGACCCCTTCTTATGGTTAGCTTTTCCTCCACTCCGGAGATGGCAAGCTCCACAACCACTTCACAACTCCCACGAAGGGGAATCCCGGGCCTCTTCACAATCTTCCATGAAGAGGTCACCGAGGCACCAACCGCCAAGCCAACTAGGAGGTCACCCTCCAAGAGTAACAAGCTCACGGTCTCTCACTCGAACAAATCGTAATGGAGAGCTCAACACTATGCAAGGATGCAAAGCAAGAACACAAGGGAAAGTGGTCAAATCCTTCTCTCTCAAATCCCACCAAAGCAACAAATGCTATGGAGGAGTTAGAGAGGAAGAACAAGGGTGGAGGTCAACCAATGACTCCAAGATCTAGATCCAATGGGTTCCCCTCACTTAGAGGAGGAATTGATTGGTGGAGTTGTAGATCTAGATCTCCTCTTCCAAATCCCTCAAAAATATGCAAGAATCATTGGAGGGAAGGGAGAGGAAGCAAGCTCAAGAGGTTCAACAATGGAGGTGAGAGAAAAGCTCAAGAACACACTTAGAAACCCTACCAAATCGTTGGGGAAGAAGCCCCCTTTTATAGGGCAAGAAAACTGCCCGTTACAGAGTTTTCGGGGCGCTCCGGAGCAGGGCCCGGAGCAGCTCCGGATTGCACTCCGGAGTAAGTAGATTGGCACTGCTCAGCCCGGAGCAGAGCCCGGAGCAGCTCCGGATTTGGAAAACTGCAAAAACTCTCATACGAAAAACGCGATAACTTTTGCATCCGAACTCCGTTTTTAGCAAACTTGGACTTTTTGAAAAGCTTAGAAAAAGTACTACAACTTTATGCAGAGAAACACCAAGAAATGTCAAGAGGAAAAATACGAAATATGGAGAGGTGTGAAACCTTCCAAAGTGAAGAACCGGTAAACCCTCTCAACTCGAAAACGCAATAGAAGATGCATTTGGATTCCGTTTTCGATGAACTTGGGCTTGTTGGAAAGCTAGCAACAACCTCAAGAACCTCACATGGAGAAACACCAAGAAGCAACAAACTAGGAAGATGCAAAGTATGCAAAGGATTGAACTCCCTATGACGATGAGATCAAGTTACCCAACCGAAAGCCCCTCTTGATAGTGCGGCTATCTATCCTATAACCCGGTCTCCCAACAAACACCTTGAGACCGGCAAAAGGAAAACCTAGCAAGGACATACCTTTGCCTTGAGCATCCCGCTTGATCTTGATGAAGAAGCTTCATTTGATTTCATTCTCCCATGGGCCATATTGAATCCTTCTTTTGATGTAAGCCCATGGGAAGATACTTGATTCCACTATTCTCTCTTCATCTTGGTCAACCTTGTATCTACTCATGCTCTATCGAATCTCTCTTAAGATGCATAGGGAATTCTTCATTTGATTGCATGCTCTAAGTCTTGGTCAACCATGGCTCAACTCATGAGACCATCGTGACCTCGACATAGAGTCATAACTTGAATTCTTCTCATGTAACCAAACTCTCAAGATCTTGAGACTCCTTGGCTTAGCACATAAGCTAGAGCATGAAATACTTGAGTTCTACACAAGAACAACATCTTTATTTCTTCTTCTTGATCATATTGGATTCATCTCTTCTATTCAATGATCTTGATGCCAATACTTAAGATATATCTTTATCTTCATGGCATCCAAGCCTTGAATCCAACACATGGACTTCAAGCAATTCCTATGAACAATTCCTTCATAAAAAGCTCAATGAGAATATTAGTCCATAGGGATTGTCATTAATTACCAAAAACACACTTAGGGGCAATTTACCCTTACAATCTCCCCCATTTTGGTAATTGATGACAATCTCAACAAGAGGGTTTATATAATGAATGATAGAAACTAATATGCAACTTATCCCAGAATAAATTGCATACAAGAGGTTGTATTTGATATGGTCAAGTAACACGAAGCTACTACCGCATATCAAAATCAATTGTACTCACATAAACTACAACAAATATGGTTGATGTGAGTGCAACCAAAATATATAGAGCAAACTCCCCCACAATATATGCACGTGTGATGAACTTGAATTTCATTGCATACATTGTCAAGATAAACCATTGATGGAGTTTACACTATATATTCAACCATGCAAAACATCTAACAAAGAAGAGATGCATGAAAGGCAAACACTTAAGCACAACCAAACTTAAGTATAAAAACCATTTCCCTTAAACCCTCTAAACTTCTCCCCCATTGGCAACGATTGCCAAAATGGATGAAGGAATTTAGAAGGCCAATATAGTATGAGTTCCTCCCCAAGATGTGCATTTCTCATAAAAATGAGTGAAATCATATGCACTTATCAAATTAACAATATTTGGAGGAAGTCAAACCATATTGAGGATCAAATATTGCAAAAAGATGACATAGTGAAGGAAGCTTCAACGAATGAAGCAAGCAAGCAATCAAGAGACCCAAAGAACCAATTGGACACAAGAAGAAGTGATGATAAGAGCTACTAGGTGCTTTAAATGAAATAAGGAAGCTCCCCAAGGTCCATGCATAAATTTGAATTTTTGTTGCATTTGAATACAATATGCACAAACATGGAATCCTCACTCCCTCTATATCATTTAAAACAAAACATGAGCACGAAAGAATACAAAAGGATCAATACGCTTATCAAAGTTAAATTTAGTCCAAAAAGATTCACGAGATATGAGTGCGAGAAGAAGCAATAAAGAATAAACAAGAACTCATAAATCAAGTTCTTACCAACACCATCAAGAACAAAATGGATAAGAAAGATGGTCGGCAAAGAACAAGGATATCAAGGGAAGAAATTAACACTCTTATGCATATATATTTCTAAGTGGACAAAAAATCATGATGAACAATCCACAAAGGAACATGTATACACAAGAGGTTAGTTGAAATTAAGGAAGACATGATATCCAAGAGAGAGTCATAGAATATACCAAATAGCTTTGCTAGAAAGCATATATAGCCCAAGGCTCCATTTTCCATTATGGTATATTAATAAACTCCCCACGCAAAATCATCAAAGCCATCACAACTAGCAATAAGGGATCAAAAGATAGTCGGGATGCTTTGAAAGGCAACAAGCATAATAAAGAAGGGTACAACTTGCAATATTATCTATATTGCACATGAGAGAGCGTTGAGGAATTAATATGCAATAAATTGCTAAAATGGCATATTTGGGATTGGTGAATCATAAACATGATTTTATATACTTCCCATCATATGCAATCATCTCAATTTGCTCACATATGAAATAAAGATATTTCTTTATAAGACCTTTGCAAGAACCGCAACATTTGCAAATAAATATTATCATGCCAAGAACCAACCTACAAGAGTTGGGATGCTAGAAAAGTATGCATGAATGTTATACTTGTTACCGAGATAGCAATGGTGTGATGTAGTAGATAAGAGTTCACCGATCGATCATCCTAGCTTGGCTCCAATAATCATATGGTGACAACACCTTCCTTATAAATGAGACAAGCATCCATTGCATCTCCAATGTACCTAAGACAACATTTAAGTACATCTTGGTCCCCAAACTTATTGGGTCCAAAGTGGTTAGACTAACCACAATACATATGATAGACTCCATAAAAATATGTGCATAGTTAAAGATGAAATTTGAATTTCATGCACATCTTAGCCATTTAGGATTTGATGGAGTATAACATATATATTGGATCAAAGAAAGCAACTAAGATACAAAAATAAGCATAAAGAGAATATGCATGCACCTATCTTTCAAGATCCAAAGAAGATACGATTTAGACAAAAACACCAAGAATACAAGGAGGTATAAAAGGTGTGGCAAAACACATTATTTGTCCAAATGACATCAAGGGAACAAATCAACAAATGATTTATTCATAAAATTCAACAAATGAACCTAACAACTTATTGAGCATGAAAGAATAAATAAATAAAAGCATGCTCAACAATTTATCTCATTCGAGCAAATAAATCATAGAAGAAGGAATGAGATAACTAACTCCCAAAAGAGCAAGGTTCCAACAAATAAACCAAACCCTCTACACTTTTCACAATGGCACAAGTACCGAAAAGAAAAGGTTTGTCTTACAACAACACACACTTGATGGGGATCAAGAGATGAGACAAAGTCAAGCAAAAAGATCCTCAAGAAGGCAATAAGACAATGGGAGTCAAAATAATTTCTTGGAAAGAAATAAGGGCAGTAAGAGGCAAATTCCAAGGTGAAGATGATCTAGACGAATTACCACACATATATATATGAAAACCAATTGTCAGAGACAAGAAGTTCATATTGGAATTATTTTCCGGTGGTGTATTGCAAAGATATTCAAGATCAACTTCACAATAAAAGGCATATGGTTAAATATCCAATTTGGGAACCATGCACGAAAAAGGATTCTTGGTAGCTCCAATAATAGACAAACAATCATGCAAAGCAATGATTAGAGTATCTTGAAGCAAACGGTTTCCTACTTATGATATAGAGAAATATATTTGAGTAAAACCGCACCAAGAATTCTTACTCAAACCAAGACCAAAGAAATGAGCAATAAAATCTTTTAAGAAATAACGAAGCTTGTTTGAGCAAACATGCCACCTAGAAATAAGATTACTTACAATATCAACTCTAAGTGGCAAAATCTCAAATGTTCACATTTCCTAGGCTTGTGATATGCATAAGACATATTACTCCCCCATAATGTGATATTAAATTCTTTTCAACAAAAGGCAAACAAAATCCAACTAGAGATAATTAATGGAGATATAGAATTTGAATTTCTCATGAGCATGGCATACCACATAGTGACTAGATAATCTTGCAATATCAATACTAAGTGGTATTACTCATGTGCACACATTTATCGGATTGTGAGATGCCAAAGGAAAATCACTCTCTCAAAATGGGATGTTCCATTAATCACTCAATAAGAGCCAAATAAGATACCAACAAGATGCATTAGAGGCTCAAAGCAAACACACAAGTATATGATGTGCCAAACAACCAACACCTACTTGAATACACAAGATAAGTAGGTATAAGGAACAACATATACACACACATACTTGGTACAAAACCAAAAACATGCAAAGGGGCAAGTAACTTACAATGTAAAGAGGTTAAGTACAAGTTACCGCAAAGAGGCACATTGGATATAAGATGATAGTGTCAATGAATTGGCTTGATGAAATAAAATTAATGAAGATCCCTTAATTCTTCATGAGGTAGCCAAGTCTCCAATGCCCTCCATAAACACCTATTGATCAAGTTTTAGCTTGTTGGTACCCAACCACGTTGGGTCCTAAGAGGTTAGTAACAATAGGCTTGGCAACCCAAATGGTTCTTTTCTTGACACCACTTTGAGTTCCAACAAACTTGGCAAACACATTGCCATCCTTATCTTTCCTAATAGAATAATCATCATCAACAATGATAGGATTAGATAAGGTACCGCTTAAGCATGAAGAAGCAAAGTGCCCATTCTCATGGCAAATATAGCAACAAGTGCTTCCCTTTCTCTTCTTCGTTGAATTCTTGATTTGGGAAGCTTCATCTTGTTTCTTCTTGGGAAGTGGCCTATCTTCAACTTGAGGTCGAACTTGAGCTTGACCTTGTGGCCGCTTCCCATGTTGCTTCTCACTTAAGTGCTTCTTCTTCAATGGGCAAGACCTCACATGATGCCCTTCAATCTTGCACTTGAAGCAAACAATCTTGGCCAAATTCTTGACTTGGTCTTGGCCCTTCTTCTTCTTGTTGCTCTTGGACTTGTTATTGTTATTGGAGTTGAATCCAAGTCCACTCTTGTCATTAGGGGATTTTTGCACACTCAAAATATTATCGAGTGTGGAATTCCCTTCATGATGCTTCTCCAAGTCTTTCTCCAAATTAGTGACTTGGGCCTTGAGCTCTTTGATTTCCTCTACAAGGTTAGTAGTAATACAAGTACTAGAGGAGGTAGAAGCTTCATTGTTTGAGCAACAAGGCATAGCAAGTAATTCATCACAAGATGTAGCAATATTATGCCTAGACAAATTACTTGGACTAGCACAAGATAATATAGCATTTTGGTTCAATGTAGTGCTAATGTCCAAATGAGGCTCACAAGATGTTTTCTTAGAGATACTTGCCTCATGAGCTAACTTTAGCCCATTATAAGAGATTAAGAGATCCCCATGAGAGCCCAAGAGCTTTTCATGGCTTTCCTCCAATTTCTTATAATTGCTTGTTAGCAATTCAAGTTGAGCCCTTAGCTCAACATTCTCCTTTAATATAGATGCTTCACAAGAAATAGAGTTAGTAGCACAAGCATCATTAATAGATTTAGCATTTGTAAGCTCATAGGATTTAATAGATTGAGATAGGCAAGAATTAGTATGCTTCTCTTCGGATAGCTCTTGCTTGAGGAGATTGAATCTCCGTTTCCCCTCATTAACAAGGGAGTTCAATTCCTTAATGGTCTCCTTGTGGTCAAACAAGGTTTCCATTAAGTGTTCGACTTTAGCACGAGCATCATTATTACCATGAAGAGAGGCATACACAATTCCCATCTCATGCAACAAAGCTTCATTATCATCATCATTATCATCATCATCATCACTCTCATCATAAGGAGATGTGTCGGGATTCAAAGTAGGAGTTACCTTTGAACCGCTTGCCATAAGGCACATGTGAACTTGCGTAGATGATGATGGAACTTCAATAGAAGCACATTCTTCATTTTCGAGTGTAGGACAAGCTCTTGCGAGATGTCCATACTCGTGGCATTCATAGCATTGCCTTCTCTTGATAGAAACCTTCTTGGTTCTTCTATTGATTTCTTCTTTAATTATGTGATCCAATTTTTCTTTAATTTCCTCTACATGGTTAGTCATACAACAACTAGGGGAAATAGAATCATTTTGAGTATGGTCACAACTAGAAACAAGCATATCATCACAAAATTTAATCAAGCAAATTTTAGGAGATATGCAAGGACCTTTAACACAAGAATGAGTAAAGAATTTCTTGCAAGAAGTGTTTAGGTCCAAACTCTCTACACCATTAGGATTTATAGAAATAGAATCATTGGTGCAAAGAACAAGACTACCAACATCACATATGATTTCTTCACTCACCGTATCATTACCTTGTGACAAGTCACATGTTGGTGAAGTGGAAGAACTTGAACAATCATCACGACCGGATGTGGAAGCAACTTGGAGCTCTTCATGATGTGAAGGTGAAGAGAGCTCCTTGGGTTCACTTTCAACCTCAAGAGAAATGGACCCACCAAATGACTCTTCTAGCTTGGTCCATATCTCATGAGACATCTTGCACTTTGAACCCATCAAGCAAACATAAACTATGGAGCTCACAGACAATAAAATTTCATTAAATACTTGAGCTTCTAGATGTAAATTTTTCTCATCCTCTATAGATAGACTTTGAGGATCCATCGGAGGAGAAAAGCCTACATCTAGAAATCGCTCTATATTTGGACACAAAGTCCGAAGATTGCAAAGCATGCGATTTCTCCATAAGTTATAATTTATGCCATCAAAAATAATTCTATCATTGTGCACTAAATAACTAGCCGACATCTTTACTCTCAAGGCGGTGAAGCCTAAACAAGGAGAGACCTTGCTCTGATACCAATTGAAAGGACGAGATGTCGCCTAGAGGGGGGGTGAATAGGCGTTTTAAAAACAATTACGGAATTGGCTTGAAGGAATGCAGAATTAAACTAACGTTTATTTTCTTCAAGCACAAGACCTAAATATGCTAGGCTCAACTAAGTGCAACAACAACAACTAGATATAAGCAAGATAGCACAAGATATAATTCACAAGTGATAAACAAGATATAAGTACTTCAAGCACGATGGCTATCACAAGGAAATAAACTCGGGTATAGAGATAACCGAGACACGCGGAGACGAAGATGTATCCCGATGTTCACTTACATAAAGTAAGCTAATCACCGTTGGAGAGATGCGGGTAACCACGAAGGCCCCCGAACGCCACGAAGGCTCACCTTCTTCTCCGAGTCCCCCACGAAGCTAGGGACCCCTTCTTATGGTTAGCTTTTCCTCCACTCCGGAGATGGCAAGCTCCACAACCACTTCACAACTCCCACGAAGGGGAATCCCGGGCCTCTTCACAATCTTCCACGAAGAGGTCACTGAGGCACCAACCGCCAAGCCAACTAGGAGGTCACCCTCCAAGAGTAACAAGCTCACGGTCTCTCACTCGAACAAATCGTAATGGAGAGCTCAACACTATGCAAGGATGCAAAGCAAGAACACAAGGGAAAGTGGTCAAATCCTTCTCTCTCAAATCCCACCAAAGCAACAAATGCTATGGAGGAGTTAGAGAGGAAGAACAAGGGTGGAGGTCAACCAATGACTCCAAGATCTAGATCCAATGGGTTCCCCTCACTTAGAGGAGGAATTGATTGGTGGAGTTGTAGATCTAGATCTCCTCTTCCAAATCCCTCAAAAATATGCAAGAATCATTGGAGGGAAGGGAGAGGAAGCAAGCTCAAGAGGTTCAACAATGGAGGTGAGAGAAAAGCTCAAGAACACACTTAGAAACCCTACCAAACCGTTGGGGAAGAAGCCCCCTTTTATAGGGCAAGAAAACTGCCCGTTACAGAGTTTTCGGGGCGCTCCGGAGCAGGGCCCGGAGCAGCTCCGGATTGCACTCCGGAGTAAGTAGATTGGCACTGCTCAGCCCGGAGCAGAGCCCGGAGCAGCTCCGGATTTGGAAAACTGCAAAAACCCTCATACGAAAAACGCGATAACTTTTGCATCCGAACTCCGTTTTTAGCAAACTTGGACTTTTTGAAAAGCTTAGAAAAAGTACTACAACTTTATGCAGAGAAACACCAAGAAATGTCAAGAGGAAAAATACGAAATATGGAGAGGTGTGAAACCTTCCAAAGTGAAGAACCGGTAAAACCTCTCAACTCGAAAACGCAATAGAAGATGCATTTGGATTCCGTTTTCGATGAACTTGGGCTTGTTGGAAAGCTAGCAACAACCTCAAGAACCTCACATGGAGAAACACCAAGAAGCAACAAACTAGGAAGATGCAAAGTATGCAAAGGATTGAGCTCCCTATGACGATGAGATCAAGTTACCCAACCGAAAGCCCCTCTTGATAGTGCGGCTATCTATCCTATAACCCGGTCTCCCAACAAACACCTTGAGACCGGCAAAAGGAAAACCTAGCAAGGACATACCTTTGCCTTGAGCATCCCGCTTGATCTTGATGAAGAAGCTTCATTTGATTTCATTCTCCCATGGGCCATATTGAATCCTTCTTTTGATGTAAGCCCATGGGAAGATACTTGATTCCACTATTCTCTCTTCATCTTGGTCAACCTTGTATCTACTCATGCTCTATCGAATCTCTCTTAAGATGCATAGGGAATTCTTCATTTGATTGCATGCTCTAAGTCTTGGTCAACCATGGCTCAACTCATGAAACCATCGTGACCTCGACATAGAGTCATAACTTGAATTCTTCTCATGTAACCAAACTCTCAAGATCTTGAGACTCCTTGGCTTAGCACATAAGCTAGAGCATGAAATACTTGAGTTCTACACAAGAACAACATCTTTATTTCTTCTTCTTGATCATATTGGATTCATCTCTTCTATTCAATGATCTTGATGCCAATACTTAAGATATATCTTTATCTTCATGGCATCCAAGCCTTGAATCCAACACATGGACTTCAAGCAATTCCTATGAACAATTCCTTCATAAAAAGCTCAATGAGAATATTAGTCCATAGGGATTGTCATTAATTACCAAAAACACACTTAGGGGCAATTTACCCTTACACCAATGCGCACACCCCAGGCCACGCTGGCGCAACTGCCAGGGCAGCCATGTCCACAGCGGGCACCGCCGGTGACCACGGAGACGGCGCTCCGGCGTAGGTTAAGGAGGGGGAAGGGGTCCAAGAGGACCGTAGCCTCACTAGGAGGTCGCCGGTGCGCTCGGTTTGGCCGGAGGAGGACGGCCAGTGGCGAATTCGGCGGCGGTGGACCTCGGTACCTGCAGGGAAAACGGCGACGCTGGCGACAATTCTGGCCATCCCGCGTCGATTCCTTCAATGGGTAGGAAGAGGGCGGCGAGGCGGACCTGCAGGGCACACCGGGGAAGCTCAGGGAGGCGCAGAACGGTGGGGCACGGTGAGGGCGCATGGCGGCCATGGCGGCTAGGGTTCGGGAGCGCGCGGGCGAGCCAGAGAAAGAGAGGGCGCGGGGAAAGAGAGGGAAAAGGGGAAGGGAGCTTCGTGGCACCGAGCAGCGTCTCCAGGAGGTCGTCTCGGCCTTCGGACGACAAGCAGGAGGTGGCCGCGCGGGGCACCTGGGAGCCTCCACGCAGGAGCTTGCCTGCTGGAGGTAGAGGACAAAGGGGATTTTTCAAAAAAAACCTTGACTTTAGGGTGTTTTCTAGAATTTTAAAAACAGAACTAGTTTTGTATTGTTTAGTGATTCAAACTAGTTTTTAAAAGGTTATGAAGTTAACCAGGGGCTTCCCTGATAAATAGCAAAGCTCAACTTGTTTTTATTTGAGAATTTCAAATAGCTCAAACCCATTTGGGGCTACTTTGAATAGTGTTTGAATTTGGGTCACTTGTAGGGTTTCTATTTCAAAATCAAATGCAAAAAAATTCTTAGTGCATTTTAGATGATGCTAATGATGCAAATGCAATTATTTACAAACATGGGATGTTACAGCCCGCTCGCGCCGCGCTGACGACGACGCCGCCGACGCCGCGCCCGCTCGCCGGTGACGCTCGCGCCGCGCCTGCAGCAGCCCACGCCCCTCGCCGGCGGTTCCCTGCAAATAGGTTGGAGATTTTTTTTAGTTATTCTATGTATTTTAGTTATTTTAGGTTTTTTATTACTTTAGTTATTTTAAGATTTGTTAGTTAATTAGATAGTTATTTTAGGTATTTTATTACTTTAGTTATTTTAGGATTAATTAATTAGTTAGTTATTTTAGTTAATTAGATAGTTATTTTTAGTTATTTTAGGATTTGTTAGTTAATTAGACAGTTATTTTAGGTATTTTATTACTTTAGTTATTTTAAGATTAGTTAATTAATTAGTTAGTTATTTTAGGATTTGTTAGTTAATTAGTTAGGTTTTTAGAAATTTTTATGAGTTATTTTAGGATTTGTTAGTTAATTAGTTAGTTATTTTAGGATTTTCCAAGTTATTAATTTCTATCATATTTATTAGTTAGGGTTAGCATCCCTTAATTAATTTAGAGAAATACAAATATGATTATTTAGTTAGGGTTAGGGTTCCATTATAAAATGGGGGCATTTGCCGGGCGCCGGCGCGGTGGGGAGGGAAGACCTACTCTTCCCCCATCGCGCCGGCGCCCGGCCAATGCCCGTTTTTTTGTCTCGGTATCGGTATTATAATAATTTGTAATTATTCTTTTGCAGAAACTATGGATCTCGGAAGAGACGAATTCCAGGAAAATATTATCGAGGACATCATCCACGATAATGATGATGATCTCACCTCATTGTTTCTGAAGGGTTTCGCAGCATAGAAAACAAAAAAAATTCCTACGAAGACGAACAGAACAAGCCAAGATCTGATCTACGAGATGCAAACAACGAGCGAGAGAGATAAGATCTGCATACCCTTATAGATCGCACAGCGGAAACGTTCAGATGAACGTGGTCGGGCTAGTCATACTAGCGTCTTCTCCTCGCGATCCGATCCGATCCAAGCGCCACAACGGGCGACGCCTCCGAGCGTTGCACACGTACCGCGCAACAACGACTCCTCCTCCTCGATCTAGCAAGGTGCGGTGGAGTGGTAGATGGGATCAGCTGCACGATGGCGTGGTGCTTATGGTGGAGAGTATGTGCGGGCAGGGCTTCACCTACGCGCGCGAGGTGGAAGAAGATAGACTAAAGAACTAGTCAAACTAGGGCAAGAAAAGGCTACAAAGAGCAGCGGCGCGGCGGCTGAAAACTATTTTCGTCTTAGGTCAAAAAAAACTTCTTCTGCGCGCCGGCCTCCTGGCTCCTTATATAGGCACGAAGCTTGCTGATGCTTGGACGATTGGCAAAGGGAGTTGTCTTTCGTCGTACGCAAGCAACAGCACCGCAGGCCATCCTCGTCGCGAGCGCCTGCTCGACCTGGCGAGCGAGCAGTCCACGGGAGGGAGCCAACGGCCTTCTTGGCGCAAGCCTGTGTCCGGCCCAGGTGGCCCAGTCGAACGAGGCCCACCCGCCCAACGAGCTGCCAGGCCGTGGCCCAGCGGGACGCTGCATGGTGCGCGGGAGGCCGGCGGCCCAGGCATGGCAGCTAGTGCGCAACGCACGGGGCGCGGGGAAGCGCGGCCGGCCGGCCCAACCGGCCCAACTGCTGCGCCTCTTTTTTTTTCTTTTTTTGCCATTTTCCTTTTACCTCTTTATTAGTAGTTTGTCTAGATGGACTACAAAATTGGTCCATGAGCAAATCCTTTTGTGGACTACTTTTTAGTCCTATTTATTTCCAATAAATAAATATATGTATTAACATTTATTAATTCAATTAATTAATAAATCATTAATCATCTTCCCGGAACAATTCTGTAACTCTTTGAAACAATTTCCATAAATCCCAAAATTACCCTAGCATCGATGAGCGTTAAGTGTGTGACCCTACGGGTTTGAGAATGTGCAGACATGATCACCATCAGTAATCAATAAAGGGATCTGGAAATCCATATTGACTCCCACATATTCAACGAAGATCATTATCGGGGAACCACGATGTCAGGATTCATTAATCCCGTATACGAATTCCTGTGTCTCGCGATATTTTACTTGCCCGAGATTCGATCGTCGGTATCGCCATACCTAGTTCAATCTCGTTCACAACAAGTACTCTTTACTCATTCCGCAATCCAATATCACCCTGTGATTAAACTCATTAATCACATGTTTGCAAACGGTGTATGATATTGATTACCGAGTGGGCCCGGAGTATATCTCTCCGACATGGGATGGACAAATCCCATCTCGATACATGCTACCCAACAAGTACTTTTCGACTACCTGAGAGACACCTTTATAATCACCCTCTTATAGGATGACGTTTGATGACCTCAAAGCTCTCTTCCGGTACCAGGGAGTGGCATTATCTCATGGTCTGAGGAATAGGATACTGATATAGGAAAAGCTACGTAATTGTGAACACATTGACATGATCTAATTGTTGTGCTTAATTTGGGTCTATCCATCACGTCATTCTTCTAATAACATGACCTTATTATTAATTGACAACTCATGTCTATGGTTAGGAAACCTTAACCATCATTAATCAATGAGCTAGTCTAGTAGAGGCATATTAGGGACACGGTGTTGTTCATAAACCACACAAGTATTAATGTTTCCACTTAATACAATTCTAGCACGGAATATAAATATTAGGGATTTCTATTTTCGTGCCACTGGGTCGTTAGTTGTACTCAGTTTTCCCCAGCCGCTTAACTTTTCCTCAGTTTTCCCCTTGCTCCAGTTTGAAACCCCTCGCAGACGCTCGGACGGGAGGGTTGCCGTCTGGTCAAAGGCCTTAGACCGTTACCGGTGATGGCTAGGGAGCCGCGGTGGTTGTGAATGGACCGTTTCTTTTGAATGGTGTTGACTGTTGACCCAATGAGACACGTCGGACTGGCGGTCACTCACCCAAAGCTTTCCCCTCCGCCCGAGACTGGAAGAGCTCACCGCCCCTCCGCCGCCACGCCGTCCTGCCCTCCTACCTTATGGCATCGTCCGCCCCTGAGCCGCCCCCGCCCCCACCCCACCACCACCCCCGGGAGGCGGAGAGGGCTCCACCTCCACTAGATCTAGATCTACCCCTATCGCGGTAGAGTTTGTACATCCGTCTGGTGTGCCAATTATGCCCCTCAACGGCGGAGAAGATTGGGAATCGGAGGGATCTAACGCATGGATTCCATCTGGGTAAGCATCGTCTGCCTATGTGAATTAACAGTAGGCGGTTTTTGAGCGCGAATCGTTGTTGCTCAACTAACTGCGTTGCTTTTCGAATAGGATTGATCCAGTGCTGGCTTTTCGGCTGGTGGTTAGGCTGGATACTAGCTTTTTGCGTGATTCTGAACGCAATGTGAGCGGATTTTACATCCCAGCGGTGGTTGCAACTACCATCTCGTTGAGGGATTTAAAAGATAACATCTGCGCTCAGTACCCCTGGGGCGCTGGCGATTCAGTTGATTTCCAATATTTCAACAGCACAGAGGGAAGATATGTTCCACTAATTTCCGACGACGATCTGGGAATTCTTTTTTGCTTTAAATGATTCTTGCCGTGTCGGTAAAATTCGAATCCATGCGGACAGGGTCCAGGCATCATCTGGTGTTGGGGCATCATCAGGTGGTCGGGCATCATGTCTCTCTTGTGTTGCTACCTCTGCTAATCGTGTGTGCCGCCCCGCTCCTTGTAGGTCCACAGTAGCACCATCTGTCCCCAGTGCTAGTGGTAGTGGTAGCCAGATTGTTCCTGCGGTCGATGTGGAGGACGATGCAGAGATTGAGGATCTGTCTCCTCAAGATGATGAGGATGAGTTGATGTTTCCTGAATTGGTAGATCGATGCAGTAAGCAGGCAATGGAGGATCAATACATGGAAGATATTGCACAAGGTGCCAGATTTGATGACACTGATGATGAAGAGAAGGATGAGAACAATGACAGCCTCGTTTTAGCCGATTACGAAGGTGATGACTTGCCAACAATTGAGTGGAACAGGGAGGATCCTCAGCTTGCAGAAGGCACTGTATTTCAAACGATGATGGACTGCCGTAATGCAATTACTACATATTGCATTCTCACCAAGAATGATTATGAGGTTATTAAAAGTGAGCCAGGTAGGTTCACAGTTAAGTGCCCATACAAGAGGTGTAAGTGGAGGCTGCATGCATCCACAATGCTCAGAAGCACCGTGGTTCAGGTACTACGCCAACCAGTTGTGTATTTTAGATCACGGTGTAAAATTTGTTAACTGTTACTGACATCCCTTATAATTATGTTTCCAGATAAAGAAGAACTCGATCGACCATACTTGTCCACCACGAGCGGGAGCGCCAGAGGAGAAATCAAAGCTAGCGAAGACTAGGTGGTTGGCAGATGCAATCATAGATTGGTTGAGAGAAACTCCATCACATGGTCCAACAACACTCATAAAATTTATATCTGATAAGTTTAATATAAAAATACCTTACATGAGGATGTTCTATGCAAAGGAAATGGCTCTTGACAGGATCAATGGTCCATGGAATGAAAGCTTTCAGTTGCTTTACACTTTCAAAGCTGAAGTGGAGATGGCTAGTCCAGGCAGTGTTGTAGCGATAGACAAGCATATAGTTCCCTACAAATTGAAAAGCGGGAGGATAATGCAGAAGGAATGTTTTAGAAGGGCTTTTGTTTGTTTCAAAGCTTGCTGGAAAGGCTTTCTGGACGGTTGCAGGCCTTATTTGGCCGTGGATGCAACAGCTCTTCATGGCAGGTTTAAAGGACAGCTAGTTGCTGCTACTGCAGTTGATGGACACAATTGGATGTTCCCTGTTGCTTATGGAGTTTTGGAGGTTGAGTCAGAGGAAAGTTGGACTTGGTTTCTGTAGAATTTGCGCGACCTTATAGGTCATCCACCAGGACTTGCTATCCACACAGACGCTTGCAAAGGTTTGGAGAGTGCAGTAGAAGCAGTATTCCCTGGAGTGGAGCATAGGGAATGTATGCGACACTTGGTACATAATTTTACAAAGAAATTCAAGGGTAAAGTTTGTACTGACAACCTATGGCCAGCTGCATACACATGTAGCATTAGGAAGCATCTGTTTCATTTGGAAGTGTTGTATAAACAAAAACCTGGGGTGAAGGAGTACTTGAATGAACATCATGGTAGGGTGTGGTCAAGAAGCCAATTCAATGAAATTTGCAAGGTAGACTATGTAACAAGTAACCTTGCGGGGAGTTTCAATGCAAAGGTCAAGTCATTGAAAGGGCTTATGCTGTGGCAAATATTTGATAAGATTAGGCAGATGATCATGATAAAGATCGATCTGCGTCAAAGAATTGCAGCCACAAAATATGTTGGCCATCTCATGCTCCCATCTTTGATTAAGTCTTTGCATTCCAGGGCAAAACAATTGAAGATGAAATGCATCAGAAAAGGAATGGAGGCTGAGGTAACCTACACTGATAGTAAAAACAGGCAGTGGAGGTATCCAGTGAGTTTGGTTGATAGGACATGCCATTGTAGGCGATGGCAGATCCGTGGGATACCCTGCATACACGCATTGTTTTTCATGAGTGTTATAGCGGGTGCAGAAGGTGAAGTTGATCAGTATGTGTCAGAGTATTTCTCTGTTGCCAAATTTAGGGCTGCATATGCTATGAATGTTCCTACCTTGTTGGGAAAAGACCAATGGATGAAAGGCGATCCAGGCTTCAAACTGTACTCTCCAGTTTTGACTAGACCGGCAGGTAGGCCGAGGAAGAATAGGATCAGAGCTAGTGCAGAGGGTGGTGCACCGATTCGACGATGTAAGTGCAAACGTTGTGGAACCCCTGGACACATTGCTAGGCTTTGTAAAAATCCAGTTGACCCAGCTTTTGGAATGGAAGATCAGGCGGGAGCAGCAAATGCAGAGGAGAATGAAGCAGCAATTCAACATGAGAAGATTGAAGCAATGAATCGAGAGCTGCTTGAACCGATGGATCGAGAGCTGCTTGAACCGATGGATCGAGAGCTATTTGAACCGATGGATCAAGAGCTGCTTGAACAGATGAATCGAGAGCTGCTTGAACCGATGGATCGAGAGCAGAGGGAACAGATGGATCTAGAGGCCGTTGAAGCAATGCATAGACAGCTGAGTGAAGGAATTGATCGAGAGCTGGGTAAACCGATGGATCAAGAGCAGATTGTAGAAGCAAGGGAAGAAAATGCATTAGAAGAAAGAGCACAAGCTTCGTATGATATGGTTGTCTCGGTCTTGGCACAACCCGAAGAGAAGAAGAAGAAGAACAAGAAAGAGGGCAAAAGGAAGGTAGACACCGGTAATATCCCTGGTAGGGTTACCCGGAGTAAGGTGGTGGACCCAGCGAGTCACACCAGGAGCAAGAGAAAGATTTTATTTTGAACAATTAATTTGAATGTATGTGTTATTGCAAGTTTTCTATGGTCATGCACCTCGAATAAGTTCATCGCTTAAGCCACATTTATCATTTTCTAAGTGACTAAACTCAAAAAAATATAGTTTTGGGTTTAGTTTAATTCAAAAAAATCAAAATAATTCAAAACATGGTGGAACCTTCCCATGGAGTCTTGTTATGTTACCTACAACCTAGAGAAATAATAATGGAAAAGGAAATTTATCATTTTCTAAGTGACTAAACTCAAAAAATATAGTTTTGGGTTTAGTTTAATTCAAAATAATTCAAAACATGGTGGAACCTTCCCATGGAGTCTTGTTATGTTACCTACAACCTAGAGAAATAATAATGGAAAAGGAAATATAGAGATATGAAGTTTTTCCCAAAACCACTTCCTAGTCCATGAGCAACTAGCTATGAAGATGCAGGGCTTTCTACTCAACACACCTCCCAAATACCCACTATGCTTACAAACTTTGTCCAAATGAGTCCAAATTCGTCACACTTGTGTATCTTTGAATTGCAAACAATATCACGTCGGCCAAAATGTACTATATTGTTCAAATAACACAATCTAACAATTTTTATGCCAAAAGCTATAATTTCCCTTACTCCCTTTATTATTTGGGTGCCCCTGTTTTACTTAGTTTTACTCAGTTTTCCCCCTCCGGGTCCACTTGTTTTACTCAGTCCTACTCAGTTTTGCCCTTCCGGTAAACATTTTCTCACTTTTCCTCCTCTTAGTTCTACTTAGTTTTCCTTACTTGTACTCACTGGCTAATCTCTGATTGGTCGAGATGTATGTCACACGGATCTTGGTTGGTTGATAGCTCAACGTACGCTTGCACCGTGGGATCATTTATGATCGGACGACCTGTATATCTCTCTCTACCTCGATGGACGCATACAGAGAGAAGAGCAGAGCACATACCTACCAACCCTAGCAGTCGCATCTTCCTCTCTTACTCTGGCGGTCGCGGCGGCGCGAATCTGCAGCGTGCATGCGTGCGGCGGCGCGGATCTAACCATGCATGCGGCGGCACGGATCTAACTGTGCGTGCGGCCGCGCGGAACTGCAGCGTGCGGCGGCGTGGATCTAACCGTGCGTGCGGCGACGCGGATCTAACTGTGCGGCGGCGTGGATCTAAGAGTGCTGGTGAGGATCTAAGAGTGCCGGTGAGGATCTAACCCTCAGAAATAGTTGAAATGTCTCTCTCTGTCTCACTTTCGTTTATCTTCTCAAATCTGTTGATGATGAAGAACTCTAAGACGGTGGCCGTGCCGACAGTGCTCACCGATGCCAAGACGATTGAAGCCATCGCCTACAACATCGCTGCGACGACGTAGATCCAGCCTTCAATGTCGGAGCCTGCCGATGTCTCACTTCCGTTACCCTCCTCAGATCTGTTGCTGATGGACACCAAGACGGCGGCCGTATCCACAGTGCTCATCAATCGTCTTGAAGCCATCGCCTACAACATCACTGCGACCTACAACATCGCTGCGACGGCGCAGATCCAGCCTTCAATGTCGGAGCCTGCCGATGTCTCACTTCCGTTGCCCTCCTTAGATCTGTTGCTGATGGACACTAAGACGGCGGCCGTGTCGACAGTGGTCATCGATGCCAAGACAATTGAAGCCATCGCCTACAACATCGCTACGACCTACAACATCGCTACGACGGCACAGATCCAGCCCTCCTCCATGTCCGAGTTTGCGGATGGCGCAGATCCAGCCACCAAGACGGCGGCGGTGCCAAGAGTGGTTGCGAAGCCGCAGATCTAGCCCTCCTCCATGTCCGAGTTTGCGGATGGCGCAGATGACCACCCCTCAGCCGCCCGTCATCCAGGCCCTTCTAGCCCATCGGTGCGCGGCCGTGTTCAACGCCGCAAATTGGGATAAATTATGATAAATTTGTATTTTTCAATTTCAATTTGGGATAAAATTGTTCGAACTACTACCTCCGTCTCAAAAAAAGCTTCTCCACTTTCTCGATGTGTCCCTGTACATCCGAATGTATGATTTGAATTCTATCCCAACTTGATTGGGAAGATTGATATGTATTTGATCCGAGAGGCTGGTACATGCTTTCACTTTTAGGATCCCTTCACTTTTGGAACTCATCCAAATTCACTTTTGGGATCCCTTCACTTTTATAAGATGTTCATGCATGCTAAAATTATTGCGCGCATTACTTAGCACAACTAGGAAATTGTACGCCAAAATACAGTGGTTAGAGCCACACCAAAATACAGTGGTTAGAGCCATCTACTGAATAACAATTCTATACTATCTAAATCATCTACCACAACCACATAACTGCTAGGACAGGGATGCCCCCTAATAAAACTGCCCAGATGAATCTACTTTTCGCCTCTCCCATCACTTGAAGTTCATGTTCTAGATTTTCTACCACTTGATCAGATACGGCAAGATCTGTCTCAAGTATCAACTTCTCCTTGTGAATAAGCTCTGAATTCTTCTTTTCTTCCTCCACAGTACGCTTCAGCTCGAATATCATCAGGTTTTTACGGGCCAATTTATCACCTAAATTGGCCACCTTCTCCTCCAAATCCATCCTCTGGCTACACCACTGGGTTGATTCATCTTGGTATGCAATGTACCATGGATCATCGGCTTGCCTGGCGAACTGTAACAATAATGGAAAAAAGAACAAATGAAATCACTCCAACAGGCCATGGCGGCACTTAAATTCAACGGTAGTACAGAGAGCAGAAGCTAGATACCTGCACTTCCGACGAGGTAGGAGAAGTAGAACGTGGCCACGACATGATCGAATCCCCACCCTCGCCGGTGTACCCGCTACGACCAGACATTGAGGACTATTTCGCACATGCAAACTCCAATAAATTACGGGAACCAAATCGATTAGGGGGCGGGGAAGGCGGAAGCGGAGGTCTTACCAAGCTATACTACCAATTGGTGCGCGGAACAAATCCCGGTCGTCGTGGGCGGCGGATCTGCTTGCGGCGGACTTTCCTGCGGTGGGTACAATGCGTGCGGACGAAACAAGTGCTGGAGCCATGGTTGACGTGCAGCGCCGCAGTCCGTCCGACGTCGCCGGGGGACAGAGCCGGCGGTGCGACGAGGCGCCGGCGATGGCTGCTCCGTCCGAGGGTGGGGAACGAGCTGCCAGCGGTTCTCTGATGACTAATGAGATACACAACACTAGGTTGCAGCCATGTTTAGCATAAGATTCACTTTAGATTAAGCTGCGAAAATAGTCACCTGCTGGGTCTAGCTTAAGAAAAATTAATTAGCGAACTTGTTGCTTCTCTCTAGCGAAAATAGTCACCTGCTGGGTCTAGCTTAAGAAAAAGGGCGACCCTAGCGGTCATTGGCTGAGGCGGCCCCACAGAGCGGCTCTATATGATTTTCTCTAAATAAATAGACGACCCCAGTGGTCATTGGCTACGGAGGCCCCACAGAGCGGCAATATATGATTTTCTCTAAATAAATAGACGACCCCACTAGTCATTGGCTGCGGCAGCCCCACAGAGCGGCCCCATTGGTCATTGGCTGCGGAGGCCCCACAGAGCGGCAATATATGTCTTTTCCTGAAAAATACACGACCTCACTGGTCATTGGCTGCGGCAGCCCTATAGAGCGGCCCCATTTGTCATTGGCAGCACCGCGTATACAATCAGGAAATAAAATGGCCCACACGTCAGCGATAGATGGATGGCTGCTCCAACGTGTCTCCTGACCCTACCCGTCAGCACCATTCAAAAGAATCGGTCAATTCACAACCACCGCAGCTCCCTAGCCGTCACCGGTAACGGTCAAGGCCTCTGACCAGACAGCAACCCTCCCGTCCGAGCGTCTGCGAGGGGTTTCAAACTAGAGCGAGGGGAAAACTGAGGAAAAGTTAAGCGGCTGAGGAAAACTGAGTACAACTAACGACCCAGGGGCACGAAAATAGAAATCCCTAAATATTATCATGAACAAGAAATATGATAATATCATAATAACAATATTATTATTGCCTCTAGGCATATTTCCTTCAGTCTCCCACTTGCACTAGAGTCAATAATCTAGTCAATATTTGCGCATTCAACACCCATGGCATTCTGGTGTTACTCATACGCATTGCCCGTGGTAAACCTTATCAACGGGTCTGACACTTTTAGGTCTGTTTGTATTTGCATATCTTTTGCGTCAGCACGCATTACTCATCTTCTATGAGATGGCATCGTATATACTTGGTCTTCTGGTGAGACCTTTGTTTCTTTGCCGAGACTATGTTGTCACTATTGTCGTACAATAGAACTACATGGTACTAGCACAGTTGGAACTACACCTAGTTCTCTTGCCACTTCTAAAGCGATTATATACTTAGCCCTCGTTGCACTGTCCGCCACAATGTTAACATTGGAACTCATCCAAGTCATGATGAAACTTTCTTCCATCTTATTGTGCCACCTTCTAACTCAAAACAAATAGCCTAAAATTGAGGTAAATTTTACCTGTATATGTGACAAAGTCAATGTAACACATTGCAATGAACCATTTGTCACTTTTACATACAGAATATATTCTTAATTCTTTTAAAGTACATAAGAATATCTTTACTATTGTCCAACGATCATCATATGAATGCTCGTAACCTTTAGATCATCGAACATATCTGGATATACATATCATGGTGTACAACATTGATAATGTCATTCTTGTGGTTTCACTCATCGAGTGTTAAAACACTTGATTCTTGCTCCAACCTCTTCTATGCAACAAGAACCATTCTTATTGTTTCCATATTGAACAAATTCAATATTTCATCTATGTACTCTGGCAAAACTATATTAGTGCCTCAATCTATCTGCATAGACATTGATGCTTAATATTCTGGTTTTACCTAAGTCTTTCATCAAAAATCCAATTTCAATGAAAACTTAACAATATCAAGAAAAACACATAATTTCCAATGAACGATATGTCATCTACATAAAGTATTAGAAATATGTCTCAACGCTCCCACTTACTTTCTTGTAAATACAAGCATCTTTGAATATCTTGATGAAATTAAACTCTTTAACATTTCCATCATTGAAGATTCCAACTCCGTTATGCTTACTTCTACCATTGAAGTTTGCATACATATCTAGCAACCTTTGAATCAACAAAACCCATTGGGTCGTGTAAGGTACACGTCCTTAGTGTGCATTCCGGTAGAGGAATGTTTTATTTATTTATTCAACTATCATATCTCAATATGTAATTGTTGCTAGAATAATCCATATGACGAAGTCAGGTCCCATCACCACTTCTTTGTATATAGTCGGTTACTATTATCTAATAATATCTCGTCCTCAAATCTTGCTATTTGATTACGACCAACTTGGTTAAATAGGAACTTTGATGTCCGGGACTACAACATATTGTAGGTGCGGGAGCCATGAATGCAGTTGCCGCTTCCAGAACATTTTCCGGTGCTACGCTACTTTGATCATCTTGCTCGAGTTCAATAACCTCATCAAGTTCTATTTTCCTCCCACTTAAACCTTTCGCGAGAAAACTCCTTCATCAGAATTTCACCTTTTAGCGACAATCACTATGTGTTCGGATTCATAGTAGAAGGAATTCCCATCGACATTCTTTGGGATAACCTACAAAGACTTATTTATCCGATTTTGGTTGTAAACATTTTACATATGCCTTGCATACCAAAATTTAAGAAAAGACAACTATAACTTGTACGGTATCATTTCAGCAGATTATGATGGCACTCTATTCAGTGAAAAATGGTAGTCTCTAAAGCATAATCCACAAATTAAATTGGCAGTTTTATTTCATCATTGATCTAACCATGTCAAACAAGGTTTGATTACATCCATCGAAAACTCCGTACTTATATGGTGTTTATTATGATGCAAGTTTGTGGAACAATTTCCTTAACTCTTAGATGTTTGCTAAACTTGTAACTCAAATATTCTTCTTTATGATCCAATCATCAAAACTTGAATTTTCTTGTTATAATAATTTCCACTTCATAAATTGAACAATTTCAATCATTTCATACTTCTATCTCATCAAGTAGATATACCATACATCATTGATAAAATCAAAAATACATCGCACTCGACTTCACACCATGGACTACATACATCAACATGTATGATCTCCATTTAGTTAGTTGCTTGTTCTGTCCATGGCCCATGAATGGAGTTTAATTATCCTTAGGAAAAGTCTCACAAGCGTCAATCAATTCAAAATCAAATGACTCGAAAATCTATCAATATAGAATTTCTTTCATGTTTTGTTTCCAATATGACTTAAACTGCGGTGTCATATATAAGTGAAATTCATTTTGTCTTGCGACATTTAGCATCAGTGCTATAAATATCTATTTCACCAATAAGATAAAAACAATCTATCCATCAATTATGGAAGACGATAATAATTTGAACAACCATTGTTCTCATAATACCAGAACAATATAACAATTATTAAGTTCTTAGCAAATCTTGAAGGCTAGGTTTGATGCCGACGGAGAAGCACAATAACGCTTTTATTTGTTTCTCGACGCTCATCATTACCACATTCTTTTGCTAGTTACTTAGGCCATTGTACTTCTTGTATAGTGTTGATTTGTATGACATTTCATACCGACAAATCAGTATCCAATACCCAAGAATTACATTGTTAACGAGCAAAAAATACATATATAACATGTATATCAATTATATACCCGAGCTGGACATTTCCAACCTTTTTCTTTTCAACCAAATACTTTTGCAGATCCTATTTAGCATTTCCTCTCTTTTTAGAAGAATCTATCAACATCAATTGTGGCGTCAATCATTTGACACATAGTCCAAAGCGCATTTAGTCAAATACTAATAGCTTTAGATTTTGCACTTTTGAGGTAGATCACCATCATCATATGATTAGTATTCTTCTGGATTACATTCTTTAGCAATCTTTTGGTATAGCAAAATAGTTTAGCCAATACCTTTTTCATTCATCTTATCATGACAACTTTCATGATGAAACTACTATAGCTCATAAGGATGAATGCAAGTATAATATTAGTTCCCAAACTTTTGGGTGATCGGGACGCCTAGCATCTTAAATCTTCGCATATATTCATACAATATGAGCACATGTTCTTTTACTAAATTATACTTCATCATTTTGCAAACAATCAAAGTTTTAGATATCAAATATCTTTCAATTCTTGTTTGTTTCTGAAATAATTCTTTCAGCTCGACGATCACTTTGATTCTCAAACAATTTTGAAGATCAATTTCTCATGGAGGCAAATGTATGATTTTTAGATACTAAACTTGAATCATTGCTCTTTGATTAATACAGCTTATTAAATCGTATGGAGCAAGCGAGGATTGCTAAAATTGCGATAGGACTTAATCTTTGATCTCGACCTTTTAACTAAATGGCACTAGTCCGAAAAGTGTTTATCCAGATTTCTATAGTTTTATCAACTCAATCAAAACTAAGTGTCGGTGGAAACCGGTTGCCAAAGACGACAACGAGTTATGCAAATACACTAAGATTTAGTTCATGATAATTAGTTCAAGTTAATCGAATTACTAATGAACTCCCACTAAATTCAACATCCCTCGAAGTTGTTTAGTGAAGCATGATCCAAATTCACTACACCAAGACCGATCATCACGTGAGATGATGTAGCTTTAATGGTGAACATCAACATGTTGATCATATCATCCATATGACTCATGCTTGACCTTTCGGTCCGTGTGTTCCGAGGCCATGTCTGTACATGCTAGGCTCGTCAAGTTTAACCCACGTATTTTCGCATGTGTAAATCTGGCTTACACCCGTTGTATGTAAACGTAGAGTTTATAGCACCCGATCATCACATGATGCTTCAAAACGATGATCTTTCGCAACGGTGCATATGAGAGGAGAACACATTTTATCTTAAAATTAAGTGTGAGGGATCATCTTATAATGCTACCATCGCGATCAAAGCAAAATAAGATGCATAAAGGATAAATATCACATGCATATACAATATGTGACATGGTATAGCCAATCTTCGTTCATTGATCTCCATCTTGTGTGTGCCGGCATGATCTCTATCACTCCACCATGATTGTCTCCACCACGAATAGCAATTATGAGTATTGCTAACTACTTAGCGATAAAGTAAAGCTATTACATGGCGTATAAGAAGTTGACACGCAGGTCATACAAAATTATAAAGACAACCATATGGCTCCTGCTGGTTGTGAACTCATCGACATGCAAGTCATGAAACATTACAAAACATGATCATTGCATACATCACATATATCATACACATCACATCTTGTGGCAATACCATATCACAAACACTCCCTGCAAAAACAAGTTAGACGCCTCTAATTTGTTGATTGCATATTTTACGTGGCTTATGGGAGCTACACATAAGAACGGTTCTTACCTACGCAAAGCCATAATATTGATATTATGGTTGCCAATATCCATTGTAAATGTCATGACAACTATAGTGAGAGAAACTGGCATCCACCAGCCGCATGTGTGGAACAAGTCACACGTCAAGTGCGGAGCCGGTCTCGCGAACAAGGTCGCGTAAAGTTGGCCTAGACCGCTTCGATCTCACTATGCTGCGCCATAAAAAATACACAACATAGAGGTTTGCAACAGAAAACATCAACGCCCGCAACAAGCATGTTGCATTTTAATCATGTAAAACATCTACGCATAGATCTCGCTCTGATACCACTGAAGGGTTTCGCAGCATAGGAAACAAAAAAAATCCCTACGAAGACAAACAGAACAAGCCAAGATCTGATTTACGAGATGCAAAACAACGAGCGAGAGAGATTAGATCTACATACCCTTGTAGATCGCACAGCGGAAACGTTCAGATGAACGTGGTCGGCGTAGTCGTACTAGCGTCTCCTCCTCGCGATCCGATCCGATCCAAGCGCCACAACAGGTGACGCCTCTGAGCGTTGCACACGTACCACGCAACAACGACTCCTCCTCCTTGGTCCAGCAAGGTGCGGTGGAGTCGTAGATGGGATCAGCAGCACGATGGCGTGGTGCTTATGGTGGAGAGTATTTGCGGGCAGGGCTTCGCCTACGCGCGCGAGGTGGAAGAAGATAGACTAAAGAACTAGTCAAACTAGGGCAAGAAAAGGCTACAAAGAGCAGCGGCGCGGCGGCTGAAAACTATTTTCGTCTTAGGTCAAAAAAACTCTTCTGCGCGCTGGCCTCCTGGCTCCTTATATAGGCACGAAGCTTGCTGATGCTTGGATGATCGACAAAGGGAGTTGTCTTGCATCGTACGCAAGCAACAGCGCCGCAGGCCATCCTCGTTGCGAGCGCCTGCTCGACCTGGCGAGCGAGCAGTCCACGGGAGGGAGCCAGCGGCCTCCCTGGCGCAAGCCTATGTCCAGCCCAGGTGGCCCATTCAAACGAGGCCCACCCGCCCAGCGAGCTGCCAGGACGCAGCCCAGCGGGACGCTGCGTGGCGCGCGAGAGCCCAGCGGCCCAGGCGTGGCAGCTAGTGCGCAACGCACGGAGCGCGGGGAAGCACGGCCGGCCGGCCCAGCCGGCCTAACTGATGTGCCTCTTTTTTTTCTTTTGCCATTTTCCTTTTTACCTCTTTATTAGTAGTTTGTCTAGATGGACTACAAAATTGGTCCATTAGCAAAACCTTTTGTGGACTACTTTTTAGTCCTATTTATTTCCAATAAATAAATATATGTATTAACATTTATTAATTCAATTAATTAATAAATCATTAATCATCTTCTCGGAACAATTCCGTAACTCTCTGAAACAATTTCAATAAATCCCAAAACTACCCTAGCATCGATGAGCGTTAAGTGTGAGACCCTACGGGTTCGAGAATATGCAGACATGATCACCATCAATAATCAATAGAGGGATCTGGAAATCCATATTGACTCCCACATATTCAGCGAAGATCATTATCGGTGAACCACGATGTCAGGATTCATTAATCCCGTATACGAATTACTTTATCTCGCGGTATTTTACTTGCTTGAGATTCGATCATCGGTATCGTCATACCTAGTTCAATCTCGTTCACAGCAAGTACTCTTTACTCGTTCCGCAATCCAATATCACCTTGTGATTAAACTTATTAATCACGTGTTTGCAAACGGTGTATGATATTGATTACCGAGTGGGCCCAGAGTATATCTCTCCGACATGGGAGGGACAAATCCCATCTCGATACATGCAACCCAACAAGTACTTTCCGATTACCTGAGACACACCTTTATAATCACCCTCTCATAGGATGACGTTTGATGACCTCAAAGCTCTCTTCTGGTACCAGGGAGTGGCATTATCTCATGGTCTAAGGAATAGGATACTGACATAGGAAAACCTATGCAATTGTGAACACATTGACACGATCTAATTGTTGTGCTTAATTTGGGTCTGTCCATCACGTCATTCTTCTAATAACATGACCTCATTATTAATTGACAACTCATGTCTATGGTTAGGAAACCTTAACCATCATTAATCAATGAGCTAGTCTAGTAGAGGCATACTAGGGACACGGTGTTGTTCATAAACCACACAAGTATTAATGTTTCTGCTTAATACAATTCTAGCATGGAATATAAACATTATCATGAACAAGAAATATGATAATAACAATATTATTATTGCCTCTAGGGCATATTTCCTTCAGTTTATAAACAATTCCGGTGAGGAAGACGAACAAAACCGTAGAGATGGCTCCGATGAGGGAGAAGGTGTCGGTGAGGGTGGAGGCACCGGTGAGGGAGAAGGCGCTGGCTCCAACGAGGGAGAAGCCGACGGCTCTGATAGAACCTTGAATATTACAAAGTCCGGCGAGGTAGATGTGTATTAATAAATTAAGCCTCTGTTGTATAGATGGATTATTTGATTTGTGTATTGATACGTCTCAAACATATCTATAATTTTTGATGCTCCATGCTTATTTTTACACCATTTTCCTTGTGTTTCGTTACACTTCGTGGCGTTTTTATGCGATTTCCGAAACTAACCTATTGACAAGATGCCACAGTGCCAGTTCCCTGTTTTCTGCTGTTTTTGTGTTTTAGAAAAGCTACACAGGAAATATTCTCAGAATTGGATGAAATAAGTTCAGAAACTCCTATTTTTCCCGGACGGAGGACGAGGACCAAACGGGAGCCAGAGAGGGGCCAGAGGCTGGCCACACCATAGGGGGGTGCGACCCAGCCCTTGGCCGCGCCCACCCATGGTGAGCCCGCCTGGGCCACCTCCTGACGACGCCCCTTCGCCTATAAGAAGCCTCCCGACGGAAAACCCTAAAACAATCAGCAAATTTCCAGAAAGAGTTCTGCAGCTCCGCCGCCGCCGCCGACGAATTTTGGGGGACAGAAGTCTCTATTCCGGCACCCTGCCGGGACGGGGAAGTGCCCCCGCAGCCATCTCCATCGGTCTCCATCGCCGTCTCCGCCGTCTCCATCGACCTCACCGCCATCTCCATCGTCGTTGTTGCCTCCGATGATGAGGAGGGAGTAGTTCTCCCCCGGGGCTAAGGGCTCTACTGGTAGCTATGTGGTTCACCACTCTCTCCCATGATGTGATCTTTATGTGATCGTGAGCTTTGTATCTAGTTGAATTGGTAGATGCTATTATTCAGATATTATGCTACTCCCGTGCTTTATATTTGTAATCTCCGGAGACACCTTGTATCATGATATGAAGGTGACAGTATGCGCATTATGTGTGTCTCTTTTGGTTAACGTCTCTATGAATTGTTGGTGTTTGTTGGAACCATCTAGTACGTTCACGGTGACAGTGTGGGACAATCTAGTTTGGGGAAATACGGACTTTGAGGAGTGCTTCATAGCCCTACACATGATTAGTGTTCGTTTTTCATTGGAGAATTATTTAGAGTGGCATATTGATGTTAGTATCTATTGGTTCAATTATGTTATATTTGTTGAGAGTGTGTCCACTAGTGAAAGTATGATCCCTAGGCCTTGTTTCCATGCATTGCACACCATTTCCTTTCAGTTTCGTTACATGTTTGCTTGCAGCAATATTTATTTAAGATTACAATTACTACTTATAATCATCACTACTACTTGTATTTCACTATCTCTTCGCCGAACTAGTGCACCTATACATCTGACAAGTGTATTGGGTGTGTTGGGACACAAGAGACTTTCTGTATCGTAATTGCAGGGTTGCTTGAGAGGGATAGCTTTGACCTCTTCCTCCCTGAGTTCGACAAACCTTGGGTGATCCACTTAAGGGAAACTTGCTGCTGCTCTACAAACCTCTGCACTTGGAGACCCAACACTGTCTACAAGAACAGACGCGTGCGTAGACATCAAGCTCTTTTCTGGTGCCGTTGCCGGGGAGGTAAGGTAAAGGTACTCGCATCCTCCTGTGTGAGTGCTCAAAGTTATTTCCTTTAGATTCTGCAATTATATCTTTTTGTTTCTTATTTTTATTTTCACTAGTTAAGCTTAATGGAAAACAAAGAGTTCTTTAGTATTTTTCCTACGTTAGTATATGAAGTGTTTGAAGAGAAATTTGAAAAACCTTTGGAGCTTAATTTGCATGCTAATAGTGTTGTTAGTATGAATGCTTTGAACACCGTTGTTGCTAATGCCATAGAAAAGTCTAAGCTTGGGGAAGCTGGTTTTGTTAAGCATGATATTTTTAGTTCCCCAGCTTTAGTGGAGAAAATTTGCTCTGATGATATTTAATCTCCCATATGTGATAATTCTTATTATGCTTGTGCTCCTCATCCTTTTAAAATACCTATGAAAATTGTTGAACGTGCTATGAATAACTGCTATTTAGGAGATGGAACTGTCCATCCTGGTGATCATTTGCTTTTTATACATGAATTATGCGAGTTGTTCAAGTGTGCAGGTATTTCGATGAACCAAGTTAAGAGGAAGCTATTTTTTCTTTATCACTGAAGGGCAGAGCTGCGGAATGGTATAAAACACTGAAGGATGGCCGACCTGTTGACTGGGAGGAAATTGTACCTCTCTTTTATTCTAAATTCTATCCTTCTAGTGAGGTTTATAAAGATAGGAATTACATTTATAATTTTCATCCGCATGAGGGAGAAAGCATTGCCCAAGCGTGGGGAAGATTTAAGTCACTAATGCTCAAATGTCCTATTCATGATCTTCCCCATAATATTGTTATTAATAATTTTTATGCAAGGCTTTCAGGATATTACGAGGAATATCTAGATGCATGCTTTGATGGGTCTTTCACAAGCAAGGATGTTGACGTCAAGTGGGATCTGCTTGAAACAATTCAAAACAATATTGAAGATTGGGATAGCAATAAAGGTAAAGGATCAGGTATAAATTATGAGTATGATTGCATTAAGTCTTTCGCTGAAACTGCTGATTTTCAAGAGCTTAGTGCTAAGTATGGTCTTGATCCTCAAATTATGGTTGATTGTTTTAGAGCCTTTGCTTCCCATATTAATGTTCCCAAAGGAAATGGGGATGTGTATCATGAACCTTTTAAAGACACTTGCATAGAAAGTGATATTGTTGTTGATGATTGCAATAAACATGCTCGAACCTCTGAAAGTTCTATTTCTTATAAGCATGTTAATTTTTGTGGAGTACTTAGACCTTGTGAACAGAGTCACGACAAAGAAGATTATTGTATCCACCACAGGAATGAAGAAACCTGAATGTGGTACAAGGCTCTAGATGAGCTTGGTGAAAAGGTTTATGAGCTTTATCTTTTTCTTTGTGAACTTTGCGATGACAAGGGTCATTTTAATTTTCAATGCTCAAGCCATAATAGTGACATGTTTAATCGAATGAGCACCATAAGTTTGTATTTTGATGACAAGATCACTCTCAATCAGCATGATGAGCTTACTTTGTTTTTGGGGTATGAAGAGTTATCTAGAAAAACTTCTTTGGTAGATATGAGCGCTTTTAAAAATATTAGCATCCTGCAGGGTTGTCGTCTTTATTGTGTTAAAGATTGCCTCGCAAATACTTACATACAAAATGTTATAAAACATGATGTTTTGCCAAGCTATGACAGGACTAACATTTGTTTCCATCTTATTAATAGAGAGGAGGAATCCTCCAAAGTTTCTTCTGTTCTTTCTGTCATTAAACCAGATTATGTGGAGAAGATGCCTTTCAAGTCTCTCCCTCCTAAAGGAGAGAGTAAGAAGAAGAAGAAGAAGAAGAAGAGGAGGAGTAAAAAGAGAGAGGAAACGGTATCTTCCCCTAAGCATGTTGCTCCTATTATAGATTATGATAATTCTGATCTTGATGATGTTCTTATGCCTGTTACCTATGTTAGTGATCATGATTGGGAAAAGCACTCTACTTTTGATATTGAAAATCTTTTTGGTACCGATTCTAAAAATTATGAGGTTAATAATTGTTGCACCGTTAGTACTATCCATGTTCCTTCCTATGATGATATGTTTGATGAATATGCTTTTGAAGATAGCTATTCTATAGCTTATGATGATACTAAATCTCTAGTTTATGATGGTTACGATGATGAGTATAAGATTTTCAGTTCACCTACTATCGAGGAGGAAACAAGGTATGATTACAATATGCCTCCTATTTTTGATGATTATGGTGATGAGAATAGCTATTTTGGTGAATCTGCTCCTACTATGATTGTTCATGTGGGAAGTATTAATTCTTTTATGCATGTGGCTCATGATAGGGATGTTTTATGTGATGGTTATATTGTTAATTCTATTCATGATGCTACTAAAAGTTACTATGAGAGAGGGAAACATGGTTTGATGGGTCTCAACAATATTAAGTTTCCCCTCATTATGTTGCAAATCTTGAAGTTGCACTTGTTTTATCTATCCATGTTTGCTACTATGTGCCTCGTTGATTTATTTTCTTACAAGATTCCTATGCATAGGAAGTGGTTTAGATTTAAATGTGTTTCATATTTGCTTTTTGATGCTCTCTCTTGCTTCAAGTTCCTTTATAGCGCCTTTGCCTTAAGCTCTTTTATGGCGCCTACATGAGCATCTTTTCAAATTACTGCGCCTAGCTCAAAGGCGTTAAAGAAAAGCACTCTTGGGAGATAACCCATCGTTTTATTTTCAATATTTTTACTTTTATTTGAGTCTTGGAAGTTATTACCTCTGTGATAACCTCTCCTTATCATTTTAATTTCGTTGTTGTGCCAAGAGAAACCTCTAATGTGAGGGAGGTAAGATTTGGGGAAGTTGCTGTCCTGAAACAGATTTCGGTGTTGCACCGTAAAAATTTGTGAAAATTCTCTGAATATCTTTTTGACCTCGATTTCTTGTGCATATGCTCCAGGTTATTTCCAAACTTTCATTAGTTTTGCACTTTTTGATTTGAGCAACAGAAGGTCCTCGAAAAAATCGACCTTTGTGAGCTGTTCTGTTTTGACAGATTTCTGCCACTATTTGCGTTTGCCTCTCGATCGCTTTCTTTTTTAGTTCTTTTGATCACGAAACTTTTGAGGAAGTTGCTACAGTAGTATATGCTTTATATGTGGTGGTTTTGAGTTTGAAACTGAACCGAAAAGGGTTGATTTACTATTATGTTTATGCTAACGTTGCTAATAGAATTGTGTGAAGTTTTGTATGAAGGAAGTTTTCAAGTGTAGGGATTGGAGAATGATGAGATGAGATGAAGAATGGACAAAAGCTCAAGATTGGGATTCCCATGTCACCCCAAGAAATATCCAAGAAGTACAAGCATCAAAGCTTGGGGATGCCCCCGAGGTACCCCCTTCTTCACCGACAAAAATCAGGTCACCTTTCAAGACACTATATTTTTATTGCTTCATATTCTATGCATTTTTTCGTGGAGCATCAGTTGTTTTTGCTTTCAGTTTTCTTTTGTTTTGTTTGCTGCAATAAACGGTTTGATCACATCATGTTGGTTTGGAGGGAGACATACTTCATTTTTCATTGCCAAGAACACTCTAGTTTTCACTCTTATTGTTCAACGAGTGTTCTCTTTTTCTACTACTGCGTTTAGCTTTCGTTTTTCGCCTTGATTTTTGTTCAGATCTTGTTTTATCTTTGCATCAATGTGTATTTAGACCACTGGTCTATGTTGGTTTTCATCAAAAGAGTTTTTTCAAAAAGGTTTGAATGGTGTTGGAAAAGAGAAAAAGTTTCATGCAAAAAGTGGTACAAAAAGGAGCTTGTTTAGACTGCGGCTTAGACTTTTTCATGCCATGCTTGATGTCGTTTTGATAGTATGCTTAGTGATTTTTACTGTAGCATGACTTGTCTCAAATGACTGAGATTGCTTAATGAGTCTTTGAAAAAATCATGCGTTGTTTTTATTATATGGAAGCATTTATTTGGTTTTCTCCTTGATGCTTTATTTGGGTTGATTTGGCGCATGCTTACAACATGTTTGACTCATACAAAGTCGCCATAAGCCTTTATGATCATTTGGTTTTTGACTTTTGATGCCATTTTATGCTTCTTTTAACGATGTTTTATCGCTATGCATGATTATGGCCGTTATTGCTCTCTTAGTTGGTCGCTCCCAGTCTTTTGCTAGCCCTCGTTTTGTACTGAGTATGAGCTCTACTCGTGCATCCAACTCCCAAAAACCAAGTATTCCAATGTGTCCACCATAAATTCCTATGCATGGTATTTGTAAGCCATTCCAAGTAAATTTTCATGTGCTACCTTTCAAAAAACCTTCAAAATACTTCTCATTTTGTGACACTGTTTTCAGCTCAAGGGGACGTAGTGGTCGGATTTGCTATCTTCCATATTGTTTTATTCCAAAAAGAAAAAAATGAGAAAAGAAAAAAGAAAAGAAAAAAGGCACTCCTCCATGGTATGTGAATGTTGGTGGGCACCCGATGGAATCGGTTAGCCATGGTTTGAGAAAGGAAAAAGGTGGGGAGGAGTGCCAACCTTTATAAAAGAGCACAAAAGTGCCAATCTCTCTCTCAAAAACTTGCTTCATTTTTGTATGGAAGATAGTAAGAACCCCATTGCCAGTCGTTGACAAAGACAACCACCTCTCAAAACCCAATTTTTATCTCTCTGTTTTACAAATGAAAAGCTCTAGCAAATGTTTAATCACTGCTTCCCTCTGCGAAGGGCCTTTCTTTTACTTTTATGTTGAGTCTCCACCTTCTACCTTTATGCACCATCTAAGAGAGCATAGTTGTCATTTTGAGTTTAATGTGCATAGTCCCAAAGTTTATCATTGATTGATTTATGATTTTGGTTTCACTTGTTCTTAAATTATTTGTATCTAGTCGCCCTCTTAAACTTGAAGGTGCCCTATGCATTTATGTTTTGCTATTCCATGAGGGACAAGCTGAAAACCATTTGCTATGTTTTCCATATGATTTGAACACACATTTGACTTTCATTGTTTCATTTTTCATGATCTTTCATTTGTGTTCTTCTTCATGTTATAACATGGTTGCTAACTTTCTTATTGTCAAGATTATATCTTGTATGCCCATGTTTTAAATTCTTTGATCTCAGCACTCAATGCTTTACTTAGATGATCAAGATTGTGATGGTGCATGTCACCTCAAAAATTATTCTTTGTTATCACTTACCTACTCGAGGACGAGTAGGAGTTAAGCTTGGGGATGCTTGATACGTCTGAAATGTATCTATAATTTTTGATGCTCCATGCTTGTTTTTACACCATTTGCCTTGTGTTTCGTTACACTTCGTGGCATTTTTATGCGATTTCCGGAACTAACCTATTGACAAGATGCCACAGTGCCAGTTCCCTGTTTTCTGCTGTTTTTGTGTTTCAGAAAAGCTACACAGGAAATATTCTCGGAATTGGACAAAACAAGTTCAGAAACTCCTATTTTTCCCGGACGGAGGACGAGGACCAAACGGGAGCCGGAGAGGGGCCAGAGGCTGGCCACACCACAGGGGGCGCGGCCCAGCCCTTGGCCACGCCCACCCATGGTGAGCCCGCCTAGGCCACCTCCTGACGATGCCCCTTTGCCTATAAGAAGCCTCCCGACAGAAAACCCTAAAACAATCGGCAAATTTCCAGAAAGAGTTCCGCAGCTCCGCCGCCACCGCCGACGAATTTCGGGGGACAGAAGTCTCTGTTCCGGCACCCTGCTGGGACGGGGAAGTGCCCCCGGAGCCATCTCCATCGGTCTCCATCACCGTCTCTGCCGTTGATGTGGCACGGTGTTGATTATGAAAAGCACCGTCCAGTTGGCAACCCCAAGAGGAAGGTATGATGAATATAGCAGCAAGGGTTTCCCTCAGTAAGAAACCAAGGTTTATCGATCCGAAGGGGAAGAAGCCAAACGACTGAAGGTCATGCTTGCTAGCTTGTGATAGCTCCGGACAATTTATAAGGCACCTCGTCCAGTGCTTTGCTTTGCCAGCTGCAACGCGGAACCTGCACACAACACAACCAAATACTTTGCTCCCAACTTACAATGAGGTTGTCAATCTCACCGGTTTGCTGTAAACAAAGGAATGAGCGTATCGAGTGGAAAATAGTAATAGTATGCGAGTAAAGTAAACAGTGCGAGTAAAGTAAACAGGTGATAGCAATATAAAGGAAATAGGACCGGGGTCCACAGTTCACTAGTGGTGTCTCTCCATAAGATAAAATAACACATGCTGGGTAAACAAATTACAGTTGGGCAATTGATAGAATAAAGACAACGTGATATGTCAAGAGGATCACTATGAGCTTTACTCTGGGCATTACAACAAGATACATAGACCGCCATCCAACTGCATCTATGACTAATAATCCACTTGTGGCAAATCAATCCGAGAACTCCACAAGTATTAAGTTGCGAACAACAGATAACTGCATTAAGCAAAGTGTGTAATGTAAACAAAGCATATGCCCTCGAGCATATGAATGTTGTTTTCCCCCTAGTATCAACAGCACATCTACAACCTTAGAGTTTTCTGTCACTCCCCCAGATTAAATAGAGGCATGAACCCACTATCAAGCATAAATACCCCCTCTTGGAGTCACTAGCAACTACTCGGCCAAGATAGCTACTAACAACGGAGAGCATGCAAGATCATAAACAACATAGAGATAACATAAGATAAAATTCAGTACTTCAACTCAATCATAACACCAATATTCATCGGATCCCAACAAACACAACATGTAGAATTACATAACGGTAGTCTCGATCATGTAAAGCAGCTCACGAGACCTAAACATGAAGCACATGGTGGAGAAGACATAAACTAGCTACTGCTATGGACCCATAGTCCAAGGTAGACTACTCACTCATCGCGCCGGAGGCAAGCATGGCGATGAAGAACACCTCCGGTGGCGATTCCCCTCTCCGGCAGGGTGCCGGGAAGAGCTTCTGGACCCTCCCAATCTTCGGGTCGATGGCGGCGGCGGATCGCGATGTGTTCTAGAAAAGTGATCGGGTATTTAGGTTTTTCCCATCGGGGAGTCTTTATAGGCGAAGGGCGTCGTCAGAAGTGGACCAGGGGGCCCACACCACAGGCCGGCACAGGCCAGGGGTGGGCCGCACCCCCTGGTGGTGTGGTCACCCTCTGGTCTGGCTCCGTCTCCTCTTCGGTGTTCTGGAAGCTCCGTGAAATATTTGGACGTCTGGCTTTTGTTTCGTCCAATTCTAAGAATATTTCCTGTGTAACTTTTCTGAAACACAAAAACAGCGGAAAACAGGGAACTGGCACTGTGGCATCTCGTTAATAAGTTAGTTCCGGAAAATGCATAAAAATGGCACGAAGTGTACCGAAACACTAAGCAAATGGTGTAAAAACAAGCATGGAGCATCAAAAATTATGGATACGTTGGAGACGTATCAGCATCCCCAAGCTTAACTCCTGCTCGTCCTCGAGTAGGTAAGTGATAACAAAAGAAATAATTTTTGAGGTGACATGCACCTACACAATCTTGATCATCTATGTAAGCATTGTGCGCTGGGATCAAAATAACTTAAAACATGGGCATGAAAGATATAATCTTGATAGAAGAAACTTAGCAACCATGTTATAACATGAAAATGAACACAAATGAAAGATCATAAAAATGAAACTATGAAAGTCAAACGTGTGTTAAAATCATAAGGAAAAACATACAAATGGTTTTCAGCTTGTCCTTCATGAGAGAGCAAAACATAAATGCATAGGACACCTTCAAGTTTAAGCGGGCGACTAGATACAAATAATTTAAGAACAAGTGAAACCAACAATATGAATCAATCAATGAAAACTTTGGGACAATGCACATTATACTCAGAATGACAACTATGCTCTCTTAACAGTGCATAAAGGTAGAAGGTGGAGACTCAACATAAAAGTAAAAGAAAGGCCCTTCGCGGAGGGAAGCAGTGATTGCAAGTTTTATAAACCTTCAAAAATTATGGTACTTATCGGCTTTGAGCTCTCATTGCCCCCATCATAAGCATCTTGAATGGTTAAAGTTAATGTGAAAACACTTATGGTGCATATGCTTGACAAATCATAAGTTGAAAACCTCGTGTCCCGTGAAGTACGAATACCCAAACCTCATGCTACTCGACTTAGAGTCCCAAGCAAGCTCTTGTCATTGTAATTATATGTGTATCATCGAGAACCGCCAACGGGGTACCTCCGTGCCCGATGACATGGAACAAGCCCACATCAAAATGACAGAACAAACAGACAATGAACACCTCGGCATCTCTTTTATTTACTATTGGTATAGCTTTTTATTGTGAGATGCGTCGTCGAATGTTCACTATGGGCATGCTGTAAATTTCCACCATGAATTATGCATGGCTTAGATTAGCGGCCCAGGCGTTTCCCTAACACATATAAAAACTCCATGATCCCGTAAGATTCCCAACTTATTTCACATCGCGAGTATCCATAAACAAAATATCACGATATCAACTCAAATGAAAGATAGTGCAATGTTGAAAGCTTGCCCCATGACGGCATGGCTGGGCTAATTTCCAACTTACAACTTGCAAGCATAACAACTCAACATAAGAGAGCCACAATGTCAAATTTTTAAAGCAAGAAAAGTAAAGTGTACCATCCGGTTCGTGAGAGCTTTACTGACCAATTTTCGCATAACACCAAAAAGAGTTTAATTTGAAGGATAGATAAAAGCAAGTCAAATGTACTTTGGAATAGCAAATTGCTAATAGGTATGTATGGTGGACACTTTGGAACAACTTGGTTTTAGGAGTTGGATGCACGAGTAGAGCTCATACTCAGTACAAAATAAGGGCTAGCAAAAGACTGGGAGCGACCAACTAAGAGAGCAATAACGGCCATAATCATGCATAGCGACAAAGCGACATTCAAAGAAGCATAAGATGACATCAAAAGTCAAAAACTAAATGATCATAGAGGCAATGGCGACTTTGTATGAGTCAAACATGTGTGAGCATGCGCCAAGTCAACCCAAATAAAGCATCAAAGGAGAAAACCAAAATAATGCTTCCAAATAATTAAAAAAACGCATGATTTTTTTCAAAGGCTCATTAAGCAATCTCGGTCATTTGAGACAAGTCATGCTACAGAAAAACTACTAAGCATGCTATCAAAAAGACATCAAGCACGACATGCAAAAGCCTAGGCCGCAGTCTACACAAGCTCCTTCTTGTACCACTTTTTTGCATAAACCTTTTTCTCTTTTCCAACACCATTCAAACTTTTTATAAACAACTCTTTTGATGAAAACCAATATGGACCAGAGGTAAAAATACACCTTGATGAAAAGATATAACAATATTCGAACACAAATCAAGGCGAAAATCGAAAACTAAACGCAGTTCTAGAAAAAGAGAACACTCGTTGAAATTATAAGAATGAAAAACAGAGTGTTCTTGGCAAATGAAAAGCAAGGCAACTTCTCCAAAAGGAATTTGTTGGGGGTCTAACCATTTATTGCAGCAAACAAAACTAAACAAAACTGAAAACTAAAAACAACTGACTCTCCAAGAAAAAAGCATAATGCATGAAGCAATAAAAATATAGTGCGTTGAAAGGTGACCTGATTTTTGCCGATAAAGAAGGGGTGCCTCGGGGGCATCCCCAAGTTTTGACGCTTGTACTTCTTGGATATTTCTTGGGGTGACATGGGCATCCCCAAGCTTGAGCTTTTTTCCATTCTTCAACTCATCTCATCATTCTCCAATCCCTACACTTGAAAACTTCCTTCATACAAAACTAAACACAAATTTATTAGCAACATTAGTGTAAGCATAACATTAAATCAACCCTTTTTGCTTCAGGTTTCAACTCAAAACCACCACATATAAAGCATATACTACTGTAGCAACTTCCCCAAAAGTTCCGTGATCAAAAGAACTCAAAAAGAAAGCGATAAAGCGGCAAACGCAAATATTGGCAGAAATCTGTCAAAACAGAACAACTGACAAAGGTCGAATTTTTAGAGGGTTTTCTGTTGCTCAAATAAAAAAGTGTTCAACTAATTAAAGTTTGGATATAACCTGGGTCATATTCACAAGAAATCGCAGGTCCAAAAGATAAACAGAGAATTTTCACGAATTTTTACGGTGCAGCACCGAAAACAGTTTCAGGACAGCAACATCCCCAAATCTTACCTCACTCAAATTAGAGGCTTCTCTTGGCACAAAAACGAACTAAAAAGGATAAGGAGAGGTTATTACAATAGTAATAACTTCCAAGACTCAAATAAAAGAAAAAGAACTAAATGTAAAAACATTGGGTTATCTCCCAAGAGTGCTTTTCTTTAACGCCTTTGAGCTAGGCGCAGAAAGTGCGAATCAAGTAATATCGAAAGAAGCATTAAGATCCACTATAGGAGTCTTTTCAACAATGAATGGAATTGTGTCCAAATGAGTTTTTGAAGACCCTTTATGATCACTCTTTGGTACACTACTTTCATCAAAAAAGTTTTCAGGACAAATCCAACTAAAATTCTTTTCCAAAGCATCATGAATTCCTACAAGTTTACAAGGTATTGGCACTCTAAAATCTTCATTGGGTGTACCAACAACTTCAACAGGCGAGCCAAGCTTATTAAATTTCTTAAAAACTTCCCTAGCCTCAATAGCAACATCTCTAAATTCTATTTGCAAAGTTTCCAAGATAAAAGCTTTATTTTCGGGATCCTCGATATCATGAAGCTTAAGGAACATGTATTGCATAAAAGGATTAAGGCTAGCAAACCTAGCTTCTAACATGTGAATCAAATAAGCAGAAGCAACTTCATAACTAGGAGAAAGTTTAGCCAAAGACTTTTTCTCAACATCTTTATGCATACTAATATGATTAAAGAACTCGATATTACTTTTTCCAATAAGTGAACCACTACCTACTGAGAGGTCCTCCAAAACGTACTTAGGGAACAACATAATGAACTAAAAGTAATAAAGTAACAACTATGAAGGAAACTAATTTTTTTGTGTTTTTGATAAAACAATGCAAGTAAAAATAAAGTAAAGCAAAACTTAAAACAAAATAAAGGATGTGCATGTAAAACTCCCCATGCAGAAGTCTTCTTTTTCCTTCCCGGCAACGACGCCAGAAAAGAGCTGGTGCCTAGTTGACGAGGGAGCTTCTTCTTCTTCTTCAATTACCGGCAATGGCGCCAGAAAAGAGCTTGATGCGGCATGGTGTTGATTATGAAAAGCACCGTCCAGTTGGGAACCCCAAGAGGAAGGTATGATGAATATAGCAGCAAGGGTTTCCCTCTGTAAGAAACCAAGGTTTATCGATCCGAAGGGGAAGAAGCCAAACGACTGAAGGTGATGCTTGCTAGCTTGCGACAGCTTCTGTTGGGGATATACCAAATAGGTATACCAGCGACGTAGTCCTAAATCAGCAAGCCAGGGTGGCCCATCAGGGGTGGTATGGCGGATTCGCTATACCGGGCGGCCCAGTTGCTGAAGTTGCCACGGCGGTACTGGACGCAGGCGCTTATGGCGGATCCGGAGACAGGCCCATGGCGGATTGCTGACGACAGGCCCATGGCGGGTTCGGAGACGGCCCATGGCGGGTTGTCTTGTAGTACACGCAGAGGACTTAGTCTAGGACTCCAAGTTGTATCCGCTCCGGCACCAACGTGTAGCCCACGCCAGGCGCCTTTATAAGCCCGGCGTGGAGCAGCCCTTGAGGCAAGATTAGAGTCATACGGCCAATCGCATAGCGAAACAGCCAACCTCATCATTGTAACCAAGCACTTGTTGCCATATAGTGAATTATAGCAGCACGTAGGGTCTCGCCACCATTGCGGGATCTGAAGTTGGGTAAACTCGTGCTACCACCGTCCTGGATCGCTCCTCCGTGTTCACCCCCTTCCACAAACCGCCATACCCCTACCTCTATGGCAGATCTGTTGACGAAACCACGACAGTTGGCACCCACCGTGGGGCTTAGCGCGTCTGGAGCGCGGATCCAGGCGGGATCCGCCTTTGCAGGCATCGGTGACACCGTCGCCATCGGGCGCGTCCTCTACGATTCCGGCTTCCCCATCGTCCCAGCGGATAACCTCTGGGTGCCGGCTAGAGAAGACCCTGCTCGATTCACCGTCGTCCCGATTGGAGATATCCATATCTTCATTGGAGAGACAAACCCTACCCCCGCTACGGAAACCAATTTCCGGCGGATTGGTATGGCTGAAATCCCCAAACAGACCGCTTTCGAGCTGGATACGGAGGAGGACTCATCTGATCTGGAACTTTCCAAGTTGCCCAGATCGGATCTGAAAAGTAATCCCACCCAGCCCGCCCTAGAGGTAGAGGAAGTGGTGGAAGACCGCAGTCAATCCGCCATGAGTAATCTGGCGTTAGAGACACCGCGGTACTGCCTTGTTGCGTTCGCAGGTATCACTTCGGGATCTACCTCCAATGGAGAAGATAGCCCAGGTGAATCCATCCTAGAGGCACTTAACGAAAGTGGTGAATCGGATGACTGGGATAGCAAAGGCTATGATTCTGACCACTACGATGCCGCCATGAGGAAACTCGAGGCGGAATTGGCGCAGCAGGCACTTGAAGAGCAACAAGCAGCGGCCAAGCAGGTGTTTGTAACCAACAAAGGAGATGACGCTGGGTAGACAAACGGTGATCCGCCATCTCAGGCAGTCCACGACGGAGATGCCGGCAATGAGCAGGGTAACCCGCCACCAGCTGCCGATCCCGCCACGAAGCAACTTCCTGAGATACACGGCGGACCCAGGCCTCTGCAACCCGCCATCCCCGCGGACCAGCACCCGGAAGACTTTACGACCCCGCTGGACAAGGTCGTCTATGGAACTCTAGTAGATCCAATCACCCCTGACTATGTCAGAGATGTGAACGATCTCGAGAAGAAGAGGCGAGCACTCCTCAAGGAAGCAAAGCGAGTCGAGAAGATGGGCAAGCAGGTTGATGACGACATTGCTAAAGCTCAGGACATGCTGAAGCGCGCAAGGAACATGGAGGAGAAGTATGTTACTCTCATCCAGAACCAGATCAATGATGATGACGACCCGCAGCTGGTACGAAACCTCGAGTTCACCGTACCAACAGTGGAAACTCTGGCCAAGATGTATATCAAGAATCCGCCATACGTGGATAAAAACCGCGATGAAGTCAGGGCTACGCCCATCGAGAACATCGTGGCTGCAAAGGAGCTATTGGAGCATAATAAGAGCCCAGCAGCCCTAGAGACGGCGGTGAAACTGATGACCAAAGCATTAGTACAGCAGGAGAAGGCTACGTCGTCACGATGGCTCGAATCTGATCCTGCGCTATGCAGGTCCAGTACTGCCTCTAAGACTCAGGGGGCTGGCAACTATAGCGGACGTCCTGACAACGAATCTCATACCGGATCCTCAGAGATCCGAAGAAGAGAAGCTCGTAACCGGGCGAACGCCATCCCAATATCCTCCAATGACAAACCAAATGGCAAAGGCCCGCAGAGAAATCCATCGCCACCCCACAAGAATTACCCTGCTTACGGATACCAACAAGACAATGCTGCCCCTCGCCATAAGACCAACATGCCGCCACCAAAGTATAAGACGTTCGAAGTCCCAAAGGGAGGGATCTTCATACGTGACAATGATGGCAAGCGAGGACAAAGCCGTGACGCTGGACGCAAAGACGATCCGCCATGACGGGAAACCAGCAGAGACGGCGCATCCAAGAGAAGGGACCGATCTCGCCATGACGACGGCGCTCACCGTGACGGTGACAAGGACAAGCATCGCTCCACTCGCCGCCACGATGACAAAGGGCAGGGCTCCCGCCGCCATGACGACGATCCATCTCCACAAAGAACGGAAGGAAGCCGTCGTAGCTGCAAAGATCAGTCGCAGGACGGCGAGAGTAAATGACGACGCGACCCTTCGCCATCCCCACCAGGGAGCCCCCATGGCGGCGGCGGTGGTGGTGGCGGACCAGCAAGGTCACGCAACTCTCGCAAGGATCCGCCGGACCAGAAGCCCTACGACGCTCGTACCCATCTAAACGAGATTGCCAAGTCTCAAACAGCCTTCTTCCTCGGCCCAAAGTGCTTTGGACAACGGATTCGTGATGAGCCCATCCCGCATGGGTTCAAAATCGAGAAAAATATCTGCCAATACAATGGAGTCGATAGTCCTTTAACTTGGCTACAAGACTACTTCAACGCAGTACAGTTCGCCGGGGGATCACCCAATGTTGCTGTCCGCTATTTGCCCCTGATGCTATCCGGCACTGCGAGGCAATGGATCAACGACTTGGCAGAAAACTCTATCCAAACCTGGTTCGATATGCAAACTGCGTTCACCGAAAATTTCGAGGGGACTTACAAGAGACCCCATAACATTGGTGACCTACAACGGTGCCGACGCGCCGACGACGAGACCTCCTGAACTTTCCTTGCGCGATGGCTGGATATGAAGAACTCCTGTGAAGGGGTTACTGACAAATCTGCCATCCTCGCGTTTATTGACAGTTTGGAGAGAGGCCAACTGCTCCGCCATCGCCTGTTGCGGGAAAGGAACGAAGGGAAGTTGACCCTAAATTCCATGATCACCATCGCAAGCAACTACGCGGCTGTCGACGACGACGCCCGCGAATCTCTGAAGGCTTCCGCCATCCAGAACACTGGAAAGCGGAATAGCAGCAATAAACGGAAGAATCCGCCAGAAGAGCCGCAGGCTCCGGACATGGTGGCCACAACCTTTGCTGACAAAGGCCAAAGCAGCCAGCGCGGCAGAGGACGCGGAGGTAGCGGCAGCCAGCCGCGGAGTTCTGCAACTCCCGCTTCGACGCCATCCGCTCCCGTGTCTTACGACGAATACCGCAATATGCCATGTTTTGCCCATCGCGACGCTTCAGGAAAGTGCAACCACACCAACCGGAACTGCAAGTTTGTCAATGACCTCAAGGCGGATCAAGAAGCTGGCTTCAAACGCAGCCGGCGACAACGGCCTCATGGCAAAGGAAAAGCGGACAAAGACAAGGAGTCTAGGGATGGCAGTGATATGGATGAAGACCCTGCGCCCAAACCCGCCGAAAAGGCAGAGGGTGGTGCTGGCAAGGGAAACCCAATCAAGGACAAAAAAGGAGCCTTTCACACATTCCTGGGACCCCCCACGGCAAAGGCACAGAGAGCTGCTATGCGCTCCCTCAATGCCACCGTGCCAAAAATCCGCCAGTACGTCCGATGGTCCGAAGTACCGGTGCACTGGAGCCGTGATGATCATCCAGAGCACATCCCAGATGGATATTACGCCATGGTGGTATGCCCTGTAATCCATGGCTATGAGTTCTCCAAATGCTTAATGGATGGCGGCAGCAGCCTGAACATCATGTACGTGGAAACTTTGACAAAGCTCGGCCTTACCAAAACCCAACTCCGCCATAGCGCGGTCACCTTTTATGGAGTGGTTCCTGGTCGCCAAGCCAAGTCCCTCGGGTCCATCACACTCAAGGTTGCCTTCGGTAGTGAGGAAAACTACAGAGAAGAGCCCATAACCTTCGAGGTTGTCCCGTTCAAAAGCACTTACCACATGATCTTCGGGCGCCCCGCCTTCCACAGCTTCCATGCCAGGCCATGCTACATCTACAATCAGCTAAAAATGCCAGGACCGGATGGCATAATTACCGTTTATGGCAGCTTCAGAAAGGCAAAGGAGTGCGAGGAAGGAGAAGCCGCCTTCGCGGAAGCAGTGTTCTTCAGCGAGGAGTTCAAAGAAATCCATGCCGCTACGGACCCCGCGGAGATGCCAGCATCCAAGCAGGAGGTTTCCGCCTCCCCGCCTACCTTCAAGCCTACAGTCGATACAAAACAGGTGGAACTTGTAGCTGGCGATGCCGCCAAGACCACCGCCATTGGGACAAATTTGTCCCCCAAATAGGAAAGCGCGCTCGTCGAGTTCCTCCATGAGAACCGGGACATCTTCGCATGGCAGCCATCTGACATGACGGGTGTACCCAGGGAACTCGCCGAGCACGCTCTGCAGATAATTCCTGGCTCCAAGCCAGTAAGACAAGCCATGAGACGCTTCGGAGATGAAAAGCGCCGCGCCATAGCAAAGGAAATTTCCAAGCTGTTGAAAGCAGGCTTCATCAAGGAAGTGATACATACTAGGTGGGTGGCAAATCCGGTGCTAGTTCCTAAGAAAAACACAAAAGTTCTGCGCATGTGTGTAGATTACACTGGCCTGAACAAAGCATGTCCAAAAGACCCTTTTCCCTTGCCTCGCATTGACCAAGTCATTGACTCGACGGCGGGATCGGAGCTGCTGTGTTTCATAGATGCCTACTCAGGATACCACCAGATCAAGATGAAAAAGTCCGATCAGCTCGCTACGTCGTTCGTAACACCTTATGGCACATATTGCTATGTCACAATGCCATTCGGTCTGAAAAACGCAGGAGCAACGTATCAGCGCACTATGCAAAAGTGCCTGGCGGATCAAATCGGACGAAACATCCACGCATACGTGGACGACATCGCAGTTATGTCTAAAAAGCAAGATGGCCTTATAGCGGATTTGCAAGAGACATTTGACAATCTCAGGAAGTACAACATGATGCTTAACCCAACGAAGTGCGTCTTCGGGGTCCCAGCTGGACAACTCCTAGGATTCATCGTCTCCCACCGCGGAATTGAGGTTAACCCGGAGAAGATCAAGGCAATCCTCGACATCTCCCGACCCATAAACCTAAAAGACGTACAGTGACTCACAGGCTGCGTGGCAGCAGTGAGCAGATTCATCAGTCGTCTTGGCGAGAAGGCTTTGCCACTCTACAAGCTGATGAAGAAATCAGACGAATTCGTCTGGACCGACGAGGCAGACGCTGCACTTAAGAATCTGAAGAGAGTGTTATCCACTGCACCAGTCCTAGCGGCTCCCGAAGACCAGGAACCCATGTTACTATACATGGCGGCAACTAACTGGGTGGTCAGCATCGTCATGGTGGTAGAGCGTAAGGAAGAAGCGCAGGAGTATGGCGTACAGCGACCAGTCTACTATGTCAGCGAGGTCCTGACGGAATCCAAGCAGCGCTACCCTCAGTACCAAAAATTGGCATACGGAGTTTTCCTAGCCTCTCGTAAGTTGAGGCACTACTTCTATGACCATAAGATCACAGTGGTGAGTAAAGCCCCACTGAAGGACATCATCAACAACAACGACGCAACAGGACGAGTTGCGAAGTGGGGCATTGAATTGGCCTCTTTCGACATCGACTACAAGCCTCGCACCGCCATCAAGTCTCAGGCTTTGGCGGAATTTATGGCGGATTGGAAGGAAGCGCAGGAAACTACGCCCGTCCCAGAACCAGAGCATTGGGTGATGCACTTTGATGGCTCAAAATTGCTACACGGCTCGGGGGCTGGAGTGACACTCAAATCTCCCAAGGGAGATGAGTTAAGCTACGTTCTCCAGATCCACTTCCCCACCACCAACAACATTGCGGAGTATGAAGCGCTACTACACGGGCTACGTGTCGCAAAGGAGATCGGCGTACAACACATCATGTGCTGTGGAGACTCTGACCTTGTGGCTCAGCAGGTGGCTGGCACATACAAAGCTCGGAACGAAATCATGGCGGCATACAGAGACGAAGTGGACGAGATGGCCAAAAGTTTCCTCGGCTACGACATAAAACACGTGCGGCGAGAAGATAACATGGCGGCCGATACCTTGTCCAAATTGGGATCTAGCCGTAAGGCGGTTCCGCCAGACGTATTCCTCGAGCATCTGCGAGTACCATCAGTCAAGATGGTTGATCCAGAAAATCCGGAGTTAGCGAGCTCCCCTGTTATGGCGGTTTTGCCAAGCAATCCGCCATGGGCAGAGCCCTTCCTGGAATTTCTGACGAACAAGAAGCTTCCCGAAGACGAAGTTGAAAAAAGACAAGTCGAGCGTAGAGCCAAAGCGTACACCATCATAGATGGCCAACTCTACAAACAAAGCATCTCGGGAGTTTTCATGAAGTGCATATCCCAAGTGGATGGAATCGAAATACTAAGAGAGATCCACGAAGGCGAATGTGGGCATCACGCCGCCGCCAGATCCCTAGTAGCTAAAGCATTCCGCCATGGATTCTACTGGCCAACAGCCAAGGCAGATGCAGACCGCATTGTAGAGCTCTGCCATGGTTGCCAGATGTACTCCAAGCAAACCCATATGCCCGCCACAGCACTGCATACGATCCCTATAACTTGGCCTTTCGCAGTCTGGGGGCTAGACATGGTGGGTCCGCTGAAAACAGCGCCTTCGGGATTTACGCACCTTCTGGTAGCGGTAGACAAATTCACGAAGTGGGTGGAAGCTAAGCCCATCAGAAAACTTGATGGCAAAACTGCCCTCAAATTTGTCAATGACATTGTGGTTAGATTCGGCATCCCACATAGCATCATCACCGATAATGGCACCAATCTGTCTCAGGGAGAAGTTGAAGAATACTGCCATCACAACGGAATCCGCCTTGACCTAGCATCTGTGGCACATCCACAGTCTAATGGCCAAGTTGAGCGGACCAACGGACTAATCATGTCAGGGATCAAGCCACGCCTAGAAGCACCGCTACACAGAGCAGCTGGAGCCTGGGCAGAAGAGTTGCCATCTGTGTTGTGGAGTCTACGGACCACGCCAAACAGATCAACTGGCCTTACCCCTTTCTTCTTAGTCTACGGAGCAGAGGCAATCTTGCCAAGTGATGTTCAGTACGATTCTCCAAGAGTGGACGCCTACAAGGAAGAAGATGCAGAAGCGTCCAGACAACTATCTGTGGACCTGCTGGAAGAAGAACGAGACCTAGCAGCCCAGAGATCCGCCATCTACCAGCAGAATCTCCGCCGCTATCACAGCAGGCGAGTTCGCCAACGCTCGTTCAAAGAAGGTGACCTGGTGCTACGCCTCAAACAGCAGAAGTCCCACAAGCTATCCCCGCCTTGGGAAGGACCCTTCGTCATCAGCAAAGCTCTACTGAATGGTTCCTACTACCTCGTTGATATTCGCGAGCTAGATAAGCGACCAAGTAAGAAGCGCAAACGAAGAGACCCTGACGATATCTATGACGAGACAGATCGTCCATGGAACATCGCACAGTTACGTCCTTTCTACACTTAGCACCTCTCTAGCTATGTAATAGGCATCTCTATATGATCAATGAAATAAAGCATTTGGTTCACTCCTGATTTTTTCTGAGTCTTTTACCTCCTTTATTGTTCATTTAGATCGTATAGAACCTTTTGTGCAATTGTGCTTTGCACTTGCGTCTCTTTTAAATCCGCCATAAGCGGTCCGCGTAGCTTTTTTATGTTTTGATCTTCATCAGCGCTCGAGGGCTAAGCTATTCAAAAACTTATAGAAGTCAATCTCGAAGCCCCATAGCGGATCGAATATGCAATCCGCCATGGAGCTCGGGGGCTACTGGGAGTACATACCTCTTTAACAAGACTGGTTCTCTGAACAAACGCTGTCATAGCAGATGACACATTGTTACTGGCCTCCTCTTGTAAATTATCAAGGCGGAAAAGAGCCTCTGATTTCTTCTTCCATTTTGAAGGCCTCCCCAGCTCCTGCGTCCATCTGGACTGCTTTTCCGCTAAAACTTACTTTCTTGGCACCTTTAGCAGGGCGGTCTAATGGTTCAGCATTCTCTGGAACATCCGCCACCTTGCTAGTATGCTGAGAGGATGTGGAAGGCCCAGTTGGGCGAGCAGGAGCATCCGGTGTAGGGGGAATGGCAGCAGGAGACGGCTTGGTCCTTGGAGGTTTCTGGCCAGAAACCTTTCTTCTTCTGTGCGCAAAAGAGACAGATTAGAGTAGTCAAGTTATACATGGTATGAAGGCAAGCTATGATTATCCTTACTTCTGCTCCGGCAGATTTATAGTGGCGGAATGTTCGGGCACGGTGTCCAGATGGCCGCGAAGAGCAGGGGACGAATGGCGAGAGATGACTCTCTTGCCTAGCCCGCGAATGCGCCCGCCAGCACCGCGAACGCCACGAGGAACCACCGTGATAGGTTCATCCGCCACTACCTCTTCCTCCGCCACCTTCTGTCTTTTGGGAGACGAGGATGTCTCGTCCTCATCATCAGTAAGCTCCTTCATCCGAGGATAGTGGACGAGACGGCTCAGTTCAGATGGCGGCAGGGAAGAAAGCTGCGGAGGAATGTGAAGTTATTCAAGAAAATTAGCTGCTATGGCGGATTAAGGAGAAACACTCACCTTTGGACAACTGCCATTCTCATACATTGGGATCTTCAGCTTCAGAGGCTCATCCTGCCCCACCTTAATGATGCTGCAGATCCGAAGCTCGATCTCGTCAGCAGATAGTTCCTCCTTGGAATAGCGCTGGAGATCGTCAACTCCGCTATAATCGCACATCTGGGCTGGGCGATATTGAAGAGGCTGAATCCGTCGTGAGATCCAGCAGTGGATGGTGTCAGCACCTGTCAGTCCAGAAAAGACAAGTTTCGAAATCCGCCGTGAGCATAATTGGCATTCATCATCCATTGTAAAATCGTCCATGACGCCCCAGCTATTCTGCTCCTCGGCGGGGCCATCAGCAAAGGACCGAAGGCCAAACTTCCTTTCAGGAGGGGCCTGATCAGCCAGATAGAAGAAGGATCCCCGCCATCCCTTTGCAGAGTCATGAGGGATAATGTAAGGGTAGGATTTCCCTTTCTGAGGAACAAAGGAGATTGATCCGCAATTGCGAGGATCCCCGTTCGTGTCTCGGTTATGGCGGATATTAAAATATAAGCGGAATAGATCGCCGCGTGGGCTGATACCCAGATACCCCTCGCATAGCGCGACGAATCCCGCTAGAGCAGTGAAGCTATTTGGAGCAATGTGGTGTAGCTGTAACCTGTAGTGCCGAAGAACGCCCTTCAGGAAGTAGGATGGCGGAAGACTGAGGCCACGATCGATGTGGGACTTCAGTATGACGACCTCTTCTTCTGAAGGAGCTGGCATTGTTGCACCAGGCTCGACCCGCCATCTGGAAATCTCCTTAGCAGCTATGCGGCCTTCTTGTTCGAAGGAGGATAGAATTTCCTCATTTACGTTGCAGGGGTCCCAATCTCCTCCCGAGGTCTCAGGCATGGCGGACTCTGTATCAGAGGACCGTGCAGAGCCTTCAGCAGCTTCGGACTTGGAGGCTTGGCGAGGTGATTCAGGTTCCATGGCGGCTAGTGGCGTGATAGTAATGACTTCTAAGATTTCGAGCAAAGACGAGGAAGACGATGCCAGCTTGTGGCGGAAAAAGCTGCCGGCGGCGAGGTTTTCCGTGGTGGCTCGTCGGAGATGCGGAAGCTCTCGTGGTGGCGCTGAGGAGAGAGAATGCGACGGAGGTGAATGAGGGGTGACCGGCCGGGGGTGAGAGGCCGGGGTATATATAGACCCCGAGCCTCGAGATTCGTGCCCGCCATCACCACCGTTCATCCTGATCGCAGAAACCCTAATCTGGCGACACGTGTCCAGGGGTAAAAAAGTAACTTGGTGAAAGCAGTGCGTGCACTATAAGTCTTGCCCTAGAAGGAACTGTGTGCCGAAATTTACGGCGGATTTCAACGGTATGATCCAACGGATCCCAAAAATCTCGCTAAGATAACTACGTCGCTTGATCCGTTATTTACGGCGGATTGATAGATGAAAGAAGGAGCATCAAGATAACCGCCATCCCGGTGCAAAAGAGCTATGGCGGAAGTAACTCACCAAGAACATGCATGGCGGGTATAGATGGCAATCTTGAAGTTCCCTGGGGGCTACTGTTGGGGATATACCAAATAGGTATACCAGCGACGTAGTCCTAAATCAGCAAGCCAGGGTGGCCCATCAGGGGTGGTATGGCGGATTCGCTATACCGGGCGGCCCAGTTGCTGAAGTTGCCATGGCGGTACTGGACGCAGGCGCTTATGGCGGATCCGGAGACAGGCCCATGGCGGATTGCTGACGACAGGCCCATGGCGGGTTCGGAGACGGCCCATGGCGGGTTGTCTTGTAGTACACGCAGAGGACTTAGTCTAGGACTCCAAGTTGTATCCGCTCCGGTACCAACGTGTAGCCCACGCCAGGCGCCTTTATAAGCCCGGCGTGGAGCAGCCCTTGAGGCAAGATTAGAGTCATACGGCCAATCGCATAGCGAAACAGCCAACCTCATCATTGTAACCAAGCACTTGTTGCCATATAGTGAATTATAGCAGCACGTAGGGTCTCGCCACCGTTGCGGGATCTGAAGCTGGGTAAACTCGTGCTACCACCGTCCTGGATCGCTCCTCCGTGTTCACCCCCTTCCACAAACCGCCATACCCCTACCTCTATGGCAGATCTGTTGACGAAACCACGACAGCTTCAGACAATTTATAAGGCGCCTCGTCCAGTGCTTTGCTTTGCCAGCTGCAACGCGGAACCTGCACACAACACAACCAAATACTTTGCTCCCAACTTACGATGAGGTTGTCAATCTCACCGGTTTGCTGTAAACAAAGGAATGAGCGTATCGAGTAGAAAATAGTAATAGTATGCGAGTAAAGTAAACAGTGCGAGTAAAGTAAACAGGTGATAGCAATATAAAGGAAATAGGACCGGGGTCCACAGTTCACTAGTGGTGTCTCCCCATAAGATAAAATAACACATGCTGGATAAACAAATTACAGTTGGGCAATTGATAGAATAAAGACAACGTGATATGTCAAGAGGATCACTATAAGATTTACTCTGGGCATTACAACAAGATACATAGACCGCCATCCAACTGCATCTATGACTAATAATCCACTTGTGGCGAATCAATCCGAGAACTCCACAAGTATTAAGTTGCGAACAACAGATAACTGCATTAAGCAAAGTGTGTAATGTAAACAAAGCATATGCCCTCGAGCATATGAATGTTGTTTTCCCCTAGTAGCAACAGCACATCTACAACCTTAGAGGTTTCTGTCACTCCCCCAGATTAAATAGAGGCATGAACCCACTATCGAGCATAAATACCCCCTCTTGGAGTCACTAGCAACTACTCGGCCAAGATAGCTACTAACAACGGAGAGCATGCAAGATCATAAACAACATAGAGATAACATAAGATAAAATTCAGTACTTCAACTCAATCATAACACCAATATTCATTGGATCTCAACAAACACAACATGTAGAATTACATAACGGTAGTCTCGATCATGTAAAGCAGCTCACGAGACCTAAACATGAAGCATATGGTGGAGAGGACAACCAACTAGCTACTGCTATGGACCCATAGTCCAAGGTAGACTACTCACTCATCACGCCGGAGGCAAGCATGGCGATGAAGAAGACCTCCGGTGGCGATTCCCCTCTCCGGCAGGGTGCCGAGAAGAGCTTCTGGACCCTCCCGATCTTCGGGTCGACGGCGGCGGTGGATCACGATGTGTTCTAGAAAAGTGATCGGGTATTTAGGTTTTTCCCGTCGGGGGGTCTTTATAGGCGAAGGGGCATCGTCAGAAGTGGACCAGGGGGCCCACACCACAGGACGGCGCGGGCCAGGGGTGGGTCGCGCCCCCTGGTGGAGTGGCTACCCTCTGGTCCGGCTCCGTCTCCTCTTCAGTGTTCTGGAAGCTCCGTGAAATATCTGGACGTCTGGCTTTTGTTTCGTCCAATTCTGAGAATATTTCCTGTGTAACTTTTCTGAAACACAAAAATAGCAGAAAACAGGAACTGGCACTATGGCATCTTGTTAATAAGTTAGTTCCAGAAAATGCATAAAAATGCCACGAAGTGTAACGAAACACTAAGCAAATGGTGTAAAAACAAGCATGGAGCATCAAAAATTATGGATACGTTGGAGACATATCAGCCGTCTCCATTGACCTCACCGCCATCTCCATCGCCGTTGCTGCCTCCGATGATGAGGAGGGAGTAGTTCTCCCCTGGGGCTGAGGGCTCTACCGGTAGCTATGTGGTTCACCTCTCTCTCCCATGATGTGATCTTTATGTGATCATGAGCTTTATATCTAGTTGAATTGGTAGATGCTATTATTCAGATATTATGCTACTCCCGTGCTTTATATTTGTAATCTCCGGAGACACCTTGTATCATGATGTGAAGGTGACAGTGTGCGCATTATGTGTGTCTCTTTTGGTTAACGTCTCTATGAATTGTTGGTGTTTGTTGGAACCATCTAGTGCGTTCACGGTGACAGTGTGGGACAATCTAGTTGAAATACGGACTTTTAGGAGTGCTTCATAGCCCTACGCATGATTAGTGTTTGTTTTCCATTGGAGAATTATTTAGAGTGGCATATTGATGTTAGTATCTATTGCTTCAATTATGTTATATTTGTTGAGAGTGTGTCCACTAGTGAAAGTATGATCTCTAGGCCTTGTTTCCAAGCATTGCACACGGTTTCCTTTCAGTTTTGTTACATGTTTGCTTACAACGATATTTATTTCAGATTACAATTACTCCTTATAATCATCACTACTACTTGTATTTCACTATCTCTTCGCCGAACTAGTGCACCTATACATCTGATAAGTGTATTGGGTGTGTTGGGGACACAAGAGACTTTCTGTATCGTAATTGCAGGGTTACTTGAGAGGGATAGCTTTGACCTCTTCCTCCCTGAGTTCGATAAACCTTGGGTGATCCACTTAAGGGAAACTTGTTGCTGCTCTACAAACCTCTGCACTTGGAGGCCCAACACTGTCTACAAGAATAGATGCATGCGTAGACATCATGTATATACATATATTAACGCTCTTTCTTCTTTTAGCCCTCTGGATCGAGCCACTCTTCTGTAAATAAAAGAGGTCCGGCCAGAAGGTTGGAAGAACATGAAAGGTACCGGATAGAAGAAATCGGTGAAGATGGCGAACCGATTGCTCCCGCGGCTCACGCAAGTAAATTTACAAGACAATGCGGAGTTCTTGTTAGGGACAACATTCCGATCACCATTCGAGAATGGAAGAAGACAAAGACGGAACCAGTTAACTATGTCCGCAAGAGATTGAAGAATATGCTTTGGAAGAAGCTCATGGTGAATTTTACCCTACCGGCGGCGCCAAAGGTGGATCGAAATGAGGTGGATCCAAATGAGGAGGATCCAAATGAGGAGGATTCAGATGACGATGATCGTCATCTGAATATCATAGAGCAGAAAGTCAAGAAGTGGACTCTTTCGAAGATGGCACTACAATTCAACAACTGGAAGAAAAGATTGTACAAGGAATTTGTCGACAAAGAAAAGACTTCGGTGTTCACTGGAGCATATGAGAAGATAAAAGACCACTGGGACGCATTCGTGGAGTACAAGACTTCGAAGGCAGCTAAGAAAAGGTCAGAAATAAATAAGAAAAATGCTGCTAAAAAGAAGTATCACCATACTATGGGGCAAGGAGGCTACAAGTCTGGCAAGCCTAAGTGGAAGAAAATGGAGGACGATCTAATTGCTAAAGGGATCATTCCGGAGACATTGAAATGGAACGATCGGTCAAGGGATTGGTTTTACAGGCATGGAGGGAAGTTGGACTCAGAAGGAAAGTGTGTATATACAAAAAAGCATGACGAAGACCCTCTTCCCATTGATGCCCTTAGAAGCGCATCAAAGAATGTTGAAGAGGGGAGGTTCCATCCCGAAAGAGAGAAGGACGAGCTCACACGCGCCCTTGGGAATGATGAACACCCAGGACGAACACAAAGCTATTGCCGGGGTGGATGAAGTTATGGGCGGATTTGAGCAGCTGAAGCTTGACCACCCTGCGAGTGAAGGGGATTTGTATGAGCTAGGAGAAGCCAAGAAGACCACTGTTCTATGGCTAAAGGAATACATCGTGCTTCCAAATTGGACGCCAAGGTCTCTAGCGCGTCACCCTTCTCCACCGCCACGTCAGCCTTCTCCGCCATCTCCGCGTCAGCCTTCTTCGCCATCTTCGCCGCATCAGCCTTCTCCAGCATACCAGCCTTCTCCAGCTAGTGAGCCATCTCCGCCACCTCCGCCCACTGAGGCTCAGAGCCAAAAGCAGAAGCGTACCATCGCCGCTCCATCGATGAGTCGTCGTAACCGATCACCGATCCGTCGACAGGAGCCCCCCCCAAGAGTACCTAAGGTTCCTCCCAAGAGACCTTACGACTATACTCCGGAGGAAAATGCGGTGATCGTACAAGAGAAATCAAAGAACTTATTTGAAAATTTGAAGAAAAAGAAGACCGAGCAGTCCGCCGAGCAGCCTCCTCTAGATCCGAAAGTGTTAAAAAATTTGAAGACCCTTCACCAACCCGAGCCAAGGCTTGCATCAGATTATGACCGCAATATTCTCAAGTCAGATGCAGCAAAGCGGTCGAAAGGTAAATCAGTTCCTCAGCTCAGAGAACAGATGAACTCGTGCCCCCCGCTCCAAGTGTTTCCTGATGTCCAGTATGATCCAGAGATCATAGCACTGTACAAAGAGGAGGCCGAAGCTCATGGTATGTCTGTTTCTCAGTATTTAAACCAGTGTGATTTCCCCACGGCTGATATAGCATACAAATACCGGCACGGGAGCCCTCTCATCAGACCCGAGGAGATTCCGAATCTACCAACAAGAATGCAAAAATTGCATAAGTGTTACATGGAAGCCTCAAAGCATGGGCAGAACTGGATCATACTGGGAATTAATGATGAGCATTACTTTCGTGGAACTGATCACATAAACATCGAATTTGTTGAATTATTTCAGTTATACAATCATGACGCCCTCGACAAATCGATGATCAGTGCCTATTGTCTGTAAGTATTACTTTTGTAATTAAGTCTTTAGCTCATCTCATTCATTGCATGCATAATTTTACTCACTATATTATTCAGATGGAAGAAACTTGAATGCAAAAGAGGACGAATCTATGACATTGGGTTCATTGACCCATATATCATGAATGAGCATGGTCTCCATAACCATATCAAGGACACGGAGAATAACTTGGTACGGGCATTAAGGAAACAAGAAACCATGACGAAAATACTATTTCCTTACAACTTCAAGTCAGTGTGTTACTGTCTTGTACACATTACTATTTTGGTTACTCGATGTTAAGTGTGTGTTATGCGTGTGTGCAGGTATCATTTTATTCTGCTAGTTATTGAACTTGATAGAGGATGAGTACTAGTCATGGACTTAAAACGTAAACCCCTTGAGACATTCGGGGACATGATTGATACACTCCAGCGGTAATTTCAATCATTATGCATGGCACTATATCAGCAACTTTCGTTTATTTCCCGATATCAAGTAATTAGTAACTTCTTTATTAATTTTTTTTTGCCGGGCAGTGCTTGGAAACGGTTCACGAATAAGGCACCGGGTCCCTGGAAAAACAAGCTTGAATTTAAACAAGTATTGGTAAGTACTATTAGCTAGGTCCGCGCATCTCTTTGGTTCTAGTTTGAATACCATTATCATCCTTGATTATTATTTTGATTGAACTCTATTCTCATAAAGTGCTTGAAGCAAGAAGACGGGAATAATTTATGTGGATTCTATGTCTGCGAGTTCATTCGAGAGACTTGCCGTGAGAAGAGCAGACTAGAACAACTAGATGTACGTAAACAATATTCACAATTTTATTTTATTACCATCATTTATGTTGAGTTTCTTCATTCATATATATTGATCCCCTTCTTTACATTTAGATCGAACGGATGCGGGATCGTCTTCTAGCAACCGAGCGTGTACGAGCAATTCAAGAGGAAGTGGCGGGATTCTTACTTGATGAGGTCATAGCACCAACTGGAGAATATCATCGGCAATACGATTTTGGAAAATCGTAATAGAAATTATATTGTATATATGCATGAATGTGTACGATGTACCATTATGTAATATGTTCGACCAAGCACGATGAAAGATGACAATAGCTTCGATCTCTATATACATGACGATATTGTGTAATATAATGGTTTCCTTTATATGTGCATCAACATGTTTCAAATACCCGAAAAAACCGTATTTCAAATGGCTAGGGTTTAGGGTTTTAGCCGCGGCAGCGTTTACGGTTTAGGGGCTGCCACGTCGCCAACCTTTAGCACCGGTTCGTAATACGAACCGGTGCTAAAGGTCCTCTGGCGGGGGCGCGTGTGCGAGCCCACGTGGAGACCCTTTAGCACCGGTTCGTAACGCAACCGCTGCTAAAGGGTTAGGCTTTAGTCCCAGAAGTGTTGCACCGGTTGTAAAACTGGTGCAAATGGCACTTGCAAACCGGTGCTAATGCCCAAGTTTCCACTAGTGCAACATACCTCTGATGTGAGTGCACGTGCTTGAGTTGCTTGTTATCTTGGGTTTGCAAGAAACCTTAGATGGTTGGAGTTACCTTGTGATCTTTTAGACTTGTGTATTGCCTCAAGTATAGCTTGTAACGATCCAAAGATCGCCTCAAGATCTTCCAATAGCGGAAGAGCTCATACTTTCTTTGGTGATCTAAAGAAGAAAAGGCTAAACCCCAAGGGATGATTTTTGGCTTTATAGCCACAACCTCTCCAATGGAGACTAGAGTCGTCCGAAAGTCTTTGACTTTGGGATACATCACTTTTGTGTTTGTCTCTTTTCAAATTTGGTTATTTCTATTATCTTGACCTGTTAACTGCCGTTAGATTATCCGAGCTTAAGTTCACTGGTTGTTCGGCCTTTCCCGTCGAGCAAGCTAGGATTTAGATGACATTGCTATTATTTATTGGAAGTACATGTGATTTGTCAACAATGTCATAACATGCGTGATAGCACAATCGGTTATCAGTTAGCGAAAACAAAGATGAAGCAAAAACATAATTATTGCAAATACCAACAAAGAGTGACCCATGTTTGCCGAGCATAGTTTTAGGACAAAAAACCTACTCCCTCGATTTCATAATTATGATGGTGGTTTTAGTTTAATTTAAAATATCACGATAATAGTTATATATGGAACGAAAGAAGTACTACCTAACTTAGTACTCTCTCAGTTTCTATGTCCTAAGAGTATCTCCAGCCGTCTCCCCGACGAGGTCCCCGGCAGCATTTTTTCATTCGGAAGGCATTATTCGGCCCAGCCGCGTCCCCGGTTCCTCATTTTCCCCCGGATTTGGGCCTTTATCCATCTGGAGAGCGCAGGCCATCCCCGGCCCCCCGGGGTGCGTGCTCGGGGACTCCAGATGAGAGAAAAGCGGGGACGGGCCCGCTCTGTCGGCGAGAGAACACATGAACCCTACTATCTGGTCGCAAATCCCCCCCCCCTCCCCCTCCCCTCGTTGCTCTGTCGCTGCCGGCACCACCCCTCGCCAATCCCCCGGCCGGTTGCCTGCATTCCGCTGTCCCTCCTCCCACCAGCCTATATTCCGCCGTCCGGCGTGCCGTCTGCCTATATTCCGCCGTCGGGCAACTCCTCCCGTCGCGCCTCGTCGACACGCTCGGCAGGTGTTCGTCCATTTGCCTGGGCGAACATGGACTTGGACGACGAGGAGGAGCAGATGTTCGCCGAGATTTTTGAAGAAGAGATGGCAGCCGTCGCCCAAGATGAGGAGCATATGTGGATCCTAGCTTGCCTATCGGGCTTGTACGCGGAGATGACCATTGGTTGCCGTGGTGGGTCGGCACCAGATCGCCGGAAGTGCAAGCCGAGGCAGCGAATGGAGGGCTATTGCATACTCTACGCCGACTACTTTGCCGACAATCCATTGCACGGTGAGGCTGTTTTTAGGCGTCGTTTCAGGATGAGCCGAAAGCTCTTCCTAAAAATTGTCTATGCCCTTCGAAACTACGACTCCTATTTCAAATGCAAGTTGGATTGCACCGGCATGGCAGGGCTTTTCGCCCTCCAAAAGTGCACGGTGGCTATATGGATGCTGGCATATGGAGCTCCTGGTGATTCTACCAATGACTATCTTCGGATGGCGGAGTCCACCGCCTTTGATTGTTTCTACCGGTTCTGCAGGGCGGTGATAGCAGTGTTTGGGGACATCTACTTGAGATCACCCACTGTCCAAGACACTGCTCAGATCCTCGCTTTCAATGACGCTCGAGGATTTCTGGGGATGCTTGGAAGCATTGACTGCATGCATTGGAAATGGAAGAACTGTCCATTTTCCTGGCAGGAAATGTACAAGGGTCACAAAAAAGGCTGCACTGTGATACTTGAGGTAGTGGCTACCCATGATCTCTGGATTTGGCACTCCTTCTTTGGTATGCCGGGATCCAACAACGACATCAACGTCTTGCAGTGCTCGCCGATCTTCTCCAAGCTTGTTGAGGGTCATGCTCCCCCGGTTGACTTTGTGATCAATGGCCGACACTACAACAAGGGATACTATCTTGCAGACGGTATCTATCCAAAGTGGGCAACATTTATGAAGACTATCTCAAGCCCCATCCTCCCGAAGGAGGTGGAGTTTGTCAAGGCACAAGAAGGTTGTCGAAAGGACATCGAGCGTCCATTTGGTGTCCTCCAGCAGAGATTTGCTGTAGTCCGGTTCCCCGCTTTGAGTTGGTCCAAAGATCAGATGTGGGAGGTGATGAACTGTTGTGTGTGCTTACACAACATGATTATTGAGAATGAGCGAAAGTATCCGGTTCCTCTAAGCGAACAAGCTGCACCATATGAGAGAGAGGGTCCTCTTGCACAACCTAATCACCAGGTGCCAGCATCATGGGCTGCGTTCATCGCTATGCGTTAGGAGATTCGAGATTCCACAATGCATCAACTACTGTAGGATGATCTGGTGGAGCACATATGGAGACTTCGAGGCAACACCAACTAGTTTCCATTTGATTTGTTTGAAAACTTGTCAAATTATTTGCTTATTTTGTTGAACTGTAATGTTTATTTGTAAAAATAAGCCAAATATTGGCAAACTTTATCAAATTCGCCGTACTGTAATGTTTATTTGTAAAAATAAGCCAAAAACGCCGATCTTCGGGCGTCTTCCTGGGGAGCCGGCTGGAAGTTCGGCACTCCTCATGCCAAAGTTTCGTCCAATCCGACGCTATTATCGCCGGATTTGGCTGTGGGGAACGCCAACGGCTAGAGATGCTCTAACTATATAGTTTTCGGCACAAAAATTAAAGAACGCATGTGGATAACGGGATTACCACTAGACTAGTTGAATGCCCGTGCGTTGCTACGGGCTATTAAGTTTTTCTGACCACACCATTGATCGTGTGCCTTTAATAGTTTTGTCAATAAGTTTTTATTTAATAAGTTCCAACAGCAAGTGTTTTGTGTCTATGTTTTCGAAGTATCCAGAATATCTATTTTGTTTCGTGTATGATCTATAAAAGAAAACCATATGTGGGATATTAAATTATATGTGATTTTATCAAACATGCATAGAAGAATAATGATAATACTGTACGCACACCTCATTTCTTTTTTACCCCTTGTTTTTTATTTGGCACATCCCAAATTTTTTCCCAAAATTGATTATATGGTGTAATTTTACCCTTACTTAAGTGATACAACATAATTATCCACATTCACACAATAATCATTCATAATAGTTTTAAAATACACAGAAAAATCTTTTAATTGAGAATAAGTTTTTGATCTATATTTGGTTATATATTAATAAAATTCTCGTGCGTTGTTGCGGTCTCTCTATATATACCCATGCGTTGCTACGAGTCAAATAGCATGACTATGCTAGTATAAATTGGGATATCCTTCAGTATTCCTCTTTGAGTATTTCCTCATTTCTCTACTCCACTCCACCAACACATAGTCGGTTGATATATTAGTCTCGTTATCACGATCATAGGCAATTACATGTGCTAGGGAGTGGCTGTTGCAGGCCTTTATGGTGCATGCAATTTGTTCAACTGCAAAATGCTAATGTGATCCTTCTATTATATCCAGCTATTGCCTCAATGAAATGATCTAGGCCTTCATTCAGTTATACTGACTATGGATCAGATACAAACTACTTCCTCTGTTTTTAAATATAAGATGTTTTAGTTTTGTGAAGCAAATATATCTATACCTCTTTTAGTGTGTAGGTTCACTCGAATACACACACTAAAAAATGTCTAGATACATTTGCTTCACAAATCTAAAACATCTTATATTTTGAAACGGAGGGAGTATGTTCTAATCAATATGCAGGTGCTCTAAGGGCAAATAAGAATGAAAGCACAAAAAGACAAAATCAATTCCTTACTTGCGTGGAAAAATTTGGAGCTAATCCACCATTCATCACCAATATTGCAACTATTTACACCATAGTTCTACCATATAATATCCTAACAAATCATTGGCAAGAAATTCGTTGGTGAAGCTCAGCAAAGTTATATGCACAGTACTGTAGTATAAAAACATCGGAAGTTTACAACCCATGTTTTAAGATTTTTGGTGCTTTGGCTTGGTAACATTCTTGTGACATAAATTAGTGCTAACTAAGTTAACTCTAGGCTCTTATCCTTCATCGACATAACCCTCTAGCCAAACAAATTTCAAAGTGCAGCAAGCAGTCTGGACAAACCACACCCAGATCACATTCATCCAAATAGAGAATCTATACAAAATCATGCATCATATGCACCTCCCACATGCCAATAGAAATATGCACACAAGCTTGCAATAACTCCAGGGGCATGAACTGCTGTGGCCGCTGCTCTTGCATTGCTAGGGCCCATCGCCACCATCTGCTCATCCGTTAGAAATTTCAGCTTCGTCTGTATGTCTGAGATATGTACGTACGTCAGCGGCGACACTACCATCGAGCTGCAAAAGGGTTCAGCTCCTGGTGTTGTGCGTGCGAGCATGGGTGTCCCGGGCGGCCGGAAAGCCATGCATGTAGCTCGATCTGGGCGGCCGGACAGAGAAGACAAATGTTTTCGCTACGCGTGGGCTCTAGAGTCTACATGTCGTCGAGCAGAGTAATGTTGAGCCCGCCCCTACACCGGCCGCCCGCTGGTTCGCGAGTGCGCTCGCCGGCTGTAGCAACGCTGTCTCCCAATACGCTCACGACTCTCACGAGGAGGTGTCGAAGAGGCCCGATCCATCCGGGTGGCCGTCGAAGGTCGAACAACGCCAGCGTGCCAGTAACTGCTCGTACTCTTCCCTTCCTCTCGCCTTCCTTTCGCGTGCCGGAGGTCACCTTTTCTTCTTCCAACAGCCGGGCGACGGTCGACATGGCCTCGTTTCCAATCGTGGTGGTCAACATGGAGACCGGAGATAATACATAACGGTTAGGTTTGGTTTTTATTTTGTGAACCGGTATGGTGGCATATTGTGGCATAAGTGCGTATTATGTGATTTGGTGGGAGGGTAATTTGGTCTAAAATATGTTTAGATGAAAACGTATTTTAGTTGGACGAAAACGTATTTTACGGACACGGACCAATCCGATTGCAATATTATTAGTAGAGATAATTGACATGAGAAAGTAGAGTACTTTATATAAGACTAGTAGACTACCCGTGCGTTGCTACGGGTATATAAGTGTCCAACCTATGTATTTAGGAAACAATTAAATACTGTTATTGAATATAAATGACCGATAAAAACACGCCTATTGCCATGGTCTATCGAGTTCCTTGCCGTGACCTATTAGTTTTATTTACAATAGCCGTAAAAACTCATGTGTATAGAAACATTAGCGACATAACACTATACAAGCAATGAAATTCCACTTTGATCAAAGTATGTTTTATAAAAGATACAATATAATGTCATTCATAGAAAGCAATGATTCAACTATTTATCTCGCTTTAACTAAGATCTTCTCCTAGATGTGTTTTAATATTTCTGTACAACATCATAAATTGTTGCTTTTTTGTAAAACACATAGAATTTGCAGTGATTTTCAATATACGCTTAACTCAGTTTTGCTGTATAAAACACAGTGGTATATCGATGTGACATAAATTTTACCCCAAAGACTATCAACTGTTGTTTGTTATTGACAATGTATAGAGAGACGATCGTTGTACCAAATTGATAGCTACCAGCAGCACACAAATTCAGTTCTATATAGAACTTAAATTCAGCAGAAAACATTGAACGTCCGAAGTAGCAGTAGCAAACTGACAGCAAAACGTAGCAGTAGTAGTAGCACCGAGCAGCCCAATCCAGCCCCACAAGCCACCACAGTGAGTAGCAGCAGCAGCAAAGTATCACTCTGTTCTTATCTATGTATCCTGAAATTGAGAATCCCAGTTATCACCACATGCGAGCAGCTCAAAAAACACTTGAAACGGAGAGGTATGAAACAGGTTAATGACCATCAGATCCCAATCTCATATTAATATCGTATGTACTGAAGAGAGAACAGGTTACCAGATCTCAGGAGTACTTAAGATGAGAAAGAAAGCAAAAAGGCAAAGCATCACCAAGAGACAGAGACCAGCACATCCAGCAGAGCGGCAATCCAACAAAAAATACGGATATCACGGTGGCGGCACCGCGCATCTTCATGGTGTCTTTCCCAGTTTTCTCTTAGAACTCCCACGCATCCGTGCTCCTCTTCTTCGCGCGCGCCCTCGCCGCCACGGTGCCGCGAGAGACGACCCTCTCGTTCCTGACCTCTGCGTCCTGCGCCTTCCCTGCACACCTCCGCACCAACGTGCTCCACTCGCTTGGGTTGCCGCTGTGGTCTGTGGAGCTAGACGCCCGCCTCCCTTCTTGCCGTTGGTTCCGCCTCCATCCCCGTCGGTGGACGGTCTCCACCCGCCTCCCTTCTTCCGGCATTATCCCCAAATCACATCTGCAAACCACTGAGTCCAGCCACCCAGCGCTCCCAAATTATCGTCACCCATCTCCCGCCCTTCCAATTGCCGCCGACCGCGCTCCCTGGTTCCCGCTCGATTGATCGTATCCGCCGCCCGCCTGTGCAGTACCGAATCCAATCGATTCCTGCGGGCTGAATTTGGCTACCTTTTACTGACCCGGCGTAGCTGGCTGATCGAGTCCGGAGCGGAATCTAGCTTGGGGACCATACGTATAGAAATTGAATCGAGTAGGACTCGGCAGTCGGCACTCGCGCGATGGCAGGTCTCTAGGGGGTGACGGACGAAGGCGTATTGGCGGACGGACGAAAACGTATTATCATCACGACCTTAAGTCGTATTATTAGTAGAGATAAGAAAACATAATCAAATTCCAAAAAAAAACAAGATATATATTTTGGATTTTTTCTTAAAAAACTATAGGAACAGAGGGAGTAATAAAGCGATGTATCTTGACTGTTCATCTCGAGCATTCATCGTCCTCTTTATGGAGTCTTTGGCCCATCCTGGCCGGGACACGATTACCACGGATGGCACGTATTTCCCAAGTCATCGGCGGTATTATTGACCCGGCTGTCGTTGCACGACGCCTCCCTCACGGCCTCACATCGCTGTAGTCGTCGTTGGACTGTCCCAGTGTGACCTGGAACACAAACATCAAGGAGCGAAGGAGAGAGGTCGAGCAAAACGCCGAAGTAGTCGTCTGCTGATCAATCGTCTTTGGTGCGCATCTCTACTTTTATATTGGCACATCGTGTATCTCTATAGGACTCCTGGCCCCTTCCGTATGAAACGTAGATGTGTACGAGATGGAGATGGGGACAACTCTCATGCGAGGACAAAAATAACATACGAAAAAACAATGTTTTACTTATCGGTGATATTGATGGTAATATATAATTGAGTGAAAGGGTAAATTGATTTAAAAAAGTGTTGGACGAATTCAAACCATGGATACCTTACGTCATTTATTATTAGATATAGATATACTTCACCGTAGATTACAATCCTAAACATAAATAAAAGATCACGACAATAAATGCTTTCCAGAATTTAGAGGATCACAAAGTTAAATCATCATATCTTCATGTGGCTATAAATCCACATCTCCACCGTATTCCTCGCATGTCGCTCTGTCGGTCTATGAGATTATCATCATCCGGTTCTCGAACCACTCGTCTGCCTAGTGCTTGCTTACACGTCTACAATGGCGCCCACGGAGACGGAGAAATCCAATGTTGCTACGTTAGGGCCGCCGCCTCACTTTGTTCTCGTCCCTCTCGTGGCAGAGGGCCACATCATCCCCATGGTTGACCTCGCACGCCTCCTCGCGGAACGCGGCGCGCGAGCGAGCCTCGTCACCACGCCTGTGAACGCTGCGCGGCTGCACGACATCGCCGACGGCGGGCTGCTTGCCAAATTGCCCCTAGACATTATCGAGCTCCCCTTCCCGCCCGCCGACGGCGGCCTGCCCCTGGGCTGCGAGAACGTCGACCAGGTCACGGACATGGACCACTTCCTCCCGCTGTTCCAGGCCATCAACAAGCTCGCCGGTCCCCTAGAGTCATACATGCGCGCGCTGGAGCGGCCCCCGAGCTGCATCATCTTCGACTGGTGCAACTCGTGGGCTGCCGGAGTCGCCAGCAACCTCGGCATCCCGCGGCTCTTCTTCCACGGCCCGTCGTGCTTCTACTCGCTATGCGACCTCAATGCCTCTACGCATGGGCTGCACGAGCGGGCATCCAGCTCTGCCGAGGCCGAAGGTCACGAGACGTACATCATACCGGGCATGCCGGTGCGTGTGGAGGTGACCAAGGCCACATGCATCGGATTCCTAGACATGCCTGGGTTCGAGGCGTTCCGGGAGGATGCTCTGGAGGCCATGCACATGGCCGACGGAGCGGTGGTGAACACGTTCCAGGACCTCGAGGAACAGTTTGTCGCTTGCTACGAGGCGGCGCTCGGCAAGCCGGTATGGACGCTCGGGCCGTTCTGCCTCAACAGCAACATGTCACGCGATCGCAAATCCAGCATCGACCAGAGCATGGTCACTGATTGGCTCGACGCCATGGACCCAGGCTCCGTCATTTTTGTCAACTTTGGCAGCCTCGCGCAGAAGCTTCCCAAGCAGCTATACGAGGTTGGGCACGGCCTCGAGGACTCCGGCAAGCCGTTCCTGTGGGTCATGAAGGATTCCGAGGTTGCCTCGCCGGAGGCGCAAGAGTGGCTTCAAGGCCTGGAGGGACGCACGGCGGGGCGTTGCCTCGTGGTGCGCGGCTGGGCGCCACAGCTCGCCATCCTTTCGCACCGCGCCGTGGGAGGCTTCGTGACCCACTGTGGATGGAACTCGCTACTGGAGTCCATCGCGCACGGCGTGCCGGTCGTGACATGGCCGCACTTCGCCGACCAGTTCCTGAATGAACGGCTAGCCGTGGACGTGCTCGGTATCGGTGTGCCTGTCGGCGTGGCTCTACCCGTGATGCTGTTAGGTGACGAGGCCGTGCCGGTGGTGCGGGGGGACGTCGTGTGGGCGGTATCGGAGCTGATGGGCGGGGGAGAGGGGGCCAAGGAGAGGAGGAGGAAGGCCAGGGAGTACGGGGAGAGAGCTCACAGAGCCATGGAGAAAGGAGGGTCGTCGTATGAAAACCTGAGGATGCTGATACAGAGCTTTAGGCAGAGTGGCGGCAGGGAGACTGATAACAGTGGATTACTGAAGGAACAACAGGAAAAGTACTTCCTCGGCAGCTAATTCCTTTTTGCAATGGACTTCGGAATTCGGATCATGAAATTGTACCGTCGAATACCCCTCTTCTATTTTGTTCAGGCATTTTTAAAAAAAAATGGTGGGCAAAAGCTTTGGCCGTTTCATTCATTAAAAAGAAGATGTCCAGTTTATTAACGAAAAGTTAGGCAAAACCAATACAGCCGTGGCGCGAGCGCGACGAGCGGCTGATGCAGCAGTGGCGTGAGTCATTCCCGCGCAACGTCTGGGACGAGGAGGAGTTCTATGTCATGAAGAGGGAGCCAGGGAGGAGGGCAGACCAACGTCGCCGTCAGGAGTTCGTGGAGGCGGAGCTCGAGAATCCAAACTCGACGGCGGTCCGATGTGGAACGATCTCTGGAACGAGACCATATCCGACGACAACGAGTAGTTTAGGTTTTATTTAGTCTAAATAAAAAGTTTCTGTTGCTCGCCGTATATCTTTCTACTGTAATTTCTAGATCCTATAAATCAAAGTTTGTATCGCGCAAAAGTGTTTGCAGCGCCGAATTTGACGCGTCTGCTGGATCCGGTATTTGAGCGATGCGTGCGCTGCAAAATAGCACCTCTGGTGAAGGAATCTTGAGCGCCACGCTAAAATCATTTGAAATCGTGTTGCAAAAAGGTTTTACGGTGCCAAATTATCACGCGTCTCTCGCAGATGCTCTTAGAGCATCTCCAGCCGTTTGAGGCCCGTGGGCCAAAATCCGGACGTAACAAATGCCGGATTAGATGTAAATAGGGCGTGGGTGGTAACATTTTCTCAGTCGTCACCCTGGCATTCGCCCATCAGCGCGGATAGTTTCAAAAAATCATCTTCCCGCTACACAAAAGCATCGCCCAATAGTTTGGCGATCGAATCAGCCACAGTCCGACGATCGAAACAAAAACTAGACAATAACAGGCTCATCGGCGGTCCCTTCCTGCGCTTCGGGCGGTGATGCATCATCGGCCACCGGTGTCGCAGCGGCGGGAGTGGACGTCGAGGACGAAGCAGTCGACAGAGGCCGGAGGATGTCTTTGCGATGGGCGTCGTACCAAGCCCTCGTCTCCTCGTCCATCTGGACGTCGTTGTCGCCGATCAGAAACGCAAGGTCGGTGTTCCTCTTCTTCGCCGCGGAGGTTGCCTTCAGCAAGGCATCTCCTTCCACCGCGCGTCGTACTTGTCGTCCCTCCTGGCGGCGTGCGCCCTCGCGTTGGCCCAGCACTTGTCGAAGGACGCCTGCAACCTTTCGACTGGATGGCCCACCTTCTTCAGTTCTTTCAGCTTCTTCTGGCCGAGCTCGGGGCGGCCCGTCGACGTGGCAGGGGCTGGAGCGTCGGGGTTGTACTGCTCGTCCTTGTTCTTGGCGAGGTTCCGGCGTACGTCCGCCCACTTCTCGCAATTCTCGATGCGGGCAAAGACGTTGAGATACTTGAACGTCTGGTCGTTGGTGTCGTTGTACATGTCGAACGCCCTGATACGTCTCAAACGTATCTATAATTTTTGATGCTCCATGCTTGTTTATGCACCATTTGCTTTGTGTTTTGTTACACTCCGTGGCGTTTTTATGTATTTTCCGGAACTAACCTATTAACGATAACGAGATGCCACAGTGCCAGTTCCTTGTTTTCTGCTGTTTTTATGTTTCAGAAAAGTTACACAGGAAATATTCTCGGAATTGGACGAAACAAAAGCTGAAGTTCCTATTTTTCCCGACACGAGACGGAGTCCAAAGCAGAGACGGAGGCGGGCCAGAGGGCAGCCGCACCATAGGGTGGCGCGGGCCACCCCCTGGCCGCGCCACCAGGTGGTGTGGACCCCTGGTCCACCCCCTGACATCGCCCTTCCGCCTATATATTCTCCTTGATGAGAAAATCCTAAAGGCCCGAACTCTTTTCCAGAAAACATACTCCAAGCCGCCGCCATCGTCGACGCGAGATCGGGAGGGTCCAGAAGCTCTTGCCGGCACCATGCCGGAGAGGGGAATCACCACCGGAGGCCTTCTTCATCACCATGCCTACCTCCGGAGTGATGTGTGAGTAGTCTACATTGGACTACGGGTCCATAGCAGTAGCTAGTTGGATGTCTTCTCCTTCATGTGCTTCATGTTTAGATCTTGTGAGCTGCCTATCATGATCAAGATCATCGTTATGTAATTCTACATGTTATGTTTGTGATTTGTGAGTACTATGTCAAGTTAATTTGTGATTTATCATCTCTATGCTGTTTATGATCTTGCATGCTCTCCGTTACTAGTAGATATCTTGGCCGAGTAGATGCTAGTGACTCCAAGAGGGAGTATTTATGCTCGATAGTGGGTTCATGCCTCTAGTAATCTGGGAGAGTGACAATAACTTCTAAGGTTGTAGATGTGTTGTTGCTACTAGGGAGAAAACAACAATCTTGTGTTTAAGGATATTTATATTATTTACATTACACACTTTGCTTAAGGCGATAATCTGTTGCTTGCAACTTAATACCCAACGGTTGTTCGGATGATATCCGGCGGATGGATTATTAGTCATAGATACAGTTGGATTACGGTCTATATATTATGTTGTAATGCCCAAGTGAATCTCATAGTGATCCTCATGACATGTATATGCATTGTTTGCATTCTTTATTCTGTCAATTGCCCAACTGTAATTTGTTTAGCCAGCATGTTATTTATCTTTATGGAGAGACACCTCTAGTGAACTGTGGACCCCGGTTCATTCTTTTATATTCATATTACCATTTACTTTTTACAAGCATTATTTACTTTCTCGCAAACAAATATCTTTCACCACACGATACGTTTAATCCTTTGTTTACAGCAAACCGGCGAGATTGACAACCTCACTACTAGTTGGGGCAAAGTACTTTGGTTGTGTTGTGTGCAGGTTCCACGTTGCTGCTGGTGCAAAGCTACGCCCTAGATAAGGCGCCATATATAAATTATCTAGAGCCGTTGCCAAGCCATCTAGCTTCAACCTTCGAAAGTTGGTTCTTTCTCCTACTGGTTCGATTAAACCTTAGTTTCATACTAAGGGAAACTTGCTGCTGTGGTCATCATACCTTCCTCTTGGGGTTCCCAACTGGGTGCCTACCACGTACCATCAAGCATTTTTCTGGCGCCGTTGCCAGGGAGAAAGAGGATTTCTGCAAGGGGAGTCTCTCGCTTCCAACCTTTTACTTTGTTATTGTTTTGCTTACTTTCTTTACTTTATTTTTGCTTCCATCGTTTTATCAAAAATACAAAAAAAATAGTTCATTTATAGTTGTTAATTTTACTTGTCTGCTTTTTGTCTTGCTAGAATGGGTACTCCTGAGAACACCAAGTTGTGTGACTTTACTAGCACAAACAACAATGATTTTATATGTACTCCTATTGCGCCACTTGCTCCTGAGTCAAATTTTTATGAGATTAAACCAGCTTTGCTGAATCTTGTTATGAAAGAGCAATTTTCTAGTGCTAGTACTGATGATGCTGCAGCTCATCTCAACAATTTTGTTGAGCTATGTGAGATGCAGAAGTATAAGGATGTAGATGGTGATATTATTAAGCTTAAGTTGTTTCCTTTCTCTTTAAGAGGAAGAGCTAAGGATTGGTTGCTATCTTTGCCTAGAAATAGTATTGATTCTTGGGTTAAGTGCAAGGATGCTTTTATTGGAAAATATTATCCTCCTGCTAAGATTATATCTTTGAGAAGTGATATCTTGAAGTTTAGACAGTTTGATAATGAACATGTTGCTCAAGCTTGGGAAAGAATGAAATCTTTGATAAAGAATTGTCCCACTCATGGACTGACTACTTGGATGATTATTGATGACCCACAAGTATAGGGGGTGTATCGTAGTACTTTCGATAAATAAGAGTGTCGAACCCAACGAGGAGCAGAAGGTGTTGATGAGCGGTTTTGATCAAGGAATCACTATAAATACTAGCAAACAGGTTTTTAGGGGTATTTGGTAATACGAGTAAATAAAGTGCGAGTAAATAAAAGACAGTAGTAACAATTGCAGCAAGTGGCCCAATCCTTTCTTCAGCAAAAGACAAGCCGGTTGTGTACTTATAATAACCAAACGTTCTCGAGGACACATGGGAGTTTCTGTCAAGAGCTTTCGCTTCATAGAGCCAATAGTATTTATTGGTTTGATAGGTGTTATGGGGGTGAACCTGTGCTAGCGCACTACCCTTACTAGGATAAATACACACTTGTGATTATACCCCTTGCAAGCATCCGCAAATACAAGAAAGTAATTAAGATAAATCTAACCACAGCCTTAAACTCTAAGATCCTACGCTCCCTGGTGCAATGGTTTCCCAACGGAGGTTTAGGTTTCTGTCACTCCAGCAACCCCACAATCGGTAGCCAAATACACAATGCATCTCACTAGGCCCATAAATGGTGAAGTATCATGTAGTCGACGTTCACATGACACCACTAGTGAAATAGCACCACAACAATATCAAACCATTAAATATTTCTCAACAATAATTCACTACTAACATCTTAACTTCTCCCATGTCCTCAAGAACTAAACGAACTACTCACAAGACATCATATGGATCATGATCAGTGGTGAAATAATAGTAAATAACAATCTGAACATAAATCTTAACTCAACGGTTCCACTCAATAGCATCAACTACAAGAGTAATCAACACCGGGAAAGTTTCCCCTATGAATATAACAAGATCCAACTCAAGATGTTACAGCGGGATGGCGTGGTGATGGTGGAGATGAAGGTGCTGGTGATGGAGATGATGATGATGATGATGATCCCGATGAAGTCCGGTGCGATGGTGATGATGATGGCGACGATCTCCCCTCTCCGGGAAGGAATTTCCCCGGCAGATTTCTCCCTGCCGGAGAGCTTTTCTCTCTCTGGTGTTCTCCGCCCCGCAGAGGCGGCTATGTCTAACTCTGAGCCCCCCCTTGACTTAGGTTTTCGGGGACGATGATGTACGCGAAGGGGCGAGACCAGAGGTGGGCCAGGGCGGCCTCACGCAGGGCTGGCGCGGCCAGGGGGCTGGCCGCACCACCCTGGCGTGTGGGGCCCCCCTGGCTCCTCTCGACTCATCCTTCTGGCTTCCTGAGTCTTCTGGGAAAATATAATTTCTGGGTATTTTTCTGGAATTTTCCTGATCTTCAAAATATGGTCTCTTGATGGTCCTTTTTCCAGCAGAATCCTGACTCCGGCAGCAACTCCTCCGATGATCATCAAACATGTGAAAGCAAAGGAAATAACATAAGTATCATATCTAAATATGAAATATATCAATGAATAACAGTAAATTATGATACAAAATAGTGATGCAAATTGGACGTATCAACCCCCCCCCCAAGCTTAGACCTCGCTTGTCCCCAAGCGAAAACTAAACTCGGTAAACATGACCACAGGTTTATGGAGTGAAGTGTCGATAATCAAAATACGGACAAGAAGCATCACATTTACCTAGGCACAAATTATAATAAACAGCAACTTCCCTTTATAAGATATAGACTTGCAATAGGTAAAAGGGAATCACATGTAAAGATGCACAAGGTAAACTATAATTGGCAATGGCAAACCTTAGTTCTTGGTCAAAGAATGGAGAACAAACTATTCTCTCTTTTAAACGGAGCCTTTTAAAACAGAGCTAATATAGCAAAGACTATATGCTCAACAAGGTAAACTTTTGCATTCATAAAAAGCTTTCAAAGATGTATTCCTTCAAACAAAAGCATTATACAAAACAAGGAAGATAATAAACATGATTAAACGGATCAACATATGGATGAGTGAAACATACCAACTCAAATGCTTGCTTGAGACAGAGGGAAATAGGTTGACTCAACATAAAAGTAAAAGATAGGCCCTTCGCAGAGGGAAGCAGGGATTAAACATGTGCTAGAGCTTTTCATTTGTAAAACAGAGGTAAAAAAATGTTTTGAGAGGTGGTTGCTTTTGTCAACGACTAGCAACGGAGTTCTTGATATCTTCCATACTAAACAAGTGAGAGCGGTTCCGAGATGTTTGATTAATTGGCACTTTGGTGCTCTTTTATAGCTTTGCACTCCTCCCCGCCTTTTTCCTTTCTCAAACCATGGCTAACCGATTCCATCGGGTGCCGACCAACTTTCACATTCCATTGGAGGAGTGCCTTTTTTCTTTCTTTTTCTTTTTGAGATTATAATGGTCTGACCAGCTCCCTTGCAAAATTAATGACGAGCAGATGAAGCTGCCTAGTCGAGGGGTACTTAATTTAGTATGGAAGATAACAAACCCATCCACTACGTCCTCATGAGCTAAAAACAGTGGCACAAAATGAGAAGTGTTTGAAGGTTTTTGAAAGGTAGCACATGAAATTTTACTTGGAATGGCTTGAAATACCATGCATAGGAATTTATAGTGGACTCTTTGGAAGTGACTTGGCTTTTGGGAATTGGATGCACGAGAAGTATTTCCTCTCAGTACAGGTTTTTGGCTAGCAAGGCTAGGTAGCAAGCATAAGAGTTGCATGAAACAAACAAACATACATATAATAAGAACAATCATGCAAACTCCCTTGAAGGTACAACGATTTTAACTTTAAGAATAACAATGCTTATAAGCCAAACATAAGGGAAAACTGAAGTGATGTAACTGCAAGCACTTCTTTATTCTTTTCTACTCAAACCTCAAGGTAAAGTTGCTACTGACCAAGCTAGGTTTGCCAAAACCAACTAAATCTACTCATGCTCCCAATGTGATACCAATACCAATCAATAAGACTAGTCATACAAGAGAGATTGCAAACTAACATAAAGTGTGCGAAAAGTAAACGATAAAACTTCTCATTAATATTTTATTACCGCAACTCACACCAAGGGATACATAGATAACTAACTAAGGAGGATACTTCCAAACTGCAAACTATTCTATACGATAACTTCTCTATTCATGATATGACTCTACTTTGAAAAGTAAATGAGCAAAAGGTAATGATGTGATACCGAGGCACTCCGCCAAGCTTGGAACAAGCCAAGGGGATGCCTATACCGATGATGAATTACTCCTTTGGTGGTGGCGGTGGATAATCTTTAATAAGCTTCTCAATCAAATCCTTTAGCTCATCAATCTTGTACTCAAGGTTGCGAATCATCTCAAAATTGTGCTCAACACGATTCATGAACCTGTCGGCAAGAGAATCCCAGCTTTTGGAACTATTTCCCCATCCTTCTTCACTCTTGGAGCTTTCTATCCCTGCATTGTTAGAACGATCTAAATCCCAGCTAGAGGGTAATCGTGATTTGGGCACCTTTTGGAACTGACGTTCATGAATTAGAGTATGGAAAGGATTTTGGCTTGGCGGAGATGTCCGTGGAGCTAAGGTGTGACGCGGCACACCCCCTCCGGTCCTTATGCGAGCACTCTTCTTGAACATGTCATGATCTGTCACCACCCCTATGCTGGCAATCATGGTGTTCGGCCTTGGACTTTGATCTTCCTCCTCATCTTCGCTTTCAACCTCTTCTTTCAGCCGGAAATCTTTGGTGTCATCTTCCGGAGGTGTCTTCTCCTTGTCACCGCTTGAAGAGGCCATGACTCCCCCAAGCTTAAGATCAACTCCTGACAGAAACAGCTCGAAACAAAACATGACGAGAAAACGATATACAGACCTCGGGGACTCCGGGGGGTTAAATAGGCGAAAATTATACATCGAAATGAAGTCACAGGAGGAAACTGGGACGGAAACGAGTTCCGGGGTGTTCTCACACCTAGGTGGCGCGGCCAGGGGTGGGCCCGCGCCACCTGTGTGTGAGACACACACGGACTCTTTTTCCTGCCCGTTTTCGTCTCGTGATTTTTCATATTTAGTAAAAACAGCAAGAATATTAAAGGAAGAACTTTTTGCGAAACTTCTCTGACTAGAACTGCTACCTATTCGAAAACGAACTCTGCAGGTACCTGCAATTTGTCTTGGATGAATTCTTCCAGAGAAACTGTTTCAATAACATCAACATCTTCATTATAAGAATCTCCAGAAATATAATGCTTGAGTCTTTGCCCATTCACCACTTGTGTAGAATCATCTTTCAATGAAGCAATCTTAATAGCACCTGAGCGGTACACTTCCACAATAACATATGGTCCTTCCCATTTCAAAAGTAATTTTCCTGCAAAAAATCTGAGACGAGACCTATACAATAGAACTTTCTCACCAACATGAAACTCTCTCTTAAGAATTCTCTTATCATGCCATTGCTTGACTTTCTCTTTGAAAAGTCTGGCATTCTCATACGCTTCGTTTCTCCACTCATCTAGAGAACTCAAATCTAACAACCTTTTCTTACCGGCTAGTTTAAAATCTCTGTTAAGCTCTCTCACTGCCCAAAAAGCTTTGTGTTCTAATTCTAAGGGCAAGTGACATGCTTTTCCGTAAACCATCTTATAAGGAGACATACCCATGGGGTTCTTATAAGCAGTTCTATAAGCCCATAAAGCATCATTCAACTTACTAACTGATACGTCTCCAACGTATCTATAATTTTTGATGCTCCATGCTTGTTTTTACACCATTTGCCTATTGTTTCGTTACACTTAGTGGCACTTTTATGCATTTTCCGGAACTAACCTATTAACGAGTTGCCACAGTGCCAGTTCCCTATTTTCTGCTGTTTTTGTGTTTCAGAGTGATACACAGGAAATATTCTCAGAACTGGACGAAACAAGTTCCTGAAGTCTTATTTTACCCGGAAGCTTCTAGAGATCCGAAGGAGAGTAGGAGGGGGGCCACGAGGGCCCCACACGCAGGGGCGGCACGGCCAGGCCCCTGGCCGTGCGGGCCCCACGTGAGGGTGCCTGGCTCCTCCTCTGACATCGCCCCTTCGCCTATAAAGACCCCCCAACGGAAAAAACCTAAGTACCCGATCAGATTTCCAGAACACATCGCGATCCGCCGCCACCGTCGACCCGAAGATCAGGAGGGTCCAGAAGCTCTTCCCGGCACCCTGCCGGAGAGGGGAATCGCCACCGGAGGTCTTCTTCATCGCCATGCTTGCCTCCGGAGCGATGAGTGAGTAGTCTACCTTGGACTATGGGTCCATAGCAGTAGCTAGATAGTTGTCTTCTCCACCATGTGCTTCATGTTTAGATCTCATGAGCTGCCCTACATGATTGAGATCACCGTTATGTAATTCTACATGTTTGGTTTGTTGGGATCCAATGAATATTGGTGTTTATGATTAAGTTGCTGTACTGAATTATATCTTTTGTTATCTCTATGTTGTTTATGATCTTGCATGCTCTCCGTTGTTAGTAGCTATCTTGGCCGAGTAGTTGCTAGTGACTCCAAGAGGGGGTATTTATGCTCGATAGTGGGTTCATGCCTCTATTTCACCTGGGGGAGTGACAGAAACCTCTAAGGTGGTAGATGTGCTGTTGCTACTAGGGAGAAAACAACATTCATATGCTCAAGGGCATATGCTTTGTTTACATTACACACTTTGCTTAATGCAATTATCTGTTGTTCGCAACTTAATACTATTGGGGTGTTCGGATTGATATCCCCGGGAGTGGATTATTAGTCATAGATGCAGTTGGATGGCGGTCTATGTATTTTGTTGTAATGCCCAGAGTAAATCTCATAGTGATCTTCTTGACATATCACGTTTATCTTTATTCTATCAATTGCCCAACTGTAATTTGTTTACCCAGCATGCGTTATTTATCTTATGGAGAGACACCACTAGTGAACTGTGGACCCCGGTCCTATTTACATCATATTGCTATCACCCGTTTACTTTACTCGTACTGTTTACTTTACTCGCATACTATATTGTTTTCCACTCGATACGCTCATAACCTTTGTTTCAAGCAAACCGGTGAGATTGACAACCTCATCGCAAGTTGGGAACAAAGTATTTGTTTGTGTTGTGTGCAGGTTCCGCGTTGCTGCTGGCCGAAGACGAGTCAACAAGTATCGTTAACGGCGCCCTTGTTGGAGTGTTACTAAGCCAGTCCGCATCACCTTCAGTCGTCATTGTCTCTCCTCTCCTGATCGACATTAAACCTTGGTTTCTTAACTGAGGGAAGACTAGCTGCTATACTCATCATACCTTCCTCTTGGGGTTCCCAACGGGCTGGTTATCCACCACGCACAAGGACAGTCTGCTCTCACGTCAACCACATGTCATCAAAGGGATCAGCTAGTTTTCTGGCGCCGTTGCCGGGGAGGAAGAGAAGACTTCTGCGACGGGAGTTTTTCGCACACACATCCTTTACTTTGTTTTATTGTTTTGCTTTACTTTATTTATTTTACCTGCATTGCTTTTTATCAAAAACCCAAAAAAATAGAATCCTTGGTAGTTGTTTTTACTTATCTGCTTTTAGTTTTGTTAAAATGAGTAATCCTGAAGTAGAAGTTCGTAGTTTTAAGCAACAAGGGGGAGAAAATTCAAAAGATGCTTGGTACCATATTAACAATGCTCATCATAGGTGTACCAAAAAGCACTCTACCACGATCCTCCTTAGAAATTTTTATGTTGGTATATCCAGTTGGAATAGGTATGTTCTTAATACTCTTACATGAGGTAATTTTCTGGGTACTCCCGCTGGAGAAGCATGCACTATAATTGAAAGTTTAGTGGGAATACCACCTATTCAGGTTGCTAAAACCGAGACCACCTTGGAGGAGGTGGTAGAAAAGCTCAGCTCTTTAGAGAAAAGTTTGCCAAGTATCCTAGAAAATGCTAGCCGCGTTAGTGAATTAATAGAAAACATTGGTAAGAGAATTACCATTTTAGAGGCTAGCACTACTCATGACAATAAAAACTTAAGGATTGGTAAACTAGAGGAGTCTATGGGAACTCTTAGCTTAATCTTCTCTTCTCTTAAATTTAAGAAAGAGAAAGTGTTTGTTGGAAAAGAGCAAAAATTTATGTATGTTCCCAAGGTTTCTGCGCTTAAATCTCAACATGTTCTTAAAATTGGTAAGACTCTTAGTTCCACTAAGGGTGACTTGCAGGTTGAATCATCTTCGGGAACCTTCAAAGAGCCTACTGAGGTAACTAGCACTTCATCACTTGATGATTACTTGATTCGCAATTTTCTGCGCCTAGCTCAAAGGCGTTAAAGAAAAGCACTCTTGGGAGATAACCCAATGTTTTTTTTTCAGTACTTTTTCTTTTATTTGAGTCTTGGAAGTCATTACTACTGTGATGACCGCTCCTTATCTTGTTTATTTCGTTTTTATGCCAAGAGAAGCCTCTAATTTGAGTGAGGTAAAGATTTGGGGATGTTGCTGTCCTGAAACTGTTTTCGGTGCTGCACCGTAAAAATTCGTGAAAATTCTCTGTTTATCTTTTGGACCTGCGATTTCTTTTGCATATGCCCCAGGTTATATCCAAACTTTTGTTAGTTGAACACTTTTTGATTTGAGCAACAGAAAATCCCTCAAAAATTCGACCTTTGTCAGCTGTTCAGTTTTGACAGATTTCTGCCAATATTTGTGTTTGCCACTTTATCGCTTTCTTTTGAGTTCTTTTGATCACGGAACTTTTGGGGAGGTTGCTACAGTAGTATCTACTATATATGTGGTGGTTTTGAGTTGAAACCTGAAGCAAAAATAGGATTGATTATATGTTATGCTTACACTAATGTTGCTAATAGAATTGTGTTTAGTTTTGTATGAAGGAAGTTTTCAAGTGTAGGGATTGGAGAATGATGAGATGAGTTGAAGAATGGACGAAAGCTCAAGCTTGGGGATGCCCATGTATCACCCCAAGAAATATCCAAGAAGTACAAGCATCAAAGCTTGGGGATGCCCCCGAGGCACCCCTTCTTCATCGGCAAAAATCAGGTCACCTTTCAAAACACTATATTTTTATTGCTTCATGCACTATGTGTTTTTCTTGGAGCGTCAGTTGTTTTAGTTTTCTTAGTTGGTTTAGTTTGTTTGTTTTCTGCATTAAATGGTTGGACCCCAACAAATTTCCTTTGGAGAAGTTGCCTTGCTTTTCATTTGCAAGAACGCTCTAGTTTTCACTCTTATCGTTCATCGAGTGTTCTTCTTTTTCTGCTACTGCTTTTGGTTTTCGTTTTCGCCTTGATTTGCGTTCAGACCTTGCCATATCTTTTCATCAAGGTGTATTTTTGCCTCTAATCTTTATTGGTTTTCATCAAAAGAGGTGTGTTTAAAAATTTCAAATTGTGTTGGAAAAGAGAAAAAGCTTTGTGCAAAATAGTGGTACAAGAAGGAGCTTGTGTAGACTGCGGCTTAGGCTTTTTCATGTCATGCTTGATGTCTGTTTGATAGTATGCTTAGTGGTTTTGCTGTAGCATGACTTGTCTCAAATAACTGAGATTGCTTAATGAGCCTTTGAAAAATCATGCGTTGTTTTTATTGTATGGAAGCATTATTTTGGTTTTCTCCTTGATGCTTTATTTGGGTTGACTTGGCGCATGCTTACACATGTTAGACTCTTACAAAGTCTCCAATTGCATTCATGATCATTTAGTTTTTGACGTTTGATGCCATCTTATGCTTATTTTAATGTCGCTTTGTCGCTTTGCATGATTATGGCCATTATTGCTCTCTTAGTTGGTCGCTCCCAGTCTTTTGCTAGCCCTCGCCTTGTACTGAGTATGATCTCTACTCGTGCATCCAACTCCTAAAAGCCAAAGTTTTCCAAAGTGTCCACCATACATACCTACTAGCAATTTGCTATTCCAAGTAAATTTGACTTGCTTTTATTTTCTCTTCAAATTAAACTCTTACCAGTGTTATGCGAAATTCGGTTAGTAAAGCTCTCACGAACCGGAAGGCACACTTTACTTTTCCTGTTCTTAAAAATTTGACATTGTGGTCTCTTATGTTGAGTTGTTATGCTTGCAAGTTGTAAGTTGGATTCTAGCCCATCCATGCTGTCATGGGGCAAGCTTTCAACATTGCACTTCTTATTTGAGTTGATATCGTGATCTTTTGTCTATGGATGCCCGCGGTGTGAAATGAATTGGGAATCTTGTGGGGATCATGGAGTTTGTATATGTGTTAGGGAAACGTCGGGCCGCCAATCTAAGCCATGCATAATTCATGGTGGAAATTTGCAGCATACCCATGGTGAACATTCGACGACGCATCTCACAATAAAAAGCTAAACAAAAGGCAAATAAAAGAGATGTCGAGGTGTTCATTGTCTGCTTGTCCTGTCATTTTGGTGTGGGCTTGTTCCATGTCATCGGGCACGGAGGTACCCCATTGGCGGTTCTCAATGATATGCATATACTTACAATGACAAGAGCCTTGCTTGGGACTCTAAGTAAAGTAGCATGAGGTTTGGGTACTCGTATTCACGGGGCACGAGGTCTTCAACTTATGATTTGTCAAGCATATGCATCATAATTGTTCTCGCATTAACTTTAACCATTCAAGATGCTTATGATGGGGGCAATGAGAGCTCAAAGCCGGTAAGTACCATAATTTTTGAAGGTTATAAAACTTGCAATCACTGCTTCCCTCTGCGAAGGGCCTTTCTTTTACTTTTATGTTGAGTCACCACCTTCTTTCTTTATGCACCATTAAGAGAGCATAGTTGTCATTCTTAGTGTGATATGCATTGTCCCAAAGTTCATTGATAGATTCATATTGTTGGTTTCACTTGTTCTTAAATTATTTGTATCTAGTCGCCCTCTTAAACTTGAAGGTGTCCTATGCATTTATGTTTTGCTCTCTTTGAAGGACAAGCCCATTTGTATGTTTTTCCTTATGATTTGAACACACGTTTGACTTTCATTGTTTCATTTTCATGATCTTTTGTTTGTGTTCATTTTCATGTTTACAACATGGTTGCTAAGTTATTATTGTCATGATTATATCTTCATGCCCATGTTTTAAGTTCTTATGATCCCAGCTCACCAATGCTTACATATATGATCAAGATTGTGTAGGTGCATGTCACCTCAAAAATTATTCTTTGTTATCACTTACCTACTCGAGGACGAGCAGGAGTTAAGCTTGGGGATGCTTGATACGTCTCCAACGTATCTATAATTTTTGATGCTCCATGCTTGTTTTTACACCATTTGCCTATTGTTTCGTTACACTTAGTGGCACTTTTATGCATTTTCCGGAACTAACCTATTAACGAGTTGCCACAGTGCCAGTTCCCTATTTTCTGCTGTTTTTGTGTTTCAGAGTGATACACAGGAAATATTCTCGGAATTGGATGAAACAAGTTCCTGAAGTCTTATTTTACCCGGAAGCTTCCAGAGATCCGAAGGAGAGTAGGAGGGGGGCCACCAGGGCCCCACACGCAGGGGCGGCGCGGCCAGGCCCCTGGTCATGCGGGCCCCGCGTGAGGGCGCCTGGCTCCTCCTCTGACATCGCCCCTTCGCCTATAAAGACCCCCCGACGGAAAAAACCTAAGTACCCGATCAGATTTCCAGAACACATCGCGATCCGCCGCCACCGTCGACCCGAAGATCGGGAGGGTCCAGAAGCTCTTCCCGGCACCCTGCCGGAGAGGGGAATCGCCACTGGAGGTCTTCTTCATCGCCATGCTTGCCTCCGGAGCGATGTGTGAGTAGTCTACCTTGGACTATGGGTCCATAGCAGTAGCTAGATGGTTGTCTTCTCCACCATGTGCTTCATGTTTATATCTCATGAGCTGCCCTACATGATTGAGATCACCGTTATATAATTCTACATGTTTGGTTTGTTGGGATCCGATGAATATTGGTGTTTATGATTAAGTTGCTGTACTGAATTATATCTTTTGTTATCTCTATGTTGTTTATGATCTTGCATGCTCTCCGTTGTTAGTAGCTATCTTGGCCGAGTAGTTTCTAGTGACTCCAAGAGGGGGTATTTATGCTCGATAGTGGGTTCATGCCTCTATTTCACCTGGGGGAGTGACAGAAACCTCTAAGGTGGTAGATGTGCTGTTGCTACTAGGGAGAAAACAACATTCATATGCTCAAGGGCATATGCTTTGTTTACATTACACACTTTGCTTAATGCAATTATCTGTTGTTCGCAACTTAATACTACTGGGGTGTTCGGATTGATATCCCCGGGAGTGGATTATTAGTCATAGATGCAGTTGGATGGCGGTCTATGTATCTTGTTGTAATGCCCAGAGTAAATCTCATAGTGATCTTCTTGACATATCACGTTTATCTTTATTCTATCAATTGCCCAACTGTAATTTGTTTACCCAGCATGCGTTATTTATCTTATGGAGAGACACCACTAGTGAACTGTGGACCCCGGTCCTATTTACATCATATTGCTATCACCCGTTTACTTTACTCGTACTGTTTACTTTACTCGCATACTATATTGTTTTCCACTCGATACGCTCATAACCTTTGTTTCAAGCAAACCGGTGAGATTGACAACCTCATCGCAAGTTGGGAACAAAGTATTTGTTTGTGTTGTGTGCAGGTTCCGCGTTGCTGCTGGCCGAAGACGAGTCAACAAGTATCGTTAACGGCGCCCTTGTTGGAGTGTTACTAAGCCAATCCGCATCACCTTCAGTCGTCATTGTCTCTCCTCTCCTGATCGACATTAAACCTTGGTTTCTTAACTGAGGGAAGACTAGCTCCTATACTCATCATACCTTCCTCTTGGGGTTCCCAATGGGCTGGTTATCCACCACGCACAAGGACAGTCTGCTCCCACATCAACCACACGTTATCAAAGGGATCACTAGCCCAGTTTTTCCTAGATCTATTGACAGTCTTCTGCAAGATAGACTTGATCTCCCTATTTGAAAGCTCTACCTGCCCACTAGTTTGGGGATGATAAGCAGAAGCAATTCTATGATTGACATCATACTTAGCAAGAGTTTTTCTAAAACTACCGTGAATAAAATGAGAACCTCCGTCAGTCATAAGATATCTAGGCACTCCGAACCTAGGAAAAATAACATCCTTAAGCATTTTCAACGAGGTCTCACCATCGGCGCTCTTTGTAGGTATGGCTTCTACCCATTTAGTAACATAATCAACAGCAACAAGTATATGGGTATAGCCTTTTGAAGGAGGAAAAGGACCCATAAAGTCAAATCCCCAACAATCAAACGGTTCAATAACAAGAGTGTAATTCATAGGCATCTCATTGCGTCTAGAAATATTACCAACTCTTTGACATTCATCGCAAGATAAAACATACCTTCTGGCATCTTTAAAGAGGGTTGGCCAATAAAAACCTGACTGTAGAATCTTTTGTGCTGTTCTGTCTCCAGCATGATGCCCTCCATAGGCACTGCCATGGCATTTCCTTAATATCTCTTGTTGCTCATATTCTGGTACACATCTTCTCATAATACCATCAACTCCTTCTTTATATAAATGTGGGTCATCCCAAAAATAATGCCTCAAATCATAAAAGAATTTTCTTCTTTGCTGAGCTGTAAAGGTTGGAGGCAAATACTTGGAAACAATAAAGTTAGCATAATCAGCATACCAAGGAAGGTCTCGCGAAGTTACATTTATTGCAGCCAACTGTTCGTTTGGAAAACTATCATTAACAGGAATAGGATCAAAAGAAATGTTTTCCAATCTAGACAAATTGTCAGCCACAGGATTTCAGCACCTTTCCTATCTACGATATGCAAATCAAACTCTTGTAAAAGCAACACCCATCTAATAAGCCCAGGCTTAGCATCTTTCTTAGTCATAAGATATCTAATAGCAGCGTGATTAGTATGAATAGTAACCTTAGAATCAACAATGTAAGATCTAAACTTATCACAAGCAAAAACAACAGCAAGAAACTCTTTCTCAGTAGTAGCATAATTCTTTTGAGCAGCATCAAGAGTCTTACTAGCATAATGAATAACATTCAACTTATTATCTATGCGCTGTCCAAGAACAGCACCAACAGCAAAATCACTAGCATCGCACATAATTTCAAAAGGTAAATTCCAATCAGGTGGTTGAACAATAGGAGCAGTAGTTAAAGCCTTCTTAAGAGTTTCAAAAGCTTCCTTACAATCATCATCAAAGACAAATGGTACATCCTTTTGAAGAAGATTGGTAAGAGGCTTTGAAATCTTAGAGAAATCTTTAATAAACCTCCTATAGAAACCAGCATGACCAAGAATACTACGAATACCTTTAACATCTCTGGGACAGGGCGTTTTCTCAATTGCTTCCACTTTTGCTCTGTCAACTTCAATACCTCTTTCAGAAATTTTATGTCCAAGGACAATTCCTTCATTTACCATAAAGTGGCATTTCTCCCAATTAAGAACAAGGTTAGTTTCTTCGCACCTCTGCAAAACTTTATCAAGGTTGTGCAAACAATTATCAAAAGAAGTTCCATAGACGGAGAAATCGTCCATGAAGACCTCCACAATTTCTTCACAAAAGCCATGAAAAATAGCAGACATACATCTTTGAAAAGTAGCAGGAGCATTGCATAAACCAAACGGCATACGTCTATAAGCATAAGTTCCATAAGGGCAAGTAAAAGTGGTTTTCTCTTGATCATCCTTCTTAACAGCAATTTGAGAGAAACCAGAATAACCATCAAGGAAACAAAAATGAGTCTTCTTAGACAACCTTTCTAGCATTTGATCTATAAACGGTAAAGGGTAATGATCTTTCTTAGTAACTTTGTTTACCTTCCTATAATCAATGCACATCCTATAACCAACAACTACCCTTTGAGGAATAAGCTCGTTATTCTCATTAGGCACAACAGTCATACCTCCTTTCTTAGGAACACAATGAACAGGACTAACCCATCTACTATGAGCAATAGGATAAATAATACCAGCATCAAGGAGTTTTAATACCTCATTTCTTACCACATCCTTCATCTTGGGAATTAGGCGGCGTTGATGCTCCATGACTGGCTTCGCATCTTTCTCCATATTAATGGCATGCTGACATAAAGTGGGAGAAATCCCTTTTAAATCATCCAGAGTATATCCCATAGCTCCTCGGTGTTTCCTCAATATCTCCAATAATCTTTCTTCTTCCTTCCCTGAAAGTTTAGAACTAATAATAACAGGATATATTTTCTTATCATCAATATAAGCATATTTAAGATTATCAGGCAAAGGCTTTAATTCAAACACAGGATCTTCTTTAGGCGGCAAAGTGGTACCAAGATCCTCCACAGGTAGATTATGTTTGAGTAACGGTGGTTGACGAGGAAGAATGTCGTCAATCTCTTCTCTTTCCTTGCTAAAAACATCACTTTCATGATCTTCCATGAATTGCTGCAAGGCATTATTAGGAGCAAGAGCAATAGAAGCAAGCTGTTCAACTCGAAAATTTGCATTAGGCGTTTCATTTTCATAAGAAGTCTTAGCAAACTTGGAAAAATTAAACTCATAAGACTCTCCATTAAACTTAGTAAAAAAATTCTCCTTCTTACAATCTATCACGGCGCCACAAGTGTCCAAAAATGGTCTACCAAAAATAATAGGACAAGTTTTACTAGCCTCCTTACCAAGGACTAGAAAATCAGTAGGGTATTTAGTCTTACCGCAAAGAACTTCCACATCTCGAACAATACCAAGAGGCCAAACAGTCTCTCTGTTAGCAAGCTGAACAACCACATCAATATCTTCAAGTTCACAAGCGCCAATCTCGTGCATGATTTCTTTGTAAAGCTCTAAAGGAATAGCACTTGCACTAGCACCAATATCACATAAACCATAATAGCAATGATCTCCAATCCTGACAGAAATAACGGGAACACTTGTTTTCCTATGCTTTTTAGGATGTGAGAGAATGTTAGAAGCATCTTCACAAAAAAGAATATATTCATCCCCTACATCTTTAGTAACAAGATCCTTCAATATAGCTACAGGAGACTTAATAGTAATTTGCTCATCAGGTTCTGCAGCTTTCTTAGTACTTTTATTAGACACACTTACCAAAGTAGAATACTTCTTTACCTTAGCAGGGAAAGGTGTCTTCTCAAAATAAGGTTCAGGCACAATGCTATCAACAGTACAAACTTCAGTAGCTGCAGCAGGTATATGACTAATAGAATCTTTATAAGGCGCATGATATTTGTTCCAATCTTTCTTTGGAACATCAATATAAGAGGCAAAAGCCTTAAGACAATTAGCAAGTATTTGTGAATCAAGACCATAAGCAGTGCTAACACTATGAAAGTCATCGGTTCCCATAAAAGATTTAATGCATTCATAATCATAGTTTATACCTGACTTCCTACCTTTGTCATTTTCCCAACCTTCAGCATTCTCTTGTATACGGTCAAGAAGTTTCCACTTAGCATCTTCTTTCATATGAGTAAATGATCCAAAGCAAGAAGCATACAAATAATCCTTATCAGGAAGAGTAAGTCGCGCATAAAAATTATCAATAACAATATTATTGGGGAGCTCATGAATGGGGCATTTGAGCATTAGTAACTTCAATCTCCCCCACGCTTGAGCAATACTCTCTCCATCATGAGGCCAAAAATTATATATCCGGTTACGGTCTTTATGAATTTCACTTGGAGGATAAAACTTGGAATAAAAGAGAGGTACAATATCCTCCCATGCCATAGATGGACCATCTTGGAGTAATCGATACCACTCTTCAGCTCTGCCTTTCAATGATAATGAGAATAATTTCTTCTTGACCTGGCTTGGTGAAATACCTGCACATCTGAACAACTCGCATAATTCATATATAAATAATAAGTGATCACCCGGATGGACAGTTCCATCTCCTGAATAGCAGTTATCCATAACACGCCCAACAATTTTCATAGGTATTTTAAAAGGATCAATTTCAGCAGGCGGTGGCGGTGGTGGTTCCTCCGCATGTGCAGCAGTAGTAGTAGATGTGTTTCCAAATAGGAAACCAAATGGAGAGTTCTCCATAGCAGAGTAAAATAAAAATAAAAGACAAAATAAAAACAATACTCACAGTGACGGTTACCTTTACCAATTCCACTCTTCAATAGCGCTACACTCCCCGGCAACGGTGCCAGAAAATAGTCTTGATAACCCACAAGTATAGGGGGTGTATCGTAGTACTTTCGATAAATAAGAGTATCGAACCCAACGAGGAGCAGAAGGTGTTGATGAGCGGTTTTGATCAAGGAATCACTATAAATACTAGCAAACAGGTTTTCAGGGGTATTTGGTAATACGAGTAAATAAAGTGCGAGTAAATAAAAGACAGTAGTAACAATTGCAGCAAGTGGCCCAATCCTTTCTTCAGCAAAGGACAAGCCGGTTGTGTACTTATAATAACCAAACGTTCTCGAGGACACACGGGAGTTTCTGTCAAGAGCTTTCGCTTCATAGAGCCAATAGTATTTATTGGTTTGATAGGTGTTATGGGGGTGAACCTGTGCTAGCGCACTACCCTTACTAGGATAAATACACACTTGTGATTATACCCCTTGCAAGCATCCGCAAATACAAGAAAGTAATTAAGATAAATCTAACCACAGCCTTAAACTCTAAGATCCTACGCTCCCTGGTGCAATGGTTTCCCAATGGAGGTTTAGGTTTCTGTCACTCCAGCAACCCCACAATCGGTAGCCAAATACACAATGCATCTCACTAGGCCCATAAATGGTGAAGTATCATGTAGTCGACGTTCACATGACACCACTAGTGAAATAGCACCACAACAATATCAAACCATTAAATATTTCTCAACAATAATTCACTACTAACATCTTGACTTCTCCCATGTCCTCAAGAACTAAACGAACTACTCACAAGACATCATATGGATCATGATCAGAGGTGAAATAATGGTAAATAACAATCTGAACATAAATCTTAACTCAACGGTTCCACTCAATAGCATCAACTACAAGAGTAATCAACACCGGGAAAGTTTCCCCTATGAATATAACAAGTTCCAACTCAAGATGTTACAGCGGGATGGCGTGGTGATGGTGGAGATGAAGGTGCTGGTGATGGAGATGATGATGATGATGATCCCGATGAAGTCCGGTGCGATGGTGATGATGATGGCGACGATCTCCCCTCTCCGGGAAGGAATTTCCCCAGCAGATTTCTCCCTGCCGGAGAGCTTTTCTCTCTCTGGTGTTCTCCGCCCCGCAGAGGCGGCTGTGTCTAACTCTGAGCCCCCCCCCCTTGACTTAGGTTTTCGGGGACGATGATGTACGCGAAGGGGCGAGACCAGAGGTGGGCCAGGGCGGCCTCACGCAGGGCTGGCGCGGCCAGGGGGCTGGCCGCGCCACCCTGGCGTGTGGGGCCCCCCAGGCTCCTCTCGACTCATCCTTCTGGCTTCCTGAGTCTTCTGGGAAAATATAATTTCTGGGTATTTTTCTGGAATTTTCCTGATCTTCAAAATATGGTCTCTTGATGGTCCTTTTTCCAGCAGAATCCTGACTCCGGCAGCAACTCCTCCGATGATCATCAAACATGTGAAAGCAAAGGAAATAACATAAGTATCATATCTAAATATGAAATATATCAATGAATAACAGTAAATTATGATACAAAATAGTGATGCAAATTGGACGTATCAATTATCCAAACCTTTTATGCAGGAGCAGGACTAATTTTTTTTTCAAGAAATCTCTTGGATTCAGCTGCTGGAGGTACCTTTATGTCCACCACCTTTTGCGCCGCAACGAAGCTTCTTGATAATATGATGGTAAATTATTCTGAGTGGCACACCGAGAGAGCTCCACAAGGTAAGAAGGTAAATTCTATTGAAGAAACCTCTTCCTTGAGTGATAAGATTGATACCATTATGGCTATGCTTGCTAATTATAGAGCTCATATTGATCCTAATAATGTTCCTTTAGCCTCTTTGGTTGCTCAAGAAGAGCATGTTGATGTAAACTTCATTAGAAATAATAATTTCAACAACAGTGCTTATAGGAATAATTTTGCTAGCAACAATTATAGGTCATATCCTTCTACCAATGGTAATGGTTATGGCAACTCTTATGGTAATTCCTCCAACAACACTAGGGGCGCGCCCTCTGACCTTGAAGTCATGCTCAAAGACTTCATTAGTAAACAAACTGCTTTTAATAAGTCTGTTGAGGAAAAGCTTGGTAAAATTGATGTTCTTGCTTCTAAAGTTGATAGCCTTGCTCATGATGTTGAACTTCTGAAACTAAAGGTTTTGCCTCATGATGTGAAAGAGAGCAAGACTTTGAATGCTATTCAGGTTAGAATTGATGATAATGTTAGGATGTTAGCAGAATTGCATGCTAGGTGGGAAAGAGAAGATGAGATGGCTAGAAATATGAAGGTTTGTACTATTACCACCACTAGTGATGTTTTTTCAAATGCTAGCAAACCTCCTTCTTTTAATGATAGAGTGATTGGTGTAGAGAAAATTTCTACTCCTTGTGCGAAAAAGCCTAAAACTGCAGAAACTTTTTCTAAGAAAAGTGCTGAAATTTTTCGGAGTATGGAAGACAATAGCTCTACTACCTTTAATGATTTTGATGTTGATGGTTGCAATATTTCTGAAGTAATTTTGTTCTTGCAAAAGCTTGCTTTAAGTCCTAATGCTAGTTCTATGAATGTTGCTTTTACAAAACATATTACGAATGCTCTCATGCAAATTAGAGAGGATAAGTTGAAACAAAAAGTTTCTATTCCTAAGAAGTTAGAAGATGGTTGGGAGCCTGATGCGGTACGGTGTTGATAGTTTTTCACCGTCCAGTTGGGAACCCCAAGAGGAAGGTATGATGAATATAGCAGCAAGGTTTTCCCTCAGTAAGAAACCAAGGTATGTCGGTCAGGAGAGGAAGGAGCCAATACGACTGAAGGTGATGCCCACTAGTTGCGTGACACTCCAACAAGGGCGCCGTTTACGATAACTTGTTAGCGCGTCTTCAACCAGTAGCAATGTGGAACCTGCACACAACACAACCAAATACTTTGTTCCCAACTTACGATGAGGTTGTCAATCTCACCGGTTTGCTGTAAACAAAGGAATGAGCGTATCGAGTGGAAAATAGTAATAGTATGCGAGTAAAGTAAACAGTGTGAGTAAAGTAAACAGCTGATAGCAATATAAAGGAAATAGGACCGGGGTCCACAGTTCACTAGTGGTGTCTCTCCATAAGATAAAATAATACATGCTGGGTAAACAAATTACAGTTGGGCAATTGATAGAATAAAGACAACATGCATATGTCGAGAGGATCACTATGAGATTTACTCTGGGCATTACGACAAGATACATAGACCGCCATCCAACTGCATCTATGACTAATAATCCACTTGTGGCGAATCAATTCGAGAACTCCACAAGTATTAAGTTGTGAGCAACAGATAATTGCATTAAGCAAAGTGTGTAATGTAAACAAAGCATATGCCCTTGAGCAAATGAATGTTGTTTTCCCCCTAGTAGCAACAACACATCTACAACCTTATAGGTTTCTGTCACTCCCCCAGATTAAATAGAGGCATGAACCCACTATCGAGCATAAATACCCCCTCTTGGAGTCACTAGCAACTACTCGGCCAAGATAGCTACTAACAACAGAGAGCATGCAAGATCATAAACAACATAGAGATAACATAAGATAAAATTCAGTACATCAACTCAATCATAACACCAATATTCATCGGATCCCAACAAACACAACATGTAGAATTACATAAAGGTAGTCTCGATCATGTAAAACAGCTCATGAGATCTAAACATGAAGCACATGGTGGAGAAGACAACCATCTAGCTACTGCTATGGACCCATAGTCCAAGGTAGACTACTCACTCATCGCACCGGAGGCAAGCATGGCGATGAAGAAGACCTCTGGTGGCAATTCCCCTCTCCGGCAGGGTGCCAAGTGAAAGTGCATACTTTGTATCCCTCAGGTTTTGTGTGTTAGATAACAACATTAGGAATTTTAAGTGTGTGTTAAGTGGTGCAGATTTTACAGCCCAAGAATTTGCCAGGCCGGATTATCCGGCTAGGGGCCGGATAATCCGCCCCCTCCGGTGAGAGGTCGAAAACGACTAAGTCTTTTGCTCGGAGTCATGCAGTAACCGGGCCGGATATTCCGGCCAGGGGGCCGGATAATCCTGTGAGAGCTCAAAAACTGCTAAGGAGTTGAGTCAGCGTCACCCAGTATAGGGGCCGGATATTCCGGCCAGGGGCCGGATAATCCGCCCCCCCCCCTTCGATGACCCCAGAATTCGGCTAAGGACCTGCTTTGGCGTCACCCAGTATAGGGGACAGATTTTCTGGGCAGGGGCCGGATAATCCGCCCCTCTAGCTCAGCAACAGCTACATTTTGGGAGGGGCTATAAATACCCCTCCCCTTCTTCCCCAAGAAGCTGCTCGTCCTGCACAAGAAGAAGACCCCATTTGGAGCCACCAAATCCACAAGATCTCCTCCCTCAACCCACCAAAGCTCTTGATCTTTGGAGAATCGAAGGAGAAGGCCTTGATCTACATCCTCACCGAAGCGATTTGATTTCCCCTCTCATTTGCTTGAGGGCCCTTGTGTCTTGGGTTCCCTTGTGTCCCTTGACCTTGATTTGTGTGATTGATATCTTGATACTTGTTGATTGATTGCTTTGTGGTGCTTGGGAGCCTCCAATTCAGTTGTGGAGTTGTGCCCCAAGTTTTGTAAAGGCCGATTCCACCTTGAGGAACCCCTTAGTGGAAAGTGAGCTAGGCCTTTATGGCGGAAGCTTGCACCAGAGAATAGGGTGAGCCTTTGTGGCGTTGGTTAGGCCTTTGTGGCAACCACACCCCTCCAACGTAGACGTACTTCCCCTAAAAAGAAAGGAACTACGGGAATTACATCCATGTCTCTGTGTGCTCCACTCTCGGTTACCTCTATCCTTTATTGCCTTTACTACTTGTATCTTGCCTACCTTGCTAGTTGTCATATAGGTAAATTCACCTTAGTTGCATATCTAGAGAATTTACCTTTTGTGTCAAGCCTAAATTGAAAAAGAATTAAAATTTGAGTAGCACCTATTCACCCCCCCTCTAGGTGCCCATACGATCCGTTCAATTGGTATCAGAGCCTCGGCTCTTTATTCGGGCTTAACCGCCTAAGAGTATGGACACCTCTCCGAGTGAGGGCTCGGGTCAAGTTTCCATGGGTGAGTTCAAATCTTTGGAATCATCCATGACTTCCATGACATCTCAAATAAGCGAGTTGCGTGAAATGATAGTGCAACTCATGCAAGCTAAAACTGCTAATGCTTCTCCACCTCCGGAAAAACCCGCTACTCCACAAGTGGAGAATGTGGTGGTAGATGTGGAGGGTGCCGACAAAAATGGCGATGCTAAGTCTTCCACCAAGGGCGACGGGAAAGGTGAATTCCCTCATTGGTATTCACCCGACCTGCCGGTTCCTCATCCTCATATTAACAATAGAGGAGATCCACCTAAGCTTGATGCATTAAACTTTGGTCAATGGCAATATCAAATGATCTCTCATATGCGCAGTTCTTGCATCGAACTTTGGAGGATCGTTGAGAAAGGATTCAAGGCCGTGGATCCCCACAACATGACAAGAAGAGAGACGGTCGATAGTCAACTCAATGCTACCGCTCTTCACATGATTCAAGTCGCCGTTGGGTCCAAGGACTTGCCTCACATCTAACACTTCTCCACCGCCAAAGAAGCTTGGCAAGGACTCTCCGACGTCTTTGTTGGCAATGAGAGCATGAAGAAAACAAGATACATAGCTTTCTCAAATCAAGCGGAGGGATTCTTCATGATGGATGGTGAGGATCATCAAGAGATGTATAGAAGACTCAAGGCAATTTCTACCACCTTCAAGAACCTCGGTGCTCACCATATTGATGATGAGTGGATCAAGATGAAGTACATTCTTGCTCTCACCCCATATGAGCCCGCGGATGTGAAGAGTGTTCAAGGAAAGCACAACTTCAATGAGATGACCTCCAATCAAGTGATGCAAGAGATTCAAGCCTACAAGGTTTCCGCACAAAATGCGGAAGATGCTCGTGCTCGTGCCATAGGAATGCAAAGAAGCTCTAATCTTGCATTAAAAGCAAGTGTGGTTGAGAAAGAGGTACCTCTTCAAGCAAGCATGGAAGCAAGGCTAGAGATGTGCCCCAAGGACATAAGACATGAATACAATGAGCACATGGCCTTCTATGGAAAAACCTTTTGGGTTGATCCACACAAGGCTAAAGAAGACAATGAAAGAAGAAGCAAGTCAAGTGGCTATCAAAGGAATGACAACAATGGTCAAAGGGTGAGGACATGCTACAATTGCAATGATAGATTCCACTTTGTTGCCGAGTGTCCTTATGAGAAGAGAGAAGACCATGGTGGAAAGCTCATCCTCAAAAGCAAGACCAAGTCACCTTCAAAGAAGCCATTTGTGAAGAAGGGTGGACCAAAGAAGAAACAACCAAAGTTTGTGTTCTTGACTCAAGAAGAGTACTCCGCAAATGAGAGTGATGAAGAAGAAACCACAACTAGTGAGATGGCCGCAATGGCAACCACCTCCACTTCCCCCACATCACTCTTTGAATCCCCCAATGAGGACTCTCTCGTCAAGAACGTCAAGTGCCTTATGGCCAAGTCTTCCGAGGTATCACCCACACCTTTCTCCTCCTCTAAGACAAATGATGCTCCCTTGAATGATCTTGCTAGTCTTAGAGTAAAGGAAGAAATTGTTGCTTTTGATGATTATGTGTCTAGCGTAGATGGCGTTCACAAGCTACATGAAAGGACACAGATGTCGCCTAGAGGGGGGGTGAATAGGCGATATCAAATTTTACGAATGGCTTGAACAAAAGCGGAATTAAACTAGCGTTTATTTTGTCAAGCACACAAAACCTAAATAAACTAGGCTCACCTATGTGCACCAACAACTTATGCTAAGAAATACAAGTAACAAGGTGATAGCAAGATATATAACTTCAAGCACGAAGGCTATCACAATGTAAAGTGCATAAGTAAAGAGCTCGGGTATAGGAATAACCGAGGCACACGGAGACGATGATGTATTCCCGAGTTCCTCCCTTGAAAGGGAGTATGTCTCGTTGGAGGGGTGTGGTATCGCCACAAAGGCCTAACCAACGCCACAAAGGCCTCACCCTATTCTCCGGTGTGAGCTTGCGCCACAAAGGCCTAGCTCACTCTTCCACTAAGGGGTTCCTCAAGGCGGAACCGGGCCTTTACACAAAGCTTGGGGCACGCATCCACAACTTAATTGGAGGCTCCCAAGAATAGCCACAAAGGCACCACAAAGCCATAAAGCCGTCTAGGGTTCCAAGAACCCAAGAGTAATAAGCTCACAAACTTTCACTTACTCGAATCTCCGGGGAGAACTCAAACCGATGCAACTTATGCAATGGCAAGAGCACACAAGGTGCTCAAATCCTTCTCACTCAAATCCTACCAAAGCAACTAATGCTATGGAGAGATATGAGAGGAAGAACAAATGGAGGAAAACCACACAAGTCTCCAAGATCTAGATCCCAAGATGTTCCCCTCACTTAGAGGAGAGATTGATTGGTGGAGTTGTAGATCTAGATCTTCTCTTTCAAATCCCTCAACAAGATTCAAGAAATATGGGAGGGATAGAGAGTAATTGCAAGCTCTTGAAGGTCAAAACAATGGAGGAGAGAGAGACAAGCAACCAACCAGCCCAAGGAGGAAGAAGGGGGCTTTTTATAGGCCCCCCCACGAAATCTGACCGTTACAGCCATTTAGACCGGCTAAAGCCGGACTTAACACCGGCTAAAGCCGGCCAGACCGGCTAAAGCCGGACAAAAATCCGGACTGAAACAGAGAGGCAATCGAGCACCCCGGTCCGGCTATTTCCGGCCCTGGGCCGGCTAAAGCCGCCCCTCCTGAAACTGGCAGAAACACCAAAACGAAAACGGCAATAACTTGAGCATCCGGACTCCGTTTTCGATGATCTTGGGCTCGTTGGAATCACCACAACAAGGTCTACAACTTAATCCATAGAAACATCATAGTCCAACAAGGGAGTATAAAACCAAATGATGAAAGGTTTGACCTCACTTTGAAGGCAAACCGGTAAAACCTCCAAACATCAAAAACGCAATAAGAGCTTCATGCGAAATCCGTTTTTGATGAGCTAGAGCTTGTCATGGAAATAACCACAAGCTCTAGAACCTCACATGGATAAAACCCAAATACGAACCAAGAAAGATGATGCCAAGTATGCAAAGGTTTGAGCTCTCTCCAAACGATATAATTAAGTTACTCACTCGAGAGCCCCTCTTGATAGAACGGCTATCGATCCTATAACCCGGTCTCACAACTAACACCATGAGACCGGTAAGAAAGAAACCCTAACACTATCATACCTTTGCCTTGAGAATTCCACTTGGGGTGGATAATGATGATCTTGATCTTCTCAAGTTGGACCACCTTTCTTGATTGAGCTTGCTTGATGAAGTCTTGCGGATTACTCCCCCATACTCCACTATGGAAGAGACTCTCTTTAAGCATATCTTCACATATCCATGATCACAATATAGATGGCAAGCTTCAAGCATATGTTCTCTTCTAGTTGCTCATCTTGAACTTGCGCTTTGACTTGATCAATCCTCGAATCAATTCTTCTTTCTCCATAATGATGGTGTCTTGAGGATACACATGAGAGCTCACTCAATCTTATTCTTCAAGACACACTTCACATAAGCTCAAATCCCTTAAGACCAATCTTTGGATCACTCCTTGAATAACACCTTGGTCAACACATAATCTTCTTCTTACAACCTTGACTCCAACAAATGGTTCAAGCATTGTCTATGGACAAGTCCTACACATATGACTCAATACAACCATTAGTCCATAGGGATTGTCATTAATTACCAAAACCACACATGGGGCTCGATATGATCTTTCAATCTCCCCCATTTTGGTAATTGATGACAATCTCTTTGAGAGGGTTTATATAATGAATTCAAAGAACCAAAATGGTTGTACTAACATCAAATACTACAAAAGTATGTGATGCTAGTAAAACCACCATATATAGAGCAAACTCCCCCACAATCTATGCACGTGTGAATGATCTTGATTTCATTGCATATATTGCCAACCAAGGTTGTTGGTGGAGTTTCCACTATATACTCAACCATACAAAGCATGCAAGGCAAATGCTTAAGAACAAACCAAAGCATAAAAGCCAATTCCCTTTAAACCCTCGAAACTTCTACAAAGCATGCAAGGCAAATGCTTAAGAACAAACCAAAACATAAAAGCCAATTCCCTTTAAACCCTCGAAACTTCTCCCCCATTGGCATCCATTGCCAAAATGGGCGAAAAACTTAGAAGGCCAATATAGTGTGAGTTCCTCCAAAATGGTTTGCATATCCAAAAGAAATAAGTGAAGACACAAGCACATATACAAAGACAAATATATGAAGGAAACCAAACTATATTGAGGATCAAAGATTGCAAAAAAAATAAGATAACACGATGGATAAACTTCAACAAATGAAGAGAGCAATCAAACAATCCAAAGAACAAACTGAATAAAGATTTTATGATAAGATCGAAAAGGTGCTCTAAATAATATGAGGAAGCTCCCCAAGGTGTGTGCACAAAATATTCTATTGAGTTGAAGTATAAGGTGCACACACATGGAATCATCACTCCCTCAATATTATTCAAAACAAAATGATACCAAGTGAAATTAAATACTATGCTAACCGCAAAATGGTGCTTTAAATGAAATGAGGAAGCTCCCCAAGGTACGTGCAAAAATTGGAGTGTTTGTATTTGAATACAATTTACACAACATGGAATCCTCACTCCCTCAATAACATTTAAAACGCAACCATTTGCAAGAGATCATAGAGAAGAAATTAAGCTTAACACTTGCATCAAAGAAATGGTTGAGCAAAAAGTAAGGCATAACATATAAAAGGCTCAACCAAGGAATGTGTGAGAGAAATGACACAACATATTATAAGACTAATACAAGGATTAGCATAGAGCATCCACATAGTCTTCAATGAATTATATTGCTTAGCATTCCATCCCAACACATAAGGTTCAAATAAGATATCAAATAATGAGATATCATCTCTCATGTGTATAAGTTTCTAAGTAGACAATATCACAAAGATAATTATCACAAAGAAACATGTACACACAAAATAGATACTAAGAATAGAACATGATATCCAAAATGAAGTCATGCAATATACCAATGAGATATTTGCTTTTAAAGCATGGCCAAAGGCTTAATTTATCTTATTGTATATTGACGAACTTCAACCACCAACATGTCAAAGACATCACAAATATCAACAAGGGAAAGAAGATAGTTGGGATGCTTTGATAAAAACAACAAGTATCAAAATGAAGGATACCAAACGGAAGAAATAAATTTGCAATTTCATCAATATTGCACATGTGAGCTTATTGAGGAATTGATATGCAAAAAGATTGCTAAGTTGACATATATGGGATAGGAGAATCATGAGCATGATTTTTATATGTTCCCAATAATATGTCCTCATCTCAACTTGCTCCCATTTGCAATATAGAGGTTTCATTAGAATCCTTGCAAGAACCACATGATTTTCAAATAAAGATATCCATGTCAAGAAACAACCTACACAAGGTTGGACGCTAGAAAAGTATGCATGAAGAAGATACTTGTTACCGAGATATCAATGGTAGGATCTAGTAGATAAGAGTCCTTCAATAATCCTAGCTTGCCTCAAATTATCATTTAGTCACCACTTCATCCTTATTATTGAGACAAGAACCAATATATCTCCATGTACCTAAAACAAAGTTCAAGTACAAGATGGTCCCCAAACTCATTGGGTCCAAAGTAGTTAGAAACTACAACATATAGGACAAACTCCACATAAATATGTGCATATAAATATGAAATTGAATTTCATGCACATCTTAGCCGATTTAGGATTTGATGGATCTTCCCCTATATATTTGACCAAAGAAAGCAAAGCATGCCATAAAGTATAAATTTAGTAAATATGCATGCACAAGACTTTCAAGAGCCCAAAGGAGATACAATTTGGATAAAACACAAAGAAGAACAAGCGAGCACACAAAATTGTGAAGCGACAAGAAAGGTTGTCCAAATTATATCAAAGAATCAAATCAACACAAGATTGACTCCAAAGTTCACCAAGTGAACAACGCAAAAGCCAATGAGCATAAAGCATAACTTAAACACACATGCTCAAAGACATATCTCATTTTAAGAGTAAGAAATAAATAACAAGGAATGAGATAACCAACTCCCAAAGAAAGTAAGGTTCAAACAAACCAAACAAACTCTCCATACTTTTTAAGATGGCACACTAAGTACCAAAAAGAAATGATTTGTCTTCCAACAATAACCAATACCAATTGAAATAATCATAGAGAGTGTGTTATAACAAATATAGGAGAGCTCCCCCAAGATTTGTGCATTATTTACGATTTTGCATTTGAATACAAAATGCACACAAGTGGGATCATCACATCTACCTACATAGAAATAACATAAAACAAGTTCAACAAAATCAAATAGAATCACAATAGTCAAGGAGGACAACGGAAATTAAAACAAATATATTTCTTGGCAAGAGATACGACAATTAAAAGCAATAGCCAATGTAAAGATGATCAATATATATGTACCACATGATAGAGTACCAATTGTCCAAGGACAAAAAGTAATTGGACTTATTTCCCGGTGGTAGTTTACACATAAATCCAAGATCATCTTCACAACAAAGAAGCATATGGAAAAGATAAGAATTAAACACCATGCTAAAGAAGATATTCTTGATAGACTCAAATAGTTAAACAATCACGCTAAGCAATGATTAGGATAACTTGAAGAAAATGGTTTTCCAACTTTGATGTAGCATTCCACATTTTAGGAAAACCCTACCAAGAAAATATCTCACAATCAAGATCCAAAACAAGAGCAATAAAACAATTTGGCAAATTAGAATTTGTTTGAGAAAACATGCCACATAGAAGCAAGATAATTTACAATATCAACACTATGTGACACAACCTCAAATATACACATTATATTGGTTTGTAGTATGCACAAAGCATATTACTCCCCCATAATGTGATAAAACATTTATTTTTCACAAGAGGCAAATAAAAACCAACAAGATGATTAATGGACATTATAGAATTTGAATTTCTCATGAGAATGACATACCACATAGAAACTAGATAATCTTTAAATATCAACACTAAGTGGTATTCCTCATGTACACACATTTTTAGGATTATGAAGTGCAAAAGCATATCACTCTCCCAAAATGGGATGAACCATTAATCTCTCACAAGAGCCAACAAGATACAAGAAATATGCAAAAGGCTCAACAAGAACAACCATACATGGTGTGCAAACCAACATGCACATGCTTGATTACTCAAAATGAAGCAAGTAGGAAGCACAACATATACAAACATATGCAAGATACAAAACCCCAACACATGCAAAGGGGCGAGTAACTTTCAATGTAGATAAGTTGAATACATGTTACCGCAAGGAGGAACATTGGATATATGATAGACACAAGATAATCCCTTGACTTGACTTGAGAAAATATAATTGATGAAGATCCCTTAATTCTTCATGATATTGCCAAGTCTCCAATGCCCTCCACCAACACCTATTGTTCAAGTAATGGCTTGTTGGTCCCCAACAAAGTTGGGTCCTAAGAAGTTAGTAACAATAGGTTTGGCAACCCAAATGGTTCTTTTCTTGACACCACTTTGAGTACCAACAAATTTGGCAAACACATTACCAACCTTATCCTTGCAAAGTGAATATACATCCTCAATTATGATAGGGTTGGATGAGTTACCACTAGTGCATGAAGAAGATAGGTGACCCTTCTCATGGCATATGTAGCAAGTTCTTTTCTTCACCTTCTTCTCACTTGATTTCTCCACAGGGGGAGCATTAGCTTGATTATTCTTGGGAAGTGACCTTTCTTCAACTTGAGGTTGAGCAAGGGCTTGAACTTGAGGCCGCTTCCCTTGTTGCTTCTCACTAAGTGCCTTTTTCTTCAAAGGGAAAGATCTAACATGGTGCCCTTCAATTTTGCACTTGAAGCAAACAATCTTGGCCAAATTCTTGACTTATTCTTGGCCCTTCTCCTTCTTGTATATTTTGGACTTCTTCTTGTAGTTAGAGATAAATCCAAGTCCACTCTTGTCATTGGGGGATTTTTGCACACTCAAGATCTTATTGAGTGTGGACTTCCCTTCATGACGTTTTTCCAAGTCTTTCTTCAACGAAGTAACTTGGGCCTTGAGCTCTTTGATTTCCTCTGCATGATTAGTGACAACACAAGTACTAGTGGAAGTAGAGGCTACATTGTTAGAGCAATAAGGCAAGGAGGGTAATTTATCACTAGATGTAGCAATAGTATGAGTGGATGAATTACTAGTACTAGAACATGGCAATATAGCATTTTAGGAAATAGTGCTAGTGCCCACATGAGGCTCACAAGATGTTACCTTTGTAGATATAGCCTCATGAGCTAACTTTAGGCGAGCATGGGACACTAGAAGATCCTCATTAGAGCTAGATAGCTTTTCATGAATTTCTTCCAATTTCCCATACTTGCTAGTTAGCAATTCAAGTTGAGCCCTTAGCTCAACATTCTCCTTCAAAATAGATGCTTCACAAGAAGTAGAGTTAGTAGCACAAGCATCATTATCATGAGCAATAGGAGAAGACAACTTGGCAAGAGCGAGGTCACGTTCTTTAGTGAGTTTAGAAATAATTTCATTACATGACTCCTCAATGGATTCAAGCTTCTCCTCAAGAGAAACCCGAAGCTCTTGCTCTTCCTCTAGAGCATATTTTAAATCATGGATATCATTGGCATACTCACGCTCAAGAGAAAACATTTTATCAATTTGTTCTTCCTTCATCTCAATGAGTTTCGTGCTCTCAATAGCACAACTCATGATTTCAAAGAAGTTGGGCAAAACATTTTTATGGTTATGCAAAGCATCAAAGACCACCTTACCCTTCTTGTTTAAATACTCAATATAGTCTTCTTCATTTTCCTCATCCTCACCATTGTCCTCAACATCATTATGATTTGAAGATCTAGCCATAAGGCATATGTTGGAACCGTGAGAAGAAGAAGATGAAGAAATGCTTGAAGCTCCATTCAAGACCTTGTCTTGGCCCAAAGACTCTTCGGTTTCCTCTATATGGTTAGCATCACAAATACTAGAGGAAATAGAAGCATTTGTATCATGGCAACAAGACAAAGCAAGCATATCATCATGAGATTTATTCAAGAAATTTACACATGATATGCAAGGACTATCAACACAAGCATGTAAAACATTTATGGGGCTACAAGTGTTTAAGTCCAAAGATGAAGCATTGCAATAAGACAGAGATGAAGGATCATCAAAAGTAAGCATACTATCACCATTGCAAGTTTCATCATCACTCACCATATCATTACCTTGTGTCTTGCCACACTTTGGTGAAGTGGATGAAAGTTCATTGCGGCCGGAAGTGGAAGGAATACAATCATCCTCAATAATCTTGGACACACCATATTTTTCTTGAAGCTTTGTCCATATCTTATGAGCGCTCCGAAAAGGCGAGATGGAGAAGGTAACTACATTGCTCAAAGCATTAACAATCACATGAGTAGCTTGAGCATTGAGATACAAGTTTTTCTCATCCTCTAAAGATAGATTTTGAGTATCCTTTGGAGGAGAAAAACCCGCATCTACAATTCGCTCCATAGATGGGTCCATGACCCGAAAATAATTAAGCATGTAAATTTTCCAAGTATCATAATTTGTGCCATCAAATATAGAAGTGTTATTGTGCACTAATCCCCTAGCCAACATCTTTGCTCTCAAGGCGGTGAAGCCTAAAATGAGAGACCGGGCTCTGATACCAATTGAAAGGACACAGATGACGCCTAGAGGGGGGGTGAATAGGCGATATCAAATTTTACGAATGGCTTGAACAAAAGCGGAATTAAACTAGCGTTTATTTTGTCAAGCACACAAAACCTAAATAAACTAGGCTCACCTATGTGCACCAACAACTTATGCTAGGCAATACAAGTAACAAGGTGATAGCAAGATATATAACTTCAAGCACGAAGGCTATCACAATGTAAAGTGCATAAGTAAAGAGCTCGGGTATAGGAATAACCGAGGCACACGGAGACGATGATGTATTCCCGAGTTCCTCCCTTGAAAGGGAGTACGTCTCGTTGGAGGGGTGTGGTATCGCCACAAAGGCCTAACCAACGCCACAAAGGCCTCACCCTATTCTCCGGTGTGAGCTTGCGCCACAAAGGCCTAGCTCACTCTTCCACTAAGGGGTTCCTCAAGGCGGAACCGGGCCTTTACACAAAGCTTGGGGCACGCATCCACAACTTAATTGGAGGCTCCCAAGAATAGCCACAAAGGCACCACAAAGCCACAAAGCCGTCTAGGGTTCTAAGAACCCAAGAGTAATAAACTCACAAACTTTCACTTACTCGAATCTCCGGGGAGAACTCAAACCGATGCAACTTATGCAATGGCAAGAGCACACAAGGTGCTCAAATCCTTCTCACTCAAATCCGACCAAAGCAACTAATGCTATGGAGAGATATGAGAGGAAGAACAAATGGAGGAAAACCACACAAGTCTCCAAGATATAGATCCCAAGATGTTCCCCTCACTTAGAGGAGAGATTGATTGGTGGAGTTCTAGATCTAGATCTTCTCTTTCAAATCCCTCAACAAGATTCAAGAAATATGGGAGGGATAGAGAGTAATTGCAAGCTCTTGAAGGTCAAAACAATGGAGGAGAGAGAGACAAGCAACCAACCAGCCCAAGGAGGAAGAAGGGGGCTTTTTATAGGCCCCCCCACGAAATCTGACCGTTACAGCCATTTAGACCGGCTAATGCCGGACTTAACACCGGCTAAAGCCGGCTAGACCGGCTAAAGCCGGACAAAAATCCGGACTAAAACAGAGAGGCAATCGAGCGCCCCGGTCCGGCTATTTCCGGCCCTGGGCCGGCTAAAGCCGCCCCTCCTGAAACTGGCAGAAACACCAAAACGAAAACGGCAATAACTTGAGCATCCGGACTCCGTTTTCGATGATCTTGGGCTCGTTGGAATCACCACAACGAGGTCTACAACTTCATCCATAGAAACATCATAGTCCAACAAGGGAGTATAAAACCAAATGATGAAAGGTTTGACCTCACTTTGAAGGCAAACCGGTAAAACCTCCAAACATCAAAAACGCAATAAGAGCTTCATGCGAAATCCGTTTTTGATGAGCTAGAGCTTGTCATGGAAATAACCACAAGCTCTAGAACCTCACATGGATAAAACCCAAATACGAACCAAGAAAGATGATGCCAAGTATGCAAAGGTTTGAGCTCTCTCCAAACGATATAATTAAGTTACTCACTCGAGAGCCCCTCTTGATAGAACGGCTATCGATCCTATAACCCGGTCTCACAACTAACACCATGAGACCGGTAAGAAAGAAACCCTAACACTATCATACCTTTGCCTTGAGAATTCCACTTGAGGTGGATAATGATGATCTTGATCTTCTCAAGTTGGACCACCTTTCTTGATTGAGCTTGCTTGATGAAGTCTTGTGGATTACTCCCCCATACTCCACTATGGAAGAGACTCTCTTTAAGCATATCTTCACATATCCATGATCACAATATAGATGGCAAGCTTCAAGCATATGTTCTCTTCTAGTTGCTCATCTTGAACTTGCGCTTTGACTTGATCAATCCTCGAATCAATTCTTCTTTCTCCATAATGATGGTGTCTTGAGGATACACATGAGAGCTCACTCAATCTTATTCTTCAAGACACACTTCACATAAGCTCAAATCCCTTAAGACCAATCTTTGGATCCCTCCTTGAATAACACCTTGGTCAACACATAATCTTCTTCTTACAACCTTGACTCCAACAAATGGTTCAAGCATTGTCTATGGACAAGTCCTACACATATGACTCAATACAACCATTAGTCCATAGGGATTGTCATTAATTACCAAAACCACACATGGGGCTCGATATGATCTTTCACTACACTTTGAACGTCTATTGAGCCAATATGGTAAAACTCTTGAAAAACTAGATGAACAAATGAGGCTTGAAAAGGAATATGCTCAAGATATTGCCTCACTAACCGAGTCTCTTGAAGAAGAGCAAGAGGAATGAGCAACTCTCGAAGAGAAGCTCGATTCCATTGAGGAATCTAATAATGAAGTTGTTTCCAAACTCATTAAAGAGCGAGACCATGCTCGTGCTAAAGTAAAAATGCTTAAAAAGGAAAAGGTTGAATTTGGTGTTGGTCATGATATACTTGTTAAGGATTTAGAAGATCTTGACAAGGCTCACAAGGCCTTGAAAAGTGAACACTCTATTCTTACCAAGTCACATGAACAACTTCAAATTCAATTGACTAAGAATAATGTGCCTAGTTCTTCTACTTCTACTTGTGATCATGCAAATGTTATTGAAGAAAATGCTAGGTTGAAAGATGAGCTTGCCAAGTCCTCCATTCCCATAGGTGAGAAAAACTTGAATGACCTTTTGAGTAAGCAAAAGGCATTTGGTGATAAAACGGGGATTGGCTTTGTCTCAAAGAAGAAGAAGAAGAACAACAAGAAAAAGAAGGCCAAGCCCGCACAAGCAAAGAAGGATCCTATTGTGGGTGGCAAAGCCACTCATGATGATCATGCGGGAATTGCTAACCCTCACTATGTCTTATTTCATGATTATTATGGTGATGTTTATGCAAAATATGTTGGTCCAAATGATGGTTATGTTGCTTGGTCTATTTGGGTTCCAAAGACCCTTGTTGCTAACAAAAGAGGACCCATTGAGAAATGGGGACCTAAAACCAAGCAATAATCTCTTGTAGGACTATGCTTCCGGTGGATCAAAATGGGTGCTTGATAGTGGATGCACAAGTCATATAACCGGAAGCAAGGAGATTATGACGGAGATAAGGCCTAATGACAACAACATAACCGTCACTTATGGAGACATGTCACAATCCGAGGTATTGGGTCTTGGCAAGGTGGTGGTCGCACCGGATATTTCCCTTATGGACGTCATGCTTGTTGAGACCCTAGGTTACAATTTACTTTCAGTTCGTGCACTTGGTAAGATGGGCTTTGCCATCTTCATTGATAATGAAATTGTGGTACTCTTGTGGAGCAAGTCTCTAAATGTCGCTTTCATTGGGCACATTGAAAACAACTTGTATGTGGTGGACTTCTCGGGAAAAACCACTACAAGTGCAATGTGTTTATTTGGAAAGGCCGATGTGGGTTGGCTTTGGCATCGCCGACTAGCCCATGTCAATATGAGAACTTTGCAAAGCCTTCACAAGGGTGGCCACATACTCGGACTAAAAGAGAATGTTTCTTTTGCCAAAGATCGTGTTTGCAGGGCTTGCGTTCTAGGAAAAATACATGATTCTCCCCACCCAAGCAAGACTATCATTTCTTCCAAGAGGATCTTGGAGCTCCTTCATGTGGATCTTTTTGGTCCTCCCTCTCATGCAAGTCTTGGTGGGAAGAAATATTGTTTGGTGATTGTTGATGACTATTCAAGATATACTTGGGTCTACTTCTTCAAGCATAAGAGTGAGACTCAATAAACCATCATCGACTTTGCCAAGGAAGTTGAACGTCAACATGGGCAAACTATTTTGGCAATTAGAAGTGACAATGGCTCGGAATTCAAGAACTACACCTTAAATGGGTTTCTCAGTGATGAGGGGATACATCATCAATATTCCGCTGCATACACCCCTCAACAAAATGGTGTAGCCGAAAGGAAGAACCGGACTCTTATGGATATGGCTAGGTCCATGTTGGCGGAGTTTAAGTCTCCATACAACTTTTGGGCCGAAGCTATCTCTACGGCTTGTCACTCTTCAAACCGGCTCTTCCTCCGCAAAGGCCTAAACAAGACTCCATATGAAATACTCACCGGAAGCAAGCCCAACATCTCCTACTTCTGAGTTTTCGGGTGTAAGTGTTTCTTTCAAAGAAAAGGAGTTCGTTTAGGTAAATTTGATCCGAAAGCAATAGAAGGTATTTTTGTTGGTTATGGTGCCGAATCCCACACTTATAGAGTCTTCAACAAGTCCACTGGACGTGTTGAAGAATCTTGTAGTGTGGTATTCGAAGAGAATGACGGCTCCCAAGGGGGGCGAGATGTTGTTTACTGTGATGTAGATGATGAAATACCTCGAGAAGCCATAGGAAGAATGGGCGTGAGATTTTTCCGCCCCATTGAGGGACACATTGTGGCGGACCGAGAAGGACTATGCTCTACTCAAGTGGAGCCTTCATCTTCACAAGCTCAACAAGCCTCTCCCAAGGAAGCAACTAATGCACCAACCAAAGAACAAGACAAGGACCTTCATGAAGAAGAAGGGGCACCACCATCCTCTCCGGTTATCTCAACCGCCCCCAACTCTTCACAAGACCAAGATCAACCTACTCATAAAGATAATGATGATCAAGGTCAAGTTGATGGTCAAGACGGGGACCAAAATGATCAAGATGATCAAGTGATCCCTCCAAGGTCTAATGAGGAGATCGAAGCCCATCGCAAGAAGAGAATTGAAAGGGACTTGGAACTTAAAAGTCATACCCTTGAGAGGGTTATTGGAGATCTAAGGAGCAAAGTGTCAACCCGGCGTCAATTGGCACAATTTAGCACTCATCATGCTTATATCTCCATGGTTGAACCCAAGAAAGTATTTGAAGCTCTTGAAGATCCGGATTGGTTGGATGCTATGCATGAAGAACTCAACAACTTCAAGCGCAATAATGTTTGGGTGTTAGTGGAGAAGCCAAAGGAGTGCCAGAATGTGATTGGCACAAAGTGGATATTCAAGAACAAGCAAGATGAGCATGGGATTGTTGTGAGGAACAAGGCAAGATTGGTGGCTCAAGGTTTCTTCCAAGTTGAAGGAATTGACTTTGGAGAGACTTATGCTCCCGTGGCTCGCCTTGAGTCCATTCGTATCCTTCTTGCATATGCCACTCATCATAATTTTAAGTTGCAACAAATGGATGTTAAAAGTGCTTTTCTAAATGGTCCATTGAAAGAGGAAGTGTATGTTAATCAACCCCCGGGGTTTGAGGATCTCAACTTCCCGAACCATGTCTACAAACTCCATAAGGCACTCTATGGCCTTAAACAAGCCCCACGTGCGTGGTACGAGCACCTTAGGGAGTTGTTGTTAGACCGTGGGTTTCAAGTTGGGCAAATCGACCCCACTCTTTTTACTAAGAGGGTCAATGGGGAGCTTTTCGTATGCCAACTATATGTTGATGATATTATTTTTGGCTCTACTAACAAAGCTTTTAATGATGAATTCTCAAAGCTTATGACCGATAGGTTCGAGATGTCTATGATGGGCGAAATAAAGTTCTTTCTTGGTTTGAAATCAAGCAATTGAAAGAAGGGACTTTCATTAATCAAGCCAAATATGTCTAAGACATGCTCAAGAGGTTCAAGATGAAGGAACTAAATGGGGCCGCCACACCAATGGCCACTAAATGTCATCTTGATCTAGATCCCAATGGTAAAAACGTGGATCAAAAGGTATACCATTCTATGATCGGTTCGTTGCTTTACCTTTGTGCATCTAGACCCGATATTGTGTTGAGTGTAGGTGTGTGTGCAAGGTATCAAGCCACTCCTAAAGAAAGTCACCTTATGGCGGTTAAGAGAATCTTTCGATATTTGGTTCATACCCCAACTTATGGGCTTTGGTATCCCAAAGGCTCGGATTTCTCTCTTTGTGGCTTCACGGATTCGGATTGGGCCGGTGACAAGGATGATAGGAAATCAACCTCCGGAGCTTGCCAATTTCTTGGTAGGTCTTTGGTGTGTTGGTCTTCTAAGAAGCAAAATTGTATATCTCTCTCCACCGCCGAAGCCGAATACATTGCCGCCGCAAGTGGATGCACTCAATTGTTATGGATGAGGCAAACTTTAAAGGAATACGGTGTCAATTGTGACAAAGTGCCTCTTTTATGTGACAATGAGAGTGCTATCAAGATCGCCTATAATCCGGTGCAACATTCAAGAACCAAGCATATTGAGATCCGGAATCATTTCATTAGAGATCATGTTGCCCGTGGTGATATTGAGCTTGCATATGTTAGCACCAAGGATCAACTTGCCGATATATTCATGAAGCCTCTTGATGAAGCAAGATTTGGATATTTGAGGAATGAGCTAAATATCATTGATTCAAGGAGTGTGGCTTGAGCATCTTGCAAATACACCTATATTTCAATGCTTGTTTGGTTTAGGTGTGGGCATGGAGATAGGGGGAGTGCGGTCCTAATTAATTGGGCTATCCCTCCCCCCATAATGCCAATAGTAATCATATCATTCTCTTAATATCATTTTTGTGATATATGAGCTTCAATGATGAGTAGTGGTTATGGACCCAAGATACATCTTCGCGGTCCAATGTCATAACACTCAAACATGGTGGCTTCGGCCACCGACCTCTTCATTTCGAATAGTTGATTCCTTGCATATCTTTTGTGAAGTCTTGGTGTTCTTTCTTGGTGTTGTTTCTTAATTTGATATGGGAAGGCACTTGCATTGGATTTTTCGTTGATTTGCTCTTGCAATGTCAAGTGCCGAGAACCACTCCATGTTTGCTCTCTCACCTAAGCCATCCTATCTCAAGACATCTAATCTTTGCACACGAGTTCAAATTTTTCGTCAAAATAACTTCTATTTTTGAAAACTTTGAGTGGATCAGTTTCTGGCCTTCCAGGCCGGAATATCTGCCTCCCTGGGCGGAATATCTGGTGGGGCCGGATAATCCGGGTCACTCTGGCCGGATTATCCGGCCAGGTAGTGGCTGGGTATTTAAAGGGCGGGGTCGGGGTGCCCTTGGGCAGATCTTTTCCCCACGCCGCCCTAGGGTTCCCAGCCGCCGCCGCCGCCTTCTCGTCGCCGCCATCGGAGCTCCGGCCATCCCCTTGGCCGGATTTCGCCGGAGGTTGCTCTCCTCCACCTTTGGAGGGCTTTCACCAAGCCGTTTTCGCAATGGACCCGGGTATTGCTCATCTCCCCTCTCTAGGGCCTTGTATGAATTTACCCATGTCTTTTTCTTGGTGTTAGTCCTCCACTAGTTGTTCTTGACTCTCTTGAATCATGTTGTATGACTTCCTTCCCCCGATCTATCAAATTGTATGTTGCAGCAAGTGGTAGAAGAAAATTTCGCGGGGGGCGGATTATCCGCCCCCCTGGCCGGATAATCCGGCCTGGGGTTTCATTGTTATTTTTTTCTATAATTGCTGCTGTCAATTTGATTCTTTGGGTGAAGTTTGTTTGTTCATACTACATGATTTTTGATCCTTTCCGTAACTCGTGTGCATATGCTTATCCCCATGCTCTCCTTGCATATCTCTTTCATAGGTGGTTCGAGTATGCCGAAGCGCAAGCGTCGGCTTGTTCCAGATGAACGCGGAGTCCTAGTTGATGAGGTTGCAATCCGTCAGCGTCAGAGGGAAGCTGCTAGGAAAGCTGAGAAAGAAAAGGCTGCCAAGGTTCAAGCCCGTCGTCGCAAAGGCAAAGCGACACGTATCAACTACAAGAGCATGCCAGAGGCCGAGTATATTCTTGTGCGGCGGAACAATTGGTACGCCACACCAAGAGATGAAGATATTGAGGACCGTGGTTTCTGGAATGAAGAGCAGTGGGGCATTTTCCGTGATGTCTATGAGCCTTTCAAGAATCCGTGTCGACCGATGCATCCTATTGACTTTGATCACCTTCGCAGCAAGACCTATTTTGATGAAGCAGTTTCTGTGGTGGAGAGATTGGGATTGTTGAGGTTGGCTAGCATTCAGTGCAACTATAACCCCGGCCTCATCAAGCAGTTCTATGCTACTCTTGTGATCTTGCCCAATGCTCAGAAGTCTATGAAGTGGATGACTGGAGAGCATGAGTGTACATCGGACTTCTCTACGTTTGCCTCTCTCTTGGGGTATGCGTATAATGGAGACACTCCAGTGGGTCGCCGTATTCACAATCTGGGGACAAAGCCTGACAAGGACAAGCTCTATGACCTCTATGACTCCACAGGTGTTGTGGGCTTCATCAATGGCCTACATCCTCTTTATGATCAGCTTGTCCGCATTTTCAGAGAGAACATTGCTCCTAGTGGTGGTAACAATGATGCCATTCGGACCTCGCTTGTTGACCTTCTCTCTCTTGCTCATGAGTGTGCCACTTCGACTGACCCGGATGAGGATTTTACTCTTGATGTGATGGATTTCATCTTCTATGAGATCAAGGATGCTATCGTTCAGAGGAACACCGTGCCATATGCTCCCTACATCATGCTCCTCATCAAGCATGTGCTTGGAGATTATGATATCCATGATGATAGTGTGGAGCACTTAGTCAAGAAGATGTATGTCAAGAGGAAGAAGACTACTGCTCCAGCAGCTGCATATCCTAGCACCTTCATGGCTGATGCGAGGTCGAGTGCTTCTACTCATGATCAGAGGGCTGCTGCATCTGCTATGTCCAGGGAAGTGAGGAAGCTCAGCTGGTTTGAGAGGAATGTTATCTGCATGAAGGTTGAGATCCACCGTGAGGACTACCAGGCCTATGTTGAGAGGAAGAGCATTCAGGACACTCAGCAGCTGATCCTTCACCGTCTCAGTGGTGCTCAGACCGCCGATCCCACTCCTACTGCTCCTACGCCCTATGAAGCTTGGAACACCGATCGCTACAACTGGGTTGATATGCAGAAGCATCTCTTTGATGCTCCAGATGCTCCCACAGGAGATACTCATCCAGAGGCTGAGGAGGACTTTGATGATGAAGATGCTAGAGGTGATGAAGATGCTGAAGGAGATGATGGTGATGGCGGAGATGATGATGCTGAGGACTCCGACGACATCGGTGATTGGGAGGATTGATTCCTCGGGGCGTGTGGCATCGCTCTTCTCCCTTTTTGGTGTCTTGATGCCAAAGGGGGAGAAGTAGTTCTATTAGGAGTCTTACGGGATTTGCATGGGTGGAAACACAAGCTTGCGCGTTTATCATTCCTTTGGCGCTTGTGTTTCTTCTTATTTTACTTGTCTTAAGTTTGGAACTTCGTGTGGTTGAACTTTGTGTGGTTTATTTGCTACCATGGTGTGTATGAGACTATGTTATATGTTCTATATGTGCCATGTGGATCATTATGTTTGTTCACTTATGTTTTTGTGAGCTCATGGTTTATGGGTGAGATGGCTATGGAATTATTGTCCGGTTTCTCGTCATTATCATATTCGGAATTCCATATTGATTGAGTTATCCATGAAAAGGTATGCCTCCTACAAACTCATTTGTGTAGATGCACACATTTAGGGGGAGCTTTATTTCTTGCTCAAATATTTGTTGTTTGAAATATTCGATCTCTATTGCAAATCCTAGTGTTGTCATCTAACACCAAAAAGGGGGAGATTGAAAGTGCATACTTTGTATCCCTCAGGTTTTGTGTGTTAGATAACAACATTAGGAATTTTAAGTGTGTGTTAAGTGGTGCAGATTTTACAGCCCAAGAATTTGCCAGGCCGGATTATCCGGCTAGGGGCCGGATAATCCGCCCCCTTTGGTGAGAGGTCGAAAACGACTAAGTCTTTTGCTCGGCGTCATGCAGTAACCAGGCCGGATATTCCGGCCAGGGGGCCGGATAATCCCCCCCTCCCCCCCGCGAGAGCTCAAAAACTGCTAAGGACTTGAGTCGGCGTCACCCAGTATAGGGGCCGGATATTCCGGCCAGGGGCCGGATAATCCGCCCCCCCTTCGACTACCTCAGAATTTGGCTAAGGACCTGCTTCGGCGTCACCCAGTATAGGGGCCAGATTTTCCGGCCATACTTTGGCCGGATAATCCGCCCCTCCAGCTCAGCAACGGCTACATTTTGGGAGGGGCTATAAATACCCCTCCCCTTCTTCCCCAAGAAGCTGCTCGTCCTGCACAAGAAGAAGACCCCATTTGGAGCCACCAAATCCACAAGATCTCCTCCCTCAACCCACCAAAGCTCTTGATCTTTGGAGAATCGAAGGAGAAGGCCTTGATCTACATCCTCACCGAAGCGATTTGATTTCCCCTCTCATTTGCTTGAGGGCCCTTGTGTCTTGGGTTCCCTTGTGTCCCTTGACCTTGATTTGTGTGATTGATATCTTGATACTTGTTGATTGATTGCTTTGTGGTGCTTGGGAGCCTCCAATTCAGTTGTGGAGTTGTGCCCCAAGTTTTGTAAAGGCCGATTCCGCCTTGAGGAATCCCTTAGTGGAAAGTGAGCTAGGCCTTTGTGGTGGAAGCTTGCACCGGAGAATAGGGTGAGCCTTTGTGGCGTTGGTTAGGACTTTGTGGCAACCACACCCCTCCAACGTAGACGTACTTCCCCTAAAAAGGAAGGAACTACGGGAATTACATCCGTGTCTCCGTGTGCTCCACTCTCGGTTACCTCTATCCTTTATTGCCTTTACTACTTGTATCTTGCCTACCTTGCTAGTTGTCATATAGGTAAATTCACCTTAGTTGCATATCTAGAGAATTTACCTTTTGTGTCAAGCCTAAATTGAAAAAGAATTAAAATTTGAGTAGCACCTATTCACCCCCCCCCCCCCTCTAGGTGCCCATACGATCCGTTCACCAAGAAGAGCTTCTGGACCCTCCCGATCTTCGGGTCGACGGCGGCGGCGGATCGCAATGTGTTCTGGAAAAGTGATCGGGTCTTTAGGTTTTTCCCGTCGAGGTGGACCGGGGGCCCACACCACTAGGGGGCGCGGGCTAGCCCTAGGCCGCGCCACCCTGTGGTGTGGACGCCCTCTGGCTTGGCTCCATCTCCTCTTCGGTGTTCTGGAAGCTCTGTGAAATATCTGGATGACTGGCTTTGATTTCGTCCAATTCCAAGAATATTTCCTGTGTAACTTTTCTGAAACACAAAAACAACAGAAAACAGGGAACTGGCACTGTGGCATCTCGTTAATAGGTTAGTTCCGGAAAATGCATAAAAATGCCACGAAGTGTAATGAAACACTAAACAAATGGTGTAAAAACAAGCATGGAGCATCAAAATTATGGATACGTTGGAGACGTATCAGCATCCCCAAGCTTAACTCCTGCTCGTCCTCGAGTAGGTAAGTGATAACAAAAGAAATAATTTTTGAGGTGACATGCACCTACACAATCTTGACCAAATATGTAAGCATTGAGTGCTGGGATCAAAAGAACTTAAAACATGGGCATGAAAGATATAATCTTGATAGAAGAAACTTGGCAACCATGTTATAACATGAAAATGAACATAAACAAAAGATCATGAAAATGAAACAATGAAAGTCAAACGTGTGTTCAAATCATAAGGAAAAACATACAAATGGTTTTCAGCTTGTCCCTCATGGAGTAGCAAAACATAAATGCATAGGACACCTTCAAGTTTAAGTGGGCGACTAGATACAAGTAATTTGAGAACAAGTGAAACCAACAATATGAATCAATCAATGAAAACTTTGGGACAATGCACATTATACTCAGAATGACAACTATGCTTTCTTATTGGTGCATAAAGATAGAAGGTGGTGACTCAACATAAAAGTAAAAGAAAGGCCCTTCACAGAGGGAAGCAGTGATTAAACATGTGCTAGAGCTTTTCATTTATAAAACAGAGATAAAAATTTGGTTTTGAGAGGTGGTTGTTTCATGTCAACGACTGGCAATGGGGTCTTACTATCTTCCATAATAAACAAGTGAGAGCGGTTCCAAGTTCTTTGAAAATTTGGCACATTGGTGCTCTTTTATAAAGCTTTGGCACTCCTCCCCACCTTTTTTCCTTTCTCAAACCATGGCTAACCGATTCCATCGGGTGCCCACCAACATTCACATACCATGGAGGAGTGCCTTTTTTTCTTTTCTTTTAAAATTAGATTGCAATGGTCTGACCAGCTCTCATGCAAAATTAATGTCGAGCAGATGAAGCTGCCTAGTCGAGGGGTACTTAATTTAATATGGAAGATAGCAATTCCGACCACTACGTCCCCATGAGCTAAGAACAGTGGCACAAAACAAGAAGTAGTTGAAAGTTTTGAAAGGTAGCACATGAAAAATTACTTTGGAATGGCTTACAAATACCATGCATAGGAATTTATAGTGGACACAATGGCAAACTTGGTTTTTAGGAGTTGGATGCACGAGTAGAGCTCATACTCAGTACAAAATGAAGGCTAGCAAAAGACTGGGAGCGACCAACTAAGAGAGCAATAACGGCCATAATCATGCAGAGCGACAAAGCAACATTAAAAGAAGCATAAGATGGCATCAAAAGTCAAAAACTAAATGATCATAGAGGTAATGGCGACTTTGTATGAGTCTAACATGTGTGAGCATGCACCAAGTCAACCCAAATAAAGCATAAAGGAGAAAACCAAAATAATGCTTCCAAATAATTAAAACAACGCATGATTTTTTCAAAGCCTCATTAAGCAATCTCAGTCATTTGAGACTAGTCATGCTACAGTAAAACCACTAAGCATACTATCAAAAAGACATCAAGCACGACATGCAAAAGCCTAGGCCGCAGTCTACACAAGCTCCTTCTTGTACCACTTTTTTGCATAAAGCTTTTTCTCTTTTCCAACACCATTCAAAAAATTTATAGCCAACTCTTTTGATGAAAACCAATAAGGACCAGAGGCAAAAATACACCTTGATGCAAAGATATAACAAGATATGAACACATATCAAGGCGAAAATCGAAAACTAAACGCAGTTCTAGAAAAAGAAGAACACTCGATCAAGAGAATAGAGTGAAAAACGGAGTGTTCTTGGCAAATGAAAAGCAAGGCAACTTCTCCAAAAGGAATTTGTTGGGGTCCAACCATTTATTTCAGCAAAAAAAACTAAACTAAACTGAAAACTAAAAACAACTGATGCTCCAAGAAAAACGCATAATGCATGAAGCAATAAAAATATACTGTTTTGAAAGGTGACCTGATTTTTGCCGATGAAGAAGGGGTGCCTCGGGGGCATCCCCAAGCTTTGATGCTTGTACTTCTTGGATATTTCTTGGGGTGCTGGGAATCCCCAAGCTTGAGCTTTTGTCCATTCTTCAACTCATCTCATCATTCTCCAATTCCTACACTTGAAAACTTCCTTCATACAAAACTAAACACAAATCTATTAGCAACATTAGTGTAAGCATAACATTGAATCAACCCTTTTTTGCTTCAGGTTTCAACTTAAAACCACCACATATAAAGTATATACTACTGTAGCAACTTCCCCAAAAGTTCCGTGATCAAAAGAACTAAAAAAGAAAGCGATAAAGCGGCAAACACAAATATTGGCAGAAATCTGTCAAAACAGAACAGCTGACAAAAGTCAAATTTTTAGAGGGTTCTCTGTTGCTCAAATAAAAAAGTGTTCAACTAATGAAAGTTTGGATATAACCTGGGTCATATGCAAAAGAAATCGCAGGTTCAAAAGATATACAGAGAATTTTCACGAATTTTACAGTGCAGCACCGAAAACTGTTTCAGGACAACAACATCCCCAAATCTTACCTCACTCAAATTAGAGGCTTCTCTTGGCACAAAAATGAAATAAAAAGGATAAGGAGAGATCATTACAGTAGTAATAACTTCCAAGACTCAAATAAAAGAAAAAGAACTGAATGTAAAAACATTGGGTTATCTCCCAAGAGTGCTTTTCTTTAATGCCTTTGAGCTAGGCGCAGAAAATGCGAATCAAGTAATATCAAGTGATGAAGCATTAAGATCAACTACAGAAGTCTTGTCAATAAGGCATTGTATTTCATCCACATAAGTTTTTGAAGACCCTTTGTGATCACGCTTTGGTTCACTCAAATCACTAAAAAGGTTTTTTTGGACAGAAACAATCAAAATTATTTTCAAAAGCTTCATACAATCCCAAGAGCTTGCTAGGTATAGATATTTTGGTTCCCTCATTGTTTGTACTAACAACCTTTATAGGTGAACTAAGTTTATTAAAGCGCTTAAGAACTTTCCTAGCTTCAATGGCAACATCTCTAAATTCTATGCACAAAGCCTCAAGGATAAAAGCTTTCTTTTCAGGGTCCTCAATATCATGAAGCTTAAGGAACATGTATTGCATAAAAGGATTAAGGCTAGCAAACCTAGCTTCTAACATGTGAATTAAATAAGTAGAAGCAACTTCATAACTAGGAGCAAGCTCAGCCAAAGACTTTTTCTCAACATCTTTATGCATACTAATATGATTAAAGAACTCCTCAATGTTACTTTTTCCAATAATTGAACCACTACCTACTGAGAGGTCCTCCAAAACGTACTTAGGGAACAACATAATGAACTAAAGTAAAGAAGTAACAACTACCAAGGATTCTAATTTTTTTGGGTTTTTGATAAAATGATGCAAGTAAAAATAAAGTAAAGCAAAATAATAAACAAAGTAAAGGATGTGCGTGCGAAACTCCCCTTGCAGAAGTCTTCTTCTTCCTCCCCGGCAACGGCGCCAGAAAAGAGCTTGATGCGGTACGGTGTTGATAGTTTTTCACCGTCCAGTTGGGAAACCCAAGAGGAAGGTATGATGAATATAGCAGCAAGGTTTTCCCTCAGTAAGAAACCAAGGTATGTCGGTCAGGAGAGGAAGGAGCCAATACGACTGAAGGTGATGCCCACTAGTTGCATGACAATCCAACAAGGGCGCCGTTTACTATAACTTGTTAGCGCGTCTTCAACCAGTAGCAACGTGGAACCTGCACACAACACAACCAAATACTTTGTTCCCAACTTACGATGAGGTTGTCAATCTCACCGGTTTGCTGTAAACAAAGAAATGAGCATATCGAGTGGAAAATAGTAATAGCATGCGAGTAAAGTAAACAGTGTAAGTAAAGTAAACAGGTGATAGCAATATAAAGGAAATAGGACCGGGGTCCACAGTTCACTAGTGGTGTCTCTCCATAAGATAAAATAATACATGTTGGGTAAACAAATTACAGTTGGGCAATTGATAGAATAAAGACAACATGCATATGTCGAGAGGATCACTATGAGATTTACTCTGGGCATTACAACAAGATACATAGACCGCCATCCAACTGCATCTATGACTAATAATCCACTTGTGGCGAATCAATCCGAGAACTCCACAAGTATTAAGTTGCGAGCAACAGATAATTGCATTAAGCAAAGTGTGTAATGTAAACAAAGCATATGCCCTTGAGCATATGAATGTTGTTTTCCCCTAGTAGCAACAGCACATCTACAACCTTAGAGGTTTCTTTCACTCCCCAGATTAAATAGAGGCATGAACCCACTATCGAGCATAAATACTCCCTCTTGGAGTCACTAGCAACTACTCAGCCAAGATAGCTACTAACAACGGAGAGCATGCAAGATCATAAACAACATAGAGATAACATAAGATAAAATTCAGTACATCAACTTAATCATAACACCAATATTCATCGGATCCCAACAAACACAACATGTAGAATTACATAAAGGTAGTCTCGATCATGTAAAGCAGCTCACGAGATCTAAACATGAAGCACATGGTGGAGAAGACAACCATCTAGCTACTGCTATGGACCCATAGTCCAAGGTAGAATACTCACTCATCGCGCCAGAGGCAAGCATGGCGATGAAGAAGACCTCCGGTGGCGATTCCCCTCTCCGGCAGGGTGCCGGGAAGAGCTTCTGGACCCTCCCGATCTTTGGGTTGACGGCGGCGGCGGATCGCGATGTGTTCTAGAAAAGTAATTGGGTCTTTAGGTTTTTCCCGTTGGGGGGTCTTTATAGGCGAAGGGGCGGCGTCAGAGGTAGACCAGGGGGCCCACACCACCAGGGGGCACGGGCTAGCCCTAGGCCGCGCCACCCTGTGGTGTGGCCACCCTCTGGCTTGGCTCCGTCTCCTCTTCGGTGTTCTGGAAGCTCCGTGAAATATCTGGATGACTGGCTTTGGTTTCGTCCAATTCTGAGAAAATTCCCTGTGTAACTTTTCTGAAACATAAAAACAGCAAAAAACAGGGAACTGGCACTGTGGCATCTTGTTAATAGGTTAGTTCTGGAAAATGCATAAAAATGCCATGAAGTGTAACAAAACACTAAACAAATGGTGTAAAAACAAGCATGGAGCATCAAAATTATGGATACATTGGAGACGTATCAGAGCCCATCATTGAGATGAATGTGAATAATTTTGATTGCAATTCCTTATGTGATCTTGGTGCAAGTATTTCTATTATGCCTAGAAAGATTTATGATATGCTTGGTTTACCACCTCTTGAAAATTGTTATTTTGATATTCCTCTTGCTGATGTTGCTAAGAAAAAATCTTTGGGAAGGATTAATGATGTTCTTATTATGGTTAACAATAACCTTGTTCCCGTTGATTTCCTTGTTTTGGATATCGAATGCAATGCTTCTTGTCCTATTATTTGGGAAGACCTTTTCTTAGAACTGTTGGTGCCATTATTGATATGAAGGAAGGTACCATTAAATATTAATTATCACTCAAGAAAGGTATGGAGCACTTCCCTAGAAAGATAAATAAATTACTTTTTGACTCTATCCTTAGAGCAAATTATGAACTTGATGCTTCTTCACTCGAAATTAATTGATTTCCACTTTCTGTGCCTAGCTTAAAGGCGTTAAAGAAAAGCACTCTTGGGAGATAACCCAATGTATTCTTTTCAGTACTTTTTATTTTTGTTGAGTCTTGGAAGTTATTACTACTGTAATGTCCTCTCCCTATCATTTTTATTTCATTTTTGTGCCAAGAAGAACCTCTAATTGGAGGAAGGTAAGATTTGGGGAAGTTGCTGTCCTGAAATAGATTTCTGTGTTGTACCATAAAAATTCGTGAAAATTCTCATAACATATTTTTGATATGAGATTTCTTGTGAACATGCCCCAGGTTATTTCCTAACTTTCATTAGTTTTGCACTTTTCGATTTGAGCAACAGAAGATTTTCAAAAAAATCAATCTTTACCAGCTGTTCTGTTTTGACAGATTTCTGCCACTATTTGTGTTTGCCTCTTGGTCTCTTTCTTTTTTAGTTCTTTTGATCACGGAACTTTTGAGGAAGTTGCTACAATATCTTATGATTTAATGGGTGTTATACTTGAGTTGAAACTGAACCAAAAGGGCAGATTTACTATCTTGCTTGCACTAATGTTGCTAATAAGAATCGTGTGAAGTTTTGTATGAAGGAAGTTTTCAAGTGTAGGGAAAGGAGAATGATGAGATGAGATGAAGAATGGACAAAACCTCAAGCTTGGGGATGCCCATGTCACCCCAAGAAATATCCAAGAGGTACAAGCATCAAAGCTTGGGGATGCCCTGAGGCACCCCTTCTTCATCGACAAAAATCAGGTCATCTTTCAAGACACTATATTTTTTATTGCTTCATATACTATGCTTTTTTCTTGGAGCATCTTTATTTTTGCTTTTTTTTGTTTGCTGCAATAAATGGTTGTACCCCAACATGTTTCTTTTGGAGAAGACACACTTTGTTTCTCATTGCCAAGAACACTCTAGTTTTCACTCTTTTTGTTCAACGAGTGTTCTTTTTTTCTAGTACTGCGTTTAGCTTTCATTTTTCACCTTGATTTTTGTTTAGAACTTATTAGTTATTTGTAGCTAGGTGTGTTTAGACCTCTGTTCTATGTTAATTTTCATCTTTAAGAGTTGTTTCAAAAAGGTTGCTTGGTGTTGGAAAAGAGAAAAAAGCTTCATGCCTATAGTGGTACAAATGGGAGCTTGTTTTGACTGTGGCTGAGACTTTTGCATGTCATGCTTGATGTTATTTTGATTATATGCTTAGTAGTTTTTGCTGTAGCATGACTTTTCTCATTGACTGAGATTGCTTAATGTGCCTTTGAAAGAATCATGCGTTGTTTTTATTATATGGGAGAATATTATTGTGGTATTCTCCTTTGATGCTTTATTTGGGTCGACTTGGCGCATGCTTACACCATGTTTGACTTTAACCCGTCGCCTTAAGCCTCTATGATCATTTGGTTTTTGACTTGTGATACCACTTTATGCTTTGGTTAATAATGTTTTGTCGCTATGCATGATTATGGCCGTTATTGCTCTCTTAGTTGGTCGCTCCTAGTCTTTTGCTAGCCTTCATTTGTACTGAGAGGGAATACTTCTCGTGCATCCAACTCCTAAAAACCAAAGTTTTCCAATGTGTCCACCATATATACCTATTAGCAATTTGCTATTCTAAGTACATTCGTCTTGCTTTTATCTATCTTCCAAATTAAACTTTTTGCTATGTGAAAAATAGTTAGTAAAGCTCTCACGAACTTGACGGCACATTTACTTTCTTGCACTTAATAAACTTGACCATTGTGGCTCTTTTATGTTGATTATATGCTTGCAAGTTGTAAGTTGGGAGTTAGCTCAGCCATGCTGTTATGGGGCATGCTTTCAACATTGCACTTATTTCTATTTAAGTTGATATTATTATCTTTTGTTTATGGATGCTTATCTCTGTGAAAGGAATTGGAAACTTATGGAGTTCATGGAGTTTGTATATGTCTTAGAGAAATGCCTAGGCCGCTAATCTAAGCCATGCATCATTCATGGTGGAAATTTACAGCATGCCCATAATGGACATTCGACGACGCATCTCAAAATAAAAAGTTATACCCAATGGTAAATAAAAGAGATGTCGAGGTGGTCATTGTCTATTTGTCTTGTAATTTTGATGTGGGCTAGTTTCCATGTCATCGGGCAAGAGGTACCCCATTGGCGTTCTCAATGATACACATATACTTGCAATGACAAGAACTTGCTTGGGACCTAAGTCGATTAGCATTGTTTAAGTACTCGTATTCACGGGACATGAGATTTTCAACTTATGATTTGTCAAGCATATGCCTCATATTTATACTTGCATTAACCTTAACCATTCAAGATGCCTATGATGGGGGCAATGAGAGCTCAAAGCTAGTAAGTACCTGATGGCTTGTAAGTAACAGCCTGTTGGGAACCCCAAGAGGAAGGTATGATGAGCACAACAGCAAGTCTTCCCTCAGTTGTGAAACCAAGGTTTATCGAACCAGTAGGAGAAAGCCAAACTTTAGAAGGTGATGCTTGCTAGCTTCGCGACACTCCGGACAATGGCGCCAGGAATATTGTTGGTGTGTCTTCACCTAGCAGCAATGTGAAACCTGCACACAACACAACCAAGAACTTTGCTCCCAACTTACGATGAGGTTGTCAATCTCACTGGTTTGCTGTAAACAAAGGATTGAGTGTATTGAGTGGTAAAAGGATAATAGTATGCAAGTAAAAGTAAAAAGTACGAGTAAAAGTAAAATGGTATAGCAATGTAAAGGAAATTGGACTGGGGTCCATAGTTCACTAGTGGTGTCTCTCCATAAGATAAATAACAACATGCTGGGTAAACAAATTACAGTTGGGCAATTGATAGAATAAAGATAACATACATATGTCATGAGGATCACTATGAGATTCACTCTGGACATTACGACAAAACACATAGACCGTAATCCAACTGCATCTATGACTAATAATCCACCCTCCGAATGTCGTTCGAGCAAACATTGGGTATTAAGTTGCGAACAACGGATAACTGCATTAAGCAAAGTGCGTAAAGTAAACAAAGCAAATATCCTTGGACACAAGAATATTGTTTTCTCCCTAGTGGCAACAGCACATCTACAACCTTAGAGGTTTCTGTCACTCCTCCAGATTACTAGAGGCATGAACCCAACTATCGAGCATAAATACTCCCTCTTGGAGTCACTAGCATCTACTCAGCCAAGATATCTACTAGCAATGGAGAGCATGCAAGATCATAAACAACATAGAGATAACATAAAGATATATATTCAGCACATCAACTTGACATAGTACTGATACTCATCGGATCCCAACAAACACAACATGTATGATTACATAAAGATGATCTTGATCATGTAGGGCAGCTCACAAGATCTAAACATGAAGCACATGGTGGAGGAGACAACCATCTAGCTAATGCTATGGACCCGTAGTCCAAGGTAGACTACTCACACATCACTCCGGAGGCGACCATGGTGGTGGAGAAGGCCTCCGGCAGGGTGCCGGGAAGAGCTCCTGGATCTTCCCGTTCTCGCTTCGACGATGGGGGCGGCTTGCAGTATGTTTTGAGGAAAAGCGATCCGTCCTTTAGGTTTTTCCCGTCGAGGGGATTTTATAGGCGAAAGGGCAGCGTCAGAGGGCGGAAAAGGCGGTCTCACCATGTGGTGGCGCGGCCAGGGGCTGGGCCGCGCCACCATATGGTGAGCCTGGCCCCTGGCCCCCCTCCGTCTCATCTTTGGTCTTTGCAAAGCTTCGGTAAAAATAGGAGGTTCGGCTTTTGTTTTGTCCAATTCCGAGAATATTTCCTGTGTGACTTTTATGAAACACAAAAACAGCAGAAAATAGTGAACTGACACTGTGCCATCTTGTTAATAGGTTAGTTCTAGAAAATGCATAAAAACGCCACAAAGTGTAACAAAACACAAAACAAATGATGTATAAACAAGCATGGAGCATAAAAATTATAGATACGTTTGAGACGTATCAAGCATCCCCAAGCTTAACTCCGGCTCGTCCTCGAGTAGGTAAGTGACGAGGGTTAACTCGACAAATGTCCTAGATGAAGGACTTAGGATCGGGGAGATAGGGCGTCGGATGAACTCGAAGGTGAAATCAGTCAAACAAGGTGTATATCGAAAGTAAACGTGGGTGTAGAACCTGGCTTGCTTTCAATCTGTCCCTCACCGTCCCCTTCTGGCCCCTATATATAGATGGCCAGGTCTCGAGGATTGGGAGGGATCCGATACAGATTACAATATCGACATACGACATGAACTCGTATTTCGACTAGCATTATAATTGGGCCTAGCTAAACGGGCCTCAGGGGTACTCAACTGACGGGCTCTATTATCTATACCCTTGTCAGTAGCCCCCGAGATTCTACCAGAATTACAGATTCGGGTTGAATCTCAGATCTTTATTTCTTCGACTTGATCAATCTTCAACTTCTTCATATCTTCAAATCTTTGACTTCGAATATCTTTCGTTATATTGTCTCGCAAGGGGTTTTGATGAACAAGCCTGGCAACTCTGACGGATCAAGAGGCCAGTTAACTGCCGGAACAGATACTTGTCACGTACTTCAAATTCAATCCCCTTGGACTTGAATTCGGGAAACCGGTCAAACTCATTCTTTTGCCGCATTTAGGTCTTACAAGGAATGAATCCCAGTGGTTCTTAGGATACCCAGTGCGTCCACCAGGATTTTCTTCACGTCGTAGACATGGATACGTACCAGCAGAGCGCATCCATGTGCGTATACCAGGCCACACAGGACGGATCCTGGGGTCTTACCTTCATGATATATTTCAACCACGGCATTCAAGTTTTGTCGTGATGACGCAACTCGAGAATCATATTTCGCAGCCTTGTTTGACTAATTCAATATACAAAAAAATTCGAGTTATCCTTTTTAACTTTCATGAATAACTCGCAATGGGAGTAATCGATGTTCATTTTGTCAGCAATGTAGCCGAAGTTCCTTGCTGATGAAATGCAACCGATTATGTCTAAACCTCGTGTCCATCAACTTGTTCTTTATCACCAGCTTCGACTTCTCTCCTTCCTTTTGTCGACTTCTTTCTATCGGGTGCGCGATAGCGCTCCCTATGGGAGTAGCCCCTGAGGCTATAGCCGAATTTTTCGGGTATAGGCTCAAGAAAATAGATAGACCTGTTCCATATATTTCCTCTTGTGATATTTTTCAACATTACTCGCCCTTTCAGTTGTTCTTCCCTTCTTACGACGCAAGCCCCCGAGTCGAAGACGAGGTGTACTGTGCTTTCTTGATAGATACTTTCTTATCCCCTTTTTTTGTACGTATCTTTTCCTTTAACACATTGATTCTTCTGTACCATCTGTACTTAAAAACCCAGAAGTATATTTTGGGTCTTGCCTCTCCAGAGTCCCATTAGTACATCTTTATAAATAAAGCATGTTTGGCCAGGGTAAAACCCTAATTCCTTCATTAGTGCCTTTCTTCGCCGCATCATCTTCTTCTTCCTCATCCCATCTAGGGTTTTTCCTTCACATCGCTTGTTTCCATGGCCGATGCGAGTGGATCACATCTGAACATCGGCGCCCTGGTGGAGAAAAGGGGTTGCGGCTGCCCTCGTGGCAGTAAGAACAAAGCGACAACCGAGGCTGTGGTCGCTTCATCGTCCGCTCCGGTGAAGCGACGCCCCGGCCGTCTGGCCGGGAGTAAAAATAAGCCCAAGGTGCCATCTGCTACACCAGGTCCAAGTGCTCCTTCTGCTAATGCTTCTCCTCCTGCGCCCAGAATCTATTCCTTCTTTTGTATCGCCGGCGTGCAGTGTCATGAGATTCAGCGCTTACCGCTGAAATTCACCAAGTTTATGAATGGGCGAGAACTGCGGGAGGCGGTTCTTCATGAACACTCTGGGGGAGGGACTCCCTATGAAGTGGAGTTCTAGTACGACGGCGCCGGTGAGCAGTACTTCAAGGGCGGCTGGTCGCAGTTTGCAGAGGACCACGACCTCCATCAAGGTTTTTTCATAAATTTCGACTTCCACATTGGCACGTCGAAGTTCGACATGAGAATCTATGACGGCACCCAGTGCCAGAAGGAGTATGAAGCCGAAGTGCATTTTCACTAGTTTCTCTTTATGTAATCTCTTTTCCTAGTTGTCCTTTCTCTTTACTATCTGTAATAAGTAATCGTGTTTGGATTTCATGTTGCTCCTACTTTATTAATAGACCATGGGAACGGATCGTCGTTCCGAGGTATGCACTAAATATATTATCGGGCTCTTTTGAACCGTGCATATTGTTGTTGAATATTGGGTTGCAATCAACCTTGTAGTATGCCTCAGATAATCACAAATCTCGATAATTTGTTAATATTATTTCGTACGACTCGAGGGTCTGAGCCCCCGAGTGGAAAGTAAAGTATTTGCATATATTGTCGATTTGACCCAAGGAACCCGACCTATGGCCTCATGTTCTGGGTTCGGAGGGTCATAACTCGAAAAACTCTTTGTCGCCTTATATTGCCTACGCGTAGAACTGTCGTAGTTGCTCTGCATTCCATGGGTTACTCTCGTCTTTCCCTGTTTTCTTGTCTTGTAGTCGATAAGCTCCTCCTGGTATTACTTCTGTCACGATGTATGGTCCCACCCATGGGGACTCGAGTTTTCCATGACCATCTTGTTTAAGTCATAGAACTAGATCTCCCACCATGAAAGATCATGGACGAACTCGACTACTGTGGTAGTTTCGTAGATTTTGCTGATATTGAGTAGCTCTGGCTAGTGCTACGTCTCTTGCTTCGTTGAGTGCATCGACATCATCCTGAAGTGTTTCTGTAGAAGTTGCCTCATCATATGCTGCGATTCTTGGAGCTTCATGGGTGATCTCGACTGGAAGAACGGCTTCTGCGCCATGGACCAGGAAGAAAGGAGTTTCTTGAGTAGCTGTGTTTGGTGTAGTTCGGAGACTCCAAAGTACGGAGGGTAGCTCATCTACCCAAGCGTGCTTGGCTTTTTTGAGGGGTGCTAACAGCCTTTTCTTTATCCCATTGCATATCAAGCCATTGGCTTTCTCGACTTGCCCATTTGTCTTTGGATGTGCCACAGATGCGAATTTCAACTTGATTCCTAAACTTTCACAGTAACTCTTGAACTCCTTCGATGTGAAGTTTGTCCCATTGTCTGTGATGATACTGCGCGGTACTCCGAAGTGAAAAACTATTGACTTGATGAAGTTGATTGCCGCTGTAGAATCTTGGGTTGTCACGGGGGCTGCCTCTACCCACTTGGTGAATTTGTCGACTGCTACCAGCATATAAACATGCCATCCTGGCCAAGATTTGAGCAGTTTTCCCACCATATCAAGACCCCATTGTGCGAAGGGCCAGGATAATGGTATTGGTTGCAACTTCGCTGCTGGTGCGTGTGGTCGAGATGCGAAACGTTGACAGGCCTCACACTTCCTTACTATATCTTTCGCGTCTTTAATGGCTGTGAGCCAATAAAATCCTGCACGACAGGCTTTTGCTGCAATGGCTCTGCTGCTAGCGTGATGTCCACGTACCCCCGCGTGGATGTCCTTTAAGATTTCTTTCCCTTCTTGAGGAGTAACGCATCATTGCAAAACGCCTGTTATACTTCTCTTGTATAATTTTCCTTGCAACACGACGAAAGCCTTGGATCGTCATATTATTCTTTTCGCTTGTACTGTATCTTTGGGTAGTGTTTTGTTTATCATGTAAGCCAAGTACGGTTGCATCCAAGTTTCCTCGATCATCATGACTTCTTCAGGTTCAGCTGTCCCGCTATTACCAGCCCCCGAGCCTGTTGCTTGGTGCTGGACTCGCTCTCCTATAGTTGAGACTTTGTTACTTTTAATTGATCTTTCTATGATTTCTTCCCAAAAAACTCCTTGTGGTACGGGTAAGCAATGGGACCCGATATTTGCTAAATTGTCGGCTTCCTCGTTGCTAGCTCTACTGACATGTGAAACTTCGCATCCGTCAAATGTTCTCTCAAGTTAATAATATAGATTTCTGTATGCTGTCATATTGTCGCTGATGGCATCGCACTTGTTCATCACTTGTTGTACGATGAGATTCGAGTCCCCAAATATTTTCAGTCGAGTTGCTCCGCATGCTTTGGCCATTTTCATCCCATGGAGCAGCGCCTTGTATTCGGCTTCATTATTAGAAGCTTGAGGAAAACTCATCCTTAGCACGTACTTCAACTTGTTGCATTGTGGTGATATCAGGACTACTCCTGCTCCTGCATCTTGGATTCTTTTTGATCCGTCGAAATACATTGTCCACACACTCGATAAATCTGGTGGCCCTGTACTTTGTAACTGCAGCCACTCTGCTGTGAAATCTGGTAAAACTTGGGACTTGATCGCCTTCCGCTTTTCATACGTGATGTCCAGGGGTGATAACTCAATTCCTCATAAGGAGACGCATCCTGTTGCTGAAGGGTTGTTCAACATATTGGATAGTGGTGCTTTATTGACCACTATGATTGGGTGCACCGCAAAATATTGTCATAGTTTTCGTGCTGTTGTGAATACGCTGTATGCAAGTTTCTGGTAGTGCAGGTACCTTTGCTTTGTTGGAGATAGCACCTCGCTGACAAAATATACTGGTCGTTGGAATCCATGAGCTTTTCCTTCTTCACTTCTTTTGACTACTAATACTGTGCTCACCACTTGGTGTGTTGCTGCAATGTATAGTAGTAATGGCTCCTTTTCCTTTGGTGCGACCAACACCGGTGGTGTGGAAAGCACTTTTTTCAGTTGAGTGAAAGCTGAGTCCGCTTCTTCTGTCCACTCGAATTTGTCATCTGATTTTTTCTTCAATGCGTAGAAAGGGAGCGCTTTTTCTCCTAGCCTTGCAATGAATCGACTTAGTGCCGCGACGTGCCCTGCGAGCTTCTGTACGTCGTGCAATTTTGTTGGCTTCCCCATCATTAGTATTGCTTGGATCTTCTCTGGGTTTGCCTCTATTCCTCTGGCGGATACCAGGAATCCCAGGAGTTGCCCTGCAGATACCCCAAAAGAGCATTTTGTCGGGTTAAGCTTGAGCTTGTACCTGTTTAAGTTGTCAAAGGTTTCTGCCAGATCACTGATTAGTGACTCCTCTTTTCTTGTGGTGATGACCACGTCGTCGATGTAGACTTGAATGTTTCGTCCTATTTGACTTCCAAGGCAATTTTGCATCATCCTTTGGTAGTTTGCTCCTGCATTTTTTAAGCCGAAAGGCATGACTTGGTAGCAGAACACGCCGTAAGGTGTTATGAAAGCTGTTTTTTCCTCATCTTCTTTCTTCAATTTGATCTGGTTGTATCCAGAATATGCATCCAGGAAGGAAAGTCTTGCGCACCCCGCTGTTGAGTCAATTATCTGGTCGATGCGAGGTAGAGGGAAGGGATCCTTTGGACAGTGCTTGTTGAGAGACGTATAGTCGACACACACTCGTTGCACATCTGTATTTTTCTTGGGGACTATAACTGGATTAGATACCCAAGTCGATGCTTTGATTTCTCGGATGAACCCTGCGTTTTCTAGCCTGTGTAGCTCGGACGCTATTGCTTTTCTTTTGGGTTCATCAAATCTTCTCAATGGTTGCTTGACTGGCTTTGCTTTGGGATCGACGTTTAGTGCATGCTCGACGAGTTCCTTGGGAACCCCTGGCATGTCTGAAGGACACCAGGCGAAGATTTCCCAGCGCTCACGGAGGAACTCGATGAGCACGCTTTCCTATGCGAGATCCAGATTTACTGCTATGGAGGTAGTCTTGTTCAGGTCCGTGGGGTGGACCTGGATTTTCTTCGAGTCTTGGGCTGCATCGAAAGCCTGATCTGGCAGGGATCGTCCGACGTCGGGTAACACGTTGTGGTCAGTTTCGCCTTTCAACCTTGCGTATTCTGCTGTCATGCCGAAGTTTGTGCTAACCTATTGAATTCCTTGTCATAAGTGTTGGATACTTCAAAGCTGCCTTGTACCGTGATTGTTTCTTTGGGTCCTGGGATTTTGAGCGTGAGATATGCGTAGTGAGGTACTGCCATGAATTTTGCAAATGTTGGGCGCCCCAGGATTGCATGATATTGTGAAGGCCAATCCATGACTTCGAACTCCAGCTTCTCTCTATGATAATTGTTGCTATTGCTGAAGCAAACGTCGAGTTCTATTTTCCCGAGAGGGTAATTTGCGCTTCCTAGCACTATTCCGTGGAAAGAACAATCTGTTGGCTTTAGACTTTCCAGTGAAATGCACATTACTCTCAGAGTTCTCGTGTATATTAAGTTTATGCCACTTCCTGCATCCATGAATACTCTCCTGATGTCGTATCGCCCTATTTGTGCCTTTAGTACCATTGGAGCGTGCCCTGGCCTGGGAACTTTCCTCGGGTGGTCTGCTCTGCTAAATCTGACTGGTTGATCGGACCACTGCAAGTACTCTGTAGTAGCTGGTGGTGATGATATTGCCAAGTTGACCTATCTAGATATGCTCTTCCTTTCTTTCTTTAACTTTGGTACTGGTTGAATCATTGCTGATATATATACCTTGGACTCCGGCTGTTTTGCGAGTCGTTGCATTTGATATCCTTGACTCGCGCTTTTTCCTCCCTATCGTGTTCCTTGGCTATAATCCATGGCATTTTACAACCTTAAGAAGGTTCTGCAATCCTTCATCTGGTGGTTGGAAACTCTTTTCCCATCTAGGTACGCATAATGGATGCGACAAGGACCATATAGCATGTCTTCTGCTGAAGGACCCGAGTACCTTGATTTCTCTTTTCCTCTACTATCTCTTGTTTGAAACTCTTTGTTTTCATAGCCTTCCTCGTTCCTTCCTTCATATCCCGCGGCTATCTGATTTCGCCTTCCATAGTTGTCGCTATTGCGGTACCTTCGCCTTTGCCTGCTTGTTTTGTCGACTTCTGGTGAACGCCCCCTTTTGTTGTTATACGCATCTTCTCCATCGGCAAATCTGTTTGCTACTTCCATTAGTTCTGACACTGTCCTTGGCCTTGTTCTCCCTATTTCTTCCACGAGGTCCGAACGACGAAGGCCTGCCGAAAAAGCATCTATTGCTCTTTCGTCGGAGACGTCTTCAGCTAAATTTTTGATTACACTCCAGTGTTGTATGTAAGAGCGTAGGGTTTCGCCTTTCTTTTGTACACACGCCTTAATTTCCTCCAACGATGCAGGGCACTTATATGTTGAGAGAAAATTTCTTGCAAATTGATTTTCTAACTCTCCCCAACTTCCGATGGAATCATTGGGTATGGTATTCAACCATGACCGTGCTGCGCTGGTGAGGTGTAACTGCAAACTTTGCATGGCTGTTGCTCTTGTTCCTCCTAAGATCTATACTGCTTGCAGATAATCTGACAGCCATAGAGTGGGTTCTTGCGACCCATCATATTTTTCTTGGTCGTGCGGCAACTTAAAACCTTTAGGTACCTGCATTTTGCGAACCCTGCGGGTAAAGCATAACACGCCCATCTGTTTTTCATCGTCTTCGTAATTTTCCTCTTTCCACGCATAGCGCGAGTTGTTCACTCGTGCTTGTGCTATTATCTTTCTTGCGTCCTCCTGCCATTTTTGTCGCCTCTCACCACCTGATGACTCACTGGATTCGTTTCGTGGGGACTTGCGCTTGAATTCTTCCTTTCGCCTTTCCTTATGGTGTGTCGCCTTTTCCTCTGGAAGTTTTCCCATTAACTTGTCTTCTATCAACCCGAGGCTTCGTATTGCGGTCTGATGCATGTGCTCCCGCGGATCTCCAGGCTCTGGTTGTGTGGTTAGTAGGTACGTTTGTGCTGCTACCAACGCTGCTTCTGGTATTTCTTGCACAAAGTCTTCTTCCTCTTCTGACTGTTGCACACTTAGACTTTTCACATAGCTTTCTTCTCTTGTCTGTGCGGTTGTGCTTCGGGTCTCTGCGCCTTTCCAAGCTGTACTCTGATGCATCGTTGTACTCACCCCAGTATCCTCCACTTGATGTACTGTTGTCATCTCGGCTTCTCATGAGCATGTCTCTTTCCTCCCTTAGCTTCTTCTTGTGCTGGTGCAACGCGCATTGATACCCCATCAAAATTTCTCTCCTTGAATCTGCGGGTACCTCTGTGCCGTGATTGATGGCTGACATGATGATTCTCCACTCTCCGGTTGAAACGTGAATTTTCTCCTTTTCCTTTCTACTGTTACTTCTTGGATTGTCGACTTGCAGGTCGACCTCTTTGTTGCCTTCGTGATTATCCTCTTCTGCTACTTCAGTGATAATAACGCATAACTGATGTATGCTTCTGGAGACGCCACTGCTTTTGATGGCAAAGTCCCTTGAACTATCGTGAGTTTTAACCGTTGTTGCTTCCACCTCAGATTTTTCCCGAGTTTCGTTGAGTTCCTCGAGTTTCTCTTGCATATCTTCTGTTGTTGTGAGACTGACCGGCGAGTTTACCTCGCTGGAAGAGCCTACGGATGATCCAGATATTGTGATTCTCTCAGCTTTGCTTGTCGATGGACCTGGTTTCGTCGGATCCGAAAGGCAAGTTGAACCCGAAGGTCCAACGTAGAAGCTTAAACTTTCGATCATCAGCTCCATCTCTTGACTTTCGTCGACTTCTAGATTGCTGTTGGCTAAAAGCGAAAAAGCCGTCGAATTCATGATTCCAACGCCCAGAATCCCCACGGTCGGCGCCAATTGACGAGGGTTAACTCGACAAATGTCCTAGATGAAGGACTTAGGATCGGGGAGATAGGGCGTCGGATGCACTCGAAGGTGAAATCAGTCAAACAAGGTGTATATCGAAAGTAAACATGGGTGTAGAACCTGGCTTGCTTTCAATCTGTCCCTCACCATCCCTTCCTGGCCCCTATATATAGATGGCCAGGTCTCGAGGATTGGGAGGGATCCGATACAGATTACAATATCAACATACGACATGAACTCGTATTTTGACTAGCATTACAATTGGGCCTAGCTAAACGGGCCTCAGGGGTACTCAACTGACGGGCTCTATTATCTATACCCTTGTCAGTAAGTGATAACAAAAGAATAATTTTTGAGGTGACATGCACCATCACAATCTTGATCATCTATGTAAAGCATTGAGTGCTGGGATCAAAGAACTTAAAACATGGGCATAAAAGACATAATCTTGACAATAAGAACTTAGCAACCATGTTATAACATGAAAAGAAACACAAACGAAAGATCATGAATAATGAAACATTGAAAGTCAAACATGTGTTCAAATCATATGGAAAAACATAGCAAATGGTTTTCAGCTTGTCCTTCATGGAATAGAAAAACAAAAATGCATAGGACACCTTCAAGTTTAAGAGGGCGACTAGATACAAATAATTTAAGAACAAGTGAAACCATATTCATGAATCAATCAATGATAAACTTTGGGACTATGCACATTAAACTCAGAATGGCAACTATGCTCTCTTAGACGGTGCATAAAGGTAGAAGGTGGAGACTCAATAAAAAGGTAAAATAAAGGCCCTTCGCAGAGGGAAGCAGTGATTGCAAGTTTTATAAATCTTCAAAAATTATGGTACTTACTAGCTTTGAGCTCTCATTGCCCCCATCATAGGCATCTTCAATGGTTAAAGTAAATGTGAGAACAATTATGAGCATATGCTTAACAAATCATAAGTTGAGAACCTCGTGTCCCGTGAAGTACAAATACCCAAACCTCATGCTACTCGACTTAGGGTCCCAAGCAAGCTCTTGTTATTTTAAGTATACACGTATCATCGAGAACCGCCAACGGGGTACCTCCTTGTCCGATGACATGGAACAAGCCCACATCAAAATAATAGGACAAACAAACAATGAACACCTCGGCATCTCTTTTATTTACCATTGGTATAGCTTTTTATTGTGAGATGCGTCGTCGAATGTCCACTATGGGCATGCTGTAAATTTCCACCATGAATGATGCATGGCTTAGATTAGCGGCCCAGGCATTTCTCTAACACATATACAAACTCCATGATCCCGCAAGATTCCCAACTTATTTCACATCGCGAGTATCCATAAACAAAAGATCACGATATCAACTCAAATGAGAGAAAGTGCAATGTTGAAAGCTTACCCCATGACGGCATGGTTTGGCTAATTTCCAACTTACAACTTGCAAGCATAACGTCAACATAAGAGAGCCACAATGTCAAAATTTTAAAAGCGAGAAAAGTAAAGTGTGCCATCAGGTTTGTGAGAGCTTTACTGACTAATTTTCACATAACACCAAAAGAGTTTAATTCGAAGGATGGATAAAAGCAAGTCAAATGTACTTGGAATAGCAAATTGCTAATAGGTATGTATGGTGGACACATTGGAATAACTTGGTTTTTAGGAGTTGGATGCACGAGTAGAGCTCATACTCAGTACAAAATGAGGGCTAGTAAAAGACTGGGAGCGACCAACTAAGAGAGCAATAACGGCCATAATCATGCATAGCGACAAAACATCATTAAAAGAAGCATAAAATGGCATCACAAGTCAAAAACCAAATGATCATAAAGGCTTATGGTGACTTTGTAGGAGTCAAACATGTTGTAAGCATGCGCCAAGTCAACCCAAATAAAGCATCAAGGAGAAAACCAAATAAATGCTTCCATATAATAAAAATAACGCATGATTTTTTTCAAAGGCTCATTAAGCAATCTCAGTCATTTGAGACAAGTCATGCTACAGCAAAAACTACTAAGCATACTATCAAAACGACATCAAGCATGGCATGCAAAAGTCTAAGCCGCAGTCTAAACAAGCTCCTTTTTATACCACTTTTTTGTATGAAACTTTTTCTCTTTTCCAACACCATTCAAACCTTTTTGAGACAACTCTTTTGATGAAAATCAACATAGACCAGTGGTCTAAATACACATTGATGCAAAGATAAAACAAGATCTGAACAAAAATCAAGGCGAAAAACGAAAGCTAAATGCAGTTCTAGAAAAAGAGAACACTCGTTGAATGATAAGAGTGAAAACTAGAGTGTTCTTGGCAATGAAAAATGAAGTATATCTCCTCCAAAAGAAATTTGTTGGGGTCCAACCATTTATTGCAGAAAACAAAACAAAAGAAAACTGAAAGCAAAAGTAAAGACGCTCCAAGAAAAACGCATAGAATATGAAGCAATAAAAATATAGTGTGTTGAAAGGTGACCTGATTTTTGCCGATGAAGAAAGGGTGCCTCTAGGGCATCCCCAAGCTTTGACGCTTGTACCTCTTGGATATTTCTTGGGGTGACATGGGCATCCCCAAGCTTGAGCTTTTATCCATTCTTCATCTCATCTCATCATTCTCCAATCCCTACACTTGAAAACTTCCTTCATACAAAACTTCACACAATTCTATTAGCAACGTTAGTTTTGTATGAAGGAAGTTTTCAAGTGTAGGGATTGGAGAATGATGAGATGAGATGAAGAATGGATAAAAGCTCAAGCTTTGGGATGCCCATGTCACCCCAGGAAATATCCAAGAGGTACAAGCGTCAAAGCTTGGGGATGCCCTAGAGGCACCCCTTCTTCATCGGCAAAAATCAGGTCACATTTCAACACACTATATTTTTATTGCTTCATATTGTATGCATTTTTCTTGGAGCGTCTTTACTTTTGCTTTCAGTTTTCTTTTGTTTTGTTTGTTGCAATAAATGGTTGGACCCCCAACAAATTTCTTTTGGAGAAGGCATACCTTGTTTTTCATTGCCAAGACCACTCTATTTTTTACTCTTATTGTTCAACGAGTGTTCTCTTTTTCTAGAACTGCGTTTAGCTTTCGTTTTTCGCCTTGATTTTTGTTCAGATCTTGTTATATCTTTGCATCAAGGTGTATTTAGACCACTGGTCTATGCTGGTTTTCATCAAAAGAGTTGTCTCAAAAAGGTTTGAATGGTATTGGAAAAGAGAAAAAAAGTTTCATGCCTATAGTGGTACAAATGGGAGCTTGTTTAGGCTGCGGCTTAGACTTTTGCATGTCATGCTTGCTGTCATTTTGATAGTATGCTTAGTAGTTTTTGCTATAGCATGACTTGTCTCAAATAACTGAGATTGCTTAATGAGCCTTTGAAAAAATCATGCATTGTTTTTATTATATGGAAGCATTTTATTGTGGTTTTCTCCTTTGATGCTTTATTTGGGTTGACTTGGCGCATGCTTACAACATGTTTGACTCTAACAAAGTCACCATAAGCCTCTATGATCATTTGGTTTCTGACTTGTGATACCACTTTATGCTTCGGTTAATGATGTTTTGTCGCTATGCAAGATTATGACCGTTATTGCTCTCTTAGTTGGTCACTCCTAGTCTTTTGCTAGCCTTCATTTTGTACTGAGTATGAGCTCTACTCGTGCATCCAACTTCCAAAAACCAAGTTATTCCAATGTGTCCACCATACATACCTATTAGCAATTTGCTATTCCAAGTACATTTGACTTGCTTTTATCTATCCTTCAAATTAAACTCTTTTTGGTGTTATGTGAAAATTAGTCAGTAAAGCTCTCACGAACCTAACGGCACACTTTACTTTTCTCGCTTTTAAAATTTTGACATTGTGGCTCTCTTATGTTGATGTTATGCTTGCAAGTTGTAAGTTGGAAATTAGCCCAGCCATGCCGTCATGGGGCAAGCTTTCAACATTGCACTTTCTCTCATTTGAGTTGATATCGTGATCTTTTGTTTATGGATACTCACGATGTGAAATAAGTTGGGATCTTATGAGGTCATGGAGTTTGCATATGTGTTAGAGAAACGCCTGGGCCGCTAATCTAAGCCATGCATCATTCATGGTGGAAATTTACAGCATGCCCATAGTGGACATTCGACGACACATCTCACAATAAAAAGCTATACCAATGGTAAATAAAAGAGATGTTGAGGTGTTCATTATCTGTTTGTCTTGTCATTTTGATGTGGGCTTGTTCCATGTCATCGGGCAGGAGGTACCACGTTGGTGGTTCTCGATGATACGTGTATGCTTATAATGACAAGAACTTGCTTGGGACCTCAGTTGAGTAGCATGAGGTTTGGGTATTCGTACTTCATGGGACACGAGGTTTTCAACTTATGATTTGTTAAGCATATGCTTCATAATTGTACTCGCATTTACCTTAACCATTCAAGATGCCTATGATGGGGGCAATGAGAGCTCAAAGCTAGTAAGTATCATAATTTTTGGAGGTTTATAAAACTTGCAATCCCTGCTTCCCTCTGCAAATGGCCTTTCTTTTACTTTTATGTTGAGTCTCCACCTTCTACCTTTATGCACCGTCTAAGAGAGCATAGTTGCCATTCTGAGTTTAATGTGCATAGTCCCAAAGTTTATCATTGATTGATTCATGATTATGGTTTTGCTTGTTCTTAAATTATTTGTATCTAGTCGCCCTCTTAAACTTGAAGGTGTCCTATGCATTTATGTTTTGCTATTCCATGAAGGACAAGCTGAAAACCACTTTGCTATGTTTTTATATATGATTTGAACACACACTTGACTTTCAATGTTTCATTATTCATGATCTTTCGTTGGTGTTACTTTTCATGTTATAACATGGTTGCTAAGTTTTTATTGTCAAGATTATGTCTCTTATGCCCATGTTTTAAGTACTTTGATCCCAACACTCAATGTTTTACATCGTTGATCAAGATTGTGATGGTGCATGTCAGCTCAAAAATTATTCTTTTGTTATCACTTACCTACTCGAGGACGAGCAGGAGTTAAGCTTGGGGATGCTTGATACGTCTCAAACGTATCTATAATTTTTTATGCTCTACGCTTGTTTATACACCATTTGATTTGTGTTTTGTTACACTTTGTGGCGTTTTTATGCATTTTCTGGAACTAACCTATTAACGAGATGCCACAGTGCCAGTTCCCTGTTTTCAACTATTTTTGTGTTTCAGAAAAGCTACACAGGAAATATTCTCAGAATTGGACAAAACAAAAGCCAAACCTCCTATTTTTACCGAAGCTTCACGAAGACCGAAGATGAGACGGAAGGAGGCCACAGGCCGGCCACACCCTAGGGTGGCACGGCCTAGCCCTGGCTCGCGCCACTAGGGGGTGAGGCCGCCTGGTCTACCTCCTGACGCCGCCCTTCCGCTTATATATTCCCCTCGATGGGAAAAACCTAAAACCTGATCAATTTTCCTCGAAACATACTGCAAGCCGCCGTTGTCGATGCGAGATCGGGAGGATCTAGGAGCTCTTCCCGGCACCCTGCCGGAGGCCTTCTCCACCACCATGGTCGCCTCTGGAGTGATGTGTGAGTAGTCTACCTTGGACTACGGGTCCATAGAAGTAGCTAGATTGTCATCTCCTCCACCATGTGCTTCATGTTTAGATCTTGTGAGCCGCCCTACATGATCAAGATCATCTTTGTGTAATTCTACATGTTGTGTTTGTTGGGATCCGATGAGTATTGGTACTATGTCAAGTTGATGTGCTGAATTATTATCTTTATGTTATCTCTATATTGTTTATGATCTTGCATGCTCTCCGTTCCTAGTAGATATCTTGGCCGAGTAGATGCTAGTGACTCCAAGAGGGAGCATTTATGCTCGATAGTTGGGTTCATGCCTCTAGTAATCTGGGGGAGTGACAGAAACCTCTAAGGTTGTAGATGTGTTGTTGCCACTAGGGAGAAAACAACATTATTGTGTTCAAGGACATTCGTATTGTTTACATTATGCACTTTGCTTAAGGTGATAATCTGTTGTTCGCAACTTAATACCCGATGGTTGCTCAGACGACATCCGGAGGGTAGATTATTAGTCATAGATGCAGTTGGATTACAGTCTATGTATTTTGTTGTAATGCCTAGAGTGAATCTCATAGTGATCCTCATGACATATGTACGCTATCTTTATTCTATCAATTGCCCAACTATAATTTGTTTACCCAGCATGTTGTTATTTATCTTATGGAGAGACACCACTATTGAACTGTGGACCCCGGTCCAATTTCCTTTACATTGCTATTACCATTTTACTTTTACTTGCACTATTTACTTTCTTGCATACTATTACCTTTTACCACTCTATACGCTCAATCCTTTGTTTACAGCAAACCGGTGAGATTGACAACCTCATCGTAAGTTGGGGCAAAGTACTTGGTTGTGCTGTGTGCAGGTTCCACGTTGCTGCTAGTGAAAAGCTATGCACCAGCATTTATTTGGTGCCATTGCTGGAGTGTCGCAAAGCTAGCAGGCATCAACCTTCGGAAGTGTGGTTCTTTCTCCTACTGGTTCGATAAACCTTGGTTTCACAACTGAGGGAAAACTTGCTGCTGTGCTTATCATACCTTCCTCTTGGGGTTCCCAAACGGGGTGTAATCTACACGCCATCACTTACCTACTCGAGGAAGAGCAGGAGTTAAGCTTGGGGATGCTTGATACGTCTCAAACATATCTATAATTTTTGATGCTCCATGCTTGTTTATGCACCATTTGCTTTGTGTTTTGTTACACTTTGTGGCATTTTTATGCATTTTCCGGAGCTAACCTATTAACGAGATGCCACAGTGCGAGTTCCCTATTTTCTGCTATTTTTGTGTTTCAGAAAAATTACACCAGAAATATTCTCGGAATTGGACGAAACAAAAGCTGAAGTTCCTATTTTTCCTGACACAAGACGGAGTCCAAAGCAGAGACGGAGGGGCCTCGGAGGGCAGCCGCACCATAGGGTGGCACGGGCCACCCCCTGGCCGCGCCACAAGGTGGTGTGGACCCCTGGTCCACCCCTGACATCGCCCTTCCGCCTATATATTCTCCTCAACGAGAAAACCCTGAAGGCCCGAACTCTTTTCCAGAAAACATACTGCAAGCTGCCGCCGTCATCGAGGCGAGATCGGGAGGGTCCAGAAGCTCCTCCCGGCACCCTGCCGGAGAGGGGAATCACCATCGGAGGCCTTCTTTATCACCATGCCTGCCTCCGGAGTGATGTGTGAGTAGTCTACCTTGGACTACGGGTCCATAGCAGTAGCTAGATGGATGTCTTCTCCTTCATGTGCTTCATATTTAGATCTTGTGAGCTGCCTATCATGATCAAGATCATTGTTATGTAATTCTACATGTTGTGTTTGTGATTTGTGAGTAGTATGTGTCAAGTTGATTTGTGATTTATTATCTCTATGTTGTTTATGATCTTGCATGCTCTCCGTTGCTAGTAGATATCTTGGCCGAGTAGATGCTAGTGACTCCAAGAGGGAGTATTTATGCTCGATAGTGGGTTCATGCCTCTAGTAATCTGGGAGAGTAACAATAACTTCAAAGGTTGTAGATGTGTTGTTGCTACTAGGGAGAAACCAACAATCTTGTGTTCAAGGACATTTGTATTGTTTACATTACACACTTTGCTTAAGACGATAATCTGTTGCTTGCAACTTAATACCCAATGGTTGTTTAGATGATATCCAGCGGGTGGATTATTAGTCATAGATGCAGTTGGATTACGGTCTATGTATTATGTTGTAATGCCCAAGTGAATCTCATAGTGATCCTCATGACATGTACATGCATTGTTTGCATTCTTTATTCTGTCAATTGCCCAACTGTAATTTGTTTACCCAGCATGTTATTTATCTTTATGGAGAGACACCTCTAGTGAACTGTGGACCCCGGTCCATTCTTTTACATTCATATTACGTTTACTTTTTACAAGCATAATTTACTTTCTCGCAAACAAATATCTTTTACCACACGATACGTTTAATCCTTTATTTATAGCAAACCGGTGAGATTGAAAACTGATACGTCTCAAACGTATCTATAATTTTTTATGCTCCATGCTTGTTTATGCACCATTTGGTTTGTGTTTTGTTACACTTCATGGCATTTTTATGCATTTTCCGGAACTAACCTATTAATAAGATGCCACAGTGCCAGTTCCGAGTTTTCTGCTGTTTTTGTGTTTTAGAAAAGCTACACAGGAAATATTCTCAGAATCGGACGAAACAAAATCCGAAGTTCCTATTTTTCCCAACATGAGACGGAGTCCAAAGCAGAGACGGAGGGGAGCCAGGGGCCAGCCACACCATAGGGTGGCGTGGGCTAGCCCCTAGCCGCGCCACCAGGTGGTGGGGCCACCTGGCCCACCTCCTGATGCCGCCCGTCCGCCTATATATTCTCCTCGACAGGAAAACCCTAAGGCCCCGATCAATTTTCTACGAAACATACTGCACGCCGCCGTCATCGACGCGAGATCGGGAGGGTCCAGAAGCTCTTCCCGGCACCCTGCCAGAGAGGGGAATCACCACCGGAGGCCTTCTTCATCACCATGCCTGCCTCCGGAGTGATCCGTGAGTAGTCTACCTTGGACTACGGGTCCATCGCAGTAGCTAGATGGTTGTCATCTCCTCCATGTGCTTCATGTTTAGATCTTGTGAGCTGCCTATCATGATCAAGATCGTCGTTGTGTAATTCTATATGTTGTGTTTGTTGGGATCCGATGAATATTGATACTTTGTCAAGTTGATTTATTGATTTATTATCTCTATGTTGTTTATGATCTTGCATGCTCTCTGTTGCTAGTAGATATCTTGGACGAGTTGATGCTAGTGACTCCAAGAGGGAGTATTTATGCTCGATAGTGGGTTCATACCTCTAGTAATCTGGGAGAGTGACAGAAACCTCTAAGGTTGTAGATGTGCTATTGCTACTTGGGAGAAAACAACAATCTTGTGTTCAAGGACATTTGTATTGTTTACATTACACACTTTGCTTAAGGCGATAATCTGTTGCTTGCAACTTAATACCCAACGGTTGCTCGGACGACATCCGACGGGTGGATTATTAGTCATAGATGCAGTTGGATTACGGTCTATGTATTATGTTGTAATGCCCAAGTGAATCTCATAGTGATCCTCATGATATTTGTATGCTTGCTTTGTTCTATCAATTGTCCAACTGTAATTTGCTTACCCAGCATGTTATTTATCTTATGGAGAGACACCACTAGTAAACTGTGGATCCCAGTCCATTCTTTTACATTCTTATTACCGTTTACTATTTATTCGCTTTATTTACATTCTCGCAAACTACTATCTTTTACCACACGATATGTTTAATCCTTTGTTTACATCAAACCGGTGAGATTGACAACCTCACTGTAAGTTGGGGCAAAGTACTTGGTTGTGTTGTGTGCAGGTTCCACGTTGCTGCTGGTGCAATGCTACACCCCAGATAAGGCGCCATATATAAATTGTCTGGAGCTGTCGCAAAGCTAGCGAGCATCAACCTTCGGAAGTTGGTTCTTTCTCCTACTGGTTCGATAAACCTTGGTTTTATACTGAGGGAAGACTTGCTGCTGTGCTCATCATACCTTCCTCTTGGGGTTCCCAACTGGGCGGTCATCTACACGCCATCAAGCAATTTTTCTGGCGCCGTTGCCGGGGAGAAAGAGGATTTCTGCAGGGGGGGTCTCTCACTTCCAATCTTTTACTTTGTTATTGTTTGGCTTTATTTTATTTTTGCTTGCATTTTTTTATTAAAAATACAAAAAAATTAGTTCCTTTATAGTTGTTATTTTACTTGTCTGCTTTTTAGTCTTGCTAGAATGAGTAATCCTGAAGTTGATGTTCGTACTTTTAAGCAACACGGGGGAGAGAGTTTGAAAGATGCTTGGTACCAAATTAGTAATTCTCATCATAGGTGTACAAAGAAGCATTCTACTATGATCCTCCTTAGGAATTTTTATGTTGGTATATCTAGTTGGAATAGGTACGTTCTTGATGCTCTCGCAGGAGGTAATTTTCTGGGTACTCCTGCTTTGGAAGCATGCACTTTAATTGAAAGTTTAGTGGGAGTACCAGCTATTAATGTTGTTAAAACTGAGATCACTTTAGAGGAAGTTTTGGAAAAACTAAGCTCTTTAGAAAAAAGTTTGCCAAATATCTTTGATAACGCTAGCCAGGTTAATGAATCGATAGAAAGTATCGGTAAAAGAATCACTGTTTTAGAGGCTAGTACTATCCATGATAGTCAAAACCTTAGGATTAGTAAACTAGAGGAGTCTATGGAAACTTTAAGTTCAATTTTCTCTTCTCTTATATAAATTTAAGAAGAAGAAAGCTTATGTTGGAAAAGAGCAAAAATTTAAGAATGTTCCCAAGGTATCTGTACCAAGACCGCAGCATGTTTTTAAGATTGGTAATTTTTTTAGTTCAACTAAGAGTGATTTGCAGGTTGAATCATCTTCGGGGGCTTCTAAAGAGCCTAGTGTGGCAAGTGGTGTTTTTAAGGAAACAATTGATCTTAATGCCTCATTTGAAAATACTTGATTTCCACTTTCTGCGCCTAGCTCAAAGGCGTTAAAGAAAAACACTCTTGGGAGATAACCCAATGTTTTCTTTTTAGTACTTTTTTTGAGTCTTAGAAGTTATTACTACTGTAATGACCTCTTCTTATCATTTTTATTTCATTTTTGTGCCAAGAAGAACCTCTAATTGGAGGAAGATAAAATTTGGGGAGGTTGTTGTCCTGAAACAGATTTCTGCGCTACACCATAAAAATTCGTGAAAATTCTCATAATATCTTTTTGATCTGCGATTTCTTGTGTACATGACCAAGGTTATTTCCAAACTTTCATTAGTTTTGCACTTTTTTATTTGAGCAACAAAAGGTCCTCAGAAAAATCGATCTTTGTCAGCTGTTCTGTTTTGACAGATTTCTGCCACTATTTGTGTTTGCCTCTCGATTGCTTTCTTTTTGAGTTCTTTTGATCACGGAAATCTTGAGGAAGTTGCTACAGTATCTTATGCTTTAAAGAGTGTCATACTTGAGTTTGAAACTGAACCAAAAGAGTAGATTTACTATCATGCTTACACTAATGTTGCTAATAGAATTGTGTGAAGTTTTGTATGAAGAAAGTTTTTAAGTGTAGGGAAAGGAGAATGATGAGATGAGATGAAGTATGGACAAAAGCTCAAGCTTGGGTATGCCCATGTCACCCCAAAAAATATCCAAGAGGTACAAGCGTTAAAGCTTGGGGATGCCCCGAGGCACCCCTTCTTCATCGGCAAATATCAGGTCACCTTTCAAGACACTATATTTTTATTGCTTCATATACTATGCATTTTTCTTGAAGCGTCTTTACTTTTGCTTTTAGTTTTTCTTTTGTTTTGTTTGCTGCAATAAATGGTTGGACTCCAACATATTTCTTTTGGAGAAGACACACTCCGTTTTTCATTGCCAAGAACACTATAGTTTTCACTCTTATCGTTCAACGAGTGTTCTCTTTTTCTAGTACTGCGTTTAGCTTTCGTTTTTTGCCTTGATTTTTGTTCAGATCTTGTGATATCTTTGTATCAAGGTGTATTTAGACCACTGGTCTATGTTGGTTTTCATCTTAAAGAGTGGTTACAAAAAGATTGAATGGTGTTGGAAAAGAGAAAAAAGTTTCATGCTTATAGTGGTACAAATGGGAGCTTGTTTAGACTGTGGCTTAGACTTTTGCATGTCATGCTTGATGTTATTTTGATAGTATGCTTAGTAGTTTTTGTTGTAGCATGACTTGTCTCAAATGACTGAGATTGCTTAATGTGCCTTTGAAAGAATGATGCGTTGTTTTTATTATATGGGAGCATATTATTGTGGTTTTCTCCTTTGATGCTTTATTTGGGTTGACTTGGCGCATGCTTACAACATGTTTGACTTTAACAAGTCTCCATAAGCCTCTATGATCATTTGGTTTTTGACTTGTGATACCACTTTATGCTTCGGTTAATGATGTTTTGTCGCTATGCATGATTATGGCCGTTATTGCTCTCTTAGTTGGCCGCTCCCAGTCTTTTGCTAGCCTTCATTTTGTACTGAGAGGGAATACTTCTCGTGCATCCAACTCTCCAAAACCAAAGTTTTCCGTTGTGTCCACCATATCTACCTATTAGCAATTTGCTATTCCAAGCACATTCATCTTGCTTTTATCTATCCTTCAAATTAAACTTTTTGTGTTATGTGAAAATTAGTCAGTAAAGCTCTCACGAACCTGACAGCACATTTACTTTTCTTGCTTTTAATAAATTTGACCATTGTGGCTCTCTTATGTTGACGTTATGCTTGCAAGTTGTAAGTTGGAAGTTAGCTCAGCCATGCCGTCATGGGGCACGCTTTCAACATTGCACTTACTCTCATTTAGTTGATATCATGATCTTTTATTTATGGATACCTGCGATGTGAAATAAGTTGGAAACTTGTGAGCTCATGGAGTTTGTATATGTGTTAGAGAAACACCTGGGCCGCTAATCTAAGCCATGCATCATTCATGGTGGAAATTTACAGCATGCCCATAGTGGACATTCGACGACGCATCTCAAAATAAAAAGCTATACCCATGGTAAATAAAAGAGATGCCGAGGTGTTCATTGTCTGTTTGTCTTGTCATTTTGATGTGGGCTTGTTCCATGTCATCGAGCAAGAGGTACCCCATTGGTGTTCTCGATGATACATGTATGCTTACAAGGACAAGAACTTGCTTGGGACCTAAGTCGAGTAGCATGAGGTTTGGATATTCGTACTTCACGGGACATGAGATTTTCAACTTATGATTTGTTAAGCGTATGCTTCATAATTGTACTCGCATTAATCTTAACCACTCAAGATGCCTATGATGGGGGCAATGAGAGCTCAAAGCTAGTAAGTATCATAATTTTTGGAGGTTTATAAAACTTGCAATCACTACTTCCCTCTGCGAAGGGCATTTCTTTTACTTTTATGTTGAGTCTCCACCTTCTACCTTTATGCACCGTCTAAGAGAGCATACTTGTCATTCTGAGTTTAATGTGCATAGTCCCAAAATTTATTATTGATTGATTCATGATTATGGTTTTGCTTGTTCTTAAATTATTTGTATCTAGTCGCCCTCTTAAACTTGAAGGTGTCCTATGCATTTATGTTTTGCTATTCCATGAAGGACAAGCTGAAAACCACTTTGCTATGTTTTTCTATATGCTCGAAACACACACTTGACTTTCAATGCGTTATTACTAATGATCTTTTGTTTGTGTTACTTTTCATGTTATAACATGGTTGCTAAGTTTTATTGTCAAGATTATGTCTTTTATGCCCATGTTTAGATTACTTTGATCTCAGCACTCAATGCTTTACATCGTTTGATCAAGATTGTGTTGGTGCATGTCACCTCAAATATTATTGTTTTGTTATCACTTACTTACTCGAGGACGAGCAGGAGTTAAGCTTGGGGATGCTTGATACGTCTCAAACGTATCTATAATTTTTGATGCTCCATGCTTGTTTATGCACCATTTGCTTTGTGTTTTGTTACACTTCGTGGCGTTTTTATGCATTTTCTGGAACTAACCTATTAACGAGATGCCATAGTGCCAGTTCCCTGTTTTCTGCTGTTTTTGTGTTTCAGAAAAGCTACACAGAAAATATTCTCGGAATTGGACGAAACGAAAGCCGAAGTTCCTATTTTTTTTGACAAGAGACGGAGTCCAAAGCAGAGACGGAGGGGAGCCAGGGGCCAGCCACACCATAGGGTGGCATGGGCCAGCCCCTGGCCACGCCACCAGGTGGTGGGGCCACCTGGCCCACCTCCCTCCGCCGCCCTCCGCCTATATATTCTCCTCGACGGGAAAACCCTAAGGCCCCGATCAATTTTCCACGAAACATACTGTACGCCGCCGCCGTCGTCGACGCGAGATCAGGAGGGTCCAGAAGCTCTTCCCGGCACCCTGCCGGAGAGGGGAATCACCACCAGAGGCCTTGTTCATCACCATGCCTGCCTCCGGAGTGATGCGTGAGTAGTCTACCTTGGACTACGGGTCCACAGCAGTAGCTAGATTGTTGTCATCTCCTCCATGTGCTTCATGTTTAGATCTTGTGAGCTACCTATCATGATCAAGATCATCGTTGTGTAATTCTACATGTTGTGTTTGTTGGGATCCGATGAATATTGATACTTTATTAAGTTGATTTATTATCTCTATGTTGTTTATGATCTTGCATGCTCTCCGTTGCTAGTAGATATCTTGGCCGAGTAGATGCTAGTGACTCCAAGAGGGAGTATTTATGCTCGATAGTGGGTTCATGCCTCTGGTAACCTGGGGGAGTGACAACAACTTTTAAGGTTGTAGATGTGCTGTTGCTACTAGGGAGAAAACAACAATCTTGTGTTCAAGGACATTTGTATTGTTTACATTACACGCTTTGCTTAAGGCGATAATTTGTTGCTTGCAACTTAATACCCAACGGTTGTTCGGATGATATCCGGCGGGTGGATTATTAGGCATAGATGCAGTTGGATTATGGTCTATGTATTATGTTGTAATGCCCAAGTGAATCTCATAGTGATCCTCATGACATGTACATGCATTGCTTGCATTCTTTATTTTGTCAATTGCTCAACTGTAATTTGTTTACCCATCATGTTATTTATCTTATGGAGAGACACCACTAGTGAACTATAGACCCCGGTCTATTCTTTTACATTCTTATTACCGTTTACTATTTACTCGTTTTATTTACTAGTTGGGGCAAAGTACTTTAGTTGTGTTGTGTGCAGGTTCCACGTTGCTGCTGGTGCAAAGCTATGCCCCAGATAAGGCGCCATATATAAATTGTGTGGAGCCGTCGCCAAGCCAGCTAGCATCAACCTTCGGAAGTTGGTTCTTTCTCCTACTGGTTTGATTAAACCTTAGTTTCATAATGAGGGAAACTTGCAGCTGTGCTTATCATACTTCCTCTTGGGGTTCCTAACTGGGTGCCTACCACGCACCATCACGCCCGCCGCATCTGCAAAGATAGGTCGACGAATCAAAATAAAACCTCGGCGATCTAGGCTCGACGGACGACATGGAGAGTAAGCATACCTTGGCCTCGAAGTCGGCGCCGCTCATCGGGCGAGCTTCGATCTCCTCCTGTATATCGTGCCACCTGCTGCACGCCGCCTGCATGATCCCCCAATGGGTGCCCATGGCCTTGTCGCCGCGTATCATCACCATCTTGTTGAAGTAGGGATCGACGATTTTGCGCTCGTCGAACGCCAACTTGACCCGCTACCAATACGTCTCATAGTTTTGATTGGCGCCGGTAATGCCGTTCATGGAAACGGTCTTCCAAGCTTCGGCGAGGCACTCCTCTTCTTTGCCCGTCCATTTGATCCGCGGCTCGGTCGGCGGTGAGTTCTTCTTCCTTTTCTTCCTCTCCTTCAACGTTGGCGTGGGCTCAGGCGCGTCCTCCTCCTCATCTAGGTCGGCCTGCTCCTCCTCTTCTTTGTCGACGTCTTGGGTGCCATCTCCAAACCCGTCGTTCTGATCATCGACGTCGATGGCACCCCGCGACGCGACAACTTCCGTCGCCCTTGCCTCCTCTTGTGTGAAGAAACCCGGGCTCGACACGGCAGCCATGGAGCCCGACGTGATCATGTCGTGAATCATGCCGTCATTCGGCGGTGGTGTAATATCCCAGGATTGAGGTCACAAATGGAGAGACAACAGATGTGTGCATTGCATTCATGCATCAGAAAATCCGAAGAATTTTCGCGCAAAACATTTAGAATACAGAGTTATCGAAGTTTCTCTCGCTCTGATTGTTTAGTTTAGCACATCGGAGCGAGTGCGATAAATTTTGGCATGACCTTTGTTGAATCGTTGATTTTGGGGGAAGAATTGGAATTCAACATTTGAATTTGAGATACAAATAATTCAAATAAATTTGAATTGAAGTTTAAATAAATAATAAAAATTACAAAAGTAGAATACAAGAATGAATGTAGAATAATGTCTTTATTATAAATAAATAAGTTGTTTCATTACAAATCTCAAATAATGAGATTAAATACAACAAAGGAATACCATTTACAAAATGAATAAAGAAAACCCTAACTAATAGTAATTCTTGTCCTCGTCTTCATTCCTGCAAATAAAAAATATCAAAGACAAAAGAAATATTTTCTTATGGTTAAAATGTCTGCCTCTATACTTTTGGAGGCAGTTTAGTTTATTAAACTTAGGAAAAGAAGTTAGGAAAAACTCCTAAATTCTATATCCTAGGACTAGAGGGCATCACTTTAGTCAAATAACCAACTCTGGAATGGGGTCTAAATTCAATACACTTGAGGTGAGAGGCATTTCAAAGGCAGACAACCGAAATCACATTTGAAGTAGATAGCAACAGTAATAGGCAGATTTTGATACCCTCTAATCCTAGCTAAGTTTAATTAAGAGAAATCCAAACCAACTAATAATAATATTCATACTTAGCACTAAATCAGCTAAGCAGAATTACCAAATGATTAAATCCTAATCATTGCAACTTCAGGATTATTAGCCAAATCAGAAAGCCCATTTGGCAGCCAAAAAGAAGGGTCAAACAGGAGATAAACATCCATAGCCGTAGCTTGCTCTGGTAGTAAAATAAAAGCAACTTGGCCACATGCACAAGAATAGGACCCACTGAACAGCACCTTAGTCATAGCATGCAAGACTTGTGCTGTCAACACCACAGTAGTAGTAGATAGACACAAAGCCACCAAAAGCACATCTCGTAGCATCACAACTCCATATCATTCACCTGCGCATACACAGCCATGCGCATACACAACCAGGAACCTCAAGAACACCAGGATCTGCTCCAAAACATCATCACAAGATCCCAGCAAAAGCAATCAGTGACTAGGATCACCAAGTGAAGCACCAGGAGCTGAACTGAAGCTAGAAGGAGCAGGCCAGCAACCTAGGAGGAGCAGGGCTGCCAAGAAGGAGGAGAAAGTCCACCAGTAGAACAAGATCAAGAAGAAGGAGAAGGGCACTAGATTATATCTCCAATACCAACTTCACCTCTCCCACAATTTCAGCAACAAGGTGAATCACCAGAAAATCAAAGTAGTAGTATCTGTCCTTATCATTATAAGATCATAAAGCATGGGGTAGCAGGGGTATTCTCAGATTGGCATAGAGATGCTATGCTAAATCATCACAGAATTAAAAATCCAACAAAAGTGTGCATTTGTTCTTTCAAAAGAAGTTAGTCTCAGACTTTGCATCATAGACATGATCAGCAAACAAGTATATATCTGTTCTTATCCAAATCTCAGCAAATGGTGAATAACCAAAGACCAAACAGTAGCATCTGTTCTTATTAGATTGCACAGCTTGGGTCATAGGAATATAAAGTAATGATCCAAAGCAAGTCCCTCTAACTACCCTTCAACTAGATTCCCATCTAGGAGGATTGAGAGATGGATTTCTCTCAGTCTTGCATAGTGGTGCTATGCAAAATCATCACAGAGGAATATAAAAGTCACATTTAAACATCTGTTCTTATCCAAGATTTTTGCCTCAGCCTTTGCATCACTGGCTAGATTAAGCAAGCAAGTAATCCTCTGTTCTTATCAGTATATTGCTTAGACAATGTTTCTCTTTGCACACAACTTCAACAAAAGCCACCACAATAACCAAAGGCACCAATATAACAGAGAAGCATTATATATCAAGTCAGCCAGCTCAAACACTTCAAATAACTACTGTGCACACCCTCATGGAGGTCCCACAGTAATTATCTAGAAGTAGAATAGTAGCAATTTGATATAGCATGTTAACTAGGTGCATCTTGGGTAAAACATCTACAAATCATTACTGAGTCTACCATTCAGTTCATACCAGAGACAAAATTTCATTAAGAGGACAATACTGAAATATGATTCATTAAAGCAGTCAATTAGGCCACTGAATCCAGTACCCAACAGTAGGATCACATCATCATGCTCCAATAATTAGTAGATTGCTTAACAGCCAATTAAGCAAATCATCCAACAGAAGGCAGTAACGGTCTGAACTGAACCAAAAGTTCAGTGAAGCCTTCAAGTAAATTCATACACAAGCACAGGACCACCAATAGAGCGCGAGAAGGAGGAGATTGAGCTCACAGTGCAGTTGCTTATGTAGGCGACGCCGGGGTTGCGACCGCAGCGCCGTCCTGCCGGCGTCGAGGAGGAAGTAGGCGACACCACAGAAGCATCGCAGTACATCAACAGCACCACACCGACGCATCACCACCGATATCACCACCGTAGCCACACCATCATCACCACAACAACAACACTTCACCGGGCCGAGGACGCCGGGTTGCAGTAGTGCACGACCATCCCACGGGCGTCAGGAGGAAGGAAGCAGTGGAGTTGCCGGTGTTGGTCGAGGTTGCAGAGGTCGAGCAAAGGCTCGAGTAGTGGGCTAGGTGGGCGTGGGCGCAAGGGGCGGAGTAGACCGGCGACCTAGTCACGGCTAGGGTTGCCGTGGGGCACGCGTGCGGTAGCAGGGCGGCGTTAAGGCGGCTGGTGCTGGAAACAGGATTTTGGTGAACCATGCCGGCAGACGGAGGTGCCGGAGCTAGCCAAGGCGACCGGAGCCAGCCGGAGAAGCTCCGTGCTTGCGGAGTAGGGGGCGGGCGAGATCGGTCTTTAAAAGCAAATCGATTTGGGGAGGTGGCAGAGCACGTCGGGGTGGAGAGGAGCTCACCTCGCCGGCGCCAGAGAGGGCCAAGAGAGTCTAGGAAAAAGGGCGGCATCACGGCGGCGCCATGGGCGCTCGGGGGCGTACGTGGGTGCGTGAGAGAAGACGACCGAGCGGGGGAGAGAGAGTGGGTCGGGTCATGGTCTTGACCCGAGCCGGATTGGGCCTGGTAGGCCGGATTGGTCCGGCTGGACCAGCTGGGCTCAGCCCATTGCCTGGTTATTTAGCTATATTCCTTTAGGATAAATCATATAAAAGAATGAAACAAATCCAAATAACTCAAAGTTATTTGATAATAGGAAATCATCAAAAATAAGTAAAAACAACAATTAAGTAACTCTAACTCCAAGGACCATAATAAAGTTCTCCTTTTGTTATTTAAATATTGACTCTTGAATTTTAAGTTATCAAAACTTAAAAACCTAGAACATATTCCCCTTAATTGTTTTTTTAAATAATAATGATCCTAATTTTAATCCATTATTCAAAGATTGTTTTCTATAAAAGTTATGGTGATCATGATAATTCTCTAAACCAATATTTCTATAATCACTTAAAAATAGGAATTAGATCCTATAAGATTATTAAGAGAGATAGTAATGTCTTATCAACCATTTTATGATCTCTAGTAAAGACATTGTGGGTGTAAAAAGTACTTAAGTATTATTCATTAATTAAGAATTATGTTAGAAGGAATCATTTAACCATATCCTTTTTAAGTCATAAAATTAAATAAGTGATCTTGAGTGGTTATTTTACTAACGACCATAAAACAACCATGTATTGCTAGGGTGGTATGACTTCAACTATGCATGTCCATGTGATCTAATAGTAGCAGATTATTGTGAGCTATAAATGTTACTTTCATGTTATCACCTTAATCACTACACCTTTGCGTAATAAGAATGTTATCAACTATAGAAATAACTATTTTGGTAACAACAGTCTAAACTACCTTGAATGTCCGTGCTTCACCAAAACTTTTTTTAACATTGAATGAAACTTAGCTTGTTTCCTTGGTATGCTCATCTATTAACTACTCTTTGATTGTGATAGAGCTATGTTAAACCCTAGAACACTAAACTTTAGGTGTAGTGCTTCTAATCAATAATAAATATGTTCTTCAAATGTTATTCTTTCAAGAGACATTTAAAGTAACAAATCATTCCATTAAGCTTGAACATAAATAACTCTATTTTTGTGTTAAGATTGTTGTCAACCCTAAGATCAACTAGGTATTCTTATCAAATAAGAATTACTTCAACTTTACTTGTCCCTATCCAACTACTTGTTTGCTAAAAATATGATACCACTTAAAGGTGTTACTTTCAAGTTTTCACTCATTGCTATAATAATCTTCTGCAATAACTCTAGTTTGAAGCTTCACTCTATTACTTTCAAAAGTTTGTCAGTCAAACAAAAATCCTTAACAACCTTGTTGTGGAGTGAATCTAAAAGTGCAACTCATTACAATGAAGTCATCACAACCTTATATACTAAACCATTGGGGGATTAGGTTACGCTTAGAACGAAGCATAGCATATATGATGCATATCATGCTGCAGTTCTTTTAACATCGTCTTTACCAGATGATGGTGCTATTTCAATATTTGGATTTCCTACGTATCGAAGACCTTGACTTGCATAATCTTGCACTCAAAAAGGCAAGTTTATCTTACTCATATCTCTTGGTTGCACTGATTTTGAAACTTCTTGCAAAGTTTTGACTTCAAACTCTAACATTTCAAAAAGGATGGAAAAACCTATTTTCATAAGTAATATGACTAGTGGTTATCGACCAGGGGTGATAACCTAGGAGGGCTGGCAGGTGGAACCACGGTAAGATTGTGGTGGTGGAGGTTCCACTTGCACGGGAAAGTAAACCTAGGATTAACTACCAATGCCACAATTATTCTAGCGCCGTAAAAACCGTGTCATCCAAGAGACTTGGAATGAGACGGGAAAGTCAGCTGTATCTTCTCTCGTTCGCATGTCAACGGGCAGCCAGTTGCCGGTCGCAGTAGATCTTGCGAGACTACTTGCATATGGGTGGGACACCTCAGTTCTCACGGCACTGGTGTCTATGATGGTCCGCAAGGGACGCCTAGGTACTTCATCGTTGGGGGTGAATATCAGGGGCACAACCTGCTTGCGTGAATTGGGTGGGCATGCGTTGTGCGGAGAAGGCAGTGATTGTCTTGGATCAATGACTGGGCCCCACACCTAGGAAGTGTGGACGAGCATGCAACTCGGTTGTGCAACAAGGCTTTGATCTCTTTTGGAAGGACACACCTCTACAGAGTGTAAAAGGATGTGACATGTTACCCCTTGTTCCGGGAAGGAGCTGCGAATGCCGCAGGAAAGGTGCTCTCAAGGCACTACTACCTGTGTTGGCTATTGGGCATAGTTTTCTAAAGTAAAAGCAATCTTTCAAGAAACCCTTGATAAAACCTTGCATTGGCCTACGACTCTTTTGGGTCCATGGCTGTAATTAGTGCATATCACACAACTTCTTTCTAAAGAAACTTGCTGGGTAACGCTCGTTACTCACCCCAATCTCTTAAACCCTTGCTAGACTATGAAGAATTAGATTGAAGGCAACCCAAGGAGACAATCTCAAGACATTGAAGATGAAGATGAAGCATTCTACCAACATCATGATTATCAGCGGAGTCTACAATTGCGTGAAGCTTGAAGAAAAACTAGAATAGGGTTAGAAAGGAACCAGTTTCCTAACCCTAGAACCTAGTAGTTAGAGTATTCTGTAGTTGAGTAGTAAGCCAACTGCATTAGTTGTAGTTTAGCTTAGTCTCCCTTGTTTCTTTCTCGTTTGTAGTCGCTAGGACTAAACCTCTACCTGTTGAGGAGGTTCTGAAGATCTTCTGTATGCTGAAAATTGTAATCCTATAGACATACCGTGGACCTGCGATGTTTCTATTGTACCACTCTGATGGATGTAATACTAGTGAGACGGTGTTTCATTAGTGTTATGTCAACGACTTGCATACTACACATGCAGTGGTATGCCGGGTCACCACAGGTGGCATCCCGTTGGAGAAGGAAAGCGGCCCTCGGCGCAGGACAGGCGAGATGCCCTCGTGCATCATAGCGTCGTACTCCGGCGGTGACGGTGTAAACCTCGACATGCCAGCGACGTAGCTGTCGTGGAACATGGCCGGCGACGCCGGCGAGAAGGTGGAAGGAGAGCCGATCGTACCTTGGGTTGGCCATGGACCGGGGAATTGGCCGCGCGGCTGGCCCATGGACATGGAGATCAGCCTCGCCTGTTCGTCCGCCGCCGCCCTCTTTGCCGCGATTTTCTTCTCCTTCTCCGCCCTGCTGCGAGTTTTGGTCTACCGGCGCTCCACATCCGCCGTCGACCAGGCGTTTGTCCAACCCGGTGGCCTCTCTTTTGGCGCCCGCGGCTTTCTCGTCTTCGGCGCGCCGTCATCGGTGATCTTCTTCGGCGGCATGGTGGTGGAAAGGAGAGGAGGAGCTGCAACTGTGGGGGAATGACGGATTTCGGCGGGGAAAATGGGTATATGCGACACATTTTGGAGAGAAAACAAAATAAATGGAGGGAACTACCCTTTCTGTGACCGACACCGCGGGCCCGTTCGATGTTTCGCGTGTTTTTGTTTCGTCCGGAGTCCCCAACCGCACCTCGGAAAACCGGAGATGGCCTGAGATCTCCGGATAGATGAAAGCCCAAATCCAAACAAAAACGAGAAATAAGGCTGTCCAAATGAAAAAAAGGGCTGCCGAAAGCCTCGTCGGTCGGGGAGACAGCTGGTCTTACAACAGAGGAGTAGAGATTCTTGGTAGGCTCAGCAGTTTATTTTGGACGAAACACAGGTAGTAGGCCAGCAAGAGCAAATAATTCTCCCGTCGTTTCGTTTGTTGGCGTCAACCTGTGACGTGTCCCTTGCCGACGCGGTCCTGACCTGGTCCCACCAATCACCGTGGACCACCCGGTCCCACCTGACAGTGAGACAGATGGAGCCCGAGAAGTACGTCACGTCATGTGAGCACGCCCGTCCCCATGTGTTCGGCCTCGAGGTCGAGGCTTCCAACTTCCACCACGCACGCCCTCCTCTTTCCCTTGCCCCGTCGCCCTGTCTCCCTCCCCGGAACTTTCTCGAGCCCATGGCCGACGCGCACGCCGAGGCGGCGAGGCCGGCGCCGCAGTCCTCGCAGGAGGAGGAGGAGGACTGGAAGGAGGCCGAGGGGGACGTCGAGGTCTCCGACAGGGCCACCGCCGCAGCCAGCAATGGCGCCGAGGGGATCACGGACCGGCCGATCCGGGTCTATGCCGACGGCATCTACGACCTCTTCCACTTCGGCCACGCCCGCTCGCTCGAGCAGGCCAAGAAGTCGTGAGAAATCCCTCCTCCTCCTCCTCCTCCTCTTCCCCACCCCCCTCGGCAAAAGCTATTTCCGTTCGATCTGCCCCCCTCGCTTCTCTGGCAGGAATTAGTGCGGATCACGCCCAATTAGGTTGTTCCGTGCGCTCTAGCGCGGCATTGCGCGATGAATTTCGTTTCCTACCTGGCCGTTCCGTTCGAAATTCGTCGCGATTACCGGTTCAGGAACGGTCTTAACCTGCTATTATTGCGTCTGATGCCCAATTTAGCGGATCGTTCGGGTGATTAGGTATTTGGAAGGCGGCACTTATTGTAGATTAGCACGTTTCTCGATGACGAATCCGTGTGCTTCTATCCCAATTTCTTTTGGCTGTGACACGTATGGTCTGGTGGAAAATGTGGTGGTTCCATTTGTGCGTCTATCATGGCGGGGACAAGATTCAGCAGTAATGGCATGTCCTACCTAACGTGATGTGACCCCGGAGCCCTTGTCTTCTTTGAATCATTCGGTGGGAGGACACATTTCTGGTAGATTCCGAATAATTCAGTGAGATTTGGCTTCATTTGCCCTCCTTTTTTTTGTGCTTTTGCATCGTGTACATTGATCCTGCTCCATTGACATGGAATGATGGAGTAATTAGCTGTAGGCTTCGGACTGCGCTGTTCTTCCTCTCAGATAGAAGTTTCCAATTCCCCTCTATGGCAGTTGGCATCTTACAGTTCTTTTGACTCGGCACTGAGTGGTTCATGTCAATCCTACCTTATGTAGTGGAATAATACTAGAAAAATGTTGTGTGCTCAAATCGGTATCTTGCTTTCGATTCACTCTCCGCCTCTTTGGCCTATCGCAACAGTCATTGTGCATTACTGGATAATTTTTTCCAACCAGTGCACATTCTGCATTAAAAAACAATGGGAATTCATGTTTTGCCAAAGGTTACTTCCTTTCTGCAATTCTGCAAAAAAAAAAATCTCTTTCAACATCTATGCAGCCTTTTCCCTCTGAATTCCAGTTTGTGCATTATGTGATGTTATACTTGTGGCATGCACAACTAGGGGTGGGCATATAAACTGGAAACCGAATCACCGAACCGATTAGACTTGGACCGAATCTAAAACGACCGAAACCGATATCATTGGTACTTTCCTCGGTTAGCAAATCTGGAAAACCGAAATAATTTCGGAGACTTCGGTCCTAGCACTAGTGGGCATATAAACCGGAAACCGAATCACCGAACCGATTAGACTTGGACCGAATCCGAAACGACCGAAACCGATATCATCGGTACTTCCCTCGGTTAGCAAATCTGGAAAACCGAAATAATTTCAGAGACTTCGGTCCTAGCACTCGGTCCACCGAATGGACCGAGGAACCGACACCCAATACTATCACATCCACGCACAGACCAGGCAGATGCATATTCCCTCGCCTCTCCCCAAATTGCGATCCCCTCGCCTATTCCCTCCCCAAAAATCACGGTCCGATTGATTTTGCCCTCAACAAGCCCGCCGTTGACTCCTCAAAAAATTATTGTAATTTGATCTGTTCATGCGTGATTCCAAGACCAATTTGAAATTTGTTCACTGTTGTAATTCGAGCTGTTCTAGGACTGTGTCCCAGGCTGCTGTACCTAAAGGGTGGTGGACACGGCCATTGCTGGCGTCGGCGAGTTGCAAGCGGAAGCAGGGCAGGCCGGCGGTGGAGCTGGAGTGGTAACAATTCAAGCGCAAGCCTAAACGAAATGATGACAACTGCAAGCCCAACCCAGCTATCCCGGACGGCCTGGCCTTTCTAGCGCCCAGCGATCCATGCGCTTCGGTCTGTACGGTACGAAACCGACAACCAAACCGAACGAACGGGGCACTGATCTCTCGGTTATGTTAAATGTTGGAGACCGATTGGTCCTGTTATCCTGGGAACCGAGAACTCCAGATCACCGAAGCACTGAACTGTTCGGTTCGGTGGAACCGAATGCCTAGCCCTATGCACAACACACTGTAAAAAATCATATTGGTTAGTTTATTGGGAAAGACCTCATTTTCTCTGGCACCTTTTTATAAGAAACCTCTGTCTTGCAAGTCATGCTCTGTTTCTTAAGTATGAAACTTTGTTTTAATCTTTAAATTTCATCCTATAGTAATCTTGCTGGATAGTATTTTCCTTGGTTCAACAATATGTCTAAGGTTCAGTTCTTATTATTGATGCCATAGATTACGTGCATTTGCCTACAAACTGATTTTACATTCTTATTCTTGTAGCTGAAGCATTTGACAGAAATTAACATAATGGGTTGTTGTAACGTGTGAAGATGTACTCACACTGAACTTTCTGCTGAACTGTAGGTTTCCTAATGCATATCTTCTTGTTGGGGTCTGCAATGATGCGTTGACACATCAATTCAAGGGAAGAACTGTTATGACAGAGGAGGAGAGATATGAGTCACTTCGCCATTGCAAGTAATTGTGTATTGCTTTTGATTTTATTCAATAAGCCATGATTGTTGTACATTTATTTTTTTAGCATGCTAACATGATATATTATTTTATATTCCAAGGTGGGTTGATGAAGTCATTCCTGATGCTCCATGGGTGGTAACAGAAGAGTTCTTGAATAAGCATAACATTGATTTCGTTGCGCATGATTCTCTACCGTAAGCATTCAGTCTAGAGAGACCTTGATGTTTATGTGATGCAACATATATATCTTATTTTCATTCTTAATTGTGAGGACCACCGTAAATTTTTCTGATGGTGTGATATTGCACTGTTTTCCCCTTGTTTAGATGATATTTAAATATATTGGACTTGCTCACTGAATGGTCTGAACTTTAAATCTCCTAACTCATCTGTATGTTATCTTTCGTATTTGAATCTATGCAGATATGCTGATGCTAGTGGAGCTAGTAATGACGTCTATGAATTTGTGAGTCTTAAGTTCCAATTTGAGCTATTCAAGACACAATAACTATTAGTATAGAGTTTTTTGACAGTGACTTATAACTTTTTTTATGTTAGGTAAAAAAACTAGGAAAGTTTAAGGAGACCAAGCGCACAGAAGGGATATCAACCTCAGATATTATAATGAGGATTGTTAAAGATTATAATGAGTATGTGATGCGCAATCTGGCTAGGGGGTACAGCAGGAATGATCTCGGTGTCAGTTATGTGAAGGCATGCAATACTTACCTGATGCTTTAACAAAAAAGAAATACTTGTACAACGTCTTGTCATTGGATTATACTACACTACCATTGCATTTTGCTGGCCAGCTGAGCCCTTGTACATCTTATCAGGAAAAACGACTAAGAGTTAACATGGGATTGAAAACCCTGCGTGACAAAGTGAAGCAGCACCAAGAAAAAGTAGGCGAGAAGGTACTTGTATTCACCATATTTTTAATTTTGTTGAAGTATAACGTTAAGAATAGAGCAAGTGATGGCTAAGCGCCATGTTAGCTTCTCTCTGTCTCAGTTGGTTGACTGATGCAGGGGTGCATGCCTATTCTGTGATTATCTAGCCAAGCTGTTTTTATTAGAAAAATTAACTAGTTGTCATGTTAGCCTTATGATTTTCTAATTAGATATAGTTCCCTCACATGTCCAGAACTCTTGGCCAGAATAACATTCTGAAGTTCAGCAAAGTAGTAGTATTGGTGGACTTTTAGTTGTTTAACGTGGGATTCGTAACACTTATCGTCCCTTTTTGGATGCCTTTGTAGACTAGATAGCACTTCTAAGAAATTATGTTTTACTGTGTAAAAGATTGCAAGACTGAGATTGGTTTAAGTACATAGCTTTTCATGAAACCTGAAAACATTATTCCCACTAGTTTCAGACATGTCCCAGGCCATTTATATTTTCAAGGTTACCATGATGACAAATTGACAGTAATACATGCCATGTGTATTGTACACAAATCTTCTCATTGATTTAGTTCAACTAATCTTTCGATGGTTAAGATTATGATATCTGATACATAAATGTTTTAGATCATTTCTTATACATCAATTGCATGCTTTACTTGTCTTGTGTTTTATGTGAAATGAAACACTAGACTACCATTTGTCCTACTTTCAGTACCATGTTCATGTCTCGTGTAATTCTGTGAAATGAAACACTAGACTACCCTTTGTCCTACTTTCAGTATCCATGTTCATCTCTTCATCTGATAATTTGGATCGGTGAACTTAGCCTTCTCAAGTTTACCTGTCCATACGTTCTAAGAGAAGCATATTGATATTTCCAGTGGAGTACAGTGGCAAAACTCCAGGAAGAGTGGGTTGAAAATGCAGATCGCTGGGTTGTTGGTTTTCTGGAGAAATTTGAGGAAGGTTGCCATTCAATGGTTAGTTACCTTTTCCTGTTAGTAGAATTACTGCTGCTCTATGCCATTAGGAACTCCATGCTTATTTATGCCTACGTTCTGACTATTTCACAGGGAACGGCCATCAAGGAAAGAATCCAAGAAAGGCTGAAGGCACAATCTAGGGACTTCAGCCTTCTACAATACGATAGTGATGATGATGTTGATGATGCCGAAGCTGAAGAAGATGAAGTTGACAAAATTCTCCACAATGTGAAACAATAGCGCCATTGTGAAATATACGTCAAAGAATCATACGGGTATGCAATGCATGTTAGAATCACCTTTCAACCAAGTCATTCACCGTGTGTCAGTAGTCTCTTTGATGGTGAGCTTCACTGTCAAGGTAGAGATAAGTGTGCTGTGTTTGGTGTTTATTCTAGGCAGCAGCAGCGTACGCTTGTAAAAGTTCTACTAGAAGACAAACAGTATGTATTATTTGCAATATTGATTTCACTTATCTTCTATGAGAAGAACTAGTTCGTTTTGTATGTATTCGAAATTGGAATTCAGTTTTCACCGTCAGTATAACATGTACATAATTGGTATCTGAAACGAAGGATCCTTCTAAATTAGATATTAACTGTACAAAATTTGTTCCATGACGCTGTAATTGTTCCTCTTGGTACTTGGACGCTCAGTTGGAAAAAAGTTTGGGCGGAGACTGCGTTTGACAGTACTAAGAATTCTGAGCAGACATAGAAAACGAACCAGGCGGCGGTGAGTGCGTTCTGTTTACCCAATTGTGCACACTAGAGTTTTCTTGGGAAGCAAGGAGACCTGTGTCGCTCTGTTTCTTGTGAAGTAGTATAAACGGCAACAAAACGTGACTTAAATCAATCATCCGTGCTTGGATTGCTCCAAGGAGTTTGGTGTGATCTTCCTTTCCTCCTGGGCAAAGAGTGGTTTGCCTGAACTCGGAGATTTCATGGTTGCTTTTACAGAGGTGTTAGCTTTTTTTTCTTTCTTTTTTTGCGAATCAAGAGGTGTTAGCTTCTTCCTTGCTCTCTTTTGCCCTGCGGATCAAGGCACCGGTGTTGTTATATGTACGTTAACTGAAGAATCCTATTGTATGCTTTCATCCGTGAATCTTTGGTCGATTCAGAGCAGAGTACATTCTCCGCCATCTGAAAAAGATCACCGTGCCCTGATGGTCTGACGATGGCGCTGCTGTCGAGGCTGCGTCTGGTGACGGTGGACGTGACGGGGACGCTGATAGCCTACAGAGGGCAGCTCGGCGACTACTACTGCACGGCGGCGAGGTCCGCCGGGATGCCCTGCCCCGGCTACACGCGCATGCACCAGAGCTTCAACGCCGCCTACGCCGAGATGGCGAGGAGGCACCCCTGCTTCGGCCATGCGACGAGGATGCCCGACGTCGACTGGTGGAAGACGTGCGTCAGGGACTCCTTCAGCAGGGTAAGGTCGGTACTCGTCTTCCTTCCTTTCTTTCTTCCCAAGTTTATACAGCAAAAATGCTGAGCTGCATAGATATTCATGGCTTCATAATCTGAAGTTCTGAACAAGCTAACTCGCTCTTGTGGTCTTGTCTCCTTTCATGGTGTTCTGTAGGCTGGATACGAGTACGAGGATCGTACATTTGAGCAGATATTCAGGCGAATCTACTCCGTCTTCGGCTCCCCTGCCCCGTACTCCGTCTTCCCCGACGCGCGACCCTTCCTGAGATGGCTGCGCGACGAGAAGGTCACGGTCGGGATCGTCAGCAACGCTGACTACCGCTACCGAGACGTCGTCCTGCCCGCGCTGGGGCTGAATCAGGTCAGCAGCAGACTGCCCTCGCCATTATCTGACACTGTCTGAAATCGGCTCACTTCGTAATGTGTTTTGTGTTGCGTGATGAAGGGGTCGGAGTGGGATTTCGGGGTGTTCTCGGGCGTCGCCGGCGTCGAGAAGCCCGACCGGAGGATCTACGAGATGGCGCTGGAGGCGGCGGGGAGCGTGGCGCCGGAGGAGGCGCTGCATATCGGCGACAGCATGAGCAAGGACTACGCGCCGGCGCGGGCCGTCGGGATGCACGCGCTGCTGCTGGACAGGTTCAGGACTGCCGACGCAGAGAGGTGGCGGCGGTCCGGCGCGCCGGTGCTCCCGGACCTCGTCTCTGCGCGGGAATGGCTCACGGCCAGCGATCCTCCTCCGACAGTGGAGGAACCAAGAACAGATGAGCGGGGCTAATGGCTGAAATTAGGGATCACTTGGAGAGTTGCATCCTCCTGCGACGGAGGAACAAAGAGCAGCTGGGCGGAACTAATGTACTCCATATGAAGATTAGTACTCAGTACGTACTAAGTGCCAATTGCTGCAAACCTGCAAGCTGCAGCTATAAGAAATCATGCAGCCAGAGATAGAGGAAAATTCATGAATGATCATTGGACTTGAGGTCGGTTGCTTCCCGTGGTCACCGTACATGGTGATACAAGATTTACGGCCAACCACATACGCGTGTCTGTGTCATCGAAGCCCGTATACTTTTTCATAGCCTAGACACACCAATAGGCCACTCGTCGGACTGACCGGTGGGGTCCACTCATCAGTGTCCACCTTCGTCCCCCTCTCTTTCTCGACCTCGACTCCACCATTCCTCCCCCAACTCCTATCTTGAACCTCCTGCTCCGCCGCGCCCTCCCCTCCCATAGCCGCCTTCTGCTGCCCCCATCACGCGCCGACCACCACAATTTTGGCCCGCAAGCGAGGAGCCCGAGGTGGAGCATTTGTTGGATCATGAAACTGCTAGTTGCAGCCCGCTGCAACTCCCATGGGGCTAAGCCCATGCCGATGACAAGTTCTTGCGGCGGAAGAACATAGAAATTGAATCGTGGTCACAAGCTCTACCTACATATAAATTTGTTGTCGGGACAGAAAATCCCGACAACACCTAACCTCACATAGAAACACAAAACACGTAGGTCATGGGTTAGTTCACAAACACAATTGACAATTGCTTACCATACCACGAGATCACTTGATCCCACTAGGTACGTCACCTATGCTTAGTGTGTTGATAAAGTTAAATCCAATCTTTGCTCTTTGTCTTGATCAACGCTATAACATTTCTTCTATATTAATTATGATGATGTGTCAAACGTAAATATGAATGCTCACTCTACTTTATTTTTTAAGACATGCTCTCCATTGGCTCAACTCCCATATGACCATTCTACGAATCACAACTTGTACATCTTGATCATAACTTAATCTTCTTATTGATCATATCAAATATTTTTTTTAAATCAATGGTCTTGATTCCAAATATTTTACACATAAGATTATCTTCATGACATCCAACTTTAAATCCATCACATGGTCTTCAAGCATTGCCTATGGACAAACTCTTAACACAATTCAAACATTAGTCTATAAAGCTTATCATTAATTACCAAAACTACATATGAGGGCTCTATGCACTTTCACATACATATGTTCTAGATATCTGCTCGCGAAGTAGTCCAGTGGATAAGATTTAGAGAATAGACGTGGCTAATCAGCTCCAACTGACTACCGAGCCCACATGAACATGAAAGATACATGTGAGTATGGATAAAACTAGTATTGCCAGCTATTTAGTGTAAATCACTTGATAAATAGACTACCTTATACCCTACATTTTCTATTTACTTATACCTACTCACACACTAGAAACTTTTATCAAGATACTAAGCTCCAAAGGTCTTTGCCAATGTATTTTGGAATCTTGAACTTATACTCAAGCACATAAACACAAATATACAAATATACTATGACTGATGCATGTGTCAAAATTAATCCACGAGAATGTGTTTTTATAAATTTTGTCACGCTCAGGGTGACTTGTTGAACAAAAAGATGGTTTAAGGATCAAATGTCCCTAGAAGCAAAAATTGATTGTAGCGTTGTACTGGAGAAGACATTCTATAGTAGGCGTAATTGTTTTTGGTAATAATATACATTATTTTAATGAAAAAGAACAAACATCATACCGTAATATTTTGCAACTTTGGGATGTGGAACTAAGGATTACACATATTATATTTTTTTATATCTGACATCCATAAAATTATAATATGAAAATAGAAATCTTTAGTATAAATAGGCAAATTGTTTATCTTAATTCATGTGATTACTAAATTTGATTAAACTAGCTATTGAGAGAGTGTATGTACAATCTGCAGCTATAGTGTGACACAATTAAATTTTACTATATACCTCAATTAGGCGAGTGATATTGCTCTAATTATAATTAGAAAAAATCACTTGCCCCAAAGCCCAACAATAGGTTCACCTGAATCTGGGAGCGATCTAGCTACAAGTATGGATTGATTTGTCTTTGGGCCTCCGCAATTCACCACGGTCTACCTTGCCATCAATCCGACACACTCAGTCCAGCGAGCGAGTAGCTTCAGAAATATATCAGAAAGTTCAGAAACTTAATAACTGTCACTATATAAATCCTATTAATATGTGGAATTTCCATTTGCTCGTCCTACATCGCCCCTTTACTATACAAACCCTACGTTGTTGACCTTTGTGCTTGGAAGCTCCCGGTAGCACCTTCATCTAACCTTTTGTTTGCCTCATTCTCATCCAATTTGCTCATTTTTAGCTGTATCCGTTTTACATTGACAGGGACTATATTCAACGCGGACTGTAAAAAGTTCACAACCTTTCAAATTTTTAAAGGATACGTCCTGGATAGACGTATCGGTTTCATAGAAGAGAGGCCAAGAGGCCGAAATACAACGCGGTCGACACAAACATCGAGGCCGCAACTCCACGCTGCCTAATTAGGTCAGCAAGAAAAGAACATACAAATTACTCGCCAATCCTCCACCTATCCACTACGGCTAGATCGGCCTTGAAGAGGCTTGCAGCTTCCCACAGCTCAGCTTCCCTACGGATATTGCGAACGATGTGTGCGGCGAGACGGTGGCACCCTCAAAGACCACGTCATTCCGATACCTCTAAAGACACCAGAAAATCAGGGCAACCCCCGTCCAGTAGTCTCGGACATCTGCGGACCTTTCAAATTAGACGTATGTTTTTTTATATGTGACTAAATGTATATATTTTTTAGCGCAAATGGCAGGAGTGTTGCATTTTCATTAGAAAAGGAGGGAAAACATGGTACAAAAAGAGGGACCATGTTTTTAGTTTTGGAGGGGGGAGGGGGGTGGGGTGGGGGAGGGACAATCCGAGAAAACCCCCTACCGCCGAATCAATCTACTCAATCGTTTAGTGCCACTAAATGTATATTTAAACAACGTAAATGATAACTGTCTACTCTTATTCATCGCCACTCAAACTGTATTCTACCGCTGTAGAAACAAGGACACATGGGCATCTCCCTGTCAATGTAAAACGGGAGCCAAGCGGAGACAAGTTAGCTAGCTGAACCTGAGAACAGGTTGGCATGTCGTAGTTCACCTCGATCTCTTTCCACGTACAGTAGCTGTGAGGCCAGCTACCCAAAAATTAACAAAGAGGAGGCAAGCTAGCAGACAACTAGGTTCACACGTGTTCCTGATCTTGTGCGACACGTCATACTCCACCCTCCGCAAGCAAAGCCCCGCTGCCGGCTGGATACGATGTAACCACGCTCATTATCTGCTCCAAAAAATAATTAAATACTGACACACATTTACCGATCTACCCCTATGCGCGTGAAAGCTTGACCCACTGAAAGATCAAAGGTGTGTGTGCATTTGCGTGTAGAATCGGAGGCAGCATGGTTAATTAACTTCCATAACTTCTGATTAACCAAGATAATTACGAACTTGAATCGGGTTAGACTTTTTCAAAGTTTCGGTTTGGAGGAGGCAGCACGACACTTGTGACTTTGACTTGGCGTCATCTGGTCGTCATGGCGGAGGTCTACCGAGCATGTTGCTGACGTCGGGCTTACATGCGTTCTATTGCTCAACTCAACGTCTGAGATCGATCGATCGTCCGGAGTAAGACGTGCTTGTCGTTCTTGTCATCCGCATCGATCCGTCGACAGACCTGTTGTCCAAAATTTTACCCCCGCAAATAAAAAGACATGATGTCCCATTCACTGCGTGCCAAATATGTACTCGATCGAATGCACTTATCACAAAACAAACAACTCAATCTTTTGTACTAGTACTAAGATGAATGAACACGATTAATTTAAGAACCGATCATGTGGGGCTTGTGGCGTGCTTCAAAAGAAAAGATCACATTTATTTTAGGAAAACAACATGTGATCAAATTAGGCGCGGCCGGCGACTTGACCAGCGGTAGTTGTACTATAGTACAGTGGATGCATGCATGGTGGTGGTTGCACTCCCCAACTTTGCTTCCGAGACAAGCTAATTAAGCTAGCCGAGCCGAGGCGAGGCCAATCAATCTAGAAGATGAACAAGATTCCTCGCTATCAAGTTCAAGTTGCATCATCACCGAAAGCTAAAACTATTTACATGCCTTCCATTTTCACATGCATCTATCAACTGAACCTGCAAAGTAGTGTGGCTACCTATACTACTGATTACTGTAATACACTAGCTAGCCCTGCTTAATTTTCATCCCTCTCTACAGCAAGGGCCAGCAAAAGTTACTGCATCTATCAAGCATCGGAGGCAAAGCTTTGCTCTCTTGACGACTAAGTGGCCGTGATGCTTGGCGATTATACCTGAATCTGAATCAATCAAGTCGACGAGTAATTGGATCGAATCAGCCGAAGTTGTAGCCATTGGTGTTGTTAGTGGACGCCGGCCGGGGCATCATCTGCGCCCCCGCCGCCTGTATGCTCTGCAGCAGCAGCCTGTCCTCCGCCGACGACTCGAACCCGTGCAGGAACATGTCCCCGCCGCCGACGCCGCCTGAGAGCATGCCGCCGTAGTCCCCGTACTGCTGCTGCTGGTGCTGGTGCTGCGGCCGGAACAGCTGGCTCTGCTGCTGCTGCTGCTGCTGCTGGAGCGACGACGCGACGGCCGGCCGGTGCGGCTGGTACTGGCCGCCACCGAGGTGGTCGAACGACATGACGGCAGAGGTCGGCGACGGGCGCACCGGCATGCCGACGCCACCGGAGCCGCCCGCGCCGAAGCTGATCACGGGCCCGCCGGGGCCGTAGGGGCCGGACGGGATGCCGGTGAACTGCTGCACCATGGCGCGGAAGTTGGAGGTGTCGGTGTTGAGCAGCGTGACGGGCGCGCGGCGGGAGGCTCGGGACCGGCGCCGGGCCGGCTTGCCGACGCGGCCGCCCTCGACTCCTGGAGCCGACCGGGCCGGGCTCCCGCCGGAGCCGCCGGACGTCGGGCTCGACACCGTCACCCCGCTCCCGCTACCCTCCGTCGCGCCGCCATTGCCGCCGGCTCCGGTGGCGCCGTAGAGGCCTGCTGCCCAGTGGGCCATGTTCGCGCCCGCCTCGCCCATAGCTAGCTTAGCTAGGAGTAGAGTAGCAGTTGCCGTGGTTAGCGGAGGAGTAGAGTTCTGGAGCCGGTCGGGGAAGGCGGCTACTTATAGGGTCACCGGCGACGAGTCAAACGGAGTGCTTGGATGGTTTGGGACTGTCGGATTTGGAGGATTGGGTAACGGACGGTTCGGATGGGCCTTCTGGAACGTGGCTGACCCCGTACCCGCGGTGGGTTTCCGGGAAGCGTCGCGCCCGAGGTTGCGACCCACCAGTGGACGAGTCGTTACAGCGGAGCCCACCCGCTCCCGCCGGTGACCTCCCCGGCGATGGCGCCGTTAACTCGAGGCAGCTGAGCTACTTATTATTCCCTCGTCTCTCTGAATGGAAAATTTGGTATTATTTAAAATGAGGTTTACATTCGGTCGCGTTCGCTGGCTTGGGTGTGACGGAGTGCCGTCGCTGTTGGTGGCGCCGGCCGGCCGCCTGAACGACGGCCGGTCGGGCCCGCCGCGGCCGCGCCATGTTAGTCGTGTACAAAGCTCAATTTTCGATCTGAAGTTCTGATCTCTCACGTCTGAACGAAATCCCCGAGAGGCACACAGGCGAGCAGATTTAGCCGGCCGGCCGGCCGGCAGATGGCGCCTTTTTCACTTTCCGGCGATCGGCTGTCCGCGCTTTACGGAACAAGCGGTGTTTTTACGAGTGTGAACTCGGGGAAGAAGAAGAGACGAGAGGGAATAATACGGTGGCCTGCAAAGCGAAAAAAAAAGAAGGACGAGCAGGCGGAGGCGGCCGCACGAAGCTTCGGCCAAAGGCGCGCGACGGCGACGTGCGTGCGTGGCGGGACGTGCACTGCTGGATGGAGGGAGCGAGCATGCGCCGGCGGGCGTTGTTCTTCAGCACGTGCACCTTTGAATCCCACTTTGGAAGACCCCTGTGTATTCGTCTTCGAGGATCACGGTTACCAGGACAAAATCTTGCTTGTTTTATTCTTTGGTTGTATATACAGGACGCATATTGCAGAGCTTGGTATACATAGAAGAAATGACACTTTCCACCACCTTTCATACAAGCTTTTGCAAGATTAGCCACTTCTACAACTTTTTGTGTGTGTGTAGTTTCCACCTTTTTATATCTTAGTATGTGTTGCACATTCCATTCGTTGATTCGCTAATACACATCTTAGCTGACAATTGTATCCCGCATATAACTGCTCTAGATTTATGCACAAGATTCATTAGACTCTATAGAGAAATTATGGTTTTTTTTAAAATGGCCATTTTCACTTCTTCTTAATGAAAAGGCAGCAGCTGGTTGCTCCAAAAAAAGAAATTATGATTTTATGCTTTCCAGGTTGTAATGGATTTAGTTTTGATCCAATAATTATGAAATGTGCCAAAATATGGCAAACTATAGGCAAAGTTTGTAGACATATTGGACTTGGGATGATGTTACATGTTTAAGTAGACACTGATGGATTAACAAAAACTGGTGAAATATGCAAAAGATTAAACGTACGTAGAAGTGGTGAAAACTGCAAATAAATTGTAGAAGTGGTGATCCTTGCGAAGCTTGTACTGAAGGTGGTGTGTAGTGCAATTTCCTCGATATACATATGAACTCGTTTGCTAAAATTTAGCAAATGGATGCATCTTCATGAAGGAACCTAGGTGCATGCGTAGTATATGTTTCTCTTTCGGTGAAACCTTTTGTGACTATTTTTGTGACAGTTTGATTGAAGTCTATGTGAAACATCAATGAAACATAAACACGCGCATACTTCAATATACGTTTCACCTTTGGTGGAACCTTTTGTGATTCCTTTGTGAAATTTTGATTGAGACACTATGTGAAATCTCAATATACCATGCACAGACGCATGTATAGTTCTACATGTTTTACTTTCGGTGAAATTTTGATTAAAATATTTGTAGAACCTCGATGAAACATTCATGGGGTAGTATGGGTTAATTTCCATAAAATATAAGGGCATGTATGCAAGACTATGTACGGTCAACAAATCTGAGGTGGGTACTTCTTGATTTTGTAAAATTAAGGGCATATAAGCTAAACTACAAGGAAGGGAAATTTCAACACTGATCTGAAAACTATAGACCGATTAAATAGTGTCGAGACGTCAACATGCAGGGATTGCATTTCCCATAATAAGCCACCATCGTCGCCATTGGAGTAATTTCTTATATGTTTTCCTTAATTTACTAGCCAATAACCAATTAAATGTACTTTATATGTAGTTTCTCAAATAAAAATGTGAATTTTCTAATGTAAAAAAATAGTTCATGCTAAGTGTGATCATCTTGTTTGTGTAATCCAAACACGTTTGTGTAAGGAAAAGAAGAGATACATCGTTAGATCGAAGAAGTTGTGGTTATTGGGTGAAAGGGGAATTGTTGGTTGCTTTGGCCGGTCAACAAGATTTTGTGCTGCCAAAAAGGACAGGCTATGCAACCTTATTTTTTGATCGCCTAACTTTGCACGGCTCTGACTAGTTGAGGGTCAAAGGAAAATAGACTCTTTGTGGTTGGTGCTTTCAAATTGTTCAACGCGATCGTGACTGCCTAGCATATACATGTGGATTCATTTACATAATGAACTAAAACATAACATATGTACCTACATCTACATTACATGTGGTCATGTACGTATTTGTTAACATTTCAAACAATAGTTGAGAGAGAGAGAGAGAGAGAGAGAGAGACGACGTATGAGATGACGTGATGACATGAGTCAAAGAGTTGACTCGACATTCTTTTTCTTGCAGGCTGCACCACCACGCATCCTCCCATGTTCCCTGCTAATTAACATACCTAGCTAGAGCATGTGCTACCAACTGTTGTAACTAACACTTGATTATTGTTGCATTATATATTTATATACGTGATTATGTCCTTGTAATTTGAAGTCTACTGATCAAGTTCAAGCTTAATAGTTCAACCGAACATCGAATTTAAGCAAGTGACACAAAGCTGATGCATATAATCCACATCATTCAAGATAATTCTACTTTAATTCCTTTCTAAGAGCATATACTCTACTAATAAACACTAGTAGAAGCTGTCGAACTCGAGCGAAAATCGCACTATCTCTCGTGCCGCTTGTCCGGTTTCTCGATGAAAATGACCCGTCGCCATTACCGTTTTACCACATGTGGGTTTAGGACAAACACAAGAAAATTCCAGGATTGTGAAAGGATAGGGTTTGGTTAGGATTTGGTGTGGAGTGGGCCCCTGCCAGGACCTTGACCTTTCAGCTCAGGGTGCAAGTGGGACGCACCGCGGGGATCCGCCTATGCGCCGCACTTGTCCGCATTAATACGCGGTATGCCGCGTATAAGCCGTTTTTGAGCCGCATTTGTTTGCGGCGCCGTGCACGCCGCACCGCGCGTTGCAGCGTTGCCTGCTTGCTCGCGTTTTTAGGCAGGGTAGCTCACTAGGCAGGCTAGCTCGCTACCTCTGTTTAGCTCACTCTTTAGCTATCTCAAATGTAAGAACAGTTAGCTATTATAATTCATTACAGTATACATATTCAAATATTTTAGTACTAATATTTTATTAAATAACATCAAACAGTCAGCTTCCATCAAATGGAACCAAAAGGAGGAAAAATAAAACAATCTTCAACATCACAGTAGCAAATGTAATTTTAGCAACAGACAAGGAGAAAGGCGACACCAGAGGAAGCAAGCAAGCCGCGAACATGTGCATGAAGCCTGACATGTCTGACCGGGCATGGTAGTAGTAGATGCAGTAGAAGAAGATGGAAATACCAGTGGAGCCTCCACAAAGAACGGATCTGCAAACAAAAGCAAAAATTGAAATGCAAGTCCAAGATGGAATGTGGCGCTTTAATATAAGAAACATCTGTATTCTGAGGTAGTACTAATCCTCTTGAGCAACTTTCTTCTTGCCAACTTTGGAATGAACTTCCAATTGGGATCAATCCCATCAGGACGACCTATCTTAGCAACCATATCATTCATAGCAGTTTTTGCTTCACATACCTTTAAGTGTCGTTGCATGTGGCTGGTCCCAGTTTCTCTACTAGCTGCAAATATCTGATGACAATGAATGCACTTGCCTTCCACAAGCTTCCCCTCCTTATAGATTGGTTCAGCTTCTTTCCATATGTCCGATATCAACTTGTGGTGCTCTCGTATTGATGCTACATGAATGGGTAAAGGCCTAGTTAGCTCATCAAGTAGCTTATCATGCAAATTGGTACTTCACACCTTTACAGATCATATCATGGTTCAGGAGAAAGATCATACCATGCGAATTGGCCACTGTTGTATCAGGAGAAAGATCTTCACGAAAACAACTTGCTGGCTGTGAAGTCTTATGTGAACCTGCCATGTTTGCTCTTTTCAGTGCTGACCTCACAATAAATTAACCCCCGGTGAACTCGTCACTTCCGCGCTGCCGTCACCAGGTTCTTGCACTGCTGCCGCCTTCCGTCGCCGCCGTCCGCGCCCATATGTGGATCGCAGCCGCCATCCATGCCGATCTGCAATTATTTCCCTTACAAACAGTGAAAGAGTAATTATTTCCAAACTACTAGTACTGCTACAAAGCTTAAATGGCAAATTTAGTTATTACAAGAACTGTTTTTGTCTGTAATGCCACAAGTTTATACATAAATGTGCATGCCTGAAATATACATCTATGTTAGAGAACAGAAAAAAAATTCATATGGCACAAACTGCTCAATCCACATTCCATATAGCACATGTGTGGCCAGTATAAATGAAATCAGATAGTGCCTAGAAATTACTGATGGTCATGGCTCGTGCAAACTACAGATGCAATGCAGAAACAAATCCTACGCAGAACAATCAGCATGTTCATCAAAAATCAACAAAATTAATGAAAGCAACAACTGCACCGCACCTTCAGAGTCACTCTTCTACTTTTAGGGTCCTAGACTACATACTTCAGTCTGCTACTACCTGATTGGGTAGCATTCAGCCATACATCAGTATTCGATTATTACCGCACAAAAGCAAGGAACAGTAACATGCTCACATTTGGACCATAACAACCAACGTCTTATCACTTCAAACGATATCCTATATCAAAGTAGTATGAGGATCAGAGCTCCAGAATAAAATAGTCAACAATGAACCATGATGATTGCTACAAGCCTACAAGTATTGATAGAATAGCTGGAAACAAAATAGAGAGAAGCATATGTACGCAATATGATTCTAATCGCAAGTCTTAAATCATCTCAAGATCGTGTCCTTTGCTGGCTGCATCCGATTCAGTCTAACTCGACTGAGATTTATACGGGAAATCGACGGAATAGAGAACGGATTTCGTGTATGGCGGACGAGATTAGTCACCTGGGGCTGGAATTCGGCGCCGACACAGCAAGAGAAATTCGTGTATGGCGGCGCTAGCGGGAGCGGGAGTGGCGCCGCATCTGAGCGAGGAGAGGCGAGGTCAACGAGCGAGGAGACAGAGCCGAGGGGAGGCTATTAGGGCCAGATGCGGCAACCGTGGGCTGGACCGCATGTTTCACTTAATAATTATCAAAACCGTGGGCCGCCGCGGAGAGGAAAAAATGGGCCTGGCGAAGCGGCGCCGCGGATGGCCCGCTCCCGCTTACAGCCTGACTTTCAGCCCTTGATTGGCGGGAAGGAAGGAGGCAGGAACCGGTCAAGATATGGCTCACTAGCTACTGTAGCTAAGCTAGTTTAACTGCCCCCAACTTCTCTACTCAGTAGAGTCTGCCAGATGCTAGCTAGAGCATCCAGGTAAAGAAGTGGTAGGGTGGTTGTTAGGGTTACACGTTGAAAGGCTACTCACCCTGCGATCAAGTCTGTTTGAAAATTCAGAGTCGCACTTGTGCGGCAGCATGCATTTTCCACAATTCCATCATACATGTGCGTATATACATAGTTGTAGTATTCATATATTGTGTTGGTCGAACAGTCTACGCCATTTCCTCGAAGAGGTCCAAGTGTTCTAAAAAAAATGGCATTGATAAAAAGTTTGCGGGGTAAGAAAGAAAAAATAGTAGTACAACGCCAAAAGGGGTAAAAATGAAAAGAACCCATAACCGAAAACTGTATGTTGCAGATATGGAAAATTTCCAAAAATAGGTTGATATTCATCTTGGGATAAAGTATCAGCATGCGTTTTTTTACGAATACCAATTTTGTGTGTTGTAAATAAAATAACAAATAAAAAACTCAAGTTTATGGATGGAAACTCTACGAAGAATGACTCGAGTGACGCCACATAATTTTTGCAGCAGGTAAAGTCATTAGCCACATACGTGGTCAAACAAGCGAAAGTTTTGTTAGTGACTAGAATCAGAGTTTCAGCTATGCTTCGAGAGTGCTTAGGGTCTAAGAATCCCATGATGTACAAGTAATTAACATGGCAGATTGACGGCACGCTAGGGTTCGAAGACACTTAAATTATGCTTTACATGAAGAAAAAATCGAGTTAGAAACCCCCGAATCAGCCCTCAAACTGAAGTATATTGTCGGTACGTTTGTCAACAAGTATAATTTCTGTATACGTATGGATAAAAATACATGGTCTCGATTTTCTTTTCACGGATAGACCAGAAAAAAAACAAGTAGAGAGTGAAGGTAATTCAAGAATGGAAGCAAGAACAGAGGTAGATTAGGCTTTCGTTGTCTGAGAAGATTTGCTTACCATGCATACAGCTCGTGCGACAGCGAATTGGCTGACCGCATAAGGTCGCATAAACGTGCTGTTTTGGCTCCAGCTAAAGCAACATAGACATCAAAACTCCACCCCCAATCACAAAGATTTTTCCGCCATCACAAGAACCACACATATATATGGAATAATGTGTTCATAATATAAACAAACTGTATACTACAAAACATCATGGCATCCACGGATGAAAGAAGTATGAGTAGCTTACTTGCCCCGGCCATCGCTATCAGCATCGATTTTTCAATTTAATTCTGTGGGAGTCTTGTTTCCTGCACAGCATGCAGCCCACCGCAACACGGCACAACAGCATGACTGAAACCTACCTTTGCCTCCATGCCAAGAAGTATCCAATGGCGCATCGCCACAGAACATATCAGGTTATCTGAGTTCAAAAGAAACCGGACACCTAGGTGACACATGCAGCAACCTTCTCCATCACAATAATCTGGTCAGCTTGGCATGGAGTGCACTGTAGTTTAGATGCATGCATTTACAGCCAGCATTTGCAGCCATATGTTTCAGATGATGGTAGTGCATAGAATTGATGCCCGTAAAGCTCCCAAGAGATGTTACTATGTACATGAACCTGCTTTACGCGGCTAAAGCATGCATATGATCTGAGAAGTCAACAATAAGCAAAGCTTTTGGTGCAAAGTTATGCCTGATCGATCAAATCCTTTTCCTCAGCCTGCACCACAACCCGTCCTTTGTGTGAATCGTCGCACCCGTCACCATCTCCACCTCATCGGGTGATCCTCGCAGTTCTACGTCAAACTTCTGCAGTAGCATGGCCAAGGCCACTGTCGACTCGAGGAGCGCGAATTGGTCTCCCACGCACTTGCGGGGTCCTCCACCGAAGGGGAGGAAAGCAAAGTCTGCTATAATCTGGTAAACGATGTTTGATAAGGACTTTATTTACCAAAGAAAGATTTCTAATCAGTAGAGGCGAGAATGACGAAACTAGTGTCCAGGCATACCTCGTTGGGATACATCGCGCCAGGACTCCGGGCAGGATCAAACCCAGCCCACCCTTCTATGTTCTCGTCCATCTTTGGAACTGTAAACCTCTCTGGTTCAAACTCATTTGGTCTATCCCAAAAGTATGGAGATCTATGGAGATTGTATATCTGCAGTGCCAGCATTTTCCATAAGACAAACTTCTAAAGGAGAACAAAATCAAGTTTGGAGTGTTTACATTCCACAGACAAATCAACCTATAGCAAACTCGTGAAGGGAATTTATATTGGTACCAATACTATGAATCTCTGGAAGAAACAACAGCTCAAATCTGCCAACCCACCATCTTACCGAAAGAAATATATCGGTTCCAGCTGGTATTTCGTATCCCTCTTTTGCTCCATTGTACCCACCTAAGAATGTGCACATAAATTTTCAGAAGACGAGAACTTAAGAGTGCAAATGTTGAACAGCAAAAGTTTAAATATGCATGGTAACTTGGAAAAAAACATGCATGTTTATCTCATGAGTTTGATGTTATATTGTGTTTTTTCTTCCTTTATAAAACAGGAATTGAAGTTTAGTTTAATATGAATTTCTGTTCCAAAAAATGGCACTTGTCAGTATCACATCACGTGCCCTTTGATATCTGGGAAATGGTCTCTTCCTAATAATCCTGTACCAACCCGTCTTTTTTTTATTGGTGAAAGAAAACTGCATATATTAAAGAGAAGATGGTACCTGGCAATTTATCTGGTTGGAGAGCACGCCTGATTAACAAAGGTGGTTGAGGATACAAGCGAAGAGATTCAACAATGATCAATCTTATGTACCTATAACAGCATGAATGCAGTATGTGAAATTAAAAAACATCTATGATGCATTAATATAATAAAATCGTACGAACACGACATGGAAAGTTAGTAACAGCTGGTGATTTTGGAAGCATATGATACGCCATTAAGCATACGTGATGGATATCTTTAGATTTTTTGACAACCCCCCAAAAATAGAACCCCTCGAATTTTGGGCCTAACTTTAACCATGCATTTGACTAACAAAATATGAGTTATTGCCACAAAATTATACAATCGGAAAGTTTTTCGAATACGAATCCAACGGTTTTTGTAGCATACTAATTTTTGTTTGTCAAATTCATGGTGAAAGTTAGGCTCAAAATTTGAGGGGTCTTATGAATATTTGGGAGGAGGGAGTATTGTATAGAAGAACCAAACATAGTTCAATTCACAAGAAATGGTAACATAAGTAACATACTCCAATTTCTTGAGCTTGTCAGCTGTAATTGCCCCATCACTGAGTACAGCATCAATCTCTGCCTGGGCTTTTCTCATCTTGGTGGGGTTCTGTATAAAAATACAGTCAATTGTATGATGTTATTAAATTCACAAGTATGCAATTTAAAAATTATTCTCTGTTCATGTAAGTGAAAACATTTGTGTACCTGGGCCAGTAGAAAAATAGACCATGTCAAAACAGCCGCAGTTGTTTCATGTCCAGCGATAAGCATTGTCATAAGATCATCTCGAAGCTATCACAAACCAAAAAAAAATGTCAACTTATTTGCCTGATTCAAGTAGAGATACAAATGGAAAATATGAAAGGGTTTGCAGAAAATATTAAAATTAAACATTACATGGGTGATCTACCTGGCGATCGTCAACATCGGCTCCCCTCATGTCAACAAGGAACCTCAGCAAGCTGGCATCCTACAAATATATTTGCAACATCACGAACTGCCAGATAATATAATGGTTTAAGCAAACTGCTAATATCAGCATGAACCGAGAACATAAGGAGTGATAGGAGCCAACCTTCAACGATGAGTAGTCTCTCTGCTGGAGTTTTTCCACATCAGCTTCCTATATTAAGCGATGTCAAAACTACTATAGGTTCCAGAAAAAGGCACCATGTATGACTAGATTTTATGTTGGCACAAACCTGTCTCGTTTCTTTTGCATTTTTAATTAGATTGTCAAGACAATCATTGATAACCTTGAGGTCACTGCGGAACTTCCGTTGTCTTGGCACTATCCATTGAGTTAAAGGAAGGTTCCAGTAAGGGATATAAAAGGTGGATCGATGCTCAGCTTCAAAAAGAGTTCCATAAACTGCCTGCACAACATAAATAGAAACTCACCAAAAGGAGGGTCGACAAAATTATCAGAAAAGCATCAGTCATGTTTACTTATCACAAAAATGCAAGATGGGTGTACTTTTGTACTTTTACTAAAATTTAAAAACCAGACCACAGACGCAATTCCTAGGAACAAATGATCATCAGATAGTGTACGTGTGTAACTACATAGTGTTTTTACACCAACCTTGATTACAGGAGATTCCTTATTGACCGAGTCGAAATCAAAATTGAACACTCCCAGGCCAATTATGTCAAGAGCCAAATTGGAGAATTCTTCTTCGAGGTTCACTATAGTAGATTTTTCTCTATCGTCTCCCTTTTCAGTAAGTTCTTCAAGTTTCAATATCATTCTCTCTGAACATTTGGTAAATACTCTCACCATAGCTTCTATGAATAAGCCATGGAACCCAGGAGTTATAACTGCAGAACAACCAGAATGGATAAGGTGAATGTTTTGCGAATGCAAACATGAGGTTCACGTTAGCTATGCAATAGTTAGATTTTTTTGCGGGGATGCAATAGTTTGATTATGTTGACCAAATTCAACTGAAAGGTAGCTGCTAATGACTGTATTAAATATACTCATAAAACATGCTAGCTGATTCAACATTCCAAGTAAACCCTAGGTCCAGTTAGCATGACTGGAGCTACTATCACGAAGCACATATAGTTAACCTTGATTTCTTTTAAAACAAGTTTACCTTCATTTGTTAGGTAAAAAAACATTAGCATCATAATGAATTCACACCACTGGACAATTGTCAATCTGCTTCTACTGACTAACAGCACCTTAGACTAGTGTACAGAAACCTGAAGTATGACTGCACTCAAGGAAGACTTACAAGTATGCAAGTATGATTCAAAGTCCGACCTTTCTAACCTTTTCTCCTTTGCTTCCAAGTATCAAGGTCAGCAGGTATAAGACCCTTCCCCATTATTGGTTCAAGAATTTCAGCCAGGACTCCCTGATTTCAAGTAGAAAAGTATGTAAGAAACTACCTAACTAAGAGATTTCAGCCAGAACTTGTCTGAAGTGTATTTAATATTGTTATGTGCACAGTTTGGTCGCGGGAAAGGAACATATGCTACAAATAAGGTGCCAACCGTTATGGCCGGAACTTGTCTACAGTGTCAGATGTTCATTTACATACATTCACACAGTATGCATTAGAAACATACCTTATCATAAGAGAAAGCATTTTCCCGGAGGATGTATCTAGCAACAATTGGATCAGAAACAACAACAAATGATTTGGGTCCAAAAGCAAGTTTGTAGACAGAACCATGCTGCAAGGATAACAGGATATGTTAGCATAGCATGAGTTTTTCTCATGGCTACTAGAGATTATGAACCTTATCCTAAGGAAGTTGCAACCAAACAAAAATTCGTTCATATTACAGTAGGACAAATGGAACAAAAATACCATGCATAAATTATTACTGTAGCATATCATCTTGTTACAGCTGCTGCTGCTTTTTTTAATCTTGGTATGAACCTCATGAAGGCACAATTTCAGTTTTATATGCAAGTACAGCATTATGAATGAGGTTGTGAGAGGCCTCATGTTCTATGAATTGCATGGTGCATAAGATATACCAAATCAAGAAGTTCATTTTAATGTTGATCAAGGCCCTCTTAAATGATGTTGCGCAAATTTTAACGCTCAAGCTGAGATGTCAACAAAAAAGTGGTTTAGCTTGCTTTTTTCTGAGTATGATTAGCATCATACTCTGCATATAAGGAGACCTGAAGAAGAGAAAAATAGATGACATGATTCAAATACATAAAGTTTGAATATGGAGTTTAAAAATGGCAATCAGACAATACCACTCAGGTTGTCATCTGGTCAAGATTACTAAATTTGGGGGCCATGTACCCTCTTCCAATTGGATATGAAAATAAATATATATAGTTTCTACTCGATTATCATGTCCATAAGTGTATCTAACGTTCACAGACTGCAACAAATACATGCTTCCAGTAAGCAGAACAAAGCACTGCAATAACAACAGTACACAACACGAGACAGAGCAGGATAAGCACCTCCAGGAACCAATCGTAGAGCGAGTAGAAAAGGGGCCGGTCGAACAGATCAGTGACAGCACCTTCGGCAACCGGCATATTCTTGAGGTTGCCGCCCGCTAGCAAATTAGTGAGAAGGTTGCTGGCATTGTCGAACAAATTCCTCTTCGGCTTCGTTTTGTCGACGCCGGGCGATTGGCATCTGCATAAACAACAGCAATAAGGCAATTTGACAGGCACCAGCACTACTTTGTTCCACAATTGCTGCATTACAGAAAACCACCAGCACCAAGCATTTATATCTGATCAATGTAACAGCAGAGAGCTGATCGGGCACTACTAAGCATGAAAGGAAGAATTGGTAGAGTTAAGCTGCCTGCTCATCGTAACAAGCTACAGAGGTAAACTGGATGTTGCTTCAAACAAACAACTTGAAATTGACACTGTCTAGCAGTGCAGGCAGTGGGGGCAATCGATCGAACGGCTTGTGGGCATCACGCCACAGCCGGAGCCGTGCAAAGGGAGAGCTGGCTCAGCTGGGGTATGGCTTCCGTACCTGATGGGGAGGAGGCGGCTCCTCCCGTGAGCCGACGACGAAGAGGGGTAGGAGGAGGAGGCGAGGCGGTGCGCGCCGGTGCTGGGCCTCGGCAGGAGCGTGGCGGCGGTGGCCGCGCTCGTGGCCATGGCGCGTGCGCACGCGCTCTCTCGTAGCCGGAGACGGTTCGACGACCTCGTGGTGGAGTCAAAAAGATAGATAAGGTGCTTCGTCCAGTAGCGCAGTCTACTGAATACTGATGCTGCTGTTGAGTGCGCGCCATGTGATGTGAGATCGGCGTCCGCGCCGGCGCCGCTGGTTGAGATCGCGCGGCGTCCGTCGGGTCGGAGGGGCGGTGGCCTGGTCGGTCGGAGAGCCGCCGGTTGCCCGCCGACCACGGAACGTGGCATGGCATCGCCGGAGGTGGCACGACACCGCACATATCAAGTTGGGTGGGTGCTCCACTACAGCTACGAGGAATTCCTCTGAGCAAAATAACATCCGTTTGCTACAATCCAAGTAAACGGTCTCGGTGGGAGTGCGAGGGCTCCGTCCTGTTTTGGGGCTTCGTTCTCAGTTTGTCACACCCGTCGACACGCCTTAGCTGCACGCGGGCGTCACACCGGGAGAGTGCCCTCTGTGACGCTGACAAGTGGGGACCAGTAGAGTGAGCTGGAAGTGGGCCCAGGGCCGTGGGGTGTGTGTGCGTGGTGCTGTTATAAGCCACACAGTTGTAACTGAATGTTTATGCTTGATCAAGGAATAGAAATCTGAAATTCTCCTCGCTATCTCTCTCCTTTTTCTTTCTTCAGCTCCACGACAGGCATCCCCTACCTTCGGCAATCATACCGACGGAAGGGTGGTTACACTTGGTATCAGATTCCACTTTCGATCCGCGGGGTTTCGGTGGGGGATCGGTTCCCAATTCGCTGCGATCTTGGGCTCTAAAATTCCTGCAAGCGGTCGGAATTGGGAGATTTCCTTCGATCTCTTCCCAAATTCTGTAAATCCGGGAGAGGTTTACCCAGATCTGGCGAGGAACTCACCACGGCGCCCTCACGACCATCTCCCCAGACGCAACTCGTCCTTGAGGCCATGGGCGACGCGGCTGCAAGCACGGAGGCCAACATCAACGAGCTCCGTGCTAGCCTCGACCTCCTCCATGGTCGGGTGGCCTCCATGGACACCACACAACAGCAACTGGTGACCCAACTGGACCTCATCTCCATCGCGGTCCAGGGGTGCTCCAAGCTGCAGGACGACACGGCCAGACGGCTCGAGGAGATGAGTCACCGGCTCGACTCCAGGCCACCGTCGTGCGATCATCCTCGAGGACGACCACCTACTCCGGAGGAAGATGACGCCGACCCGGAGATGGGGGCGCATCGGGGCACATCTACCCTGCGCCCCGCCCATGTGACTTGGACAGGCAACGCGCTGGGCGCGTCGTCAGCGACATCACTCGCAGGTGGCGGTGGCGATGGGGATACGGCGATGGATAAAGGAGGCGATGGGATTTTGGGTGCCGGTAGACAGGGAGGCGCTGGTGGCGGTGGACACGGCGGCGTTGGCGGCGGTAGACCACACGTTGGCGCTGACCCAGCGTCCAAGCATAACCTGAAGATGTCGTTTCCCCGTTTCGACGGAAATCAGCCTCGGATCTGGAAGGAAAAGTGCATGGATTATTTCCAGCTGTTCAACGTTCATCCCTCGCTCTGGTTAGTCTCAGCAACTCTGCACATGGACGGCAATGCGGCACTATGGCTCAAGGCTTATCGTCTCCGACATGACATCTCCTCATGGCCTGTGCTGATGACGGCGGTGGAAGAGAAATTCGGAGCTGACGACCACCGCCGGTACATGAAACAACTCTTGACTCTGAAACAAAGAGGCTCTGTAGAGGAATATCAGGTTCAGTTTGAGGAACTGTCGTACCAAATAGCTATCCAAAATCCACACTATGATGAACAATTCTATGTGTCCCAGTTCATCAAAGGGCTCAAGGTGGAGCTACGTGCTGCGGTCGAATCACAAGTGCCTGACACTGTGGATCGAGCAATCCTGTTGGCGCTGGTCCAACAAGAAATTTTGGCGGACAGTAAACCATGGGCGCTCCGCAACCATCAGCAACCTCGAGTGGAACAGGGCGCCCCTCGTGCTGATGCTGGCCGACCACCGGTAAAATTGGGCAACGGTGAATTTTGGCGAGACCGACAACTACGCGATTATCGCAAGGCCAATGGCCTATGTTTTCGCTGCGGAGAGAAGTTTGACCCTACACATCAGTGTGCAAGAAAATCGACAGCCGAACTCCATGTCATGGAAACTGATGAAACTCCTGAACAACTCTCGGACGAGGTCCTGAACATGCTTGAGATGCATGATCTCGCTGAAGCACAACAACTTAGCCTCTCTATCCATGCTCTCGCAGGCACATAATCCAATGACACCATTCGTCTACGTGCAATGGTGGGCAATCAGGTGCTGCTGATACTCGTGGACTCAGGAAGCACTGGCAGTTTTCTGAATTCTTCCATGCTCTCACAGTTACAGTGTCCTGTTCAGAACGTAGCACCAGTCAGGGTCAGGCTAGCCAACAATGAAGAGATCCTCTGTGATCAGTTAGTCCCTCAATTGTCCTGGTGGATTCAGGGTGAAACTTTTCACACACCTATGCGTGTTCTTCCTTTAGGCGCATATGATGCCATCCTCGGTGTTGATTGGCTCAAGAGGCATGGACCAATCACTGGAGATTGGGAGAAGAAAACTTTGAGAATTACCAACATGGGCAAGAGAATAACTCTGCAAGGTGTACAACAGGCTGCATCAACATCAGTGCGAGAGTTACCTGTTGAACAGCTAGTGAAATGGAGCAAAGGAAATGAGGTGTGGGCATTGGCAGTCCTACAGCCGGAGCAAACAGCCAGCACAACTGGTGTCCCCAAGGAAATTCAGTCTGTTCTTGATGAATTCAGTGAGGTGTTTGCTGAACCCACGTCTTTACCACCATCTCGTTCTTACGGCCATGCAGTAACTCTGAAGCCTGATGCCGTTCCCTTTAACTGTTGCCCATATCGATACTCACCTGAACATAAGACGGAGATCGAGAAACAAGTTAGGCAAATGCTTGAGGCTGGAATTATCACGGCAAGCATGTCTCCTTTTGCCTCTCCAGTGCTGTTGGTGCTAAAGAAAGATGGATCGTGGCGATTCTGCATCGATTACCGCAGACTAAATGAGCTCACTGTCAGAAATGTTTTTTCCAATGCCAGTTATCGATGAGCTATTGGACGAGCTCGCAGGTGCCAAAATCTTCTCTAAACTAGATTTGCGAGCTGGATATCATCAGATACGCATGCGGGTCGAGGACGAAGCCAAAACTGCCTTCAAAACCCACCAAGGCCACTACCAATTTAAGGTGATGCCGTTTGGTCTGTGCAATGCCCCGGCCACTTTTCAGTGTGTGATGAACGTGGTTCTCGAGCCGTGTTTACGGAAATCCGTCCTTGTTTTCATGGATGATATCCTAGTATACAACCCCTCACTTGAGTCACATGTGCAGCACTTGAGGGAAGTTCTTCTCCTGTTACAAAAAGCCAAGTTATTCGTCAAGACAAGCAAATGCGCATTCGCTCGGGATAGCCTGGAGTACCTCGGCCACATCATCTCCGCCGACGGAGTGGCCACAGACCCCAAGAAAAGTCAAGCCATGGTCGATTGGCCACTACCCAATTCGGTGACGGAACTACGAGGATTTCTCGGTCTCACCGGCTATTACCGCAAATTTGTCCGCAACTACGGCGTAATCGCGCGCCCGCTGACAAACCTCCTGAAGAAGAAGGCCTTCGACTGGTCCGACGACGCCACAATTGCCTTCCAGGTGCTCAAGGCTGCCATGATCTCCACCCCGGTGCTCCGCCTGCCGGACTTCAGCAAGCAATTTGTCGTGGAGACCGATGCATGTGATTCCGGCATTGGTGATGTGCTAATGCAAGACCAGCACCCGATTGCGTTTCTCAGCAAGCCACTCAGCAAGCATCACCTTTCGTTGTCTATCTACGACAAAGAATTCCTTGCGCTTCTCCTGGCGGTCGAGCGTTGGCGGCCTTACCTGCAGCGCGCGGAATTTCTGATCAAGACAGACCATCATAGCCTCTGTTACCTTGATGACCAGCAACTGCAGTCTCAGCTTCAGCGGAAAGCCATGGCAAAGCTGATGGGCCTGCGTTTCCGCATCGTTTACAGGAAAGGAGCCGAAAATTTGGCGGCAGATGCTCTGTCGCGAGTGAGCCACCTCATGGCCATTCAATCGCGCTCGGTCGTGCAACCGGCGTGGCTCCAGGAAGTGATCAATTCATACATAACTAACACCGATGCCCATCGCAGATTGACAGAGTTGTCGATTTCCAGTCCGGATGAGCATGGTTATGCCTTACAACAAGGAATCATTCACTTCCAAGGACGTGTATGGGTGGGATCAAACTCTGCTCTCAAAACTAAGCTGATCACTGAATTTCATTCCAGTGCAATTGGAGGACATTCCGGTGCCGACGCAACATACCAGCGAATCAAGCGTCTATTCGCATGGCCTGGTTTGAAAGCCCAAGTCAGTGATTTCGTCAGACAATGTGATATTTGCTAGCATGTGAAACACAGTACTACCCACCCATCTGGCCTCCTCCAACCCTTGCCAGTACCTACAGGACCGTGGCAAGACATCACCATGGACTTCATTGAGGGATTGCCACTCTCTGAAGGGTACAACTCTATTCTTGTTGTCGTGGATCGTTTCACCAAATTTGCTCATTTTCTGCCACTTCGTCACCCTTTCACTGCTCCATCGGTTGCTCGCCTCTTTGTGGACTCAATTGTCAAGCTCCATGGCATGCCTCGCTCCATTGTGTCAGACCGTGATCGCATCTTCACCAGCTCGTTCTGGAAGCTGTTGTTCCAACAACTCGGCACAAAGCTCAAGTTCACCACCGCTTACCATCCGCAGACGGACGGACAAAGTGAACACGTAAACCAGTGCGTCGAGATGTTTCTCCGCTGCAATGTCCAGGAAGCCCCCCGGCAGTGGCGCAGAATGCTGCCTCTTGCCGAGCTTTGGTACAACTCCTGTTTCCACACGGCGATCGGCTGCTCTCCTTTCCAGGCTCTCTACGGTCACGAGCCCAATTTTGGTGCTGTTCCAGAACTTGAACCAGACGCGATCACTCCAGCCTCTGGATTCCTTGCTGAGCGAGCAGTGCAGCTTGGCATTATCACTCGCAATCTGGAAGCAGCCCAGGAACGCATGAAGCGCTACACTGACAAGAAACGCACAGAGAAGGAGTTTCAGGTCGGAGACTCTGTTTTGCTTCGACTTCAGCCCTACGCTCAGCAATCAGTGGTCAACAGGCCTTTTCCAAAAATCTCATACAAGTTCTTCGGGCCATATCCAATCACTGAGCGCATCGGGAAGGTAGCATATCGCTTGGAATTTCCGCCAACCAGCCAGATTCATAATGTTTTTCACATCTCCCAGCTGAAAGAGTACCGTGCTGACTACACTCCAGTGTTTGCTGATCTTCCCAAGTTACCACAGCTGGACACCATTGATACCGAACCAGAAACCATCTTGGATCGTCGGATGATGAAGAAAGGAAATGCACCAGTCATTCAAGTGCTGATCAAGTGGAGGGATCAACCAGAAGATGCAGCAACGTGGGAAGACTGGGATGTACTGAAGAGCAAGTTTCCTGTTGTGCTCACTTGGGGACAAGCGAGTGCTTCTCCGGGGGGCAGTGTCACACCCGTCGACACGCCTTAGCTGCACGCGGGCGTCACACCGGGAGAGTGCCCTCTGTGACGCTGACAAGTGGGGACCAGTAGAGTGAGCTGGAAGTGGGCCCAGGGCCGTGGGGTGTGTGTGCGTGGTGCTGTTATAAGCCACACAGTTGTAACTGAATGTTTATGCTTGATCAAGGAATAGAAATCTGAAATTCTCCTCGCTATCTCTCTCCTTCTTCTTTCTTCAGCTCCACGACAGGCATCCCCTACCTTCGGCAATCATACCGACGGAAGGGTGGTTACACAGTTTTTAAGATTAAAGTTTGTAGCAGCAGCGTTTAGGTGGTGGTGGCGGTGTCTCGTACAATAAGGTTTTGACAACTTTAACACCATCTTGGTGGCAACGTCCAAAGGCTTATGGAAGTGGTGTGGATTTCGAGGATTTCGTCTGGCTGTGGGGATCTTCGGATCGTCAAGAAGCTTCATCGGCAGTTCTTTCTTCTACATCATCTTCGGGACGGATGTGGTTTTCTTGACCCGTTCGGCGACTTCCCACCCGCAACCAACAATATAAGGCCGACTCAGGGAGGAGCGGCAGCGGCGGCGCGCCATCGACACGGTCTGGAGGTCGAAGATAAAGGGCTTCTCAAGGATCTTGTTATAATTTTCGTTTTTCTTAGGGTGCTTTGTACTGTTTGTTATTTCTTTTAATGCGAGAGTCCTATTAAAAAAAGTAAACGGTCTTCATTTTGAGGGTTCTTCCATTCGCAGATGTAAAAAAGAGCAGGATCTTAATATCTTTCAGTTTTATAGGATTTTAGTCTGCACCTGAATTTTTTTGATTAGTCATATAAAAAACCAACAGTTTTTACCAACAAGTATGGGTGGATGTCAAATTTCTTAAAAGTTACTGCAAATGATTTTTTCCCAAAAAATCATGTATACTTAACAACCATCATAGAAAAGATTCATAAGGTTTTGAGTCCCCCAAACATCACATAAAAATCTTTGAATCAAAGAGTCCCTTACATTACACTCGCCTCCTCGAGCGGCATGCTCAGTATTAAATAATGTGTTATCATTGTTTCACTCGATGGGACCATCACAAAGCTAAATCAAGTTCAAATATTTATTTTCATCTATGTGTTTCTATACCAGTGCATTTTTTTCTTCAATTTTGCTACTCCCTCCGACCCATATTACCTTTCGTAAATATGAATGTATCTAGCATTAAAATGTGTCTAGATACATCTATATTTATAAAAGGTAATATGGGCCGGAGAGAGTACTGTAATTTTAATAAGTTGTATTTATAGTAATTTATATTACATTTTCTCTCAGTTGTGTAATTTGTTTTTTATGCTTTTTATCTATAGTATTTTTATACCATATTGTTTTGCATTGTTTGCATTGTTTGCATTGTGTCTTTCCAAAGTTATGTTCAGTACTTTGACACCTATTTTTGTTGTATAACTTTCTATTGTATATTCTCTTTTGATTGTATACTGCACTTCTTTTATATTGAGTGCTTCAACTATTGATTGTTGTTTATTGCATTTTGCACTATTTTGTAGTTTCTCAAATAAAAAATATAACTCTTTTAAAGCATGTTATAAGCTTACGGCCATCACGAACCAAAATCCTTGTAGGCCTGCATACTATTTATTAGACTACCGAATTTGACCATCAATTCTTGCACAAATATTTTCCTCGCATAAGAAACATATGCATATTATTTGTGTGTAAGCTTCCTATTGAACTTTTTATCAAAATTAGAACTTTATACATTGGTATTTTATTCAGAAAAACTAGAAAAAAGGCAATATAATGGAAGGAAAATATCATCGAATAATAAACAAACAAGGAATAAAAAACATAGCATTGTATGACCAAAAAAATATGGTAAACAAAATACAGAGAGAAAATAAAAGTTAAGATCTCCACTCCTAGTGGGTTCTTACTATTAGGTGGTGTGGTGTCCATTATTTTTCTCCCATACTAAAAGTGTGTCCGCTCATTAGTCAACCAGTCAATGTTCACTTCAAAGCCGCAAGATTTTTTTTTTTAGTTTTTTAAGTCATTGTACTTTTCTATTTGCTGAGATTATTATTTACTTTTCCTAGTAAAAACAAAAGTACCACTCCCTCCGATCAGTAATTGTCGCAAAATTAGCCAAAATATATTGTCTAAAATATGTATAGGTTCATTGAACCTGTGACAACTAATTTAGATCAGAGGAGTAGTTCTTTAGAAAAAACAAAGTACAAAATAGTTTTTTTTAGGGGGAAGTACTCCCTCCAATCGAAAAAAGTATCTATTATTTTATATTAACTTAGTGCAAAGTTTGTACTAAATTATCGATACTCTTTTCTGATCGGAAGGAGTACAAAATACTAGTGGCCGGAAAAGAAAAAATATCCCTAGCTAGGAAATGCAAAAGTGCAAGGCCATTCCGGGTGAGCTCCTTCATGGCCTGCTTGAATCCAGCCCATGTGTGCAAAAGCATGCTGTGCCTACGGATTCCAACACGGCCCAGGCATTGATTCGTTTCTCCTTTGTGCGGCCGGGAATGTGGCCGAGTTGACTCGTCGCTCTCAGGCCTTGTTTGGTACCAGAGTTTTGGTGGGGTTTGGGGGGAACAATGGAACTGGACGCGGTCGCCGACGGAGAACCGGCGATGCCTGCCGCGCCGACCGGCGTGGTGCGGGTGGAGAAGGTGAGGGGGAGGTCGGCGGTCACCAGGTGCTTCGCCAAGTACCCGCTCAAGATCATCGTCCCATCCAAGGTGCGTACGTCTCCCCCCCTCTCCCTCGCGCAGAGATAGGAAGTAGATTGGCTCGCCTAACTGGCCTCACCGTGTATGGCAGGTGGGCCCCGCCTCCTCCGGCGCCGTCTGGCTCTACGCCCTCACATACGGCGGCGGCATCGTCTCCGTGAGCCTTCCGTCTCATTCCCCTCGATGGCCTTTCTCGGGGCACCAACTGGTAGTTAGTGCCTGCAGCCAGTAGGGAACTCTCCTCATAGTATGTTGTGTTGTTTCAGGGGGATAGGATCTCCTGCACAGTGAGCGTTGGCGACGGGTGCACGGCGGCGATGACGACGCAGGCCTCCACCAAGGTGATTCTACCCGTAATGTTTCTGGTTGTAATTGGACAGAAGACTGGTAGATTCGTCAGTGTGGCAGAGGATGAACGGCAATACACTTTCAAATATGTATGTATAGCTTCATGGTGTTAAGTGGCTTATCAGTGTACTCCCTCCGACCTATAATACCCTTCGCTAATATGGATGTATCTAGACACATTTTAATGTCTAGATACATCCGTATTAGCGAAGAGTAATATGGGTCGGAGGGAGTAGAAAACTGGTCTCTTCTATTACAATGACGATAGGCCTGGCCGCACTTGGGTACTACCTATGTACCTAAATAAAAACAGTTACCTCTGTTCCTAAATATAAACGTTTTGGGAGTTCAAACTTCTGAAATTTTGGAGCCGAGGGTGTAGCATTTTCCTATACTAATTGCAATACTTACTTACCACGGTGTTGAGCACGGCAATGGGAAGCTAGGTTATAATGTTATTTGCACTTGAGTGTTCTGTTTTTTTCACTAAGGTAGGAGCTGGAGCTGAATTTTTGTTTTCAAATAATTTCCTCTTTGTATCATGAACCTTTTTTTAGCTGAAGAAAGATAAATTAGACAGCAACAGAATGACCTCTGAGTTCTGTTGTTAGCAGTTTAGGAAATTCTTCTACTGAATTACTGTCATGCCTCTGCAAAAGCTGTTTTAGTTCCCAGAAGTCTCTGCTTTTTTTCTGATCATCAAGTACATGTTCAGGTTTACAAGGCTGTGGGTTTAAAATGTTCCGAGCAGGTTCTAGAGGTAATGTTTATTCAGAGGAAAATGATACAATCTTTGGCTTTGACCCTTGGTTTCTAAAATGATCACTTCCGTTGTTAGGAAATAACGACAGTTTGTTACATGCAGTAGGCAACAATTGGAAAGGATGCACTCTTTGCAGTTATTCCAGATCCAGTAACCTGCTTCTCAACCGCTCGTTACTACCAGAAGCAAGTGTTTTATGTTTGCAGCAGTTCAAACTTGGTTCTTGTAGATTGGTTTACAAGTGGTCGATACGAAAGTGGAGAAATATGGGACTTCAACTCTTACAAGAGCGTCAACCATATTCTTTTGGAAGGAGATCACCCTCTTTTTATTGACTCGGTAAAAGCATACTCCCCTGTCCTAGCACGTGCTTGATTAAGCCGATTCATCTCATTTGTTGTCATTACTTATGCTTAAAGTTTTGCCATGTTAACATTTCTATGTCTGAACAGGTTTTACTGGAACAAGGCTCGAACTGTAGTATTGCTGAGCGGATGCAGGAATACAATGTTGTTGCGATGGTTGTGCTATTGGGGTAAGTAAGTTCATCTAACACTACATTTCCTCTCACATTTAAATTTTCAACATTTGCAGAAATAGCACAAAGGACATAACTTCTTCACTGCTTAATTAGGTTTAAGAAAGTATTAATCAAGAATTAGTTCACTATATTACCGTGCGTCTACTGGAAACCTTGCCGCCTGAATCTGAACCATGCTGTACTGTCCAGGAGCTTGTGTAGTATCTGTCAAATTTTGTAGGAACCTGTTTATTGTTGGAAGCGGGACTGCACGTTTGACTACATAACCATGTTTCTATTGGAAACCTGGCTGCTGGAATCTGAACCATGTTGTTGACGATCCCCTTTGCAGGCCAAAGTTGAAGCACATACAAGATCAGATGCAAGACGAGGTTAAGAACATGATGTCTCTACAACTCCGTCCTCCCACCTCTGGTGGAGGCCGCTATGCCGCAAGGCCACAGCCCCTGCACCCCCAGACAAGGCCCCCACTCGTCGCCTCTTGCAGTCCCTTCGGTCGCACGGTTAGTGGCTGCTACTCCTTCCTACTACAGCCACAGCTAGCTGCACATAACATGTGGTGTCATCTGTTTTCTTGTTGCCGCAGGGAACTGGCATGGTCGCCCGGATAGTGGCGGTGAGCACCGAGTCCGTGTACACCTTTCTGAGACATCATCTGGCAGGGCTTGAACCGTTTCTTGGCGCCGCCCCGTACTCTGCAGCATGAAGCTCGCAGACGCTGCTGGTCGTTAAGTTGGCTGGTCCTGAAGTTTCCTTGTAGATGAGTATGGAGCTGTAAATCATTGCGGTATATACGGTGGATTAACTTTCTTGCGTCCATCTTTTGTGGTGCCGTGTCATAAGCTCGGCTGAACTCGCTTGTGTTCAGCTCGAACAAATCTTCTGGATCTCGATGGGCTAGCCTGAAATGGGCTGGCTAGGCCAGTTTGCGTTTCTTGGCCCATAAGTGTTCATGTAAGTTAGGGCCCAAATTCTAAAGCCTCCATTAATTGTTTTTCTAAAGCAACGAAAATGAGCATCGTGTGAGGATTACAATTTTGTCCATATGCTATCGGCTAGATATGTTATTATAATTATTAGTGTATATTTTTATATTTCTCTTATTAATTGAAATTTGTAAAAAATCATCAATATTTTAATAGTCGATACAAAGAATGCACCAAGACATTATATTATAATATCTTTAATCATTTTTAGAGTTTTATTATAAAATTAAGTTAGACTTTAATTTTTAATTAATTTCATTATAAAATTAAAAAGAAAAAACGAATTACAATCTATTTCTAGATATTTGATGCCCATACGAAATTTATGTAGATGCCGAATTAAGATTAATGTTTCTAAATTGTTCTACTTCTAATAGTTAGAATCTTGTGCATATAGAGGCATTTGGAAATTTCAATTTCATGATGACGTTCACCCTGATTTGGAGTACAAAATTACTGTGTCAATTAAAAAATTATACTTTATACTAAACTTTTATACTTATTATCATTAAACTATAGTCATAATAGATATGATTTCATAATATTTGTATTCTACTCATAACAATATTTCAAAATATTAGTTATAGTCTAATGTGTGATACATTTTTATGTATGTCACTATAAAGTTATGTTGTGCTAAGTTTTAGACTGTATGTTGTAACGAAAGTTTTCCATCAGCTAAGTTTTCATGGTTGTGTAAATTATAAAATGTATGCATATGTATTTGTGCACATGTATGTTTGTTCGTGTATATCGTTTTATTACTCTCATATGGTGTGACAAAGATCATTAATGCGTAGATTCGACCAAATATCTTGGTAGTCATTGTAATGTGTTATTAGGTAAGTATAACTTCAGAAACTTCAAGAGTATTATGTCTTCCATGTCAGTTTAGTAATACGTTCAAATCATGTGAATCCTATGTGTTTGGTATATAAATAATTATAGTAATCATTGATGGACATAAAATGTCCTTAGATCTTTGCATACATATTACTTGATTATTGGTATGCTCGTCTTGAATGCACTTTGTTGCATGTTGTGTATACAAGAGCTCCTCTCAATTTCTCAAATAAAATTCTTGTACAAAAAATAAATATGGGAATAACCACAACCTTTAGGACATCCATTAGAGAGAGACTAACGTGCTAACTAAACTTACTATCATTGATCCGGTTGGTTTGTCCTATATAATACTAGGGATACCTTGCACGTTGCTGCAGAAACGTTTGCTCTGAATTACGGTTTTACTCCATAACTGTCCAAAATGGAATTAAAAAAAATGAAATATTAGCTATCAATTTTTTTGATTGCTAACAGGTAGTAAATTGAATAATTTACGCACCATAACCGGGGAACATCTCTAAATCAGAAAACATATACTCCCTCCGTTCGGAAATATAAGATGTTTTAGTTTTGTGAATAAAATGTATCTAGACATCTTTTAGTGTATAGATTCGAGCGAATCTATACATTAAAAGATATCTAGATACATTTTCTTCACAAAGCTAAAACATCTTATATTTCTAAAGGGAGGGAGTATCTTGCAAGAGCTCTAAGCTCCCTTTAGTTTGGAGAGTTCTCCTTGCTTCACCGATGCTGTCTGGTTTTGGGCCCACACGTCTGTGTCCACTCTACGGCTGATAGCTAGGCCCTTTTTGATAGTCGGTTTCTCACTTTCTATGCGTGTGTGATTTTGCAAGTCCAATGCCCCAAACCTTGGAACCCTACAGCCAAATCTCCAAATCTTCGATAGTCAACTAGCTCAGTTCGGGTCGTAATTTTGCTCCTGTATCCTCCTCATCCGTGGGCCGTGGCATCTCCTCCCCGCTGCCCATGTGCCACGACTTGCCCTACCCCTGCAGCCCTGTTACGCCGCCGCCGTGCTTCCGTGCCTCACGAGCTTTGTCGACGCCGTCCCTGCCCCGCTTTGCCGCCCACATGGAGGCTTCGACTGGAACGTCCCGAGCGGCCGAGCCCCCACCCGTCCTCCTCCCTATCTCTTCCTAAATCGCCGCTACCGCCGCGCCGCCTCTGATTCCAATCGGCCCTCCTACCACTCAACCGAGCTCTCCTGCTATTCGTGTCTCCCAAACAATTTCCTCCTCCTCTATGATGCTCGGCAACCTCTGTACCATGGGAGAGGGCGAGGCCCAGGCCGCAAAAGAGAAGGGTGGGGGCCTCAGCTGAGGTGAGTATACTCTTAAAGGTGTTTACATATATTTTGGTCTATATGCACTGAAAGAAATTCAACCTATATTTTCAAGCTGCAGCGGCGGCGCTGGGTGGGGACTGGGGACGGGATGGGGATGGACGAGAGATCAGTACACGTTTTTTTTAGGGAAGAGATCGGTACACGTTAATCACACCTAGCCTTGACCCAACTTGTAAGCGAGCGGTTAGCGAGCGAGGGTCACATGATTGAGAATTTGAAATCGATTAGCCGCGCGAGGTGAGCGCAGTGGTTGGATCGTGGTCAGCCAGAAAATAAATTATGCGTTTAGACATTGTGGCTTGTGGGCGGCAGTGATTTCCTTCGTCTAAAATGTTCACATAGAATTAGTTTTCCGCCGAAAGTGCCCTCCGCAACTTTCGTTGAGAGCCATAATTTTTTCGCTTAATCTACCAGAACAATTGAATGAGGTGCAACATACCAGTGACGGTTATGCAAACCAGCCTCTCATTGGTAATAGAATACCAGCGACAAGCAACTCGACAGACCCATCACTAATATTTTGTGAAATTACCAGTGACGGGCGTAATACTGTTCGTCACTGGTACATGTTATCAGTGACATTCATATTTTTGCCCGTCACTAATGTGATGGAGGTTATAAGCTATTTTGCAGTAGTGCTAGGTAGAATCATTCTACCGAGCATCACCCAGATGGCCCTATAATGTGGATATCAAATATTATAGCAGTTGCTGCAGGTGGAAATCACGTAAAATCATGTATCCATAATACTCGAAGTTGTGTACAAAGGAAAATGTATGCACAAAAGCAACACATAAAGGGAATGGCAACTCACCAGCGTTTGTTTATACACCTTACATGACGGTGAGCGAAAAGGTAAGGGATAGAGGGAGTAGCGCCAATGGCATGCTTATCAAGTTCCATGGATCCTTGGACGCAGCTAAGGGCCAGTTAGACAAATCTGACCTAAAGACAAAACTTTAACGCAAAATGAACTCGTTTTCGAAATTTAGCCGGATCTGACCCTTTTTGCTACCGCCAGACACGGTGGAGGTAGGATTACACTGGATACCGCCACTATCAGTGGAGGTAGCCCTCCTGGTCAATGGTCGCACGGGCGAGTTTGACCGACGCGATACCTCCCCGGTGGTAGGCTAGGCCGGATACCTCCACTACCTCAGGCGGTATCGCCTGTATCACATAACCGACCCGACCTAGTCCTCCCCGCGCTCGCTCCCCTCACTCCAACTCGACTCCAGCGCAGGGACGAACAGAGGCGGCGGCGGCGGTGGCTCCTGGGGCGGTTCTCTCCTCCCCACCCCTCAAATCCATCCAAATCTTGTGGATTTTGAATTGGATGCTTTCTAAAGGTAACTCTCACTCGCCCCTCTCAATTATTCCGAAATCTTTAGCCGATTTGTGGATATTCTTGAAACCCTAGTCTATTCTACTTCATGCTCTTAGATGGGGGATTGAAATTTCTTTTAATCCTTGATAACTAGTTCGTTTTTCCTATTAGAATGATGGATTGATATGTATGGATTCAAACTATATTTTTCATCCCTTGTCAATAGTTCATGTATAGATGGATATGTGTGTATGGATGGTTGTGTGGTGTTGGTAAAAAAACTTATAGATGAATAAATGTCTGGATTGATGCTTTATTTTGTTCCTTCTAAGATGGATATGATGGACATGATGCTTTCCTAATGTGTTGATAAATGTGTATATTTGTGTATGGATGGATGCGTAGTTGTTGTATGGAATATATTTTCTTTGATATATGAATTGATACATGGCTAGTAATTTTGTTTTTGTCGATGGATATATGAATTGATGTTGAATTCTTGATTTATTTTGACATGTTATTTTTTGTATCATATAGGATGGCTCGTTACTACTCCGGTCTTGAGTTGGAGTATGACAGGGAACATCGTGCTCACTTTATTGAGAATGGATTGGAGGTAAGGCCAGAACATATTCTTTTTTTTTCTCTGTTGCAATACAAAGGTAGTGATGACCTATTGTTAAACTTTTTGCAGGAGCTACAACCTATACGCATGAGGGGGCATAGTACAGATGACATGCCATATGATGTTCGGTACAAGCCATACTTCGAGAGTGCGGGCCTTCTACCCTTTGTCCTCCAGTTCAAGCGCATGCCACCGAAGATCAACCACACGGCTCTTACCGCACTTATGGACCGTTGGAGGCCGGAGACACACTCTTTTCACCTGCCGTGTGGAGAGATGACGATCACCTCGTAGGACATTGGCATGATCACGGCTCTTCCGATCGATGGAGCCGCTCTCACTGGGAGGGTGGATAGTAACGGGTGGCGTGAGCGGGTCTTTGGTCTCACCGGTCACTATCCCAACCCACCTCCGGAAGGAGTGAAGGATACTAGGCCAACCGGTGTCGCATATAAGTGGCTACGAGACATAGGGCCATGCCCTGAGGGTGCCGATCCTCAGACCGTGCAACGGTATGCTCGCACATACATGTGGTATGTGTTAAGCCGAGTTCTTTTTACAGATGGGCCAGGGGACACCGCCGCTTGGATGTGGCTTGATCCGCTACGTGATTGGAACGTCAAGTATAGTTGGAGCTCGGCGGCTTTAGCTTATCTTTACCGACAGGTAAAACTCATAAATATTTATACATATTTGTTGTTATCTTTTGTTTGATCCTGAAATGTTGCAACTTGACATGAGTTTGTAATGTGCAGCTGGATAACTCATGTCGTAAGAGAAAACCAAATGCAGCATTGTGCGGTGCTGTGTGGCCCCTTTCGATTTGGATGTGGGAGCGGATTCCGGTCGGACGTCCTTGCAAACTCCCACGAAATGGATGGGAATTCCCTACCGATGAGAATGGGGATGAATCGCGGTTCCCCACTTTTAAGAAGGCTTGGGCCTCCCTCTTCGTGAACCCATCTTCATCCAATTCCTCCGGGCCCTCGTCATCCGAGTCAATGGCACATGAACGCCGATAGAAGATGTCACGGTCCATGCCATCTTGTTCTACGTGTGCCTCCACGTCACCAATATATGTGTCATGGTACTCGTTCTCCCGCTCCGAGGCATCGTCATCCATGTCTTCATCATCCATGCCAAAGCCATAACTATGGTCTGCATTGACATAATCTTCTTGCTCACTAACATCCATCTCAACATCCATTTGCTGGCTAAATGGAGGTTGGCTCATATCATTCATCTCCACCGGATCATCATGTGTTACATTTCGAGTGGGGGTCATAGCTGAAAGGAATATGCCCGAGAGGCAATAATAAAGTTGTTATTATATTATTCCGTGTTCATAATAGATGTTTATTTTTCATGCTAGAATTGTATTAATCGGAAACATTAATACTTGTGTGATTAATAAACTAAAAGGGTTCCTAGTAAAGCCTCTCTTTTATACTAGCTCGTTGATTAACTGATGATCAAGGTTTCCTGATCATGAACATTGGATGTTGTTAATAACGGGGTCATATCATTAGAAGAATGATGTGATGAACACTCACACCCATAGTGAAAGGGCATTTCCCTAATAAATGTATTTTGGTGTTTGTTAACAACATTTGGTGAATTAACCATTCTATTTAAGTTCTGCAGATTTTCTAGGTTAATTCAGAATCTCGCGGAGGTTCACCCCAAAAAGGAAGAAAAGATCGGAGCCCGTAGTCCAGTAGTGGAGTTAGGGCTTAGTGGTCTTATAGGGTGCTTCGCGTAGGTGGAATTGGTGGAGAGGGGATCCTCGAAGTACTGCTGTTGCTACTTCTAGGGCGGAGACTCCGACCCTGGTGGCCGGAGACTCCGGCCTAGGAGTATCGCCCTAGAAATCCTCCCAGTTGGTCTAAGCAGTGACCAGCCTGGAGTTAGGCCGGAGACTTTCTGTCTCTGGCCAGAGACTCCGGGTGGGGCGGAGACTCCGGTCCCAGCGGCCGGAGACTCCGGTCTGGCCAGCCAGGTAAGGGTGGGCTAGTGAGTTGGTCTAAGCAGTGACCAGGCCGGAGTTGGGCCGGAGACTTCTGTCTCTGGCCGGAGACTCCGGCCCTGGAGTCACTTAGGGCGGAGACTCCGGCCCTAGTCGACCAGCAACGGCTACATTTCGAGGAGGAGTATATAAAGCCTTCTTCTTCCTCAAGAGAAGGCTGCGGCTTCCACTCTCTCTCCTCCATTGTTCCAAAGCTTCAAAGCTCAAGATCTCTCTCCCTAGCCAATAGAACTCAAAGCCCTTTTGGGATTTGAGGGAGAAGACCTAGATCTACACTTCCACCAAGGCGATTTGATTTCCCCCCTCTCTTTGTTGAGGGGCTTGTTACTTGTGTGATTCATCGGATTCCTAGCCGGAAGAAGCCGTCCCCCAAGCTTGACTTTGTGTGTAAGAGCTTGGTGGACCTATTGGGAGCCTCCAATTGAGTTGTGGAGCTTGCCCCAATACTTTGTGTAAAGGTGTCGTGCCGCCTTCAAGGGCATCGCTTAGTGGAGCGTGGACTCGCCTTTGTGGCTTGTTCACCGGAGAATAGGGTGAGCCTTTGTGGCGTTGGTGGCCTTTGTGGCAACACACCTCTCCAACGTAGACGTACTTCCCGTAACAAGGAAGGAACTACGGGAATACATCCTCGTGTCTTCGTGTCTCCATTGCGGTGACCTCTATCCTTTACTTGTACCTTTACTTATATTGTTATTGCTAGCTTGCTTGTCACTCTAGGTAAATTCACTTAGTATCACATCTAGAGAATTTACCTTCTTGTCTAGCCTTAACTTGAAAAGAATTAAAATTATTGGGTAACTCCTATTCACCCCCCCTCTAGTCGCTCATACAATCCTTTCAATTGGTATCAGAGCGTGGTCTCTTATTCGGGCTTAACCGCCTAAGAGTTTGAGCAACTATGGATGGGGATAAGGGTAATGAAACTCCTCCCAAAGATACTCCTCCATCTATCTCTTCCTCTTCAATCTCACGTGAGGAGCATTTGGCGTCCTTGGACACAATGCAAACCACTATGAGATTGGAGATGAAGGCTATGTTTGAGGAATATTTTGGAAGAAAACCTTCCGGGCCCACCGACCCAAACACCACTCCTAGTGTGGAACTCTCCTTGGCTAAGGTGAAGCCACCTAACAATGGCTCCACCTCCGCCGAGAATAAAGGTGACCTTCCTAAGGGAGATGATGGTCCGGCAAAGGGTGCTAACATTCCACCCCCTAACACTTACTCACCTCCGCCGGTCCATTATCCTATGCCACACATTAACAACATGGGTTCCCCTCCTAAGCTTGATTCTCGCAATTTTATTAAATGGCAAGGACTAATGAAATCTCATATTTCTAGCTCATCTACTCATTTGTGGAGGGTCATACAAAATGGCTTTGCACCTCATGATCCTCTCAACTTGACCGGAAGGGAAGAAGTTGATGAGCAACTCAATGCCACCGCCAAGCATCTCCTTCAACAAGCCGTACCGGATACTCATGCGGTACACATCAACAACTTGAACACCGCCAAGGAAGTATGGGACTATCTCACTATGCTCTTCATTGGGAATGAAAGTATTCGGTCCTCCAAGTTTGATGAGCTCAAAAGTGAAGAAAGGGATTTCATTATGCGTGATAATGAGACTCCCGATGAGATGTACCAAAGGATCTTGGCTCTTGCAACGGCCTTGACCGGGTTTGGGTGCAAAGACAATGGTGATGACTATATCAAGCGTATGTTCATCACCTCCATCAACCCAAGAGAACCCATGCGATCCGAGATAATCCGTTCAAGACCGGATTTTGGGAGTATGACCTCAAATGAAGTTCTTTGCGAGTTCACCGCCTTGTCTATCTTGAAGAAGAACGCGGAAGAAACTAGAGCCCGTGTTCTTGCCGGACAAGGAGTTCACAATCTTGCTCTCAAGGCCAAGGTGGTGTCCAAGCAAGGAGAAGGAGAAGAAGAAATATATGAAGAAGAGTGTTGGTCTCCGGAAGATCTCAAGTTTGCACTCCATGAACACTTGGCTCTCAATGCAAATGCCTTTTGGGATGCCAACAAGCACAAGACGAAGGGATCCAAGTTCAAATCCTTTCCAAGAAAAGGTGGTGACTCTAAAGTGAGGCATTGCTACAATTGTGGAGGAATCAAGCACTTCATCGCCGAATGTCCTTATGAGAACAAGGAGGACAATGAGGGCCGGCTCGTCCCCAAGCGCCAGTCATCAAAGTTCTACCCATCCAAGAAGCATGGGAACAAGGACAACAAGAAGAAAGGAGAAAGGGTATTGGTGGTTCATGAGGAGTATGACTCCGAGTCCGATGATGATGACTCCGTTGATGAAGAGAATGGAGAAGTGGCCGCCATTGCCATTGTCTCCACACCACCTACATCCCTCTTCAACTCACAAAATGAGAACGCCATCATCACCACTCACAAGTGTCTTATGGCTAAGGCCTCGGAGGTAATCTCATCACCTACTCCTTCATCATCACATTCCAATGCTACCTCTATGGATGATGTGAGTAGTCTTATAATTAAGAAAGAACTAGTTTCTTGTGATGATTTTCTTGCTAACATGAAGGGGCCAACCAAGATATACGTTGAGACACTAATGTGTGAACTTGGTGATGCCCATGACACTATCAAGGAGAAGGAGGAGTTGGAAAGATTAGCCGCCGATGATATTGGCTCTCTATCAATTGAGCTCGAAGAAGAGCAAAACTTGAGGGTCTCTTTAGAGGAGAAATTGTTGGGACTAGAAGAGTCTCATAATCTAATCTTGTCAAAACTCACTAAAGAACGTGACCATGCTCTGGCCATGGTCAAGTTGCTTAAAAAGGAGAAAGTTGAATTTGACATTGGTCATAATGATCTTCGTGAGAAGTTTGAGAAGCTTGAAGAAGCTCACAAGGCTTTGGAGGGCAAATTCTCTCATCTCACCAAGATTCGTGAACAACTTCAAATTCAACTAACTATTGAACAATCTAAAGTCCCACCAATGCAAGTTATTGAAGTTCCTTGTTCTTCTAACTCTATTTGTGATCATAGTGATATCATTGAGGAGAACAATAGGTTGAAGGCCGATCTTGCTAAGGGCCTTGCTACTTGCATTCAAGGAGAGAAGAATCTCAATGATCTCTTGAACAATCAAAGATTGTTCAAGGGAAAGGAGGGCCTCGGTTTTGTTGCCGAGTCCTCAAAGAAAGGGGATCTTTGTTTGGTGGCCGAGTCCTCAAAGAAGAAGAAGAACAAGAAGAACAAGAAGAAGACAAAGCCTGCTGCTGCTCCTACTCCTCATGTTCCCTTTGATATTTGTTACACCGAGGAGGAGTGGGAGGAGCTGAATGGAAAGAAGAAAATCGAGGAGACCGGAGTCTCCGGGTCAAAGGCTCCGGAGTCTCCGGTTAGTTCATCTACCCCGGAGTCTCCGCCCCCAAAGACCGGAGTCTCCGGCCCTTCTCATAATAATTTTGCAGGAAAATATAATCCTCATTATGTTCTTCTTAGGGACTATTATGGTGATGTCTATGCTAAATATGTTGGTCCCTATAATGGTTTCATTGAATATGCTATTTGGGTACCTAAGATTGTTGTGACTAACAAAAGAGGACCCATTCAAAGATGGGGACCTAAAACCAAGAATTAATCTCTTGTAGGACATTGCTTCCGGAGGAGTAAAATGGATTATTGATAGTGGTGCCACAAGCCACATGACCGGAAGCAAAAATATTGTGGAAGATCTAAAGCCCAATACTTCAAATGTCACGGTCTCATATGGTGATAATTCATCCTCTAAGGTACTTGGTTTCGGTAAGGTGGTGATCACTCCGGACGTGTCCCTAGTGAATGTCATGCTTGTCGAAACCATTGGTTATAATCTACTTTCCGTTCATCAACTTGCTACTATGGGCTATGCCACATATTTTGATGTTGATATTGTGGTCGTCATGTGGAGTAAGTCTCTCAAGGTTGCCTTTGTTGGGTATGTCGAAAACGGCTTGTATGTGGTGGACTTTTCGGAGAAACCCACTATGGCCGCGATATGCCTAATTGCTAAGGCTGACGTGGGATGGCTTTGGCATCGCCGGTTAGCCCACGTCAATATGAGAGCTTTGCAAAATCTCTACACCGGCGGCCACATACTCGGACTAAAGGATGTTTCTTTTGCCAAAGATCGTGTTTGTAGGGCATGTATTGAAGGAAAGATGCATGAAACAAGTCATCCAAGCAAGACTATTATCTCTTCCAAGAGGTGCTTGGAGCTCCTTCACATGGATCTCTTTGGACCTCCCACTTATGCAAGTCTTGGTGGCAAGAAATATTGCTTGGTGATTGTCGATGACTATTCAAGATACACTTGGGTTTATTTCTTTGAGTTCAAGAGTGAGACCCAACAAACCGTCAAAGACTTTGCCACCGAAGTTGAGCGTCAATTCAATACCACCATATTGACTATAAGAAGTGACAATGGCACCGAGTTCAAGAACTACTCCCTAAATGAGTTTCTTAGTGATGCGGGTATCAAACATCAATATTCCGCTGCATATACCCCGCAACAAAATGGAGTTGCCGAGAGGAAGAATCGGACTCTTATGGATGCGGCAAGAACTATGTTGGCAGAGTTCAAGTCTCCATACAACTTTTGGGCCGAAGCTATCAATACCGCATGCCATGCCACCAACCGGCTTTATCTCCGCAAGAACTTGAACAAGACTCCATATGAAATTCTTACCGGGCAAAAGCCCAACATCAAGTACTTCCGGGTATTTGGTTGTAAGTGTTTCTATCTCAAGAAAGGTGTTCGTTTGTCAAAATTTGATTCTAAAGCATTAGAGGGTATCTTTGTTGGTTACTCCACGGACTCACATTCCTATAGGATCTATAGCAAGTCCACCGGGCATGTTATAGAGACTTGTAATGTGAGGTTCGATGAGGATAATGGTTCCGTTGTAGGACAAAGTTGTGTTCGTGATGTAGGTGACGAAATTCCTCCCCAAGCCATAAGAAGAATGGGTGTCGGATTCTTCCGGCCCATTGAGGGACACCTTTTGGCCAAAGGAGAAGGACAATGCTCTACACATGTGGAGCCTTCACCTGCTGAACACACACAGGACATTGACCAAAGACAAGCTGCACACCCTCAACCTCAAGATCATCCCACCGAGCAATCTTGCCCGGAGTCTCCGGCCCCTGTGGTCCGGACTCTCCGGCCTATACCGGAGTCTCCGGGTATGGATACCGGAGTCTCCAGGGGTGATCAAGCCTTTGATGAAGATCCTTCGGAATTCCGTGGCTATGGGCCACTTGATGATCAAGGCAATCCACTTGATGGTCAAGGTGAGGACCAGAACAGTGATCATGAAGATGATCAAGTAGTCTCTCAAGAATCTCCTCTTGAGGCTCGCACTCGCCGTGAGAAGAAGCTTGAGTCCATTCTTCGACGAAGATGCATATCCTTGGAAAATGTGGTTGGGAGTGTTCGTAAAGGTGTCTCCACCAGGAGGCAACTTTCTAACTTTTGCTCTCATCATGCTTTTGTCTCTTGTGTAGAACCCAAGAAAGTTTATGAGGCGCTTGAGGATCCGGATTGGCTTGATGCCATGCATGATGAACTCAACAACTTCGAGCGCAACAATGTGTGGACTCTAGTAGAAAGGCCTAAAGATTGCCGTAATGTCATTGGGACCAAGTGGATCTTCAAGAACAAGCAAGATGCAAATGGCATAGTCATTCGTAATAAGGCAAGATTGGTGGCTCAAGGTTTCTCCCAAGTTCAGGGTATTGACTTTGGTGAAACTTTCGCTCCCGTTGCCCGTCTTGAATCCATTCGCATCTTACTTGCATATGCATCACATCATAACTTTAAACTTCAACAAATGGATGTTAAAAGTGCATTTCTCAACGGTCCCTTAAATGAATTGGTTTTTGTGAAGCAACCCCCGGGCTTCGAAAACCCTAAGTTTCCTAACCACGTTTACAAACTTGATAAGGCACTCTATGGCCTCAAACAATCCCCACGTGCGTGGTATGAGCACCTTAAAGAGTTGTTGGTTGATCGTGGTTTTGAAATTGGGGTGATCGATCCCACTCTTTTTACTAAGAAGGTCAATGGGGAGCTTTTCATTTGCCAATTATATGTTGATGATATTATATTTGGTTCTACTAACAAAGATTTCAATAATGAGTTTGCCAAGCTCATGACCGACAAGTTTGAGATGTCTATGATGGGGGAGTTGGAGTTCTTCCTTGGATTTGAAGTTAAACAATTGAAGGGAGGGACTTTTGTAAACCAAGCCAAATATACCCCAAGACATGCTCAAGAGGTTCGAGATGATAGGAGTCAAAGGTGCAAAGACTCCCATGCCAACAAAGGTTAATCTTGATCTCGATCCTATTGGTAAAGAAGTGGATCAAAAACTCTATAGATCTATGATTGGTTCCTTACTTTACCTTTGTGCATCTAGACCGGACATTATGTTAAGTGTGGGAGTTTGTGCACGTTTTCAAGCCGCACCAAAGGAAAGCCACTTAGTGGCGGTCAAGAGAATCTTTCGATATTTAGTGAATACCCCTAACTTTGGTCTTTGGTACCCGAAGGGAGCAAGTTTTGATCTTGTAGGTTACTCGGATTCGGATTGGGCGGGAGACAAAGTGGAACGGAAATCAACCTCCGGGGCTTGCCAATTTCTTGGTAGGTCCTTGGTGTGTTGGTCATCTAAGAAACAAAATTGTGTGTCTCTCTCTACCACCGAAGCCGAATATGTAGCCGCGGCTAGTTTTTGTGCACAACTCTTATGGATGAGGCAAACTTTGAAGGATTACGGTGTCATTTTTGACAAAGTGCCTCTTTTATGTGATAATGAAAGTGCAATCAAGATCGCTCACAACCCGGTGCAACACAATAAGACGAAGCATATTGAGATTCGTCATCATTTCATTCGGGATCATGTCAACCGAGGAGAAATTGATCTATCTTATGTTGGTACTCATGAGCAACTTGCCGATATATTCACGAAGCCTCTTGATGAAGCAAGATTCCGGGAATTGAGGCATGAACTAAATATCATTGATTCAAGCAATGCGGCTTGAGCTAGGTGCATTTACTCCCATACTCTAACGTGTGTGTTGTTCTAGATGTGGGCATGGATATAGGGGGAGTGCGGTCCTAATTGATTGGGCTATCCCTCCCCCCATAATGCCAAGAGTAAGCGTATTGTTCTATCTTGTCAGTTGTGACACTTTTGAGCTTAATCGATGAGTCTAGGTTTTGGGCCCAAGATATATCTTCGCGGTGCCATACCTTTGTACTCATACATGGTGGCCCTTTGGTCACCAACCTCCCTAGTGGAGGAGTTTCCCATTTGATCTTATTGCCTTATCTTTTTTATGGGAATATGCTCATGTTTGGTCTTATTTGATTTTATTTGGATGTTTGCAAACATGAGCATTTAGTACCACACAGTGACCATGTGTCCATCCCAAGCCTATCCCACCCTCAAACTACTTAATCTTTAAATGACATGTCCTTTATACACCATAAATGTGATCTGGTCAATGGGGGGCCGGAGACTCCGGGGTTCACAGCCCGGAGACTCCGGTGGGCCGGAGACTCCGGGGTAAGTACCGGAGACTCCGGCCAGGGCAGTTTCGAAGGGGATATCTAGGGCACGGGGTGGGAAGAACGGTTCACTCTTTCCCCACCCACCCCCGTGCTCCTACTCACCTCTACCGCCCCCCATTGCCCTAGATCGTCCCCGGAGCCTCTCCAAGCTTCGGGATCCGCCGTGCCACCGGCTAATCTCCTCCTTGAGGTTGTGGGAACCTTCCCACCGACCGATTTGCTCCAATGGACTCCGGTAAATATGCTCTTCATCTTCTCCATCTAGTTCCATCTAGATCTACGAGATGTGCATGTTTCCCATAGTTTGATTTGGTGTACTACCCTCTAGTGGCTATTAATCATCTACATAGCAACTTTATTGTGAATTTTGCACTCGATTTGGTTCAATGTGGTCTCCTAGGCTCGGGCTCCTGCATCCGGCCGGAGACTCCGGCCCTTGTGGCCGGAGACTCCGGCCTGGACGCAAAGTCTCCGGTTTTGGCCGGAGACTCCGGCCCGAGTCCCCGGAGACTCCGGCTAGATCAGGCCAGAGTGCACTCTTTCACAGCATAGTTGCTTATTTTTTGGATTCTAGGACATGTCACCTCACCCTTGCTATCTTCCTCACTCATTCACAGGTGCAGGTGGTTCTCGGAAGCCGGTAGCTCATAGCAAGGACAAGTTGGTTGTCAATCCCGCCACAGGGGAGCTTGCTCAGAGGTCAGTCATTGCTCAGCAAGCTAGAGATGCTAAGAGGCTCAAAGACAAGGATGGCTGAAGAGGAACGAGCTGAGGCAGCTAAGAAGGTCAAGTTTGATAGTCTTGTGACTCTGGAAGGGCTATCAGCATCTGAGTTCGTTGAGATGAGGAAGAGGGATATGTACACTCTCCTGCGGAACTCCCGTGACCGTTGCTTTGTCCGCAAAGAGCAAGAGCTGATCATGAAGGAATTCTATGCTTCTCTCAAGAAGTATCCGGTTTGCCCTCAGACGGTAATGGATTTCTCTCATTTTGCCAAGTACAGTGCATACTTCGGAGAGGCTGTGTGGATCACTCGCAAGCTTGGGCTCCATCCACTCATGAAGATTCAAGAGTCCTACAACATCACATTGGTCCAACAGTTCTTTGCTACCTTGGTGTTTGGAGATGGTGAGGAGATCCCCATGACTTGGATGACCGGAGAAGAGGTTTGTCACTCCAACTTCATGGACTTTGCTGCTCTCCTCGGGTATGAGTTCCGTGGTGCTACTACTCCTAGTGGCATGAGGATGCATGTGGATGGGGAGTACTATGAGAAGAAGAAGCTTGCTCCTCTCTACACCGGGGATGACAAGAAGATCGTCATTGGGGGCACTCTTGGGCTGTCCAAACGGTCCAACATCTTGCTCCGCATATTCCGGGCCTCCATTGCCCCTCAAGCCGGCAACTTTGATGCTATTCGCAAGGCCTTGGTGAATCTCTTGGCCTACTCTCATGAAGTCTATTGCCAAGGAGAGACCGCACATGTTGAGCCGCTTGATGTGATGGATTTCATTCACAAGGAAATCAATGATTGCATTCTCAGCAAGAAGACTCCTCTCTATGCCCCATTTATCATGAGGCTCATCCGTGCTCAAGGACTCAACCTTCCTCTTCTCGATGCAAACCTTGTGGATCACAAGGTTGTGAAGCTTCAACGCAAAGAACCCACCGGTCACTCCAAGGAACCTTTTGCTCCAATGAGAGGTGAAGATGATGATGCCTTTGCCGCGGGAGTGTCCACTAGAAGGGGCCCAAGGATGAAGCATGCTAGCAATGCCGGCTCTAGCTCCAACAATGAGTTTGCTCAAGAGTACAAGAAGCTCAATTGGTTCCAAAGGAATGTGCTTTGCATGAATGTGGACATCCGTCACAAGCAATATGAGAGCTACATCTCTCAAAAGCACATCAATGACAATCAAGCTGTTCTTCACAAGGCATTTAGAAAGTCTCAACCGGGCTATGTGGAATCACCTCCTTCCTCTTCTTCATCCGGTACTCGCAGCTATGGCAAGTGGAGCAAGGGTCTGACTGACTGGCAGGCATTTGAGGAGGTCACCTCTGGCACCTCCAATGTGCGTCATGGCAAGAAGCCCATGGCTTCTGATGATATTGAAGAAGGAGATGAGGACTTCAATGCCGGTTCCGAGGACGAGCCCGAGGATGAAGACGATGAGTGATCTCATGGGCGTGTAGGATCGCTCTTTTCCCTTTTTGGTGCCTCGATGCCAAAGGGGGAGAAGTAGATCTACTAGGTTGTCTTCGTTGGGATTTGCATGGGGTGGTTATTTGGATTTGCACTTCGTTTGCCTTGCTTTGGTCGAGACACAACTTCATGGACTTTCATGTTGTGTCTCATCTATCTTAGTGTTGAACCTTTTAAATGTGTGTGGTATGTTATGTGTGTGAGACTTAAGTTCATATGTTGCTTAGTAAGACTATTAAATTTGTGCTATCTTGTTAGTCTTACTTATATGCTTTTTGGTTAGTCTCATATATTATTACTTGCACTTGGTATAATTGTGAAATATATAGGGGGAGTGATGATTCTTACTTGTGGTGCTCATGTTCAAATACAAATGGTGTTGTGCACACAAGTAGGGGGAGCTTTTGCTATAGATTTCATTTTATTGTGTTTATATCTTGCAAATCCGTATGTTGTCATCAAACACCAAAAAGGGGGAGATTGAAAGGGCATTTCCCTAATAAATGTATTTTGGTGTTTGTTAACAACATTTGGTGAATTAACCATTCTATTTAAGTTCTGCAGATTTTCTAGGTTAATTCAGAATCTCGCGGAGGTTCACCCCAAAAAGGAAGAAAAGATCGGAGCCCGTAGTCCAGTAGTGGAGTTAGGGCTTAGTGGTCTTATAGGGTGCTTCGCGTAGGTGGAATTGGTGGAGAGGGGATCCTCGAAGTACTGCTGTTGCTACTTCTAGGGCGGAGACTCCGGCCCTGGTGGCCGGAGACTCCGGCCTAGGAGTATCGCCCTAGCAATCCTCCCAGTTGGTCTAAGCAGTGACCAGCCCGGAGTTAGGCCGGAGACTTTCTGTCTCTGGCCGGAGACTCCGGGTGGGGCGGAGACTCCGGTCCCAGCGGCCGGAGACTCCGGTCTGGCCAGCCAGGTAAGGGTGGGCTAGTGAGTTGGTCTAAGCAGTGACCAGGCCGGAGTTGGGCCGGAGACTTCTGTCTCTGGCCGGAGACTCCGGCCCTGGAGTCACTTAGGGCGGAGACTCCGGCCCTCCTGGTCGGAGACTCCGGCCCTAGTCGACCAGCAACGGCTACATTTCGAGGAGGAGTATATAAAGCCTTCTTCTTCCTCAAGAGAAGGCTGCGGCTTCCACTCTGTCTCCTCCATTGTTCCAAAGCTTCAAAGCTCAAGATCTCTCTCCCTAGCCAATAGAACTCAAAGCCCTTTTGGGATTTGAGGGAGAAGACCTAGATCTACACTTCCACCAAGGCGATTTGATTTCCCCCCTCTCTTTGTTGAGGGGCTTGTTACTTGTGTGATTCATCAGATTCCTAGCCGAAAGAAGCCGTCCCCCAAGCTTGACTTTGTGTGTAAGAGCTTGGTGGACCTATTGGGAGCCTCCAATTGAGTTGTGGAGCTTGCCCCAATACTTTGTGTAAAGGTGTCGTGCCGCCTTCAAGGGCATCGCTTAGTGGAGCGTGGACTCGCCTTTGTGGCTTGTTCACCGGAGAATAGGGTGAGCCTTTGTGGCATTGGTGGCCTTTGTGGCACCACACCTCTCCAACGTAGACGTACTTCCCGTAACAAGGAAGGAACTACGGGAATACATCCTCGTGTCTTCGTGTCTCCATTGCGGTGACCCCTATCCTTTACTTGTACCTTTACTTATATTGTTATTGCTAGCTTGCTTGTCACTCTAGGTAAATTCACTTAGTATCACATCTAGAGAATTTACCTTCTTGTCTAGCCTTAACTTGAAAAGAATTAAAATTATTGGGTAGCTCCTATTCACCCCCCCCCCTCTAGTCGCTCATACGATCCTTTCACATAGTACGAATAGCAATACGATCAAGTCATCAAGTTCATTGCTATATCAAACTCATGCGAAGTAGTTCTAATCCTTAGACCATGAGATCATGCTAATCACTGATACCGGAAGGGTACTTTGATGATATCAAACGTCACACCATAATAGGGTGATTATAAAGGTTGATTTGGGTACTCTGAAAGTATTAGTTGAGGCTCATGGATCAAGAGTGGGATTTGTCCATCCGGATGACGGAAAGATATTCTCTGGGCCCTTCTCGGTGATATTGCATTGGAATCGCTTGCAAGCATGTGACTAGGTCACAGGAATGCATTATCACGGAACGAGTAAAGAGACTTGTCGGGAACGAGATCGAACTAGGTATGGTTGATACCAAATGATCGAATCTCGGACAAGTAATAATATCGCGAGACAAAAGGAATTAACTATGTTCGTTACTGGTTCACATGATCACTAGTTCATCGTTGAGTAAGTGGGAGTCATCATGGATTTCCAGATCCCGCTGTTGATTATTGATCAGAGAGGAGTCTCGATCATGTCCACGTTATTCATGAACCGTAGGGTGACACACTTAAGGTTCGCCGTCGTTTTTGAGTGGATACGATACTCCGATCGAACTACAGGACAGCATAAGGGTTGTTTCAGAAAAGTACCGAAACTATTTCGGGATATCGAAATAACTCAAGGGTGTATTTGTTAATGTTTGTTAATTGAATGAATTAACAAATATTAAAGAAATAAAAATGTTTTATTAAATCAATAAGTGTGAATTTAATTAGCATGAATGTCATGCAAAATTAAAATGGGAGTTACCTCATGTTGATGAGGGGGTTACCACCATGAAGGGAATGAAGAGGAGGAGACCTCCTTGGCCGGCCAACCCCTTGGGGGCTGACCCTCCTCTCCTATATAAACCCCTCCCTCTCCTCCATGTGAGACACTTCTTGATCCTCCCCTCCCTTGCATAGTTGCTGCCCACTTTCCGTCTTGGCTTAGCGAAGCTCTGCCGGAATTGTAGTTCATAGTTCTTACACTTGGAGAAGTGTGTGGAGGAGTGTCCGACGGATCCCTTCTTCCGCTGCCCCGCTGGACCGAGGGCGTGGAGGAGTCGACGTCGAGCTGTACGTGTGACCGAGCACGGGGGCGCTGCCACTTGTGGCGCCGGGGACACGATCTTGTGATCGTCAAGTGAACCACGACGTCGACTACGTCAAGTGAACAACTACGTCGACTACGTGCGTCTTCACCAACTCTCCATCGTCAACGTTTGTGCGGGAACGTAATCCCCGCTTACGGTCATCGAGGGTTAGTATCCGTTGCTACCACCTCGTAGAGTATCTTGGCTAGTTTATGCGTTCTTGCATAGGAAATTTTTTGTTTTCTATGCTACGAACCCATCAGTGGTATCAGAGCCATCTCTATGCGTAGTTGGTATGCACGGTTAGAACACATGTGGATGTGGGCGCTGATGATCTTGTTATTGCAATTTTTTGGTATTTTGGATCATAGTGGCATAGTGGGATTGAAGCTGCCTGAGACTAACCTTACGTGACCACGTTCACGAGACTTGTCCCACACTTGACATGCTTCGGCATATGTGGCTTTGCGGGTGCACGTTTCTCCCACTATAGTTATGATCTATTTTACAAAGAGTTGTTAATAATATTTTTATCACCGTTGTGGTTCTTGTTCGTAGGTAAGAACGGTTCTTCCTAGAAAGCCCCAAACCACGTAAAATATGCAAGACAAATTAGAAACGTCTAACTTGTTTTTGCAGGGCATGTGATGTGATATGGTCAAATTGTTTTTGTTACAAATTGTATGCGATGATCCTTTTTGTAAGTTATAAACAACCGGCAGGAGCCATATGGTTGTCTTTACATTTAAATGGCCTGCGTGCCGTATATATATATATCCAAGTGATATATTGTAATGGTGGAAGACAACCAAGGTGGCGCGCCATGGACCTTGGTGCTACGCCGGTGGAATGATGGAGATCATGCCATGATGCACAAGATGGAGATCGAGTGCATGAAGGACCATATCATATCACATTATATATGCATGTAATGTTTATCCTTTTATGCATCTTATTCTGCTTAGATTTGATCGCGCGGTAGCATTATAAGATGATCCCTCTCACATAAATATCAAGATAAAATGTGTTCTCCCATAACATGCACCGTCACGAAAGTTCGTCGTTTTGAGACACCTCGTGATGATCGGGTGTGATAGACTCTACGTTCACATATAACGGGTGTAAGACAGTTTTACACACGCAAATGTTATGGTTCTACTTGGCGAGCCTAGCATATACAGACATGGCCTCGGAACACGAACCGAAAGGTTAAGCATGAGTCATATGGTTGATATGATGAACATGGTGATGTTCGCCTTTGAAACTATACCGTTGCACGTGATGATCGGTTGCGGTATAATGGATTTGGTTCGTGTAATCACTTAAGAAAACTAGGAGGGATGTTGTTTTTAAGTGGGAGTTCACGTAGAATTTGATTTAACCTGAACTCATTCTATTATGGACTTAGTCTAAGTCAACTTTGTAAATAATTTGTAGATCATGGTACCACCTGCTTTGAATTTCAATGCGTTCATGGAAAAAGAAAAACTAGCCACCAACGGTAGCAACTTCACCAACTGGGCACTTAACTTGAGGATCCTCCTCAATGCCTCTCAAAAGGGCTATGTGCTTGAGGCACCGCTAGGTAACCCGCCTGCAGAAGATGCTCCCGATGAAGAGAAAAATGTTTTTCTGACTCGTAAGGAGGACCACAGTTTAGTTCATTGCGGCATACTGTATGGACTTGAGCCAGAGCTGCGAAAACGTTTCGAGAACAGCAATGCTTATGATACAATGGGAGAGTTGAAACTGATCTTCGACTCCCATACTGCCGTAGAGAGTTATGATGCTTCAGAAAAGTTCTTTAGCTGCATGATGGAAGAGAACAGCTCCGTTAGTGAGCACGTACTCAAAATGTCTGGGTACGCCGATAAGCTCATCTCTTTGGGAATAACGATTCCCAATGAGTTGGGAATACATCGGGTTCTCCAATCTCCCCCACCTAGCTTCAAAGGCTTTGTGATGAACTACAACATGCAGGGCATGAGGAAGTCTCTCCCCGAGCTTCTCTCAATGCTTAAGACTGCAGAAGTGGAGATCAAAAAGGAACATCAAGTGTTGATGGTCAATAAGACCACTAGTTTCAAGAAAGGTAGAAAGGATAATAAGTCCAAGGGTAGAAACAAGAAGGACGGCAAATCTGTTGCCGGTTCTGAGAGGAAACCCAAGGCTGGTCCTAAACCT